>OZ021729.1:76787919-78217419 GCA_963978545.1 Linyphia triangularis
TGCTTGTTATTGTTGATATTTGTAATAATTTTCAGAGTTGGGACCATATGGGAAGTGGGAGAATTAGTAATGAGCGCGTTAGTCAGTTAGTGAGTGAGTGAGTGAGGGCATTGCCTTATAAATATAGAGATTATATTACTTTTTACATCAAAGCACTGCAGTCACATGGTTCAAGAATGACGGAAATCACCTCAGTTTGACACAACGAGTATACTTAATTTGATTTTCTTAATAAAATGTTTTTTTTTTTATTAAAATGGCTTTTGTTTCGTATTAAAATGCTTACCTAGATCAGAAGTGTAATTTGTGTTAGTAAAAGTGCACTGTTACGTTTAATAAGCTTTATAGTGCTACACTCATCCAAGCGATAAGTGGCATATTGGAACTGGTGTTCTGATAATCATTTGCAATTCAATTTCAGAGTTTCATACATAAAACAGTTTTATACTAATTTCTTCAAACTCAACTCTACGCTTTTATAATGAACTTTGCTTATGTATCTTTCATAGTTTCTGATAGAGAATATATAACTTATGTAAAACACCACTAGGGAGACAGCAAATTGCCGAATTCTCATTTTCAACATGCTTCATTACTCCACTCACAACCATTTTAAAATTGTTTGATTTTTCAAAATTCAAATATGCTCCCTCTTAAGTTTGCACATTTGTGTAAATAAATAACTTCCTAACGTACATTCATTTTACTTTCTCGTTTTTCAAAAACTTTTTGCGTAGCAAAACAACGCTCATAACCAGCTTCCTTCAAACTGTCTAAGTAATAAATTCAAGATAAGTTACAATGTATTTGCTTCAAATAACGTCTGAAATTGGGGTTTATAATGTGCGAAACAACATTTAGTATTACAAAACATTATATTCCATTTTTTTTTATCCCAAGAAAACCGTAATGGAATATAAAGCAATATTCAAGGTACGTTTTTAGATACAAATATTTTCTTTAAGAATTTCTTACGTTCTACATCAGTGCTTATTTTAAAACGTAATTTCATCAAAATTACTGAATTGTGAATTTTTTTAATTTTCAAAAACTTTTTTCACTTCTAGAAGAGCAAGTCTGTACATTGAAAAACATTTACCGTACCTTGTTTGTACTTAAGTACATAAGGTGATATTTTGGAATTTACAAGATCGATTTCAAAAAATAACTTTTGTATTACGTCCACTTTGCCATGCAGGCATGCAGCCTTAAATACTATAAGGTTTTATATTCAGGCAATTAAACATGAATAGTTCGTAATTAAATACCTTATGGATAGTTTGTACCCTTCACACTTTTTTATTCAAGCCTTCAAAATTATAATTTTTACATATGTGGAACTATTACTAAGTAAAAACTAAATTTTCTTTAAAAAGGAAGTTCACATAGTTGCTCTAAATTTCAAAAAATTTAAACTTTAAAAAAAAAAAAAATTTAAACAATTTCAAATTCTCTTTTTAATTTTTGAATATTTTTTTCCTGATTTTTTAAAAAAATAATATTTCTAGTAATATACTCTAACTTTTTGGGCATCGGATTTTGAATAAGTAAAATAGTTTTCGAGAAACACGACAATTACTGCACCAATGTGTTGAAAAAAAGGTAAAAAACGGGTATTTTTCAACATTTAAATTTGTAAATAAAAAAATTATATTTTATTCAAAAATCCATGACTATTTTAGTCAAATAGATCTTTAGAATAACACACAAAAAAATTCAAAACACTTCATTCATATTTGCTTAAGTTTTAGCATTTTGAGTAAGGTGGGAATTTTAAAAAATCACGAACTGAGGAAAATGCGTTCGAAACATAGAAGGAGCTATTACATCCATGTTATATTCTCATAAAAATATAAATTTTCTGCAATTGCAGTTATCGGATAAGTTCAAAAACTTGCCAGAATATGGATAAGGTTTCAAGGATTATAAACATGCAAAAAGAAAGAAGAAAAAAATAGAAAATTGATGTTTTTATTATATTTTCTGAATACAAGGGGTACAAAGTCCATTTAAATGAATGTATTGTTGGAATCTTTGAATAAATTCAGATCAATTAGATGACTCTTCATTTCAAAAGATTCAGTGTTGTTGTTATCTCACATTGTTAACTTCCAACAATGGTGTAAAATAAGTTTGAAGACCATTATTGAAAATATCTCTCCTTTCGACGCCATTTTGAGAAAAAACCTACCTCACAGATTAGGCAAGACTTTTCCTATATTTAAAAGCGATTTAAATAAATGATAGGCGTGAAATTTTGCTTTGGTATGTATTATTTACTTGTATATAGAACATCACTTGCATATAAAACCAAAACCATGTATTTTAATAATATTTCGAATCACTTGAAAACTAGATTTTATTATGAATTCGCGATTATAATTCCTTGAAAACTGCTGTATGCAAGTCTTGTAAATCATTACATTATATTTATCGTATATTTTATCTCATTTTGTAGTATTATATGACAACTATTTACATTTTGTTTATATTTTAAACTACAAGTTCACACCTATTTCCAAACATTTTTTTGTAGTTTTAATATACTTTCTTTTAATTATTTTAATTATATTGCATTTTATAGCAATTCATTTTAATAAAAATTATTATAATTACGATTAATTTTGAACCGTTCTTTTTTAAAATGAAACATTCTTTTTTCAAGAGTGCTCTTTCGGAACTTTATCGGAATCAAGATTGTTGAGCATCATTTCCATCTTTAAAATACCTCTTTCTACTAAATTACTCAAGCTGGCTTTAGCATTCAATGTTGAAGGTATGAATCTCTTATTATTTTCTATGAGTTTTCAGTATCATGAAACCATCCTCTTAACTCTGTATTTAAATGTTGCGTTTATGCATTGTAAGTCGGGCTCAGCCTTGTGAAGTCATTTCCAATTTGGCATTTTTTTTTAAAAGTCGCCAAGGGGTCTCGTACAGTAAATCTTAACCGTAAGTAGAATTCCAGCAATCGTTAACAACCACTTTCAGTCTAAGCAAAACAGCTCACTAATCTGGATAAGCAATGATATTTGGGATTTAAAGCTCAACCGTTGATATCAAACGTGCATTTAATGCAGTTTTTTTGGTTTTGTTATAAATTTTTTCATTTCATTCATACATGGTCTTTCTGAAAGTAATCCCTTACTTTGAATGACATAAATGAGGAACAGTAAGAAGAAGAAAGAAGAGACAAGAGGTCAGTTAGATAAAAGGTATGGAATTATGAATATACCGTTTTCAAAAATTGTTTGCTGATAGTGAATTTGATAATGACTGCATATGGTTTACTGATAAAACCTATTTTAATATGGACGGATTTCTCAAAATAAACGATTTTTTTGTGAATATCAGATGCTGAAAACCCGTAACTGTGACTTGCACAACCCCTGTATTTTGCAAAAGTGATCGTTTTGGATGCAACTCTCTTGTAAACCAGCGTTTGCCACTTACTTCTGAAGTCGGTCCGTATGACTTATTTTAGAGATTCTCGCGGATCACATTTTTATACTGAGTATCCTAATATATATTCACAATACAATTTAAAATACCAAAAAAAAAAAAAATGATAAAGATTCAACGATATTAAAATATTTCTGAATAAATAATTAAACTGGATTTTTTTCCTTGATAAAACAAAAATAGGTATTTTACGTTTATTATTATATTATTATTTTCTTCAAATAATTAAAATAAGTAATTTTCATTAAATCGTAAAGTAATGTCTAAAATATAACCCATAAAGAAGTTTTGAAAAAAAAAAAAAAAAAAAAAAAAAAAAAAAAATCTATATTCATTACCATTTATTACATACAGTTGCAACTCTTGAGCTCAGATCGAGTATTCATAGTGTTTGACCACTTAGCACAAAATATTCATTCCGTTTTATTTACTAACTTTTTTTTCAATCTAAAATTTGATAGAATACATTTTCATCCAAACCGAGTCTATTTTCCTAGATTCAGCTGGATTGGTTGACGGAAAGTAAGTTAACTAGACTTTCAAAGATTTTGCTCAGTCAACCTTAATAGGGAAAGTTTTCAGTTATAACATATCGTAAAAATTGAACATTTTTAATCAAGCTTTGTATCCAGACAATTGGAAGGTGTGTGAAAGAGGCTTTCCTTTTAATGTCTAAAACTTGATACAAAAAATTATCGTCGATAACGAGTATACTAGCCAAATTTCTTAGTTTCAGTTCGATGAGATGACGGCAAGGAGGTTTATTAGTATTCCAAAGCGAGAATGGAACTTTGGGTGAAAGCTGCCTTTTAGTGACAGTCACAGTTCCCAAAATTTGACATAACTCAACCTGATAGACAATGAATCTATGTGTCATATTTCAGTGTGAATGGATGACGACAAGTTGGTTTGTAAGAATTTTGCAGCGATTATAGAAGTTTACGAAATCGGTGATATAATTAATTTGAGAGTTACTATCAATCAAAATGATTTTTTCCCTATTCATTAACATATTGCCGATTCTGTTGCAATTCGAATAATTTAAATTGGCTTTAAAAAAATGGTCTTATATTTTCGAAGATAATCATTGCAGTTCATCAGTAATTTAGAATTTTACATTTTTATTAACTGTTAAACATGGTTCCTACTTTTCCTTTCATTAAAACTCCTGTAAAGTACAATTTTTTATATAGCAATTTATCACATAGGAATTGGTGTATTTTGAAATTCAAAGTAATTATCTGCGTTCTTTTCCCGTCCCTTGCTTAGCTGTTGATAGAACGCTTATTTACTTCATTTTCCCATATTACTCCAATGTTTTCCCGTTTTGGTATTTATGTATTCTATCAGCGTAAGTAGGCGATTGTTTCAGTTTCTGTCACTTTTTGAAGTTTGTTCTCTTCACCAACTCCATAATTGTAGATGCGTACGCTTGTAAGGAAATGTGTCAGCTTGGTGAAGTTGAAAAGAAGTATCTTGATTATACGATTTCATGTATTCTAGATACCAAATCATTAAGATGTTATTATCTCTTAAATAAAGAGTTATGATCAGTATATCTAATCCATATACTCCACATGCCATTTCGTCAAAAGTACAAAATCAGTTGAACATTAGCTTCAAAACTTACGCCAATATTGCAGTCCCAGTAAGCGTCAAATATAACAGTCCTAGTAAATGTAAAAAAAAAACTTAAAATAGTAGTATGTGATAAAATTTTAATTCAACAGATAATATTATATGTCAAAAAAGAAATGTTTTCAATTCATTGATATCCTTTCTTTTTTAGCCGTGTTTGGCATGGGTGTTTGAAAATGTATGTTGGCTTGTCTAATGACGAAAGTTTCGGCGCATTATAGCCCTCGTGTTGCTGACGGCGCCAGATAATCTGAATACAACCAACCAACCTTTCTTTTTTAGATAAAAATTTGACAATTTGGAAATATCAAAGAGTATTGATGTCAGTTTTTTTAGAAAATATAGTTAGGCGAGGACAATGTTAATATTGTCACAATGAATGGATTGCTCACAAACTCTACAATTGTACCAAGAAATACGACAGATAACAATTTCAAAACTCCAAAACTTTGATTGGATGAGATTTGAGAACATTCTTTGTCTAGGAGAAAATAAAATTTAAAATAGCAAGAAGCAACAAGTGAATAAAGTCAAAAATTCCAAAGAGTAAAGTATATATTTTTATTGTTTATTAATTAAAATTCTTACTAATTTGTATTTCTCTTTTCACATGTTTACCAATATTGGCAGAAAGTTTACCTCAAAGGAATTGCAGGGACATTTTAGCTGGCATTACAATCTTATGTGGTAAGTACTGATATTCATTTAGCTCTTGAAATATATTTTCAATATTTTTTAAATCCCCTAAATTGTAATTTTTTATTTCCAGATGCCGAAGAGAAAAGGAACGATTCTATGCATGCCTTACTCTTATTAAAGAAATGAGCATCTAACGATAAAGAGGTTACTTTCAGATGCAAATGTCCCTTGAGTACCTTTTGGAGCGAAAAACTTTTGGAAGCCAATATTTGAAGAGTTGGTCTTTTTCTTAAACAGTCCTAGTAAGTGTTGAATCAATTTTTAAATATTAAGTTTTACAATTTTAATTAAACTAATGATAATATATGTAAGAAAAAGACATGTTTTTTAATTAATTTATATCCTTTCTTTTTTAGATAAAAATTTGACATTTCGAAAATTTCAAGGAGTATTGATGTCAGTTCTTTTAGAAAATATAATTAGGCGAGGAAAACATTAATATTTTCACAATGCATGGATTGCTCAAAAACTCTTCATTTGCACCAAGAAATACGACAGATAACGAATTCAAAACTCCAGAACTTTGAATGGATGATATAAGAGAACATTCTTTTTGAGGAGAAATTAAAATTTAAAATAGCTAGAAGCAACAAATGAATGAAGTCAAAAATTCCAAAGAGTAAAGTATATATTTTTATTGTTTATTAGTTAAAATTCTTACTAATTTGCATTTCTTTTTTCACATGTTTACCAATATTGGCAGAAAGTTTACCTCAAAGGAATTGCAGGGACATTTTAGCTGGCATTCCAATCTTATGTGGTAAGTACTGATATTCATTTAGCTCTTGTCATATATTTTCAATATTTTTTAAATCCCCTAAATTGTAATTTTTTATTTCCAGATGCCGAAGAGAAAAGGAACGATTCTATGCATGCCTTACTCTTATTAAAGAAATGAGCATCTAACGATAAAGAGGTAAATAAATACATGAAATCTTCATTCTATGTATTGACATTAATTGTTTCTTCAGATTTTATATATTGCATAGATAAACTGATTCTTTAATTTACTTTCAGATGCAAATGTCCCTTGAGTACCTTTTGGAGCGAAAAACTTTTGGAAGCCAATATTTGAAGAGTTGGTCTTTTTCTTAAAAAGTCCTAGTAAGTGTTGAATCAATTTTAAAATATTAAGTTTTACAATTTTAATTAAACTGATGATAATATATGTAAGAAAAAGACATGTTTTTTAATTAATTTATATCCTTTCTTTTTTAGATACAAATTTGACATTTCGAAAATTTCAAGGAGTATTGATGTCAGTTCTTTTAGAAAATATAATTAGGCGAGGAAAACATTAATATTTTCACAATGCATGGATTGCTCACAAACTCTTCAATTGCACCAAGAAATACGACAGATAACGACTTCAAAAATCCAGAACTTTGAATTTATGATATATGAGAACATTCTTTTTGAAGAGAAAATAAAATTTTAAATAGCCAGAAGCAACAAGTGAACGAAGTCAAAAATTCCAAAGAGTAAAGTATATATTTTTATTGTTTATCAGTTAAAATTCTTATAATTTGCATTTCTTTTTTCACATGTTTACCAAAATTGGCAGAAAGTTTACCTCAAAGGAATTGCAGGGACATTTTAGCTGGCATTCCATTCTTATGTGGTAAGTACTGATATTCATTTAGTTCTTGTCATATATTTTCAATATTTTTTAAATCCCCTAAATTGTAATTTTTTATTTCCAGATGCCGAAGAGATAAGGATTTTTTATATAAATGCCTTACTCTTTTTGAAGAAATGAGCATCTAACGATAAAGAGGTAAATAAATAAATGATATATGCATTCTATGTATTGACATTAATTGTTTCTTTAGATTTTATATATTGCATACTTAAAAATTGATTTTTTAATTTATCTTCAGATGCAAATGTCTCTTGAAAAGCCAGTATTTGAAGAGTTGGTCTTTTTCGTAAACAGTCCTAGTCAAAGAATTAAAGAGTCAACGCAAACTTAAAATAGTATGTGTTACAATTTTAATTCAAACTGATAATATTATTTGTAAAAAAATTGTTTTTGTATCTTTGCTTAAAATTTTGCTTGTTTATCTTTCAGAGTTTCTGGTAGAGGATTTATTACTTATGTAAGACACAACTAGGGAGGTGGCAAATTGCTAATTCTAATTTTCCTCATGCTAAATTACTACTTTGAAACACTTGCTTCATTGCTCCACTCACAACCATTTTAAAGTTATTTTATTTTCAAAATTTATGTTTGCTTCCAACATGTGTTAAGTTTAAACAATTGTATAAGTAAATAACTTCCTAACAAAAATTCGTTTTAGTTTCTTCTTTTTCAAAAACGTTTTGAGTGGAAAAACAACGATTATAAACAGATTCCTTCAAATTGGGTAACTTATAAATTCAAGTTAAATTACAATGTATTTGCTTCAAATAACGTCTGTAATTGGAAATTATAATGTGAGAAACAGTTTTTAGCATTGAATAACATTGTATTCTATTTTTTTTATCCTAAGAAAACCGTAATTGAATGTAAAGAAATTCAATGAACGTTTTTAATTACAAATATTTCCTTTAAGAATCCTTTCCATTCTACATCAGTACTGATTTCAAGACGTAATTCCATCAAAATTACTATATTATGAATTTTTTGATTTCAACATGTTTTTTCAGTGCTAGAAGAGCAAGTCTGTACATTGAAAAACATTTACCGAACCTTATTTGTACTTTGGTACAAAAGGTGATTTTTCGGAATTTGCAAGATCGATTTTGAAAAATAACATTTGTAACACGCCTACTTTGCCATCCAGGCATGCAAACTTAAATATTATCAGCTTTGATATTGAGGCAATTAAACATGAATAGTTCGTAACTAAAAACCTTATGAGAAATTACTACCGTTCAAACTTTCTTTTTATTCGAGCCTTTAAAATTATAACTTTTACATATGTGGAACTATTACTAAGTAAAAACTAAATTTTATTTGAAAAAAAAAAGAAAAAAAGTTCACATATTGCACTAAATTTTAAAAATTCAAAAAATATCAAATTTTCTTATTTACTTTTCGAATTCTTTTCGTGATTTATTTCAAAAAAATTTCTTAGTAATGTACTCTAACTTTTTGGGCATCGGATTTAGAATAAGTAAAATAGTTTTCGACAAAAACGAAAAATTACTGCACCTGTAAGTTGTTTAAAAAAAGGTAAAAAACTGGTATTTTTTAACATTAAAATTTGTAAATTTTTTTTTAATATTTTATTCAAAAATCCATGCCTTTTTTAGTCAAATAGATCTTTAGAAAGCCACAAAAAATATTTCAAGTCATGTCATTCATATTTGCTTAAGTTTTAACATTTTGAGTTAGGTGCGAATTTCAAAAATCACGAACTGAGGAAAATGCGTTCGAAACAACGTAGGAGCTGTTACAGCCATGCTAAATTCTCCATAAAAGTATAATTTTTCTACAATTTCTGTCATCGGATCAGTTCAAAATGTTGCCAGAATATTAAGAAGGTTTCAATGATTATAAACACGCAAAAAAATAGAACATTGATATTTTTATTATATTTTCTGAGAACAAGGTGTCCTAAGACCCTTTAAGCGAATGCATTGTTGGAACGTTAGAATAAATTCAGTTTAATTAGATCACTCTTTGTGTCAGACGATTCAGTGTTGTTGCAATCTCACATTGTTAACTTCCAACAATGGTGTAAAATATGTCTGATGAGCATTATTGCGATATCACTCATTTCGACGCCATTTTGAGAAAAAACTGACTGCACAGTTTATGCGAGACTTTTCCTATTTCTAAAAGTGATATAAATAAATGAGAGGCTTGAACCTTTGCTTTGGTATGTAATATTTACTCGTGTATATAACATTACTTGCTTATAAAACCATACCATGTATTTTAATTATATTTCGTTTCACTTGAAAACTGGATTTTATTATAAATTTTTTACCTCCATTCATACAAGGACTATTTAAAAATAATCCCTAGCTTTGAATAACATAAATAACAAACAGTTAGAAGCCGAAAGAAAAGTCAAGTGGTATTCGGGTTCCAAAATTAATTGCAGGTAGTAAATTTGACAAAGACTGCATATATTTTCTGGTGAAAGCTATTTTAATTTGGACGGATTTGTCAAAATAAACGAAATTGGTGAATATGAGGTATTGAAATACCGTAACTGTGACTTGCAAAGCCACTGTACTTTAAAAAGTGATCATTTGGGATGCAACTATCTAGTAAAGCAGCGTTTGCCACTTCTGAAGTCGGGGGGCCGTATGACTTATTTTAGAGATTCTCGCGGATCACAAATTTATACCGAGTACCCTAATGTAGATTCACTATGCAATTTAAAATACAAAAAAGTAATAATTGATAAAGATTCAACGATATTAAAATATTTCTGAATAAATAATGAACCTGTTTTTTTGTTGTTGTTTTTTTTTTTTTTTTTTTTTTTTAATAAAATTAAAATAGGTATTTTACTATTATTATTATTATTTTCTTCAAATAATTAGGATACGTAATTTTCTTAAAATCGTAAAGAAATGTCTAAAATATAACCCAAAAAGAAATTTTGAAAAAAATAATTTATATTCAATACCAATTATCATATACAATTGCAACTTCTTGAGCTCAGATCGAGTATTCATAGTGTTTGACCACTTAGCACAAAATATTTATTCCGTTTTATTTACTAACTTCTTTTTCCCTCTAAAATTTGATAGAATACATTTTCATCCAAACTGAGTCTATTTTCCTAGATTCAGCTGGATTGGTTGACGGAAAGTAAGTTAACTAGACTTTCAAAGATTTTGCTCCGTCAACCTTAATAGAGAAAGTTTTCAGTTATAATATATCGCCAAATTGGACATTTTTTAATCAAGCTATGTATTTAGACAGTCGGAAGGTGTGTGAAAGAGGCTTTCCTTTTAATGTCTAAAACTTGATACAAAAAATTATCGTCGACAACGAGTTTACTAGCCAAATATCAAAGTTTCAGTTCGATGAGATGACGGCAAGGTGGTTTATTGTGTATTCCAAAGCGAGAATGGAACGTTGGATGAAAGCTGCCTTTTAGTGACAGTCAGAGTTCCCAAAATTTGACATAACGCAACCTGATAGACAATGAATCTATCTGTCATATTTCAGCGTGAATGGATGACGACAAGTTGGTTTATAAGAATTTTGCAGCGATTATAGAAGTTTACTAAATCGGTGCTATAATTAATTTGAGAGTTACTATCAATCAAAATGATTTTTTCCCTATTCATTAACATATTGCCGATTCTGTTGCAATTCGAATAATTTCAATTGGCTTTAAAAAAATGGCCTTATATTTTCCAAGATAATCATTGCAGTTCATCAGTAATTTAGAATTTTACATTTTTATTAACTGTAAAACATGGTTCCTACTTTTCCTTTCATTAAAACTCCTGTAAAGTACAATTTTTTATATAGCAATTTATCACATAGGAATTGGTGTATTTTGAAATTCAAAGTAATTATCTGCATTCTTTTCCCGTCCCTTGCTTAGCTGTTGATAGAACGCTTATTTACTTCATTTTCCCATATTATTTCAATGTTTTCCCGTTTTGGTATTCATGTATTCTATCAGCGTAAGTAGGCGATGGTCTCAGTTTCTGTCACTTTTTGAAGTTTATTCTCTTCACCAACTCCATAATTGTAGATGCGTACGCTTGTAAGGAAATGTGTCAGCTTGGTGAAGTTGAAAAGAAGTATCTTGATTATACGATTTCATGTATTCTAGATACCAAATCATTAAGATGTTATTATCTCTTAAATAAAGAGTTATAATCAGTATATCTAATCCATATACTCCACATGCCATTTCGTCAAAAGTACAAAATCAGTTGAACATTAGCTTCAAAACTTACGCCAATATTGCAGTCCCAGTAAGCGTCAAATATAACAGTCCTAGTAAATGTAAAAAAAAACTTAAAATAGTAGTATGTGATAAAATTTTAATTCAACAGATGATATTATATGTCAAAAACGAAATGTTTTCAATTCATTGATATCCTTTCTTTTTTAGCCGTGTTTGGCATGGGTGTTTGTAAATGTATGTTGGCTTGTCTAATGACGAAAGTTTCGGCGCATTATAGCCCTCGTGTTGCTGACGGCGCCAGATAATCTGAATACAACCAACCAACCTTTCTTTTTTAGAAAAAAAAAATATTTTAAATATCAAAGAGTATTGATGTCAGTTTTTTTAGAAAATATAGTTAGGCGAGGACAATGTTAATATTGTCACAATGAATGGATTGCTCACAAACTCTACAATTGCACCAAGAAATACGACAAATAACAATTTCAAAACTCCAAAACTTTGATTGGATGAGATTTGAGAACATTCTTTGTCTAGGAGAAAATAAAATTTAAAATAGCCAGAAGCAACAAGTGAATAAAGTCAAAAATTCCAAAGAGTAAAGTATATATTTTTATTGTTTATTAGTTAAAATTCTTACTAATTTGCATTTCTTTTTTCACATGTTTACCAATATTGGCAGAAAGTTTACCTCAAAGGAATTACTGGGACATTTTAGCTGGCATTTCATTCTTATGTGGTAAGTTCTGATATTCATTTAGTTCTTTTCATTTATTTTCAATACTTTTTGTGACCAATAAATAGTAATTTTTTATTTCCAGATGCCGAAGAGATAAGGAACGATTCTTTGGAGGCCTTACTCTTATTAAAGAAATGAGAATCTAACGATAAAGAGGTATATAAATACATGAAATCTTCATTCTATGTATTGACATTAATTGTTTCTTCAGATTTTATATATTGCATAGATAAACTGATTCTTTAATTTACTTTCAGATGCAAATGTCCCTTGAGTACCTTTTGGAGCGAAAAACTTTTGGAAGCCAATATTTGAAGAGTTGATCTTTTTCTTAAACAGTCCTAGTAAGTGTTGAATCAATTTTAAAATATTAAGTTTTACAATTTTAATTAAACTGATGATAATATATGTAAGAAAAAGACATATTTTTTAATTAATTTATATCCTTTCTTTTTTAGATAAAAATTTGACATTTCGAAAATTTCAAGGAGTATTGATGTCAGTTCTTTTAGAAAATATAATTAGGCGAGGAAAACATTAATATTTTCACAATGCATGGATTGCTCACAAACTCTTCATTTGCACCAAGAAATAAGACAGATAACGAATTCAAAACTCCAGAACTTTGAATGGATGATATAAGAGAACATTCTTTTTGAGGAGAAAATAAAATTTAAAATAGTCAGAAGCAACAAGTGAATGAAGTCAAAAATTCCAAAGAGTAAAGTATATACTTTTATTGTTTATTAGTTAAAATTCTTACTAGCTTGCATTTCTTTTTTCACATGTTTACCAAAATTGGCAGAAAGTTTACCTCAAAGGAATTGCAGGGACATTTTAGCTGGCATTATATTCTTATGTGGTAAGTACTGATATTCATTTAGCTCTTGTCATATATTTTCAATATTTTTTAAATCCCCTAAATTATAATTTTTTATTTCCAGATGCCGAAGAGAAAAGGAACGATTCTATGCATGCCTTACTCTTATTAAAGAAATGAGTATCTAACGATAAAGAGGTAAATAAATACATGAAATCTTCATTCTATGTATTGACATTAATTGTTTCTTCAGATTTTATATATTGCATAGATAAACTGATTCTTTAATTTACTTTCAGATGCAAATGTCCCTTGAGTACCTTTTGGAGCGAAAAACTTTTGGAAGCCAATATTTGAAGAGTTGATCTTTTTCTTAAACAGTCCTAGTAAGTGTTGAATCAATTTTAAAATATTAAGTTTTACAATTTTAATCAAACGGATGATAATATATGTAAGAAATAGACATGTTTTTTAATTAATTTATATCCTTTCTTTTTTAGATAAAAATTTGACATTTCGAAAATTTCAAGGAGTATTGATGTCAGTTCTTTTAGAAAATATAATTAGGCGAGGAAAACATTAATATTTTCACGATGCATGGACTGCTCACAAACTCTTCATTTGCACCAAAAAATACGACAGATAACGAATTAAAAACTCCAGAACTTTGAATGGATGATATAAGAGAACATTCTTTTTGAGGAGAAAATAAAATTTAAAATAGTCAGAAGCAACAAGTGAATGAAGTCAAAAATTCCAAAGAGTAAAGTATATACTTTTATTGTTTATTAGTTAAAATTCTTACTAGCTTGCATTTCTTTTTTCACATGTTTACCAAAATTGGCAGAAAGTTTACCTCAAAGGAATTGCAGGGACATTTTAGCTGGCATTATATTCTTATGTGGTAAGTACTGATATTCATTTAGCTCTTGTCATATATTTTCAATATTTTTTAAATCCCCTAAATTATAATTTTTTATTTCCAGATGCCGAAGAGAAAAGGAACGATTCTATGCATGCCTTACTCTTATTAAAGAAATGAGTATCTAACGATAAAGAGGTAAATAAATACATGAAATCTTCATTCTATGTATTGACATTAATTGTTTCTTCAGATTTTATATATTGCATAGATAAACTGATTCTTTAATTTACTTTCAGATGCAAATGTCCCTTGAGTACCTTTTGGAGCGAAAAACTTTTGGAAGCCAATATTTGAAGAGTTGGTCTTTTTCTTAAACAGTCCTAGTAAGTGTTGAATCAATTTTAAAATATTAAGTTTTACAATTTTAATCAAACGGATGATAATATATGTAAGAAATAGACATGTTTTTTAATTAATTTATATCCTTTCTTTTTTAGATAAAAATTTGACATTTCGAAAATTTCAAGGAGTATTGATGTCAGTTCTTTTAGAAAATATAATTAGGCGAGGAAAACATTAATATTTTCACGATGCATGGACTGCTCACAAACTCTTCATTTGCACCAAAAAATACGACAGATAACGAATTAAAAACTCCAGAACTTTGAATGGATGATATAAGAGAACATTCTTTTTGAGGAGAAAATAAAATTTAAAATAGCCAGAAGCAACAAGTGAATGAAGTCAAAAATTCCAAAGAGTAAAGTATATATTTTTATTGTTTATTAGTTAAAATTCTTACTAATTTGCATTTCTTTTTTCACATGTTTACCAATATTGGCAGAAAGTTTACCTCAAAGGAATTGCAGGGACATTTTAGCTGGCATTCCATTCTTATGTGGTAAGTTCTGATATTCATTTAGTTCTTGGCATTTATTTTCAATATTTTTTGTGACCACTAAATAGTAATTTTTTTATTTCCAGATGCCGAAGAGATAAGGAACGATTCTTTGGAGGCCTTACTCTTATTAAAGAAATGAGCATCTAACGATAAAGAGGTAAATAAATACATGAACTCTTCGTTCTATGTATTGACATTAATTGTTTCTTCAGGTTTTAAATATTGCATAGATAAACTGATTCTTTAATTTACTTTCAGATGCAAATGTAAACTTTTGGAAGCCAATATTTGAAGTGTTGGTCTTTTTCTTAAACAGTCCTAGTAAGTGTTGAATCAATTTTAAAATATTAAGTTTTACAATTTTAATCAAACTGATGATAATATATGTAAGAAAAAGACATGTTTTTTAATTAATTTATATCCTTTATTTTTTAGATAAAAATTTGACATTTCGAAAATTTCAAGGAGTATTGATGTCAGTTCTTTTAGAAAATATAATTAGGCGAGGAAAACATTAATATTTTCACAATGCATGGATTGCTAACAAACTCTTCAATTGCACCAAGAAATACGACAGATAACGACTTCAAAAATCCAGAACTTTCAATTTATGATATATGAGAACATTCTTTTTGAGGAGAAAATAAAATTTAAATTAGCCAGAAGCAACAAGTGAATGAAGTCAAAAATTCCAAAGAGTAAAGTATATATTTTTATTGTTTATTAGTTAAATTCTTACTAATTTGCATTTCTTTTTTCACATGTTTACCAATATTGGCAGAAAGTTTACCTCAAAGGAATTGCAGGGACATTTTAGCTGGCATTCCAATCTTATGTGGTAAGTAATGATATTCATTTAGCTCTTGTCATATATTTTCAATATTTTTTAAATCCCCTAAATTATAATTTTTTATTTCCAGATGCCGAAGAGAAAAGGAAAGATTCTATGCATGCCTTACTCTTATTAAAGAAATGAGCATCTAACGATAAAGAGGTAAATAAATACATGAAATCTTCGTTCTATGTATTGACATTAATTGTTTCTTCAGGTTTTATATATTGCATAGATAAACTGATTCTTTAATTTACTTTCAGATGCAAATGTCCCTTGAGTACCTTTTGGAGCGAAAAACTTTTGAAAGCCAATATTTGAAGTGTTGGTCTTTTTCTTAAACAGTCCTAGTAAGTGTTGAATCAATTTTAAAATATTAAGTTTTACAATATTAATCAAACTGATGATAATATATGTAAGAAAAAGACATGTTTTTTAATTAATTTATATCCTTTCTTTTTTAGATACAAATTTGACATTTCGAAAATTTCAAGGAGTATTGATGTCAGTTCTTTTAGAAAATATAATTAGGCGAGGAAAACATTAATATTTTCACAATGCATGGATTGCTCACAAACTCTTCAATTGCACCAAGAAATACGACAGATAACGACTTCAAAAATCCAGAACTTTGAATTTATGATATATGAGAACATTCTTTTTGAAGAGAAAATAAAATTTTAAATAGACAGAAGCAACAAGTGAACGAAGTCAAAAATTCCAAAGAGTAAAGTATATATTTTTATTGTTTATCAGTTAAAATTCTTATAATTTGCATTTCTTTTTTCACATGTTTACCAAAATTGGCAGAAAGTTTACCTCAAAGGAATTGCAGGGACATTTTAGCTGGCATTCCATTCTTATGTGGTAAGTACTAATATTCATTTAGTTCTTGTCATATATTTTCAATATTTTTTAAATCCCCTAAATTGTAATTTTTTATTTCCAGATGCCGAAGAGATAAGGAATTTTTATATAAATGCCTTACTCTTTTTGAAGAAATGAGCATCTAACGATAAAGAGGTAAATAAATAAATGATATATGCATTCTATGTATTGACATTAATTGTTTCTTTAGATTTTATATATTGCATACTTAAAAATTGATTTTTTAATTTATCTTCAGATGCAAATGTCTCTTGAAAAGCCAGTATTTGAAGAGTTGGTCTTTTTCGTAAACAGTCCTAGTCAAAGAATTAAAGAGTCAACGCAAACTTAAAATAGTATGTGTTACAATTTTAATTCAAACTGATAATATTATTTGTAAAAAAATTGTTTTTGTATCTTTGCTTAAAATTTTGCTTGTTTATCTTTCAGAGTTTCTGGTAGAGGATTTATTACTTATGTAAGACACAACTAGGGAGGTGGCAAATTGCTAATTCTAATTTTCCTCATGCTAAATTACTACTTTGAAACACTTGCTTCATTGCTCCACTCACAACCATTTTAAAGTTATTTTATTTTCAAAATTTATGTTTGCTTCCAACAGGTGTTAAGTTTAAACAATTGTATAAGTAAATAACTTCCTAACAAAAATTCGTTTTAGTTTCTTATTTTTCAAAAACGTTTTGAGTGGAAAAACAACGATTATAAACAGATTCCTTCAAATTGGGTAACTTATAAATTCAAGTTAAATTACAATGTATTTGCTTCAAATAAAGTCTGTAATTGGAAATTATAATGTGAGAAACAGTTTTTAGCATTGAATAACATTGTATTCTATTTTTTTTATCCTAAGAAAACCGTAATTGAATGTAAAGAAATTCAATGAACGTTTTTAATTACAAATATTTCCTTTAAGAATCCTTTCCATTCTACATCAGTACTGATTTCAAGACGTAATTCCATCAAAATTACTATATTATGAATTTTTTGATTTCAACATGTTTTTTCAGTGCTAGAAGAGCAAGTCTGTACATTGAAAAACATTTACCGAACCTTATTTGTACTTTGGTACAAAAGGTGATTTTTCGGAATTTGCAAGATCGATTTTGAAAAATAACATTTGTAACACGCCTACTTTGCCATCCAGGCATGCAAACTTAAATATTATCAGCTTTGATATTGAGGCAATTAAACATGAATAGTTCGTAACTAAAAACCTTATGAGAAATTACTACCGTTCAAACTTTCTTTTTATTCGAGCCTTTAAAATTATAACTTTTACATATGTGGAACTATTACTAAGTAAAAACTAAATTTTATTTGAAAAAAAAAAGAAAAAAAGTTCACATATTGCACTAAATTTTAAAAATTCAAAAAATATCAAATTTTCTTATTTACTTTTTGAATTCTTTTCGTGATTTATTTCAAAAAAATTTCTTAGTAATGTACTCTAACTTTTTGGGCATCGGATTTAGAATAAGTAAAATAGTTTTCGACAAAAACGAAAAATTACTGCACCTGTAAGTTGTTTAAAAAAAGGTAAAAAACTGGTATTTTTCAACATTAAAATTTGTAAATTTTTTTTTAATATTTTATTCAAAAATCCATGCCTTTTTTAGTCAAATAGATCTTTAGAAAGCCACAAAAAATATTTCAAGTCATGTCATTCATATTTGCTTAAGTTTTAACATTTTGAGTTAGGTGCGAATTTCAAAAATCACGAACTGAGGAAAATGCGTTCGAAACAACGTAGGAGCTGTTACAGCCATGC
Source organism: Linyphia triangularis (assembly GCA_963978545.1). Lineage (NCBI taxonomy): Eukaryota > Metazoa > Arthropoda > Arachnida > Araneae > Linyphiidae > Linyphia > Linyphia triangularis. The sequence goes on from OZ021729.1 coordinate 76,806,366, forward strand.
TAAATTCTCCATAAAAGTATAATTTTTCTACAATTTCTGTCATCGGATCAGTTCAAAATGTTGCCAGAATATTAAGAAGGTTTCAATGATTATAAACACGCAAAAAAATAGAACATTGATATTTTTATTATATTTTCTGAGAACAAGGTGTCCTAAGACCCTTTAAGCGAATGCATTGTTGGAACGTTAGAATAAATTCAGTTTAATTAGATCACTCTTTGTGTCAGACGATTCAGTGTTGTTGCAATCTCACATTGTTAACTTCCAACAATGGTGTAAAATATGTCTGATGAGCATTATTGCGATATCACTCATTTCGACGCCATTTTGAGAAAAAACTGACTGCACAGTTTATGCGAGACTTTTCCTATTTCTAAAAGTGATATAAATAAATGAGAGGCTTGAACCTTTGCTTTGGTATGTAATATTTACTCGTGTATATAACATTACTTGCTTATAAAACCATACCATGTATTTTAATTATATTTCGTTTCACTTGAAAACTGGATTTTATTATAAATTTTTTACCTCCATTCATACAAGGACTATTTAAAAATAATCCCTAGCTTTGAATAACATAAATAACAAACAGTTAGAAGCCGAAAGAAAAGTCAAGTGGTATTCGGGTTCCAAAATTAATTGCAGGTAGTAAATTTGACAAAGACTGCATATATTTTCTGGTGAAAGCTATTTTAATTTGGACGGATTTGTCAAAATAAACGAAATTGGTGAATATGAGGTATTGAAATACCGTAACTGTGACTTGCAAAGCCACTGTACTTTAAAAAGTGATCATTTGGGATGCAACTATCTAGTAAAGCAGCGTTTGCCACTTCTGAAGTCGGGGGGCCGTATGACTTATTTTAGAGATTCTCGCGGATCACAAATTTATACCGAGTACCCTAATGTAGATTCACTATGCAATTTAAAATACAAAAAAGTAATAATTGATAAAGATTCAACGATATTAAAATATTTCTGAATAAATAATGAACCTGTTTTTTTGTTGTTGTTTTTTTTGTTTGTTTTTTAAAAAATTAAAATAGGTATTTTACTATTATTATTATTATTTTCTTCAAATAATTAGGATACGTAATTTTCTTAAAATCGTAAAGAAATGTCTAAAATATAACCCAAAAAGAAATTTTGAAAAAAATAATTTATATTCAATACCAATTATCATATACAATTGCAACTTCTTGAGCTCAGATCGAGTATTCATAGTGTTTGACCACTTAGCACAAAATATTTATTCCGTTTTATTTACTAACTTCTTTTTCCCTCTAAAATTTGATAGAATACATTTTCATCCAAACTGAGTCTATTTTCCTAGATTCAGCTGGATTGGTTGACGGAAAGTAAGTTAACTAGACTTTCAAAGATTTTGCTCCGTCAACCTTAATAGAGAAAGTTTTCAGTTATAATATATCGCCAAATTGGACATTTTTTAATCAAGCTATGTATTTAGACAGTCGGAAGGTGTGTGAAAGAGGCTTTCCTTTTAATGTCTAAAACTTGATACAAAAAATTATCGTCGACAACGAGTTTACTAGCCAAATATCTAAGTTTCAATTTGATGAGATGACGGCAAGGTGGTTTATTGTGTATTCCAAAGCGAGAATGGAACGTTGGATGAAAGCTGCCTTTTAGTGACAGTCAGAGTTCCCAAAATTTGACATAACGCAACCTGATAGACAATGAATCTATCTGTCATATTTCAGCGTGAATGGATGACGACAAGTTGGTTTATAAGAATTTTGCAGCGATTATAGAAGTTTACGAAATCGGTGCTATAATTAATTTGAGAGTTACTATCAATCAAAATGATTTTTTCCCTATTCATTAACATATTGCCGATTCTGTTGCAATTCGAATAATTTAAATTGGCTTTAAAAAAATGGCCTTATATTTTCCAAGATAATCATTGCAGTTCATCAGTAATTTAGAATTTTACATTTTTATTAACTGTAAAACATGGTTCCTACTTTTCCTTTCATTAAAACTCCTGTAAAGTACAATTTTTTATATAGCAATTTATCACATAGGAATTGGTGTATTTTGAAATTCAAAGTAATTATCTGCATTCTTTTCCCGTCCCTTGCTTAGCTGTTGATAGAACGCTTATTTACTTCATTTTCCCATATTATTTCAATGTTTTCCCGTTTTGGTATTCATGTATTCTATCAGCGTAAGTAGGCGATGGTCTCAGTTTCTGTCACTTTTTGAAGTTTATTCTCTTCACCAACTCCATAATTGTAGATGCGTACGCTTGTAAGGAAATGTGTCAGCTTGGTGAAGTTGAAAAGAAGTATCTTGATTATACGATTTCATGTCTTCTAGATACCAAATCATTAAGATGTTATTATCTCTTAAATAAAGAGTTATAATCAGTATATCTAATCCATATACTCCACATGCCATTTCGTCAAAAGTACAAAATCAGTTGAACATTAGCTTCAAAACTTACGCCAATATTGCAGTCCCAGTAAGCGTCAAATATAACAGTCCTAGTAAATGTAAAAAAAAACTTAAAATAGTAGTATGTGATAAAATTTTAATTCAACAGATGATATTATATGTCAAAAACGAAATGTTTTCAATTCATTGATATCCTTTCTTTTTTAGCCGTGTTTGGCATGGGTGTTTGTAAATGTATGTTGGCTTGTCTAATGACGAAAGTTTCGGCGCATTATAGCCCTCGTGTTGCTGACGGCGCCAGATAATCTGAATACAACCAACCAACCTTTCTTTTTTAGAAAAAAAAAATATTTTAAATATCAAAGAGTATTGATGTCAGTTTTTTTAGAAAATATAGTTAGGCGAGGACAATGTTAATATTGTCACAATGAATGGATTGCTCACAAACTCTACAATTGCACCAAGAAATACGACAAATAACAATTTCAAAACTCCAAAACTTTGATTGGATGAGATTTGAGAACATTCTTTGTCTAGGAGAAAATAAAATTTAAAATAGCCAGAAGCAACAAGTGAATAAAGTCAAAAATTCCAAAGAGTAAAGTATATATTTTTATTGTTTATTAGTTAAAATTCTTACTAATTTGCATTTCTTTTTTCACATGTTTACCAAAATTGGCAGAAAGTTTACCTCAAAGGAATTGCAGGGACATTTTAGCTGGCATTCCATTCTTATGTGGTAAGTTCTGATATTCATTTAGTTCTTTTCATTTATTTTCAATATTTTTTGTGACCACTAAATAGTAATTTTTTATTTCCAGATGCCGAAGAGATAAGGAACGATTCTTTGGAGGCCTTACTCTTATTAAAGAAATGAGCATCTAACGATAAAGAGGTAAATAAATACATGAAATCTTCATTCTATGTATTGACATTAATTGTTTCTTCAGATTTTATATATTGCATAGATAAACTGATTCTTTAATTTACTTTCAGATGCAAATGTCCCTTGAGTACCTTTTGGAGCGAAAAACTTTTGGAAGCCAATATTTGAAGAGTTGGTCTTTTTCTTAAACAGTCCTAGTAAGTGTTGAATCAATTTTAAAATATTAAGTTTTACAATTTTAATCAAACTGATGATAATATATGTAAGAAAAAGACATGTTTTTTAATTAATTTATATCCTTTCTTTTTTAGATAAAAATTTGACATTTCGAAAATTTCAAGGAGTATTGATGTCAGTTCTTTTAGAAAATATAATTAGGCGAGGAAAACATTAATATTTTCACGATGCATTGACTGCTCACAAACTCTTCATTTGCACCAAGAAATACGACAGATAACGAATTAAAAACTCCAGAACTTTGAATGGATGATATAAGAGAACATTCTTTTTGAGGAGAAAATAAAATTTAAAATAGCCAGAAGCAACAAGTGAATAAAGTCAAAAATTCCAAAGAGTAAAGTATATATTTTTATTGTTTATTAGTTATAATTCTTACTAATTTGCATTTCTTTTTTCACATGTTTACCAATATTGGCAGAAAGTTTACCTCAAAGGAATTGCAGGGACATTTTAGCTGGCATTCCATTCTTATGTGGTAAGTTCTGATATTCATTTAGTTCTTGGCATTTATTTTCAATATTTTTTGTGACCACTAAATAGTAATTTTTTTATTTCCAGATGCCGAAGAGATAAGGAACGATTCTTTGGAGGCCTTACTCTTATTAAAGAAATGAGCATCTAACGATAAAGAGGTAAATAAATACATGAACTCTTCGTTCTATGTATTGACATTAATTGTTTCTTCAGGTTTTAAATATTGCATAGATAAACTGATTCTTTAATTTACTTTCAGATGCAAATGTCCCTTGAGTACCTTTTGGAGCGAAAAACTTTTGGAAGCCAATATTTGAAGTGTTGGTCTTTTTCTTAAACAGTCCTAGTAAGTGTTGAATCAATTTTAAAATATTAAGTTTTACAATTTTAATCAAACTGATGATAATATATGTAAGAAAAAGACATGTTTTTTAATTAATTTATATCCTTTATTTTTTAGATAAAAATTTGACATTTCGAAAATTTCAAGGAGTATTGATGTCAGTTCTTTTAGAAAATATAATTAGGCGAGGAAAACATTAATATTTTCACAATGCATGGATTGCTCACAAACTCTTCAATTGCACCAAGAAATACGACAGATAACGACTTCAAAAATCCAGAACTTTCAATTTATGATATATGAGAACATTCTTTTTGAGGAGAAAATAAAATTTAAATTAGCCAGAAGCAACAAGTGAATGAAGTCAAAAATTCCAAAGAGTAAAGTATATATTTTTATTGTTTATTAGTTAAATTCTTACTAATTTGCATTTCTTTTTTCACATGTTTACCAATATTGGCAGAAAGTTTACCTCAAAGGAATTGCAGGGACATTTTAGCTGGCATTCCAATCTTATGTGGTAAGTAATGATATTCATTTAGCTCTTGTCATATATTTTCAATATTTTTTAAATCCCCTAAATTATAATTTTTTATTTCCAGATGCCGAAGAGAAAAGGAAAGATTCTGTGCATGCCTTACTCTTATTAAAGAAATGAGCATCTAACGATAAAGAGGTAAATAAATACATGAAATCTTCGTTCTATGTATTGACATTAATTGTTTCTTCAGGTTTTATATATTGCATAGATAAACTGATTCTTTAATTTACTTTCAGATGCAAATGTCCCTTGAGTACCTTTTGGAGCGAAAAACTTTTGAAAGCCAATATTTGAAGTGTTGGTCTTTTTCTTAAACAGTCCTAGTAAGTGTTGAATCAATTTTAAAATATTAAGTTTTACAATATTAATCAAACTGATGATAATATATGTAAGAAAAAGACATGTTTTTTAATTAATTTATATCCTTTCTTTTTTAGATACAAATTTGACATTTCGAAAATTTCAAGGAGTATTGATGTCAGTTCTTTTAGAAAATATAATTAGGCGAGGAAAACATTAATATTTTCACAATGCATGGATTGCTCACAAACTCTTCAATTGCACCAAGAAATACGACAGATAACGACTTCAAAAATCCAGAACTTTGAATTTATGATATATGAGAACATTCTTTTTGAAGAGAAAATAAAATTTTAAATAGACAGAAGCAACAAGTGAACGAAGTCAAAAATTCCAAAGAGTAAAGTATATATTTTTATTGTTTATCAGTTAAAATTCTTATAATTTGCATTTCTTTTTTCACATGTTTACCAAAATTGGCAGAAAGTTTACCTCAAAGGAATTGCAGGGACATTTTAGCTGGCATTCCATTCTTATGTGGTAAGTACTGATATTCATTTAGTTCTTGTCATATATTTTCAATATTTTTTAAATCCCCTAAATTGTAAATTTTATTTCCAGATGCCGAAGAGATAAGGAATTTTTATATAAATGCCTTACTCTTTTTGAAGAAATGAGCATCTAACGATAAAGAGGTAAATAAATAAATGATATATGCATTCTATGTATTGACATTAATTGTTTCTTTAGATTTTATATATTGCATACTTAAAAATTGATTTTTTAATTTATCTTCAGATGCAAATGTCTCTTGAAAAGCCAGTATTTGAAGAGTTGGTCTTTTTCGTAAACAGTCCTAGTCAAAGAATTAAAGAGTCAACGCAAACTTAAAATAGTATGTGTTACAATTTTAATTCAAACTGATAATATTATTTGTAAAAAAATTGTTTTTGTATCTTTGCTTAAAATTTTGCTTGTTTATCTTTCAGAGTTTCTGGTAGAGGATTTATTACTTATGTAAGACACAACTAGGGAGGTGGCAAATTGCTAATTCTAATTTTCCTCATGCTAAATTACTACTTTGAAACACTTGCTTCATTGCTCCACTCACAACCATTTTAAAGTTATTTTATTTTCAAAATTTATGTTTGCTTCCAACAGGTGTTAAGTTTAAACAATTGTATAAGTAAATAACTTCCTAACAAAAATTCGTTTTAGTTTCTTATTTTTCAAAAACGTTTTGAGTGGAAAAACAACGATTATAAACAGATTCCTTCAAATTGGGTAACTTATAAATTCAAGTTAAATTACAATGTATTTGCTTCAAATAACGTCTGTAATTGGAAATTATAATGTGAGAAACAGTTTTTAGCATTGAATAACATTGTATTCTATTTTTTTTATCCTAAGAAAACCGTAATTGAATGTAAAGAAATTCAATGAACGTTTTTAATTACAAATATTTCCTTTAAGAATCCTTTCCATTCTACATCAGTACTGATTTCAAGACGTAATTCCATCAAAATTACTATATTATGAATTTTTTGATTTCAACATGTTTTTTCAGTGCTAGAAGAGCAAGTCTGTACATTGAAAAACATTTACCGAACCTTATTTGTACTTTGGTACAAAAGGTGATTTTTCGGAATTTGCAAGATCGATTTTGAAAAATAACATTTGTAACACGCCTACTTTGCCATCCAGGCATGCAAACTTAAATATTATCAGCTTTGATATTGAGGCAATTAAACATGAATAGTTCGTAACTAAAAACCTTATGAGAAATTACTACCGTTCAAACTTTCTTTTTATTCGAGCCTTTAAAATTATAACTTTTACATATGTGGAACTATTACTAAGTAAAAACTAAATTTTATTTGAAAAAAAAAAGAAAAAAAGTTCACATATTGCACTAAATTTTAAAAATTCAAAAAATATCAAATTTTCTTATTTACTTTTCGAATTCTTTTCGTGATTTATTTCAAAAAAATTTCTTAGTAATGTACTCTAACTTTTTGGGCATCGGATTTAGAATAAGTAAAATAGTTTTCGACAAAAACGAAAAATTACTGCACCTGTAAGTTGTTTAAAAAAAGGTAAAAAACTGGTATTTTTTAACATTAAAATTTGTAAATTTTTTTTTAATATTTTATTCAAAAATCCATGCCTTTTTTAGTCAAATAGATCTTTAGAAAGCCACAAAAAATATTTCAAGTCATGTCATTCATATTTGCTTAAGTTTTAACATTTTGAGTTAGGTGCGAATTTCAAAAATCACGAACTGAGGAAAATGCGTTCGAAACAACGTAGGAGCTGTTACAGCCATGCTAAATTCTCCATAAAAGTATAATTTTTCTACAATTTCTGTCATCGGATCAGTTCAAAATGTTGCCAGAATATTAAGAAGGTTTCAATGATTATAAACACGCAAAAAAATAGAACATTGATATTTTTATTATATTTTCTGAGAACAAGGTGTCCTAAGACCCTTTAAGCGAATGCATTGTTGGAACGTTAGAATAAATTCAGTTTAATTAGATCACTCTTTGTGTCAGACGATTCAGTGTTGTTGCAATCTCACATTGTTAACTTCCAACAATGGTGTAAAATATGTCTGATGAGCATTATTGCGATATCACTCATTTCGACGCCATTTTGAGAAAAAACTGACTGCACAGTTTATGCGAGACTTTTCCTATTTCTAAAAGTGATATAAATAAATGAGAGGCTTGAACCTTTGCTTTGGTATGTAATATTTACTCGTGTATATAACATTACTTGCTTATAAAACCATACCATGTATTTTAATTATATTTCGTTTCACTTGAAAACTGGATTTTATTATAAATTTTTTACCTCCATTCATACAAGGACTATTTAAAAATAATCCCTAGCTTTGAATAACATAAATAACAAACAGTTAGAAGCCGAAAGAAAAGTCAAGTGGTATTCGGGTTCCAAAATTAATTGCAGGTAGTAAATTTGACAAAGACTGCATATATTTTCTGGTGAAAGCTATTTTAATTTGGACGGATTTGTCAAAATAAACGAAATTGGTGAATATGAGGTATTGAAATACCGTAACTGTGACTTGCAAAGCCACTGTACTTTAAAAAGTGATCATTTGGGATGCAACTATCTAGTAAAGCAGCGTTTGCCACTTCTGAAGTCGGGGGGCCGTATGACTTATTTTAGAGATTCTCGCGGATCACAAATTTATACCGAGTACCCTAATGTAGATTCACTATGCAATTTAAAATACAAAAAAGTAATAATTGATAAAGATTCAACGATATTAAAATATTTCTGAATAAATAATGAACCTGTTTTTTTGTTGTTGTTTTTTTTGTTTTTTTTTAATAAAATTAAAATAGGTATTTTACTATTATTATTATTATTTTCTTCAAATAATTAGGATACGTAATTTTCTTAAAATCGTAAAGAAATGTCTAAAATATAACCCAAAAAGAAATTTTGAAAAAAATAATTTATATTCAATACCAATTATCATATACAATTGCAACTTCTTGAGCTCAGATCGAGTATTCATAGTGTTTGACCACTTAGCACAAAATATTTATTCCGTTTTATTTACTAACTTCTTTTTCCCTCTAAAATTTGATAGAATACATTTTCATCCAAACTGAGTCTATTTTCCTAGATTCAGCTGGATTGGTTGACGGAAAGTAAGTTAACTAGACTTTCAAAGATTTTGCTCCGTCAACCTTAATAGAGAAAGTTTTCAGTTATAATATATCGCCAAATTGGACATTTTTTAATCAAGCTATGTATTTAGACAGTCGGAAGGTGTGTGAAAGAGGCTTTCCTTTTAATGTCTAAAACTTGATACAAAAAATTATCGTCGACAACGAGTTTACTAGCCAAATATCTAAGTTTCAATTTGATGAGATGACGGCAAGGTGGTTTATTGTGTATTCCAAAGCGAGAATGGAACGTTGGATGAAAGCTGCCTTTTAGTGACAGTCAGAGTTCCCAAAATTTGACATAACGCAACCTGATAGACAATGAATCTATCTGTCATATTTCAGCGTGAATGGATGACGACAAGTTGGTTTATAAGAATTTTGCAGCGATTATAGAAGTTTACTAAATCGGTGCTATAATTAATTTGAGAGTTACTATCAATCAAAATGATTTTTTCCCTATTCATTAACATATTGCCGATTCTGTTGCAATTCGAATAATTTAAATTGTCTTTAAAAAAATGGCCTTATATTTTCCAAGATAATCATTGCAGTTCATCAGTAATTTAGAATTTTACATTTTTATTAACTGTAAAACATGGTTCCTACTTTTCCTTTCATTAAAACTCCTGTAAAGTACAATTTTTTATATAGCAATTTATCACATAGGAATTGGTGTATTTTGAAATTCAAAGTAATTATCTGCATTCTTTTCCCGTCCCTTGCTTAGCTGTTGATAGAACGCTTATTTACTTCATTTTCCCATATTATTTCAATGTTTTCCCGTTTTGGTATTCATGTATTCTATCAGCGTAAGTAGGCGATGGTCTCAGTTTCTGTCACTTTTGAAGTTTATTCTCTTCACCAACTCCATAATTGTAGATGCGTACGCTTGTAAGGAAATGTGTCAGCTTGGTGAAGTTGAAAAGAAGTATCTTGATTATACGATTTCATGTCTTCTAGATACCAAATCATTAAGATGTTATTATCTCTTAAATAAAGAGTTATAATCAGTATATCTAATCCATATACTCCACATGCCATTTCGTCAAAAGTACAAAATCAGTTGAACATTAGCTTCAAAACTTACGCCAATATTGCAGTCCCAGTAAGCGTCAAATATAACAGTCCTAGTAAATGTAAAAAAAAACTTAAAATAGTAGTATGTGATAAAATTTTAATTCAACAGATGATATTATATGTCAAAAACGAAATGTTTTCAATTCATTGATATCCTTTCTTTTTTAGCCGTGTTTGGCATGGGTGTTTGTAAATGTATGTTGGCTTGTCTAATGACGAAAGTTTCGGCGCATTATAGCCCTCGTGTTGCTGCCGGCGCCGAATAATCTGAATACAACCAACCAACCTTTCTTTTTTAGAAAAAAAAAATATTTTAAATATCAAAGAGTATTGATGTCAGTTTTTTTAGAAAATATAGTTAGGCGAGGACAATGTTAATATTGTCACAATGAATGGATTGATCACAAACTCTACAATTGCACCAAGAAATACGACAAATAACAATTTCAAAACTCCAAAACTTTGATTGGATGAGATTTGAGAACATTCTTTGTCTAGGAGAAAATAAAATTTAAAATAGCCAGAAGCAACAAGTGAATAAAGTCAAAATTCCAAAGAGTAAAGTATATATTTTTATTGTTTATTAGTTAAAATTCTTACTAATTTGCATTTCTTTTTTCACATGTTTACCAAAATTGGCAGAAAGTTTACCTCAAAGGAATTGCAGGGACATTTTAGCTGGCATTCCATTCTTATGTGGTAAGTTCTGATATTCATTTAGTTCTTTTCATTTATTTTCAATATTTTTTGTGACCACTAAATAGTAATTTTTTATTTCCAGATGCCGAAGAGATAAGGAACGATTCTTTGGAGGCCTTACTCTTATTAAAGAAATGAGCATCTAACGATAAAGAGGTAAATAAATACATGAAATCTTCATTCTATGTATTGACATTAATTGTTTCTTCAGATTTTATATATTGCATAGATAAACTGATTCTTTAATTTACTTTCAGATGCAAATGTCCCTTGAGTACCTTTTGGAGCGAAAAACTTTTGGAAGCCAATATTTGAAGTGTTGGTCTTTTTCTTAAACAGTCCTAGTAAGTGTTGAATCAATTTTAAAATATTAAGTTTTACAATTTTAATCAAACTGATGATATTATATGTAAGAAAAAGACATGTTTTTTAATTAATTTATATCCTTTCTTTTTTAGATAAAAATTTGACATTTCGAAAATTTCAAGGAGTATTGATGTCAGTTCTTTTAGAAGATATAATTAGGCGAGGAAAACATTAATATTTTCACAATGCATGGATTGCTCACGAAATCTTCATTTGCACCAAGAAATACGACAGATAACGAATTCAAAACTCCAGAACTTTGAATGGATGATATAAGAGAACATTCTTTTTGAGGAGAAAATAAAATTTAAAATAGCCAGAAGCAACAAGTGAATGAAGTCAAAAATTCCAAAGAGTAAAGTATATATTTTTATTGTTTATTAGTTAAAATTCTTACTAATTTGCATTTCTTTTTTCACATGTTTACCAATATTGGCAGAAAGTTTACCTCAAAGGAATTGCAGGGACATTTTAGCTGGCATTCCATTCTTATGTGGTAAGTTCTGATATTCATTTAGTTCTTGGCATTTATTTTCAATATTTTTTGTGACCACTAAATAGTAATTTTTTTATTTCCAGATGCCGAAGAGATAAGGAACGATTCTTTGGAGGCCTTACTCTTTTTAAAGAAATGAGCATCTAACGATAAAGAGGTAAATAAATACATGAACTCTTCGTTCTATGTATTGACATTAATTGTTTCTTCAGGTTTTAAATATTGCATAGATAAACTGATTCTTTAATTTACTTTCAGATGCAAATGTCCGTTGAGTACCTTTTGGAGCGAAAAACTTTTGGAAACCAATATTTGAAGTGTTGGTCTTTTTCTTAAACAGTCCTAGTAAGTGTTGAATCAATTTTAAAATATTAAGTTTTACAATTTTAATCAAACTGATGATAATATATGTAAGAAAAAGACATGTTTTTTAATTAATTTATATCCTTTCTTTTTTAGATAAAAATTTTACATTTCGAAAATTTCAAGGAGTATTGATGTCAGTTCTTTTAGAAAATATAATTAGACGAGGAAAACATTAATATTTTCACAATGCATGGATTGCTAACAAACTCTTCAATTGCACCAAGAAATACGACAGATAACGACTTCAAAAATCCAGAACTTTCAATTTATGATATATGAGAACATTCTTTTTGAGGAGAAAATAAAATTTAAATTAGCCAGAAGCAACAAGTGAATGAAGTCAAAAATTCCAAAGAGTAAAGTATATATTTTTATTGTTTATTAGTTAAATTCTTACTAATTTGCATTTCTTTTTTCACATGTTTACCAATATTGGCAGAAAGTTTACCTCAAAGGAATTGCAGGGACATTTTAGCTGGCATTCCAATCTTATGTGGTAAGTAATGATATTCATTTAGCTCTTGTCATATATTTTCAATATTTTTTAAATCCCCTAAATTATAATTTTTTATTTCCAGATGCCGAAGAGAAAAGGAAAGATTCTATGCATGCCTTACTCTTATTAAAGAAATGAGCATCTAACGATAAAGAGGTAAATAAATACATGAAATCTTCGTTCTATGTATTGACATTAATTGTTTCTTCAGGTTTTATATATTGCATAGATAAACTGATTCTTTAATTTACTTTCAGATGCAAATGTCCCTTGAGTACCTTTTGGAGCGAAAAACTTTTGAAAGCCAATATTTGAAGTGTTGGTCTTTTTCTTAAACAGTCCTAGTAAGTGTTGAATCAATTTTAAAATATTAAGTTTTACAATTTTAATCAAACTGATGATAATATATGTAAGAAAAAGACATGTTTTTTAATTAATTTATATCCTTTCTTTTTTAGATAAAAATTTGACATTTCGAAAATTTCAAGGAGTATTGATGTCAGTTCTTTTAGAAAATATAATTAGGCGAGGAAAACATTAATATTTTTTTACAATGCATGGACTGCTCACAAACTCTTCAATTGCACCAAGAAATACGACAGATAACGAATTCAAAACTCCAGAACTTTGAATGGATGATATAAGAGAACATTCTTTTTGAGGAGAAAATAAAATTTAAAATAGCCACAAGCAACAAGTGAATGAAGTAAAAAATTCCAATTAGTAAAGTATATATTTTTATTGTTTATTAGTTAAAATTCTTACTAATTTGCATTTCTTTTTTCACATGTTTACCAATATTGGCAGAAAGTTTACCTCAAAGGAATTACTGGGACATTTTAGCTGGCATTTCATTCTTATGTGGTAAGTTCTGATATTCATTTAGTTCTTGGCATTTATTTTCAATACTTTTTGTGACCAATAAATAGTAATTTTTTATTTCCAGATGCCGAAGAGATAAGGAACGATTCTTTGGAGGCCTTACTCTTATTAAAGAAATGAGAATCTAACGATAAAGAGGTATATAAATACATGAAATCTTCATTCTATGTATTGACATTAATTGTTTCTTCAGATTTTATATATTGCATAGATAAACTGATTCTTTAATTTACTTTCAGATGCAAATGTCCCTTGAGTACCTTTTGGAGCGAAAAACTTTTGGAAGCCAATATTTGAAGAGTTGATCTTTTTCTTAAACAGTCCTAGTAAGTGTTGAATCAATTTTAAAATATTAAGTTTTACAATTTTAATTAAACTGATGTTAATATATGTAAGAAAAAGACATATTTTTTAATTAATTTATATCCTTTCTTTTTTAGATAAAAATTTGACATTTCGAAAATTTCAAGGAGTATTGATGTCAGTTCTTTTAGAAAATATAATTAGGCGAGGAAAACATTAATATTTTCACAATGCATGGATTGCTCACAAACTCTTCATTTGCACCAAGAAATAAGACAGATAACGAATTCAAAACTCCAGAACTTTGAATGGATGATATAAGAGAACATTCTTTTTGAGGAGAAAATAAAATTTAAAATAGTCAGAAGCAACAAGTGAATGAAGTCAAAAATTCCAAAGAGTAAAGTATATATTTTTATTGTTTATTAGTTAAAATTCTTACTAGCTTGCATTTCTTTTTTCACATGTTTACCAAAATTGGCAGAAAGTTTACCTCAAAGGAATTGCAGGGACATTTTAGCTGGCATTATATTCTTATGTGGTAAGTACTGATATTCATTTAGCTCTTGTCATATATTTTCAATATTTTTTAAATCCCCTAAATTATAATTTTTTATTTCCAGATGCCGAAGAGATAAGGAACGATTCTATGCATGCCTTACTCTTATTAAAGAAATGAGCATCTAACGATAAAGAGGTAAATAAATACATGAAATCTTCGTTCTATGTATTGACATTAATTGTTTCTTCAGATTTTATATATTGCATAGATAAACTGATTCTTTAATTTACTTTCAGATGCAAATGTCCCTTGAGTACCTTTTGGAGCGAAAAACTTTTGGAAGCCAATATTTGAAGAGTTGGTCTTTTTCTTAAACAGTCCTAGTAAGTGTTGAATCAATTTTAAAATATTAAGTTTTACAATTTTAATCAAACTGATGATAATATATGTAAGAAAAAGACATGTTTTTTAATTAATTTATATCCTTTTTTTTTTAGATAAAAATTTGACATTTCGAAAATTTCAAGGAGTATTGATGTCAGTTCTTTTAGAAAATATAATTAGGCGAGGAAAACATTAATATTTTCACGATGCATGGACTGCTCACAAACTCTTCATTTGCACCAAGAAATACGACAGATAACGAATTAAAAACTCCAGAACTTTGAATGGATGATATAAGAGAACATTCTTTTTGAGGAGAAAATAAAATTTAAAATAGCCAGAAGCAACAAGTGAATGAAGTCAAAAATTCCAAAGAGTAAAGTATATATTTTTATTGTTTATTAGTTAAAATTCTTACTAATTTGCATTTCTTTTTTCACATGTTTACCAATATTGGCAGAAAGTTTACCTCAAAGGAATTGCAGGGACATTTTAGCTGGCATTCCATTCTTATGTGGTAAGTTCTGATATTCATTTAGTTCTTGGCATTTATTTTCAATATTTTTTGTGACCACTAAATAGTAATTTTTTTATTTCCAGATGCCGAAGAGATAAGGAACGATTCTTTGGAGGCCTTACTCTTATTAAAGAAATGAGCATCTAACGATAAAGAGGTAAATAAATACATGAACTCTTCGTTCTATGTATTGACATTAATTGTTTCTTCAGGTTTTAAATATTGCATAGATAAACTGATTCTTTAATTTACTTTCAGATGCAAATGTCCCTTGAGTACCTTTTGGAGCGAAAAACTTTTGGAAGCCAATATTTGAAGTGTTGGTCTTTTTCTTAAACAGTCCTAGTAAGTGTTGAATCAATTTTAAAATATTAAGTTTTACAATTTTAATCAAACTGATGATAATATATGTAAGAAAAAGACATGTTTTTTAATTAATTTATATCCTTTATTTTTTAGATAAAAATTTGACATTTCGAAAATTTCAAGGAGTATTGATGTCAGTTCTTTTAGAAAATATAATTAGGCGAGGAAAACATTAATATTTTCACAATGCATGGATTGCTAACAAACTCTTCAATTGCACCAAGAAATACGACAGATAACGACTTCAAAAATCCAGAACTTTCAATTTATGATATATGAGAACATTCTTTTTGAGGAGAAAATAAAATTTAAATTAGCCAGAAGCAACAAGTGAATGAAGTCAAAAATTCCAAAGAGTAAAGTATATATTTTTATTGTTTATTAGTTAAATTCTTACTAATTTGCATTTCTTTTTTCACATGTTTACCAATATTGGCAGAAAGTTTACCTCAAAGGAATTGCAGGGACATTTTAGCTGGCATTCCAATCTTATGTGGTAAGTAATGATATTCATTTAGCTCTTGTCATATATTTTCAATATTTTTTAAATCCCCTAAATTATAATTTTTTATTTCCAGATGCCGAAGAGAAAAGGAAAGATTCTATGCATGCCTTACTCTTATTAAAGAAATGAGCATCTAACGATAAAGAGGTAAATAAATACATGAAATCTTCGTTCTATGTATTGACATTAATTGTTTCTTCAGGTTTTATATATTGCATAGATAAACTGATTCTTTAATTTACTTTCAGATGCAAATGTCCCTTGAGTACCTTTTGGAGCGAAAAACTTTTGAAAGCCAATATTTGAAGTGTTGGTCTTTTTCTTAAACAGTCCTAGTAAGTGTTGAATCAATTTTAAAATATTAAGTTTTACAATATTAATCAAACTGATGATAATATATGTAAGAAAAAGACATGTTTTTTAATTAATTTATATCCTTTCTTTTTTAGATACAAATTTGACATTTCGAAAATTTCAAGGAGTATTGATGTCAGTTCTTTTAGAAAATATAATTAGGCGAGGAAAACATTAATATTTTCACAATGCATGGATTGCTCACAAACTCTTCAATTGCACCAAGAAATACGACAGATAACGACTTCAAAAATCCAGAACTTTGAATTTATGATATATGAGAACATTCTTTTTGAAGAGAAAATAAAATTTTAAATAGACAGAAGCAACAAGTGAACGAAGTCAAAAATTCCAAAGAGTAAAGTATATATTTTTATTGTTTATCAGTTAAAATTCTTATAATTTGCATTTCTTTTTTCACATGTTTACCAAAATTGGCAGAAAGTTTACCTCAAAGGAATTGCAGGGACATTTTAGCTGGCATTCCATTCTTATGTGGTAAGTACTGATATTCATTTAGTTCTTGTCATATATTTTCAATATTTTTTAAATCCCCTAAATTGTAATTTTTTATTTCCAGATGCCGAAGAGATAAGGAATTTTTATATAAATGCCTTACTCTTTTTGAAGAAATGAGCATCTAACGATAAAGAGGTAAATAAATAAATGATATATGCATTCTATGTATTGACATTAATTGTTTCTTTAGATTTTATATATTGCATACTTAAAAATTGATTTTTTAATTTATCTTCAGATGCAAATGTCTCTTGAAAAGCCAGTATTTGAAGAGTTGGTCTTTTTCGTAAACAGTCCTAGTCAAAGAATTAAAGAGTCAACGCAAACTTAAAATAGTATGTGTTACAATTTTAATTCAAACTGATAATATTATTTGTAAAAAAATTGTTTTTGTATCTTTGCTTAAAATTTTGCTTGTTTATCTTTCAGAGTTTCTGGTAGAGGATTTATTACTTATGTAAGACACAACTAGGGAGGTGGCAAATTGCTAATTCTAATTTTCCTCATGCTAAATTACTACTTTGAAACACTTGCTTCATTGCTCCACTCACAACCATTTTAAAGTTATTTTATTTTCAAAATTTATGTTTGCTTCCAACAGGTGTTAAGTTTAAACAATTGTATAAGTAAATAACTTCCTAACAAAAATTCGTTTTAGTTTCTTATTTTTCAAAAACGTTTTGAGTGGAAAAACAACGATTATAAACAGATTCCTTCAAATTGGGTAACTTATAAATTCAAGTTAAATTACAATGTATTTGCTTCAAATAACGTCTGTAATTGGAAATTATAATGTGAGAAACAGTTTTTAGCATTGAATAACATTGTATTCTATTTTTTTTATCCTAAGAAAACCGTAATTGAATGTAAAGAAATTCAATGAACGTTTTTAATTACAAATATTTCCTTTAAGAATCCTTTCCATTCTACATCAGTACTGATTTCAAGACGTAATTCCATCAAAATTACTATATTATGAATTTTTTGATTTCAACATGTTTTTTCAGTGCTAGAAGAGCAAGTCTGTACATTGAAAAACATTTACCGAACCTTATTTGTACTTTGGTACAAAAGGTGATTTTTCGGAATTTGCAAGATCGATTTTGAAAAATAACATTTGTAACACGCCTACTTTGCCATCCAGGCATGCAAACTTAAATATTATCAGCTTTGATATTGAGGCAATTAAACATGAATAGTTCGTAACTAAAAACCTTATGAGAAATTACTACCGTTCAAACTTTCTTTTTATTCGAGCCTTTAAAATTATAACTTTTACATATGTGGAACTATTACTAAGTAAAAACTAAATTTTATTTGAAAAAAAAAAGAAAAAAAGTTCACATATTGCACTAAATTTTAAAAATTCAAAAAATATCAAATTTTCTTATTTACTTTTCGAATTCTTTTCGTGATTTATTTCAAAAAAATTTCTTAGTAATGTACTCTAACTTTTTGGGCATCGGATTTAGAATAAGTAAAATAGTTTTCGACAAAAACGAAAAATTACTGCACCTGTAAGTTGTTTAAAAAAAGGTAAAAAACTGGTATTTTTCAACATTAAAATTTGTAAAATTTTTTTTAATATTTTATTCAAAAATCCATGCCTTTTTTAGTCAAATAGATCTTTAGAAAGCCACAAAATATATTTCAAGTCATGTCATTCATATTTGCTTAAGTTTTAACATTTTGAGTTAGGTGCGAATTTCAAAAATCACGAACTGAGGAAAATGCGTTCGAAACAACGTAGGAGCTGTTACAGCCATGCTAAATTCTCCATAAAAGTATAATTTTTCTACAATTTCTGTCATCGGATCAGTTCAAAATGTTGCCAGAATATTAAGAAGGTTTCAATGATTATAAACACGCAAAAAAATAGAACATTGATATTTTTATTATATTTTCTGAGAACAAGGTGTCCTAAGACCCTTTAAGCGAATGCATTGTTGGAACGTTAGAATAAATTCAGTTTAATTAGATCACTCTTTGTGTCAGACGATTCAGTGTTGTTGCAATCTCACATTGTTAACTTCCAACAATGGTGTAAAATATGTCTGATGAGCATTATTGCGATATCACTCATTTCGACGCCATTTTGAGAAAAAACTGACTGCACAGTTTATGCGAGACTTTTCCTATTTCTAAAAGTGATATAAATAAATGAGAGGCTTGAACCTTTGCTTTGGTATGTAATATTTACTCGTGTATATAACATTACTTGCTTATAAAACCATACCATGTATTTTAATTATATTTCGTTTCACTTGAAAACTGGATTTTATTATAAATTTTTTACCTCCATTCATACAAGGACTATTTAAAAATAATCCCTAGCTTTGAATAACATAAATAACAAACAGTTAGAAGCCGAAAGAAAAGTCAAGTGGTATTCGGGTTCCAAAATTAATTGCAGGTAGTAAATTTGACAAAGACTGCATATATTTTCTGGTGAAAGCTATTTTAATTTGGACGGATTTGTCAAAATAAACGAAATTGGTGAATATGAGGTATTGAAATACCGTAACTGTGACTTGCAAAGCCACTGTACTTTAAAAAGTGATCATTTGGGATGCAACTATCTAGTAAAGCAGCGTTTGCCACTTCTGAAGTCGGGGGGCCGTATGACTTATTTTAGAGATTCTCGCGGATCACAAATTTATACCGAGTACCCTAATGTAGATTCACTATGCAATTTAAAATACAAAAAAGTAATAATTGATAAAGATTCAACGATATTAAAATATTTCTGAATAAATAATGAACCTGTTTTTTTGTTGTTGTTTTTTTTGTTTTTTTTTAATAAAATTAAAATAGGTATTTTACTATTATTATTATTATTTTCTTCAAATAATTAGGATACGTAATTTTCTTAAAATCGTAAAGAAATGTCTAAAATATAACCCAAAAAGAAATTTTGAAAAAAATAATTTATATTCAATACCAATTATCATATACAATTGCAACTTCTTGAGCTCAGATCGAGTATTCATAGTGTTTGACCACTTAGCACAAAATATTTATTCCGTTTTATTTACTAACTTCTTTTTCCCTCTAAAATTTGATAGAATACATTTTCATCCAAACTGAGTCTATTTTCCTAGATTCAGCTGGATTGGTTGACGGAAAGTAAGTTAACTAAAATTTCAAAGATTTTGCTCCGTCAACCTTAATAGAGAAAGTTTTCAGTTATAATATATCGCCAAATTGGACATTTTTTAATCAAGCTATGTATTTAGACAGTCGGAAGGTGTGTGAAAGAGGCTTTCCTTTTAATGTCTAAAACTTGATACAAAAAATTATCGTCGACAACGAGTTTACTAGCCAAATATCAAAGTTTCAGTTCGATGAGATGACGGCAAGGTGGTTTATTATGTATTCCAAAGCGAGAATGGAACGTTGGATGAAAGCTGCCTTTTAGTGACAGTCAGAGTTCCCAAAATTTGACATAACGCAACCTGATAGACAATGAATCTATCTGTCATATTTCAGCGTGAATGGATGACGACAAGTTGGTTTATAAGAATTTTGCAGCGATTATAGAAGTTTACTAAATCGGTGCTATAATTAATTTGAGAGTTACTATCAATCAAAATGATTTTTTCCCTATTCATTAACATATTGCCGATTCTGTTGCAATTCGAATAATTTAAATTGGCTTTAAAAAAATGGCCTTATATTTTCCAAGATAATCATTGCAGTTCATCAGTAATTTAGAATTTTACATTTTTATTAACTGTAAAACATGGTTCCTACTTTTCCTTTCATTAAAACTCCTGTAAAGTACAATTTTTTATATAGCAATTTATCACATAGGAATTGGTGTATTTTGAAATTCAAAGTAATTATCTGCATTCTTTTCCCGTCCCTTGCTTAGCTGTTGATAGAACACTTATTTACTTCATTTTCCCATATTATTTCAATGTTTTCCCGTTTTGGTATTCATGTATTCTATCAGCGTAAGTAGGCGATGGTCTCAGTTTCTGTCACTTTTGAAGTTTATTCTCTTCACCAACTCCATAATTGTAGATGCGTACGCTTGTAAGGAAATGTGTCAGCTTGGTGAAGTTGAAAAGAAGTATCTTGATTATACGATTTCATGTCTTCTAGATACCAAATCATTAAGATGTTATTATCTCTTAAATAAAGAGTTATAATCAGTATATCTAATCCATATACTCCACATGCCATTTCGTCAAAAGTACAAAATCAGTTGAACATTAGCTTCAAAACTTACGCCAATATTGCAGTCCCAGTAAGCGTCAAATATAACAGTCCTAGTAAATGTAAAAAAAAACTTAAAATAGTAGTATGTGATAAAATTTTAATTCAACAGATGATATTATATGTCAAAAACGAAATGTTTTCAATTCATTGATATCCTTTCTTTTTTAGCCGTGTTTGGCATGGGTGTTTGTAAATGTATGTTGCCTTGTCTAATGACGAAAGTTTCGGCGCATTATAGCCCTCGTGTTGCTGACGGCGCCAGATAATCTGAATACAACCAACCAACCTTTCTTTTTTAGAAAAAAAAAATATTTTAAATATCAAAGAGTATTGATGTCAGTTTTTTTAGAAAATATAGTTAGGCGAGGACAATGTTAATATTGTCACAATGAATGGATTGCTCACAAACTCTACAATTGCACCAAGAAATACGACAAATAACAATTTCAAAACTCCAAAACTTTGATTGGATGAGATTTGAGAACATTCTTTGTCTAGGAGAAAATAAAATTTAAAATAGCCAGAAGCAACAAGTGAATAAAGTCAAAAATTCCAAAGAGTAAAGTATATATTTTTATTGTTTATTAGTTAAAATTCTTACTAATTTGCATTTCTTTTTTCACATGTTTACCAAAATTGGCAGAAAGTTTACCTCAAAGGAATTGCAGGGACATTTTAGCTGGCATTCCATTCTTATGTGGTAAGTTCTGATATTCATTTAGTTCTTTTCATTTATTTTCAATATTTTTTGTGACCACTAAATAGTAATTTTTTATTTCCAGATGCCGAAGAGATAAGGAACGATTCTTTGGAGGCCTTACTCTTATTAAAGAAATGAGCATCTAACGATAAAGAGGTAAATAAATACATGAAATCTTCATTCTATGTATTGACATTAATTGTTTCTTCAGATTTTATATATTGCATAGATAAACTGATTCTTTAATTTACTTTCAGATGCAAATGTCCCTTGAGTACCTTTTGGAGCGAAAAACTTTTGGAAGCCAATATTTGAAGTGTTGGTCTTTTTCTTAAACAGTCCTAGTAAGTGTTGAATCAATTTTAAAATATTAAGTTTTACAATTTTAATCAAACTGATGATATTATATGTAAGAAAAAGACATGTTTTTTAATTAATTTATATCCTTTCTTTTTTAGATAAAAATTTGACATTTCGAAAATTTCAAGGAGTATTGATGTCAGTTCTTTTAGAAGATATAATTAGGCGAGGAAAACATTAATATTTTCACAATGCATGGATTGCTCACGAAATCTTCATTTGCACCAAGAAATACGACAGATAACGAATTCAAAACTCCAGAACTTTGAATGGATGATATAAGAGAACATTCTTTTTGAGGAGAAAATAAAATTTAAAATAGCCAGAAGCAACAAGTGAATGAAGTCAAAAATTCCAAAGAGTAAAGTATATATTTTTATTGTTTATTAGTTAAAATTCTTACTAATTTGCATTTCTTTTTTCACATGTTTACCAATATTGGCAGAAAGTTTACCTCAAAGGAATTGCAGGGACATTTTAGCTGGCATTCCATTCTTATGTGGTAAGTTCTGATATTCATTTAGATCTTGGCATTTATTTTCAATATTTTTTGTGACCACTAAATAGTAATTTTTTTATTTCCAGATGCCGAAGAGATAAGGAACGATTCTTTGGAGGCCTTACTCTTTTTAAAGAAATGAGCATCTAACGATAAAGAGGTAAATAAATACATGAACTCTTCGTTCTATGTATTGACATTAATTGTTTCTTCAGGTTTTAAATATAGCATAGATAAACTGATTCTTTAATTTACTTTCAGATGCAAATGTCCGTTGAGTACCTTTTGGAGCGAAAAACTTTTGGAAACCAATATTTGAAGTGTTGGTCTTTTTCTTAAACAGTCCTAGTAAGTGTTGAATCAATTTTAAAATATTAAGTTTTACAATTTTAATCAAACTGATGATAATATATGTAAGAAAAAGACATGTTTTTTAATTAATTTATATCCTTTCTTTTTTAGATAAAAATTTTACATTTCGAAAATTTCAAGGAGTATTGATGTCAGTTCTTTTAGAAAATATAATTAGACGAGGAAAACATTAATATTTTCACAATGCATGGATTGCTAACAAACTCTTCAATTGCACCAAGAAATACGACAGATAACGACTTCAAAAATCCAGAACTTTCAATTTATGATATATGAGAACATTCTTTTTGAGGAGAAAATAAAATTTAAATTAGCCAGAAGCAACAAGTGAATGAAGTCAAAAATTCCAAAGAGTAAAGTATATATTTTTATTGTTTATTAGTTAAATTCTTACTAATTTGCATTTCTTTTTTCACATGTTTACCAATATTGGCAGAAAGTTTACCTCAAAGGAATTGCAGGGACATTTTAGCTGGCATTCCAATCTTATGTGGTAAGTAATGATATTCATTTAGCTCTTGTCATATATTTTCAATATTTTTTAAATCCCCTAAATTATAATTTTTTATTTCCAGATGCCGAAGAGAAAAGGAAAGATTCTATGCATGCCTTACTCTTATTAAAGAAATGAGCATCTAACGATAAAGAGGTAAATAAATACATGAAATCTTCGTTCTATGTATTGACATTAATTGTTTCTTCAGGTTTTATATATTGCATAGATAAACTGATTCTTTAATTTACTTTCAGATGCAAATGTCCCTTGAGTACCTTTTGGAGCGAAAAACTTTTGAAAGCCAATATTTGAAGTGTTGGTCTTTTTCTTAAACAGTCCTAGTAAGTGTTGAATCAATTTTAAAATATTAAGTTTTACAATTTTAATCAAACTGATGATAATATATGTAAGAAAAAGACATGTTTTTTAATTAATTTATATCCTTTCTTTTTTAGATAAAAATTTGACATTTCGAAAATTTCAAGGAGTATTGATGTCAGTTCTTTTAGAAAATATAATTAGGCGAGGAAAACATTAATATTTTTTTACAATGCATGGACTGCTCACAAACTCTTCAATTGCACCAAGAAATACGACAGATAACGAATTCAAAACTCCAGAACTTTGAATGGATGATATAAGAGAACATTCTTTTTGAGGAGAAAAAAAATTTAAAATAGCCACAAGCAACAAGTGAATGAAGTAAAAAATTCCAAATAGTAAAGTATATATTTTTATTGTTTATTAGTTAAAATTCTTACTAATTTGCATTTCTTTTTTCACATGTTTACCAATATTGGCAGAAAGTTTACCTCAAAGGAATTACTGGGACATTTTAGCTGGCATTTCATTCTTATGTGGTAAGTTCTGATATTCATTTAGTTCTTGGCATTTATTTTCAATACTTTTTGTGACCAATAAATAGTAATTTTTTATTTCCAGATGCCGAAGAGAAAAGGAACGATTCTTTGGAGGCCTTACTCTTATTAAAGAAATGAGAATCTAACGATAAAGAGGTATATAAATACATGAAATCTTCATTCTATGTATTGACATTAATTGTTTCTTCAGATTTTATATATTGCATAGATAAACTGATTCTTTAATTTACTTTCAGATGCAAATGTCCCTTGAGTACCTTTTGGAGCGAAAAACTTTTGGAAGCCAATATTTGAAGAGTTGATCTTTTTCTTAAACAGTCCTAGTAAGTGTTGAATCAATTTTAAAATATTAAGTTTTACAATTTTAATTAAACTGATGATAATATATGTAAGAAAAAGACATATTTTTTAATTAATTTATATCCTTTCTTTTTTAGATAAAAATTTGACATTTCGAAAATTTCAAGGAGTATTGATGTCAGTTCTTTTAGAAAATATAATTAGGCGAGGAAAACATTAATATTTTCACAATGCATGGATTGCTCACAAACTCTTCATTTGCACCAAGAAATAAGACAGATAACGAATTCAAAACTCCAGAACTTTGAATGGATGATATAAGAGAACATTCTTTTTGAGGAGAAAATAAAATTTAAAATAGTCAGAAGCAACAAGTGAATGAAGTCAAAAATTCCAAAGAGTAAAGTATATATTTTTATTGTTTATTAGTTAAAATTCTTACTAGCTTGCATTTCTTTTTTCACATGTTTACCAAAATTGGCAGAAAGTTTACCTCAAAGGAATTGCAGGGACATTTTAGCTGGCATTATATTCTTATGTGGTAAGTACTGATATTCATTTAGCTCTTGTCATATATTTTCAATATTTTTTAAATCCCCTAAATTATAATTTTTTATTTCCAGATGCCGAAGAGAAAAGGAACGATTCTATGCATGCCTTACTCTTATTAAAGAAATGAGCATCTAACGATAAAGAGGTAAATAAATACATGATATATGCATTCTATGTATTGACATTAATTGTTTCTTTAGATTTTATATATTGCATACTTAAAAATTGATTTTTTAATTTATCTTCAGATGCAAATGTCTCTTGAAAAGCCAGTATTTGAAGAGTTGGTCTTTTTCGTAAACAGTCCTAGTCAAAGAATTAAAGAGTCAACGCAAACTTAAAATAGTATGTGTTACAATTTTAATTCAAACTGATAATATTATTTGTAAAAAAATTGTTTTTGTATCTTTGCTTAAAATTTTGCTTGTTTATCTTTCAGAGTTTCTGGTAGAGGATTTATTACTTATGTAAGACACAACTAGGGAGGTGGCAAATTGCTAATTCTAATTTTCCTCATGCTAAATTACTACTTTGAAACACTTGCTTCATTGCTCCACTCACAACCATTTTAAAGTTATTTTATTTTCAAAATTTATGTTTGCTTCCAACAGGTGTTAAGTTTAAACAATTGTATAAGTAAATAACTTCCTAACAAAAATTCGTTTTAGTTTCTTATTTTTCAAAAACGTTTTGAGTGGAAAAACAACGATTATAAACAGATTCCTTCAAATTGGGTAACTTATAAATTCAAGTTAAATTACAATGTATTTGCTTCAAATAAAGTCTGTAATTGGAAATTATAATGTGAGAAACAGTTTTTAGCATTGAATAACATTGTATTCTATTTTTTTTATCCTAAGAAAACCGTAATTGAATGTAAAGAAATTCAATGAACGTTTTTAATTACAAATATTTCCTTTAAGAATCCTTTCCATTCTACATCAGTACTGATTTCAAGACGTAATTCCATCAAAATTACTATATTATGAATTTTTTGATTTCAACATGTTTTTTCAGTGCTAGAAGAGCAAGTCTGTACATTGAAAAACATTTACCGAACCTTATTTGTACTTTGGTACAAAAGGTGATTTTTCGGAATTTGCAAGATCGATTTTGAAAAATAACATTTGTAACACGCCTACTTTGCCATCCAGGCATGCAAACTTAAATATTATCAGCTTTTATATTGAGGCAATTAAACATGAATAGTTCGTAACTAAAAACCTTATGAGAAATTACTACCGTTCAAACTTTCTTTTTATTCGAGCCTTTAAAATTATAACTTTTACATATGTGGAACTATTACTAAGTAAAAACTAAATTTTATTTGAAAAAAAAAAGAAAAAAAGTTCACATATTGCACTAAATTTTAAAAATTCAAAAAATATCAAATTTTCTTATTTACTTTTTGAATTCTTTTCGTGATTTATTTCAAAAAAATTTCTTAGTAATGTACTCTAACTTTTTGGGCATCGGATTTAGAATAAGTAAAATAGTTTTCGACAAAAACGAAAAATTACTGCACCTGTAAGTTGTTTAAAAAAAGGTAAAAAACTGGTATTTTTCAACATTAAAATTTGTAAATTTTTTTTTAATATTTTATTCAAAAATCCATGCCTTTTTTAGTCAAATAGATCTTTAGAAAGCCACAAAAAATATTTCAAGTCATGTCATTCATATTTGCTTAAGTTTTAACATTTTGAGTTAGGTGCGAATTTCAAAAATCACGAACTGAGGAAAATGCGTTCGAAACAACGTAGGAGCTGTTACAGCCATGCTAAATTCTCCATAAAAGTATAATTTTTCTACAATTTCTGTCATCGGATCAGTTCAAAATGTTGCCAGAATATTAAGAAGGTTTCAATGATTATAAACACGCAAAAAAATAGAACATTGATATTTTTATTATATTTTCTGAGAACAAGGTGTCCTAAGACCCTTTAAGCGAATGCATTGTTGGAACGTTAGAATAAATTCAGTTTAATTAGATCACTCTTTGTGTCAGACGATTCAGTGTTGTTGCAATCTCACATTGTTAACTTCCAACAATGGTGTAAAATATGTCTGATGAGCATTATTGCGATATCACTCATTTCGACGCCATTTTGAGAAAAAACTGACTGCACAGTTTATGCGAGACTTTTCCTATTTCTAAAAGTGATATAAATAAATGAGAGGCTTGAACCTTTGCTTTGGTATGTAATATTTACTCGTGTATATAACATTACTTGCTTATAAAACCATAC
Source organism: Linyphia triangularis (assembly GCA_963978545.1). NCBI lineage: Eukaryota > Metazoa > Arthropoda > Arachnida > Araneae > Linyphiidae > Linyphia > Linyphia triangularis. The sequence goes on from OZ021729.1 coordinate 76,833,737, forward strand.
CATGTATTTTAATTATATTTCGTTTCACTTGAAAACTGGATTTTATTATAAATTTTTTACCTCCATTCATACAAGGACTATTTAAAAATAATCCCTAGCTTTGAATAACATAAATAACAAACAGTTAGAAGCCGAAAGAAAAGTCAAGTGGTATTCGGGTTCCAAAATTAATTGCAGGTAGTAAATTTGACAAAGACTGCATATATTTTCTGGTGAAAGCTATTTTAATTTGGACGGATTTGTCAAAATAAACGAAATTGGTGAATATGAGGTATTGAAATACCGTAACTGTGACTTGCAAAGCCACTGTACTTTAAAAAGTGATCATTTGGGATGCAACTATCTAGTAAAGCAGCGTTTGCCACTTCTGAAGTCGGGGGGCCGTATGACTTATTTTAGAGATTCTCGCGGATCACAAATTTATACCGAGTACCCTAATGTAGATTCACTATGCAATTTAAAATACAAAAAAGTAATAATTGATAAAGATTCAACGATATTAAAATATTTCTGAATAAATAATGAACCTGTTTTTTTGTTGTTGTTTTTTTTGTTTTTTTTTAATAAAATTAAAATAGGTATTTTACTATTATTATTATTATTTTCTTCAAATAATTAGGATACGTAATTTTCTTAAAATCGTAAAGAAATGTCTAAAATATAACCCAAAAAGAAATTTTGAAAAAAATAATTTATATTCAATACCAATTATCATATACAATTGCAACTTCTTGAGCTCAGATCGAGTATTCATAGTGTTTGACCACTTAGCACAAAATATTTATTCCGTTTTATTTACTAACTTCTTTTTCCCTCTAAAATTTGATAGAATACATTTTCATCCAAACTGAGTCTATTTTCCTAGATTCAGCTGGATTGGTTGACGGAAAGTAAGTTAACTAGACTTTCAAAGATTTTGCTCCGTCAACCTTAATAGAGAAAGTTTTCAGTTATAATATATCGCCAAATTGGACATTTTTTAATCAAGCTATGTATTTAGACAGTCGGAAGGTGTGTGAAAGAGGCTTTCCTTTTAATGTCTAAAACTTGATACAAAAAATTATCGTTCAAAACGAGTTTACTAGCCAAATATCTAAGTTTCAATTTGATGAGATGACGGCAAGGTGGTTTATTGTGTATTCCAAAGCGAGAATGGAACGTTGGATGAAAGCTGCCTTTTAGTGACAGTCAGAGTTCCCAAAATTTGACATAACGCAACCTGATAGACAATGAATCTATCTGTCATATTTCAGCGTGAATGGATGACGACAAGTTGGTTTATAAGAATTTTGCAGCGATTATAGAAGTTTACGAAATCGGTGCTATAATTAATTTGAGAGTTACTATCAATCAAAATGATTTTTTCCCTATTCATTAACATATTGCCGATTCTGTTGCAATTCGAATAATTTAAATTGGCTTTAAAAAAATGGCCTTATATTTTCCAAGATAATCATTGCAGTTCATCAGTAATTTAGAATTTTACATTTTTATTAACTGTAAAACATGGTTCCTACTTTTCCTTTCATTAAAACTCCTGTAAAGTACAATTTTTTATATAGCAATTTATCACATAGGAATTGGTGTATTTTGAAATTCAAAGTAATTATCTGCATTCTTTTCCCGTCCCTTGCTTAGCTGTTGATAGAACGCTTATTTACTTCATTTTCCCATATTATTTCAATGTTTTCCCGTTTTGGTATTCATGTATTCTATCAGCGTAAGTAGGCGATGGTCTCAGTTTCTGTCACTTTTTGAAGTTTATTCTCTTCACCAACTCCATAATTGTAGATGCGTACGCTTGTAAGGAAATGTGTCAGCTTGGTGAAGTTGAAAAGAAGTATCTTGATTATACGATTTCATGTCTTCTAGATACCAAATCATTAAGATGTTATTATCTCTTAAATAAAGAGTTATAATCAGTATATCTAATCCATATACTCCACATGCCATTTCGTCAAAAGTACAAAATCAGTTGAACATTAGCTTCAAAACTTACGCCAATATTGCAGTCCCAGTAAGCGTCAAATATAACAGTCCTAGTAAATGTAAAAAAAAACTTAAAATAGTAGTATGTGATAAAATTTTAATTCAACAGATGATATTATATGTCAAAAACGAAATGTTTTCAATTCATTGATATCCTTTCTTTTTTAGCCGTGTTTGGCATGGGTGTTTGTAAATGTATGTTGGCTTGTCTAATGACGAAAGTTTCGGCGCATTATAGCCCTCGTGTTGCTGACGGCGCCAGATAATCTGAATACAACCAAACAACCTTTCTTTTTTAGAAAAAAAAAATATTTTAAATATCAAAGAGTATTGATGTCAGTTTTTTTAGAAAATATAGTTAGGCGAGGACAATGTTAATATTGTCACAATGAATGGATTGCTCACAAACTCTACAATTGCACCAAGAAATACGACAAATAACAATTTCAAAACTCCAAAACTTTGATTGGATGAGATTTGAGAACATTCTTTGTCTAGGAGAAAATAAAATTTAAAATAGCCAGAAGCAACAAGTGAATAAAGTCAAAAATTCCAAAGAGTAAAGTATATATTTTTATTGTTTATTAGTTAAAATTCTTACTAATTTGCATTTCTTTTTTCACATGTTTACCAATATTGGCAGAAAGTTTACCTCAAAGGAATTGCAGGGACATTTTAGCTGGCATTCCATTCTTATGTGGTAAGTTCTGATATTCATTTAGTTCTTGGCATTTATTTTCAATATTTTTTGTGACCACTAAATAGTAATTTTTTTATTTCCAGATGCCGAAGAGATAAGGAACGATTCTTTGGAGGCCTTACTCTTATTAAAGAAATGAGCATCTAACGATAAAGAGGTAAATAAATACATGAACTCTTCGTTCTATGTATTGACATTAATTGTTTCTTCAGGTTTTAAATATTGCATAGATAAACTGATTCTTTAATTTACTTTCAGATGCAAATGTCCCTTGAGTACCTTTTGGAGCGAAAAACTTTTGGAAGCCAATATTTGAAGTGTTGGTCTTTTTCTTAAACAGTCCTAGTAAGTGTTGAATCAATTTTAAAATATTAAGTTTTACAATTTTAATCAAACTGATGATAATATATGTAAGAAAAAGACATGTTTTTTAATTAATTTATATCCTTTATTTTTTAGATAAAAATTTGACATTTCGAAAATTTCAAGGAGTATTGATGTCAGTTCTTTTAGAAAATATAATTAGACGAGGAAAACATTAATATTTTCACAATGCATGGATTGCTAACAAACTCTTCAATTGCACCAAGAAATACGACAGATAACGACTTCAAAAATCCAGAACTTTCAATTTATGATATATGAGAACATTCTTTTTGAGGAGAAAATAAAATTTAAATTAGCCAGAAGCAACAAGTGAATGAAGTCAAAAATTCCAAAGAGTAAAGTATATATTTTTATTGTTTATTAGTTAAATTCTTACTAATTTGCATTTCTTTTTTCACATGTTTACCAATATTGGCAGAAAGTTTACCTCAAAGGAATTGCAGGGACATTTTAGCTGGCATTCCAATCTTATGTGGTAAGTAATGATATTCATTTAGCTCTTGTCATATATTTTCAATATTTTTTAAATCCCCTAAATTATAATTTTTTATTTCCAGATGCCGAAGAGAAAAGGAAAGATTCTATGCATGCCTTACTCTTATTAAAGAAATGAGCATCTAACGATAAAGAGGTAAATAAATACATGAAATCTTCGTTCTATGTATTGACATTAATTGTTTCTTCAGGTTTTATATATTGCATAGATAAACTGATTCTTTAATTTACTTTCAGATGCAAATGTCCCTTGAGTACCTTTTGGAGCGAAAAACTTTTGAAAGCCAATATTTGAAGTGTTGGTCTTTTTCTTAAACAGTCCTAGTAAGTGTTGAATCAATTTTAAAATATTAAGTTTTACAATATTAATCAAACTGATGATAATATATGTAAGAAAAAGACATGTTTTTTAATTAATTTATATCCTTTCTTTTTTAGATACAAATTTGACATTTCGAAAATTTCAAGGAGTATTGATGTCAGTTCTTTTAGAAAATATAATTAGGCGAGGAAAACATTAATATTTTCACAATGCATGGATTGCTCACAAACTCTTCAATTGCACCAAGAAATACGACAGATAACGACTTCAAAAATCCAGAACTTTGAATTTATGATATATGAGAACATTCTTTTTGAAGAGAAAATAAAATTTTAAATAGACAGAAGCAACAAGTGAACGAAGTCAAAAATTCCAAAGAGTAAAGTATATATTTTTATTGTTTATCAGTTAAAATTCTTATAATTTGCATTTCTTTTTTCACATGTTTACCAAAATTGGCAGAAAGTTTACCTCAAAGGAATTGCAGGGACATTTTAGCTGGCATTCCATTCTTATGTGGTAAGTACTGATATTCATTTAGTTCTTGTCATATATTTTCAATATTTTTTAAATCCCCTAAATTGTAATTTTTTATTTCCAGATGCCGAAGAGATAAGGAATTTTTATATAAATGCCTTACTCTTTTTGAAGAAATGAGCATCTAACGATAAAGAGGTAAATAAATAAATGATATATGCATTCTATGTATTGACATTAATTGTTTCTTTAGATTTTATATATTGCATACTTAAAAATTGATTTTTTAATTTATCTTCAGATGCAAATGTCTCTTGAAAAGCCAGTATTTGAAGAGTTGGTCTTTTTCGTAAACAGTCCTAGTCAAAGAATTAAAGAGTCAACGCAAACTTAAAATAGTATGTGTTACAATTTTAATTCAAACTGATAATATTATTTGTAAAAAAATTGTTTTTGTATCTTTGCTTAAAATTTTGCTTGTTTATCTTTCAGAGTTTCTGGTAGAGGATTTATTACTTATGTAAGACACAACTAGGGAGGTGGCAAATTGCTAATTCTAATTTTCCTCATGCTAAATTACTACTTTGAAACACTTGCTTCATTGCTCCACTCACAACCATTTTAAAGTTATTTTATTTTCAAAATTTATGTTTGCTTCCAACAGGTGTTAAGTTTAAACAATTGTATAAGTAAATAACTTCCTAACAAAAATTCGTTTTAGTTTCTTATTTTTCAAAAACGTTTTGAGTGGAAAAACAACGATTATAAACAGATTCCTTCAAATTGGGTAACTTATAAATTCAAGTTAAATTACAATGTATTTGCTTCAAATAACGTCTGTAATTGGAAATTATAATGTGAGAAACAGTTTTTAGCATTGAATAACATTGTATTCTATTTTTTTTATCCTAAGAAAACCGTAATTGAATGTAAAGAAATTCAATGAACGTTTTTAATTACAAATATTTCCTTTAAGAATCCTTTCCATTCTACATCAGTACTGATTTCAAGACGTAATTCCATCAAAATTACTATATTATGAATTTTTTGATTTCAACATGTTTTTTCAGTGCTAGAAGAGCAAGTCTGTACATTGAAAAACATTTACCGAACCTTATTTGTACTTTGGTACAAAAGGTGATTTTTCGGAATTTGCAAGATCGATTTTGAAAAATAACATTTGTAACACGCCTACTTTGCCATCCAGGCATGCAAACTTAAATATTATCAGCTTTGATATTGAGGCAATTAAACATGAATAGTTCGTAACTAAAAACCTTATGAGAAATTACTACCGTTCAAACTTTCTTTTTATTCGAGCCTTTAAAATTATAACTTTTACATATGTGGAACTATTACTAAGTAAAAACTAAATTTTATTTGAAAAAAAAAAGAAAAAAAGTTCACATATTGCACTAAATTTTAAAAATTCAAAAAATATCAAATTTTCTTATTTACTTTTTGAATTCTTTTCGTGATTTATTTCAAAAAAATTTCTTAGTAATGTACTCTAACTTTTTGGGCATCGGATTTAGAATAAGTAAAATAGTTTTCGACAAAAACGAAAAATTACTGCACCTGTAAGTTGTTTAAAAAAAGGTAAAAAACTGGTATTTTTCAACATTAAAATTTGTAAATTTTTTTTTAATATTTTATTCAAAAATCCATGCCTTTTTTAGTCAAATAGATCTTTAGAAAGCCACAAAAAATATTTCAAGTCATGTCATTCATATTTGCTTAAGTTTTAACATTTTGAGTTAGGTGCGAATTTCAAAAATCACGAACTGAGGAAAATGCGTTCGAAACAACGTAGGAGCTGTTACAGCCATGCTAAATTCTCCATAAAAGTATAATTTTTCTACAATTTCTGTCATCGGATCAGTTCAAAATGTTGCCAGAATATTAAGAAGGTTTCAATGATTATAAACACGCAAAAAAATAGAACATTGATATTTTTATTATATTTTCTGAGAACAAGGTGTCCTAAGACCCTTTAAGCGAATGCATTGTTGGAACGTTAGAATAAATTCAGTTTAATTAGATCACTCTTTGTGTCAGACGATTCAGTGTTGTTGCAATCTCACATTGTTAACTTCCAACAATGGTGTAAAATATGTCTGATGAGCATTATTGCGATATCACTCATTTCGACGCCATTTTGAGAAAAAACTGACTGCACAGTTTATGCGAGACTTTTCCTATTTCTAAAAGTGATATAAATAAATGAGAGGCTTGAACCTTTGCTTTGGTATGTAATATTTACTCGTGTATATAACATTACTTGCTTATAAAACCATACCATGTATTTTAATTATATTTCGTTTCACTTGAAAACTGGATTTTATTATAAATTTTTTACCTCCATTCATACAAGGACTATTTAAAAATAATCCCTAGCTTTGAATAACATAAATAACAAACAGTTAGAAGCCGAAAGAAAAGTCAAGTGGTATTCGGGTTCCAAAATTAATTGCAGGTAGTAAATTTGACAAAGACTGCATATATTTTCTGGTGAAAGCTATTTTAATTTGGACGGATTTGTCAAAATAAACGAAATTGGTGAATATGAGGTATTGAAATACCGTAACTGTGACTTGCAAAGCCACTGTACTTTAAAAAGTGATCATTTGGGATGCAACTATCTAGTAAAGCAGCGTTTGCCACTTCTGAAGTCGGGGGGCCGTATGACTTATTTTAGAGATTCTCGCGGATCACAAATTTATACCGAGTACCCTAATGTAGATTCACTATGCAATTTAAAATACAAAAAAGTAATAATTGATAAAGATTCAACGATATTAAAATATTTCTGAATAAATAATGAACCTGTTTTTTTGTTGTTTTTTTTTTTGTTTTTTTTTAATAAAATTAAAATAGGTATTTTACTATTATTATTATTATTTTCTTCAAATAATTAGGATACGTAATTTTCTTAAAATCGTAAAGAAATGTCTAAAATATAACCCAAAAAGAAATTTTGAAAAAAATAATTTATATTCAATACCAATTATCATATACAATTGCAACTTCTTGAGCTCAGATCGAGTATTCATAGTGTTTGACCACTTAGCACAAAATATTTATTCCGTTTTATTTACTAACTTCTTTTTCCCTCTAAAATTTGATAGAATACATTTTCATCCAAACTGAGTCTATTTTCCTAGATTCAGCTGGATTGGTTGACGGAAAGTAAGTTAACTAGACTTTCAAAGATTTTGCTCCGTCAACCTTAATAGAGAAAGTTTTCAGTTATAATATATCGCCAAATTGGACATTTTTTAATCAAGCTATGTATTTAGACAGTCGGAAGGTGTGTGAAAGAGGCTTTCCTTTTAATGTCTAAAACTTGATACAAAAAATTATCGTCGACAACGAGTTTACTAGCCAAATATCTAAGTTTCAATTTGATGAGATGACGGCAAGGTGGTTTATTGTGTATTCCAAAGCGAGAATGGAACGTTGGATGAAAGCTGCCTTTTAGTGACAGTCAGAGTTCCCAAAATTTGACATAACGCAACCTGATAGACAATGAATCTATCTGTCATATTTCAGCGTGAATGGATGACGACAAGTTGGTTTATAAGAATTTTGCAGCGATTATAGAAGTTTACGAAATCGGTGCTATAATTAATTTGAGAGTTACTATCAATCAAAATGATTTTTTCCCTATTCATTAACATATTGCCGATTCTGTTGCAATTCGAATAATTTAAATTGGCTTTAAAAAAATGGCCTTATATTTTCCAAGATAATCATTGCAGTTCATCAGTAATTTAGAATTTTACATTTTTATTAACTGTAAAACATGGTTCCTACTTTTCCTTTCATTAAAACTCCTGTAAAGTACAATTTTTTATATAGCAATTTATCACATAGGAATTGGTGTATTTTGAAATTCAAAGTAATTATCTGCATTCTTTTCCCGTCCCTTGCTTAGCTGTTGATAGAACGCTTATTTACTTCATTTTCCCATATTATTTCAATGTTTTCCCGTTTTGGTATTCATGTATTCTATCAGCGTAAGTAGGCGATGGTCTCAGTTTCTGTCACTTTTTGAAGTTTATTCTCTTCACCAACTCCATAATTGTAGATGCGTACGCTTGTAAGGAAATGTGTCAGCTTGGTGAAGTTGAAAAGAAGTATCTTGATTATACGATTTCATGTCTTCTAGATACCAAATCATTAAGATGTTATTATCTCTTAAATAAAGAGTTATAATCAGTATATCTAATCCATATACTCCACATGCCATTTCGTCAAAAGTACAAAATCAGTTGAACATTAGCTTCAAAACTTACGCCAATATTGCAGTCCCAGTAAGCGTCAAATATAACAGTCCTAGTAAATGTAAAAAAAAACTTAAAATAGTAGTATGTGATAAAATTTTAATTCAACAGATGATATTATATGTCAAAAACGAAATGTTTTCAATTCATTGATATCCTTTCTTTTTTAGCCGTGTTTGGCATGGGTGTTTGTAAATGTATGTTGGCTTGTCTAATGACGAAAGTTTCGGCGCATTATAGCCCTCGTGTTGCTGACGGCGCCAGATAATCTGAATACAACCAAACAACCTTTCTTTTTTAGAAAAAAAAAATATTTTAAATATCAAAGAGTATTGATGTCAGTTTTTTTAGAAAATATAGTTAGGCGAGGACAATGTTAATATTGTCACAATGAATGGATTGCTCACAAACTCTACAATTGCACCAAGAAATACGACAAATAACAATTTCAAAACTCCAAAACTTTGATTGGATGAGATTTGAGAACATTCTTTGTCTAGGAGAAAATAAAATTTAAAATAGCCAGAAGCAACAAGTGAATAAAGTCAAAAATTCCAAAGAGTAAAGTATATATTTTTATTGTTTATTAGTTAAAATTCTTACTAATTTGCATTTCTTTTTTCACATGTTTACCAATATTGGCAGAAAGTTTACCTCAAAGGAATTGCAGGGACATTTTAGCTGGCATTCCATTCTTATGTGGTAAGTTCTGATATTCATTTAGTTCTTGGCATTTATTTTCAATATTTTTTGTGACCACTAAATAGTAATTTTTTATTTCCAGATGCCGAAGAGATAAGGAACGATTCTTTGGAGGCCTTACTCTTATTAAAGAAATGAGCATCTAACGATAAAGAGGTAAATAAATACATGAAATCTTCATTCTATGTATTGACATTAATTGTTTCTTCAGATTTTATATATTGCATAGATAAACTGATTCTTTAATTTACTTTCAGATGCAAATGTCCCTTGAGTAACTTTTGGAGCGAAAAACTTTTGGAAGCCAATATTTGAAGTGTTGGTCTTTTTCTTAAACAGTCCTAGTAAGTGTTGAATCAATTTTAAAATATTAAGTTTTACAATTTTAATCAAACTGATGATAATATATGTAAGAAAAAGACATGTTTTTTAATTAATTTATATCCTTTCTTTTTTAGATAAAAATTTGACATTTCGAAAATTTCAAGGAGTATTGATGTCAGTTCTTTTAGAAGATATAATTAGGCGAGGAAAACATTAATAATTTCACAATGCATGGATTGCTCACAAACTCTTCATTTGCACCAAGAAATACGACAGATAACGAATTCAAAACTCCAGAACTTTGAATGGATGATATAAGAGAACATTCTTTTTGAGGAGAAAATAAAATTTAAAATAGCCAGAAGCAACAAGTGAATGAAGTCAAAAATTCCAAAGAGTAAAGTATATATTTTTATTGTTTATTAGTTAAAATTCTTACTAATTTGCATTTCTTTTTTCACATGTTTACCAATATTGGCAGAAAGTTTACCTCAAAGGAATTGCAGGGACATTTTAGCTGGAATTCCATTCTTATGTGGTAAGTTCTGATATTCATTTAGTTCTTGGCATTTATTTTCAATATTTTTTGTGACCACTAAATAGTAATTTTTTTATTTCCAGATGCCGAAGAGATAAGGAACGATTCTTTGGAGGCCTTACTCTTATTAAAGAAATGAGCATCTAACGATAAAGAGGTAAATAAATACATGAACTCTTCGTTCTATGTATTGACATTAATTGTTTCTTCAGGTTTTAAATATTGCATAGATAAACTGATTCTTTAATTTACTTTCAGATGCAAATGTCCCTTGAGTACCTTTTGGAGCGAAAAACTTTTGGAAGCCAATATTTGAAGTGTTGGTCTTTTTCTTAAACAGTCCTAGTAAGTGTTGAATCAATTTTAAAATATTAAGTTTTACAATATTAATCAAACTGATGATAATATATGTAAGAAAAAGACATGTTTTTTAATTAATTTATATCCTTTCTTTTTTAGATAAAAATTTGACATTTCGAAAATTTCAAGGAGTATTGATGTCAGTTCTTTTAGAAAATATAATTAGGCGAGGAAAACATTAATATTTTCACAATGCATGGATTGCTAACAAACTCTTCAATTACACCAAGAAATACGACAGATAACGACTTCAAAAATCCTGAACTTTCAATTTATGATATATGAGAACATTCTTTTTGAGGAGAAAATAAAATTTAAATTAGCCAGAAGCAACAAGTGAATGAAGTCAAAAATTCCAAAGAGTAAAGTATATATTTTTATTGTTTATTAGTTAAATTCTTACTAATTTGCATTTCTTTTTTCACATGTTTACCGATATTGGCAGAAAGTTTACCTCAAAGGAATTGCAGGGACATTTTAGCTGGCATTCCAATCTTATGTGGTAAGTAATGATATTCATTTAGCTCTTGTCATATATTTTCAATATTTTTTAAATCCCCTAAATTATAATTTTTTATTTCCAGATGCCGAAGAGAAAAGGAAAGATTCTATGCATGCCTTACTCTTATTAAAGAAATGAGCATCTAACGATAAAGAGGTAAATAAATACATGAAATCTTCGTTCTATGTATTGACATTTATTGTTTCTTCAGGTTTTATATATTGCATAGATAAACTGATTCTTTAATTTACTTTCAGATGCAAATGTCCCTTGAGTACCTTTTGGAGCGAAAAACTTTTGAAAGCCAATATTTGAAGTGTTGGTCTTTTTCTTAAACAGTCCTAGTAAGTGTTGAATCAATTTTAAAATATTAAGTTTTACAATATTAATCAAACTGATGATAATATATGTAAGAAAAAGACATGTTTTTTAATTAATTTATATCCTTTCTTTTTTAGATACAAATTTGACATTTCGAAAATTTCAAGGAGTATTGATGTCAATTCTTTTAGAAAATATAATTAGGCGAGGAAAACATTAATATTTTCACAATGCATGGATTGCTCACAAACTCTTCAATTGCACCAAGAAATACGACAGATAACGACTTCAAAAATCCAGAACTTTGAATTTATGATATATGAGAACATTCTTTTTGAAGAGAAAATAAAATTTTAAATAGACAGAAGCAACAAGTGAACGAAGTCAAAAATTCCAAAGAGTAAAGTATATATTTTTATTGTTTATCAGTTAAAATTCTTATAATTTGCATTTCTTTTTTCACATGTTTACCAAAATTGGCAGAAAGTTTACCTCAAAGGAATTGCAGGGACATTTTAGCTGGCATTCCATTCTTATGTGGTAAGTACTGATATTCATTTAGTTCTTGTCATATATTTTCAATATTTTTTAAATCCCCTAAATTGTAATTTTTTATTTCCAGATGCCGAAGAGATAAGGAATTTTTATATAAATGCCTTACTCTTTTTGAAGAAATGAGCATCTAACGATAAAGAGGTAAATAAATAAATGATATATGCATTCTATGTATTGACATTAATTGTTTCTTTAGATTTTATATATTGCATACTTAAAAATTGATTTTTTAATTTATCTTCAGATGCAAATGTCTCTTGAAAAGCCAGTATTTGAAGAGTTGGTCTTTTTCGTAAACAGTCCTAGTCAAAGAATTAAAGAGTCAACGCAAACTTAAAATAGTATGTGTTACAATTTTAATTCAAACTGATAATATTATTTGTAAAAAAATTGTTTTTGTATCTTTGCTTAAAATTTTGCTTGTTTATCTTTCAGAGTTTCTGGTAGAGGATTTATTACTTATGTAAGACACAACTAGGGAGGTGGCAAATTGCTAATTCTAATTTTCCTCATGCTAAATTACTACTTTGAAACACTTGCTTCATTGCTCCACTCACAACCATTTTAAAGTTATTTTATTTTCAAAATTTATGTTTGCTTCCAACAGGTGTTAAGTTTAAACAATTGTATAAGTAAATAACTTCCTAACAAAAATTCGTTTTAGTTTCTTATTTTTCAAAAACGTTTTGAGTGGAAAAACAACGATTATAAACAGATTCCTTCAAATTGGGTAACTTATAAATTCAAGTTAAATTACAATGTATTTGCTTCAAATAACGTCTGTAATTGGAAATTATAATGTGAGAAACAGTTTTTAGCATTGAATAACATTGTATTCTATTTTTTTTATCCTAAGAAAACCGTAATTGAATGTAAAGAAATTCAATGAACGTTTTTAATTACAAATATTTCCTTTAAGAATCCTTTCCATTCTACATCAGTACTGATTTCAAGACGTAATTCCATCAAAATTACTATATTATGAATTTTTTGATTTCAACAAGTTTTTTCAGTGCTAGAAGAGCAAGTCTGTACATTGAAAAACATTTACCGAACCTTATTTGTACTTTGGTACAAAAGGTGATTTTTCGGAATTTGCAAGATCGATTTTGAAAAATAACATTTTTAACACGCCTACTTTGCCATCCAGGCATGCAAACTTAAATATTATCAGCTTTGATATTGAGGCAATTAAACATGAATAGTTCGTAACTAAAAACCTTATGAGAAATTACTACCGTTCAAACTTTCTTTTTATTCGAGCCTTTAAAATTATAACTTTTACATATGTGGAACTATTACTAAGTAAAAACTAAATTTTATTTGAAAAAAAAAAGAAAAAAAGTTCACATATTGCACTAAATTTTAAAAATTCAAAAAATATCAAATTTTCTTATTTACTTTTTGAATTCTTTTCGTGATTTATTTCAAAAAAATTTCTTAGTAATGTACTCTAACTTTTTGGGCATCGGATTTAGAATAAGTAAAATAGTTTTCGACAAAAACGAAAAATTACTGCACCTGTAAGTTGTTTAAAAAAAGGTAAAAAACTGGTATTTTTCAACATTAAAATTTGTAAATTTTTTTTTAATATTTTATTCAAAAATCCATGCCTTTTTTAGTCAAATAGATCTTTAGAAAGCCACAAAAAATATTTCAAGTCATGTCATTCATATTTGCTTAAGTTTTAACATTTTGAGTTAGGTGCGAATTTCAAAAATCACGAACTGAGGAAAATGCGTTCGAAACAACGTAGGAGCTGTTACAGCCATGCTAAATTCTCCATAAAAGTATAATTTTTCTACAATTTCTGTCATCGGATCAGTTCAAAATGTTGCCAGAATATTAAGAAGGTTTCAATGATTATAAACACGCAAAAAAATAGAACATTGATATTTTTATTATATTTTCTGAGAACAAGGTGTCCTAAGACCCTTTAAGCGAATGCATTGTTGGAACGTTAGAATAAATTCAGTTTAATTAGATCACTCTTTGTGTCAGACGATTCAGTGTTGTTGCAATCTCACATTGTTAACTTCCAACAATGGTGTAAAATATGTCTGATGAGCATTATTGCGATATCACTCATTTCGACGCCATTTTGAGAAAAAACTGACTGCACAGTTTATGCGAGACTTTTCCTATTTCTAAAAGTGATATAAATAAATGAGAGGCTTGAACCTTTGCTTTGGTATGTAATATTTACTCGTGTATATAACATTACTTGCTTATAAAACCATACCATGTATTTTAATTATATTTCGTTTCACTTGAAAACTGGATTTTATTATAAATTTTTTACCTCCATTCATACAAGGACTATTTAAAAATAATCCCTAGCTTTGAATAACATAAATAACAAACAGTTAGAAGCCGAAAGAAAAGTCAAGTGGTATTCGGGTTCCAAAATTAATTGCAGGTAGTAAATTTGACAAAGACTGCATATATTTTCTGGTGAAAGCTATTTTAATTTGGACGGATTTGTCAAAATAAACGAAATTGGTGAATATGAGGTATTGAAATACCGTAACTGTGACTTGCAAAGCCACTGTACTTTAAAAAGTGATCATTTGGGATGCAACTATCTAGTAAAGCAGCGTTTGCCACTTCTGAAGTCGGGGGGCCGTATGACTTATTTTAGAGATTCTCGCGGATCACAAATTTATACCGAGTACCCTAATGTAGATTCACTATGCAATTTAAAATACAAAAAAGTAATAATTGATAAAGATTCAACGATATTAAAATATTTCTGAATAAATAATGAACCTGTTTTTTTGTTGTTGTTTTTTTTGTTTGTTTTTTAAAAAATTAAAATAGGTATTTTACTATTATTATTATTATTTTGTTCAAATAATTAGGATACGTAATTTTCTTAAAATCGTAAAGAAATGTCTAAAATATAACCCAAAAAGAAATTTTGAAAAAAATAATTTATATTCAATACCAATTATCATATACAATTGCAACTTCTTGAGCTCAGATCGAGTATTCATAGTGTTTGACCACTTAGCACAAAATATTTATTCCGTTTTATTTACTAACTTCTTTTTCCCTCTAAAATTTGATAGAATACATTTTCATCCAAACTGAGTCTATTTTCCTAGATTCAGCTGGATTGGTTGACGGAAAGTAAGTTAACTAGACTTTCAAAGATTTTGCTCCGTCAACCTTAATAGAGAAAGTTTTCAGTTATAATATATCGCCAAATTGGACATTTTTTAATCAAGCTATGTATTTAGACAGTCGGAAGGTGTGTGAAAGAGGCTTTCCTTTTAATGTCTAAAACTTGATACAAAAAATTATCGTCGATAACGAGTTTACTAGCCAAATATCTAAGTTTCAATTTGATGAGATGACGGCAAGGTGGTTTATTGTGTATTCCAAAGCGAGAATGGAACGTTGGATGAAAGCTGCCTTTTAGTGACAGTCAGAGTTCCCAAAATTTGACATAACGCAACCTGATAGACAATGAATCTATCTGTCATATTTCAGCGTGAATGGATGACGACAAGTTGGTTTATAAGAATTTTGCAGCGATTATAGAAGTTTACGAAATCGGTGCTATAATTAATTTTAGAGTTACTATCAATCAAAATGATTTTTTCCCTATTCATTAACATATTGCCGATTCTGTTGCAATTCGAATAATTTAAATTGGCTTTAAAAAAATGGCCTTATATTTTCCAAGATAATCATTGCAGTTCATCAGTAATTTAGAATTTTACATTTTTATTAACTGTAAAACATGGTTCCTACTTTTCCTTTCATTAAAACTCCTGTAAAGTACAATTTTTTATATAGCAATTTATCACATAGGAATTGGTGTATTTTGAAATTCAAAGTAATTATCTGCATTCTTTTCCCGTCCCTTGCTTAGCTGTTGATAGAACGCTTATTTACTTCATTTTCCCATATTATTTCAATGTTTTCCCGTTTTGGTATTCATGTATTCTATCAGCGTAAGTAGGCGATGGTCTCAGTTTCTGTCACTTTTTGAAGTTTATTCTCTTCACCAACTCCATAATTGTAGATGCGTACGCTTGTAAGGAAATGTGTCAGCTTGGTGAAGTTGAAAAGAAGTATCTTGATTATACGATTTCATGTCTTCTAGATACCAAATCATTAAGATGTTATTATCTCTTAAATAAAGAGTTATAATCAGTATATCTAATCCATATACTCCACATGCCATTTCGTCAAAAGTACAAAATCAGTTGAACATTAGCTTCAAAACTTACGCCAATATTGCAGTCCCAGTAAGCGTCAAATATAACAGTCCTAGTAAATGTAAAAAAAAACTTAAAATAGTAGTATGTGATAAAATTTTAATTCAACAGATGATATTATATGTCAAAAACGAAATGTTTTCAATTCATTGATATCCTTTCTTTTTTAGCCGTGTTTGGCATGGGTGTTTGTAAATGTATGTTGGCTTGTCTAATGACGAAAGTTTCGGCGCATTATAGCCCTCGTGTTGCTGACGGCGCCAGATAATCTGAATACAACCAACCAACCTTTCTTTTTTAGAAAAAAAAAATATTTTAAATATCAAAGAGTATTGATGTCAGTTTTTTTAGAAAATATAGTTAGGCGAGGACAATGTTAATATTGTCACAATGAATGGATTGCTCACAAACTCTACAATTGCACCAAGAAATACGACAAATAACAATTTCAAAACTCCAAAACTTTGATTGGATGAGATTTGAGAACATTCTT
The DNA here is from genome assembly GCA_963978545.1 of Linyphia triangularis. NCBI lineage: Eukaryota > Metazoa > Arthropoda > Arachnida > Araneae > Linyphiidae > Linyphia > Linyphia triangularis. The sequence continues at coordinate 76,850,417 of OZ021729.1, forward strand.
TGTCTAGGAGAAAATAAAATTTAAAATAGCCAGAAGCAACAAGTGAATAAAGTCAAAAATTCCAAAGAGTAAAGTATATATTTTTATTGTTTATTAGTTAAAATTCTTACTAATTTGCATTTCTTTTTTCACATGTTTACCAAAATTGGCAGAAAGTTTACCTCAAAGGAATTGCAGGGACATTTTAGCTGGCATTCCATTCTTATGTGGTAAGTTCTGATATTCATTTAGTTCTTTTCATTTATTTTCAATATTTTTTGTGACCACTAAATAGTAATTTTTTATTTCCAGATGCCGAAGAGATAAGGAACGATTCTTTGGAGGCCTTACTCTTATTAAAGAAATGAGCATCTAACGATAAAGAGGTAAATAAATACATGAAATCTTCATTCTATGTATTGACATTAATTGTTTCTTCAGATTTTATATATTGCATAGATAAACTGATTCTTTAATTTACTTTCAGATGCAAATGTCCCTTGAGTACCTTTTGGAGCGAAAAACTTTTGGAAGCCAATATTTGAAGAGTTGGTCTTTTTCTTAAACAGTCCTAGTAAGTGTTGAATCAATTTTAAAATATTAAGTTTTACAATTTTAATCAAACTGATGATAATATATGTAAGAAAAAGACATGTTTTTTAATTAATTTATATCCTTTCTTTTTTAGATAAAAATTTGACATTTCGAAAATTTCAAGGAGTATTGATGTCAGTTCTTTTAGAAAATATAATTAGGCGAGGAAAACATTAATATTTTCACGATGCATTGACTGCTCACAAACTCTTCATTTGCACCAAGAAATACGACAGATAACGAATTAAAAACTCCAGAACTTTGAATGGATGATATAAGAGAACATTCTTTTTGAGGAGAAAATAAAATTTAAAATAGCCAGAAGCAACAAGTGAATGAAGTCAAAAATTCCAAAGAGTAAAGTATATATTTTTATTGTTTATTAGTTAAAATTCTTACTAATTTGCATTTCTTTTTTCACATGTTTACCAATATTGGCAGAAAGTTTACCTCAAAGGAATTGCAGGGACATTTTAGCTGGCATTCCATTCTTATGTGGTAAGTTCTGATATTCATTTAGTTCTTGGCATTTATTTTCAATATTTTTTGTGACCACTAAATAGTAATTTTTTTATTTCCAGATGCCGAAGAGATAAGGAACGATTCTTTGGAGGCCTTACTCTTATTAAAGAAATGAGCATCTAACGATAAAGAGGTAAATAAATACATGAACTCTTCGTTCTATGTATTGACATTAATTGTTTCTTCAGGTTTTAAATATTGCATAGATAAACTGATTCTTTAATTTACTTTCAGATGCAAATGTCCCTTGAGTACCTTTTGGAGCGAAAAACTTTTGGAAGCCAATATTTGAAGTGTTGGTCTTTTTCTTAAACAGTCCTAGTAAGTGTTGAATCAATTTTAAAATATTAAGTTTTACAATTTTAATCAAACTGATGATAATATATGTAAGAAAAAGACATGTTTTTTAATTAATTTATATCCTTTATTTTTTAGATAAAAATTTGACATTTCGAAAATTTCAAGGAGTATTGATGTCAGTTCTTTTAGAAAATATAATTAGGCGAGGAAAACATTAATATTTTCACAATGCATGGATTGCTAACAAACTCTTCAATTGCACCAAGAAATACGACAGATAACGACTTCAAAAATCCAGAACTTTCAATTTATGATATATGAGAACATTCTTTTTGAGGAGAAAATAAAATTTAAATTAGCCAGAAGCAACAAGTGAATGAAGTCAAAAATTCCAAAGAGTAAAGTATATATTTTTATTGTTTATTAGTTAAATTCTTACTAATTTGCATTTCTTTTTTCACATGTTTACCAATATTGGCAGAAAGTTTACCTCAAAGGAATTGCAGGGACATTTTAGCTGGCATTCCAATCTTATGTGGTAAGTAATGATATTCATTTAGCTCTTGTCATATATTTTCAATATTTTTTAAATCCCCTAAATTATAATTTTTTATTTCCAGATGCCGAAGAGAAAAGGAAAGATTCTATGCATGCCTTACTCTTATTAAAGAAATGAGCATCTAACGATAAAGAGGTAAATAAATACATGAAATCTTCGTTCTATGTATTGACATTAATTGTTTCTTCAGGTTTTATATATTGCATAGATAAACTGATTCTTTAATTTACTTTCAGATGCAAATGTCCCTTGAGTACCTTTTGGAGCGAAAAACTTTTGAAAGCCAATATTTGAAGTGTTGGTCTTTTTCTTAAACAGTCCTAGTAAGTGTTGAATCAATTTTAAAATATTAAGTTTTACAATATTAATCAAACTGATGATAATATATGTAAGAAAAAGACATGTTTTTTAATTAATTTATATCCTTTCTTTTTTAGATAAAAATTTAACATTTCGAAAATTTCAAGGAGTATTGATGTCAGTTCTTTTAGAAAATATAATTAGGCGAGGAAAACATTAATATTTTTTTACAATGCATGGACTGCTCACAAACTCTTCAATTGCACCAAGAAATACGACAGATAACGAATTCAAAACTCCAGAACTTTGAATGGATGATATAAGAGAACATTCTTTTTGAGGAGAAAATAAAATTTAAAATAGTCAGAAGCAACAAGTGAATGAAGTCAAAAATTCCAAAGAGTAAAGTATATATTTTTATTGTTTATTAGTTAAAATTCTTACTAATTTGCATTTCTTTTTTCACATGTTTACCAATATTGGCAGAAAGTTTACCTCAAAGGAATTACAGGGACATTTTAGCTGGCATTTCATTCTTATGTGGTAAGTTCTGATATTCATTTAGTTCTTGGCATATATTTGCAATATTTTTTAAATCCCCTAAATTATAATTTTTTATTTCCAGATGCCGAAGAGATAAGGAACGATTCTTTGGAGGCCTTACTCTTATTAAAGAAATGAGCATCTAACGATAAAGAGGTATATAAATACATGAAATCTTCATTCTATGTATTGACATTAATTGTTTCTTCAGATTTTATATATTGCATAGATAAACTGATTCTTTAATTTACTTTCAGATGCAAATGTCCCTTGAGTACCTTTTGGAGCGAAAAACTTTTGGAAGCCAATATTTGAAGAGTTGATCTTTTTCTTAAACAGTCCTAGTAAGTGTTGAATCAATTTTAAAATATTAAGTTTTACAATTTTAATTAAACTGATGATAATATATGTAAGAAAAAGACATATTTTTTAATTAATTTATATCCTTTCTTTTTTAGATAAAAATTTGACATTTCGAAAATTTCAAGGAGTATTGATGTCAGTTCTTTTAGAAAATATAATTAGGCGAGGAAAACATTAATATTTTCACAATGCATGGATTGCTCACAAACTCTTCAATTGCACCAAGAAATACTACAGATAACGACTTCAAAAATCCAGAACTTTGAATTTATGATATATGAGAACATTCTTTTTGAAGAGAAAATAAAATTTTAAATAGCCAGAAGCAGCAAGTGAACGAAGTCAAAAATTCCAAAGAGTAAAGTATATATTTTTATTGTTTATTAGTTAAAATTCTTACAAATTTGCATTTCTTTTTTCATATGTTTACCAATATTGGCAGAAAGTTTACCTCAAAGGAATTGCAGGGACATTTTAGCTGGCATTCTATTCATATGTAGTAAGTACTGATATCCATTTAGTTCTTTTCATATATTTTCAATATTTTTTAAATCCCCTAAATTGTAATTTTATTATTTCCAGATGCCGAAGAGAAAAGGAACGATTCTATGCATGCCTTACTCTTATTAAAGAAATGAGCATCTAACGATAAAGAGGTAAATAAATGCATGAAATCTTCATTCTATATATTGACATTAATTGTTTATTCAGATTTTATATATTGCATAGATAAACTGATTCTTTAATTTACTTTCAGATGCAAATGTCCCCTGAGTACCTTTTGGAACGAAAAACTTTTGGAAGCCAATATTTGAAGATTTAGTCTTTTTCTTAAACAGTCCTAGTAAGTGTTGAATCAATTTTAAAATATTAAGTTTTGCAATTTTAATTAAACTGATGATAATATATGTAAGAAAAAGACATGTTTTTTAATTAATTTATATCCTTTCTTTTTTAGATAAAAATTTGACATTTCGAAAATTTCAAGGAGTATTGATGTCAGTTCTTTTAGAAAATATAATTAGGCGAGGAAAACATTAATATTTTCACAATGCATGGACTGCTCACAAACTCTTCATTTGCACCAAGAAATACGACAGATAACGAATTCAAAACTCCAGAATTTTGAATGGATGATATAAGAGAACATTCTTTTTGAGGAGAAAATAAAATTTAAAATAGCCAGAAGCAACAAGTGAATGAAGTAAAAAATTCCAAAGAGTAAAGTATATATTTTTATTGTTTATTAGTTAAAATTCTTACTAATTAGCATTTCTTTTTTCACATGTTTACCAATATTGGCAGAAAATTTACCTCAAAGGAATTGCAGGGACATTTTAGCTGGCATTCCAATCTTATGTGGTAAGTACTGATATTCATTTAGCTCTTGAAATATATTTTCAATATTTTTTAAATCCCCTAAATTGTAATTTTTTATTTCCAGATGCCGAAGAGAAAAGGAACGATTCTATGCATGCCTTACTCTTATTAAAGAAATGAGCATCTAACGATAAAGAGGTAAGTAAATGCATGAAATCTTCATTCTATGTATTGACATTAATTGTTTATTCAGATTTTATATATTGCATAGATAAACTGATTCTTTAATTTACTTTCAGATGCAAATGTCCCTTGAGTACCTTTTGGAGCGAAAAACTTTTAGAAGCCAATATTTGAAGAGTTGGTCTTTTTCTTAAACAGTCCTAGTAAGTGTTGAATCAATTTTAAAATATTAAGTTTTACAATTTTAATTAAACTGATGATAATATATGTAAGAAAAATACATGTTTTTTAATTAATTTATATCCTTTCTTTTTTAGATAAAAATTTGACATTTCGAAAATTTCAAGGAGTATTGATGTCAGTTCTTTTAGAAAATATAATTAGGCGAGGAAAACATTAATATTTTCACAATGCATGGATTGGTCACAAACTCTTCAATTGCACCAAGAAATACTACAGATAACGACTTCAAAAATCCAGAACTTTGAATTTATGATATATGAGAACATTCTTTTTGAAGAGAAAATAAAATTTTAAATAGCCAGAAGCAGCAATTGAACGAAGTCAAAAATTCCAAAGAGTAAAGTATATATTTTTATTGTTTATTAGTTAAAATTCTTACTAATTTGCATTTCTTTTTTCATATGTTTACCAATATTGGCAGAAAGTTTACCTCAAAGGAATTGCAGGGACATTTTAGCTGGCATTCTATTCATATGTAGTAAGTACTGATATTCATTTAGTTCTTTTCATATATTTTCAATATTTTTTAAATCCCCTAAATTGTAATTTTATTATTTCCAGATGCCGAAGAGATAAGGAACGATTCTATGCATGCCTTACTCTTATTGAAGAAATGAGCATCTAATGATAAAGAGGTAAATAAATACATGAAATCTTCATTCTATGTATTGACATTAATTGTTTCTTCAGATTTTATATATTGCATAGATAAACTGATTCTTTAATTTACTTTCAGATGCAAATGTCCCTTGAGTACCTTTTGGAGCGAAAAACTTTTGGAAGCCAATATTTGAAGAGTTGGTCTTTTTCTAAAACAGTCCTAGTAAGTGTTGAATCAATTTTAAAATTGTTGTAAATCAACGCCTATTTTCCCTTCACCCCCATTTTGTAATGGAACATTCTACTGATTACATATAAACGTTAAAAACTGTTGTGGCAACACTCGATTCTAAAACTACGTTCCTGTTGGTGTGTAAATAATCCGTGGGTCAGTATGTGTAGGCGCCCACGTAAATGTTTTCTCTAGTTTTTACCTAAAGTGTTTATTAAATAAGTTTCGTCTAAGAATTGCCTTCTCATTCATCTGTTATTGTGGTCAAATCCCACAATGGTTATGGGCCCAGCACGCTTCCACTGCGCAAAGATTGAAGGTAGTACTAGGCGAAGCTAAGCCTAACAACGTGCACCGTTAAACCAACGGGCAGCCATTTTGAAAGTTTCGTTCCTACATACCAATTCAGCATTCATATCTACCGAAAAAATGTCTTCAAACGCCATGAGCATCGAAAGACTCGGTAAGGAGAATTATGATACCTGGAAACTTCAAATTGAAGCCATATTGGTCAAAAATGACCATTGGATTTATGCATCCGGCACGGAACCGAAACCAACGGATACTGAAGTCAACTTGACAAAATGGACTGTAAATGATCAAAAGGCGAAAGCAGATATAATTTTAGCTATGTCTCCCAGTGAACTTTGCCATGTCAAACATTGCAAAACTTGAAACGAAGTATGGATGAAGTTAAAATCTGTTTACGAGTCAAAAGGTCCGGCTAAAAAAGCAACACTTCTAAAACAGCTATTATTCAAACGCATGACTACCGAGGATATGTCCACGCATCTAAACTCGTTCTTCGATACAGTTGACAAACTGACCGAGATGGAAATCGAGATTGCGGACGATCTATTATCAATTCTATTGTTATATAGTATCCCGGATAGTTTCGAAAATTTTCGGTGTGCAATCGAATCAAGAGACGAACTGCCAAAACCTGATATTCTAAAAATAAAGCTGTTGGAAGAATTCGAGTCCCGACAAGGAAAAGGAAGCCAGGATACACCAAACGCATATTATTCGTCTAAAGGAAACTATAAACAAAAAGCGAAACCGCACAATTCCTGGAATGCAGCTAATCAAAATAAAAGAATGAGTAATAAACCATTTCGAAACATCGTTTGCGGATTCTGTACCAAGAGGGGCCATAAAACCGAAAGCTGTTTCAAGAAAATCGCAGAAAACAGAACAACATCTTCAAAAGATGAAAGAAAATGTTCGACACAACGAAACGAGTGTGCGACAACAGCAATCTGCACAGAAATTTCTATGAAAGCAAGCCAAACTAACACCACTTTTGTGTTTGACAGTGGTGCCAGCTCCCACATGGTAAATGATGAAAATATGTTCTTTGAGTTCCAGAAACAAGTGAACTCGTTCATTAAATTAGCTGTCGACAAAACTGCAGAAATAACTGGAAAAGGTTCAGTTAGAATAACAGTTCCCGATGATCAAGGTACCAAAACAATTCGACTTGAAAATGTACTCTGTGTTCCTGAACTAAAAATGAACTTGTTATCAACTTCAAAATGCACACGAAACAACCGTTCTGTAATTTTTGATGCTCATGAAGCAAAAGTAATTGAAGAAAATGGATCTGTTATGATGCGTGCAAAACGAATTGGGGATTTATACTACATTGAACCAAGCATAGAAAGTGCAGCTGTAGCAACAGAATTTCAAATATGGCATAAAAAATTCGGCCACTTAAATGAAAATGACCTAAAGAAATTAAAATCAGAAGAAATGATACGAGGACTGTCTTTCAAAAACAACAACTGTGACTCCCTAAAGGACTGTAAAATCTGTTTACAAAGCAAACAAAGTGCTACACCTTATCCGAAGAAGTCAAAATTTGTTAGTACAGATTTACTCGATCTAGTGCATTCTGATCTATGTGGACCGATGAAAATACCATCGCTTGGAGGATCACGCTATTTTGTGACTTTCATCGACGACAAAAGTCGCTACATAGAAATATTCTTCCTCAAAACTAAGGAAGAAGTAAAAGACGCATTCCTTAAATACAAAGCCTGCATCGAAAATCGTACTGGAAAGAAAATAAAAGTTCTACGTACGGATAACGGTTTGGAGTATGTAGGTCAAGAATTCGACAGATTTTTAATACAAGAAGGAATACGCAGAGAACGTTCCTCTCCATACACTCCACAGCAAAATGGTGTCTCGGAAAGAGCGAACAGATCAATCGTTGAGATGGCACGTTGTTTACTTTTTCAAGCAAACTTGGATTATACTTTCTGGGCAGAAGCAGTCCGAACGAGCGCCCATCTAAGAAACAGATGCCCTTCACGTAGTATAATGGCAAACAAAACTCCACTCGAGTTATTTTTTGGCAGAAAGCCAACTGCAGCATACTTCAAAATCTTCGGTCAAAAGGCCTTCGTTTTAAACAAACGCCAAAAATCAAAATTCGATCCAAGGTCACAAGAGGTTATATTTATTGGATATTCAGACGGAGTAAAAGCCTATCGTTTCTGGGATCCAAAAACAAGAAAGGTAATCGTCAGTCGCGATGTGAAATTTATAAACGAATTCAACCCTCCTTGTGATAACTCAGAAAAAGAGCTAGATTATTTTTTTTCTTTCGAAGAATCTTCAACAGAAATGGAACCAAATGTTCTGGTGTCTTCTCCTCCGAGAAATCCACAGTCGGATACGTCATTGCAACCGCAGCCAATAGCAGACGAGAGCCCTTTGGAAGAGGATGATGTAACCATCGATATATATGATGCAACAAGTAGCGAAGGAGAAAATGATTACGCAACCAGTGATGCTATTCCAAAGCGCAAATCTGGCCGACCATATTTTCTCCGATCAGGTCACAGAGGTCGCCCTCGAAAGCTATTTCACTACGCGAATACCACAGCTGATTTTGATGACTCTGATATTTCTCCTAGCGTGTCAGAAGCGCTAAAAAGCAAAAATGCTGATGGATGGATAGACGCCATGAATGAAGAATTTTATTCGTTAGTAAAAGAAAATGCCTGGGAACTTGTTGATCGTCCGATAAATAAGAAGGTGATACCCTCGAAATTTGTTTTGAAGACCAAATTTAATCAAGATGGAACTGTACAAAAATTAAAAGCTAGACTCGTCGCATTAGGATGTGCACAGACCATTGGTGATTTCGATGAAAATTTTTCCCCTGTTGCAAGACTGAGTTCAATCCGAACCGTCTTAGCTCATGCAGTTGAGAATCATCTTATAGCTCATCAATTGGATTTTGTAATGGCCTACATAAATGGAAATTTGACAAAAACTGTTTTCATGGAACTACCTGAAGGTTTCAAAGATACTTCTGTAGGAGACAAAGTTTGTTTACTTAAACGTTCGCTATACGGCTTAAAAGAATCGGGTCGTCGTTGGTACAACAAACTAGATGAAAAGCTAAAATCTTTAGATTTCAAACCTCTTGTGTCAGATCAATGTATCTACAAGTTGAAAACCTCCACCGAAGAAGTGATCATCATTGTTTACGTTGACGACCTCATTGTGTTATCTTCCAATATATCTTCCTACGAAAAAATTAGAGATAATTTGTCTACATCTTTTAAAATGAAAGATCTAGGCCCATTGCACTATTGTCTTGGAATTGAATTCAAGCAATGTCATGATAGCATCGAAATGTCACAGAGCAAATATATTCAGGATACTCTTCGTAAATTTAACATGCAGGATGCTAAGCCTGTTGGATGCCCTATGGACTGTAGTCAAAAGCTCACGAAGGACATGTGTCCTCAAAATGAAGAGGATAAACATGAGATGAATGATATCCCCTATCGCTCCCTTCTCGGTTCCCTTATGTACCTCTCTGTAGCATCTAGGCCTGATATAACGCACGCAGTGAATTTCTTGAGTCAGTTTAACGAAAATCCAGGAAAAGCTCATTGGATAGCTGCCAAAAGAGTACTCCGATATCTTAAAGGCACCCAAAACCTTGGAATAGTTTTTAAACGCACTGGAGAACCCCTCAAGGCGTTCGTTGATGCTGACTGGGCATCTGATCACAACGATAGAAAGTCATATACCGGATTTCTACTGCAATTATCCGGAGGACCAATCAACTGGGAATCCAGAAAACAACGATCGGTTGCTCTTTCTACAACTGAATCGGAATACATAGCACTTTCCGAAATTTCAAAGGAGATTGTGTACGTTAGAAGATTTCTTTCTGAACTGTCTGCAAATTATGTATCTTCTCCGACCATTATTATGTCTGATAACCAATCAGCACAGAAGCTTGTGCACAATCCGGTTTTCCATAATCGGACCAAGCACATCGATATTAGATACCATTTTGTTCGAGAAGTTTTTGAGCATGGTGATATTGATGTCAAATACTTGTGTTCAGGTGATATGCCAGCAGATGTGTTGACCAAAGGATTAAGTGTACCAAAACACAAGAACTGTTGCAACTTAATTGGTTTATCTGATATTTAATTGCTACAAATTTGAAATGTTTTTTTTTATGTTTATATATTTCATGTTTGAGAAAATACCCCTTGAGAGGGGAATTGTTGTAAATCAACGCCTATTTTCCCTTCACCCCCATTTTGTAATGGAACATTCTACTGATTACATATAAACGTTAAAAACTGTTGTGGCAACACTCGATTCTAAAACTACGTTCCTGTTGGTGTGTAAATAATCCGTGGGTCAGTATGTGTAGGCGCCCACGTAAATGTTTTCTCTAGTTTTTACCTAAAGTGTTTATTAAAAAAGTTTCGTCTAAGAATTGCCTTCTCATTCATCTGTTATTGTGGTCAAATCCCACAAAAATATTAAGTTTTACAATTTTAATTAAACTTATGATAATATATGTAATAAAAAGACATGTTTTTTAATTAATTTATAGCCTTTCTTTTTTAGATAAAAATTTGACATTTCGAAAATTTCAAGGAGTATTGATGTCAGTTATTTTAGAAAATATAATTAGGCGAGGAAAACATTAATATTTTCACAATGCATGGATTGCTCCAAACTCTTCATTTGCACCAAGAAATACGACAGATAACGAATTCAAAACTCCAGAACTTTGAATGGATGATATAAGAGAACATTCTTTTTGAGGAGAAAATAAAATTTAAAATAGCCAGAAGCAACAAGTGAATGAAGTCAAAAATTCCAAAGAGAAAAGTATATATTTTTATTGTTTATTAGTTAAAATTCTTACTAATTTGCATTTCTTTTTTCACATGTTTACCAATATTGGCAGAAAGTTTACCTCAAAGGAATTGCAGGGACATTTTAGCTGGCATTCCATTCTTATGTGGTAAGTTCTGATATTCATTTAGTTCTTGGCATTTATTTTCAATATTTTTTGTGACCACTAAATAGTAATTTTTTTATTTCCAGATGCCGAAGAGATAAGGAACGATTCTTTGGAGGCCTTACTCTTATTAAAGAAATGAGCATCTAACGATAAAGAGGTAAATAAATACATGAACTCTTCGATCTATGTATTGACATTAATTGTTTCTTCAGGTTTTATATATTGCATAGATAAACTGATTCTTTAATTTACTTTCAGATGCAAATGTCCCTTGAGTACCTTTTGGAGCGAAAAACTTTTGGAAGCCAATATTTGAAGAGTTGGTCTTTTTCTTAAACAGTCCTAGTAAGTGTTGAATCAATTTTAAAATATTAAGTTTTACAATTTTAATCAAACTGATGATAATATATGTAAGAAAAAGACATGTTTTTTAATTAATTTATATCCTTTCTTTTTTAGATAAAAATTTGACATTTCGAAAATTTCAAGGAGTATTGATGTCAGTTCTTTTAGAAAATATAATTAGGCGAAGAAAACATTAATATTTTCACAATGCATGGATTGCTCACAAACTCTTCAATTGCACCAAGAAATACGACAGATAACGACTTCAAAAATCCAGAACTTTCAATTTATGATATATGAGAACATTCTTTTTGAAGAGAAAATAAAATTTTAAATAGCCAGAAGCAACAAGTGAACGAAGTCAAAAATTCCAAAGAGTAAAGTGTATATTTTTATTGTTTATTAGTTAAAATTCTTACTAATTTGCATTTCTTTTTTCACATGTTTATCGAAATTGGCAGAAAGTTTACCTCAAAGGAATTGCAGGGACATTTTAGCTGGCATTCCAATCTTATGTGGTAAGTACTGATATTCATTTAGCTCTTGAAATATATTTTCAATATTTTTTAAATCCCCTAAATTGTAATTTTTTATTTCCAGATGCCGAAGAGAAAAGGAACGATTCTATGCATGCCTTACTCTTATTAAAGAAATGAGCATCTAACGATAAAGAGGTAAATAAATGCATGAAATCTTCATTCTATGTATTGACATTAATTGTTTATTCAGATTTTATATATTGCATAGATAAACTGATTCTTTAATTTACTTTCAGATGCAAATGTCCCCTGAGTACCTTTTGGAACGAAAAACTTTTTTAAGCCAATATTTGAAGATTTAGTCTTTTTCTTAAACAGTCCTAGTAAGTGTTGAATCAATTTTAAAATATTAAGTTTTGCAATTTTAATTAAACTGATGATAATATATGTAAGAAAAAGACATGTTTTTTAATTAATTTATATCCTTTCTTTTTTAGATAAAAATTTGACATTTCGAAAATTTCAAGGAGTATTGATGTCAGTTCTTTTAGAAAATATAATTAGGCGAGGAAAACATTAATATTTTCACAATGCATGGACTGCTCACAAACTCTTCATTTGCACCAAGAAATACGACAGATAACGAATTCAAAACTCCAGATCTTTGAATGGATGATATAAGAGAACATTCTTTTTGAGGAGAAAATAAAATTTTAAATAGCCAGAAGCAACAAGTGAACGAAGTCAAAAATTCCAAAGAGTAAAGTGTATATTTTTATTGTTTATTAGTTAAAATTCTTAATAATTTGCATTTCTTTTTTCACATGTTTACCAAAATTGGCAGAAAGTTTACCTCAAAGGAATTGCAGGGACATTTTAGTTGGCATTACATTCTTATGTGGTAAGTTCTGATATTCATTTAGTTCTTGGCATTTATTTTCAATATTTTTTGTGACCACTAAATAGTAATTCTTTATTTCGAGATGCCGAAGAGATGAGGAACGATTCTTTGGAGGCCTTACTCTTATTAAAGAAATGAGCATCTAACGATAAAGAGGTAAATAAATACATGAAATCTTCATTCTATGTATTGACATTAATTGTTTATTCAGATTTCATATATTGCATAGATAAACTGATTCTTTAATTTACTTTCAGATGCAAATGCCCCTTGAGTACCTTTTGGAGCGAAAAACTTTTGGAAGCCAATATTTGAAGAGTTGGTTATTTTCTTAAACAGTCCTAGTAAGTGTTGAATCAATTTTAAAATATTAAGTTTTACAATTTTAATTAAACTGATGATAATATATGTAAGAAAAAGACATGTTTTTTAATTAATTTATATCCTTTCTTTTTTAGATAAAAATTTGACATTTCGAAAATTTCAAGGAGTATTGATGTCAGTTCTTTTAGAAAATATAATTAGGCGAGGAAAACATTAATATTTTCACAATGCATGGACTGCTCACAAACTCTTCATTTGCACCAAGAAATACGACAGATAACGAATTCAAAACTCCAGAACTTAGAATAGATGATATAAGAGAACATTCTTTTTGAGGAGAAAATAAAATTTAAAATAGACAGAAGCAACAAGTGAATGAAGTCAAAAATTCCAAAGAGTAAAGTATATATTTTTATTGTTTATTAGTTAAAATTCTTACTAATTTGCATTTCTTTTTTCACATGTTTACCGAAATTGGCAGAAAGTTTACCTCAAATGAATTGCAGGGACATTTTAGCTGGCATTCCAATCTTATGTGGTAAGTAATGATATTCATTTAACACTTGTCATATATTTTCAATATTTTTTAAATCCCCTAAATTATAATTTTTTATTTACAGATGCCGAAGAGAAAAGGAACGATTCTATGCATGCCTTACTCTTATTAAAGAAATGAGCATCGAACGATAAAGAGGTAAATAAATACATGAAATCTTCATTCTATGTATTGACATTAATTGTTTCTTCAGATTTTATATATTGCATAGATAAACTGATTCTTTAATTTACTTTCAGATGCAAATGTCCCTTGAGTACCTTTTGGAGCGAAAAACTTTTAGAAGCCAATATTTGAAGAGTTGGTCTTTTTCTTAAACAGTCCTAGTAAGTGTTGAATCAATTTTAAAATATTAAGTTTTACAATTTTAATTAAACTGATGATAATATATGTAAGAAAAAGACATGTTTTTTAATTAATTTATATCCTTTCTTTTTTAGATAAAAATTTGACATTTCGAAAATTTCAAGGAGTATTGATGTCAGTTCTTTTAGAAAATATAATTAGGCGAGGAAAACATTAATATTTTCACAATGCATGGATTGCTCACAAACTCTTCATTTGCACCAAGAAATACGACAGATAACGAATTCAAAACTCCAGAACTTTGAATGGATGATATAAGAGAACATTCTTTTTGAGGAGAAAATAAAATTTAAAATAGCCAGAAGCAACAAGTGAATGAAGTCAAAAATTCCAAAGAGTAAAGTATATATTTTTATTGTTTATTAGTTAAAATTCTTACTAATTTGCATTTCTTTTTTCACATGTTTACCAATATTGGCAGAAAGTTTACCTCAAAGGAATTGCAGGGACATTTTAGCTGGCATTCCATTCTTATGTGGTAAGTTCTGATATTCATTTAGTTCTTGGCATTTATTTTCAATATTTTTTGTGACCACTAAATAGTAATTTTTTTATTTCCAGATGCCGAAGAGATAAGGAACGATTCTTTGGAGGCCTTACTCTTATTAAAGAAATGAGCATCTAACGATAAAGAGGTAAATAAATACATGAACTCTTCGATCTATGTATTGACATTAATTGTTTCTTCAGGTTTTATATATTGCATAGATAAACTGATTCTTTAATTTACTTTCAGATGCAAATGTCCCTTGAGTACCTTTTGGAGCGAAAAACTTTTGGAAGCCAATATTTGAAGAGTTGGTCTTTTTCTTAAACAGTCCTAGTAAGTGTTGAATCAATTTTAAAATATTAAGTTTTACAATTTTAATCAAACTGATGATAATATATGTAAGAAAAAGACATGTTTTTTAATTAATTTATATCCTTTCTTTTTTAGATAAAAATTTGACATTTCGAAAATTTCAAGGAGTATTGATGTCAGTTCTTTTAGAAAATATAATTAGGCGAAGAAAACATTAATATTTTCACAATGCATGGATTGCTCACAAACTCTTCAATTGCACCAAGAAATACGACAGATAACGACTTCAAAAATCCAGAACTTTCAATTTATGATATATGAGAACATTCTTTTTGAAGAGAAAATAAAATTTTAAATAGCCAGAAGCAACAAGTGAACGAAGTCAAAAATTCCAAAGAGTAAAGTGTATATTTTTATTGTTTATTAGTTAAAATTCTTACTAATTTGCATTTCTTTTTTCACATGTTTACCGAAATTGGCAGAAAGTTTACCTCAAAGGAATTGCAGGGACATTTTAGCTGGCATTCCAATCTTATGTGGTAAGTACTGATATTCATTTAGCTCTTGAAATATATTTTCAATATTTTTTAAATCCCCTAAATTGTAATTTTTTATTTCCAGATGCCGAAGAGAAAAGGAACGATTCTATGCATGCCTTACTCTTATTAAAGAAATGAGCATCTAACGATAAAGAGGTAAATAAATGCATGAAATCTTCATTCTATGTATTGACATTAATTGTTTATTCAGATTTTATATATTGCATAGATAAACTGATTCTTTAATTTACTTTCAGATGCAAATGTCCCCTGAGTACCTTTTGGAACGAAAAACTTTTTTAAGCCAATATTTGAAGATTTAGTCTTTTTCTTAAACAGTCCTAGTAAGTGTTGAATCAATTTTAAAATATTAAGTTTTGCAATTTTAATTAAACTGATGATAATATATGTAAGAAAAAGACATGTTTTTTAATTAATTTATATCCTTTCTTTTTTAGATAAAAATTTAACATTTCGAAAATTTCAAGGAGTATTGATGTCAGTTCTTTTAGAAAATATAATTAGGCGAGGAAAACATTAATATTTTTTTACAATGCATGGACTGCTCACAAACTCTTCAATTGCACCAAGAAATACGACAGATAACGAATTCAAAACTCCAGAACTTTGAATGGATGATATAAGAGAACATTCTTTTTGAGGAGAAAATAAAATTTAAAATAGTCAGAAGCAACAAGTGAATGAAGTCAAAAATTCCAAAGAGTAAAGTATATATTTTTATTGTTTATTAGTTAAAATTCTTACTAATTTGCATTTCTTTTTTCACATGTTTACCAATATTGGCAGAAAGTTTACCTCAAAGGAATTACAGGGACATTTTAGCTGGCATTTCATTCTTATGTGGTAAGTTCTGATATTCATTTAGTTCTTGGCATATATTTGCAATATTTTTTAAATCCCCTAAATTATAATTTTTTATTTCCAGATGCCGAAGAGATAAGGAACGATTCTTTGGAGGCCTTACTCTTATTAAAGAAATGAGCATCTAACGATAAAGAGGTATATAAATACATGAAATCTTCATTCTATGTATTGACATTAATTGTTTCTTCAGATTTTATCCATTGCATAGATAAACTGATTCTTTAATTTACTTTCAGATGCAAATGTCCCTTGAGTACCTTTTGGAGCGAAAAACTTTTGGAAGCCAATATTTGAAGAGTTGATCTTTTTCTTAAACAGTCCTAGTAAGTGTTGAATCAATTTTAAAATATTAAGTTTTACAATTTTAATTAAACTGATGATAATATATGTAAGAAAAAGACATATTTTTTAATTAATTTATATCCTTTCTTTTTTAGATAAAAATTTGACATTTCGAAAATTTCAAGGAGTATTGATGTCAGTTCTTTTAGAAAATATCATTAGGCGAGGAAAACATTAATATTTTCACAATGCATGGATTGCTCACAAACTCTTCATTTGCACCAAGAAATACGACAGATAACGAATTCAAAACTCCAGAACTTTGAATGGATGATATAAGAGAACATTCTTTTTGAGGAGAAAATAAAATTTAAAATAGTCAGAAGCAACAAGTGAATGAAGTCAAAAATTCCAAAGAGTAAAGTATATATTTTTATTGTTTATTAGTTAAAATTCTTACTAGCTTGCATTTCTTTTTTCACATGTTTACCAAAATTGGCGGAAAGTTTACCTCAAAGGAATTGCAGGGACATTTTAGCTGGCATTACATTCTTATGTGGTAAGTTCTGATATTCATTTAGTTCTTGGCATTTATTTTTAATATTTTTTGTGACCACTAAATAGTAATTCTTTATTTCGAGATGCCGAAGAGATAGGGAACGATTCTTTGGAGGCCTTACTCTTATTAAAGAAATGAGCATCTAACGATAAAGAGGTAAATAAATACATGAAATCTTCATTCTATGTATTGACTTTAATTGTTTATTCAGATTTTATATATTGCATAGATAAACTGATTCTTTAATTTACTTTCAGATGCAAATGTCCCTTGAGTACCTTTTGGAGCGAAAAACTTTTGGAAGCCAATATTTGAAGAGTTGGTCTTTTTCTTAAACAGTCCTAGTAAGTGTTGAATCAATTTTAAAATATTAAGTTTTACAATTTTAATTAAACTGATGATAATATATGTAAGAAAAAGACATGTTTTTTAATTAATTTATATCCTTTCTTTTTTAGATAAAAATTTGACATTTCGAAAATTTCAAGGAGTATTGATGTCAGTTCTTTTAGAAATTATAATTAGGCGAGGAAAACATTAATATTTTCACAATGCATGGATTGCTCACAAACTCTTCATTTGCACCAAGAAATACGACAGATAACGAATTCAAAACTCCAGAACTTTGAATGGATGATATAAGAGAACATTCTTTTTGAGGAGAAAATAAAATTTAAAATAGCCAGAAGCAACAAGTGAATGAAGTCAAAAATTCAAAAGAGTAAAGTATATATTTTTATTGTTTATTAGTTAAAATTCTTACTAATTTGCATTTCTTTTTTCACATGTTTACCAATATTGGCAGAAAGTTTACCTCAAAGGAATTGCAGGGACATTTTAGCTGGCATTCCAATCTTATGTGGTTAGTACTGATATTCATTTAGCTCTTGTCATATATTTTTAATATTTTTTAAATCCCCTAAATTATAATTTTTTATTTCCAGATGCCGAAGAGAAAAGGAACGATTCTATGCATGCCTTACTCTTATTAAAGAAATGAGCATCTAAAGATAAAGAGGTAAATAAATACATGAAATCTTCATTCTATGTATTGACATTAATTGTTTATTCAGATTTTATATATTGCATAGATAAACTGATTCTTTAATTTACTTTCAGATGCAAATGTCCCTTGAGTACCTTTTGGAGCGAAAAACTTTTGAAAGCCAATATTTGAAGAGATGGTCTTTTTCTTAAACTGTCCTAGTAAGTGTTGAATCAATTTTAAAATATTAAGTTTTACAATTTTAATTAAACTGATGATAATATATGTAAGAAAAAGACATGTTTTTTAATTAATTTATATCCTTTCTTTTTTAGATAAAAATTTGACATTTCGAAAATTTCAAGGAGTATTGATATCAGTTCTTTTAGAAAATATAATTAGGCGAGGAAAACATTAATATTTTCACAATGCATGGATTGCTCACAAACTATTCATTTGCACCAAGAAATACGACAGATAACGAATTCAAAACTCCAGAACTTTGAATGGATGATATAAGAGAACAATCTTTTTGAGGAGAAAATAAAATTTAAAATAGCCAGAAGCAACAAGTGAATGAAGTCAAAAATTCCAAAGAGTAAAGTATATATTTTTATTGTTTATTAGTTAAAATTCTTACTAATTTGCATTTCTTTTTTCACATGTTTACCAATATTGGCAGAAAGTTTACCTCAAAGGAATTGCAGGGACATTTTAGCTGGCATTCCAATCTTATGTGGTAAGTACTGATATTCATTTACCTCTTGTCATATATTTTCAATATTTTTTAAATCCCCTAAATTATAATTTTTTATTTCCAGATGCCGAAGAGAAAAGGAACGATTCAATGCATACCTTACTCTTATTAAAGAAATGAGCATCTAAAGATAAAGAGGTAAATAAATACATGAAATCTTCATTCTATGTATTGACATTAATTGTTTATTCAGATTTTATATATTGCATAGATAAACTGATTCTTTAATTTACTTTCAGATGCAAATGTCCCTTGAGTACCTTTTGGAGCGAAAAACTTTTGAAAGCCAATATTTGAAGAGTTGGTCTTTTTCTTAAACAGTCCTAGTAAGTGTTGAATCAATTTTAAAATATTAAGTTTTACAATTTTAATTAAACTGATGATAATATATGTAAGAAAAAGACATGTTTTTAATTAATTTATATCCTTTCTTTTTTAGATAAAAATTTGACATTTCGAAAATTTCAAGGAGTATTGATATCAGTTCTTTTAGAAAATATAATTAGGCGAGGAAAACATTAATATTTTCACAATGCATGGATTGCTCACAAACTATTCATTTGCACCAAGAAATACGACAGATAACGAATTCAAAACTCCAGAACTTTGAATGGATGATATAAGAGAACAATCTTTTTGAGGAGAAAATAAAATTTAAAATAGCCAGAAGCAACAAGTGAATGAAGTCAAAAATTCCAAAGAGTAAAGTATATATTTTTATTGTTTATTAGTTAAAATTCTTACTAATTTGCATTTCTTTTTTCACATGTTTACCAATATTGGCAGAAAGTTTACCTCAAAGGAATTGCAGGGACATTTTAGCTGGCATTCCATTCTTATGTGGTAAGTAATGATATTCATTTAGCTCTTGTCATATATTTTCAATATTTTTTAAATCCCCTAAATTATAATTTTTTATTTCCAGATGCCGAAGAGAAAAGGAACGATTCTATGCATGCCTTACTCTTATTAAAGAAATGAGCATCTAACGATAAAGAGGTAAATAAATACATGAAATCTTCATTCTATGTATTGACATTAATTGTTTCTTCAGATTTTATATATTGCATAGATAAACTGATTCTTTAATTTACTTTCAGATGCAAATGTCCCTTGAGTACCTTTTGGAGCGAAAAACTTTTGGAAGCCAATATTTGAAGAGTTGGTCTTTTTCTTAAACAGTCCTAGTAAGTGTTGAATCAATTTTAAAATATTAAGTTTTACAATTTTAATTAAACTGATGATAATATATGTAAGAAAAAGACATGTTTTTTAATTAATTTATATCCTTTCTTTTTTAGATAAAAATTTGACATTTCGAAAATTTCAAGGAGTATTGATGTCAGTTCTTTTAGAAAATATAATTAGGCGAGGAAAACATTAATATTTTCACAATGCATGGATTGCTCACAAACTCTTCATTTGAACCAAGAAATACGACAGATAACGAATTCAAAACTCCAGAACTTTGAATGGATGATATAAGAGAACAATCTTTTTGAGGAGAAAATAAAATTTAAAATAGCCAGAAGCAACAAGTGAATGAAGTCAAAAATTCAAAGAGTAAAGTATATATTTTTATTGTTTATTAGTTAAAATTCTTACTAATTTGCATTTCTTTTTTCACATGTTTACCAATATTGGCAGAAAGTTTACCTCAAAGGAATTGCAGGGACATTTTAGCTGGCATTCCAATCTTATGTGGTAAGTACTGATATTCATTTAGCTCTTGTCATATATTTTCAATATTTTTTAAATCCCCTAAATTATAATTTTTTATTTCCAGATGCCGAAGAGAAAAGGAACGATTCTATGCATGCCTTACTCTTCTTAAAGAAATGAGCATCTAAAGATAAAGAGGTAAATAAATACATGAAATCTTCATTCTATGTATTGACATTAATTGTTTATTCAGATTTTATATATTGCATAGATAAACTGATTCTTTAATTTACTTTCAGATGCAAATGTCCCTTGAGTACCTTTTGGAGCGAAAAACTTTTGAAAGCCAATATTTGAAGAGTTTTCTTTTTCTTAAACAGTCCTAGTAAGTGTTGAATCAATTTTAAAATATTAAGTTTTACAATTTTAATTAAACTGATGATAATATATGTAAGAAAAAGACATGTTTTTTAATTAAGTTTTATCCTTTCTTTTTTAGATAAAAATTTGACATTTCGAAAATTTCAAGGAGTATTGATGTCAGTTCTTTTAGAAAATATAATTAGGCAAGGAAAACATCAATATTTTCACAATGCATGGATTGCTCACAAACTCTTCATTTGAACCAAGAAATACGACAGATAACGAATTCAAAACTCCAGAACTTTGAATGGATGATATAAGAGAACATTCTTTTTGAGGAGAAAATAAAATTTAAAATAGCCAGAAGCAACAAGTGAATGAAGTCAAAAATTCCAAAGAGTAAAGTATATATTTTTATTGTTTATTAGTTAAAATTCTTACTAATTTGCATTTCTTTTTTCACATGTTTACCAATATTGGCAGAAAGTTTACCTCAAAGGAATTGCAGGGACATTTTAGCTGGCATTCCTATCTTATGTGGTAAGTACTGATATTCATTTAGCTCTTGTCATATATTTTCAATATTTTTTAAATCCCCTAAATTATAATTTTTTGTTTCCAGATGCCGAAGAGAAAAGGTACGATTCTATGCATGCCTTACTCTTATTAAAGAAATGAGCATCTAAAGATAAAGAGGTAAATAAATACATGAAATCTTCATTCTATGTATTGACATTAATTGTTTATTCAGATTTTATATATTGCATAGATAAACTGATTCTTTAATTTACTTTCAGATGCAAATGTCCCTTGAGTACCTTTTGGAGCGAAAAACTTTTGAAAGCCAATATTTGAAGAGTTCGTCTTTTTCTTAAACAGTCCTAGTAAGTGTTGAATCAATTTTAAAATATTAAGTTTTACAATTTTAATTAAACTGATGATAATATATGTAAGAAAAAGACATGTTTTTTAATTAATTTTTATCCTTTCTTTTTTAGATAAAAATTTGACATTTCGAAAATTTCAAGGAGTATTGATGTCAGTTCTTTTAGAAAATATAATTAGGCGAGGAAAACATTAATATTTTCACAATGCATGGATTGCTCCCAAACTCTTCATTTGCACCAAGAAATACGACAGATAACGAATTCAAAACTCCAGAACTTTGAATGGATGATATAAGAGAACAATCTTTTTGAGGAGAAAATAAAATTTAAAATAGCCAGAAGCAACAAGTGAATGAAGTCAAAAATTCCAAAGAGTAAAGTATATTTTTTTATTGTTTATTAGTTAAAATTCTTACTAATTTGCATTTCTTTTTTCACATGTTTACCAATATTGGCAGAAAGTTTACCTCAAAGGAATTGCAGGGACATTTTAGCTGGCATTCCAATCTTATGTGGTAAGTACTGATATTCATTTAGCTCTTGTCATATATTTTCAATATTTTTTAAATCCCCTAAATTATAATTTTTTGTTTCCAGATGCCGAAGAGAAAAGGAACGATTCTATGCATGCCTTACTCTTATTAAAGAAATGAGCATCTAAAGATAAAGAGGTAAATAAATACATGAAATCTTCATTCTATGTATTGACATTAATTGTTTATTCAGATTTTATATATTGCATAGATAAACTGATTCTTTAACTTACTTTCAGATGCAAATGTCCCTTGAGTACCTTTTGGAGCGAAAAACTTTTGAAAGCCAATATTTGAAGAGTTGGTCTTTTTCTTAAACAGTCCTAGTAAGTGTTGAATCAATTTTAAAATATTAAGTTTTACAATTTTAATTAAACTGATGATAATATATGTAAGAAAAAGACATGTTTTTTAATTAATTTTTATCCTTTCTTTTTTAGATAAAAATTTGACATTTCGAAAATTTCAAGGAGTATTGATGTCAGTTCTTTTAGAAAATATAATTAGGCGAGGAAAACATTAATATTTTCACAATGCATGGATTGCTCACAAACTCTTCATTTGCACCAAGAAATACGACAGATAACGAATTCAAAACTCCAGAACTTTGAATGGATGATATAAGAGAACAATCTTTTTGAGGAGAAAATAAAATTTAAAATAGCCAGAAGCAACAAGTGAATGAAGTCAAAAATTCCAAAGAGTAAAGTATATATTTTTATTGTTTATTAGTTAAAATTCTTACTAATTTGCATTTCTTTTTTCACATGTTTACCAATATTGGCAGAAAGTTTACCTCAAAGGAATTGCATTGACATTTTAGCTGGCATTCCATTCTTATGTGGTAAGTAATGATATTCATTTAGCTCTTGTCATATATTTTCAATATTTTTTAAATCCCCTAAATTATAATTTTTTATTTCCAGATGCCGAAGAGAAAAGGAACGATTCTATGCATGCCTTACTCTTATTAAAGAAATGAGCATCTAACGATAAAGAGGTAAATAAATACATGAAATCTTCATTCTATGTATTGACATTAATTGTTTCTTCAGATTATATATATTGCATAGATAAACTGATTCTTTAATTTACTTTCAGATGCAAATGTCCCTTGAGTACTTTTTGGAGCGAAAAACTTTTGGAAGCCAATATTTAAAGAGTTGGTCTTTTTCTTAAACAGTCCTAGTAAGTGTTGAATCAATTTTAAAATATTAAGTTTTACAATTTTAATTAAACTGATGATAATATATGTAAGAAAAAGACATGTTTTTTAATTAATTTATATCCTTTCTTTTTTAGATAAAAATTTGACATTTCGAAAATTTCAAGGAGTATTGATGTCAGTTCTTTTAGAAAATATAATTAGGCGAGGAAAACATTAATATTTTCACAATGCATGGATTGCTCACAAACTCTTCATTTGAACCAAGAAATACGACAGATAACGAATTCAAAACTCCAGAACTTTGAATGGATGATATAAGAGATTAATCTTTTTGAGGAGAAAATAAAATTTAAAATAGCCAGAAGCAACAAGTGAATGAAGTCAAAAATTCCAAAGAGTAAAGTATATATTTTTATTGTTTATTAGTTAAAATTCTTACTAATTTGCATTTCTTTTTTCACATGTTTACCAATATTGGCAGAAAGTTTACCTCAAAGGAATTGCAGGGACATTTTAGCTGGCATTCCAATCTTATGTGGTAAGTACTGATATTCATTTAGCTCTTGTCATATATTTTCAATATTTTTTAAATCCCCTAAATTATAATTTTTTATTTCCAGATGCCGAAGAGAAAAGGAACGATTCTATGCATGCCTTACTCTTATTAAAGAAATGAGCATCTAAAGATAAAGAGGTAAATAAATACATGAAATCTTCATTCTATGTATTGACAATAATTGTTTATTCAGATTTTATATATCGCATAGATAAACTGATTCTTTAATTTACTTTCAGATGCAAATGTCCCTTGAGTACCTTTTGGAGCGAAAAACTTTTTTAAGCCAATATTTGAAGAGTTGGTCTTTTTCTTAAACAGTCCTAGTAAGTGTTGAATCAATTTTAAAATATTAAGTTTTACAATTTTAATTAAACTGATGATAATATATGTAAGAAAAAGACATGTTTTTTAATTAATTTATATCCTTTCTTTTTTAGATAAAAATTTGACATTTCGAAAATTTCAAGGAGTATTGATGGCAGTTCTTTTAGAAAATATAATTAGGCGAGGAAAACATTAATATTTTCACAATGCATGGATTGCTCACAAACTCTTCATTTGAACCAAGAAATACGACAGATAACGAATTCAAAACTCCAGAACTTTGAATGGATGATATAAGAGAACATTCTTTTTGAGGAGAAAATAAAATTTAAAATAGCCAGAAACAACAAGTGAATGAAGTCAAAAATTCCAAAGAGTAAAGTATATATTTTTATTGTTTATTAGTTAAAATTCTTACTAATTTGCATTTCTTTTTTCACATGTTTACCAATATTGGCAGAAAGTTTACCTCAAAGGAATTGCAGGGACATTTTAGCTGGCATTCCATTCTTATGTGGTAAGTAATGATATTCATTTAGCTCTTGTCATATATTTTCAATATTTTTTAAATCCCCTAAATTATAATTTTTTATTTCCAGATGCCGAAGAGAAAAGGAACGATTCTATGCATGCCTTACTCTTATTAAAGAAATGAGCATCTAACGATAAAGAGGTAAATAAATACATGAAATCTTCATTCTATGTATTGACATTAATTGTTTCTTCAGATTTTATATATTGCATAGATAAACTGATTCTTTAATTTACTTTCAGATGCAAATGTCCCTTGAGTACCTTTTGGAGCGAAAAACTTTTGGAAGCCAATATTTGAAGAGTTGGTCTTTTTCTTAAACAGTCCTAGTAAGTGTTGAATCAATTTTAAAATATTAAGTTTTACATTTTTAATTAAACTGATGATAATATATGTAAGAAAAAGACATGTTTTTTAATTAATTTATATCCTTTCTTTTTTAGATAAAAATTTGACATTTCGAAAATTTCAAGGAGTATTGATGGCAGTTCTTTTAGAAAATATAATTAGGCGAGGAAAACATTAATATTTTCACAATGCATGGATTGCTCACAAACTCTTCATTTGAACCAAGAAATACGACAGATAACGAATTCAAAACTCCAGAACTTTGAATGGATGATATAAGAGAACATTCTTTTTGAGGAGAAAATAAAATTTAAAATAGCCAGAAGCAACAAGTGAATGAAGTCAAAAATTCCAAAGAGTAAAGTATATATTTTTATTGTTTATTAGTTAAAATTCTTACTAATTTGCATTTCTTTTTTCACATGTTTACCAATATTGGCAGAAAGTTTACCTCAAAGGAACTGCAGGGACATTTTAGCTGGCATTCCAATCTTATGTGGTAAGTACTGATATTCATTTAGCTCTTGTCATATATTTTCAATATTTTTTAAATCCCCTAAATTATAATTTTTTATTTCCAGATGCCGAAGAGAAAAGGAACGATTCTATGCATGCCTTACTCTTATTAAAGAAATGAGCATCTAAAGATAAAGAGGTAAATAAATACATGAAATCTTCATTCTATGTATTGACATTAATTGTTTATTCATATTTTATATATTGCATAGATAAACTGATTCTTTAATTTACTTTCAGATGCAAATGTCCCTTGAGTACCTTTTGGAGCGAAAAACTTTTGAAAGCCAATATTTGAAGAGTTTTCTTTTTCTTAAACAGTCCTAGTAAGTGTTGAATCAATTTTAAAATATTAAGTTTTACAATTTTAATTAAACTGATGATAATATATGTAAGAAAAAGACATGTTTTTTAATTAAGTTTTATCCTTTCTTTTTTAGATAAAAATTTGACATTTCGAAAATTTCAAGGAGTATTGATGTCAGTTCTTTTAGAAAATATAATTAGGCAAGGAAAACATCAATATTTTCACAATGCATGGATTGCTCACAAACTCTTCATTTGAACCAAGAAATACGACAGATAACGAATTCAAAACTCCAGAACTTTGAATGGATGATATAAGAGAACAATCTTTTTGAGGAGAAAATAAAATTTAAAATAGCCAGAAGCAACAAGTGAATGAAGTCAAAAATTCCAAAGAGTAAAGTATATATTTTTATTGTTTATTAGTTAAAATTCTTACTAATTTGCATTTCTTTTTTCACATGTTTACCAATATTGGCAGAAAGTTTACCTCAAAGGAATTGCAGGGACATTTTAGCTGGCATTCCATTCTTATGTGGTAAGTAATGATATTCATTTAGCTCTTGTCATATATTTTCAATATTTTTTAAATCCCCTAAATTATAATTTTTTATTTCCAGATGCCGAAGAGAAAAGGAACGATTCTATGCATGCCTTACTCTTATTAAAGAAATGAGCATCTAACGATAAAGAGGTAAATAAATACATGAAATCTTCATTCTATGTATTGACATTAATTGTTTCTTCAGATTTTATATATTGCATAGATAAACTGATTCTTTAATTTACTTTCAGATGCAAATGTCCCTTGAGTACTTTTTGGAGCGAAAAACTTTTGGAAGCCAATATTTGAAGAGTTGGTCTTATTCTTAAACAGTCCTAGTAAGTGTTGAATCAATTTTAAAATATTAAGTTTTACAATTTTAATTAAACTGATGATAATATATGTAAGAAAAAGACATGTTTTTTAATTAATTTATATCCTTTCTTTTTTAGATAAAAATTTGACATTTCGAAAATTTCAAGGAGTATTGATGTCAGTTCTTTTAGAAAATATAATTAGGCGAGGAAAACATTAATATTTTCACAATGCATGGATTGCTCACAAACTCTTCATTTGCACCAAGAAATACTACAGATAACGAATTCAAAACTCCAGAACTTTGAATGGATGATATAAGAGAACAATCTTTTTGAGGAGAAAATAAAATTTAAAATAGCCATAAGAGACAAGTGAATTAAGTCAAAAATTCCAAAGAGTAAAGTATATATTTTTAATGTTTATTAGTTAAAATTCTTACTAATTTGCATTTCTTTTTTCACATGTTTACCAATATTAGCAGAATGTTTACCTCAAAGTAATTGCAGGGACATTTTAGCTGGCATTCCATTCTTATGTGGTAAGTAATGATATTCATTTAGCTCTTGTCATATATTTTCAATATTTTTTAAATCCCCTAAATTATAATTTTTTATTTCCAGATGCCGAAGAGAAAAGGAACGATTCTATGCATGCCTTACTCTTATTAAAGAAATGAGCATCTAACGATAAAGAGGTAAATAAATACATGAAATCTTCATTCTATGTATTGACATTAATTGTTTATTCAGATTTTATATATTGCATAGATAAACTGATTCTTTAATTTACTTTCAGATGCAAATGTCCCTTGAGTACCTTTTGGAGCGAAAAACTTTTGGAAGCCAATATTTGAAGAGTTGGTTATTTTCTTAAACAGTCCTAGTAAGTGTTGAATCAATTTTAAAATATTAAGTTTTACAATTTTAATTAAACTGATGATAATATATGTAAGAAAAAGACATGTTTTTTAATTAATTTATATCCTTTCTTTTTTAGATAAAAATTTGACATTTCGAAAATTTCAAGGAGTATTGATGTCAGTTCTTTTAGAAAATATAATTAGGCGAGGAAAACATTAATATTTTCACAATGCATGGATTGCTCACAAACTCTTCATTTGAACCAAGAAATACGACAGATAACGAATTCAAAACTCCAGAACTTTGAATGGATGATATAAGAGAACATTCTTTTTGAGGAGAAAATAAAATTTAAAATAGCCAGAAGCAACAAGTGAATGAAGTCAAAAATTCCAAAGAGTAAAGTATATATTTTTATTGTTTATTAGTTAAAATTCTTACTAATTTGCATTTCTTTTTTCACATGTTTACCAATATTGGCAGAAAGTTTACCTCAAAGGAATTGCAGGGACATTTTAGCTGGCATTCCAATCTTATGTGGTAAGTACTGATATTCATTTAGCTCTTGTCATATATTTTCAATATTTTTTAAATCCCCTAAATTATAATTTTTTATTTCCAGATGCCGAAGAGAAAAGGAACGATTCTATGCATGCCTTACTCTTATTAAAGAAATGAGCATCTAAAGATAAAGAGGTAAATAAATACATGAAATTTTCATTCTATGTATTGACATTAATTGTTTATTCAGATTTTATATATTGCATAGATAAACTGATTCTTTAATTTACTTTCAGATGCAAATGTCCCTTGAGTACCTTTTGGAGCGAAAAACTTTTGAAAGCCAATATTTGAAGAGTTGGTCTTTTTCTTAAACAGTCCTAGTAAGTGTTGAATCAATTTTAAAATATTAAGTTTTACAATTTTAATTAAACTGATGATAATATATGTAAGAAAAAGACATGTTTTTTAATTAATTTATATCCTTTCTTTTTTAGATAAAAATTTGACATTTCGAAAATTTCAAGGAGTATTGATGTCAGTTCTTTTAGAAAATATAATTAGGCGAGGAAAACATTAATATTTTCACAATGCATGGATTGCTCACAAACTCTTCATTTGAACCAAGAAATACGACAGATAACGAATTCAAAACTCCAGAACTTTGAATGGATGATATAAGAGAATATTCTTTTTAAAGAGAAAATAAAATTTAAAATAGCCAGAAGCAACAAGTGAATGAAGTCAAAAATTCCAAAGAGTAAAGTATATATTTTTATTGTTTATTAGTTAAAATTCTTACTAATTTGCATTTCTTTTTTCACATGTTTACCAATATTGGCAGAAAGTTTACCTCAAAGGAATTGCAGGGACATTTTAGCTGGCATTCCAATCTTATGTGGTAAGTACTGATATTCATTTAGCTCTTGTCATATATTTTCAATATTTTTTAAATCCCCTAAATTATAATTTTTTATTTCCAGATGCCGAAGAGAAAAGGAACGATTCTATGCATGCCTTACTCTTATTAAAGAAATGAGCATCTAACGATAAAGAGGTAAATAAATACATGAAATCTTCATTCTATGTATTGACATTAATTGTTTATTCAGATTTTATATATTGCATAGATAAACTGATTCTTTAATTTACTTTCAGATGCAAATGTCCCTTGAGTACCTTTTGGAGCGAAAAACTTTTGGAAGCCAATATTTGAAGAGTTGGTCTTTTTCTTAAACAGTCCTAGTAAGTGTTGAATCAATTTTAAAATATTAAGTTTTACATTTTTAATTAAACTGATGATAATATATGTAAGAAAAAGACATGTTTTTTAATTAATTTATATCCTTTCTTTTTTAGATAAAAATTTGACATTACGAAAATTTCAAGGAGTATTGATGTCAATTCTTTTAGAAAATATAATTAGGCGAGGAAAACATTAATATTTTCACAATGCATAGATTGCTCACAAACTCTTCATTTGAACCAAGAAATACGACAGATAACGAATTCAAAACTCCAGAACTTTGAATGGATGATATAAGAGAACATTCTTTTTGAGGAGAAAATAAAATTTAAAATAGCCAGAAGCAACAAGTGAATGAAGTCAAAAATTCAAAAGAGTAAAGTATATATTTTTATTGTTTATTAGTTAAAATTCTTACTAATTTGCATTTCTTTTTTCACATGTTTACCAATATTGGCAGAAAGTTTACCTCAAAGGAACTGCAGGGACATTTTAGCTGGCATTCCAATCTTATGTGGTAAGTACTGATATTCATTTAGCTCTTGTCATATATTTTCAATATTTTTTAAATCCCCTAAATTATAATTTTTTATTTCCAGATGCCGAAGAGAAAAGGAACGATTCTATGCATGCCTTACTCTTATTAAAGAAATGAGCATCTAAAGATAAAGAGGTAAATAAATACATGAAATCTTCATTCTATGTATTGACATTAATTGTTTATTCATATTTTATATATTGCATAGATAAACTGATTCTTTAATTTACTTTCAGATGCAAATGTCCCTTGAGTACCTTTTGGAGCGAAAAACTTTTGAAAGCCAATATTTGAAGAGTTTTCTTTTTCTTAAACAGTCCTAGTAAGTGTTGAATCAATTTTAAAATATTAAGTTTTACAATTTTAATTAAACTGATGATAATATATGTAAGAAAAAGACATGTTTTTTAATTAAGTTTTATCCTTTCTTTTTTAGATAAAAATTTGACATTTCGAAAATTTCAAGGAGTATTGATGTCAGTTCTTTTAGAAAATATAATTAGGCAAGGAAAACATCAATATTTTCACAATGCATGGATTGCTCACAAACTCTTCATTTGAACCAAGAAATACGACAGATAACGAATTCAAAACTCCAGAACTTTGAATGGATGATATAAGAGAACAATCTTTTTGAGGAGAAAATAAAATTTAAAATAGCCAGTAGCAACAAGTGAATGAAGTCAAAAATTCCAAAGAGTAAAGTATATATTTTTATTGTTTATTAGTTAAAATTCTTACTAATTAGCATTTCTTTTTTCACATGTTTACCAATATTGGCAGAAAGTTTACCTCAAAGGAATTGCAGGGACATTTTAGCTGGCATTCCATTCTTATGTGGTAAGTAATGATATTCATTTAGCTCTTGTCATATATTTTTAATATTTTTTAAATCCCCTAAATTATAATTTTTTATTTCCAGATGCCGAAGAGAAAAGGAACGATTCTATGCAAGCCTTACTCTTATTAAAGAAATGAGCATCTATCGATAAAGAGGTAAATAAATACATGAAATCTTCATTCTATGTATTGACATTAATTGTTTCTTCAGATTTTATATATTGCATAGATAAACTGATTCTTTAATTTACTTTCAGATGCAAATGTCCCTTGAGTACCTTTTGGAGCGAAAAACTTTTGGAAGCCAATATTTGAAGAGTTGGTCTTTTTCTTAAACAGTCCTAGTAAGTGTTGAATCAATTTTAAAATATTAAGTTTTACAATTTTAATTAAACTGATGATAATATATGTAAGAAAAAGACATGTTTTTTAATTAATTTATATCCTTTCTTTTTTAGATAAAAATTTGACATTTCGAAAATTTCAAGGAGTATTGATGTCAGTTCTTTTAGAAAATATAATTAGGCGAGGAAAACATTAATATTTTCACAATGCATGGATTGCTCACAAACTCTTCATTTGAATCAAGAAATACGACAGATAACGAATTCAAAACTCCAGAACTTTGAATGGATGATATAAGAGAACATTCTTTTTGAGGAGAAAATAAAATTTAAAATAGCCAGAAGCAACAAGTGAATGAAGTCAAAAATTCCAAAGAGTAAAGTATATATTTTTATTGTTTATTAGTTAAAATTCTTACTAATTTGCATTTCTTTTTTCACATGTTTACCAATATTGGCAGAAAGTTTACCTCAAAGGAATTGCAGGGACATTTTAGCTGGCATTCCAATCTTATGTGGTTAGTACTGATATTCATTTAGCTCTTGTCATATATTTTTAATATTTTTTAAATCCCCTAAATTATAATTTTTTATTTCCAGATGCCGAAGAGAAAAGGAACGATTCTATGCATGCCTTACTCTTATTAAAGAAATGAGCATCTAAAGATAAAGAGGTAAATAAATACATGAAATCTTCATTCTATGTATTGACATTAATTGTTTATTCAGATTTTATATATTGCATAGATAAACTGATTCTTTAATTTACTTTCAGATGCAAATGTCCCTTGAGTACCTTTTGGAGCGAAAAACTTTTGAAAGCCAATATTTGAAGAGATGGTCTTTTTCTTAAACTGTCCTAGTAAGTGTTGAATCAATTTTAAAATATTAAGTTTTACAATTTTAATTAAACTGATGATAATATATGTAAGAAAAAGACATGTTTTTTAATTAATTTATATCCTTTCTTTTTTAGATAAAAATTTGACATTTCGAAAATTTCAAGGAGTATTGATATCAGTTCTTTTAGAAAATATAATTAGGCGAGGAAAACATTAATATTTTCACAATGCATGGATTGCTCACAAACTATTCATTTGCACCAAGAAATACGACAGATAACGAATTCAAAACTCCAGAACTTTGAATGGATGATATAAGAGAACAATCTTTTTGAGGAGAAAATAAAATTTAAAATAGCCAGAAGCAACAAGTGAATGAAGTCAAAAATTCCAAAGAGTAAAGTATATATTTTTATTGTTTATTAGTTAAAATTCTTACTAATTTGCATTTCTTTTTTCACATGTTTACCAATATTGGCAGAAAGTTTACCTCAAAGGAATTGCAGGGACATTTTAGCTGGCATTCCAATCTTATGTGGTAAGTACTGATATTCATTTACCTCTTGTCATATATTTTCAATATTTTTTAAATCCCCTAAATTATAATTTTTTATTTCCAGATGCCGAAGAGAAAAGGAACGATTCAATGCATACCTTACTCTTATTAAAGAAATGAGCATCTAAAGATAAAGAGGTAAATAAATACATGAAATCTTCATTCTATGTATTGACATTAATTGTTTATTCAGATTTTATATATTGCATAGATAAACTGATTCTTTAATTTACTTTCAGATGCAAATGTCCCTTGAGTACCTTTTGGAGCGAAAAACTTTTGAAAGCCAATATTTGAAGAGTTGGTCTTTTTCTTAAACAGTCCTAGTAAGTGTTGAATCAATTTTAAAATATTAAGTTTTACAATTTTAATTAAACTGATGATAATATATGTAAGAAAAAGACATGTTTTTAATTAATTTATATCCTTTCTTTTTTAGATAAAAATTTGACATTTCGAAAATTTCAAGGAGTATTGATATCAGTTCTTTTAGAAAATATAATTAGGCGAGGAAAACATTAATATTTTCACAATGCATGGATTGCTCACAAACTATTCATTTGCACCAAGAAATACGACAGATAACGAATTCAAAACTCCAGAACTTTGAATGGATGATATAAGAGAACAATCTTTTTGAGGAGAAAATAAAATTTAAAATAGCCAGAAGCAACAAGTGAATGAAGTCAAAAATTCCAAAGAGTAAAGTATATATTTTTATTGTTTATTAGTTAAAATTCTTACTAATTTGCATTTCTTTTTTCACATGTTTACCAATATTGGCAGAAAGTTTACCTCAAAGGAATTGCAGGGACATTTTAGCTGGCATTCCATTCTTATGTGGTAAGTAATGATATTCATTTAGCTCTTGTCATATATTTTCAATATTTTTTAAATCCCCTAAATTATAATTTTTTATTTCCAGATGCCGAAGAGAAAAGGAACGATTCTATGCATGCCTTACTCTTATTAAAGAAATGAGCATCTAACGATAAAGAGGTAAATAAATACATGAAATCTTCATTCTATGTATTGACATTAATTGTTTCTTCAGATTTTATATATTGCATAGATAAACTGATTCTTTAATTTACTTTCAGATGCAAATGTCCCTTGAGTACCTTTTGGAGCGAAAAACTTTTGGAAGCCAATATTTGAAGAGTTGGTCTTTTTCTTAAACAGTCCTAGTAAGTGTTGAATCAATTTTAAAATATTAAGTTTTACAATTTTAATTAAACTGATGATAATATATGTAAGAAAAAGACATGTTTTTTAATTAATTTATATCCTTTCTTTTTTAGATAAAAATTTGACATTTCGAAAATTTCAAGGAGTATTGATGTCAGTTCTTTTAGAAAATATAATTAGGCGAGGAAAACATTAATATTTTCACAATGCATGGATTGCTCACAAACTCTTCATTTGAACCAAGAAATACGACAGATAACGAATTCAAAACTCCAGAACTTTGAATGGATGATATAAGAGAACAATCTTTTTGAGGAGAAAATAAAATTTAAAATAGCCAGAAGCAACAAGTGAATGAAGTCAAAAATTCAAAGAGTAAAGTATATATTTTTATTGTTTATTAGTTAAAATTCTTACTAATTTGCATTTCTTTTTTCACATGTTTACCAATATTGGCAGAAAGTTTACCTCAAAGGAATTGCAGGGACATTTTAGCTGGCATTCCAATCTTATGTGGTAAGTACTGATATTCATTTAGCTCTTGTCATATATTTTCAATATTTTTTAAATCCCCTAAATTATAATTTTTTATTTCCAGATGCCGAAGAGAAAAGGAACGATTCTATGCATGCCTTACTCTTCTTAAAGAAATGAGCATCTAAAGATAAAGAGGTAAATAAATACATGAAATCTTCATTCTATGTATTGACATTAATTGTTTATTCAGATTTTATATATTGCATAGATAAACTGATTCTTTAATTTACTTTCAGATGCAAATGTCCCTTGAGTACCTTTTGGAGCGAAAAACTTTTGAAAGCCAATATTTGAAGAGTTTTCTTTTTCTTAAACAGTCCTAGTAAGTGTTGAATCAATTTTAAAATATTAAGTTTTACAATTTTAATTAAACTGATGATAATATATGTAAGAAAAAGACATGTTTTTTAATTAAGTTTTATCCTTTCTTTTTTAGATAAAAATTTGACATTTCGAAAATTTCAAGGAGTATTGATGTCAGTTCTTTTAGAAAATATAATTAGGCAAGGAAAACATCAATATTTTCACAATGCATGGATTGCTCACAAACTCTTCATTTGAACCAAGAAATACGACAGATAACGAATTCAAAACTCCAGAACTTTGAATGGATGATATAAGAGAACATTCTTTTTGAGGAGAAAATAAAATTTAAAATAGCCAGAAGCAACAAGTGAATGAAGTCAAAAATTCCAAAGAGTAAAGTATATATTTTTATTGTTTATTAGTTAAAATTCTTACTAATTTGCATTTCTTTTTTCACATGTTTACCAATATTGGCAGAAAGTTTACCTCAAAGGAATTGCAGGGACATTTTAGCTGGCATTCCAATCTTATGTGGTAAGTACTGATATTCATTTAGCTCTTGTCATATATTTTCAATATTTTTTAAATCCCCTAAATTATAATTTTTTGTTTCCAGATGCCGAAGAGAAAAGGTACGATTCTATGCATGCCTTACTCTTATTAAAGAAATGAGCATCTAAAGATAAAGAGGTAAATAAATACATGAAATCTTCATTCTATGTATTGACATTAATTGTTTATTCAGATTTTATATATTGCATAGATAAACTGATTCTTTAATTTACTTTCAGATGCAAATGTCCCTTGAGTACCTTTTGGAGCGAAAAACTTTTGAAAGCCAATATTTGAAGAGTTCGTCTTTTTCTTAAACAGTCCTAGTAAGTGTTGAATCAATTTTAAAATATTAAGTTTTACAATTTTAATTAAACTGATGATAATATATGTAAGAAAAAGACATGTTTTTTAATTAATTTTTATCCTTTCTTTTTTAGATAAAAATTTGACATTTCGAAAATTTCAAGGAGTATTGATGTCAGTTCTTTTAGAAAATATAATTAGGCGAGGAAAACATTAATATTTTCACAATGCATGGATTGCTCCCAAACTCTTCATTTGCACCAAGAAATACGACAGATAACGAATTCAAAACTCCAGAACTTTGAATGGATGATATAAGAGAACAATCTTTTTGAGGAGAAAATAAAATTTAAAATAGCCAGAAGCAACAAGTGAATGAAGTCAAAAATTCCAAAGAGTAAAGTATATTTTTTTATTGTTTATTAGTTAAAATTCTTACTAATTTGCATTTCTTTTTTCACATGTTTACCAATATTGGCAGAAAGTTTACCTCAAAGGAATTGCAGGGACATTTTAGCTGGCATTCCAATCTTATGTGGTAAGTACTGATATTCATTTAGCTCTTGTCATATATTTTCAATATTTTTTAAATCCCCTAAATTATAATTTTTTGTTTCCAGATGCCGAAGAGAAAAGGAACGATTCTATGCATGCCTTACTCTTATTAAAGAAATGAGCATCTAAAGATAAAGAGGTAAATAAATACATGAAATCTTCATTCTATGTATTGACATTAATTGTTTATTCAGATTTTATATATTGCATAGATAAACTGATTCTTTAACTTACTTTCAGATGCAAATGTCCCTTGAGTACCTTTTGGAGCGAAAAACTTTTGAAAGCCAATATTTGAAGAGTTGGTCTTTTTCTTAAACAGTCCTAGTAAGTGTTGAATCAATTTTAAAATATTAAGTTTTACAATTTTAATTAAACTGATGATAATATATGTAAGAAAAAGACATGTTTTTTAATTAATTTTTATCCTTTCTTTTTTAGATAAAAATTTGACATTTCGAAAATTTCAAGGAGTATTGATGTCAGTTCTTTTAGAAAATATAATTAGGCGAGGAAAACATTAATATTTTCACAATGCATGGATTGCTCACAAACTCTTCATTTGCACCAAGAAATACGACAGATAACGAATTCAAAACTCCAGAACTTTGAATGGATGATATAAGAGAACAATCTTTTTGAGGAGAAAATAAAATTTAAAATAGCCAGAAGCAACAAGTGAATGAAGTCAAAAATTCCAAAGAGTAAAGTATATATTTTTATTGTTTATTAGTTAAAATTGTTACTAATTTGCATTTCTTTTTTCACATGTTTACCAATATTGGCAGAAAGTTTACCTCAAAGGAATTGCATTGACATTTTAGCTGGCATTCCATTCTTATGTGGTAAGTAATGATATTCATTTAGCTCTTGTCATATATTTTCAATATTTTTTAAATCCCCTAAATTATAATTTTTTATTTCCAGATGCCGAAGAGA
This sequence comes from Linyphia triangularis, assembly GCA_963978545.1. NCBI lineage: Eukaryota > Metazoa > Arthropoda > Arachnida > Araneae > Linyphiidae > Linyphia > Linyphia triangularis. Next base: position 76,887,404 of record OZ021729.1, read on the forward strand.
AAAGGAACGATTCTATGCATGCCTTACTCTTATTAAAGAAATGAGCATCTAACGATAAAGAGGTAAATAAATACATGAAATCTTCATTCTATGTATTGACATTAATTGTTTCTTCAGATTATATATATTGCATAGATAAACTGATTCTTTAATTTACTTTCAGATGCAAATGTCCCTTGAGTACTTTTTGGAGCGAAAAACTTTTGGAAGCCAATATTTAAAGAGTTGGTCTTTTTCTTAAACAGTCCTAGTAAGTGTTGAATCAATTTTAAAATATTAAGTTTTACAATTTTAATTAAACTGATGATAATATATGTAAGAAAAAGACATGTTTTTTAATTAATTTATATCCTTTCTTTTTTAGATAAAAATTTGACATTTCGAAAATTTCAAGGAGTATTGATGTCAGTTCTTTTAGAAAATATAATTAGGCGAGGAAAACATTAATATTTTCACAATGCATGGATTGCTCACAAACTCTTCATTTGAACCAAGAAATACGACAGATAACGAATTCAAAACTCCAGAACTTTGAATGGATGATATAAGAGAACATTCTTTTTGAGGAGAAAATAAAATTTAAAATAGCCAGAAGCAACAAGTGAATGAAGTCAAAAATTCCAAAGAGTAAAGTATATATTTTTATTGTTTATTAGTTAAAATTCTTACTAATTTGCATTTCTTTTTTCACATGTGTACCAATATTGGCAGAAAGTTTACCTCAAAGGAATTGCAGGGACATTTTAGCTGGCATTCCAATCTTATGTGGTAAGTACTGATATTCATTTAGCTCTTGTCATATATTTTCAATATTTTTTAAATCCCCTAAATTATAATTTTTTATTTCCAGATGCCGAAGAGAAAAGGAACGATTCTATGCATGCCTTACTCTTATTAAAGAAATGAGCATCTAAATATAAAGAGATAAATAAATACATGAAATCTTCATTCTATGTATTGACATTAATTGTTTATTCAGATTTTATATATTGCATAGATAAACTGATTCTTTAATTTACTTTCAGATGCAAATGTCCCTTGAGTACCTTTTGGAGCGAAAAACTTTTGAAAGCCAATATTTGAAGAGTTGGTCTTTTTCTTAAACAGTCCTAGTAAGTGTTGAATCAATTTTAAAATATTAAGTTTTACAATTTTAATTAAACTGATGATAATATATGTAAGAAAAAGACATGTTTTTTAATTAATTTATATCCTTTCTTTTTTAGATAAAAATTTGACATTTCGAAAATTTCAAGGAGTATTGATGTCAGTTCTTTTAGAAAATATAATTAGGCGAGGAAAACATTAATATTTTCACAATGCATGGATTGCTCACAAACTCTTCATTTGCACCAAGAAATACGACAGATAACGAATTCAAAACTCCAGAACTTTGAATGGATGATATAAGAGATTAATCTTTTTGAGGAGAAAATAAAATTTAAAATAGCCAGAAGCAACAAGTGAATGAAGTCAAAAATTCCAAAGAGTAAAGTATATATTTTTATTGTTTATTAGTTAAAATTCTTACTAATTTGCATTTCTTTTTTCACATGTTTACCAATATTGGCAGAAAGTTTACCTCAAAGGAATTGCAGGGACATTTTAGCTGGCATTCCAATCTTATGTGGTAAGTACTGATATTCATTTAGCTCTTGTCATATATTTTCAATATTTTTTAAATCCCCTAAATTATAATTTTTTATTTCCAGATGCCGAAGAGAAAAGGAACGATTCTATGCATGCCTTACTCTTATTAAAGAAATGAGCATCTAAAGATAAAGAGGTAAATAAATACATGAAATCTTCATTCTATGTATTGACAATAATTGTTTATTCAGATTTTATATATCGCATAGATAAACTGATTCTTTAATTTACTTTCAGATGCAAATGTCCCTTGAGTACCTTTTGGAGCGAAAAACTTTTTTAAGCCAATATTTGAAGAGTTGGTCTTTTTCTTAAACAGTCCTAGTAAGTGTTGAATCAATTTTAAAATATTAAGTTTTACAATTTTAATTAAACTGATGATAATATATGTAAGAAAAAGACATGTTTTTTAATTAATTTATATCCTTTCTTTTTTAGATAAAAATTTGACATTTCGAAAATTTCAAGGAATATTGATGGCAGTTCTTTTAGAAAATATAATTAGGCGAGGAAAACATTAATATTTTCACAATGCATGGATTGCTCACAAACTCTTCATTTGAACCAAGAAATACGACAGATAACGAATTCAAAACTCCAGAACTTTGAATGGATGATATAAGAGAACATTCTTTTTGAGGAGAAAATAAAATTTAAAATAGCCAGAAACAACAAGTGAATGAAGTCAAAAATTCCAAAGAGTAAAGTATATATTTTTATTGTTTATTAGTTAAAATTCTTACTAATTTGCATTTCTTTTTTCACATGTTTACCAATATTGGCAGAAAGTTTACCTCAAAGGAATTGCAGGGACATTTTAGCTGGCATTCCATTCTTATGTGGTAAGTAATGATATTCATTTAGCTCTTGTCATATATTTTCAATATTTTTTAAATCCCCTAAATTATAATTTTTTATTTCCAGATGCCGAAGAGAAAAGGAACGATTCTATGCATGCCTTACTCTTATTAAAGAAATGAGCATCTAACGATAAAGAGGTAAATAAATACATGAAATCTTCATTCTATGTATTGACATTAATTGTTTCTTCAGATTTTATATATTGCATAGATAAACTGATTCTTTAATTTACTTTCAGATGCAAATGTCCCTTGAGTACCTTTTGGAGCGAAAAACTTTTGGAAGCCAATATTTGAAGAGTTGGTCTTTTTCTTAAACAGTCCTAGTAAGTGTTGAATCAATTTTAAAATATTAAGTTTTACATTTTTAATTAAACTGATGATAATATATGTAAGAAAAAGACATGTTTTTTAATTAATTTATATCCTTTCTTTTTTAGATAAAAATTTGACATTTCGAAAATTTCAAGGAGTATTGATGGCAGTTCTTTTAGAAAATATAATTAGGCGAGGAAAACATTAATATTTTCACAATGCATGGATTGCTCACAAACTCTTCATTTGAACCAAGAAATACGACAGATAACGAATTCAAAACTCCAGAACTTTGAATGGATGATATAAGAGAACATTCTTTTTGAGGAGAAAATAAAATTTAAAATAGCCAGAAGCAACAAGTGAATGAAGTCAAAAATTCCAAAGAGTAAAGTATATATTTTTATTGTTTATTAGTTAAAATTCTTACTAATTTGCATTTCTTTTTTCACATGTTTACCAATATTGGCAGAAAGTTTACCTCAAAGGAACTGCAGGGACATTTTAGCTGGCATTCCAATCTTATGTGGTAAGTACTGATATTCATTTAGCTCTTGTCATATATTTTCAATATTTTTTAAATCCCCTAAATTATAATTTTTTATTTCCAGATGCCGAAGAGAAAAGGAACGATTCTATGCATGCCTTACTCTTATTAAAGAAATGAGCATCTAAAGATAAAGAGGTAAATAAATACATGAAATCTTCATTCTATGTATTGACATTAATTGTTTATTCATATTTTATATATTGCATAGATAAACTGATTCTTTAATTTACTTTCAGATGCAAATGTCCCTTGAGTACCTTTTGGAGCGAAAAACTTTTGAAAGCCAATATTTGAAGAGTTTTCTTTTTCTTAAACAGTCCTAGTAAGTGTTGAATCAATTTTAAAATATTAAGTTTTACAATTTTAATTAAACTGATGATAATATATGTAAGAAAAAGACATGTTTTTTAATTAAGTTTTATCCTTTCTTTTTTAGATAAAAATTTGACATTTCGAAAATTTCAAGGAGTATTGATGTCAGTTCTTTTAGAAAATATAATTAGGCAAGGAAAACATCAATATTTTCACAATGCATGGATTGCTCACAAACTCTTCATTTGAACCAAGAAATACGACAGATAACGAATTCAAAACTCCAGAACTTTGAATGGATGATATAAGAGAACAATCTTTTTGAGGAGAAAATAAAATTTAAAATAGCCAGAAGCAACAAGTGAATGAAGTCAAAAATTCCAAAGAGTAAAGTATATATTTTTATTGTTTATTAGTTAAAATTCTTACTAATTTGCATTTCTTTTTTCACATGTTTACCAATATTGGCAGAAAGTTTACCTCAAAGGAATTGCAGGGACATTTTAGCTGGCATTCCATTCTTATGTGGTAAGTAATGATATTCATTTAGCTCTTGTCATATATTTTCAATATTTTTTAAATCCCCTAAATTATAATTTTTTATTTCCAGATGCCGAAGAGAAAAGGAACGATTCTATGCATGCCTTACTCTTATTAAAGAAATGAGCATCTAACGATAAAGAGGTAAATAAATACATGAAATCTTCATTCTATGTATTGACATTAATTGTTTCTTCAGATTTTATATATTGCATAGATAAACTGATTCTTTAATTTACTTTCAGATGCAAATGTCCCTTGAGTACTTTTTGGAGCGAAAAACTTTTGGAAGCCAATATTTGAAGAGTTGGTCTTATTCTTAAACAGTCCTAGTAAGTGTTGAATCAATTTTAAAATATTAAGTTTTACAATTTTAATTAAACTGATGATAATATATGTAAGAAAAAGACATGTTTTTTAATTAATTTATATCCTTTCTTTTTTAGATAAAAATTTGACATTTCGAAAATTTCAAGGAGTATTGATGTCAGTTCTTTTAGAAAATATAATTAGGCGAGGAAAACATTAATATTTTCACAATGCATGGATTGCTCACAAACTCTTCATTTGCACCAAGAAATACTACAGATAACGAATTCAAAACTCCAGAACTTTGAATGGATGATATAAGAGAACAATCTTTTTGAGGAGAAAATAAAATTTAAAATAGCCATAAGAGACAAGTGAATTAAGTCAAAAATTCCAAAGAGTAAAGTATATATTTTTAATGTTTATTAGTTAAAATTCTTACTAATTTGCATTTCTTTTTTCACATGTTTACCAATATTAGCAGAATGTTTACCTCAAAGTAATTGCAGGGACATTTTAGCTGGCATTCCATTCTTATGTGGTAAGTAATGATATTCATTTAGCTCTTGTCATATATTTTCAATATTTTTTAAATCCCCTAAATTATAATTTTTTATTTCCAGATGCCGAAGAGAAAAGGAACGATTCTATGCATGCCTTACTCTTATTAAAGAAATGAGCATCTAACGATAAAGAGGTAAATAAATACATGAAATCTTCATTCTATGTATTGACATTAATTGTTTATTCAGATTTTATATATTGCATAGATAAACTGATTCTTTAATTTACTTTCAGATGCAAATGTCCCTTGAGTACCTTTTGGAGCGAAAAACTTTTGGAAGCCAATATTTGAAGAGTTGGTTATTTTCTTAAACAGTCCTAGTAAGTGTTGAATCAATTTTAAAATATTAAGTTTTACAATTTTAATTAAACTGATGATAATATATGTAAGAAAAAGACATGTTTTTTAATTAATTTATATCCTTTCTTTTTTAGATAAAAATTTGACATTTCGAAAATTTCAAGGAGTATTGATGTCAGTTCTTTTAGAAAATATAATTAGGCGAGGAAAACATTAATATTTTCACAATGCATGGATTGCTCACAAACTCTTCATTTGAACCAAGAAATACGACAGATAACGAATTCAAAACTCCAGAACTTTGAATGGATGATATAAGAGAACATTCTTTTTGAGGAGAAAATAAAATTTAAAATAGCCAGAAGCAACAAGTGAATGAAGTCAAAAATTCCAAAGAGTAAAGTATATATTTTTATTGTTTATTAGTTAAAATTCTTACTAATTTGCATTTCTTTTTTCACATGTTTACCAATATTGGCAGAAAGTTTACCTCAAAGGAATTGCAGGGACATTTTAGCTGGCATTCCAATCTTATGTGGTAAGTACTGATATTCATTTAGCTCTTGTCATATATTTTCAATATTTTTTAAATCCCCTAAATTATAATTTTTTATTTCCAGATGCCGAAGAGAAAAGGAACGATTCTATGCATGCCTTACTCTTATTAAAGAAATGAGCATCTAAAGATAAAGAGGTAAATAAATACATGAAATTTTCATTCTATGTATTGACATTAATTGTTTATTCAGATTTTATATATTGCATAGATAAACTGATTCTTTAATTTACTTTCAGATGCAAATGTCCCTTGAGTACCTTTTGGAGCGAAAAACTTTTGAAAGCCAATATTTGAAGAGTTGGTCTTTTTCTTAAACAGTCCTAGTAAGTGTTGAATCAATTTTAAAATATTAAGTTTTACAATTTTAATTAAACTGATGATAATATATGTAAGAAAAAGACATGTTTTTTAATTAATTTATATCCTTTCTTTTTTAGATAAAAATTTGACATTTCGAAAATTTCAAGGAGTATTGATGTCAGTTCTTTTAGAAAATATAATTAGGCGAGGAAAACATTAATATTTTCACAATGCATGGATTGCTCACAAACTCTTCATTTGAACCAAGAAATACGACAGATAACGAATTCAAAACTCCAGAACTTTGAATGGATGATATAAGAGAATATTCTTTTTAAAGAGAAAATAAAATTTAAAATAGCCAGAAGCAACAAGTGAATGAAGTCAAAAATTCCAAAGAGTAAAGTATATATTTTTATTGTTTATTAGTTAAAATTCTTACTAATTTGCATTTCTTTTTTCACATGTTTACCAATATTGGCAGAAAGTTTACCTCAAAGGAATTGCAGGGACATTTTAGCTGGCATTCCAATCTTATGTGGTAAGTACTGATATTCATTTAGCTCTTGTCATATATTTTCAATATTTTTTAAATCCCCTAAATTATAATTTTTTATTTCCAGATGCCGAAGAGAAAAGGAACGATTCTATGCATGCCTTACTCTTATTAAAGAAATGAGCATCTAACGATAAAGAGGTAAATAAATACATGAAATCTTCATTCTATGTATTGACATTAATTGTTTATTCAGATTTTATATATTGCATAGATAAACTGATTCTTTAATTTACTTTCAGATGCAAATGTCCCTTGAGTACCTTTTGGAGCGAAAAACTTTTGGAAGCCAATATTTGAAGAGTTGGTCTTTTTCTTAAACAGTCCTAGTAAGTGTTGAATCAATTTTAAAATATTAAGTTTTACATTTTTAATTAAACTGATGATAATATATGTAAGAAAAAGACATGTTTTTTAATTAATTTATATCCTTTCTTTTTTAGATAAAAATTTGACATTACGAAAATTTCAAGGAGTATTGATGTCAATTCTTTTAGAAAATATAATTAGGCGAGGAAAACATTAATATTTTCACAATGCATAGATTGCTCACAAACTCTTCATTTGAACCAAGAAATACGACAGATAACGAATTCAAAACTCCAGAACTTTGAATGGATGATATAAGAGAACATTCTTTTTGAGGAGAAAATAAAATTTAAAATAGCCAGAAGCAACAAGTGAATGAAGTCAAAAATTCAAAAGAGTAAAGTATATATTTTTATTGTTTATTAGTTAAAATTCTTACTAATTTGCATTTCTTTTTTCACATGTTTACCAATATTGGCAGAAAGTTTACCTCAAAGGAACTGCAGGGACATTTTAGCTGGCATTCCAATCTTATGTGGTAAGTACTGATATTCATTTAGCTCTTGTCATATATTTTCAATATTTTTTAAATCCCCTAAATTATAATTTTTTATTTCCAGATGCCGAAGAGAAAAGGAACGATTCTATGCATGCCTTACTCTTATTAAAGAAATGAGCATCTAAAGATAAAGAGGTAAATAAATACATGAAATCTTCATTCTATGTATTGACATTAATTGTTTATTCATATTTTATATATTGCATAGATAAACTGATTCTTTAATTTACTTTCAGATGCAAATGTCCCTTGAGTACCTTTTGGAGCGAAAAACTTTTGAAAGCCAATATTTGAAGAATTTTCTTTTTCTTAAACAGTCCTAGTAAGTGTTGAATCAATTTTAAAATATTAAGTTTTACAATTTTAATTAAACTGATGATAATATATGTAAGAAAAAGACATGTTTTTTAATTAAGTTTTATCCTTTCTTTTTTAGATAAAAATTTGACATTTCGAAAATTTCAAGGAGTATTGATGTCAGTTCTTTTAGAAAATATAATTAGGCAAGGAAAACATCAATATTTTCACAATGCATGGATTGCTCACAAACTCTTCATTTGAACCAAGAAATACGACAGATAACGAATTCAAAACTCCAGAACTTTGAATGGATGATATAAGAGAACAATCTTTTTGAGGAGAAAATAAAATTTAAAATAGCCAGAAGCAACAAGTGAATGAAGTCAAAAATTCCAAAGAGTAAAGTATATATTTTTATTGTTTATTAGTTAAAATTCTTACTAATTTGCATTTCTTTTTTCACATGTTTACCAATATTGGCAGAAAGTTTACCTCAAAGGAATTGCAGGGACATTTTAGCTGGCATTCCATTCTTATGTGGTAAGTAATGATATTCATTTAGCTCTTGTCATATATTTTCAATATTTTTTAAATCCCCTAAATTATAATTTTTTATTTCCAGATGCCGAAGAGAAAAGGAACGATTCTATGCATGCCTTACTCTTATTAAAGAAATGAGCATCTAACGATAAAGAGGTAAATAAATACATAAAATCTTCATTCTATGTATTGACATTAATTGTTTCTTCAGATTTTATATATTGCATAGATAAACTGATTCTTTAATTTACTTTCAGATGCAAATGTCCCTTGAGTACTTTTTGGAGCGAAAATATTTTGGAAGCCAATATTTGAAGAGTTGGTCTTATTCTTAAACAGTCCTAGTAAGTGTTGAATCAATTTTAAAATATTAAGTTTTACAATTTTAATTAAACTGATGATAATATATGTAAGAAAAAGACATGTTTTTTAATTAATTTATATCCTTTCTTTTTTAGATAAAAATTTGACATTTCGAAAATTTCAAGGAGTATTGATGTCAGTTCTTTTAGAAAATATAATTAGGCGAGGAAAACATTAATATTTTCACAATGCATGGATTGCTCACAAACTCTTCATTTGAACCAAGAAATACGACAGATAACGAATTCAAAACTCCAGAACTTTGAATGGATGATATAAGAGAACAATCTTTTTGAGGAGAAAATAAAATTTAAAATAGCCAGAAGCAACAAGTGAATGAAGTCAAAAATTCCAAAGAGTAAAGTATATATTTTTATTGTTTATTAGTTAAAATTCTTACTAATTTGCATTTCTTTTTTCACATGTTTACCAATATTGGCAGAAAGTTTACCTCAAAGGAATTGCAGGGACATTTTAGCTGGCATTCCAATCTTATGTGGTAAGTACTGATATTCATTTAGCTCTTGTCATATATTTTCAATATTTTTTAAATCCCCTAAATTATAATTTTTTATTTCCAGATGCCGAAGAGAAAAGGAACGATTCTATGCATGCCTTACTCTTCTTAAAGAAATGAGCATCTAAAGATAAAGAGGTAAATAAATACATGAAATCTTCATTCTATGTATTGACATTAATTGTTTATTCAGATTTTATATATTGCATAGATAAACTGATTCTTTAATTTACTTTCAGATGCAAATGTCCCTTGAGTACCTTTTGGAGCGAAAAACTTTTGAAAGCCAATATTTGAAGAGTTTTCTTTTTCTTAAACAGTCCTAGTAAGTGTTGAATCAATTTTAAAATATTAAGTTTTACAATTTTAATTAAACTGATGATAATATATGTAAGAAAAAGACATGTTTTTTAATTAATTTTTATCCTTTCTTTTTTAGATAAAAATTTGACATTTCGAAAATTTCAAGGAGTATTGATGTCAGTTCTTTTAGAAAATATAATTAGGCGAGGAAAACATTAATATTTTCACAATGCATGGATTTCTCCCAAACTCTTCATTTGCACCAAGAAATACGACAGATAACGAATTCAAAACTCCAGAACTTTGAATGGATGATATAAGAGAACAATCTTTTTGAGGAGAAAATAAAATTTAAAATAGCCAGAAGCAACAAGTGAATGAAGTCAAAAATTCCAAAGAGTAAAGTATATTTTTTTATTGTTTATTAGTTAAAATTCTTACTAATTTGCATTTCTTTTTTCACATGTTTACCAATATTGGCAGAAAGTTTACCTCAAAGGAATTGCAGGGACATTTTAGCTGGCATTCCAATCTTATGTGGTAAGTACTGATATTCATTTAGCTCTTGTCATATATTTTCAATATTTTTTAAATCCCCTAAATTATAATTTTTTGTTTCCAGATGCCGAAGAGAAAAGGAACGATTCTATGCATGCCTTACTCTTATTAAAGAAATGAGCATCTAAAGATAAAGAGGTAAATAAATACATGAAATCTTCATTCTATGTATTGACATTAATTGTTTATTCAGATTTTATATATTGCATAGATAAACTGATTCTTTAACTTACTTTCAGATGCAAATGTCCCTTGAGTACCTTTTGGAGCGAAAAACTTTTGAAAGCCAATATTTGAAGAGTTGGTCTTTTTCTTAAACAGTCCTAGTAAGTGTTGAATCAATTTTAAAATATTAAGTTTTACAATTTTAATTAAACTGATGATAATATATGTAAGAAAAAGACATGTTTTTTAATTAATTTTTATCCCTTCTTTTTTAGATAAAAATTTGACATTTCGAAAATTTCAAGGAGTATTGATGTCAGTTCTTTTAGAAAATATAATTAGGCGAGGAAAACATTAATATTTTCACAATGCATGGATTGCTCACAAACTCTTCATTTGCACCAAGAAATACGACAGATAACGAATTCAAAACTCCAGAACTTTGAATGGATGATATAAGAGAACAATCTTTTTGAGGAGAAAATAAAATTTAAAATAGCCAGAAGCAACAAGTGAATGAAGTCAAAAATTCCAAAGAGTAAAGTATATATTTTTATTGTTTATTAGTTAAAATTCTTACTAATTTGCATTTCTTTTTTCACATGTTTACCAATATTGGCAGAAAGTTTACCTCAAAGGAATTGCAGGGACATTTTAGCTGGCATTCCATTCTTATGTGGTAAGTAATGATATTCATTTAGCTCTTGTCATATATTTTCAATATTTTTTAAATCCCCTAAATTATAATTTTTTATTTCCAGATGCCGAAGAGAAAAGGAACAATTCTATGCATGCCTTACTCTTATTAAAGAAATGAGCATCTAACGATAAAGAGGTAAATAAATACATGAAATCTTCATTCTATGTATTGACATTAATTGTTTCTTCAGATTTTATATATTGCATAGAGAAACTGATTCTTAATTTACTTTCAGATGCAAATGTCCCTTGAGTACTTTTTGGAGCGAAAAACTTTTGGAAGCCAATATTTGAAGAGTTGGTCTTTTTCTTAAACAGTCCTAGTAAGTGTTGAATCAATTTTAAAATATTAAGTTTTACAATTTTAATTAAACTGATGATAATATATGTAAGAAAAAGACATGTTTTTTAATTAATTTTTATCCTTTCTTTTTTAGATAAAAATTTGACATTTCGAAAATTTCAAGGAGTATTGATGTCAGTTCTTTTAGAAAATATAATTAGGCGAGGAAAACATTAATATTTTCACAATGCATGGATTGCTCACAAACTCTTCATTTGCACCAAGAAATACGACAGATAACGAATTCAAAACTCCAGAACTTTGAATGGATGATATAAGAGAACAATCTTTTTGAGGAGAAAATAAAATTTAAAATAGCCAGAAGCAACAAGTGAATGAAGTCAAAAATTCCAAAGAGTAAAGTATATATTTTTATTGTTTATTAGTTAAAATTCTTACTAATTTGCATTTCTTTTTTCACATGTTTACCAATATTGGCAGAAAGTTTACCTCAAAGGAATTGCAGGGACATTTTAGCTGGCATTCCATTCTTATGTGGTAAGTAATGATATTCATTTAGCTCTTGTCATATATTTTCAATATTTTTTAAATCCCCTAAATTATAATTTTTTATTTCCAGATGCCGAAGAGAAAAGGAACGATTCTATGCATGCCTTACTCTTATTAAAGAAATGAGCATCTAACGATAAAGAGGTAAATAAATACATGAAATCTTCATTCTATGTATTGACATTAATTGTTTCTTCAGATGTTATATATTGCATAGATAAACTGATTCTTTAATTTACTTTCAGATGCAAATGTCCCTTGAGTACTTTTTGGAGCGAAAAACTTTTGGAAGCCAATATTTGAAGAGTTGGTCTTATTCTTAAACAGTCCTAGTAAGTGTTGAATCAATTTTAAAATATTAAGTTTTACAATTTTAATTAAACTGATGATAATATATGTAAGAAAAAGACATGTTTTTTAATTAATTTATATCCTTTCTTTTTTAGATAAAAATTTGACATTTCGAAAATTTCAAGGAGTATTGATGTCAGTTCTTTTAGAAAATATAATTAGGCGAGGAAAACATTAATATTTTCACAATGCATGGATTGCTCACAAACTCTTCATTTGCACCAAGAAATACTACAGATAACGAATTCAAAACTCCAGAACTTTGAATGGATGATATAAGAGAACAATCTTTTTGAGGAGAAAATAAAATTTAAAATAGCCATAAGAGACAAGTGAATTAAGTCAAAAATTCCAAAGAGTAAAGTATATATTTTTAATGTTTATTAGTTAAAATTCTTACTAATTTGCATTTCTTTTTTCACATGTTTACCAATATTGGCAGAATGTTTACCTCAAAGTAATTGCAGGGACATTTTAGCTGGCATTCCATTCTTATGTGGTAAGTAATGATATTCATTTAGCTCTTGTCATATATTTTCAATATTTTTTAAATCCCCTAAATTATAATTTTTTATTTCCAGATGCCGAAGAGAAAAGGAACGATTCTATGCATGCCTTACTCTTATTAAAGAAATGAGCATCTTACGATAAAGAGGTAAATAAATACATGAAATCTTCATTCTATGTATTGACATTAATTGTTTCTTCAGATTTTATATATTGCATAGATAAACTGATTCTTTAATTTACTTTCAGATGCAAATGTCCCTTGAGTACCTTTTGGAGCGAAAAACTTTTGGAAGCCAATATTTGAAGAGTTGGTCTTTTTCTTAAACAGTCCTAGTAAGTGTTGAATCAATTTTAAAATATTAAGTTTTACAATTTTAATTAAACTGATGATAATATATGTAAGAAAAATACATGTTTTTTAATTAATTTATATCCTTTCTTTTTTAGATAAAAATTTGACATTTCGAAAATTTCAAGGAGTATTGATGTCAGTTCTTTTAGAAAATATAATTAGGCGAGGAAAACATTAATATTTTCACAATGCATGGATTGCTCACAAACTCTTCATTTGAACCAAGAAATACGACAGATAACGAATTCAAAACTCCAGAACTTTGAATGGATGATATAAGAGAACAATCTTTTTGAGGAGAAAATAAAATTTAAAATAGCCATAAGAGACAAGTGAATTAAGTCAAAAATTCCAAAGAGTAAAGTATATATTTTTAATGTTTATTAGTTAAAATTCTTACTAATTTGCATTTCTTTTTTCACATGTTTACCAATATTGGCAGAATGTTTACCTCAAAGTAATTGCAGGGACATTTTAGCTGGCATTCCATTCTTATGTGGTAAGTAATGATATTCATTTAGCTCTTGTCATATATTTTCAATATTTTTTAAATCCCCTAAATTATAATTTTTTATTTCCAGATGCCGAAGAGAAAAGGAACGATTCTATGCATGCCTTACTCTTATTAAAGAAATGAGCATCTAACGATAAAGAGGTAAATAAATACATGAAATCTTCATTCTATGTATTGACATTAATTGTTTCTTCAGATTTTATATATTGCATAGATAAACTGATTCTTTAATTTACTTTCAGATGCAAATGTCCCTTGAGTACCTTTTGGAGCGAAAAACTTTTGGAAGCCAATATTTGAAGAGTTGGTCTTTTTCTTAAACAGTCCTAGTAAGTGTTGAATCAATTTTAAAATATTAAGTTTTACAATTTTAATTAAACTGATGATAATATATGTAAGAAAAATACATGTTTTTTAATTAATTTATATCCTTTCTTTTTTAGATAAAAATTTGACATTTCGAAAATTTCAAGGAGTATTGATGTCAGTTCTTTTAGAAAATATAATTAGGCGAGGAAAACATTAATATTTTCACAATGCATGGATTGCTCACAAACTCTTCATTTGAACCAAGAAATACGACAGATAACGAATTCAAAACTCCAGAACTTTGAATGGATGATATAAGAGAACAATCTTTTTGAGGAGAAAATAAAATTTAAAATAGCCAGAAGCAACAAGTGAATGAAGTCAAAAATTCCAAAGAGTAAAGTATATATTTTTATTGTTTATTAGTTAAAATTCTTACTAATTTGCATTTCTTTTTTCACATGTTTACCAATATTGGCAGAAAGTTTACCTCAAAGGAATTGCAGGGACATTTTAGCTGGCATTCCATTCTTATGTGGTAAGTAATGATATTCATTTAGCTCTTGTCATATATTTTCAATATTTTTTAAATCCCCTAAATTATAATTTTTTATTTCCAGATGCCGAAGAGAAAAGGAACGATTCTATGCATGCCTTACTCTTATTAAAGAAATGAGCATCTAACGATAAAGAGGTAAATAAATACATGAAATCTTCATTCTATGTATTGACATTAATTGTTTCTTCAGATGTTATATATTGCATAGATAAACTGATTCTTTAATTTACTTTCAGATGCAAATGTCCCTTGAGTACTTTTTGGAGCGAAAAACTTTTGGAAGCCAATATTTGAAGAGTTGGTCTTATTCTTAAACAGTCCTAGTAAGTGTTGAATCAATTTTAAAATATTAAGTTTTACAATTTTAATTAAACTGATGATAATATATGTAAGAAAAAGACATGTTTTTTAATTAATTTATATCCTTTCTTTTTTAGATAAAAATTTGACATTTCGAAAATTTCAAGGAGTATTGATGTCAGTTCTTTTAGAAAATATAATTAGGCGAGGAAAACATTAATATTTTCACAATGCATGGATTGCTCACAAACTCTTCATTTGCACCAAGAAATACTACAGATAACGAATTCAAAACTCCAGAACTTTGAATGGATGATATAAGAGAACAATCTTTTTGAGGAGAAAATAAAATTTAAAATAGCCATAAGAGACAAGTGAATTAAGTCAAAAATTCCAAAGAGTAAAGTATATATTTTTAATGTTTATTAGTTAAAATTCTTACTAATTTGCATTTCTTTTTTCACATGTTTACCAATATTGGCAGAATGTTTACCTCAAAGTAATTGCAGGGACATTTTAGCTGGCATTCCATTCTTATGTGGTAAGTAATGATATTCATTTAGCTCTTGTCATATATTTTCAATATTTTTTAAATCCCCTAAATTATAATTTTTTATTTCCAGATGCCGAAGAGAAAAGGAACGATTCTATGCATGCCTTACTCTTATTAAAGAAATGAGCATCTTACGATAAAGAGGTAAATAAATACATGAAATCTTCATTCTATGTATTGACATTAATTGTTTCTTCAGATTTTATATATTGCATAGATAAACTGATTCTTTAATTTACTTTCAGATGCAAATGTCCCTTGAGTACCTTTTGGAGCGAAAAACTTTTGGAAGCCAATATTTGAAGAGTTGGTCTTTTTCTTAAACAGTCCTAGTAAGTGTTGAATCAATTTTAAAATATTAAGTTTTACAATTTTAATTAAACTGATGATAATATATGTAAGAAAAATACATGTTTTTTAATTAATTTATATCCTTTCTTTTTTAGATAAAAATTTGACATTTCGAAAATTTCAAGGAGTATTGATGTCAGTTCTTTTAGAAAATATAATTAGGCGAGGAAAACATTAATATTTTCACAATGCATGGATTGCTCACAAACTCTTCATTTGAACCAAGAAATACGACAGATAACGAATTCAAAACTCCAGAACTTTGAATGGATGATATAAGAGAACAATCTTTTTGAGGAGAAAATAAAATTTAAAATAGCCAGAAGCAACAAGTGAATGAAGTCAAAAATTCCAAAGAGTAAAGTATATATTTTTATTGTTTATTAGTTAAAATTCTTACTAATTAACATTTCTTTTTTCAAATGTTTACCAATATTGGCAGAAAGTTTACCTCAAAGGAATTGCAGGGACATTTTAGCTGGCATTCCATTCTTATGTGGTAAGTAATGATATTCATTTAGCTCTTGTCATATATTTTCAATATTTTTTAAATCCCCTAAATTATAATTTTTTATTTCCAGATGCCGAAGAGAAAAGGAACGATTCTATGCATGCCTTACTCTTATTAAAGAAATGAGCATCTAACGATAAAGAGGTAAATAAATACATGAAATCTTCATTCTATGTATTGACATTAATTGTTTATTCAGATTTTATATATTGCATAGATAAACTGATTCTTTAATTTACTTTCAGATGCAAATGTCCCTTGAGTACCTTTTGGAGCGAAAAACTTTTGGAAGCCAATATTTGAAGAGTTGGTCTTTTTCTTAAACAGTCCTAGTAAGTGTTGAATCAATTTTAAAATATTAAGTTTTACATTTTTAATTAAACTGATGATAATATATGTAAGAAAAAGACATGTTTTTTAATTAATTTATATCCTTTCTTTTTTAGATAAAAATTTGACATTACGAAAATTTCAAGGAGTATTGATGTCAATTCTTTTAGAACATATAATTAGGCGAGGAAAACATTAATATTTTCACAATGCATGGATTGCTCACAAACTCTTCATTTGAACCAAGAAATACGACAGATAACGAATTCAAAACTCCAGAACTTTGAATGGATGATATAAGAGAACATTCTTTTTGAGGAGAAAATAAAATTTAAAATAGCCAGAAGCAACAAGTGAATGAAGTCAAAAATTCAAAAGAGTAAAGTATATATTTTTATTGTTTATTAGTTAAAATTCTTACTAATTTGCATTTCTTTTTTCACATGTTTACCAATATTGGCAGAAAGTTTACCTCAAAGGAACTGCAGGGACATTTTAGCTGGCATTCCAATCTTATGTGGTAAGTACTGATATTCATTTAGCTCTTGTCATATATTTTCAATATTTTTTAAATCCCCTAAATTATAATTTTTTATTTCCAGATGCCGAAGAGAAAAGGAACGATTCTATGCATGCCTTACTCTTATTAAAGAAATGAGCATCTAAAGATAAAGAGGTAAATAAATACATGAAATCTTCATTCTATGTATTGACATTAATTGTTTATTCATATTTTATATATTGCATAGATAAACTGATTCTTTAATTTACTTTCAGATGCAAATGTCCCTTGAGTACCTTTTGGAGCGAAAAACTTTTGAAAGCCAATATTTGAAGAGTTTTCTTTTTCTTAAACAGTCCTAGTAAGTGTTGAATCAATTTTAAAATATTAAGTTTTACAATTTTAATTAAACTGATGATAATATATGTAAGAAAAAGACATGTTTTTTAATTAAGTTTTATCCTTTCTTTTTTAGATAAAAATTTGACATTTCGAAAATTTCAAGGAGTATTGATGTCAGTTCTTTTAGAAAATATAATTAGGCAAGGAAAACATCAATATTTTCACAATGCATGGATTGCTCACAAACTCTTCATTTGAACCAAGAAATACGACAGATAACGAATTCAAAACTCCAGAACTTTGAATGGATGATATAAGAGAACAATCTTTTTGAGGAGAAAATAAAATTTAAAATAGCCAGAAGCAACAAGTGAATGAAGTCAAAAATTCCAAAGAGTAAAGTATATATTTTTATTGTTTATTAGTTAAAATTCTTACTAATTTGCATTTCTTTTTTCACATGTTTACCAATATTGGCAGAAAGTTTACCTCAAAGGAATTGCAGGGACATTTTAGCTGGCATTCCATTCTTATGTGGTAAGTAATGATATTCATTTAGCTCTTGTCATATATTTTCAATATTTTTTAAATCCCCTAAATTATAATTTTTTATTTCCAGATGCCGAAGAGAAAAGGAACGATTCTATGCATGCCTTACTCTTATTAAAGAAATGAGCATCTAACGATAAAGAGGTAAATAAATACATGAAATCTTCATTCTATGTATTGACATTAATTGTTTCTTCAGATTTTATATATTGCATAGATAAACTGATTCTTTAATTTACTTTCAGATGCAAATGTCCCTTGAGTACTTTTTGGAGCGAAAAACTTTTGGAAGCCAATATTTGAAGAGTTGGTCTTATTCTTAAACAGTCCTAGTAAGTGTTGAATCAATTTTAAAATATTAAGTTTTACAATTTTAATTAAACTGATGATAATATATGTAAGAAAAAGACATGTTTTTTAATTAATTTATATCCTTTCTTTTTTAGATAAAAATTTGACATTTCGAAAATTTCAAGGAGTATTGATGTCAGTTCTTTTAGAAAATATAATTAGGCGAGGAAAACATTAATATTTTCACAATGCATGGATTGCTCACAAACTCTTCATTTGCACCAAGAAATACTACAGATAACGAATTCAAAACTCCAGAACTTTGAATGGATGATATAAGAGAACAATCTTTTTGAGGAGAAAATAAAATTTAAAATAGCCATAAGAGACAAGTGAATTAAGTCAAAAATTCCAAAGAGTAAAGTATATATTTTTAATGTTTATTAGTTAAAATTCTTACTAATTTGCATTTCTTTTTTCACATGTTTACCAATATTAGCAGAATGTTTACCTCAAAGTAATTGCAGGGACATTTTAGCTGGCATTCCATTCTTATGTGGTAAGTAATGATATTCATTTAGCTCTTGTCATATATTTTCAATATTTTTTAAATCCCCTAAATTATAATTTTTTATTTCCAGATGCCGAAGAGAAAAGGAACGATTCTATGCATGCCTTACTCTTATTAAAGAAATGAGCATCTAACGATAAAGAGGTAAATAAATACATGAAATCTTCATTCTATGTATTGACATTAATTGTTTATTCAGATTTTATATATTGCATAGATAAACTGATTCTTTAATTTACTTTCAGATGCAAATGTCCCTTGAGTACCTTTTGGAGCGAAAAACTTTTGGAAGCCAATATTTGAAGAGTTGGTTATTTTCTTAAACAGTCCTAGTAAGTGTTGAATCAATTTTAAAATATTAAGTTTTACAATTTTAATTAAACTGATGATAATATATGTAAGAAAAAGACATGTTTTTTAATTAATTTATATCCTTTCTTTTTTAGATAAAAATTTGACATTTCGAAAATTTCAAGGAGTATTGATGTCAGTTCTTTTAGAAAATATAATTAGGCGAGGAAAACATTAATATTTTCACAATGCATGGATTGCTCACAAACTCTTCATTTGAACCAAGAAATACGACAGATAACGAATTCAAAACTCCAGAACTTTGAATGGATGATATAAGAGAACATTCTTTTTGAGGAGAAAATAAAATTTAAAATAGCCAGAAGCAACAAGTGAATGAAGTCAAAAATTCCAAAGAGTAAAGTATATATTTTTATTGTTTATTAGTTAAAATTCTTACTAATTTGCATTTCTTTTTTCACATGTTTACCAATATTGGCAGAAAGTTTACCTCAAAGGAATTGCAGGGACATTTTAGCTGGCATTCCATTCTTATGTGGTAAGTAATGATATTCATTTAGCTCTTGTCATATATTTTCAATATTTTTTAAATCCCCTAAATTATAATTTTTTATTTCCAGATGCCGAAGAGAAAAGGAACGATTCTATGCATGCCTTACTCTTATTAAAGAAATGAGCATCTAACGATAAAGAGGTAAATAAATACATGAAATCTTCATTCTATGTATTGACATTAATTGTTTCTTCAGATTTTATATATTGCATAGATAAACTGATTCTTTAATTTACTTTCAGATGCAAATGTCCCTTGAGTACTTTTTGGAGCGAAAAACTTTTGGAAGCCAATATTTGAAGAGTTGGTCTTATTCTTAAACAGTCCTAGTAAGTGTTGAATCAATTTTAAAATATTAAGTTTTACAATTTTAATTAAACTGATGATAATATATGTAAGAAAAAGACATGTTTTTTAATTAATTTATATCCTTTCTTTTTTAGATAAAAATTTGACATTTCGAAAATTTCAAGGAGTATTGATGTCAGTTCTTTTAGAAAATATAATTAGGCGAGGAAAACATTAATATTTTCACAATGCATGGATTGCTCACAAACTCTTCATTTGCACCAAGAAATACTACAGATAACGAATTCAAAACTCCAGAACTTTGAATGGATGATATAAGAGAACAATCTTTTTGAGGAGAAAATAAAATTTAAAATAGCCATAAGAGACAAGTGAATTAAGTCAAAAATTCCAAAGAGTAAAGTATATATTTTTAATGTTTATTAGTTAAAATTCTTACTAATTTGCATTTCTTTTTTCACATGTTTACCAATATTAGCAGAATGTTTACCTCAAAGTAATTGCAGGGACATTTTAGCTGGCATTCCATTCTTATGTGGTAAGTAATGATATTCATTTAGCTCTTGTCATATATTTTCAATATTTTTTAAATCCCCTAAATTATAATTTTTTATTTCCAGATGCCGAAGAGAAAAGGAACGATTCTATGCATGCCTTACTCTTATTAAAGAAATGAGCATCTAACGATAAAGAGGTAAATAAATACATGAAATCTTCATTCTATGTATTGACATTAATTGTTTATTCAGATTTTATATATTGCATAGATAAACTGATTCTTTAATTTACTTTCAGATGCAAATGTCCCTTGAGTACCTTTTGGAGCGAAAAACTTTTGGAAGCCAATATTTGAAGAGTTGGTTATTTTCTTAAACAGTCCTAGTAAGTGTTGAATCAATTTTAAAATATTAAGTTTTACAATTTTAATTAAACTGATGATAATATATGTAAGAAAAAGACATGTTTTTTAATTAATTTATATCCTTTCTTTTTTAGATAAAAATTTGACATTTCGAAAATTTCAAGGAGTATTGATATCAGTTCTTTTAGAAAATATAATTAGGCGAGGAAAACATTAATATTTTCACAATGCATGGATTGCTCACAAACTCTTCATTTGAACCAAGAAATACGACAGATAACGAATTCAAAACTCCAGAACTTTGAATGGATGATATAAGAGAACATTCTTTTTGAGGAGAAAATAAAATTTAAAATAGCCAGAAGCAACAAGTGAATGAAGTCAAAAATTCCAAAGAGTAAAGTATATATTTTTATTGTTTATTAGTTAAAATTCTTACTAATTTGCATTTCTTTTTTCACATGTTTACCAATATTGGCAGAAAGTTTACCTCAAAGGAATTGCAGGGACATTTTAGCTGGCATTCCAATCTTATGTGGTAAGTACTGATATTCATTTAGCTCTTGTCATATATTTTCAATATTTTTTAAATCCCCTAAATTATAATTTTTTATTTCCAGATGCCGAAGAGAAAAGGAACGATTCTATGCATGCCTTACTCTTATTAAAGAAATGAGCATCTAAAGATAAAGAGGTAAATAAATACATGAAATTTTCATTCTATGTATTGACATTAATTGTTTATTCAGATTTTATATATTGCATAGATAAACTGATTCTTTAATTTACTTTCAGATGCAAATGTCCCTTGAGTACCTTTTGGAGCGAAAAACTTTTGAAAGCCAATATTTGAAGAGTTGGTCTTTTTCTTAAACAGTCCTAGTAAGTGTTGAATCAATTTTAAAATATTAAGTTTTACAATTTTAATTAAACTGATGATAATATATGTAAGAAAAAGACATGTTTTTTAATTAATTTATATTCTTTCTTTTTTAGATAAAAATTTGACATTTCGAAAATTTCAAGGAGTATTGATGTCAGTTCTTTTAGAAAATATAATTAGGCGAGGAAAACATTAATATTTTCACAATGCATGGATTGCTCACAAACTCTTCATTTGAACCAAGAAATACGACAGATAACGAATTCAAAACTCCAGAACTTTGAATGGATGATATAAGAGAATATTCTTTTTAAAGAGAAAATAAAATTTAAAATAGCCAGAAGCAACAAGTGAATGAAGTCAAAAATTCCAAAGAGTAAAGTATATATTTTTATTGTTTATTAGTTAAAATTCTTACTAATTTGCATTTCTTTTTTCACATGTTTACCAATATTGGCAGAAAGTTTACCTCAAAGGAATTGCAGGGACATTTTAGCTGGCATTCCAATCTTATGTGGTAAGTACTGATATTCATTTAGCTCTTGTCATATATTTTCAATATTTTTTAAATCCCCTAAATTATAATTTTTTATTTCCAGATGCCGAAGAGAAAAGGAACGATTCTATGCATGCCTTACTCTTATTAAAGAAATGAGCATCTAAAGATAAAGAGGTAAATAAATACATGAAATCTTCATTCTATGTATTGACATTAATTGTTTATTCAGATTTTATATATTGCATAGATAAACTGATTCTTTAATTTACTTTCAGATGCAAATGTCCCTTGAGTACCTTTTGGAGCGAAAAACTTTTGAAAGCCAATATTTGAAGAGTTGGTCTTTTTCTTAAACAGTCCTAGTAAGTGTTGAATCAATTTTAAAATATTAAGTTTAACAATTTTAATTAAACTGATGATAATATATGTAAGAAAAAGACATGTTTTTTAATTAAGTTTTATCCTTTCTTTTTTAGATAAAAATTTGACATTTCGAAAATTTCAAGGAGTATTGATGTCAGTTCTTTTAGAAAATATAATTAGGCGAGGAAAACATTAATATTTTCACAATGCATGGATTGCTCACAAACTCTTCATTTGAACCAAGAAATACGACAGATAACGAATTCAAAACTCCAGAACTTTGAATGGATGATATAAGAGAACAATCTTTTTGAGGAGAAAATAAAATTTAAAATAGCCAGAAGCAACAAGTGAATGAAGTCAAAAATTCCAAAGAGTAAAGTATATATTTTTATTGTTTATTAGTTAAAATTCTTACTAATTTGCATTTCTTTTTTCACATGTTTACCAATATTGGCAGAAAGTTTACCTCAAAGGAATTGCAGGGACATTTTAGCTGGCATTCCAATCTTATGTGGTAAGTACTGATATTCATTTAGCTCTTGTCATATATTTTCAATATTTTTTAAATCCCCTAAATTATAATTTTTTATTTCCAGATGCCGAAGAGAAAAGGAACGATTCTATGCATGCCTTACTCTTCTTAAAGAAATGAGCATCTAAAGATAAAGAGGTAAATAAATACATGAAATCTTCATTCTATGTATTGACATTAATTGTTTATTCAGATTTTATATATTGCATAGATAAACTGATTCTTTAATTTACTTTCAGATGCAAATGTCCCTTGAGTACCTTTTGGAGCGAAAAACTTTTGAAAGCCAATATTTGAAGAGTTTTCTTTTTCTTAAACAGTCCTAGTAAGTGTTGAATCAATTTTAAAATATTAAGTTTTACAATTTTAATTAAACTGATGATAATATATGTAAGAAAAAGACATGTTTTTTAATTAATTTTTATCCTTTCTTTTTTAGATAAAAATTTGACATTTCGAAAATTTCAAGGAGTATTGATGTCAGTTCTTTTAGAAAATATAATTAGGCGAGGAAAACATTAATATTTTCACAATGCATGGATTTCTCCCAAACTCTTCATTTGCACCAAGAAATACGACAGATAACGAATTCAAAACTCCAGAACTTTGAATGGATGATATAAGAGAACAATCTTTTTGAGGAGAAAATAAAATTTAAAATAGCCAGAAGCAACAAGTGAATGAAGTCAAAAATTCCAAAGAGTAAAGTATATTTTTTTATTGTTTATTAGTTAAAATTCTTACTAATTTGCATTTCTTTTTTCACATGTTTACCAATATTGGCAGAAAGTTTACCTCAAAGGAATTGCAGGGACATTTTAGCTGGCATTCCAATCTTATGTGGTAAGTACTGATATTCATTTAGCTCTTGTCATATATTTTCAATATTTTTTAAATCCCCTAAATTATAATTTTTTGTTTCCAGATGCCGAAGAGAAAAGGAACGATTCTATGCATGCCTTACTCTTATTAAAGAAATGAGCATCTAAAGATAAAGAGGTAAATAAATACATGAAATCTTCATTCTATGTATTGACATTAATTGTTTATTCAGATTTTATATATTGCATAGATAAACTGATTCTTTAACTTACTTTCAGATGCAAATGTCCCTTGAGTACCTTTTGGAGCGAAAAACTTTTGAAAGCCAATATTTGAAGAGTTGGTCTTTTTCTTAAACAGTCCTAGTAAGTGTTGAATCAATTTTAAAATATTAAGTTTTACAATTTTAATTAAACTGATGATAATATATGTAAGAAAAAGACATGTTTTTTAATTAATTTTTATCCTTTCTTTTTTAGATAAAAATTTGACATTTCGAAAATTTCAAGGAGTATTGATGTCAGTTCTTTTAGAAAATATAATTAGGCGAGGAAAACATTAATATTTTCACAATGCATGGATTGCTCACAAACTCTTCATTTGCACCAAGAAATACGACAGATAACGAATTCAAAACTCCAGAACTTTGAATGGATGATATAAGAGAACAATCTTTTTGAGGAGAAAATAAAATTTAAAATAGCCAGAAGCAACAAGTGAATGAAGTCAAAAATTCCAAAGAGTAAAGTATATATTTTTATTGTTTATTAGTTAAAATTCTTACTAATTTGCATTTCTTTTTTCACATGTTTACCAATATTGGCAGAAAGTTTACCTCAAAGGAATTGCAGGGACATTTTAGCTGGCATTCCATTCTTATGTGGTAAGTAATGATATTCATTTAGCTCTTGTCATATATTTTCAATATTTTTTAAATCCCCTAAATTATAATTTTTTATTTCCAGATGCCGAAGAGAAAAGGAACAATTCTATGCATGCCTTACTCTTATTAAAGAAATGAGCATCTAACGATAAAGAGGTAAATAAATACATGAAATCTTCATTCTATGTATTGACATTAATTGTTTCTTCAGATTTTATATATTGCATAGAGAAACTGATTCTTAATTTACTTTCAGATGCAAATGTCCCTTGAGTACTTTTTGGAGCGAAAAACTTTTGGAAGCCAATATTTGAAGAGTTGGTCTTTTTCTTAAACAGTCCTAGTAAGTGTTGAATCAATTTTAAAATATTAAGTTTTACAATTTTAATTAAACTGATGATAATATATGTAAGAAAAAGACATGTTTTTTAATTAATTTTTATCCTTTCTTTTTTAGATAAAAATTTGACATTTCGAAAATTTCAAGGAGTATTGATGTCAGTTCTTTTAGAAAATATAATTAGGCGAGGAAAACATTAATATTTTCACAATGCATGGATTGCTCACAAACTCTTCATTTGCACCAAGAAATACGACAGATAACGAATTCAAAACTCCAGAACTTTGAATGGATGATATAAGAGAACAATCTTTTTGAGGAGAAAATAAAATTTAAAATAGCCAGAAGCAACAAGTGAATGAAGTCAAAAATTCCAAAGAGTAAAGTATATATTTTTATTGTTTATTAGTTAAAATTCTTACTAATTTGCATTTCTTTTTTCACATGTTTACCAATATTGGCAGAATGTTTACCTCAAAGTAATTGCAGGGACATTTTAGCTGGCATTCCATTCTTATGTGGTAAGTAATGATATTCATTTAGCTCTTGTCATATATTTTCAATATTTTTTAAATCCCCTAAATTATAATTTTTTATTTCCAGATGCCGAAGAGAAAAGGAACGATTCTATGCATGCCTTACTCTTATTAAAGAAATGAGCATCTAACGATAAAGAGGTAAATAAATACATGAAATCTTCATTCTATGTATTGACATTAATTGTTTCTTCAGATTTTATATATTGCATAGATAAACTGATTCTTTAATTTACTTTCAGATGCAAATGTCCCTTGAGTACCTTTTGGAGCGAAAAACTTTTGGAAGCCAATATTTGAAGAGTTGGTCTTTTTCTTAAACAGTCCTAGTAAGTGTTGAATCAATTTTAAAATATTAAGTTTTACAATTTTAATTAAACTGATGATAATATATGTAAGAAAAATACATGTTTTTTAATTAATTTATATCCTTTCTTTTTTAGATAAAAATTTGACATTTCGAAAATTTCAAGGAGTATTGATGTCAGTTCTTTTAGAAAATATAATTAGGCGAGGAAAACATTAATATTTTCACAATGCATGGATTGCTCACAAACTCTTCATTTGAACCAAGAAATACGACAGATAACGAATTCAAAACTCCAGAACTTTGAATGGATGATATAAGAGAACAATCTTTTTGAGGAGAAAATAAAATTTAAAATAGCCAGAAGCAACAAGTGAATGAAGTCAAAAATTCCAAAGAGTAAAGTATATATTTTTATTGTTTATTAGTTAAAATTCTTACTAATTTGCATTTCTTTTTTCACATGTTTACCAATATTGGCAGAAAGTTTACCTCAAAGGAATTGCAGGGACATTTTAGCTGGCATTCCATTCTTATGTGGTAAGTAATGATATTCATTTAGCTCTTGTCATATATTTTCAATATTTTTTAAATCCCCTAAATTATAATTTTTTATTTCCAGATGCCGAAGAGAAAAGGAACGATTCTATGCATGCCTTACTCTTATTAAAGAAATGAGCATCTAACGATAAAGAGGTAAATAAATACATGAAATCTTCAATCTATGTATTGACATTAATTGTTTCTTCAGATGTTATATATTGCATAGATAAACTGATTCTTTAATTTACTTTCAGATGCAAATGTCCCTTGAGTACTTTTTGGAGCGAAAAACTTTTGGAAGCCAATATTTGAAGAGTTGGTCTTATTCTTAAACAGTCCTAGTAAGTGTTGAATCAATTTTAAAATATTAAGTTTTACAATTTTAATTAAACTGATGATAATATATGTAAGAAAAAGACATGTTTTTTAATTAATTTATATCCTTTCTTTTTTAGATAAAAATTTGACATTTAGAAAATTTCAAGGAGTATTGATGTCAGTTCTTTTAGAAAATATAATTAGGCGAGGAAAACATTAATATTTTCACAATGCATGGATTGCTCATAAACTCTTCATTTGCACCAAGAAATACTACAGATAACGAATTCAAAACTCCAGAACTTTGAATGGATGATATAAGAGAACAATCTTTTTGAGGAGAAAATAAAATTTAAAATAGCCATAAGAGACAAGTGAATTAAGTCAAAAATTCCAAAGAGTAAAGTATATATTTTTAATGTTTATTAGTTAAAATTCTTACTAATTTGCATTTCTTTTTTCACATGTTTACCAATATTAGCAGAATGTTTACCTCAAAGTAATTGCAGGGACATTTTAGCTGGCATTCCATTCTTATGTGGTAAGTAATGATATTCATTTAGCTCTTGTCATATATTTTCAATATTTTTTAAATCCCCTAAATTATAATTTTTTATTTCCAGATGCCGAAGAGAAAAGGAACGATTCTATGCATGCCTTACTCTTATTAAAGAAATGAGCATCTAACGATAAAGAGGTAAATAAATACATGAAATCTTCATTCTATGTATTGACATTAATTGTTTATTCAGATTTTATATATTGCATAGATAAACTGATTCTTTAATTTACTTTCAGATGCAAATGTCCCTTGAGTACCTTTTGGAGCGAAAAACTTTTGGAAGCCAATATTTGAAGAGTTGGTTATTTTCTTAAACAGTCCTAGTAAGTGTTGAATCAATTTTAAAATATTAAGTTTTACAATTTTAATTAAACTGATGATAATATATGTAAGAAAAAGACATGTTTTTTAATTAATTTATATCCTTTCTTTTTTAGATAAAAATTTGACATTTCGAAAATTTCAAGGAGTATTGATGTCAGTTCTTTTAGAAAATATAATTAGGCGAGGAAAACATTAATATTTTCACAATGCATGGATTGCTCACAAACTCTTCATTTGAACCAAGAAATACGACAGATAACGAATTCAAAACTCCAGAACTTTGAATGGATGATATAAGAGAACATTCTTTTTGAGGAGAAAATAAAATTTAAAATAGCCAGAAGCAACAAGTGAATGAAGTCAAAAATTCCAAAGAGTAAAGTATATATTTTTATTGTTTATTAGTTAAAATTCTTACTAATTTGCATTTCTTTTTTCACATGTTTACCAATATTGGCAGAAAGTTTACCTCAAAGGAATTGCAGGGACATTTTAGCTGGCATTCCAATCTTATGTGGTAAGTACTGATATTCATTTAGCTCTTGTCATATATTTTCAATATTTTTTAAATCCCCTAAATTATAATTTTTTATTTCCAGATGCCGAAGAGAAAAGGAACGATTCTATGCATGCCTTACTCTTATTAAAGAAATGAGCATCTAAAGATAAAGAGGTAAATAAATACATGAAATTTTCATTCTATGTATTGACATTAATTGTTTATTCAGATTTTATATATTGCATAGATAAACTGATTCTTTAATTTACTTTCAGATGCAAATGTCCCTTGAGTACCTTTTGGAGCGAAAAACTTTTGAAAGCCAATATTTGAAGAGTTGCTCTTTTTCTTAAACAGTCCTAGTAAGTGTTGAATCAATTTTAAAATATTAAGTTTTACAATTTTAATTAAACTGATGATAATATATGTAAGAAAAAGACATGTTTTTTAATTAATTTATATCCTTTCTTTTTTAGATAAAAATTTGACATTTCGAAAATTTCAAGGAGTATTGATGTCAGTTCTTTTAGAAAATATAATTAAGCGAGGAAAACATTAATATTTTCACAATGCATGGATTGCTCACAAACTCTTCATTTGAACCAAGAAATACGACAGATAACGAATTCAAAACTCCAGAACTTTGAATGGATGATATAAGAGAATATTCTTTTTAAAGAGAAAATAAAATTTAAAATAGCCAGAAGCAACAAGTGAATGAAGTCAAAAATTCCAAAGAGTAAAGTATATATTTTTATTGTTTATTAGTTAAAATTCTTACTAATTTGCATTTCTTTTTTCACATGTTTACCAATATTGGCAGAAAGTTTACCTCAAAGGAATTGCAGGGACATTTTAGCTGGCATTCCAATCTTATGTGGTAAGTACTGATATTCATTTAGCTCTTGTCATATATTTTCAATATTTTTTAAATCCCCTAAATTATAATTTTTTATTTCCAGATGCCGAAGAGAAAAGGAACGATTCTATGCATGCCTTACTCTTATTAAAGAAATGAGCATCTAAAGATAAAGAGGTAAATAAATACATGAAATCTTCATTCTATGTATTGACATTAATTGTTTATTCAGATTTTATATATTGCATAGATAAACTGATTCTTTAATTTACTTTCAGATGCAAATGTCCCTTGAGTACCTTTTGGAGCGAAAAACTTTTGAAAGCCAATATTTGAAGAGTTGGTCTTTTTCTTAAACAGTCCTAGTAAGTGTTGAATCAATTTTAAAATATTAAGTTTTACAATTTTAATTAAACTGATGATAATATATGTAAGAAAAAGACATGTTTTTTAATTAAGTTTTATCCTTTCTTTTTTAGATAAAAATTTGACATTTCGAAAATTTCAAGGAGTATTGATGTCAGTTCTTTTAGAAAATATAATTAGGCGAGGAAAACATTAATATTTTCACAATGCATGGATTGCTCACAAACTCTTCATTTGAACCAAGAAATACGACAGATAACGAATTCAAAACTCCAGAACTTTGAATGGATGATATAAGAGAACAATCTTTTTGAGGAGAAAATAAAATTTAAAATAGCCAGAAGCAACAAGTGAATGAAGTCAAAAATTCCAAAGAGTAAAGTATATATTTTTATTGTTTATTAGTTAAAATTCTTACTAATTTGCATTTCTTTTTTCACATGTTTACCAATATTGGCAGAAAGTTTACCTCAAAGGAATTGCAGGGACATTTTAGCTGGCATTCCAATCTTATGTGGTAAGTACTGATATTCATTTAGCTCTTGTCATATATTTTCAATATTTTTTAAATCCCCTAAATTATAATTTTTTATTTCCAGATGCCGAAGAGAAAAGGAACGATTCTATGCATGCCTTACTCTTCTTAAAGAAATGAGCATCTAAAGATAAAGAGGTAAATAAATACATGAAATCTTCATTCTATGTATTGACATTAATTGTTTATTCAGATTTTATATATTGCATAGATAAACTGATTCTTTAATTTACTTTCAGATGCAAATGTCCCTTGAGTACCTTTTGGAGCGAAAAACTTTTGAAATCCAATATTTGAAGAGTTTTCTTTTTCTTAAACAGTCCTAGTAAGTGTTGAATCAATTTTAAAATATTAAGTTTTACAATTTTAATTAAACTGATGATAATATATGTAAGAAAAAGACATGTTTTTTAATTAATTTTTATCCTTTCTTTTTTAGATAAAAATTTGACATTTCGAAAATTTCAAGGAGTATTGATGTCAGTTCTTTTAGAAAATATAATTAGGCGAGGAAAACATTAATATTTTCACAATGCATGGATTGCTCCCAAACTCTTCATTTGCACCAAGAAATACGACAGATAACGAATTCAAAACTCCAGAACTTTGAATGGATGATATAAGAGAACAATCTTTTTGAGGAGAAAATAAAATTTAAAATAGCCAGAAGCAACAAGTGAATGAAGTCAAAAATTCCAAAGAGTAAAGTATATTTTTTTATTGTTTATTAGTTAAAATTCTTACTAATTTGCATTTCTTTTTTCACATGTTTACCAATATTGGCAGAAAGTTTACCTCAAAGGAATTGCAGGGACATTTTAGCTGGCATTCCAATCTTATGTGGTAAGTACTGATATTCATTTAGCTCTTGTCATATATTTTCAATATTTTTTAAATCCCCTAAATTATAATTTTTTGTTTCCAGATGCCGAAGAGAAAAGGAACGATTCTATGCATGCCTTACTCTTATTAAAGAAATGAGCATCTAAAGATAAAGAGGTAAATAAATACATGAAATCTTCATTCTATGTATTGACATTAATTGTTTATTCAGATTTTATATATTGCATAGATAAACTGATTCTTTAACTTACTTTCAGATGCAAATGTCCCTTGAGTACCTTTTGGAGCGAAAAACTTTTGAAAGCCAATATTTGAAGAGTTGGTCTTTTTCTTAAACAGTCCTAGTAAGTGTTGAATCAATTTTAAAATATTAAGTTTTACAATTTTAATTAAACTGATGATAATATATGTAAGAAAAAGACATGTTTTTTAATTAATTTTTATCCTTTCTTTTTTAGATAAAAATTTGACATTTCGAAAATTTCAAGGAGTATTGATGTCAGTTCTTTTAGAAAATATAATTAGGCGAGGAAAACATTAATATTTTCACAATGCATGGATTGCTCACAAACTCTTCATTTGCACCAAGAAATACGACAGATAACAAATTCAAAACTCCAGAACTTTGAATGGATGATATAAGAGAACAATCTTTTTGAGGAGAAAATAAAATTTAAAATAGCCAGAAGCAACAAGTGAATGAAGTCAAAAATTCCAAAGAGTAAAGTATATATTTTTATTGTTTATTAGTTAAAATTCTTACTAATTTGCATTTCTTTTTTCACATGTTTACCAATATTGGCAGAAAGTTTACCTCAAAGGAATTGCAGGGACATTTTAGCTGGCATTCCAATCTTATGTGGTAAGTACTGATATTCATTTAGCTCTTGTCATATATTTTCAATATTTTTTAAATCCCCTAAATTATAATTTTTTATTTCCAGATGCCGAAGAGAAAAGGAACGATTCTATGCATGCCTTACTCTTATTAAAGAAATGAGCATCTAAAGATAAAGAGGTAAATAAATACATGAAATTTTCATTCTATGTATTGACATTAATTGTTTATTCAGATTTTATATATTGCATAGATAAACTGATTCTTTAATTTACTTTCAGATGCAAATGTCCCTTGAGTACCTTTTGGAGCGAAAAACTTTTGAAAGCCAATATTTGAAGAGTTGGTCTTTTTCTTAAACAGTCCTAGTAAGTGTTGAATCAATTTTAAAATATTAAGTTTTACAATTTTAATTAAACTGATGATAATATATGTAAGAAAAAGACATGTTTTTTAATTAATTTATATCCTTTCTTTTTTAGATAAAAATTTGACATTTCGAAAATTTCAAGGAGTATTGATGTCAGTTCTTTTAGAAAATATAATTAGGCGAGGAAAACATTAATATTTTCACAATGCATGGATTGCTCACAAACTCTTCATTTGAACCAAGAAATACGACAGATAACGAATTCAAAACTCCAGAACTTTGAATGGATGATATAAGAGAATATTCTTTTTAAAGAGAAAATAAAATTTAAAATAGCCAGAAGCAACAAGTGAATGAAGTCAAAAATTCCAAAGAGTAAAGTATATATTTTTATTGTTTATTAGTTAAAATTCTTACTAATTTGCATTTCTTTTTTCACATGTTTACCAATATTGGCAGAAAGTTTACCTCAAAGGAATTGCAGGGACATTTTAGCTGGCATTCCAATCTTATGTGGTAAGTACTGATATTCATTTAGCTCTTGTCATATATTTTCAATATTTTTTAAATCCCCTAAATTATAATTTTTTATTTCCAGATGCCGAAGAGAAAAGGAACGATTCTATGCATGCCTTACTCTTCTTAAAGAAATGAGCATCTAAAGATAAAGAGGTAAATAAATACATGAAATCTTCATTCTATGTATTGACATTAATTGTTTATTCAGATTTTATATATTGCATAGATAAACTGATTCTTTAATTTACTTTCAGATGCAAATGTCCCTTGAGTACCTTTTGGAGCGAAAAACTTTTGAAAGCCAATATTTGAAGAGTTGGTCTTTTTCTTAAACAGTCCTAGTAAGTGTTGAATCAATTTTAAAATATTAAGTTTAACAATTTTAATTAAACTGATGATAATATATGTAAGAAAAAGACATGTTTTTTAATTAATTTTTATCCTTTCTTTTTTAGATAAAAATTTGACATTTCGAAAATTTCAAGGAGTATTGATGTCAGTTCTTTTAGAAAATATAATTAGGCGAGGAAAACATTAATATTTTCACAATGCATGGATTTCTCCCAAACTCTTCATTTGCACCAAGAAATACGACAGATAACGAATTCAAAACTCCAGAACTTTGAATGGATGATATAAGAGAACAATCTTTTTGAGGAGAAAATAAAATTTAAAATAGCCAGAAGCAACAAGTGAATGAAGTCAAAAATTCCAAAGAGTAAAGTATATTTTTTTATTGTTTATTAGTTAAAATTCTTACTAATTTGCATTTCTTTTTTCACATGTTTACCAATATTGGCAGAAAGTTTACCTCAAAGGAATTGCAGGGACATTTTAGCTGGCATTCCAATCTTATGTGGTAAGTACTGATATTCATTTAGCTCTTGTCATATATTTTCAATATTTTTTAAATCCCCTAAATTATAATTTTTTGTTTCCAGATGCCGAAGAGAAAAGGAACGATTCTATGCATGCCTTACTCTTATTAAAGAAATGAGCATCTAACGATAAAGAGGTAAATAAATACATGAAATCTTCATTCTATGTATTGACATTAATTGTTTCTTCAGATTTTATATATTGCATAGAGAAACTGATTCTTAATTTACTTTCAGATGCAAATGTCCCTTGAGTACTTTTTGGAGCGAAAAACTTTTGGAAGCCAATATTTGAAGAGTTGGTCTTTTTCTTAAACAGTCCTAGTAAGTGTTGAATCAATTTTAAAATATTAAGTTTTACAATTTTAATTAAACTGATGATAATATATGTAAGAAAAAGACATGTTTTTTAATTAATTTTTATCCTTTCTTTTTTAGATAAAAATTTGACATTTCGAAAATTTCAAGGAGTATTGATGTCAGTTCTTTTAGAAAATATAATTAGGCGAGGAAAACATTAATATTTTCACAATGCATGGATTGCTCACAAACTCTTCATTTGCACCAAGAAATACGACAGATAACGAATTCAAAACTCCAGAACTTTGAATGGATGATATAAGAGAACAATCTTTTTGAGGAGAAAATAAAATTTAAAATAGCCAGAAGCAACAAGTGAATGAAGTCAAAAATTCCAAAGAGTAAAGTATATATTTTTATTGTTTATTAGTTAAAATTCTTACTAATTTGCATTTCTTTTTTCACATGTTTACCAATATTGGCAGAATGTTTACCTCAAAGTAATTGCAGGGACATTTTAGCTGGCATTCCATTCTTATGTGGTAAGTAATGATATTCATTTAGCTCTTGTCATATATTTTCAATATTTTTTAAATCCCCTAAATTATAATTTTTTATTTCCAGATGCCGAAGAGAAAAGGAACGATTCTATGCATGCCTTACTCTTATTAAAGAAATGAGCATCTAACGATAAAGAGGTAAATAAATACATGAAATCTTCATTCTATGTATTGACATTAATTGTTTCTTCAGATTTTATATATTGCATAGATAAACTGATTCTTTAATTTACTTTCAGATGCAAATGTCCCTTGAGTACCTTTTGGAGCGAAAAACTTTTGGAAGCCAATATTTGAAGAGTTGGTCTTTTTCTTAAACAGTCCTAGTAAGTGTTGAATCAATTTTAAAATATTAAGTTTTACAATTTTAATTAAACTGATGATAATATATGTAAGAAAAATACATGTTTTTTAATTAATTTATATCCTTTCTTTTTTAGATAAAAATTTGACATTTCGAAAATTTCAAGGAGTATTGATGTCAGTTCTTTTAGAAAATATAATTAGGCGAGGAAAACATTAATATTTTCACAATGCATGGATTGCTCACAAACTCTTCATTTGAACCAAGAAATACGACAGATAACGAATTCAAAACTCCAGAACTTTGAATGGATGATATAAGAGAACAATCTTTTTGAGGAGAAAATAAAATTTAAAATAGCCAGAAGCAACAAGTGAATGAAGTCAAAAATTCCAAAGAGTAAAGTATATATTTTTATTGTTTATTAGTTAAAATTCTTACTAATTTGCATTTCTTTTTTCACATGTTTACCAATATTGGCAGAAAGTTTACCTCAAAGGAATTGCAGGGACATTTTAGCTGGCATTCCATTCTTATGTGGTAAGTAATGATATTCATTTAGCTCTTGTCATATATTTTCAATATTTTTTAAATCCCCTAAATTATAATTTTTTATTTCCAGATGCCGAAGAGAAAAGGAACGATTCTATGCATGCCTTACTCTTATTAAAGAAATGAGCATCTAACGATAAAGAGGTAAATAAATACATGAAATCTTCAATCTATGTATTGACATTAATTGTTTCTTCAGATGTTATATATTGCATAGATAAACTGATTCTTTAATTTACTTTCAGATGCAAATGTCCCTTGAGTACTTTTTGGAGCGAAAAACTTTTGGAAGCCAATATTTGAAGAGTTGGTCTTATTCTTAAACAGTCCTAGTAAGTGTTGAATCAATTTTAAAATATTAAGTTTTACAATTTTAATTAAACTGATGATAATATATGTAAGAAAAAGACATGTTTTTTAATTAATTTATATCCTTTCTTTTTTAGATAAAAATTTGACATTTAGAAAATTTCAAGGAGTATTGATGTCAGTTCTTTTAGAAAATATAATTAGGCGAGGAAAACATTAATATTTTCACAATGCATGGATTGCTCATAAACTCTTCATTTGCACCAAGAAATACTACAGATAACGAATTCAAAACTCCAGAACTTTGAATGGATGATATAAGAGAACAATCTTTTTGAGGAGAAAATAAAATTTAAAATAGCCATAAGAGACAAGTGAATTAAGTCAAAAATTCCAAAGAGTAAAGTATATATTTTTAATGTTTATTAGTTAAAATTCTTACTAATTTGCATTTCTTTTTTCACATGTTTACCAATATTAGCAGAATGTTTACCTCAAAGTAATTGCAGGGACATTTTAGCTGGCATTCCATTCTTATGTGGTAAGTAATGATATTCATTTAGCTCTTGTCATATATTTTCAATATTTTTTAAATCCCCTAAATTATAATTTTTTATTTCCAGATGCCGAAGAGAAAAGGAACGATTCTATGCATGCCTTACTCTTATTAAAGAAATGAGCATCTAACGATAAAGAGGTAAATAAATACATGAAATCTTCATTCTATGTATTGACATTAATTGTTTATTCAGATTTTATATATTGCATAGATAAACTGATTCTTTAATTTACTTTCAGATGCAAATGTCCCTTGAGTACCTTTTGGAGCGAAAAACTTTTGGAAGCCAATATTTGAAGAGTTGGTTATTTTCTTAAACAGTCCTAGTAAGTGTTGAATCAATTTTAAAATATTAAGTTTTACAATTTTAATTAAACTGATGATAATATATGTAAGAAAAAGACATGTTTTTTAATTAATTTATATCCTTTCTTTTTTAGATAAAAATTTGACATTTCGAAAATTTCAAGGAGTATTGATGGCAGTTCTTTTAGAAAATATAATTAGGCGAGGAAAACATTAATATTTTCACAATGCATGGATTGCTCACAAACTCTTCATTTGAACCAAGAAATACGACAGATAACGAATTCAAAACTCCAGAACTTTGAATGGATGATATAAGAGAACATTCTTTTTGAGGAGAAAATAAAATTTAAAATAGCCAGAAGCAACAAGTGAATGAAGTCAAAAATTCCAAAGAGTAAAGTATATATTTTTATTGTTTATTAGTTAAAATTCTTACTAATTTGCATTTCTTTTTTCACATGTTTACCAATATTGGCAGAAAGTTTACCTCAAAGGAATTGCAGGGACATTTTAGCTGGCATTCCAATCTTATGTGGTAAGTACTGATATTCATTTAGCTCTTGTCATATATTTTCAATATTTTTTAAATCCCCTAAATTATAATTTTTTATTTCCAGATGCCGAAGAGAAAAGGAACGATTCTATGCATGCCTTACTCTTATTAAAGAAATGAGCATCTAAAGATAAAGAGGTAAATAAATACATGAAATTTTCATTCTATGTATTGACATTAATTGTTTATTCAGATTTTATATATTGCATAGATAAACTGATTCTTTAATTTACTTTCAGATGCAAATGTCCCTTGAGTACCTTTTGGAGCGAAAAACTTTTGAAAGCCAATATTTGAAGAGTTGCTCTTTTTCTTAAACAGTCCTAGTAAGTGTTGAATCAATTTTAAAATATTAAGTTTTACAATTTTAATTAAACTGATGATAATATATGTAAGAAAAAGACATGTTTTTTAATTAATTTATATCCTTTCTTTTTTAGATAAAAATTTGACATTTCGAAAATTTCAAGGAGTATTGATGTCAGTTCTTTTAGAAAATATAATTAAGCGAGGAAAACATTAATATTTTCACAATGCATGGATTGCTCACAAACTCTTCATTTGAACCAAGAAATACGACAGATAACGAATTCAAAACTCCAGAACTTTGAATGGATGATATAAGAGAATATTCTTTTTAAAGAGAAAATAAAATTTAAAATAGCCAGAAGCAACAAGTGAATGAAGTCAAAAATTCCAAAGAGTAAAGTATATATTTTTATTGTTTATTAGTTAAAATTCTTACTAATTTGCATTTCTTTTTTCACATGTTTACCAATATTGGCAGAAAGTTTACCTCAAAGGAATTGCAGGGACATTTTAGCTGGCATTCCAATCTTATGTGGTAAGTACTGATATTCATTTAGCTCTTGTCATATATTTTCAATATTTTTTAAATCCCCTAAATTATAATTTTTTATTTCCAGATGCCGAAGAGAAAAGGAACGATTCTATGCATGCCTTACTCTTATTAAAGAAATGAGCATCTAAAGATAAAGAGGTAAATAAATACATGAAATCTTCATTCTATGTATTGACATTAATTGTTTATTCAGATTTTATATATTGCATAGATAAACTGATTCTTTAATTTACTTTCAGATGCAAATGTCCCTTGAGTACCTTTTGGAGCGAAAAACTTTTGAAAGCCAATATTTGAAGAGTTGGTCTTTTTCTTAAACAGTCCTAGTAAGTGTTGAATCAATTTTAAAATATTAAGTTTTACAATTTTAATTAAACTGATGATAATATATGTAAGAAAAAGACATGTTTTTTAATTAAGTTTTATCCTTTCTTTTTTAGATAAAAATTTGACATTTCGAAAATTTCAAGGAGTATTGATGTCAGTTCTTTTAGAAAATATAATTAGGCGAGGAAAACATTAATATTTTCACAATGCATGGATTGCTCACAAACTCTTCATTTGAACCAAGAAATACGACAGATAACGAATTCAAAACTCCAGAACTTTGAATGGATGATATAAGAGAACAATCTTTTTGAGGAGAAAATAAAATTTAAAATAGCCAGAAGCAACAAGTGAATGAAGTCAAAAATTCCAAAGAGTAAAGTATATATTTTTATTGTTTATTAGTTAAAATTCTTACTAATTTGCATTTCTTTTTTCACATGTTTACCAATATTGGCAGAAAGTTTACCTCAAAGGAATTGCAGGGACATTTTAGCTGGCATTCCAATCTTATGTGGTAAGTACTGATATTCATTTAGCTCTTGTCATATATTTTCAATATTTTTTAAATCCCCTAAATTATAATTTTTTATTTCCAGATGCCGAAGAGAAAAGGAACGATTCTATGCATGCCTTACTCTTCTTAAAGAAATGAGCATCTAAAGATAAAGAGGTAAATAAATACATGAAATCTTCATTCTATGTATTGACATTAATTGTTTATTCAGATTTTATATATTGCATAGATAAACTGATTCTTTAATTTACTTTCAGATGCAAATGTCCCTTGAGTACCTTTTGGAGCGAAAAACTTTTGAAATCCAATATTTGAAGAGTTTTCTTTTTCTTAAACAGTCCTAGTAAGTGTTGAATCAATTTTAAAATATTAAGTTTTACAATTTTAATTAAACTGATGATAATATATGTAAGAAAAAGACATGTTTTTTAATTAATTTTTATCCTTTCTTTTTTAGATAAAAATTTGACATTTCGAAAATTTCAAGGAGTATTGATGTCAGTTCTTTTAGAAAATATAATTAGGCGAGGAAAACATTAATATTTTCACAATGCATGGATTGCTCCCAAACTCTTCATTTGCACCAAGAAATACGACAGATAACGAATTCAAAACTCCAGAACTTTGAATGGATGATATAAGAGAACAATCTTTTTGAGGAGAAAATAAAATTTAAAATAGCCAGAAGCAACAAGTGAATGAAGTCAAAAATTCCAAAGAGTAAAGTATATTTTTTTATTGTTTATTAGTTAAAATTCTTACTAATTTGCATTTCTTTTTTCACATGTTTACCAATATTGGCAGAAAGTTTACCTCAAAGGAATTGCAGGGACATTTTAGCTGGCATTCCAATCTTATGTGGTAAGTACTGATATTCATTTAGCTCTTGTCATATATTTTCAATATTTTTTAAATCCCCTAAATTATAATTTTTTGTTTCCAGATGCCGAAGAGAAAAGGAACGATTCTATGCATGCCTTACTCTTATTAAAGAAATGAGCATCTAAAGATAAAGAGGTAAATAAATACATGAAATCTTCATTCTATGTATTGACATTAATTGTTTATTCAGATTTTATATATTGCATAGATAAACTGATTCTTTAACTTACTTTCAGATGCAAATGTCCCTTGAGTACCTTTTGGAGCGAAAAACTTTTGAAAGCCAATATTTGAAGAGTTGGTCTTTTTCTTAAACAGTCCTAGTAAGTGTTGAATCAATTTTAAAATATTAAGTTTTACAATTTTAATTAAACTGATGATAATATATGTAAGAAAAAGACATGTTTTTTAATTAATTTTTATCCTTTCTTTTTTAGATAAAAATTTGACATTTCGAAAATTTCAAGGAGTATTGATGTCAGTTCTTTTAGAAAATATAATTAGGCGAGGAAAACATTAATATTTTCACAATGCATGGATTGCTCACAAACTCTTCATTTGCACCAAGAAATACGACAGATAACAAATTCAAAACTCCAGAACTTTGAATGGATGATATAAGAGAACAATCTTTTTGAGGAGAAAATAAAATTTAAAATAGCCAGAAGCAACAAGTGAATGAAGTCAAAAATTCCAAAGAGTAAAGTATATATTTTTATTGTTTATTAGTTAAAATTCTTACTAATTTGCATTTCTTTTTTCACATGTTTACCAATATTGGCAGAAAGTTTACCTCAAAGGAATTGCAGGGACATTTTAGCTGGCATTCCCTTCTTATGTGGTAAGTAATGATATTCATTTAGCTCTTGTCATATATTTTCAATATTTTTTAAATCCCCTAAATTATAATTTTTTATTTCCAGATGCCGAAGAGAAAAGGAACAATTCTATGCATGCCTTACTCTTATTAAAGAAATGAGCATCTAACGATAAAGAGGTAAATAAATACATGAAATCTTCATTCTATGTATTGACATTAATTGTTTCTTCAGATTTTATATATTGCATAGATAAACTGATTCTTTAATTTACTTTCAGATGCAAATGTCCCTTGAGTACTTTTTGGAGCGAAAAACTTTTGGAAGCCAATATTTGAAGAGTTGGTCTTTTTCTTAAACAGTCCTAGTAAGTGTTGAATCAATTTTAAAATATTAAGTTTTACAATTTTAATTAAACTGATGATAATATATGTAAGAAAAAGACATGTTTTTTAATTAATTTTTATCCTTTCTTTTTTAGATAAAAATTTGACATTTCGAAAATTTCAAGGAGTATTGATGTCAGTTCTTTTAGAAAATATAATTAGGCGAGGAAAACATTAATATTTTCACAATGCATGGATTGCTCACAAACTCTTCATTTGCACCAAGAAATACGACAGATAACGAATTCAAAACTCCAGAACTTTGAATGGATGATATAAGAGAACAATCTTTTTGAGGAGAAAATAAAATTTAAAATAGCCAGAAGCAACAAGTGAATGAAGTCAAAAATTCCAAAGAGTAAAGTATATATTTTTATTGTTTATTAGTTAAAATTCTTACTAATTTGCATTTCTTTTTTCACATGTTTACCAATATTGGCAGAAAGTTTACCTCAAAGGAATTGCAGGGACATTTTAGCTGGCATTCCATTCTTATGTGGTAAGTAATGATATTCATTTAGCTCTTGTCATATATTTTCAATATTTTTTAAATCCCCTAAATTATAATTTTTTATTTCCAGATGCCGAAGAGAAAAGGAACGATTCTATGCATGCCTTACTCTTATTAAAGAAATGAGCATCTAACGATAAAGAGGTAAATAAATACATGAAATCTTCATTCTATGTATTGACATTAATTGTTTCTTCAGATTTTATATATTGCATAGATAAACTGATTCTTTAATTTACTTTCAGATGCAAATGTCCCTTGAGTACTTTTTGGAGCGAAAAACTTTTGGAAGCCAATATTTGAAGAGTTGGTCTTATTCTTAAACAGTCCTAGTAAGTGTTGAATCAATTTTAAAATATTAAGTTTTACAATTTTAATTAAACTGATGATAATATATGTAAGAAAAAGACATGTTTTTTAATTAATTTATATCCTTTCTTTTTTAGATAAAAATTTGACATTTCGAAAATTTCAAGGAGTATTGATGTCAGTTCTTTTAGAAAATATAATTAGGCGAGGAAAACATTAATATTTTCACAATGCATGGATTGCTCACAAACTCTTCATTTGCACCAAGAAATACTACAGATAACGAATTCAAAACTCCAGAACTTTGAATGGATGATATAAGAGAACAATCTTTTTGAGGAGAAAATAAAATTTAAAATAGCCATAAGAGACAAGTGAATTAAGTCAAAAATTCCAAAGAGTAATGTATATATTTTTAATGTTTATTAGTTAAAATTCTTACTAATTTGCATTTCTTTTTTCACATGTTTACCAATATTGGCAGAATGTTTACCTCAAAGTAATTGCAGGGACATTTTAGCTGGCATTCCATTCTTATGTGGTAAGTAATGATATTCATTTAGCTCTTGTCATATATTTTCAATATTTTTTAAATCCCCTAAATTATAATTTTTTATTTCCAGATGCCGAAGAGAAAAGGAACGATTCTATGCATGCCTTACTCTTATTAAAGAAATGAGCATCTAACGATAAAGAGGTAAATAAATACATGAAATCTTCATTCTATGTATTGACATTAATTGTTTATTCAGATTTTATATATTGCATAGATAAACTGATTCTTTAATTTACTTTCAGATGCAAATGTCCCTTGAGTACCTTTTGGAGCGAAAAACTTTTGGAAGCCAATATTTGAAGAGTTGGTTATTTTCTTAAACAGTCCTAGTAAGTGTTGAATCAATTTTAAAATATTAAGTTTTACAATTTTAATTAAACTGATGATAATATATGTAAGAAAAAGACATGTTTTTTAATTAATTTATATCCTTTCTTTTTTAGATAAAAATTTGACATTTCGAAAATTTCAAGGAGTATTGATGTCAGTTCTTTTAGAAAATATAATTAGGCGAGGAAAACATTAATATTTTCACAATGCATGGATTGCTCACAAACTCTTCATTTGAACCAAGAAATACGACAGATAACGAATTCAAAACTCCAGAACTTTGAATGGATGATATAAGAGAACATTCTTTTTGAGGAGAAAATAAAATTTAAAATAGCCAGAAGCAACAAGTGAATGAAGTCAAAAATTCCAAAGAGTAAAGTATATATTTTTATTGTTTATTAGTTAAAATTCTTACTAATTTGCATTTCTTTTTTCACATGTTTACCAATATTGGCAGAAAGTTTACCTCAAAGGAATTGCAGGGACATTTTAGCTGGCATTCCAATCTTATGTGGTAAGTACTGATATTCATTTAGCTCTTGTCATATATTTTCAATATTTTTTAAATCCCCTAAATTATAATTTTTTATTTCCAGATGCCGAAGAGAAAAGGAACGATTCTATGCATGCCTTACTCTTATTAAAGAAATGAGCATCTAAAGATAAAGAGGTAAATAAATACATGAAATTTTCATTCTATGTATTGACATTAATTGTTTATTCAGATTTTATATATTGCATAGATAAACTGATTCTTTAATTTACTTTCAGATGCAAATGTCCCTTGAGTACCTTTTGGAGCGAAAAACTTTTGAAAGCCAATATTTGAAGAGTTGGTCTTTTTCTTAAACAGTCCTAGTAAGTGTTGAATCAATTTTAAAATATTAAGTTTTACAATTTTAATTAAACTGATGATAATATATGTAAGAAAAAGACATGTT
Source organism: Linyphia triangularis (assembly GCA_963978545.1). Taxonomy (NCBI): domain Eukaryota; kingdom Metazoa; phylum Arthropoda; class Arachnida; order Araneae; family Linyphiidae; genus Linyphia; species Linyphia triangularis. Next base: position 76,930,827 of record OZ021729.1, read on the forward strand.
TTTTAATTAATTTATATCCTTTCTTTTTTAGATAAAAATTTGACATTTCGAAAATTTCAAGGAGTATTGATGTCAGTTCTTTTAGAAAATATAATTAGGCGAGGAAAACATTAATATTTTCACAATGCATGGATTGCTCACAAACTCTTCATTTGAACCAAGAAATACGACAGATAACGAATTCAAAACTCCAGAACTTTGAATGGATGATATAAGAGAATATTCTTTTTAAAGAGAAAATAAAATTTAAAATAGCCAGAAGCAACAAGTGAATGAAGTCAAAAATTCCAAAGAGTAAAGTATATATTTTTATTGTTTATTAGTTAAAATTCTTACTAATTTGCATTTCTTTTTTCACATGTTTACCAATATTGGCAGAAAGTTTACCTCAAAGGAATTGCAGGGACATTTTAGCTGGCATTCCAATCTTATGTGGTAAGTACTGATATTCATTTAGCTCTTGTCATATATTTTCAATATTTTTTAAATCCCCTAAATTATAATTTTTTATTTCCAGATGCCGAAGAGAAAAGGAACGATTCTATGCATGCCTTACTCTTATTAAAGAAATGAGCATCTAAAGATAAAGAGGTAAATAAATACATGAAATCTTCATTCTATGTATTGACATTAATTGTTTATTCAGATTTTATATATTGCATAGATAAACTGATTCTTTAATTTACTTTCAGATGCAAATGTCCCTTGAGTACCTTTTGGAGCGAAAAACTTTTGAAAGCCAATATTTGAAGAGTTGGTCTTTTTCTTAAACAGTCCTAGTAAGTGTTGAATCAATTTTAAAATATTAAGTTTTACAATTTTAATTAAACTGATGATAATATATGTAAGAAAAAGACATGTTTTTTAATTAAGTTTTATCCTTTCTTTTTTAGATAAAAATTTGACATTTCGAAAATTTCAAGGAGTATTGATGTCAGTTCTTTTAGAAAATATAATTAGGCGAGGAAAACATTAATATTTTCACAATGCATGGATTGCTCACAAACTCTTCATTTGAACCAAGAAATACGACAGATAACGAATTCAAAACTCCAGAACTTTGAATGGATGATATAAGAGAACAATCTTTTTGAGGAGAAAATAAAATTTAAAATAGCCAGAAGCAACAAGTGAATGAAGTCAAAAATTCCAAAGAGTAAAGTATATATTTTTATTGTTTATTAGTTAAAATTCTTATTAATTTGCATTTCTTTTTTCACATGTTTACCAATATTGGCAGAAAGTTTACCTCAAAGGAATTGCAGGGACATTTTAGCTGGCATTCCAATCTTATGTGGTAAGTACTGATATTCATTTAGCTCTTGTCATATATTTTCAATATTTTTTAAATCCCCTAAATTATAATTTTTTATTTCCAGATGCCGAAGAGAAAAGGAACGATTCTATGCATGCCTTACTCTTCTTAAAGAAATGAGCATCTAAAGATAAAGAGGTAAATAAATACATGAAATCTTCATTCTATGTATTGACATTAATTGTTTATTCAGATTTTATATATTGCATAGATAAACTGATTCTTTAATTTACTTTCAGATGCAAATGTCCCTTGAGTACCTTTTGGAGCGAAAAACTTTTGAAAGCCAATATTTGAAGAGTTTTCTTTTTCTTAAACAGTCCTAGTAAGTGTTGAATCAATTTTAAAATATTAAGTTTTACAATTTTAATTAAACTGATGATAATATATGTAAGAAAAAGACATGTTTTTTAATTAATTTTTATCCTTTCTTTTTTAGATAAAAATTTGACATTTCGAAAATTTCAAGGAGTATTGATGTCAGTTCTTTTAGAAAATATAATTAGGCGAGGAAAACATTAATATTTTCACAATGCATGGATTGCTCCCAAACTCTTCATTTGCACCAAGAAATACGACAGATAACGAATTCAAAACTCCAGAACTTTGAATGGATGATATAAGAGAACAATCTTTTTGAGGAGAAAATAAAATTTAAAATAGCCATAAGAGACAAGTGAATTAAGTCAAAAATTCCAAAGAGTAAAGTATATATTTTTAATGTTTATTAGTTAAAATTCTTACTAATTTGCATTTCTTTTTTCACATGTTTACCAATATTGGCAGAATGTTTACCTCAAAGTAATTGCAGGGACATTTTAGCTGGCATTCCATTCTTATGTGGTAAGTAATGATATTCATTTAGCTCTTGTCATATATTTTCAATATTTTTTAAATCCCCTAAATTATAATTTTTTATTTCCAGATGCCGAAGAGAAAAGGAACGATTCTATGCATGCCTTACTCTTATTAAAGAAATGAGCATCTAACGATAAAGAGGTAAATAAATACATGAAATCTTCATTCTATGTATTGACATTAATTGTTTATTCAGATTTTATATATTGCATAGATAAACTGATTCTTTAATTTACTTTCAGATGCAAATGTCCCTTGAGTACCTTTTGGAGCGAAAAACTTTTGGAAGCCAATATTTGAAGAGTTGGTTATTTTCTTAAACAGTCCTAGTAAGTGTTGAATCAATTTTAAAATATTAAGTTTTACAATTTTAATTAAACTGATGATAATATATGTAAGAAAAAGACATGTTTTTTAATTAATTTATATCCTTTCTTTTTTAGATAAAAATTTGACATTTCGAAAATTTCAAGGAGTATTGATGTCAGTTCTTTTAGAAAATATAATTAGGCGAGGAAAACATTAATATTTTCACAATGCATGGATTGCTCACAAACTCTTCATTTGAACCAAGAAATACGACAGATAACGAATTCAAAACTCCAGAACTTTGAATGGATGATATAAGAGAACATTCTTTTTGAGGAGAAAATAAAATTTAAAATAGCCAGAAGCAACAAGTGAATGAAGTCAAAAATTCCAAAGAGTAAAGTATATATTTTTATTGTTTATTAGTTAAAATTCTTACTAATTTGCATTTCTTTTTTCACATGTTTACCAATATTGGCAGAAAGTTTACCTCAAAGGAATTGCAGGGACATTTTAGCTGGCATTCCAATCTTATGTGGTAAGTACTGATATTCATTTAGCTCTTGTCATATATTTTCAATATTTTTTAAATCCCCTAAATTATAATTTTTTATTTCCAGATGCCGAAGAGAAAAGGAACGATTCTATGCATGCCTTACTCTTATTAAAGAAATGAGCATCTAAAGATAAAGAGGTAAATAAATACATGAAATTTTCATTCTATGTATTGACATTAATTGTTTATTCAGATTTTATATATTGCATAGATAAACTGATTCTTTAATTTACTTTCAGATGCAAATGTCCCTTGAGTACCTTTTGGAGCGAAAAACTTTTGAAAGCCAATATTTGAAGAGTTGGTCTTTTTCTTAAACAGTCCTAGTAAGTGTTGAATCAATTTTAAAATATTAAGTTTTACAATTTTAATTAAACTGATGATAATATATGTAAGAAAAAGACATGTTTTTTAATTAATTTATATCCTTTCTTTTTTAGATAAAAATTTGACATTTCGAAAATTTCAAGGAGTATTGATGTCAGTTCTTTTAGAAAATATAATTAGGCGAGGAAAACATTAATATTTTCACAATGCATGGATTGCTCACAAACTCTTCATTTGAACCAAGAAATACGACAGATAACGAATTCAAAACTCCAGAACTTTGAATGGATGATATAAGAGAATATTCTTTTTAAAGAGAAAATAAAATTTAAAATAGCCAGAAGCAACAAGTGAATGAAGTCAAAAATTCCAAAGAGTAAAGTATATATTTTTATTGTTTATTAGTTAAAATTCTTACTAATTTGCATTTCTTTTTTCACATGTTTACCAATATTGGCAGAAAGTTTACCTCAAAGGAATTGCAGGGACATTTTAGCTGGCATTCCAATCTTATGTGGTAAGTACTGATATTCATTTAGCTCTTGTCATATATTTTCAATATTTTTTAAATCCCCTAAATTATAATTTTTTATTTCCAGATGCCGAAGAGAAAAGGAACGATTCTATGCATGCCTTACTCTTATTAAAGAAATGAGCATCTAAAGATAAAGAGGTAAATAAATACATGAAATCTTCATTCTATGTATTGACATTAATTGTTTATTCAGATTTTATATATTGCATAGATAAACTGATTCTTTAATTTACTTTCAGATGCAAATGTCCCTTGAGTACCTTTTGGAGCGAAAAACTTTTGAAAGCCAATATTTGAAGAGTTGGTCTTTTTCTTAAACAGTCCTAGTAAGTGTTGAATCAATTTTAAAATATTAAGTTTTACAATTTTAATTAAACTGATGATAATATATGTAAGAAAAAGACATGTTTTTTAATTAAGTTTTATCCTTTCTTTTTTAGATAAAAATTTGACATTTCGAAAATTTCAAGGAGTATTGATGTCAGTTCTTTTAGAAAATATAATTAGGCGAGGAAAACATTAATATTTTCACAATGCATGGATTGCTCACAAACTCTTCATTTGAACCAAGAAATACGACAGATAACGAATTCAAAACTCCAGAACTTTGAATGGATGATATAAGAGAACAATCTTTTTGAGGAGAAAATAAAATTTAAAATAGCCAGAAGCAACAAGTGAATGAAGTCAAAAATTCCAAAGAGTAAAGTATATATTTTTATTGTTTATTAGTTAAAATTCTTATTAATTTGCATTTCTTTTTTCACATGTTTACCAATATTGGCAGAAAGTTTACCTCAAAGGAATTGCAGGGACATTTTAGCTGGCATTCCAATCTTATGTGGTAAGTACTGATATTCATTTAGCTCTTGTCATATATTTTCAATATTTTTTAAATCCCCTAAATTATAATTTTTTATTTCCAGATGCCGAAGAGAAAAGGAACGATTCTATGCATGCCTTACTCTTCTTAAAGAAATGAGCATCTAAAGATAAAGAGGTAAATAAATACATGAAATCTTCATTCTATGTATTGACATTAATTGTTTATTCAGATTTTATATATTGCATAGATAAACTGATTCTTTAATTTACTTTCAGATGCAAATGTCCCTTGAGTACCTTTTGGAGCGAAAAACTTTTGAAAGCCAATATTTGAAGAGTTTTCTTTTTCTTAAACAGTCCTAGTAAGTGTTGAATCAATTTTAAAATATTAAGTTTTACAATTTTAATTAAACTGATGATAATATATGTAAGAAAAAGACATGTTTTTTAATTAATTTTTATCCTTTCTTTTTTAGATAAAAATTTGACATTTCGAAAATTTCAAGGAGTATTGATGTCAGTTCTTTTAGAAAATATAATTAGGCGAGGAAAACATTAATATTTTCACAATGCATGGATTGCTCCCAAACTCTTCATTTGCACCAAGAAATACGACAGATAACGAATTCAAAACTCCAGAACTTTGAATGGATGATATAAGAGAACAATCTTTTTGAGGAGAAAATAAAATTTAAAATAGCCAGAAGCAACAAGTGAATGAAGTCAAAAATTCCAAAGAGTAAAGTATATTTTTTTATTGTTTATTAGTTAAAATTCTTACTAATTTGCATTTCTTTTTTCACATGTTTACCAATATTGGCAGAAAGTTTACCTCAAAGGAATTGCAGGGACATTTTAGCTGGCATTCCAATCTTATGTGGTAAGTACTGATATTCATTTAGCTCTTGTCATATATTTTCAATATTTTTTAAATCCCCTAAATTATAATTTTTTGTTTCCAGATGCCGAAGAGAAAAGGAACGATTCTATGCATGCCTTACTCTTATTAAAGAAATGAGCATCTAAAGATAAAGAGGTAAATAAATACATGAAATCTTCATTCTATGTATTGACATTAATTGTTTATTCAGATTTTATATATTGCATAGATAAACTGATTCTTTAACTTACTTTCAGATGCAAATGTCCCTTGAGTACCTTTTGGAGCGAAAAACTTTTGAAAGCCAATATTTGAAGAGTTGGTCTTTTTCTTAAACAGTCCTAGTAAGTGTTGAATCAATTTTAAAATATTAAGTTTTACAATTTTAATTAAACTGATGATAATATATGTAAGAAAAAGACATGTTTTTTAATTAATTTTTATCCTTTCTTTTTTAGATAAAAATTTGACATTTCGAAAATTTCAAGGAGTATTGATGTCAGTTCTTTTAGAAAATATAATTAGGCGAGGAAAACATTAATATTTTCACAATGCATGGATTGCTCACAAACTCTTCATTTGCACCAAGAAATACGACAGATAACGAATTCAAAACTCCAGAACTTTGAATGGATGATATAAGAGAACAATCTTTTTGAGGAGAAAATAAAATTTAAAATAGCCAGAAGCAACAAGTGAATGAAGTCAAAAATTTCAAAGAGTAAAGTATATATTTTTATTGTTTATTAGTTAAAATTCTTACTAATTTGCATTTCTTTTTTCACATGTTTACCAATATTGGCAGAAAGTTTACCTCAAAGGAATTGCAGGGACATTTTAGCTGGCATTCCATTCTTATGTGGTAAGTAATGATATTCATTTAGCTCTTGTCATATATTTTCAATATTTTTTAAATCCCCTAAATTATAATTTTTTATTTCCAGATGCCGAAGAGAAAAGGAACAATTCTATGCATGCCTTACTCTTATTAAAGAAATGAGCATCTAACGATAAAGAGGTAAATAAATACATGAAATCTTCATTCTATGTATTGACATTAATTGTTTCTTCAGATTTTATATATTGCATAGATAAACTGATTCTTTAATTTACTTTCAGATGCAAATGTCCCTTGAGTACTTTTTGGAGCGAAAAACTTTTGGAAGCCAATATTTAAAGAGTTGGTCTTTTTCTTAAACAGTCCTAGTAAGTGTTGAATCAATTTTAAAATATTAAGTTTTACAATTTTAATTAAACTGATGATAATATATGTAAGAAAAAGACATGTTTTTTAATTAATTTATATCCTTTCTTTTTTAGATAAAAATTTGACATTTCGAAAATTTCAAGGAGTATTGATGTCAGTTCTTTTAGAAAATATAATTAGGCGAGGAAAACATTAATATTTTCACAATGCATGGATTGCTCACAAACTCTTCATTTGAACCAAGAAATACGACAGATAACGAATTCAAAACTCCAGAACTTTGAATGGATGATATAAGAGAACATTCTTTTTGAGGAGAAAATAAAATTTAAAATAGCCAGAAGCAACAAGTGAATGAAGTCAAAAATTCCAAAGAGTAAAGTATATATTTTTATTGTTTATTAGTTAAAATTCTTACTAATTTGCATTTCTTTTTTCACATGTTTACCAATATTGGCAGAAAGTTTACCTCAAAGGAATTGCAGGGACATTTTAGCTGGAATTCCAATCTTATGTGGTAAGTACTGATTTTCATTTAGCTCTTGTCATATATTTTCAATATTTTTTAAATCCCCTAAATTATAATTTTTTATTTCCAGATGCCGAAGAGAAAAGGAACGATTCTATGCATGCCTTACTCTTATTAAAGAAATGAGCATCTAACGATAAAGAGGTAAATAAATACATGAAATCTTCATTCTATGTATTGACATTAATTGTTTCTTCAGATTTTATATATTGCATAGATAAACTGATTCTTTAATTTACTTTCAGATGCAAATGTCCCTTGAGTACCTTTTGGAGCGAAAAACTTTTGTAAGCCAATATTTGAAGAGTTGGTCTTTTTCTTAAACAGTCCTAGTAAGTGTTGAATCAATTTTAAAATATTAAGTTTTACAATTTTAATTAAACTGATGATAATACATGTAACAAAAAGACATGTTTTTTAATTAATTTATATCCTTTCTTTTTTAGATAAAAATTTGACATTTCGAAAATTTCAAGGAGTATTGATGGCAGTTCTTTTAGAAAATATAATTAGGCGAGGAAAACATTAATATTTTCACAATGCATGGATTGCTCACAAACTCTTCATTTGAACCAAGAAATACGACAGATAACGAATTCAAAACTCCAGAACTTTGAATGGATGATATAAGAGAACATTCTTTTTGAGGAGAAAATAAAATTTAAAATAGCCAGAAGCAACAAGTGAATGAAGTCAAAAATTCCAAAGAGTAAAGTATATATTTTTATTGTTTATTAGTTAAAATTCTTACTAATTTGCATTTCTTTTTTCACATGTTTACCAATATTGGCAGAAAGTTTACCTCAAAGGAATTGCAGGGACATTTTAGCTGGCATTCCATTCTTATGTGGTAAGTAATGATATTCATTTAGCTCTTGTCATATATTTTCAATATTTTTTAAATCCCCTAAATTATAATTTTTTATTTCCAGATGCCGAAGAGAAAAGGAACGATTCTATGCATGCCTTACTCTTATTAAAGAAATGAGCATCTAACGATAAAGAGGTAAATAAATACATGAAATCTTCATTCTATGTATTGACATTAATTGTTTCTTCAGATTTTATATATTGCATAGATAAACTGATTCTTTAATTTACTTTCAGATGCAAATGTCCCTTGAGTACCTTTTGGAGCGAAAAACTTTTGGAAGCCAATATTTGAAGAGTTGGTCTTTTTCTTAAACAGTCCTAGTAAGTGTTGAATCAATTTTAAAATATTAAGTTTTACAATTTTAATTAAACTGATGATAATACATGTAACAAAAAGACATGTTTTTTAATTAATTTATATCCTTTCTTTTTTAGATAAAAATTTGACATTTCGAAAATTTCAAGGAGTATTGATGTCAGTTCTTTTAGAAAATATAATTAGGCGAGGAAAACATTAATATTTTCACAATGCATGGATTGCTCACAAACTCTTCATTTGAATCAAGAAATACGACAGATAACGAATTCAAAACTCCAGAACTTTGAATGGATGATATAAGAGAACATTCTTTTTGAGGAGAAAATAAAATTTAAAATAGCCAGAAGCAACAAGTGAATGAAGTCAAAAATTCCAAAGAGTAAAGTATATATTTTTATTGTTTATTAGTTAAAATTCTTACTAATTTGCATTTCTTTTTTCACATGTTTACCAATATTGGCAGAAAGTTTACCTCAAAGGAATTGCAGGGACATTTTAGCTGGAATTCCAATCTTATGTGGTAAGTACTGATTTTCATTTAGCTCTTGTCATATATTTTCAATATTTTTTAAATCCCCTAAATTATAATTTTTTATTTCCAGATGCCGAAGAGAAAAGGAACGATTCTATGCATGCCTTACTCTTATTAAAGAAATGAGCATCTAACGATAAAGAGGTAAATAAATACATGAAATCTTCATTCTATGTATTGACATTAATTGTTTCTTCAGATTTTATATATTGCATAGATAAACTGATTCTTTAATTTACTTTCAGATGCAAATGTCCCTTGAGTACCTTTTGGAGCGAAAAACTTTTGTAAGCCAATATTTGAAGAGTTGGTCTTTTTCTTAAACAGTCCTAGTAAGTGTTGAATCAATTTTAAAATATTAAGTTTTACAATTTTAATTAAACTGATGATAATACATGTAACAAAAAGACATGTTTTTTAATTAATTTATATCCTTTCTTTTTTAGATAAAAATTTGACATTTCGAAAATTTCAAGGAGTATTGATGGCAGTTCTTTTAGAAAATATAATTAGGCGAGGAAAACATTAATATTTTCACAATGCATGGATTGCTCACAAACTCTTCATTTGAACCAAGAAATACGACAGATAACGAATTCAAAACTCCAGAACTTTGAATGGATGATATAAGAGAACATTCTTTTTGAGGAGAAAATAAAATTTAAAATAGCCAGAAGCAACAAGTGAATGAAGTCAAAAATTCCAAAGAGTAAAGTATATATTTTTATTGTTTATTAGTTAAAATTCTTACTAATTTGCATTTCTTTTTTCACATGTTTACCAATATTGGCAGAAAGTTTACCTCAAAGGAATTGCAGGGACATTTTAGCTGGCATTCCATTCTTATGTGGTAAGTAATGATATTCATTTAGCTCTTGTCATATATTTTCAATATTTTTTAAATCCCCTAAATTATAATTTTTTATTTCCAGATGCCGAAGAGAAAAGGAACGATTCTATGCATGCCTTACTCTTATTAAAGAAATGAGCATCTAACGATAAAGAGGTAAATAAATACATGAAATCTTCATTCTATGTATTGACATTAATTGTTTCTTCAGATTTTATATATTGCATAGATAAACTGATTCTTTAATTTACTTTCAGATGCAAATGTCCCTTGAGTACCTTTTGGAGCGAAAAACTTTTGTAAGCCAATATTTGAAGAGTTGGTCTTTTTCTTAAACAGTCCTAGTAAGTGTTGAATCAATTTTAAAATATTAAGTTTTACAATTTTAATTAAACTGATGATAATACATGTAACAAAAAGACATGTTTTTTAATTAATTTATATCCTTTCTTTTTTAGATAAAAATTTGACATTTCGAAAATTTCAAGGAGTATTGATGGCAGTTCTTTTAGAAAATATAATTAGGCGAGGAAAACATTAATATTTTCACAATGCATGGATTGCTCACAAACTCTTCATTTGAACCAAGAAATACGACAGATAACGAATTCAAAACTCCAGAACTTTGAATGGATGATATAAGAGAACATTCTTTTTGAGGAGAAAATAAAATTTAAAATAGCCAGAAGCAACAAGTGAATGAAGTCAAAAATTCCAAAGAGTAAAGTATATATTTTTATTGTTTATTAGTTAAAATTCTTACTAATTTGCATTTCTTTTTTCACATGTTTACCAATATTGGCAGAAAGTTTACCTCAAAGGAATTGCAGGGACATTTTAGCTGGCATTCCATTCTTATGTGGTAAGTAATGATATTCATTTAGCTCTTGTCATATATTTTCAATATTTTTTAAATCCCCTAAATTATAATTTTTTATTTCCAGATGCCGAAGAGAAAAGGAACGATTCTATGCATGCCTTACTCTTATTAAAGAAATGAGCATCTAACGATAAAGAGGTAAATAAATACATGAAATCTTCATTCTATGTATTGACATTAATTGTTTCTTCAGATTTTATATATTGCATAGATAAACTGATTCTTTAATTTACTTTCAGATGCAAATGTCCCTTGAGTACCTTTTGGAGCGAAAAACTTTTGGAAGCCAATATTTGAAGAGTTGGTCTTTTTCTTAAACAGTCCTAGTAAGTGTTGAATCAATTTTAAAATATTAAGTTTTACAATTTTAATTAAACTGATGATAATACATGTAACAAAAAGACATGTTTTTTAATTAATTTATATCCTTTCTTTTTTAGATAAAAATTTGACATTTCGAAAATTTCAAGGAGTATTGATGTCAGTTCTTTTAGAAAATATAATTAGGCGAGGAAAACATTAATATTTTCACAATGCATGGATTGCTCACAAACTCTTCATTTGAATCAAGAAATACGACAGATAACGAATTCAAAACTCCAGAACTTTGAATGGATGATATAAGAGAACATTCTTTTTGAGGAGAAAATAAAATTTAAAATAGCCAGAAGCAACAAGTGAATGAAGTCAAAAATTCCAAAGAGTAAAGTATATATTTTTATTGTTTATTAGTTAAAATTCTTACTAATTTGCATTTCTTTTTTCACATGTTTACCAATATTGGCAGAAAGTTTACCTCAAAGGAATTTCAGGGACATTTTAGCTGGCATTCCAATCTTATGTGGTAAGTACTGATATTCATTTAGCTCTTGTCATATATTTTCAATATTTTTTAAATCCTCTAAATTATAATTTTTTATTTCCAGATGCCGAAGAGAAAAGGAACGATTCTATGCATGCCTTACTCTTATTAAAGAAATGAGCATCTAAAGATAAAGAGGTAAATAAATACATGAAATCTTCATTCTATGTATTGACATTAATTGTTTATTCAGATTTTATATATCGCATAGATAAACTGATTCTTTAATTTACTTTCAGATGCAAATGTCCCTTGAGTACCTTTTGGAGCGAAAAACTTTTGGAAGCCAATATTTGAAGAGTTGGTCTTTTTCTTAAACAGTCCTAGTAAGTGTTGAATCAATTTTAAAATATTAAGTTTTACAATTTTAATTAAACTGATGATAATATATGTAAGAAAAAGACATGTTTTTTAATTAATTTATATAATTTCTTTTTTAGATAAAAATTTGACATTTCGAAAATTTCAAGGAGTATTGATGGCAGTTCTTTTAGAAAATATAATTAGGCGAGGAAAACTTTAATATTTTCACAATGCATGGATTGCTCACAAACTCTTCATTTGAACCAAGAAATACGACAGATAACGAATTCAAAACTCCAGAACTTTGAATGGATGATATAAGAGAACATTCTTTTTGAGGAGAAAATAAAATTTAAAATAGCCAGAAGCAACAAGTGAATGAAGTCAAAAATTCCAAAGAGTAAAGTATATATTTTTATTGTTTATTAGTTAAAATTCTTACTAATTTGCATTTCTTTTTTCACATGTTTACCAATATTGGCAGAAAGTTTACCTCAAAGGAATTGCAGGGACATTTTAGCTGGCATTCCAATCTTATGTGGTAAGTACTGATATTCATTTAGCTCTTGTCATATATTTTCAATATTTTTTAAATCCCCTAAATTATAATTTTTTATTTCCAGATGCCGAAGAGAAAAGGAACGATTCTATGCATGCCTTACTCTTATTAAAGAAATGAGCATCTAAAGATAAAGAGGTAAATAAATACATGAAATCTTCATTCTATGTATTGACATTAATTGTTTATTCAGATTTTATATATCGCATAGATAAACTGATTCTTTAATTTACTTTCAGATGCAAATGTCCCTTGAGTACCTTTTGGAGCGAAAAACTTTTGGAAGCCAATATTTGAAGAGTTGGTCTTTTTCTTAAACAGTCCTAGTAAGTGTTGAATCAATTTTAAAATATTAAGTTTTACAATTTTAATTAAACTGATGATAATATATGTAAGAAAAGACATGTTTTTTAATTAATTTATATCCTTTCTTTTTTAGATAAAAATTTGACATTACGAAAATTTCAAGGAGTATTGATGTCAATTCTTTTAGAAAATATAATTAGGCGAGGAAAACATTAATATTTTCACAATGCATGGATTGCTCACAAACTCTTCATTTGAACCAAGAAATACGACAGATAACGAATTCAAAACTCCAGAACTTTGAATGGATGATATAAGAGAACATTCTTTTTGAGGAGAAAATAAAATTTAAAATAGCCAGAAGCAACAAGTGAATGAAGTCAAAAATTCCAAAGAGTAAAGTATATATTTTTATTGTTTATTAGTTAAAATTCTTACTAATTTGCATTTCTTTTTTCACATGTTTACCAATATTGGCAGAAAGTTTACCTCAAAGGAACTGCAGGGACATTTTAGCTGGCATTCCAATCTTATGTGGTAAGTACTGATATTCATTTAGCTCTTGTCATATATTTTCGATATTTTTTAAATCCCCTAAATTATAATTTTTTATTTCCAGATGCCGAAGAGAAAAGGAACGATTCTATGCATGCCTTACTCTTATTAAAGAAATGAGCATCTAAAGATAAAGAGGTAAATAAATACATGAAATCTTCATTCTATGTATTGACATTAATTGTTTATTCAGATTTTATATATTGCATAGATAAACTGATTCTTTAATTTACTTTCAGATGCAAATGTCCCTTGAGTACCTTTTGGAGCGAAAAACTTTTGAAAGCCAATATTTGAAGAGTTTTCTTTTTCTTAAACAGTCCTAGTAAGTGTTGAATCAATTTTAAAATATTAAGTTTTACAATTTTAATTAAACTGATGATAATATATGTAAGAAAAAGACATGTTTTTTAATTAAGTTTTATCCTTTCTTTTTTAGATAAAAATTTGACATTTCGAAAATTTCAAGGAGTATTGATGTCAGTTCTTTTAGAAAATATAATTAGGCAAGGAAAACATCAATATTTTCACAATGCATGGATTGCTCACAAACTCTTCATTTGAACCAAGAAATACGACAGATAACGAATTCAAAACTCCAGAACTTTGAATGGATGATATAAGAGAACATTCTTTTTGAGGAGAAAATAAAATTTAAAATAGCCAGAAGCAACAAGTGAATGAAGTCAAAAATTCCAAAGAGTAAAGTATATATTTTTATTGTTTATTAGTTAAAATTCTTACTAATTTGCATTTCTTTTTTCACATGTTTACCAATATTGGCAGAAAGTTTACCTCAAAGGAATTGCAGGGACATTTTAGCTGGCATTCCAATCTTATGTGGTAAGTACTGATATTCATTTAGCTCTTGTCATATATTTTCAATATTTTTTAAATCCCCTAAATTATAATTTTTTGTTTCCAGATGCCGAAGAGAAAAGGAACGATTCTATGCATGCCTTACTCTTATTAAAGAAATGAGCATCTAAAGATAAAGAGGTAAATAAATACATGAAATCTTCATTCTATATATTGACATTAATTGTTTATTCAGATTTTATATATTGCATAGATAAACTGATTCTTTAACTTACTTTCAGATGCAAATGTCCCTTGAGTACCTTTTGGAGCGAAAAACTTTTGAAAGCCAATATTTGAAGAGTTGGTCTTTTTCTTAAACAGTCCTAGTAAGTGTTGAATCAATTTTAAAATATTAAGTTTTACAATTTTAATTAAACTGATGATAATATATGTAAGAAAAAGACATGTTTTTTAATTAATTTTTATCCTTTCTTTTTTAGATAAAAATTTGACATTTCGAAAATTTCAAGGAGTATTGATGTCAGTTCTTTTAGAAAATATAATTAGGCGAGGAAAACATTAATATTTTCACAATGCATGGATTGCTCACAAACTCTTCATTTGCACCAAGAAATACGACAGATAACGAATTCAAAACTCCAGAACTTTGAATGGATGATATAAGAGAACAATCTTTTTGAGGAGAAAATAAAATTTAAAATAGCCAGAAGCAACAAGTGAATGAAGTCAAAAATTCCAAAGAGTAAAGTATATATTTTTATTGTTTATTAGTTAAAATTCTTACTAATTTGCATTTCTTTTTTCACATGTTTACCAATATTGGCAGAAAGTTTACCTCAAAGGAATTGCAGGGACATTTTAGCTGGCATTCCATTCTTATGTGGTAAGTAATGATATTCATTTAGCTCTTGTCATATATTTTCAATATTTTTTAAATCCCCTAAATTATAATTTTTTATTTCCAGATGCCGAAGAGAAAAGGAACGATTCTATGCATGCCTTACTCTTATTAAAGAAATGAGCATCTAACGATAAAGAGGTAAATAAATACATGAAATCTTCATTCTATGTATTGACATTAATTGTTTATTCAGATTTTATATATTGCATAGATAAACTGATTCTTTAATTTACTTTCAGATGCAAATGTCCCTTGAGTACCTTTTGGAGCGAAAAACTTTTGGAAGATAATATTTGAAGAGTTGGTTATTTTCTTAAACAGTCCTAGTAAGTGTTGAATCAATTTTAAAATATTAAGTTTTACAATTTTAATTAAACTGATGATAATATATGTAAGAAAAAGACATGTTTTTTAATTAATTTATATCCTTTCTTTTTTAGATAAAAATTTGACATTTCGAAAATTTCAAGGAGTATTGATGTCAGTTCTTTTAGAAAATATAATTAGGCGAGGAAAACATTAATATTTTCACAATGCATGGATTGCTCACAAACTCTTCATTTGAACCAAGAAATACGACAGATAACGAATTCAAAACTCCAGAACTTTGAATATATGATATAAGAGAACATTCTTTTTGAGGAGAAAATAAAATTTAAAATAGCCAGAAGCAACAAGTGAATGAAGTCAAAAATTCCAAAGAGTAAAGTATATATTTTTATTGTTTATTAGTTAAAATTCTTACTAATTTGCATTTCTTTTTTCACATGTTTACCAATATTGGCAGAAAGTTTACCTCAAAGGAATTGCAGGGACATTTTAGCTGGCATTCCAATCTTATGTGGTAAGTACTGATATTCATTTAGCTCTTGTCATATATTTTCAATATTTTTTAAATCCCCTAAATTATAATTTTTTATTTCCAGATGCCGAAGAGAAAAGGAACGATTCTATGCATGCCTTACTCTTATTAAAGAAATGAGCATCTAAAGATAAAGAGATAAATAAATACATGAAATCTTCATTCTATGTATTGACATTAATTGTTTATTCAGATTTTATATATTGCATAGATAAACTGATTCTTTAATTTACTTTCAGATGCAAATGTCCCTTGAGTACCTTTTGGAGCGAAAAACTTTTGAAAGCCAATATTTGAAGAGTTGGTCTTTTTCTTAAACAGTCCTAGTAAGTGTTGAATCAATTTTAAAATATTAAGTTTTACAATTTTAATTAAACTGATGATAATATATGTAAGAAAAAGACATGTTTTTTAATTAATTTATATCCTTTCTTTTTTAGATAAAAATTTGACATTTCGAAAATTTCAAGGAGTATTGATGTCAGTTCTTTTAGAAAATATAATTAGGCGAGGAAAACATTAATATTTTCACAATGCATGGATTGCTCACAAACTCTTCATTTGCACCAAGAAATACGACAGATAACGAAATCAAAACTCCAGAACTTTGAATGGATGATATAAGAGATTAATCTTTTTGAGGAGAAAATAAAATTTAAAATAGCCAGAAGCAACAAGTGAATGAAGTCAAAATTTCCAAAGAGTAAAGTATATATTTTTATTGTTTATTAGTTAAAATTCTTACTAATTTGCATTTCTTTTTTCACATGTTTACCAATATTGGCAGAAAGTTTACCTCAAAGGAATTGGAGGGACATTTTAGCTGGCATTCCATTCTTATGTGGTAAGTAATGATATTCATTTAGCTCTTGTCATATATTTTCAATATTTTTTAAATCCCCTAAATTATAATTTTTTATTTCCAGATGCCGAAGAGAAAAGGAACGATTCTATGCATGCCTTACTCTTATTAAAGAAATGAGCATCTAACGATAAAGAGGTAAATAAATACATGAAATCTTCATTCTATGTATTGACATTAATTGTTTCTTCAGATTTTATATATTGCATAGATAAACTGATTCTTTAATTTACTTTCAGATGCAAATGTCCCTTGAGTACCTTTTGGAGCGAAAAACTTTTGGAAGCCAATATTTGAAGAGTTGGTCTTTTTCTTAAACAGTCCAAGTAAGTGTTGAATCAATTTTAAAATATTAAGTTTTACAATTTTAATTAAACTGATGATAATATATGTAAGAAAAAGACATGTTTTTTAATTAATTTATATCCTTTCTTTTTTAGATAAAAATTTGACATTTCGAAAATTTCAAGGAGTATTGATGTCAGTTCTTTTAGAAAATATAATTAGGCGAGGAAAACATTAATATTTTCACAATGCATGGATTGCTCACAAACTCTTCATTTGAACCAAGAAATACGACAGATAACGAATTCAAAACTCCAGAACTTTGAATGGATGATATAAGAGAACAATCTTTTTGAGGAGAAAATAAAATTTAAAATAGCCAGAAGCAACAAGTGAATGAAGTCAAAAATTCCAAAGAGTAAAGTATATATTTTTATTGTTTATTAGTTAAAATTCTTACTAATTAGCATTTCTTTTTTCAAATGTTTACCAATATTGGCAGAAAGTTTACCTCAAAGGAATTGCAGGGACATTTTAGCTGGCATTCCATTCTTATGTGGTAAGTAATGATATTCATTTAGCTCTTGTCATATATTTTCAATATTTTTTAAATCCCCTAAATTATAATTTTTTGTTTCCAGATGCCGAAGAGAAAAGGAACGATTCTATGCATGCCTTACTCTTATTAAAGAAATGAGCATCTAAAGATAAAGAGGTAAATAAATACATGAAATCTTCATTCTATATATTGACATTAATTGTTTATTCAGATTTTATATATTGCATAGATAAACTGATTCTTTAACTTACTTTCAGATGCAAATGTCCCTTGAGTACCTTTTGGAGCGAAAAACTTTTGAAAGCCAATATTTGAAGAGTTGGTCTTTTTCTTAAACAGTCCTAGTAAGTGTTGAATCAATTTTAAAATATTAAGTTTTACAATTTTAATTAAACTGATGATAATATATGTAAGAAAAAGACATGTTTTTTAATTAATTTTTATCCTTTCTTTTTTAGATAAAAATTTGACATTTCGAAAATTTCAAGGAGTATTGATGTCAGTTCTTTTAGAAAATATAATTAGGCGAGGAAAACATTAATATTTTCACAATGCATGGATTGCTCACAAACTCTTCATTTGCACCAAGAAATACGACAGATAACGAATTCAAAACTCCAGAACTTTGAATGGATGATATAAGAGAACAATCTTTTTGAGGAGAAAATAAAATTTAAAATAGCCAGAAGCAACAAGTGAATGAAGTCAAAAATTCCAAAGAGTAAAGTATATATTTTTATTGTTTATTAGTTAAAATTCTTACTAATTTGCATTTCTTTTTTCACATGTTTACCAATATTGGCAGAAAGTTTACCTCAAAGGAATTGCAGGGACATTTTAGCTGGCATTCCATTCTTATGTGGTAAGTAATGATATTCATTTAGCTCTTGTCATATATTTTCAATATTTTTTAAATCCCCTAAATTATAATTTTTTATTTCCAGATGCCGAAGAGAAAAGGAACGATTCTATGCATGCCTTACTCTTATTAAAGAAATGAGCATCTAACGATAAAGAGGTAAATAAATACATGAAATCTTCATTCTATGTATTGACATTAATTGTTTATTCAGATTTTATATATTGCATAGATAAACTGATTCTTTAATTTACTTTCAGATGCAAATGTCCCTTGAGTACCTTTTGGAGCGAAAAACTTTTGGAAGATAATATTTGAAGAGTTGGTTATTTTCTTAAACAGTCCTAGTAAGTGTTGAATCAATTTTAAAATATTAAGTTTTACAATTTTAATTAAACTGATGATAATATATGTAAGAAAAAGACATGTTTTTTAATTAATTTATATCCTTTCTTTTTTAGATAAAAATTTGACATTTCGAAAATTTCAAGGAGTATTGATGTCAGTTCTTTTAGAAAATATAATTAGGCGAGGAAAACATTAATATTTTCACAATGCATGGATTGCTCACAAACTCTTCATTTGAACCAAGAAATACGACAGATAACGAATTCAAAACTCCAGAACTTTGAATGGATGATATAAGAGAATATTCTTTTTAAAGAGAAAATAAAATTTAAAATAACCAGAAGCAACAAGTGAATGAAGTCAAAAATTCCAAAGAGTAAAGTATATATTTTTATTGTTTATTAGTTAAAATTCTTACTAATTTGCATTTCTTTTTTCACATGTTTACCAATATTGGCAGAAAGTTTACCTCAAAGGAATTGCAGGGACATTTTAGCTGGCATTCCAATCTTATGTGGTAAGTACTGATATTCATTTAGCTCTTGTCATATATTTTCAATATTTTTTAAATCCCCTAAATTATAATTTTTTATTTCCAGATGCCGAAGAGAAAAGGAACGATTCTATGCATGCCTTACTCTTATTAAAGAAATGAGCATCTAAAGATAAAGAGGTAAATAAATACATGAAATCTTCATTCTATGTATTGACATTAATTGTTTATTCAGATTTTATATATTGCATAGATAAACTGATTCTTTAATTTACTTTCAGATGCAAATGTCCCTTGAGTACCTTTTGGAGCGAAAAACTTTTGAAAGCCAATATTTGAAGAGTTGGTCTTTTTCTTAAACAGTCCTAGTAAGTGTTGAATCAATTTTAAAATATTAAGTTTTACAATTTTAATTAAACTGATGATAATATATGTAAGAAAAAGACATGTTTTTTAATTAAGTTTTATCCTTTCTTTTTTAGATAAAAATTTGACATTTCGAAAATTTCAAGGAGTATTGATGTCAGTTCTTTTAGAAAATATAATTAGGCGAGGAAAACATTAATATTTTCACAATGCATGGATTGCTCACAAACTCTTCATTTGAACCAAGAAATACGACAGATAACGAATTCAAAACTCCAGAACTTTGAATGGATGATATAAGAGAACATTCTTTTTGAGGAGAAAATAAAATTTAAAATAGCCAGAAGCAACAAGTGAATGAAGTCAAAAATTCCAAAGAGTAAAGTATATATTTTTATTGTTTATTAGTTAAAATTCTTACTAATTTGCATTTCTTTTTTCACATGTTTACCAATATTGGCAGAAAGTTTACCTCAAAGGAATTGCAGGGACATTTTAGCTGGCATTCCAATCTTATGTGGTAAGTACTGATATTCATTTAGCTCTTGTCATATATTTTCAATATTTTTTAAATCCCCTAAATTATAATTTTTTATTTCCAGATGCCGAAGAGAAAAGGAACGATTCTATGCATGCCTTACTCTTATTAAAGAAATGAGCATCTAAAGATAAAGAGATAAATAAATACATGAAATCTTCATTCTATGTATTGACATTAATTGTTTATTCAGATTTTATATATTGCATAGATAAACTGATTCTTTAATTTACTTTCAGATGCAAATGTCCCTTGAGTACCTTTTGGAGCGAAAAACTTTTGAAAGCCAATATTTGAAGAGTTGGTCTTTTTCTTAAACAGTCCTAGTAAGTGTTGAATCAATTTTAAAATATTAAGTTTTACAATTTTAATTAAACTGATGATAATATATGTAAGAAAAAGACATGTTTTTTAATTAATTTATATCCTTTCTTTTTTAGATAAAAATTTGACATTTCGAAAATTTCAAGGAGTATTGATGTCAGTTCTTTTAGAAAATATAATTAGGCGAGGAAAACATTAATATTTTCACAATGCATGGATTGCTCACAAACTCTTCATTTGCACCAAGAAATACGACAGATAACGAAATCAAAACTCCAGAACTTTGAATGGATGATATAAGAGATTAATCTTTTTGAGGAGAAAATAAAATTTAAAATAGCCAGAAGCAACAAGTGAATGAAGTCAAAATTTCCAAAGAGTAAAGTATATATTTTTATTGTTTATTAGTTAAAATTCTTACTAATTTGCATTTCTTTTTTCACATGTTTACCAATATTGGCAGAAAGTTTACCTCAAAGGAATTGGAGGGACATTTTAGCTGGCATTCCATTCTTATGTGGTAAGTAATGATATTCATTTAGCTCTTGTCATATATTTTCAATATTTTTTAAATCCCCTAAATTATAATTTTTTATTTCCAGATGCCGAAGAGAAAAGGAACGATTCTATGCATGCCTTACTCTTATTAAAGAAATGAGCATCTAACGATAAAGAGGTAAATAAATACATGAAATCTTCATTCTATGTATTGACATTAATTGTTTCTTCAGATTTTATATATTGCATAGATAAACTGATTCTTTAATTTACTTTCAGATGCAAATGTCCCTTGAGTACCTTTTGGAGCGAAAAACTTTTGGAAGCCAATATTTGAAGAGTTGGTCTTTTTCTTAAACAGTCCAAGTAAGTGTTGAATCAATTTTAAAATATTAAGTTTTACAATTTTAATTAAACTGATGATAATATATGTAAGAAAAAGACATGTTTTTTAATTAATTTATATCCTTTCTTTTTTAGATAAAAATTTGACATTTCGAAAATTTCAAGGAGTATTGATGTCAGTTCTTTTAGAAAATATAATTAGGCGAGGAAAACATTAATATTTTCACAATGCATGGATTGCTCACAAACTCTTCATTTGAACCAAGAAATACGACAGATAACGAATTCAAAACTCCAGAACTTTGAATGGATGATATAAGAGAACAATCTTTTTGAGGAGAAAATAAAATTTAAAATAGCCAGAAGCAACAAGTGAATGAAGTCAAAAATTCCAAAGAGTAAAGTATATATTTTTATTGTTTATTAGTTAAAATTCTTACTAATTAGCATTTCTTTTTTCAAATGTTTACCAATATTGGCAGAAAGTTTACCTCAAAGGAATTGCAGGGACATTTTAGCTGGCATTCCATTCTTATGTGGTAAGTAATGATATTCATTTAGCTCTTGTCATATATTTTCAATATTTTTTAAATCCCCTAAATTATAATTTTTTATTTCCAGATGCCGAAGAGAAAAGGAACGATTCTATGCATGCCTTACTCTTATTAAAGAAATGAGCATCTATCGATAAAGAGGTAAATAAATACATGAAATCTTCATTCTATGTATTGACATTAATTGTTTCTTCAGATTTTATATATTGCAGAGATAAACTGATTCTTTAATTTACTTTCAGATGCAAATGTCCCTTGAGTACCTTTTGGAGCGAAAAACTTTTGGAAGCCAATATTTGAAGAGTTGGTCTTTTTCTTAAACAGTCCTAGTAAGTGTTGAATCAATTTTAAAATATTAAGTTTTACAATTTTAATTAAACTGATGATAATACATGTAACAAAAAGACATGTTTTTTAATTAATTTATATCCTTTCTTTTTTAGATAAAAATTTGACATTTCGAAAATTTCAAGGAGTATTGATGTCAGTTCTTTTAGAAAATATAATTAGGCGAGGAAAACATTAATATTTTCACAATGCATGGATTGCTCACAAACTCTTCATTTGAATCAAGAAATACGACAGATAACGAATTCAAAACTCCAGAACTTTGAATGGATGATATAAGAGAACATTCTTTTTGAGGAGAAAATAAAATTTAAAATAGCCAGAAGCAACAAGTGAATGAAGTCAAAAATTCCAAAGAGTAAAGTATATATTTTTATTGTTTATTAGTTAAAATTCTTACTAATTTGCATTTCTTTTTTCACATGTTTACCAATATTGGCAGAAAGTTTACCTCAAAGGAATTGCAGGGACATTTTAGCTGGCATTCCAATCTTATGTGGTAAGTACTGATATTCATTTAGCTCTTGTCATATATTTTCAATATTTTTTAAATCCCCTAAATTATAATTTTTTATTTCCAGATGCCGAAGAGAAAAGGAACGATTCTATGCATGCCTTACTCTTATTAAAGAAATGAGCATCTAAAGATAAAGAGGTAAATAAATACATGAAATCTTCATTCTATGTATTGACATTAATTGTTTATTCAGATTTTATATATCGCATAGATAAACTGATTCTTTAATTTACTTTCAGATGCAAATGTCCCTTGAGTACCTTTTGGAGCGAAAAACTTTTGGAAGCCAATATTTGAAGAGTTGGTCTTTTTCTTAAACAGTCCTAGTAAGTGTTGAATCAATTTTAAAATATTAAGTTTTACAATTTTAATTAAACTGATGATAATATATGTAAGAAAAAGACATGTTTTTTAATTAATTTATATCCTTTCTTTTTTAGATAAAAATTTGACATTTCGAAAATTTCAAGGAGTATTGATGTCAGTTCTTTTAGAAAATATAATTAGGCGAGGAAAACATTAATATTTTCACAATGCATGGATTGCTCACAAACTCTTCATTTGCACCAAGAAATACGACAGATAACGAAATCAAAACTCCAGAACTTTGAATGGATGATATAAGAGATTAATCTTTTTGAGGAGAAAATAAAATTTAAAATAGCCAGAAGCAACAAGTGAATGAAGTCAAAATTTCCAAAGAGTAAAGTATATATTTTTATTGTTTATTAGTTAAAATTCTTACTAATTTGCATTTCTTTTTTCACATGTTTACCAATATTGGCAGAAAGTTTACCTCAAAGGAATTGGAGGGACATTTTAGCTGGCATTCCATTCTTATGTGGTAAGTAATGATATTCATTTAGCTCTTGTCATATATTTTCAATATTTTTTAAATCCCCTAAATTATAATTTTTTATTTCCAGATGCCGAAGAGAAAAGGAACGATTCTATGCATGCCTTACTCTTATTAAAGAAATGAGCATCTAACGATAAAGAGGTAAATAAATACATGAAATCTTCATTCTATGTATTGACATTAATTGTTTCTTCAGATTTTATATATTGCATAGATAAACTGATTCTTTAATTTACTTTCAGATGCAAATGTCCCTTGAGTACCTTTTGGAGCGAAAAACTTTTGGAAGCCAATATTTGAAGAGTTGGTCTTTTTCTTAAACAGTCCAAGTAAGTGTTGAATCAATTTTAAAATATTAAGTTTTACAATTTTAATTAAACTGATGATAATATATGTAAGAAAAAGACATGTTTTTTAATTAATTTATATCCTTTCTTTTTTAGATAAAAATTTGACATTTCGAAAATTTCAAGGAGTATTGATGTCAGTTCTTTTAGAAAATATAATTAGGCGAGGAAAACATTAATATTTTCACAATGCATGGATTGCTCACAAACTCTTCATTTGAACCAAGAAATACGACAGATAACGAATTCAAAACTCCAGAACTTTGAATGGATGATATAAGAGAACAATCTTTTTGAGGAGAAAATAAAATTTAAAATAGCCAGAAGCAACAAGTGAATGAAGTCAAAAATTCCAAAGAGTAAAGTATATATTTTTATTGTTTATTAGTTAAAATTCTTACTAATTAGCATTTCTTTTTTCAAATGTTTACCAATATTGGCAGAAAGTTTACCTCAAAGGAATTGCAGGGACATTTTAGCTGGCATTCCATTCTTATGTGGTAAGTAATGATATTCATTTAGCTCTTGTCATATATTTTCAATATTTTTTAAATCCCCTAAATTATAATTTTTTATTTCCAGATGCCGAAGAGAAAAGGAACGATTCTATGCATGCCTTACTCTTATTAAAGAAATGAGCATCTATCGATAAAGAGGTAAATAAATACATGAAATCTTCATTCTATGTATTGACATTAATTGTTTCTTCAGATTTTATATATTGCAGAGATAAACTGATTCTTTAATTTACTTTCAGATGCAAATGTCCCTTGAGTACCTTTTGGAGCGAAAAACTTTTGGAAGCCAATATTTGAAGAGTTGGTCTTTTTCTTAAACAGTCCTAGTAAGTGTTGAATCAATTTTAAAATATTAAGTTTTACAATTTTAATTAAACTGATGATAATACATGTAACAAAAAGACATGTTTTTTAATTAATTTATATCCTTTCTTTTTTAGATAAAAATTTGACATTTCGAAAATTTCAAGGAGTATTGATGTCAGTTCTTTTAGAAAATATAATTAGGCGAGGAAAACATTAATATTTTCACAATGCATGGATTGCTCACAAACTCTTCATTTGAATCAAGAAATACGACAGATAACGAATTCAAAACTCCAGAACTTTGAATGGATGATATAAGAGAACATTCTTTTTGAGGAGAAAATAAAATTTAAAATAGCCAGAAGCAACAAGTGAATGAAGTCAAAAATTCCAAAGAGTAAAGTATATATTTTTATTGTTTATTAGTTAAAATTCTTACTAATTTGCATTTCTTTTTTCACATGTTTACCAATATTGGCAGAAAGTTTACCTCAAAGGAATTGCAGGGACATTTTAGCTGGCATTCCAATCTTATGTGGTAAGTACTGATATTCATTTAGCTCTTGTCATATATTTTCAATATTTTTTAAATCCCCTAAATTATAATTTTTTATTTCCAGATGCCGAAGAGAAAAGGAACGATTCTATGCATGCCTTACTCTTATTAAAGAAATGAGCATCTAAAGATAAAGAGGTAAATAAATACATGAAATCTTCATTCTATGTATTGACATTAATTGTTTATTCAGATTTTATATATCGCATAGATAAACTGATTCTTTAATTTACTTTCAGATGCAAATGTCCCTTGAGTACCTTTTGGAGCGAAAAACTTTTGGAAGCCAATATTTGAAGAGTTGGTCTTTTTCTTAAACAGTCCTAGTAAGTGTTGAATCAATTTTAAAATATTAAGTTTTACAATTTTAATTAAACTGATGATAATATATGTAAGAAAAAGACATGTTTTTTAATTAATTTATATCCTTTCTTTTTTAGATAAAAATTTGACATTTCGAAAATTTCAAGGAGTATTGATGGCAGTTCTTTTAGAAAATATAATTAGGCGAGGAAAACATTAATATTTTCACAATGCATGGATTGCTCACAAACTCTTCATTTGAACCAAGAAATACGACAGATAACGAATTCAAAACTCCAGAACTTTGAATGGATGATATAAGAGAACATTCTTTTTGAGGAGAAAATAAAATTTAAAATAGCCAGAAGCAACAAGTGAATGAAGTCAAAAATTCCAAAGAGTAAAGTATATATTTTTATTGTTTATTAGTTAAAATTCTTACTAATTTGCATTTCTTTTTTCACATGTTTACCAATATTGGCAGAAAGTTTACCTCAAAGGAATTGCAGGGACATTTTAGCTGGCATTCCAATCTTATGTGGTAAGTACTGATATTCATTTAGCTCTTGTCATATATTTTCAATATTTTTTTTAAATCCCCTAAATTATAATTTTTTATTTCCAGATGCCGAAGAGAAAAGGAACGATTCTATGCATGCCTTACTCTTATTAAAGAAATGAGCATCTAAAGATAAAGAGGTAAATAAATACATGAAATCTTCATTCTATGTATTGACATTAATTGTTTATTCAGATTTTATATATCGCATAGATAAACTGATTCTTTAATTTACTTTCAGATGCAAATGTCCCTTGAGTACCTTTTGGAGCGAAAAACTTTTGGAAGCCAATATTTGAAGAGTTGGTCTTTTTCTTAAACAGTCCTAGTAAGTGTTGAATCAATTTTAAAATATTAAGTTTTACAATTTTAATTAAACTGATGATAATATATGTAAGAAAAAGACATGTTTTTTAATTAATTTATATCCTTTCTTTTTTAGATAAAAATTTGACATTTCGAAAATTTCAAGGAGTATTGATGGCAGTTCTTTTAGAAAATATAATTAGGCGAGGAAAACATTAATATTTTCACAATGCATGGATTGCTCACAAACTCTTCATTTGAACCAAGAAATACGACAGATAACGAATTCAAAACTCCAGAACTTTGAATGGATGATATAAGAGAACATTCTTTTTGAGGAGAAAATAAAATTTAAAATAGCCAGAAGCAACAAGTGAATGAAGTCAAAAATTCCAAAGAGTAAAGTATATATTTTTATTGTTTATTAGTTAAAATTCTTACTAATTTGCATTTCTTTTTTCACATGTTTACCAATATTGGCAGAAAGTTTACCTCAAAGGAATTGCAGGGACATTTTAGCTGGCATTCCAATCTTATGTGGTAAGTACTGATATTCATTTAGCTCTTGTCATATATTTTCAATATTTTTTAAATCCCCTAAATTATAATTTTTTATTTCCAGATGCCGAAGAGAAAAGGAACTATTCTATGCATGCCTTACTCTTATTAAAGAAATGAGCATCTAAAGATAAAGAGGTAAATAAATACATGAAATCTTCATTCTATGTATTGACATTAATTGTTTATTCAGATTTTATATATCGCATAGATAAACTGATTCTTTAATTTACTTTCAGATGCAAATGTCCCTTGAGTACCTTTTGGAGCGAAAAACTTTTGGAAGCCAATATTTGAAGAGTTGGTCTTTTTCTTAAACAGTCCTAGTAAGTGTTGAATCAATTTTAAAATATTAAGTTTTACAATTTTAATTAAACTGATGATAATATATGTAAGAAAAAGACATGTTTTTTAATTAATTTATATCCTTTCTTTTTTAGATAAAAATTTGACATTTCGAAAATTTCAAGGAGTATTGATGGCAGTTCTTTTAGAAAATATAATTAGGCGAGGAAAACATTAATATTTTCACAATGCATGGATTGCTCACAAACTCTTCATTTGAACCAAGAAATACGACAGATAACGAATTCAAAACTCCAGAACTTTGAATGGATGATATAAGAGAACATTCTTTTTGAGGAGAAAATAAAATTTAAAATAGCCAGAAGCAACAAGTGAATGAAGTCAAAAATTCCAAAGAGTAAAGTATATATTTTTATTGTTTATTAGTTAAAATTCTTACTAATTTGCATTTCTTTTTTCACATGTTTACCAATATTGGCAGAAAGTTTACCTCAAAGGAATTGCAGGGACATTTTAGCTGGCATTCCATTCTTATGTGGTAAGTAATGATATTCATTTAGCTCTTGTCATATATTTTCAATATTTTTTAAATCCCCTAAATTATAATTTTTTATTTCCAGATGCCGAAGAGAAAAGGAACGATTCTATGCATGCCTTACTCTTATTAAAGAAATGAGCATCTAACGATAAAGAGGTAAATAAATACATGAAATCTTCATTCTATGTATTGACATTAATTGTTTCTTCAGATTTTATATATTGCATAGATAAACTGATTCTTTAATTTACTTTCAGATGCAAATGTCCCTTGAGTACCTTTTGGAGCGAAAAACTTTTGGAAGCCAATATTTGAAGAGTTGGTCTTTTTCTTAAACAGTCCTAGTAAGTGTTGAATCAATTTTAAAATATTAAGTTTTACAATTTTAATTAAACTGATGATAATATATGTAAGAAAAAGACATGTTTTTTAATTAATTTATATCCTTTCTTTTTTAGATAAAAATTTGACATTTCGAAAATTTCAAGGAGTATTGATGGCAGTTCTTTTAGAAAATATAATTAGGCGAGGAAAACATTAATATTTTCACAATGCATGGATTGCTCACAAACTCTTCATTTGAACCAAGAAATACGACAGATAACGAATTCAAAACTCCAGAACTTTGAATGGATGATATAAGAGAACATTCTTTTTGAGGAGAAAATAAAATTTAAAATAGCCAGAAGCAACAAGTGAATGAAGTCAAAAATTCCAAAGAGTAAAGTATATATTTTTATTGTTTATTAGTTAAAATTCTTACTAATTTGCATTTCTTTTTTCACATGTTTACCAATATTGGCAGAAAGTTTACCTCAAAGGAATTGCAGGGACATTTTAGCTGGCATTCCATTCTTATGTGGTAAGTAATGATATTCATTTAGCTCTTGTCATATATTTTCAATATTTTTTAAATCCCCTAAATTATAATTTTTTATTTCCAGATGCCGAAGAGAAAAGGAACGATTCTATGCATGCCTTACTCTTATTAAAGAAATGAGCATCTAACGATAAAGAGGTAAATAAATACATGAAATCTTCATTCTATGTATTGACATTAATTGTTTCTTCAGATTTTATATATTGCATAGATAAACTGATTCTTTAATTTACTTTCAGATGCAAATGTCCCTTGAGTACCTTTTGGAGCGAAAAACTTTTGGAAGCCAATATTTGAAGAGTTGGTCTTTTTCTTAAACAGTCCTAGTAAGTGTTGAATCAATTTTAAAATATTAAGTTTTACAATTTTAATTAAACTGATGATAATATATGTAAGAAAAAGACATGTTTTTTAATTAATTTATATCCTTTCTTTTTTAGATAAAAAATTGACATTACGAAAATTTCAAGGAGTATTGATGTCAATTCTTTTAGAAAATATAATTAGGCGAGGAAAACATTAATATTTTCACAATGCATGGATTGCTCACAAACTCTTCATTTGAACCAAGAAATACGACAGATAACGAATTCAAAACTCCAGAACTTTGAATGGATGATATAAGAGAACATTCTTTTTGAGGAGAAAATAAAATTTAAAATAGCCAGAAGCAACAAGTGAATGAAGTCAAAAATTCCAAAGAATAAAGTATATATTTTTATTGTTTATTAGTTAAAATTCTTACTAATTTGCATTTCTTTTTTCACATGTTTACCAATATTGGCAGAAAGTTTACCTCAAAGGAATTGCAGGGACATTTTAGCTGGCATTCCAATCTTATGTGGTAAGTACTGATATTCATTTAGCTCTTGTCATATATTTTCAATATTTTTTAAATCCCCTAAATTATAATTTTTTGTTTCCAGATGCCGAAGAGAAAAGGAACGATTCTATGCATGCCTTACTCTTATTAAAGAAATGAGCATCTAAAAATAAAGAGGTAAATAAATACATGAAATCTTCATTCTATGTATTGACATTAATTGTTTATTCAGATTTTATATATTGCATAGATAAACTGATTCTTTAACTTACTTTCAGATGCAAATGTCCCTTGAGTACCTTTTGGAGCGAAAAACTTTTGAAAGCCAATATTTGAAGAGTTGGTCTTTTTCTTAAACAGTCCTAGTAAGTGTTGAATCAATTTTAAAATATTAAGTTTTACAATTTTAATTAAACTGATGATAATATATGTAAGAAAAAGACATGTTTTTTAATTAATTTTTATCCTTTCTTTTTTAGATAAAAATTTGACATTTCGAAAATTTCAAGGAGTATTGATGTCAGTTCTTTTAGAAAATATAATTAGGCGAGGAAAACATTAATATTTTCACAATGCATGGATTGCTCACAAACTCTTCATTTGCACCAAGAAATACGACAGATAACGAATTCAAAACTCCAGAACTTTGAATGGATGATATAAGAGAACAATCTTTTTGAGGAGAAAATAAAATTTAAAATAGCCAGAAGCAACAAGTGAATGAAGTCAAAAATTCCAAAGAGTAAAGTATATATTTTTATTGTTTATTAGTTAAAATTCTTACTAATTTGCATTTCTTTTTTCACATGTTTACCAATATTGGCAGAAAGTTTACCTCAAAGGAATTGCAGGGACATTTTAGCTGGCATTCCATTCTTATGTGGTAAGTAATGATATTCATTTAGCTCTTGTCATATATTTTCAATATTTTTTAAATCCCCTAAATTATAATTTTTTATTTCCAGATGCCGAAGAGAAAAGGAACGATTCTATGCATGCCTTACTCTTATTAAAGAAATGAGCATCTAACGATAAAGAGGTAAATAAATACATGAAATCTTCATTCTATGTATTGACATTAATTGTTTCTTCAGATTTTATATATTGCATAGATAAACTGATTCTTTAATTTACTTTCAGATGCAAATGTCCCTTGAGTACTTTTTGGAGCGAAAAACTTTTGGAAGCCAATATTTGAAGAGTTGGTCTTATTCTTAAACAGTCCTAGTAAGTGTTGAATCAATTTTAAAATATTAAGTTTTACAATTTTAATTAAACTGATGATAATATATGTAAGAAAAAGACATGTTTTTTAATTAATTTATATCCTTTCTTTTTTAGATAAAAATTTGACATTTCGAAAATTTCAAGGAGTATTGATGTCAGTTCTTTTAGAAAATATAATTAGGCGAGGAAAACATTAATATTTTCACAATGCATGGATTGCTCACAAACTCTTCATTTGCACCAAGAAATACTACAGATAACGAATTCAAAACTCCAGAACTTTGAATGGATGATATAAGAGAACAATCTTTTTGAGGAGAAAATAAAATTTAAAATAGCCATAAGAGACAAGTGAATTAAGTCAAAAATTCCAAAGAGTAAAGTATATATTTTTAATGTTTATTAGTTAAAATTCTTACTAATTTGCATTTCTTTTTTCACATGTTTACCAATATTGGCAGAATGTTTACCTCAAAGTAATTGCAGGGACATTTTAGCTGGCATTCCATTCTTATGTGGTAAGTAATGATATTCATTTAGCTCTTGTCATATATTTTCAATATTTTTTAAATCCCCTAAATTATAATTTTTTATTTCCAGATGCCGAAGAGAAAAGGAACGATTCTATGCATGCCTTACTCTTATTAAAGAAATGAGCATCTAACGATAAAGAGGTAAATAAATACATGAAATCTTCATTCTATGTATTGACATTAATTGTTTATTCAGATTTTATATATTGCATAGATAAACTGATTCTTTAATTTACTTTCAGATGCAAATGTCCCTTGAGTACCTTTTGGAGCGAAAAACTTTTGGAAGCCAATATTTGAAGAGTTGGTTATTTTCTTAAACAGTCCTAGTAAGTGTTGAATCAATTTTAAAATATTAAGTTTTACAATTTTAATTAAACTGATGATAATATATGTAAGAAAAAGACATGTTTTTTAATTAATTTATATCCTTTCTTTTTTAGATAAAAATTTGACATTTCGAAAATTTCAAGGAGTATTGATGTCAGTTCTTTTAGAAAATATAATTAGGCGAGGAAAACATTAATATTTTCACAATGCATGGATTGCTCACAAACTCTTCATTTGAACCAAGAAATACGACAGATAACGAATTCAAAACTCCAGAACTTTGAATGGATGATATAAGAGAACATTCTTTTTGAGGAGAAAATAAAATTTAAAATAGCCAGAAGCAACAAGTGAATGAAGTCAAAAATTCCAAAGAGTAAAGTATATATTTTTATTGTTTATTAGTTAAAATTCTTACTAATTTGCATTTCTTTTTTCACATGTTTACCAATATTGGCAGAAAGTTTACCTCAAAGGAATTGGAGGGACATTTTAGCTGGCATTCCATTCTTATGTGGTAAGTAATGATATTCATTTAGCTCTTGTCATATATTTTCAATATTTTTTAAATCCCCTAAATTATAATTTTTTGTTTCCAGATGCCGAAGAGAAAAGGAACGATTCTATGCATGCCTTACTCTTATTAAAGAAATGAGCATCTAAAGATAAAGAGGTAAATAAATACATGAAATCTTCATTCTATGTATTGACATTAATTGTTTATTCAGATTTTATATATTGCATAGATAAACTGATTCTTTAACTTACTTTCAGATGCAAATGTCCCTTGAGTACCTTTTGGAGCGAAAAACTTTTGAAAGCCAATATTTGAAGAGTTGGTCTTTTTCTTAAACAGTCCTAGTAAGTGTTGAATCAATTTTAAAATATTAAGTTTTACAATTTTAATTAAACTGATGATAATATATGTAAGAAAAAGACATGTTTTTTAATTAATTTATATCCTTTCTTTTTTAGATAAAAATTTGACATTTCGAAAATTTCAAGGAGTATTGATGTCAGTTCTTTTAGAAAATATAATTAGGCGAGGAAAACATTAATATTTTCACAATACATGGATTGCTCACAAACTCTTCATTTGCACCAAGAAATACGACAGATAACGAATTCAAAACTCCAGAACTTTGAATGGATGATATAAGAGAACAATCTTTTTGAGGAGAAAATAAAATTTAAAATAGCCAGAAGCAACAAGTGAATGAAGTCAAAAATTCCAAAGAGTAAAGTATATATTTTTATTGTTTATTAGTTAAAATTCTTACTAATTTGCATTTCTTTTTTCACATGTTTACCAATATTGGCAGAAAGTTTACCTCAAAGGAATTGCAGGGACATTTTAGCTGGCATTCCATTCTTATGTGGTAAGTAATGATATTCATTTAGCTCTTGTCATATATTTTCAATATTTTTTAAATCCCCTAAATTATAATTTTTTATTTCCAGATGCCGAAGAGAAAAGGAACGATTCTATGCATGCCTTACTCTTATTAAAGAAATGAGCATCTAACGATAAAGAGGTAAATAAATACATGAAATCTTCATTCTATGTATTGACATTAATTGTTTCTTCAGATTTTATATATTGCATAGATAAACTGATTCTTTAATTTACTTTCAGATGCAAATGTCCCTTGAGTACTTTTTGGAGCGAAAAACTTTTGGAAGCCAATATTTGAAGAGTTGGTCTTATTCTTAAACAGTCCTAGTAAGTGTTGAATCAATTTTAAAATATTAAGTTTTACAATTTTAATTAAACTGATGATAATATATGTAAGAAAAAGACATGTTTTTTAATTAATTTATATCCATTTTTTTTTAGATAAAAATTTGACATTTCGAAAATTTCAAGGAGTATTGATGTCAGTTCTTTTAGAAAATATAATTAGGCGAGGAAAACATTAATATTTTCACAATGCATGGATTGCTCACAAACTCTTCATTTGCACCAAGAAATACTACAGATAACGAATTCAAAACTCCAGAACTTTGAATGGATGATATAAGAGAACAATCTTTTTGAGGAGAAAATAAAATTTAAAATAGCCATAAGAGACAAGTGAATTAAGTCAAAAATTCCAAAGAGTAAAGTATATATTTTTAATGTTTATTAGTTAAAATTCTTACTAATTTGCATTTCTTTTTTCACATGTTTACCAATATTGGCAGAATGTTTACCTCAAAGTAATTGCAGGGACATTTTAGCTGGCATTCCATTCTTATGTGGTAAGTAATGATATTCATTTAGCTCTTGTCATATATTTTCAATATTTTTTAAATCCCCTAAATTATAATTTTTTATTTCCAGATGCCGAAGAGAAAAGGAACGATTCTATGCATGCCTTACTCTTATTAAAGAAATGAGCATCTAACGATAAAGAGGTAAATAAATACATGAAATCTTCATTCTATGTATTGACATTAATTGTTTATTCAGATTTTATATATTGCATAGATAAACTGATTCTTTAATTTACTTTCAGATGCAAATGTCCCTTGAGTACCTTTTGGAGCGAAAAACTTTTGGAAGCCAATATTTGAAGAGTTGGTTATTTTCTTAAACAGTCCTAGTAAGTGTTGAATCAATTTTAAAATATTAAGTTTTACAATTTTAATTAAACTGATGATAATATATGTAAGAAAAAGACATGTTTTTTAATTAATTTATATCCTTTCTTTTTTAGATAAAAATTTGACATTTCGAAAATTTCAAGGAGTATTGATGTCAGTTCTTTTAGAAAATATAATTAGGCGAGGAAAACATTAATATTTTCACAATGCATGGATTGCTCACAAACTCTTCATTTGAACCAAGAAATACGACAGATAACGAATTCAAAACTCCAGAACTTTGAATGGATGATATAAGAGAACATTCTTTTTGAGGAGAAAATAAAATTTAAAATAGCCAGAAGCAACAAGTGAATGAAGTCAAAAATTCCAAAGAGTAAAGTATATATTTTTATTGTTTATTAGTTAAAATTCTTACTAATTTGCATTTCTTTTTTCACATGTTTACCAATATTGGCAGAAAGTTTACCTCAAAGGAATTGCAGGGACATTTTAGCTGGCATTCCAATCTTATGTGGTAAGTACTGATATTCATTTAGCTCTTGTCATATATTTTCAATATTTTTTAAATCCCCTAAATTATAATTTTTTATTTCCAGATGCCGAAGAGAAAAGGAACGATTCTATGCATGCCTTACTCTTATTAAAGAAATGAGCATCTAAAGATAAAGAGGTAAATAAATACATGAAATCTTCATTCTATGTATTGACATTAATTGTTTATTCAGATTTTATATATTGCATAGATAAACTGATTCTTTAATTTACTTTCAGATGCAAATGTCCCTTGAGTACCTTTTGGAGCGAAAAACTTTTGGAAGCCAATATTTGAAGAGTGGGTCTTTTTCTTAAACAGTCCTAGTAAGTGTTGAATCAATTTTAAAATATTAAGTTTTACAATTTTAATTAAACTGATGATAATATATGTAAGAAAAAGACATGTTTTTTAATTAATTTATATCCTTTCTTTTTTAGATAAAAATTTGACATTTCTAAAATTTCAAGGAGTATTGATGTCAGTTCTTTTAGAAAATATAATTAGGAGAGGAAAACATTAATATTTTCACAATGCATGGATTTCTCACAAACTCTTCATTTGAACCAAGAAATACGACAGATAACGAATTCAAAACTCCAGAACTTTGAATATATGATATAAGAGAACATTCTTTTTGAGGAGAAAATAAAATTTAAAATAGCCAGAAGCAACAAGTGAATGAAGTCAAAAATTCCAAAGAGTAAAGTATATATTTTTATTGTTTATTAGTTAAAATTCTTACTAATTTGCATTTCTTTTTTCACATGTTTACCAATATTGGCAGAAAGTTTACCTCAAAGGAATTGGAGGGACATTTTAGCTGGCATTCCATTCTTATGTGGTAAGTAATGATATTCATTTAGCTCTTGTCATATATTTTCAATATTTTTTAAATCCCCTAAATTATAATTTTTTATTTCCAGATGCCGAAGAGAAAAGGAACGATTCTATGCATGCCTTACTCTTATTAAAGAAATGAGCATCTAACGATAAAGAGGTAAATAAATACATGAAATCTTCATTCTATGTATTGACATTAATTGTTCCTTCAGATTTTATATATTGCATAGATAAACTGATTCTTTAATTTACTTTCAGATGCAAATGTCCCTTGAGTACCTTTTGGAGCGAAAAACTTTTGGAAGCCAATATTTGAAGAGTTGGTCTTTTTCTTAAACAGTCCTAGTAAGTGTTGAATCAATTTTAAAATATTAAGTTTTACAATTTTAATTAAACTGATGATAATATATGTAAGAAAAAGACATGTTTTTTAATTAATTTATATCCTTTCTTTTTTAGATAAAAATTTGACATTTCGAAAATTTCAAGGAGTATTGATGTCAGTTCTTTTAGAAAATATAATTAGGCGAGGAAAACATTAATATTTTCACAATGCATGGATTGCTCACAAACTCTTCATTTGAACCAAGAAATACGACAGATAACGAATTCAAAACTCCAGAACTTTGAATGGATGATATAAGAGAACATTCTTTTTGAGGAGAAAATAAAATTTAAAATAGCCAGAAGCAACAAGTGAATGAAGTCAAAAATTCCAAAGAGTAAAGTATATATTTTTATTGTTTATTAGTTAAAATTCTTACTAATTTGCATTTCTTTTTTCACATGTTTACCAATATTGGCAGAAAGTTTACCTCAAAGGAATTGCAGGGACATTTTAGCTGGCATTCCAATCTTATGTGGTAAGTTCTGATATTCATTTAGCTCTTGTCATATATTTTCAATATTTTTTTAATCCCCTAAATTATAATTTTTTATTTCCAGATGCCGAAGAGAAAAGGAACGATTCTATGCATGCCTTACTCTTATTAAAGAAATGAGCATCTAAAGATAAAGAGGTAAATAAATACATGAAATCTTCATTCTATGTATTGACATTAATTGTTCCTTCAGATTTTATATATTGCATAGATAAACTGATTCTTTAATTTACTTTCAGATGCAAATGTCCCTTGAGTACCTTTTGGAGCGAAAAACTTTTGGAAGCCAATTTTTAAAGTGTTGGTCTTTTTCTTAAACAGTCTTAGTAAGTGTTGAATCAATTTTAAAATATTAAGTTTTACAATTTTAATTAAACTGATGATAATATTTGTAAGAAAAAGACATGTTTTTTAATTAATTTATATCCTTTCTTTTTTAGATAAAAATTTGACATTTCGAAAATTTCAAGGAGTATTGATGTCAGTTCTTTTAGAAAATATAATTAGGCGAGGAAAACATTAATATTTTCACAATGCATGGATTGCTCACAAACTCTTCATTTGCACCAAGAAATACGACAGATAACGAATTCAAAACTCCAGAACTTTGAATGGATGATATAAGAGAACAATCTTTTTGAGGAGAAAATAAAATTTAAAATAGCCAGAAGCAACAAGTGAATGAAGTCAAAAATTCCAAAGAGTAAAGTATATATTTTTAATGTTTATTAGTTAAAATTCTTACTAATTTGCATTTCTTTTTTCACATGTTTACCAATATTGGCAGAATGTTTACCTCAAAGTAATTGCAGGGACATTTTAGCTGGCATTCCATTCTTATGTGGTAAGTAATGATATTCATTTAGCTCTTGTCATATATTTTCAATATTTTTTAAATCCCCTAAATTATAATTTTTTATTTCCAGATGCCGAAGAGAAAAGGAACGATTCTATGCATGCCTTACTCTTATTAAAGAAATGAGCATCTAACGATAAAGAGGTAAATAAATACATGAAATCTTCATTCTATGTATTGACATTAATTGTTTATTCAGATTTTATATATTGCATAGATAAACTGATTCTTTAATTTACTTTCAGATGCAAATGTCCCTTGAGTACCTTTTGGAAGCGAAAAACTTTTGCACGCCAATATTTGAAGAGTTGGTCTTTTTCTTAAACAGTCCTAGTAAGTGTTGAATCAATTTTAAAATATTAAGTTTTACAATTTTAATTAAACTGATGATAATATATGTAAGAAAAAGACATGTTTTTTAATTAATTTATATCCTTTCTTTTTTAGATAAAAATTTGACATTTCGAAAATTTCAAGGAGTATTGATGTCAGTTCTTTTAGAAAATTTAATTAGGCGAGGAAAACATTAATATTTTCACAATGCATGGATTGCTCACAAACTCTTCATTTGAACCAAGAAATACGACAGATAACGAATTCAAAACTCCAGAACTTTGAATGGATGATATAAGAGAACATTCTTTTTGAGGAGAAAATAAAATTTAAAATAGCCAGAAGCAACAAGTGAATGAAGTCAAAAATTCCAAAGAGTAAAGTATACATTTTTATTGTTTATTAGTTAAAATTCTTACTAATTTGCATTTCTTTTTTCACATGTTTACCAATATTGGCAGAAAGTTTACCTCAAAGGAATTGCAGGGACATTTTAGCTGGCATTCCAATCTTATGTGGTAAGTACTGATATTCATTTAGCTCTTGTCATATATTTTCAATATTTTTTAAATCCCCTAAATTATAATTTTTTATTTCCAGATGCCGAAGAGAAAAGGAACGATTCTATGCATGCCTTACTCTTATTAAAGAAATGAGCATCTAAAGATAAAGAGGTAAATAAATACATGAAATCTTCATTCTATGTATTGACATTAATTGTTTATTCAGATTTTATATATTGCATAGATAAACTGATTCTTTAATTTACTTTCAGATGCAAATGTCCCTTGAGTACCTTTTGGAGCGAAAAACTTTTGAAAGCCAATATTTGAAGAGTTGGTCTTTTTCTTAAACAGTCCTAGTAAGTGTTGAATCAATTTTAAAATATTAAGTTTTACAATTTTAATTAAACTGATGATAATATATGTAAGAAAAAGACATGTTTTTTAATTAATTTTTATCCTTTCTTTTTTAGATAAAAATTTGACATTTCGAAAATTTCAAGGAGTATTGATGTCAGTTCTTTTAGAAAATATAATTAGGCGAGGAAAACATTAATATTTTCACAATGCATGGATTGCTCACAAACTCTTCATTTGCACCAAGAAATACGACAGATAACGAATTCAAAACTCCAGAACTTTGAATGGATAATATAAGAGAAAATCTTTTTGAGGAGAAAATAAAATTTAAAATAGCCAGAAGCAACAAGTGAATGAAGTCAAAAATTCCAAAGAGTAAAGTATATATTTTTATTGTTTATTAGTTAAAATTCTTACTAATTTGCATTTCTTTTTTCACATGTTTACCAATATTGGCAGAAAGTTTACCTCAAAGGAATTGGAGCGACATTTTAGCTGGCATTCCAATCTTATGTGGTAAGTAATGATATTCATTTAGCTCTTGTCATATATTTTCAATATTTTTTAAATCCCCTAAATTATAATTTTTTATTTCCAGATGCCGAAGAGAAAAGGAACGATTCTATGCATGCCTTACTCTTATTAAAGAAATGAGCATCTAACGATAAAGAGGTAAATAAATACATGAAATCTTCATTCTATGTATTGACATTAATTGTTTCTTCAGATTTTATATATTGCATAGATAAACTGATTCTTTAATTTACTTTCAGATGCAAATGTCCCTTGAGTACCTTTTGGAGCGAAAAACTTTTGGAAGCCAATATTTGAAGAGTTGGTCTTTTTCTTAAACAGTCCTAGTAAGTGTTGAATCAATTTTAAAATATTAAGTTTTACAATTTTAATTAAACTGATGATAATATATGTAAGAAAAAGACATGTTTTTTAATTAATTTATATCCTTTCTTTTTTAGATAAAAATTTGACATTTCGAAAATTTCAAGGAGTATTGATGTCAGTTCTTTTAGAAAATATAATTAGGCGAGGAAAACATTAATATTTTCACAATGCATGGATTGCTCACAAACTCTTCATTTGAACCAAGAAATACGACAGATAACGAATTCAAAACTCCAGAACTTTGAATGGATGATATAAGAGAACATTCTTTTTGAGGAGAAAATAAAATTTAAAATAGCCAGAAGCAACAAGTGAATGAAGTCAAAAATTCCAAAGAGTAAAGTATATATTTTTATTGTTTATTAGTTAAAATTCTTACTTATTTGCGTTTCTTTTTTCACATGTTTACCAATATTGGCAGAAAGTTTACCTCAAAGGAATTGCAGGGACATTTTAGCTGGCATTCCAATCTTATGTGGTAAGTACTGATATTCATTTAGCTCTTGTCATATATTTTCAATATTTTTTAAATCCCCTAAATTATAATTTTTTATTTCCAGATGCCGAAGAGAAAAGGAACGATTCTATGCATGCCTTACTCTTATTAAAGAAATGAGCATCTAAAGATAAAGAGGTAAATAAATACATGAAATCTTCATTCTATGTATTGACATTAATTGTTTATTCAGATTTTATATATTGCATAGATAAACTGATTCTTTAATTTACTTTCAGATGCAAATGTCCCTTGAGTACCTTTTCGAGCGAAAAACTTTTGGAAGCCAATATTTGAAGAGTTGGTCTTTTTCTTAAACAGTCCTAGTAAGTGTTGAATCAATTTTAAAATATTAAGTTTTACAATTTTAATTAAACTGATGATAATATATGTAAGAAAAAGACATGTTTTTTAATTAATTTATATCCTTTCTTTTTTAGATAAAAATTTGACATTTCGAAAATTTCAAGGAGTATTGATGTCAGTTCTTTTAGAAAATTTAATTAGGCGAGGAAAACATTAATATTTTCACAATGCATGGATTGCTCACAAACTCTTCATTTGAACCAAGAAATACGACAGATAACGAATTCAAAACTACAGAACTTTGAATGGATGATATAAGAGAACATTCTTTTTGAGGAGAAAATAAAATTTAAAATAGCCAGAAGCAACAAGTGAATGAAGTCAAAAATTCCAAAGAGTAAAGTATATATTTTTATTGTTTATTAGTTAAAATTCTTACTAATTTGCATTTCTTTTTTCACATGTTTACCAATATTGGCAGAAAGTTTACCTCAAAGGAATTGCAGGGACATTTTAGCTGGCATTCCAATCTTATGTGGTAAGTACTGATATTCATTTAGCTCTTGTCATATATTTTCAATATTTTTTAAATCCCCTAAATTATAATTTTTTATTTCCAGATGCCGAAGAGAAAAGGAACGATTCTATGCATGCCTTACTCTTATTAAAGAAATGAGCATCTAAAGATAAAGAGGTAAATAAATACATGAAATCTTCATTCTATGTAATGACATTAATTGTTTTTTCAGATTTTATATATTGCATAGATAAACTGATTCTTTAATTTACTTTCAGATGCAAATGTCCCTTGAGTACCTTTTGGAGCGAAAAACTTTTGGAAGCCAATATTTAAAGTGTTGGTCTTTTTCTTAAACAGTCTTAGTAAGTGTTGAATCAATTTTAAAATATTAAGTTTTACAATTTTAATTAAACTGATGATAATATTTGTAAGAAAAAGACATGTTTTTTAATTAATTTATATCCTTTCTTTTTTAGATAAAAATTTGACATTTCGAAAATTTCAAGGAGTATTGATGTCAGTTCTTTTAGAAAATATAATTAGGCGAGGAAAACATTAATATTTTCACAATGCATGGATTGCTCACAAACTCTTCATTTGAACCAAGAAATACGAAAGATAACGAATTCAAAACTCCAGAACTTTGAATGGATGATATAAGAGAACATTCTTTTTGAGGAGAAAATAAAATTTAAAATAGCCAGAAGCAACAAGTGAATGAAGTCAAAAATTCCAAAGAGTAAAGTATATATTTTTATTGTTTATTAGTTAAAATTCTTACTAATTTGCGTTTCTTTTTTCACATGTTTACCAATATTGGCAGAAAGTTTACCTCAAAGGAATTGCAGGGACATTTTAGCTGGCATTCCAATCTTATGTGGTAAGTACTGATATTCATTTAGCTCTTGTCATATATTTTCAATATTTTTTAAATCCCCTAAATTATAATTTTTTATTTCCAGATGCCGAAGAGAAAAGGAACGATTCTATGCATGCCTTACTCTTATTAAAGAAATGAGCATCTAAAGATAAAGAGGTAAATAAATACATGAAATCTTCATTCTATGTATTGACATTAATTGTTTATTCAGATTTTATATATTGCATAGATAAACTGATTCTTTAATTTACTTTCAGATGCAAATGTCCCTTGAGTACCTTTTCGAGCGAAAAACTTTTGGAAGCCAATATTTGAAGAGTTGGTCTTTTTCTTAAACAGTCCTAGTAAGTGTTGAATCAATTTTAAAATATTAAGTTTTACAATTTTAATTAAACTGATGATAATATATGTAAGAAAAAGACATGTTTTTTAATTAATTTATATCCTTTCTTTTTTAGATAAAAATTTGACATTTCGAAAATTTCAAGGAGTATTGATGTCAGTTCTTTTAGAAAATTTAATTAGGCGAGGAAAACATTAATATTTTCACAATGCATGGATTGCTCACAAACTCTTCATTTGAACCAAGAAATACGACAGATAACGAATTCAAAACTCCAGAACTTTGAATGGATGATATAAGAGAACATTCTTTTTGAGGAGAAAATAAAATTTAAAATAGCCAGAAGCAACAAGTGAATGAAGTCAAAAATTCCAAAGAGTAAAGTATATATTTTTATTGTTTATTAGTTAAAATTCTTACTAATTTGCATTTCTTTTTTCACATGTTTACCAATATTGGCAGAAAGTTTACCTCAAAGGAATTGCAGGGACATTTTAGCTGGCATTCCAATCTTATGTGGTAAGTACTGATATTCATTTAGCTCTTGTCATATATTTTCAATATTTTTTAAATCCCCTAAATTATAATTTTTTATTTCCAGATGCCGAAGAGAAAAGGAACGATTCTATGCATGCCTTACTCTTATTAAAGAAATGAGCATCTAAAGATAAAGAGGTAAATAAATACATGAAATCTTCATTCTATGTAATGACATTAATTGTTTTTTCAGATTTTATATATTGCATAGATAAACTGATTCTTTAATTTACTTTCAGATGCAAATGTCCCTTGAGTACCTTTTGGAGCGAAAAACTTTTGGAAGCCAATATTTAAAGTGTTGGTCTTTTTCTTAAACAGTCTTAGTAAGTGTTGAATCAATTTTAAAATATTAAGTTTTACAATTTTAATTAAACTGATGATAATATTTGTAAGAAAAAGACATGTTTTTTAATTAATTTATATCCTTTCTTTTTTAGATAAAAATTTGACATTTCGAAAATTTCAAGGAGTATTGATGTCAGTTCTTTTAGAAAATATAATTAGGCGAGGAAAACATTAATATTTTCACAATGCATGGATTGCTCACAAACTCTTCATTTGAACCAAGAAATACGACAGATAACGAATTCAAAACTCCAGAACTTTGAATGGATGATATAAGAGAACATTCTTTTTGAGGAGAAAATAAAATTTAAAATAGCCAGAAGCAACAAGTGAATGAAGTCAAAAATTCCAAAGAGTAAAGTATATATTTTTATTGTTTATTAGTTAAAATTCTTACTAATTTGCATTTCTTTTTTCACATGTTTACCAATATTGGCAGAAAGTTTACCTCAAAGGAATTGCAGGGACATTTTAGCTGGCATTCCATTCTTATGTGGTAAGTAATGATATTCATTTAGCTCTTGTCATATATTTTCAATATTTTTTAAATCCCCTAAATTATAATTTTTTATTTCCAGATGCCGAAGAGAAAAGGAACGATTCTATGCATGCCTTACTCTTATTAAAGAAATGAGCATCTAACGATAAAGAGGTAAATAAATACATGAAATCTTCATTCTATGTATTGACATTAATTGTTTCTTCAGATTTTATATATTGCATAGATAAACTGATTCTTTAATTTACTTTCAGATGCAAATGTCCCTTGAGTACCTTTTGGAAGCGAAAAACTTTTGGAAGCCAATATTTGAAGAGTTGGTCTTTTTCTTAAACAGTCCTAGTAAGTGTTGAATCAATTTTAAAATATTAAGTTTTACAATTTTAATTAAACTGATGATAATATATGTAAGAAAAAGACATGTTTTTTAATTAATTTATATCCTTTCTTTTTTAGATAAAAATTTGACATTTCGAAAATTTCAAGGAGTATTGATGTCAGTTCTTTTAGAAAATTTAATTAGGCGAGGAAAACATTAATATTTTCACAATGCATGGATTGCTCACAAACTCTTCATTTGAACCAAGAAATACGACAGATAACGAATTCAAAACTCCAGAACTTTGAATGGATGATATAAGAGAACATTCTTTTTGAGGAGAAAATAAAATTTAAAATAGCCAGAAGCAACAAGTGAATGAAGTCAAAAATTCCAAAGAGTAAAGTATACATTTTTATTGTTTATTAGTTAAAATTATTACTAATTTGCATTTCTTTTTTCACATGTTTACCAATATTGGCAGAAAGTTTACCTCAAAGGAATTGCAGGGACATTTTAGCTGGCATTCCAATCTTATGTGGTAAGTACTGATATTCATTTAGCTCTTGTCATATATTTTCAATATTTTTTAAATCCCCTAAATTATAATTTTTTATTTCCAGATGCCGAAGAGAA
The DNA here is from genome assembly GCA_963978545.1 of Linyphia triangularis. Taxonomy (NCBI): domain Eukaryota; kingdom Metazoa; phylum Arthropoda; class Arachnida; order Araneae; family Linyphiidae; genus Linyphia; species Linyphia triangularis. The sequence continues at coordinate 76,975,318 of OZ021729.1, forward strand.
AAGGAACGATTCTATGCATGCCTTACTCTTATTAAAGAAATGAGCATCTAAAGATAAAGAGGTAAATAAATACATGAAATCTTCATTCTATGTATTGACATTAATTGTTTATTCAGATTTTATATATTGCATAGATAAACTGATTCTTTAATTTACTTTCAGATGCAAATGTCCCTTGAGTACCTTTTGGAGCGAAAAACTTTTGAAAGCCAATATTTGAAGAGTTGGTCTTTTTCTTAAACAGTCCTAGTAAGTGTTGAATCAATTTTAAAATATTAAGTTTTACAATTTTAATTAAACTGATGATAATATATGTAAGAAAAAGACATGTTTTTTAATTAATTTTTATCCTTTCTTTTTTAGATAGAAATTTGACATTTCGAAAATTTCAAGGAGTATTGATGTCAGTTCTTTTAGAAAATATAATTAGGCGAGGAAAACATTAATATTTTCACAATGCATGGATTGCTGACAAACTCTTCATTTGCACCAAGAAATACGACAGATAACGAATTCAAAACTCTAGAACTTTGAATGGATAATATAAGAGAAAATCTTTTTGAGGAGAAAATAAAATTTAAAATAGCCAGAAGCAACAAGTGAATGAAGTCAAAAATTCCAAAGAGTAAAGTATATATTTTTATTGTTTATTAGTTAAAATTCTTACTAATTTGCATTTCTTTTTTCACATGTTTACCAATATTGGCAGAAAGTTTACCTCAAAGGAATTGGAGGGACATTTTAGCTGGCATTCCATTCTTATGTGGTAAGTAATGATATTCATTTAGCTCTTGTCATATATTTTCAATATTTTTTAAATCCCCTAAATTATAATTTTTTATTTCCAGATGCCGAAGAGAAAAGGAACGATTCTATGCATGCCTTACTCTTATTAAAGAAATGAGCATCTAACGATAAAGAGGTAAATAAATACATGAAATCTTCATTCTATGTATTGACATTAATTGTTTCTTCAGATTTTATATATTGCATAGATAAACTGATTCTTTAATTTACTTTCAGATGCAAATGTCCCTTGAGTACCTTTTGGAGCGAAAAACTTTTGGAAGCCAATATTTGAAGAGTTGGTCTTTTTCTTAAACAGTCCTAGTAAGTGTTGAATCAATTTTAAAATATTAAGTTTTACAATTTTAATTAAACTGATGATAATATATGTAAGAAAAAGACATGTTTTTTAATTAATTTATATCCTTTCTTTTTTAGATAAAAATTTGACATTTCGAAAATTTCAAGGAGTATTGATGTCAGTTCTTTTAGAAAATTTAATTAGGCGAGGAAAACATTAATATTTTCACAATGCATGGATTGCTCACAAATTCTTCATTTGAACCAAGAAATACGACAGATAACGAATTCAAAACTCCAGAACTTTGAATGGATGATATAAGAGAACATTCTTTTTGAGGAGAAAATAAAATTTAAAATAGCCAGAAGCAACAAGTGAATGAAGTCAAAAATTCCAAAGAGTAAAGTATATATTTTTATTGTTTATTAGTTAAAATTCTTACTAATTTGCGTTTCTTTTTTCACATGTTTACCAATATTGGCAGAAAGTTTACCTCAAAGGAATTGCAGGGACATTTTAGCTGGCATTCCAATCTTATGTGGTAAGTACTGATATTCATTTAGCTCTTGTCATATATTTTCAATATTTTTTAAATCCCCTAAATTATAATTTTTTATTTCCAGATGCCGAAGAGAAAAGGAACGATTCTATGCATGCCTTACTCTTATTAAAGAAATGAGCATCTAAAGATAAAGAGGTAAATAAATACATGAAATCTTCATTCTATGTATTGACATTAATTGTTTATTCAGATTTTATATATTGCATAGATAAACTGATTCTTTAATTTACTTTCAGATGCAAATGTCCCTTGAGTACCTTTTCGAGCGAAAAACTTTTGGAAGCCAATATTTGAAGAGTTGGTCTTTTTCTTAAACAGTCCTAGTAAGTGTTGAATCAATTTTAAAATATTAAGTTTTACAATTTTAATTAAACTGATGATAATATTTGTAAGAAAAAGACATGTTTTTTAATTAATTTATATCCTTTCTTTTTTAGATAAAAATTTGACATTTCGAAAATTTCAAGGAGTATTGATGTCAGTTCTTTTAGAAAATATAATTAGGCGAGGAAAACATTAATATTTTCACAATGCATGGATTGCTCACAAACTCTTCATTTGAACCAAGAAATACGACAGATAACGAATTCAAAACTCCAGAACTTTGAATGGATGATATAAGAGAACATTCTTTTTGAGGAGAAAATAAAATTTAAAATAGCCAGAAGCAACAAGTGAATGAAGTCAAAAATTCCAAAGAGTAAAGTATATATTTTTATTGTTTATTAGTTAAAATTCTTACTAATTTGCATTTCTTTTTTCACATGTTTACCAATATTGGCAGAAAGTTTACCTCAAAGGAATTGCAGGGACATTTTAGCTGGCATTCCAATCTTATGTGGTAAGTACTGATATTCATTTAGCTCTTGTCATATATTTTCAATATTTTTTTAATCCCCTAAATTATAATTTTTTATTTCCAGATGCCGAAGAGAAAAGGAACGATTCTATGCATGCCTTACTCTTATTAAAGAAATGAGCATCTAAAGATAAAGAGGTAAATAAATACATGAAATCTTCATTCTATGTAATGACATTAATTGTTTTTTCAGATTTTATATATTGCATAGATAAACTGATTCTTTAATTTACTTTCAGATGCAAATGTCCCTTGAGTACCTTTTGGAGCGAAAAACTTTTGGAAGCCAATATTTAAAGTGTTGGTCTTTTTCTTAAACAGTCTTAGTAAGTGTTGAATCAATTTTAAAATATTAAGTTTTACAATTTTAATTAAACTGATGATAATATTTGTAAGAAAAAGACATGTTTTTTAATTAATTTATATCCTTTCTTTTTTAGATAAAAATTTGACATTTCGAAAATTTCAAGGAGTATTGAAGTCAGTTCTTTTAGAAAATATAATTAGGCGAGGAAAACATTAATATTTTCACAATGCATGGATTGCTCACAAACTCTTCATTTGAACCAAGAAATACGACAGATAACGAATTCAAAACTCCAGAACTTTGAATGGATGATATAAGAGAACATTCTTTTTGAGGAGAAAATAAAATTTAAAATAGCCAGAAGCAACAAGTGAATGAAGTCAAAAATTCCAAAGAGTAAAGTATATATTTTTATTGTTTATTAGTTAAAATTCTTACTAATTTGCATTTCTTTTTTCACATGTTTACCAATATTGGCAGAAAGTTTACCTCAAAGGAATTGGAGGGACATTTTAGCTGGCATTCCATTCTTATGTGGTAAGTAATGATATTCATTTAGCTCTTGTCATATATTTTCAATATTTTTTAAATCCCCTAAATTATAATTTTTTATTTCCAGATGCCGAAGAGAAAAGGAACGATTCTATGCATGCCTTACTCTTATTAAAGAAATGAGCATCTAACGATAAAGAGGTAAATAAATACATGAAATCTTCATTCTATGTATTGACATTAATTGTTTCTTCAGATTTTATATATTGCATAGATAAACTGATTCTTTAATTTACTTTCAGATGCAAATGTCCCTTGAGTACCTTTTGGAGCGAAAAACTTTTGGAAGCCAATATTTGAAGAGTTGGTCTTTTTCTTAAACAGTCCTAGTAAGTGTTGAATCAATTTTAAAATATTAAGTTTTACAATTTTAATTAAACTGATGATAATATATGTAAGAAAAAGACATGTTTTTTAATTAATTTATATCCTTTCTTTTTTAGATAAAAATTTGACATTTCGAAAATTTCAAGGAGTATTGATGTCAGTTCTTTTAGAAAATTTAATTAGGCGAGGAAAACATTAATATTTTCACAATGCATGGATTGCTCACAAATTCTTCATTTGAACCAAGAAATACGACAGATAACGAATTCAAAACTCCAGAACTTTGAATGGATGATATAAGAGAACATTCTTTTTGAGGAGAAAATAAAATTTAAAATAGCCAGAAGCAACAAGTGAATGAAGTCAAAAATTCCAAAGAGTAAAGTATATATTTTTATTGTTTATTAGTTAAAATTCTTACTAATTTGCATTTCTTTTTTCACATGTTTACCAATATTGGCAGAAAGTTTACCTCAAAGGAATTGCAGGGACATTTTAGCTGGCATTCCAATCTTATGTGGTAAGTACTGATATTCATTTAGCTCTTGTCATATATTTTCAATATTTTTTAAATCCCCTAAATTATAATTTTTTATTTCCAGATGCCGAAGAGAAAAGGAACGATTCTATGCATGCCTTACTCTTATTAAAGAAATGAGCATCTAAAGATAAAGAGGTAAATAAATACATGAAATCTTCATTCTATGTATTGACATTAATTGTTTATTCAGATTTTATATATTGCATAGATAAACTGATTCTTTAATTTACTTTCAGATGCAAATGTCCCTTGAGTACCTTTTGGAGCGAAAAACTTTTGAAAGCCAATATTTGAAGAGTTGGTCTTTTTCTTAAACAGTCCTAGTAAGTGTTGAATCAATTTTAAAATATTAAGTTTTACAATTTTAATTAAACTGATGATAATATATGTAAGAAAAAGACATGTTTTTTAATTAATTTATATCCTTTCTTTTTTAGATAAAAATTTGACATTTCGAAAATTTCAAGGAGTATTGATGTCAGTTCTTTTAGAAAATATAATTAGGCGAGGAAAACATTAATATTTTCACAATGCATGGATTGCTCACAAACTCTTCATTTGCACCAAGAAATACAACAGATAACGAATTCAAAACTCCAGAACTTTGAATGGATGATATAAGAGAACAATCTTTTTGAGGAGAAAATAAAATTTAAAATAGCCAGAAGCAACAAGTGAATGAAGTCAAAAATTCCAAAGAGTAAAGTATATATTTTTATTGTTTATTAGTTAAAATTCTTACTAATTTGCATTTCTTTTTTCACATGTTTACCAATATTGGCAGAAAGTTTACCTCAAAGGAATTGCAGGGACATTTTAGCTGGCATTCCATTCTTATGTGGTAAGTAATGATATTCATTTAGCTCTTGTCATATATTTTCAATATTTTTTAAATCCCCTAAATTATAATTTTTTATTTCCAGATGCCGAAGAGAAAAGGAACGATTCTATGCATGCCTTACTCTTATTAAAGAAATGAGCATCTAACGATAAAGAGGTAAATAAATACATGAAATCTTCATTCTATGTATTGACATTAATTGTTTCTTCAGATTTTATATATAGCATAGATAAACTGATTCTTTAATTTACTTTCAGATGCAAATGTCCCTTGAGTATCTTTTGGAAGCGAAAAACTTTTGGAAGCCAATATTTGAAGAGTTGGTCTTTTTCTTAAACAGTCCTAGTAAGTGTTGAATCAATTTTAAAATATTAAGTTTTACAATTTTAATTAAACTGATGATAATATATGTAAGAAAAATACATGTTTTTTAATTCATTTATATCCTTTCTTTTTTAGATAAAAATTTGACATTTCGAAAATTTCAAGGAGTATTGATGTCAGTTCTTTTAGAAAATTTAATTAGGCGAGGAAAACATTAATATTTTCACAATGCATGGATTGCTCACAAACTCTTCATTTGAACCAAGAAATACGACAGATAACGAATTCAAAACTCCAGAACTTTGAATGGATGATATAAGAGAACATTCTTTCTGAGGAGAAAATAAAATTTAAAATAGCCAGAAGCAACAAGTGAATGAAGTCAAAAATTCCAAAGAGTAAAGTATATATTTTTATTGTTTATTAGTTAAAATTCTTACTAATTTGCGTTTCTTTTTTCACATGTTTACCAATATTGGCAGAAAGTTTACCTCAAAGGAATTGCAGGGACATTTTAGCTGGCATTCCAATCTTATGTGGTAAGTACTGATATTCATTTAGCTCTTGTCATATATTTTCAATATTTTTTAAATCCCCTAAATTATAATTTTTTATTTCCAGATGCCGAAGAGAAAAGGAACGATTCTATGCATGCCTTACTCTTATTAAAGAAATAAGCATCTAAAGATAAAGAGGTAAATAAATACATGAAATCTTCATTCTATGTATTGACATTAATTGTTTATTCAGATTTTATATATTGCATAGATAAACTGATTCTTTAATTTACTTTCAGATGCAAATGTCCCTTGAGTACCTTTTCGAGCGAAAAACTTTTGGAAGCCAATATTTGAAGAGTTGGTCTTTTTCTTAAACAGTCCTAGGAAGTGTTGAATCAATTTTAAAATATTAAGTTTTACAATTTTAATTAAACTGATGATAATATATGTAAGAAAAAGACATGTTTTTTAATTAATTTATATCCTTTCTTTTTTAGATAAAAATTTGACATTTCGAAAATTTCAAGGAGTATTGATGTCAGTTCTTTTAGAAAATATAATTAGGCGAGGAAAACATTAATATTTTCACAATGCATGGATTGCTCACAAACTCTTCATTTGCACCAAGAAATACAACAGATAACGAATTCAAAACTCCAGAACTTTGAATGGATGATATAAGAGAACAATCTTTTTGAGGAGAAAATAAAATTTAAAATAGCCAGAAGCAACAAGTGAATGAAGTCAAAAATTCCAAAGAGTAAAGTATATATTTTTATTGTTTATTAGTTAAAATTCTTACTAATTTGCATTTCTTTTTTCACATGTTTACCAATATTGGCAGAAAGTTTACCTCAAAGGAATTGCAGGGACATTTTAGCTGGCATTCCATTCTTATGTGGTAAGTAATGATATTCCTTTAGCTCTTGTCATATATTTTCAATATTTTTTAAATCCCCTAAATTATAATTTTTTATTTCCAGATGCCGAAGAGAAAAGGAACGATTCTATGCATGCCTTACTCTTATTAAAGAAATGAGCATCTAACGATAAAGAGGTAAATAAATACATGAAATCTTCATTCTATGTATTGACATTAATTGTTTCTTCAGATTTTATATATTGCATAGATAAACTGATTCTTTAATTTACTTTCAGATGCAAATGTCCATTGAGTACCTTTTGGAGCGAAAAACTTTTGGAAGCCAATATTTGAAGAGTTTGTCTTTTTCTTAAACAGTCCTAGTAAGTGTTGAATCAATTTTAAAATATTAAGTTTTACAATTTTAATTAAACTGATGATAATATATGTAAGAAAAAGACATGTTTTTTAATTAATTTATATCCTTTCTTTTTTAGATAAAAATTTGACATTTCGAAAATTTCAAGGAGTATTGATGTCAGTTCTTTTAGAAAATATAATTAGGCGAGGAAAACATTAATATTTTTACAATGCATGGATTGCTCACAAACTCTTCATTTGCACCAAGAAATACGACAGATAACGAATTCAAAACTCCAGAACTTTGAATGGATGATATAAGAGAACATTCTTTTTGAGGAGAAAATAAAATTTAAAATAGCCAGAAGCAACAAGTGAATGAAGTCAAAAATTCCAAAGAGTAAAGTATATATTTTTATTGTTTATTAGTTAAAATTCTTACTAATTTGCATTTCTTTTTTCACATGTTTACCAATATTGGCAGAAAGTTTACCTCAAAGGAATTGGAGGGACATTTTAGCTGGCATTCCATTCTTATGTGGTAAGTAATGATATTCATTTAGCTCTTGTCATATATTTTCAATATTTTTTAAATCCCCTAAATTATAATTTTTTATTTCCAGATGCCGAAGAGAAAAGGAACGATTCTATGCATGCCTTACTCTTATTAAAGAAATGAGCATCTAACGATAAAGAGGTAAATAAATACATGAAATCTTCATTCTATGTATTGACATTAATTGTTTCTTCAGATTTTATATATTGCATAGATAAACTGATTCTTTAATTTACTTTCAGATGCAAATGTCCCTTGAGTACCTTTTGGAAGCGAAAAACTTTTGGAAGCCAATATTTGAAGAGTTGGTCTTTTTCTTAAACAGTCCTAGTAAGTGTTGAATCAATTTTAAAATATTAAGTTTTACAATTTTAATTAAACTGATGATAATATATGTAAGAAAAAGACATGTTTTTTAATTAATTTATATCCTTTCTTTTTTAGATAAAAATTTGACATTTCGAAAATTTCAAGGAGTATTGATGTCAGTTCTTTTAGAAAATTTAATTAGGCGAGGAAAACATTAATATTTTCACAATGCATGGATTGCTCACAAACTCTTCATTTGAACCAAGAAACACGACAGATAACGAATTCAAAACTCCAGAACTTTGAATGGATGATATAAGAGAACATTCTTTTTGAGGAGAAAATAAAATTTAAAATAGCCAGAAGCAACAAGTGAATGAAGTCAAAAATTCCAAAGAGTAAAGTATATATTTTTATTGTTTATTAGTTAAAATTCTTACTAATTTGCGTTTCTTTTTTCACATGTTTACCAATATTGGCAGAAAGTTTACCTCAAAGGAATTGCAGGGACATTTTAGCTGGCATTCCAATCTTATGTGGTAAGTACTGATATTCATTTAGCTCTTGTCATATATTTTCAATATTTTTTAAATCCCCTAAATTATAATTTTTTATTTCCAGATGCCGAAGAGAAAAGGAACGATTCTATGCATGCCTTACTCTTATTAAAGAAATGAGCATCTAAAGATAAAGAGGTAAATAAATACATGAAATCTTCATTCTATGTATTGACATTAATTGTTTATTCAGATTTTATATATTGCATAGATAAACTGATTCTTTAATTTACTTTCAGATGCAAATGTCCCTTGAGTACCTTTTCGAGCGAAAAACTTTTGGAAGCCAATATTTGAAGAGTTGGTCTTTTTCTTAAACAGTCCTAGTAAGTGTTGAATCAATTTTAAAATATTAAGTTTTACAATTTTAATTAAACTGATGATAATATATGTAAGAAAAAGACATGTTTTTTAATTAATTTATATCTTTTCTTTTTTAGATAAAAATTTGACATTTCGAAAATTTCAAGGAGTATTGATGTCAGTTCTTTTAGAAAATATAATTAGGCGAGGAAAACATTAATATTTTCACAATGCATGGATTGCTCACAAACTCTTCATTTGAACCAAGAAATACGATAGATAACGAATTCAAAACTCCAGAACTTTGAATGGATGATATAAGAGAACATTCTTTTTGAGGAGAAAATAAAATTTAAAATAGCCAGAAGCAACAAGTGAATGAAGTCAAAAATTCCAAAGAGTAAAGTATATATTTTTATTGTTTATTAGTTAAAACTCTTACTAATTTGCATTTCTTTTTTCACATGTTTACCAATATTGGCAGAAAGTTTACCTCAAAGGAATTGGAGGGACATTTTAGCTGGCATTCCAATCTTATGTGGTAAGTAATGATATTCATTTAGCTCTTGTCATATATTTTCAATATTTTTTAAATCCCCTAAATTATAATTTTTTATTTCCAGATGCCGAAGAGAAAAGGAACGATTCTATGCATGCCTTACTCTTATTAAAGAAATGAGCATCTAACGATAAAGAGGTAAATAAATACATGAAATCTTCATTCTATGTATTGACATTAATTGTTTCTTCAGATTTTATATATTGCATAGATAAACTGATTCTTTAATTTACTTTCAGATGCAAATGTCCCTTGAGTACCTTTTGGAGCGAAAAACTTTTGGAAGCCAATATTTGAAGAGTTGGTCTTTTTCTTAAACAGTCCTAGTAAGTGTTGAATCAATTTTAAAATATTAAGTTTTACAATTTTAATTAAACTGATGATAATATATGTAAGAAAAAGACATGTTTTTTAATTAATTTATATCCTTTCTTTTTTAGATAAAAATTTGACATTTCGAAAATTTCAAGGAGTATTGATGTCAGTTCTTTTAGAAAATATAATTAGGCGAGGAAAACATTAATATTTTCACAATGCATGGATTGCTCACAAACTCTTCATTTGAACCAAGAAATACGACAGATAACGAATTCAAAACTCCAGAACTTTGAATGGATGATATAAGAGAACATTCTTTTTGAGGAGAAAATAAAATTTAAAATAGCCAGAAGCAACAAGTGAATGAAGTCAAAAATTCCAAAGAGTAAAGTATATATTTTTATTGTTTATTAGTTAAAATTCTTACTAATTTGCGTTTCTTTTTTCACATGTTTACCAATATTGGCAGAAAGTTTACCTCAAAGGAATTGCAGGGACATTTTAGCTGGCATTCCAATCTTATGTGGTAAGTACTGATATTCATTTAGCTCTTGTCATATATTTTCAATATTTTTTAAATCCCCTAAATTATAATTTTTTATTTCCAGATGCCGAAGAGAAAAGGAACGATTCTATGCATGCCTTACTCTTATTAAAGAAATGAGCATCTAAAGATAAAGAGGTAAATAAATACATGAAATCTTCATTCTATGTATTGACATTAATTGTTTATTCAGATTTTATATATTGCATAGATAAACTGATTCTTTAATTTACTTTCAGATGCAAATGTCCCTTGAGTACCTTTTCGAGCGAAAAACTTTTGGAAGCCAATATTTGAAGAGTTGGTCTTTTTCTTAAACAGTCCTAGTAAGTGTTGAATCAATTTTAAAATATTAAGTTTTACAATTTTAATTAAACTGATGATAATATATGTAAGAAAAAGACATGTTTTTTAATTAATTTATATCCTTTCTTTTTTAGATAAAAATTTGACATTTCGAAAATTTCAAGGAGTATTGATGTCAGTTCTTTTAGAAAATATAATTAGGCGAGGAAAACATTAATATTTTTACAATGCATGGATTGCTCACAAACTCTTCATTTGCACCAAGAAATACGACAGATAACGAATTCAAAACTCCAGAACTTTGAATGGATGATATAAGAGAACATTCTTTTTGAGGAGAAAATAAAATTTAAAATAGCCAGAAGCAACAAGTGAATGAAGTCAAAAATTCCAAAGAGTAAAGTATATATTTTTATTGTTTATTAGTTAAAATTCTTACTAATTTGCATTTCTTTTTTCACATGTTTACCAATATTGGCAGAAAGTTTACCTCAAAGGAATTGGAGGGACATTTTAGCTGGCATTCCATTCTTATGTGGTAAGTAATGATATTCATTTAGCTCTTGTCATATATTTTCAATATTTTTTAAATCCCCTAAATTATAATTTTTTATTTCCAGATGCCGAAGAGAAAAGGAACGATTCTATGCATGCCTTACTCTTATTAAAGAAATGAGCATCTAACGATAAAGAGGTAAATAAATACATGAAATCTTCATTCTATGTATTGACATTAATTGTTTCTTCAGATTTTATATATTGCATAGATAAACTGATTCTTTAATTTACTTTCAGATGCAAATGTCCCTTGAGTACCTTTTGGAAGCGAAAAACTTTTGGAAGCCAATATTTGAAGAGTTGGTCTTTTTCTTAAACAGTCCTAGTAAGTGTTGAATCAATTTTAAAATATTAAGTTTTACAATTTTAATTAAACTGATGATAATATATGTAAGAAAAAGACATGTTTTTTAATTAATTTATATCCTTTCTTTTTTAGATAAAAATTTGACATTTCGAAAATTTCAAGGAGTATTGATGTCAGTTCTTTTAGAAAATTTAATTAGGCGAGGAAAACATTAATATTTTCACAATGCATGGATTGCTCACAAACTCTTCATTTGAACCAAGAAACACGACAGATAACGAATTCAAAACTCCAGAACTTTGAATGGATGATATAAGAGAACATTCTTTTTGAGGAGAAAATAAAATTTAAAATAGCCAGAAGCAACAAGTGAATGAAGTCAAAAATTCCAAAGAGTAAAGTATATATTTTTATTGTTTATTAGTTAAAATTCTTACTAATTTGCGTTTCTTTTTTCACATGTTTACCAATATTGGCAGAAAGTTTACCTCAAAGGAATTGCAGGGACATTTTAGCTGGCATTCCAATCTTATGTGGTAAGTACTGATATTCATTTAGCTCTTGTCATATATTTTCAATATTTTTTAAATCCCCTAAATTATAATTTTTTATTTCCAGATGCCGAAGAGAAAAGGAACGATTCTATGCATGCCTTACTCTTATTAAAGAAATGAGCATCTAAAGATAAAGAGGTAAATAAATACATGAAATCTTCATTCTATGTATTGACATTAATTGTTTATTCAGATTTTATATATTGCATAGATAAACTGATTCTTTAATTTACTTTCAGATGCAAATGTCCCTTGAGTACCTTTTCGAGCGAAAAACTTTTGGAAGCCAATATTTGAAGAGTTGGTCTTTTTCTTAAACAGTCCTAGTAAGTGTTGAATCAATTTTAAAATATTAAGTTTTACAATTTTAATTAAACTGATGATAATATATGTAAGAAAAAGACATGTTTTTTAATTAATTTATATCCTTTCTTTTTTAGATAAAAATTTGACATTTCGAAAATTTCAAGGAGTATTGATGTCAGTTCTTTTAGAAAATATAATTAGGCGAGGAAAACATTAATATTTTTACAATGCATGGATTGCTCACAAACTCTTCATTTGCACCAAGAAATACGACAGATAACGAATTCAAAACTCCAGAACTTTGAATGGATGATATAAGAGAACATTCTTTTTGAGGAGAAAATAAAATTTAAAATAGCCAGAAGCAACAAGTGAATGAAGTCAAAAATTCCAAAGAGTAAAGTATATATTTTTATTGTTTATTAGTTAAAATTCTTACTAATTTGCATTTCTTTTTTCACATGTTTACCAATATTGGCAGAAAGTTTACCTCAAAGGAATTGGAGGGACATTTTAGCTGGCATTCCATTCTTATGTGGTAAGTAATGATATTCATTTAGCTCTTGTCATATATTTTCAATATTTTTTAAATCCCCTAAATTATAATTTTTTATTTCCAGATGCCGAAGAGAAAAGGAACGATTCTATGCATGCCTTACTCTTATTAAAGAAATGAGCATCTAACGATAAAGAGGTAAATAAATACATGAAATCTTCATTCTATGTATTGACATTAATTGTTTCTTCAGATTTTATATATTGCATAGATAAACTGATTCTTTAATTTACTTTCAGATGCAAATGTCCCTTGAGTACCTTTTGGAAGCGAAAAACTTTTGGAAGCCAATATTTGAAGAGTTGGTCTTTTTCTTAAACAGTCCTAGTAAGTGTTGAATCAATTTTAAAATATTAAGTTTTACAATTTTAATTAAACTGATGATAATATATGTAAGAAAAAGACATGTTTTTTAATTAATTTATATCCTTTCTTTTTTAGATAAAAATTTGACATTTCGAAAATTTCAAGGAGTATTGATGTCAGTTCTTTTAGAAAATTTAATTAGGCGAGGAAAACATTAATATTTTCACAATGCATGGATTGCTCACAAACTCTTCATTTGAACCAAGAAACACGACAGATAACGAATTCAAAACTCCAGAACTTTGAATGGATGATATAAGAGAACATTCTTTTTGAGGAGAAAATAAAATTTAAAATAGCCAGAAGCAACAAGTGAATGAAGTCAAAAATTCCAAAGAGTAAAGTATATATTTTTATTGTTTATTAGTTAAAATTCTTACTAATTTGCGTTTCTTTTTTCACATGTTTACCAATATTGGCAGAAAGTTTACCTCAAAGGAATTGCAGGGACATTTTAGCTGGCATTCCAATCTTATGTGGTAAGTACTGATATTCATTTAGCTCTTGTCATATATTTTCAATATTTTTTAAATCCCCTAAATTATAATTTTTTATTTCCAGATGCCGAAGAGAAAAGGAACGATTCTATGCATGCCTTACTCTTATTAAAGAAATGAGCATCTAAAGATAAAGAGGTAAATAAATACATGAAATCTTCATTCTATGTAATGACATTAATTGTTTTTTCAGATTTTATATATTGCATAGATAAACTGATTCTTTAATTTACTTTCAGATGCAAATGTCCCTTGAGTACCTTTTGGAGCGAAAAACTTTTGGAAGCCAATATTTAAAGTGTTGGTCTTTTTCTTAAACAGTCTTAGTAAGTGTTGAATCAATTTTAAAATATTAAGTTTTACAATTTTAATTAAACTGATGATAATATTTGTAAGAAAAAGACATGTTTTTTAATTAATTTATATCCTTTCTTTTTTAGATAAAAATTTGACATTTCGAAAATTTCAAGGAGTATTGATGTCAGTTCTTTTAGAAAATATAATTAGGCGAGGAAAACATTAATATTTTCACAATGCATGGATTGCTCACAAACTCTTCATTTGAACCAAGAAATACGACAGATAACGAATTCAAAACTCCAGAACTTTGAATGGATGATATAAGAGAACATTCTTTTTGAGGAGAAAATAAAATTTAAAATAGCCAGAAGCAACAAGTGAATGAAGTCAAAAATTCCAAAGAGTAAAGTATATATTTTTATTGTTTATTAGTTAAAATTCTTACTAATTTGCATTTCTTTTTTCACATGTTTACCAATATTGGCAGAAAGTTTACCTCAAAGGAATTGGAGGGACATTTTAGCTGGCATTCCATTCTTATGTGGTAAGTAATGATATTCATTTAGCTCTTGTCATATATTTTCAATATTTTTTAAATCCCCTAAATTATAATTTTTTATTTCCAGATGCCGAAGAGAAAAGGAACGATTCTATGCATGCCTTACTCTTATTAAAGAAATGAGCATCTAACGATAAAGAGGTAAATAAATACATGAAATCTTCATTCTATGTATTGACATTAATTGTTTCTTCAGATTTTATATATTGCATAGATAAACTGATTCTTTAATTTACTTTCAGATGCAAATGTCCCTTGAGTACCTTTTGGAAGCGAAAAACTTTTGGAAGCCAATATTTGAAGAGTTGGTCTTTTTCTTAAACAGTCCTAGTAAGTGTTGAATCAATTTTAAAATATTAAGTTTTACAATTTTAATTAAACTGATGATAATATATGTAAGAAAAAGACATGTTTTTTAATTAATTTATATCCTTTCTTTTTTAGATAAAAATTTGACATTTCGAAAATTTCAAGGAGTATTGATGTCAGTTCTTTTAGAAAATTTAATTAGGCGAGGAAAACATTAATATTTTCACAATGCATGGATTGCTCACAAACTCTTCATTTGAACCAAGAAATACGACAGATAACGAATTCAAAACTCCAGAACTTTGAATGGATGATATAAGAGAACATTCTTTTTGAGGAGAAAATAAAATTTAAAATAGCCAGAAGCAACAAGTGAATGAAGTCAAAAATTCCAAAGAGTAAAGTATACATTTTTATTGTTTATTAGTTAAAATTCTTACTAATTTGCATTTCTTTTTTCACATGTTTACCAATATTGGCAGAAAGTTTACCTCAAAGGAATTGCAGGGACATTTTAGCTGGCATTCCAATCTTATGTGGTAAGTACTGATATTCATTTAGCTCTTGTCATATATTTTCAATATTTTTTAAATCCCCTAAATTATAATTTTTTATTTCCAGATGCCGAAGAGAAAAGGAACGATTCTATGCATGCCTTACTCTTATTAAAGAAATGAGCATCTAAAGATAAAGAGGTAAATAAATACATGAAATCTTCATTCTATGTATTGACATTAATTGTTTATTCAGATTTTATATATTGCATAGATAAACTGATTCTTTAATTTACTTTCAGATGCAAATGTCCCTTGAGTACCTTTTGGAGCGAAAAACTTTTGAAAGCCAATATTTGAAGAGTTGGTCTTTTTCTTAAACAGTCCTAGTAAGTGTTGAATCAATTTTAAAATATTAAGTTTTACAATTTTAATTAAACTGATGATAATATATGTAAGAAAAAGACATGTTTTTTAATTAATTTTTATCCTTTCTTTTTTAGATAGAAATTTGACATTTCGAAAATTTCAAGGAGTATTGATGTCAGTTCTTTTAGAAAATATAATTAGGCGAGGAAAACATTAATATTTTCACAATGCATGGATTGCTGACAAACTCTTCATTTGCACCAAGAAATACGACAGATAACGAATTCAAAACTCTAGAACTTTGAATGGATAATATAAGAGAAAATCTTTTTGAGGAGAAAATAAAATTTAAAATAGCCAGAAGCAACAAGTGAATGAAGTCAAAAATTCCAAAGAGTAAAGTATATATTTTTATTGTTTATTAGTTAAAATTCTTACTAATTTGCATTTCTTTTTTCACATGTTTACCAATATTGGCAGAAAGTTTACCTCAAAGGAATTGGAGGGACATTTTAGCTGGCATTCCATTCTTATGTGGTAAGTAATGATATTCATTTAGCTCTTGTCATATATTTTCAATATTTTTTAAATCCCCTAAATTATAATTTTTTATTTCCAGATGCCGAAGAGAAAAGGAACGATTCTATGCATGCCTTACTCTTATTAAAGAAATGAGCATCTAACGATAAAGAGGTAAATAAATACATGAAATCTTCATTCTATGTATTGACATTAATTGTTTCTTCAGATTTTATATATTGCATAGATAAACTGATTCTTTAATTTACTTTCAGATGCAAATGTCCCTTGAGTACCTTTTGGAGCGAAAAACTTTTGGAAGCCAATATTTGAAGAGTTGGTCTTTTTCTTAAACAGTCCTAGTAAGTGTTGAATCAATTTTAAAATATTAAGTTTTACAATTTTAATTAAACTGATGATAATATATGTAAGAAAAAGACATGTTTTTTAATTAATTTATATCCTTTCTTTTTTAGATAAAAATTTGACATTTCGAAAATTTCAAGGAGTATTGATGTCAGTTCTTTTAGAAAATTTAATTAGGCGAGGAAAACATTAATATTTTCACAATGCATGGATTGCTCACAAATTCTTCATTTGAACCAAGAAATACGACAGATAACGAATTCAAAACTCCAGAACTTTGAATGGATGATATAGGAGAACATTCTTTTTGAGGAGAAAATAAAATTTAAAATAGCCAGAAGCAACAAGTGAATGAAGTCAAAAATTCCAAAGAGTAAAGTATATATTTTTATTGTTTATTAGTTAAAATTCTTACTAATTTGCGTTTCTTTTTTCACATGTTTACCAATATTGGCAGAAAGTTTACCTCAAAGGAATTGCAGGGACATTTTAGCTGGCATTCCAATCTTATGTGGTAAGTACTGATATTCATTTAGCTCTTGTCATATATTTTCAATATTTTTTAAATCCCCTAAATTATAATTTTTTATTTCCAGATGCCGAAGAGAAAAGGAACGATTCTATGCATGCCTTACTCTTATTAAAGAAATGAGCATCTAAAGATAAAGAGGTAAATAAATACATGAAATCTTCATTCTATGTATTGACATTAATTGTTTATTCAGATTTTATATATTGCATAGATAAACTGATTCTTTAATTTACTTTCAGATGCAAATGTCCCTTGAGTACCTTTTCGAGCGAAAAACTTTTGGAAGCCAATATTTGAAGAGTTGGTCTTTTTCTTAAACAGTCCTAGTAAGTGTTGAATCAATTTTAAAATATTAAGTTTTACAATTTTAATTAAACTGATGATAATATTTGTAAGAAAAAGACATGTTTTTTAATTAATTTATATCCTTTCTTTTTTAGATAAAAATTTGACATTTCGAAAATTTCAAGGAGTATTGATGTCAGTTCTTTTAGAAAATATAATTAGGCGAGGAAAACATTAATATTTTCACAATGCATGGATTGCTCACAAACTCTTCATTTGAACCAAGAAATACGACAGATAACGAATTCAAAACTCCAGAACTTTGAATGGATGATATAAGAGAACATTCTTTTTGAGGAGAAAATAAAATTTAAAATAGCCAGAAGCAACAAGTGAATGAAGTCAAAAATTCCAAAGAGTAAAGTATATATTTTTATTGTTTATTAGTTAAAATTCTTACTAATTTGCATTTCTTTTTTCACATGTTTACCAATATTGGCAGAAAGTTTACCTCAAAGGAATTGCAGGGACATTTTAGCTGGCATTCCAATCTTATGTGGTAAGTACTGATATTCATTTAGCTCTTGTCATATATTTTCAATATTTTTTTAATCCCCTAAATTATAATTTTTTATTTCCAGATGCCGAAGAGAAAAGGAACGATTCTATGCATGCCTTACTCTTATTAAAGAAATGAGCATCTAAAGATAAAGAGGTAAATAAATACATGAAATCTTCATTCTATGTAATGACATTAATTGTTTTTTCAGATTTTATATATTGCATAGATAAACTGATTCTTTAATTTACTTTCAGATGCAAATGTCCCTTGAGTACCTTTTGGAGCGAAAAACTTTTGGAAGCCAATATTTAAAGTGTTGGTCTTTTTCTTAAACAGTCTTAGTAAGTATTGAATCAATTTTAAAATATTAAGTTTTACAATTTTAATTAAACTGATGATAATATTTGTAAGAAAAAGACATGTTTTTTAATTAATTTATATCCTTTCTTTTTTAGATAAAAATTTGACATTTCGAAAATTTCAAGGAGTATTGAAGTCAGTTCTTTTAGAAAATATAATTAGGCGAGGAAAACATTAATATTTTCACAATGCATGGATTGCTCACAAACTCTTCATTTGAACCAAGAAATACGACAGATAACGAATTCAAAACTCCAGAACTTTGAATGGATGATATAAGAGAACATTCTTTTTGAGGAGAAAATAAAATTTAAAATAGCCAGAAGCAACAAGTGAATGAAGTCAAAAATTCCAAAGAGTAAAGTATATATTTTTATTGTTTATTAGTTAAAATTCTTACTAATTTGCATTTCTTTTTTCACATGTTTACCAATATTGGCAGAAAGTTTACCTCAAAGGAATTGGAGGGACATTTTAGCTGGCATTCCATTCTTATGTGGTAAGTAATGATATTCATTTAGCTCTTGTCATATATTTTCAATATTTTTTAAATCCCCTAAATTATAATTTTTTATTTCCAGATGCCGAAGAGAAAAGGAACGATTCTATGCATGCCTTACTCTTATTAAAGAAATGAGCATCTAACGATAAAGAGGTAAATAAATACATGAAATCTTCATTCTATGTTTTGACATTAATTGTTTCTTCAGATTTTATATATTGCATAGATAAACTGATTCTTTAATTTACTTTCAGATGCAAATGTCCCTTGAGTACCTTTTGGAGCGAAAAACTTTTGGAAGCCAATATTTGAAGAGTTGGTCTTTTTCTTAAACAGTCCTAGTAAGTGTTGAATCAATTTTAAAATATTAAGTTTTACAATTTTAATTAAACTGATGATAATATATGTAAGAAAAAGACATGTTTTTTAATTAATTTATATCCTTTCTTTTTTAGATAAAAATTTGACATTTCGAAAATTTCAAGTAGTGTTGATGTCAGTTCTTTTAGAAAATTTAATTAGGCGAGGAAAACATTAATATTTTCACAATGCATGGATTGCTCACAAATTCTTCATTTGAACCAAGAAATACGACAGATAACGAATTCAAAACTCCAGAACTTTGAATGGATGATATAAGAGAACATTCTTTTTGAGGAGAAAATAAAATTTAAAATAGCCAGAAGCAACAAGTGAATGAAGTCAAAAATTCCAAAGAGTAAAGTATATATTTTTATTGTTTATTAGTTAAAATTCTTACTAATTTGCATTTCTTTTTTCACATGTTTACCAATATTGGCAGAAAGTTTACCTCAAAGGAATTGCAGGGACATTTTAGCTGGCATTCCAATCTTATGTGGTAAGTACTGATATTCATTTAGCTCTTGTCATATATTTTCAATATTTTTTTAATCCCCTAAATTATAATTTTTTATTTCCAGATGCCGAAGAGAAAAGGAACGATTCTATGCATGCCTTACTCTTATTAAAGAAATGAGCATCTAAAGATAAAGAGGTAAATAAATACATGAAATCTTCATTCTATGTAATGACATTAATTGTTTTTTCAGATTTTATATATTGCATAGATAAACTGATTCTTTAATTTACTTTCAGATGCAAATGTCCCTTGAGTACCTTTTGGAGCGAAAAACTTTTGGAAGCCAATATTTAAAGTGTTGGTCTTTTTCTTAAACAGTCTTAGTAAGTGTTGAATCAATTTTAAAATATTAAGTTTTACAATTTTAATTAAACTGATGATAATATTTGTAAGAAAAAGACATGTTTTTTAATTAATTTATATCCTTTCTTTTTTAGATAAAAATTTGACATTTCGAAAATTTCAAGGAGTATTGAAGTCAGTTCTTTTAGAAAATATAATTAGGCGAGGAAAACATTAATATTTTCACAATGCATGGATTGCTCACAAACTCTTCATTTGAACCAAGAAATACGACAGATAACGAATTCAAAACTCCAGAACTTTGAATGGATGATATAAGAGAACATTCTTTTTGAGGAGAAAATAAAATTTAAAATAGCCAGAAGCAACAAGTGAATGAAGTCAAAAATTCCAAAGAGTAAAGTATATATTTTTATTGTTTATTAGTTAAAATTCTTACTAATTTGCATTTCTTTTTTCACATGTTTACCAATATTGGCAGAAAGTTTACCTCAAAGGAATTGCAGGGACATTTTAGCTGGCATTCCAATCTTATGTGGTAAGTACTGATATTCATTTAGCTCTTGTCATATATTTTCAATATTTTTTAAATCCCCTAAATTATAATTTTTTATTTCCAGATGCCGAAGAGAAAAGGAACGATTCTATGCATGCCTTACTCTTATTAAAGAAATGAGCATCTAAAGATAAAGAGGTAAATAAATACATGAAATCTTCATTCTATGTATTGACATTAATTGTTTATTCAGATTTTATATATTGCATAGATAAACTGATTCTTTAATTTACTTTCAGATGCAAATGTCCCTTGAGTACCTTTTGGAGCGAAAAACTTTTGAAAGCCAATATTTGAAGAGTTGGTCTTTTTCTTAAACAGTCCTAGTAAGTGTTGAATCAATTTTAAAATATTAAGTTTTACAATTTTAATTAAACTGATGATAATATATGTAAGAAAAAGACATGTTTTTTAATTAATTTATATCCTTTCTTTTTTAGATAAAAATTTGACATTTCGAAAATTTCAAGGAGTATTGATGTCAGTTCTTTTAGAAAATATAATTAGGCGAGGAAAACATTAATATTTTCACAATGCATGGATTGCTCACAAACTCTTCATTTGCACCAAGAAATACAACAGATAACGAATTCAAAACTCCAGAACTTTGAATGGATGATATAAGAGAACAATCTTTTTGAGGAGAAAATAAAATTTAAAATAGCCAGAAGCAACAAGTGAATGAAGTCAAAAATTCCAAAGAGTAAAGTATATATTTTTATTGTTTATTAGTTAAAATTCTTACTAATTTGCATTTCTTTTTTCACATGTTTACCAATATTGGCAGAAAGTTTACCTCAAAGGAATTGCAGGGACATTTTAGCTGGCATTCCATTCTTATGTGGTAAGTAATGATATTCATTTAGCTCTTGTCATATATTTTCAATATTTTTTAAATCCCCTAAATTATAATTTTTTATTTCCAGATGCCGAAGAGAAAAGGAACGATTCTATGCATGCCTTACTCTTATTAAAGAAATGAGCATCTAACGATAAAGAGGTAAATAAATACATGAAATCTTCATTCTATGTATTGACATTAATTGTTTCTTCAGATTTTATATATTGCATAGATAAACTGATTCTTTAATTTACTTTCAGATGCAAATGTCCCTTGAGTACCTTTTGGAAGCGAAAAACTTTTGGAAGCCAATATTTGAAGAGTTGGTCTTTTTCTTAAACAGTCCTAGTAAGTGTTGAATCAATTTTAAAATATTAAGTTTTACAATTTTAATTAAACTGATGATAATATATGTAAGAAAAATACATGTTTTTTAATTCATTTATATCCTTTCTGTTTTAGATAAAAATTTGACATTTCGAAAATTTCAAGGAGTATTGATGTCAGTTCTTTTAGAAAATTTAATTAGGCGAGGAAAACATTAATATTTTCACAATGCATGGATTGCTCACAAACTCTTCATTTGAACCAAGAAATACGACAGATAACGAATTCAAAACTCCAGAACTTTGAATGGATGATATAAGAGAACATTCTTTTTGAGGAGAAAATAAAATTTAAAATAGCCAGAAGCAACAAGTGAATGAAGTCAAAAATTCCAAAGAGTAAAGTATATATTTTTATTGTTTATTAGTTAAAATTCTTACTAATTTGCGTTTCTTTTTTCACATGTTTACCAATATTGGCAGAAAGTTTACCTCAAAGGAATTGCAGGGACATTTTAGCTGGCATTCCAATCTTATGTGGTAAGTACTGATATTCATTTAGCTCTTGTCATATATTTTCAATATTTTTTAAATCCCCTAAATTATAATTTTTTATTTCCAGATGCCGAAGAGAAAAGGAACGATTCTATGCATGCCTTACTCTTATTAAAGAAATAAGCATCTAAAGATAAAGAGGTAAATAAATACATGAAATCTTCATTCTATGTATTGACATTAATTGTTTATTCAGATTTTATATATTGCATAGATAAACTGATTCTTTAATTTACTTTCAGATGCAAATGTCCCTTGAGTACCTTTTCGAGCGAAAAACTTTTGGAAGCCAATATTTGAAGAGTTGGTCTTTTTCTTAAACAGTCCTAGGAAGTGTTGAATCAATTTTAAAATATTAAGTTTTACAATTTTAATTAAACTGATGATAATATATGTAAGAAAAAGACATGTTTTTTAATTAATTTATATCCTTTCTTTTTTAGTTAAAAATTTGACATTTCGAAAATTTCAAGGAGTATTGATGTCAGTTCTTTTAGAAAATATAATTAGGCGAGGAAAACATTAATATTTTCACAATGCATGGATTGCTCACAAACTCTTCATTTGCACCAAGAAATACAACAGATAACGAATTCAAAACTCCAGAACTTTGAATGGATGATATAAGAGAACAATCTTTTTGAGGAGAAAATAAAATTTAAAATAGCCAGAAGCAACAAGTGAATGAAGTCAAAAATTCCAAAGAGTAAAGTATATATTTTTATTGTTTATTAGTTAAAATTCTTACTAATTTGCATTTCTTTTTTCACATGTTTACCAATATTGGCAGAAAGTTTACCTCAAAGGAATTGCAGGGACATTTTAGCTGGCATTCCATTCTTATGTGGTAAGTAATGATATTCCTTTAGCTCTTGTCATATATTTTCAATATTTTTTAAATCCTCTAAATTATAATTTTTTATTTCCAGATGCCGAAGAGAAAAGGAACGATTCTATGCATGCCTTACTCTTATTAAAGAAATGAGCATCTAACGATAAAGAGGTAAATAAATACATGAAATCTTCATTCTATGTATTGACATTAATTGTTTCTTCAGATTTTATATATTGCATAGATAAACTGATTCTTTAATTTACTTTCAGATGCAAATGTCCATTGAGTACCTTTTGGAGCGAAAAACTTTTGGAAGCCAATATTTGAAGAGTTTGTCTTTTTCTTAAACAGTCCTAGTAAGTGTTGAATCAATTTTAAAATATTAAGTTTTACAATTTTAATTAAACTGATGATAATATATGTAAGAAAAAGACATGTTTTTTAATTAATTTATATCCTTTCTTTTTTAGATAAAAATTTGACATTTCGAAAATTTCAAGGAGTATTGATGTCAGTTCTTTTAGAAAATATAATTAGGCGAGGAAAACATTAATATTTTTACAATGCATGGATTGCTCACAAACTCTTCATTTGCACCAAGAAATACGACAGATAACGAATTCAAAACTCCAGAACTTTGAATGGATGATATAAGAGAACATTCTTTTTGAGGAGAAAATAAAATTTAAAATAGCCAGAAGCAACAAGTGAATGAAGTCAAAAATTCCAAAGAGTAAAGTATATATTTTTATTGTTTATTAGTTAAAATTCTTACTAATTTGCATTTCTTTTTTCACATGTTTACCAATATTGGCAGAAAGTTTACCTCAAAGGAATTGGAGGGACATTTTAGCTGGCATTCCATTCTTATGTGGTAAGTAATGATATTCATTTAGCTCTTGTCATATATTTTCAATATTTTTTAAATCCCCTAAATTATAATTTTTTATTTCCAGATGCCGAAGAGAAAAGGAACGATTCTATGCATGCCTTACTCTTATTAAAGAAATGAGCATCTAACGATAAAGAGGTAAATAAATACATGAAATCTTCATTCTATGTATTGACATTAATTGTTTCTTCAGATTTTATATATTGCATAGATAAACTGATTCTTTAATTTACTTTCAGATGCAAATGTCCCTTGAGTACCTTTTGGAAGCGAAAAACTTTTGGAAGCCAATATTTGAAGAGTTGGTCTTTTTCTTAAACAGTCCTAGTAAGTGTTGAATCAATTTTAAAATATTAAGTTTTACAATTTTAATTAAACTGATGATAATATATGTAAGAAAAAGACATGTTTTTTAATTAATTTATATCCTTTCTTTTTTAGATAAAAATTTGACATTTCGAAAATTTCAAGGAGTATTGATGTCAGTTCTTTTAGAAAATTTAATTAGGCGAGGAAAACATTAATATTTTCACAATGCATGGATTGCTCACAAACTCTTCATTTGAACCAAGAAACACGACAGATAACGAATTCAAAACTCCAGAACTTTGAATGGATGATATAAGAGAACATTCTTTTTGAGGAGAAAATAAAATTTAAAATAGCCAGAAGCAACAAGTGAATGAAGTCAAAAATTCCAAAGAGTAAAGTATATATTTTTATTGTTTATTAGTTAAAATTCTTACTAATTTGCGTTTCTTTTTTCACATGTTTACCAATATTGGCAGAAAGTTTACCTCAAAGGAATTGCAGGGACATTTTAGCTGGCATTCCAATCTTATGTGGTAAGTACTGATATTCATTTAGCTCTTGTCATATATTTTCAATATTTTTTAAATCCCCTAAATTATAATTTTTTATTTCCAAATGCCGAAGAGAAAAGGAACGATTCTATGCATGCCTTACTCTTATTAAAGAAATGAGCATCTAAAGATAAAGAGGTAAATAAATACATGAAATCTTCATTCTATGTATTGACATTAATTGTTTATTCAGATTTTATATATTGCATAGATAAACTGATTCTTTAATTTACTTTCAGATGCAAATGTCCCTTGAGTACCTTTTCGAGCGAAAAACTTTTGGAAGCCAATATTTGAAGAGTTGGTCTTTTTCTTAAACAGTCCTAGTAAGTGTTGAATCAATTTTAAAATATTAAGTTTTACAATTTTAATTAAACTGATGATAATATATGTAAGAAAAAGACATGTTTTTTAATTAATTTATATCTTTTCTTTTTTAGATAAAAATTTGACATTTCGAAAATTTCAAGGAGTATTGATGTCAGTTCTTTTAGAAAATATAATTAGGCGAGGAAAACATTAATATTTTCACAATGCATGGATTGCTCACAAACTCTTCATTTGAACCAAGAAATACGATAGATAACGAATTCAAAACTCCAGAACTTTGAATGGATGATATAAGAGAACATTCTTTTTGAGGAGAAAATAAAATTTAAAATAGCCAGAAGCAACAAGTGAATGAAGTCAAAAATTCCAAAGAGTAAAGTATATATTTTTATTGTTTATTAGTTAAAATTCTTACTAATTTGCATTTCTTTTTTCACATGTTTACCAATATTGGCAGAAAGTTTACCTCAAAGGAATAGCAGGGACATTTTAGCTGGCATTCCAATCTTATGTGGTAAGTACTGATATTCATTTAGCTCTTGTCATATATTTTCAATATTTTTTTAATCCCCTAAATTATAATTTTTTATTTCCAGATGCCGAAGAGAAAAGGAACGATTCTATGCATGCCTTACTCTTATTAAAGAAATGAGCATCTAAAGATAAGGAGGTAAATAAATACATGAAATCTTCATTCTATGTAATGACATTAATTGTTTTTTCAGATTTTATATATTGCATAGATAAACTGATTCTTTAATTTACTTTCAGATGCAAATGTCCCTTGAGTACCTTTTGGAGCGAAAAACTTTTGGAAGCCAATATTTAAAGTGTTGGTCTTTTTCTTAAACAGTCTTAGTAAGTGTTGAATCAATTTTAAAATATTAAGTTTTACAATTTTAATTAAACTGATGATAATATTTGTAAGAAAAAGACATGTTTTTTAATTAATTTATATCCTTTCTTTTTTAGATAAAAATTTGACATTTCGAATATTTCAAGGAGTATTGATGTCAGTTCTTTTAGAAAATATAATTAGGCGAGGAAAACATTAATATTTTCACAATGCATGGATTGCTCACAAACTCTTCATTTGAACCAAGAAATACGACAGATAACGAATTCAAAACTCCAGAACTTTGAATGGATGATATAAGAGAACATTCTTTTTGAGGAGAAAATAAAATTTAAAATAGCCAGAAGCAACAAGTGAATGAAGTCAAAAATTCCAAACAGTAAAGTATATATTTTTATTGTTTATTAGTTAAAATTCTTACTAATTTGCATTTCTTTTTTCACATGTTTACCAATATTGGCAGAAAGTTTACCTCAAAGGAATTGCAGGGACATTTTAGCTGGCATTCCAATCTTATGTGGTAACTACTGATATTCATTTAGCTCTTGTCATATATTTTCAATATTTTTTAAATCCCCTAAATTATAATTTTTTATTTCCAGATGCCGAAGAGAAAAGGAACGATTCTATGCATGCCTTACTCTTATTAAAGAAATGAGCATCTAAAGATAAAGAGGTAAATAAATACATGAAATCTTCATTCTATGTAATGACATTAATTGTTTTTTCAGATTTTATATATTGCATAGATAAACTGATTCTTTAATTTACTTTCAGATGCAAATGTCCCTTGAGTACCTTTTGGAGCGAAAAACTTTTGGAAGCCAATATTTAAAGTGTTGGTCTTTTTCTTAAACAGTCTTAGTAAGTGTTGAATCAATTTTAAAATATTAAGTTTTACAATTTTAATTAAACTGATGATAATATTTGTAAGAAAAAGACATGTTTTTTAATTAATTTATATCCTTTCTTTTTTAGATAAAAATTTGACATTTCGAAAATTTCAAGGAGTATTGATGTCAGTTCTTTTAGAAAATATAATTAGGCGAGGAAAACATTAATATTTTCACAATGCATGGATTGCTCACAAACTCTTCATTTGCACCAAGAAATACTACAGATAACGAATTCAAAACTCCAGAACTTTGAATGGATGATATAAGAGAACAATCTTTTTGAGTAGAAAATAAAATTTAAAATAGCCATAAGAAACAAGTGAATGAAGTCAAAAATTCCAAAGAGTAAAGTATATATTTTTATTCTTTTTTCACATGTTTACCAATATTGGCAGAAAGTTTACCTCAAAGGAATTGCAGGGACATTTTAGCTGGCATTCCATTCTTATGTGGTAAGTAATGATATTCATTTAGCTCTTGTCATATATTTTCAATATTTTTTAAATCCCCTAAATTATAATTTTTTATTTCCAGATGCCGAAGAGAAAAGGAACGATTCTATGCATGCCTTACTCTTATTAAAGAAATGAGCATCTAACGATAAAGAGGTAAATAAATACATGAAATCTTCATTCTATGTATTGACATTAATTGTTTATTCAGATTTTATATATTGCATAGATAAACTGATTCTTTAATTTACTTTCAGATGCAAATGTCCCTTGAGTACCTTTTGGAGCGAAAAACTTTTGGAAGCCAATATTTGAAGAGTTGGTTATTTTCTTAAACAGTCCTAGTAAGTGTTGAATCAATTTTAAAATATTAAGTTTTACAATTTTAATTAAACTGATGATAATATATGTAAGAAAAAGACATGTTTTTTAATTAATTTATATCCTTTCTTTTTTAGATAAAAATTTGACATTTCGAAAATTTCAAGGAGTATTGATGTCAGTTCTTTTAGAAAATATAATTAGGCGAGGAAAACATTAATATTTTCACAATGCATGGATTGCTCACAAACTCTTCATTTGAACCAAGAAATACGACAGATAACGAATTCAAAACTGCAGAACTTTGAATGGATGATATAAGAGAACATTCTTTTTGAGGAGAAAATAAAATTTAAAATAGCCAGAAGCAACAAGTGAATGAAGTCAAAAATTCCAAAGAGTAAAGTATATATTTTTATTGTTTATTAGTTAAAATTCTTACTAATTTGCATTTCTTTTTTCACGTGTTTACCAATATTGGCAGAAAGTTTACCTCAAAGGAATTGCAGGGACATTTTAGCTGGCATTCCAATCTTATGTGGTAAGTACTGATATTCATTTAGCTCTTGTCATATATTTTCAATATTTTTTAAATCCCCTAAATTATAATTTTTTATTTCCAGATGCCGAAGAGAAAAGGAACGATTCTATGCATGCCTTACTCTTATTAAAGAAATGAGCATCTAAAGATAAAGAGGTAAATAAATACATGAAATCTTCATTCTATGTATTGACATTAATTGTTTATTCAGATTTTATATATTGCATAGATAAACTGATTCTTTAATTTACTTTCAGATGCAAATGTCCCTTGAGTACCTTTTGGAGCGAAAAACTTTTGAAAGCCAATATTTGAAGAGTTGGTCTTTTTCTTAAACAGTCCTAGTAAGTGTTGAATCAATTTTAAAATATTAAGTTTTACAATTTTAATTAAACTGATGATAATATATGTAAGAAAAAGACATGTTTTTTAATTAATTTATATCCTTTCTTCTTTAGATAAAAATTTGACATTTCGAAAATTTCAAGGAGTATTGATGTCAGTTCTTTTAGAAAATATAATTAGGCGAGGAAAACATTAATATTTTCACAATGCATGGATTGCTCACAAACTCTTCATTTGCACCAAGAAATACAACAGATAACGAATTCAAAACTCCAGAACTTTGAATGGATGATATAAGAGAACAATCTTTTTGAGGAGAAAATAAAATTTAAAATAGCCAGAAGCAACAAGTGAATGAAGTCAAAAATTCCAAAGAGTAAAGTATATATTTTTATTGTTTATTAGTTAAAATTCTTACTAATTTGCATTTCTTTTTTCACATGTTTACCAATATTGGCAGAAAGTTTACCTCAAAGGAATTGCAGGGACATTTTAGCTGGCATTCCATTCTTATGTGGTAAGTAATGATATTCATTTAGCTCTTGTCATATATTTTCAATATTTTTTAAATCCCCTAAATTATAATTTTTTATTTCCAGATGCCGAAGAGAAAAGGAACGATTCTATGCATGCCTTACTCTTATTAAAGAAATGAGCATCTAACGATAAAGAGGTAAATAAATACATGAAATCTTCATTCTATGTATTGACATTAATTGTTTCTTCAGATTTTATATATTGCATAGATAAACTGATTCTTTAATTTACTTTCAGATGCAAATGTCCATTGAGTACCTTTTGGAGCGAAAAACTTTTGGAAGCCAATATTTGAAGAGTTTGTCTTTTTCTTAAACAGTCCTAGTAAGTGTTGAATCAATTTTAAAATATTAAGTTTTACAATTTTAATTAAACTGATGATAATATATGTAAGAAAAAGACATGTTTTTTAATTAATTTATATCCTTTCTTTTTTAGATAAAAATTTGACATTTCGAAAATTTCAAGGAGTATTGATGTCAGTTCTTTTAGAAAATATAATTAGGCGAGGAAAACATTAATATTTTCACAATGCATGGATTGCTCACAAACTCTTCATTTGCACCAAGAAATACAACAGATAACGAATTCAAAACCCAAGAACTTTGAATGGATGATATAAGAGAACAATCTTTTTGAGGAGAAAATAAAATTTAAAATAGCCAGAAGCAACAAGTGAATGAAGTCAAAAATTCCAAAGAGTAAAGTATATATTTTTATTGTTTATTAGTTAAAATTCTTACTAATTTGCATTTCTTTTTTCACATGTTTACCAATATTGGCAGAAAGTTTACCTCAAAGGAATTGCAGGGACATTTTAGCTGGCATTCCAATCTTATGTGGTAAGTACTGATATTCATTTAGCTCTTGTCATATATTTTCAATATTTTTTAAATCCCCTAAATTATAATTTTTTATTTCCAGATGCCGAAGAGAAAAGGAACGATTCTATGCATGCCTTACTCTTATTAAAGAAATGAGCATCTAAAGATAAAGAGGTAAATAAATACATGAAATCTTCATTCTATGTATTGACATTAATTGTTTATTCAGATTTTATATATTGCATAGATAAACTGATTCTTTAATTTACTTTCAGATGCAAATGTCCCTTGAGTACCTTTTGGAGCGAAAAACTTTTGAAAGCCAATATTTGAAGAGTTGGTCTTTTTCTTAAACAGTCCTAGTAAGTGTTGAATCAATTTTAAAATATTAAGTTTTACAATTTTAATTAAACTGATGATAATATATGTAAGAAAAAGACATGTTTTTTAATTAATTTTTATCCTTTCTTTTTTAGATAAAAATTTGACATTTCGAAAATTTCAAGGAGTATTGATGTCAGTTCTTTTAGAAAATATAATTAGGCGAGGAAAACATTAATATTTTCACAATGCATGGATTGCTCACAAACTCTTCATTTGAACCAAGAAATACGACAGATAACGAATTCAAAACTCCAGAACTTTGAATGGATGATATAAGAGAACATTCTTTTTGAGGAGAAAATAAAATTTAAAATAGCCAGAAGCAACAAGTGAATGTAGTCAAAAATTCCAAAGAGTAAAGTATATATTTTTATTGTTTATTAGTTAAAATTCTTACTAATTTGCATTTCTTTTTTCACATGTTTACCAATATTGGCAGAAAGTTTACCTCAAAGGAATTGCAGGGACATTTTAGCTGGCATTCCAATCTTATGTGGTAAGTACTGATATTCATTTAGCTCTTGTCATATATTTTCAATATTTTTTAAATCCCCTAAATTATAATTTTTTATTTCCAGATGCCGAAGAGAAAAGGAACGATTCTATGCATGCCTTACTCTTATTAAAGAAATGAGCATCTAACGATAAAGAGGTAAATAAATACATGAAATCTTCATTCTATGTATTGACATTAATTGTTTCTTCAGATTTTATATATTGCATAGATAAACTGATTCTTTAATTTACTTTCAGATGCAAATGTCCCTTGAGTACCTTTTGGAAGCGAAAAACTTTTGGAAGCCAATATTTGAAGAGTTGGTCTTTTTCTTAAACAGTCCTAGTAAGTGTTGAATCAATTTTAAAATATTAAGTTTTACAATTTTAATTAAACTGATGATAATATATGTAAGAAAAAGACATGTTTTTTAATTAATTTATATCCTTTCTTTTTTAGATAAAAATTTGACATTTCGAAAATTTCAAGGAGTATTGATGTCAGTTCTTTTAGAAAATTTAATTAGGCGAGGAAAACATTAATATTTTCACAATGCATGGATTGCTCACAAACTCTTCATTTGAACCAAGAAACACGACAGATAACGAATTCAAAACTCCAGAACTTTGAATGGATGATATAAGAGAACATTCTTTTTGAGGAGAAAATAAAATTTAAAATAGCCAGAAGCAACAAGTGAATGAAGTCAAAAATTCCAAAGAGTAAAGTATATATTTTTATTGTTTATTAGTTAAAATTCTTACTAATTTGCGTTTCTTTTTTCACATGTTTACCAATATTGGCAGAAAGTTTACCTCAAAGGAATTGCAGGGACATTTTAGCTGGCATTCCAATCTTATGTGGTAAGTACTGATATTCATTTAGCTCTTGTCATATATTTTCAATATTTTTTAAATCCCCTAAATTATAATTTTTTATTTCCAAATGCCGAAGAGAAAAGGAACGATTCTATGCATGCCTTACTCTTATTAAAGAAATGAGCATCTAAAGATAAAGAGGTAAATAAATACATGAAATCTTCATTCTATGTATTGACATTAATTGTTTATTCAGATTTTATATATTGCATAGATAAACTGATTCTTTAATTTACTTTCAGATGCAAATGTCCCTTGAGTACCTTTTCGAGCGAAAAACTTTTGGAAGCCAATATTTGAAGAGTTGGTCTTTTTCTTAAACAGTCCTAGTAAGTGTTGAATCAATTTTAAAATATTAAGTTTTACAATTTTAATTAAACTGATGATAATATATGTAAGAAAAAGACATGTTTTTTAATTAATTTATATCTTTTCTTTTTTAGATAAAAATTTGACATTTCGAAAATTTCAAGGAGTATTGATGTCAGTTCTTTTAGAAAATATAATTAGGCGAGGAAAACATTAATATTTTCACAATGCATGGATTGCTCACAAACTCTTCATTTGAACCAAGAAATACGATAGATAACGAATTCAAAACTCCAGAACTTTGAATGGATGATATAAGAGAACATTCTTTTTGAGGAGAAAATAAAATTTAAAATAGCCAGAAGCAACAAGTGAATGAAGTCAAAAATTCCAAAGAGTAAAGTATATATTTTTATTGTTTATTAGTTAAAATTCTTACTAATTTGCATTTCTTTTTTCACATGTTTACCAATATTGGCAGAAAGTTTACCTCAAAGGAATAGCAGGGACATTTTAGCTGGCATTCCAATCTTATGTGGTAAGTACTGATATTCATTTAGCTCTTGTCATATATTTTCAATATTTTTTTAATCCCCTAAATTATAATTTTTTATTTCCAGATGCCGAAGAGAAAAGGAACGATTCTATGCATGCCTTACTCTTATTAAAGAAATGAGCATCTAAAGATAAGGAGGTAAATAAATACATGAAATCTTCATTCTATGTAATGACATTAATTGTTTTTTCAGATTTTATATATTGCATAGATAAACTGATTCTTTAATTTACTTTCAGATGCAAATGTCCCTTGAGTACCTTTTGGAGCGAAAAACTTTTGGAAGCCAATATTTAAAGTGTTGGTCTTTTTCTTAAACAGTCTTAGTAAGTGTTGAATCAATTTTAAAATATTAAGTTTTACAATTTTAATTAAACTGATGATAATATTTGTAAGAAAAAGACATGTTTTTTAATTAATTTATATCCTTTCTTTTTTAGATAAAAATTTGACATTTCGAATATTTCAAGGAGTATTGATGTCAGTTCTTTTAGAAAATATAATTAGGCGAGGAAAACATTAATATTTTCACAATGCATGGATTGCTCACAAACTCTTCATTTGAACCAAGAAATACGACAGATAACGAATTCAAAACTCCAGAACTTTGAATGGATGATATAAGAGAACATTCTTTTTGAGGAGAAAATAAAATTTAAAATAGCCAGAAGCAACAAGTGAATGAAGTCAAAAATTCCAAACAGTAAAGTATATATTTTTATTGTTTATTAGTTAAAATTCTTACTAATTTGCATTTCTTTTTTCACATGTTTACCAATATTGGCAGAAAGTTTACCTCAAAGGAATTGCAGGGACATTTTAGCTGGCATTCCAATCTTATGTGGTAACTACTGATATTCATTTAGCTCTTGTCATATATTTTCAATATTTTTTAAATCCCCTAAATTATAATTTTTTATTTCCAGATGCCGAAGAGAAAAGGAACGATTCTATGCATGCCTTACTCTTATTAAAGAAATGAGCATCTAAAGATAAAGAGGTAAATAAATACATGAAATCTTCATTCTATGTAATGACATTAATTGTTTTTTCAGATTTTATATATTGCATAGATAAACTGATTCTTTAATTTACTTTCAGATGCAAATGTCCCTTGAGTACCTTTTGGAGCGAAAAACTTTTGGAAGCCAATATTTAAAGTGTTGGTCTTTTTCTTAAACAGTCTTAGTAAGTGTTGAATCAATTTTAAAATATTAAGTTTTACAATTTTAATTAAACTGATGATAATATTTGTAAGAAAAAGACATGTTTTTTAATTAATTTATATCCTTTCTTTTTTAGATAAAAATTTGACATTTCGAAAATTTCAAGGAGTATTGATGTCAGTTCTTTTAGAAAATATAATTAGGCGAGGAAAACATTAATATTTTCACAATGCATGGATTGCTCACAAACTCTTCATTTGCACCAAGAAATACTACAGATAACGAATTCAAAACTCCAGAACTTTGAATGGATGATATAAGAGAACAATCTTTTTGAGTAGAAAATAAAATTTAAAATAGCCATAAGAAACAAGTGAATGAAGTCAAAAATTCCAAAGAGTAAAGTATATATTTTTATTCTTTTTTCACATGTTTACCAATATTGGCAGAAAGTTTACCTCAAAGGAATTGCAGGGACATTTTAGCTGGCATTCCATTCTTATGTGGTAAGTAATGATATTCATTTAGCTCTTGTCATATATTTTCAATATTTTTTAAATCCCCTAAATTATAATTTTTTATTTCCAGATGCCGAAGAGAAAAGGAACGATTCTATGCATGCCTTACTCTTATTAAAGAAATGAGCATCTAACGATAAAGAGGTAAATAAATACATGAAATCTTCATTCTATGTATTGACATTAATTGTTTATTCAGATTTTATATATTGCATAGATAAACTGATTCTTTAATTTACTTTCAGATGCAAATGTCCCTTGAGTACCTTTTGGAGCGAAAAACTTTTGGAAGCCAATATTTGAAGAGTTGGTTATTTTCTTAAACAGTCCTAGTAAGTGTTGAATCAATTTTAAAATATTAAGTTTTACAATTTTAATTAAACTGATGATAATATATGTAAGAAAAAGACATGTTTTTTAATTAATTTATATCCTTTCTTTTTTAGATAAAAATTTGACATTTCGAAAATTTCAAGGAGTATTGATGTCAGTTCTTTTAGAAAATATAATTAGGCGAGGAAAACATTAATATTTTCACAATGCATGGATTGCTCACAAACTCTTCATTTGAACCAAGAAATACGACAGATAACGAATTCAAAACTGCAGAACTTTGAATGGATGATATAAGAGAACATTCTTTTTGAGGAGAAAATAAAATTTAAAATAGCCAGAAGCAACAAGTGAATGAAGTCAAAAATTCCAAAGAGTAAAGTATATATTTTTATTGTTTATTAGTTAAAATTCTTACTAATTTGCATTTCTTTTTTCACGTGTTTACCAATATTGGCAGAAAGTTTACCTCAAAGGAATTGCAGGGACATTTTAGCTGGCATTCCAATCTTATGTGGTAAGTACTGATATTCATTTAGCTCTTGTCATATATTTTCAATATTTTTTAAATCCCCTAAATTATAATTTTTTATTTCCAGATGCCGAAGAGAAAAGGAACGATTCTATGCATGCCTTACTCTTATTAAAGAAATGAGCATCTAAAGATAAAGAGGTAAATAAATACATGAAATCTTCATTCTATGTATTGACATTAATTGTTTATTCAGATTTTATATATTGCATAGATAAACTGATTCTTTAATTTACTTTCAGATGCAAATGTCCCTTGAGTACCTTTTGGAGCGAAAAACTTTTGAAAGCCAATATTTGAAGAGTTGGTCTTTTTCTTAAACAGTCCTAGTAAGTGTTGAATCAATTTTAAAATATTAAGTTTTACAATTTTAATTAAACTGATGATAATATATGTAAGAAAAAGACATGTTTTTTAATTAATTTATATCCTTTCTTCTTTAGATAAAAATTTGACATTTCGAAAATTTCAAGGAGTATTGATGTCAGTTCTTTTAGAAAATATAATTAGGCGAGGAAAACATTAATATTTTCACAATGCATGGATTGCTCACAAACTCTTCATTTGCACCAAGAAATACAACAGATAACGAATTCAAAACTCCAGAACT
This sequence comes from Linyphia triangularis, assembly GCA_963978545.1. Classification (NCBI taxonomy): domain Eukaryota; kingdom Metazoa; phylum Arthropoda; class Arachnida; order Araneae; family Linyphiidae; genus Linyphia; species Linyphia triangularis. The sequence goes on from OZ021729.1 coordinate 77,011,128, forward strand.
TTGAATGGATGATATAAGAGAACAATCTTTTTGAGGAGAAAATAAAATTTAAAATAGCCAGAAGCAACAAGTGAATGAAGTCAAAAATTCCAAAGAGTAAAGTATATATTTTTATTGTTTATTAGTTAAAATTCTTACTAATTTGCATTTCTTTTTTCACATGTTTACCAATATTGGCAGAAAGTTTACCTCAAAGGAATTGCAGGGACATTTTAGCTGGCATTCCATTCTTATGTGGTAAGTAATGATATTCATTTAGCTCTTGTCATATATTTTCAATATTTTTTAAATCCCCTAAATTATAATTTTTTATTTCCAGATGCCGAAGAGAAAAGGAACGATTCTATGCATGCCTTACTCTTATTAAAGAAATGAGCATCTAACGATAAAGAGGTAAATAAATACATGAAATCTTCATTCTATGTATTGACATTAATTGTTTCTTCAGATTTTATATATTGCATAGATAAACTGATTCTTTAATTTACTTTCAGATGCAAATGTCCATTGAGTACCTTTTGGAGCGAAAAACTTTTGGAAGCCAATATTTGAAGAGTTTGTCTTTTTCTTAAACAGTCCTAGTAAGTGTTGAATCAATTTTAAAATATTAAGTTTTACAATTTTAATTAAACTGATGATAATATATGTAAGAAAAAGACATGTTTTTTAATTAATTTATATCCTTTCTTTTTTAGATAAAAATTTGACATTTCGAAAATTTCAAGGAGTATTGATGTCAGTTCTTTTAGAAAATATAATTAGGCGAGGAAAACATTAATATTTTCACAATGCATGGATTGCTCACAAACTCTTCATTTGCACCAAGAAATACAACAGATAACGAATTCAAAACCCAAGAACTTTGAATGGATGATATAAGAGAACAATCTTTTTGAGGAGAAAATAAAATTTAAAATAGCCAGAAGCAACAAGTGAATGAAGTCAAAAATTCCAAAGAGTAAAGTATATATTTTTATTGTTTATTAGTTAAAATTCTTACTAATTTGCATTTCTTTTTTCACATGTTTACCAATATTGGCAGAAAGTTTACCTCAAAGGAATTGCAGGGACATTTTAGCTGGCATTCCAATCTTATGTGGTAAGTACTGATATTCATTTAGCTCTTGTCATATATTTTCAATATTTTTTAAATCCCCTAAATTATAATTTTTTATTTCCAGATGCCGAAGAGAAAAGGAACGATTCTATGCATGCCTTACTCTTATTAAAGAAATGAGCATCTAAAGATAAAGAGGTAAATAAATACATGAAATCTTCATTCTATGTATTGACATTAATTGTTTATTCAGATTTTATATATTGCATAGATAAACTGATTCTTTAATTTACTTTCAGATGCAAATGTCCCTTGAGTACCTTTTGGAGCGAAAAACTTTTGAAAGCCAATATTTGAAGAGTTGGTCTTTTTCTTAAACAGTCCTAGTAAGTGTTGAATCAATTTTAAAATATTAAGTTTTACAATTTTAATTAAACTGATGATAATATATGTAAGAAAAAGACATGTTTTTTAATTAATTTTTATCCTTTCTTTTTTAGATAAAAATTTGACATTTCGAAAATTTCAAGGAGTATTGATGTCAGTTCTTTTAGAAAATATAATTAGGCGAGGAAAACATTAATATTTTCACAATGCATGGATTGCTCACAAACTCTTCATTTGAACCAAGAAATACGACAGATAACGAATTCAAAACTCCAGAACTTTGAATGGATGATATAAGAGAACATTCTTTTTGAGGAGAAAATAAAATTTAAAATAGCCAGAAGCAACAAGTGAATGTAGTCAAAAATTCCAAAGAGTAAAGTATATATTTTTATTGTTTATTAGTTAAAATTCTTACTAATTTGCATTTCTTTTTTCACATGTTTACCAATATTGGCAGAAAGTTTACCTCAAAGGAATTGCAGGGACATTTTAGCTGGCATTCCAATCTTATGTGGTAAGTACTGATATTCATTTAGCTCTTGTCATATATTTTCAATATTTTTTAAATCCCCTAAATTATAATTTTTTATTTCCAGATGCCGAAGAGAAAAGGAACGATTCTATGCATGCCTTACTCTTATTAAAGAAATGAGCATCTAAAGATAAAGAGGTAAATAAATACATGAAATCTTCATTCTATGTAATGACATTAATTGTTTTTTCAGATTTTATATATTGCATAGATAAACTGATTCTTTAATTTACTTTCAGATGCAAATGTCCCTTGAGTACCTTTTGGAGCGAAAAACTTTTGGAAGCCAATATTTAAAGTGTTGGTCTTTTTCTTAAACAGTCTTAGTAAGTGTTGAATCAATTTTAAAATATTAAGTTTTACAATTTTAATTAAACTGATGATAATATTTGTAAGAAAAAGACATGTTTTTTAATTAATTTATATCCTTTCTTTTTTAGATAAAAATTTGACATTTCGAAAATTTCAAGGAGTATTGATGTCAGTTCTTTTAGAAAGCAAAATTAGGCGAGGAAAACATTAATATTTTCACAATGCATGGATTGCTCACAAACTCTTCATTTGAACCAAGAAATACGACAGATAACGAATTCAAAACTCCAGAACTTTGAATGGATTATATAAGAGAACATTCTTTTTGAGGAGAAAATAAAATTTAAAATAGCCAGAAGCAACAAGTGAATGAAGTCAAAAATTCCAAAGAGTAAAGTATATATTTTTATTGTTTATTAGTTAAAATTCTTACTAATTTGCATTTCTTTTTTCACATGTTTACCAATATTGGCAGAAAGTTTACCTCAAAGGAATTGCAGGGACATTTTAGCTGGCATTCCAATCTTATGTGGTAAGTACTGATATTCATTTAGCTCTTGTCATATATTTTCAATATTTTTTAAATCCCCTAAATTATAATTTTTTATTTCCAGATGCCGAAGAGAAAAGGAACGATTCTATGCATGCCTTACTCTTATTAAAGAAATGAGCATCTAAAGATAAAGAGGTAAATAAATACATGAAATCTTCATTCTATGTATTGACATTAATTGTTTATTCAGATTTTATATATTGCATAGATAAACTGATTCTTTAATTTACTTTCAGATGCAAATGTCCCTTGAGTACCTTTTGGAGCGAAAAACTTTTGAAAGCCAATATTTGAAGAGTTGGTCTTTTTCTTAAACAGTCCTAGTAAGTGTTGAATCAATTTTAAAATATTAAGTTTTACAATTTTAATTAAACTGATGATAATATATGTAAGAAAAAGACATGTTTTTTAATTAATTTATATCCTTTCTTCTTTAGATAAAAATTTGACATTTCGAAAATTTCAAGGAGTATTGATGTCAGTTCTTTTAGAAAATATAATTAGGCGAGGAAAACATTAATATTTTCACAATGCATGGATTGCTCACAAACTCTTCATTTGCACCAAGAAATACAACAGATAACGAATTCAAAACTCCAGAACTTTGAATGGATGATATAAGAGAACAATCTTTTTGAGGAGAAAATAAAATTTAAAATAGCCAGAAGCAACAAGTGAATGAAGTCAAAAATTCCAAAGAGTAAAGTATATATTTTTATTGTTTATTAGTTAAAATTCTTACTAATTTGCATTTCTTTTTTCACATGTTTACCAATATTGGCAGAAAGTTTACCTCAAAGGAATTGCAGGGACATTTTAGCTGGCATTCCATTCTTATGTGGTAAGTAATGATATTCATTTAGCTCTTGTCATATATTTTCAATATTTTTTAAATCCCCTAAATTATAATTTTTTATTTCCAGATGCCGAAGAGAAAAGGAACGATTCTATGCATGCCTTACTCTTATTAAAGAAATGAGCATCTAACGATAAAGAGGTAAATAAATACATGAAATCTTCATTCTATGTATTGACATTAATTGTTTCTTCAGATTTTATATATTGCATAGATAAACTGATTCTTTAATTTACTTTCAGATGCAAATGTCCATTGAGTACCTTTTGGAGCGAAAAACTTTTGGAAGCCAATATTTGAAGAGTTTGTCTTTTTCTTAAACAGTCCTAGTAAGTGTTGAATCAATTTTAAAATATTAAGTTTTACAATTTTAATTAAACTGATGATAATATATGTAAGAAAAAGACATGTTTTTTAATTAATTTATATCCTTTCTTTTTTAGATAAAAATTTGACATTTCGAAAATTTCAAGGAGTATTGATGTCAGTTCTTTTAGAAAATATAATTAGGCGAGGAAAACATTAATATTTTCACAATGCATGGATTGCTCACAAACTCTTCATTTGCACCAAGAAATACAACAGATAACGAATTCAAAACCCAAGAACTTTGAATGGATGATATAAGAGAACAATCTTTTTGAGGAGAAAATAAAATTTAAAATAGCCAGAAGCAACAAGTGAATGAAGTCAAAAATTCCAAAGAGTAAAGTATATATTTTTATTGTTTATTAGTTAAAATTCTTACTAATTTGCATTTCTTTTTTCACATGTTTACCAATATTGGCAGAAAGTTTACCTCAAAGGAATTGCAGGGACATTTTAGCTGGCATTCCAATCTTATGTGGTAAGTACTGATATTCATTTAGCTCTTGTCATATATTTTCAATATTTTTTAAATCCCCTAAATTATAATTTTTTATTTCCAGATGCCGAAGAGAAAAGGAACGATTCTATGCATGCCTTACTCTTATTAAAGAAATGAGCATCTAAAGATAAAGAGGTAAATAAATACATGAAATCTTCATTCTATGTATTGACATTAATTGTTTATTCAGATTTTATATATTGCATAGATAAACTGATTCTTTAATTTACTTTCAGATGCAAATGTCCCTTGAGTACCTTTTGGAGCGAAAAACTTTTGAAAGCCAATATTTGAAGAGTTGGTCTTTTTCTTAAACAGTCCTAGTAAGTGTTGAATCAATTTTAAAATATTAAGTTTTACAATTTTAATTAAACTGATGATAATATATGTAAGAAAAAGACATGTTTTTTAATTAATTTTTATCCTTTCTTTTTTAGATAAAAATTTGACATTTCGAAAATTTCAAGGAGTATTGATGTCAGTTCTTTTAGAAAATATAATTAGGCGAGGAAAACATTAATATTTTCACAATGCATGGATTGCTCACAAACTCTTCATTTGAACCAAGAAATACGACAGATAACGAATTCAAAACTCCAGAACTTTGAATGGATGATATAAGAGAACATTCTTTTTGAGGAGAAAATAAAATTTAAAATAGCCAGAAGCAACAAGTGAATGTAGTCAAAAATTCCAAAGAGTAAAGTATATATTTTTATTGTTTATTAGTTAAAATTCTTACTAATTTGCATTTCTTTTTTCACATGTTTACCAATATTGGCAGAAAGTTTACCTCAAAGGAATTGCAGGGACATTTTAGCTGGCATTCCAATCTTATGTGGTAAGTACTGATATTCATTTAGCTCTTGTCATATATTTTCAATATTTTTTAAATCCCCTAAATTATAATTTTTTATTTCCAGATGCCGAAGAGAAAAGGAACGATTCTATGCATGCCTTACTCTTATTAAAGAAATGAGCATCTAAAGATAAAGAGGTAAATAAATACATGAAATCTTCATTCTATGTAATGACATTAATTGTTTTTTCAGATTTTATATATTGCATAGATAAACTGATTCTTTAATTTACTTTCAGATGCAAATGTCCCTTGAGTACCTTTTGGAGCGAAAAACTTTTGGAAGCCAATATTTAAAGTGTTGGTCTTTTTCTTAAACAGTCTTAGTAAGTGTTGAATCAATTTTAAAATATTAAGTTTTACAATTTTAATTAAACTGATGATAATATTTGTAAGAAAAAGACATGTTTTTTAATTAATTTATATCCTTTCTTTTTTAGATAAAAATTTGACATTTCGAAAATTTCAAGGAGTATTGATGTCAGTTCTTTTAGAAAGCAAAATTAGGCGAGGAAAACATTAATATTTTCACAATGCATGGATTGCTCACAAACTCTTCATTTGAACCAAGAAATACGACAGATAACGAATTCAAAACTCCAGAACTTTGAATGGATTATATAAGAGAACATTCTTTTTGAGGAGAAAATAAAATTTAAAATAGCCAGAAGCAACAAGTGAATGAAGTCAAAAATTCCAAAGAGTAAAGTATATATTTTTATTGTTTATTAGTTAAAATTCTTACTAATTTGCATTTCTTTTTTCACATGTTTACCAATATTGGCAGAAAGTTTACCTCAAAGGAATTGCAGGGACATTTTAGCTGGCATTCCAATCTTATGTGGTAAGTACTGATATTCATTTAGCTCTTGTCATATATTTTCAATATTTTTTAAATCCCCTAAATTATAATTTTTTATTTCCAGATGCCGAAGAGAAAAGGAACGATTCTATGCATGCCTTACTCTTATTAAAGAAATGAGCATCTAAAGATAAAGAGGTAAATAAATACATGAAATCTTCATTCTATGTATTGACATTAATTGTTTATTCAGATTTTATATATTGCATAGATAAACTGATTCTTTAATTTACTATCAGATGCAAATGTCCCTTGAGTACCTTTTGGAGCGAAAAACTTTTGAAAGCCAATATTTGAAGAGTTGGTCTTTTTCTTAAACAGTCCTAGTAAGTGTTGAATCAATTTTAAAATATTAAGTTTTACAATTTTAATTAAACTGATGATAATATATGTAAGAAAAAGACATGTTTTTTAATTAATTTATATCCTTTCTTTTTTAGATAAAAATTTGACATTTCGAAAATTTCAAGGAGTATTGATGTCAGTTCTTTTAGAAAATATAATTAGGCGAGGAAAACATTAATATTTTCACAATGCATGGATTGCTCACAAACTCTTCATTTGCACCAAGAAATACAACAGATAACGAATTCAAAACTCCAGAACTTTGAATGGATGATATAAGAGAACAATCTTTTTGAGGAGAAAATAAAATTTAAAATAGCCAGAAGCAACAAGTGAATGTAGTCAAAAATTCCAAACAGTAAAGTATATATTTTTATTGTTTATTAGTTAAAATTCTTACTAATTTGCATTTCTTTTTTCACATGTTTACCAATATTGGCAGAAAGTTTACCTCAAAGGAATTGCAGGGACATTTTAGCTGGCATTCCAATCTTATGTGGTAAGTACTGATATTCATTTAGCTCTTGTCATATATTTTCAATATTTTTTAAATCCCCTAAATTATAATTTTTTATTTCCAGATGCCGAAGAGAAAAGGAACGATTCTATGCATGCCTTACTCTTATTAAAGAAATGAGCATCTAAAGATAAAGAGGTAAATAAATACATGAAATCTTCATTCTATGTATTGACATTAATTGTTTATTCAGATTTTATATATTGCATAGATAAACTGATTCTTTAATTTACTTTCAGATGCAAATGTCCCTTGAGTACCTTTTGGAGCGAAAAACTTTTGAAAGCCAATATTTGAAGAGTTGATCTTTTTCTTAAACAGTCCTATTAAGTGTTGAATCAATTTTAAAATATTAAGTTTTACAATTTTAATTAAACTGATGATAATATATGTAAGAAAAAGACATGTTTTTTAATTAATTTTTATCCTTTCTTTTTTAGATAAAAATTTGACATTTCGAAAATTTCAAGGAGTATTGATGTCAGTTCTTTTAGAAAATATAATTAGGCGAGGAAAACATTAATATTTTCACAATGCATGGATTGCTCACAAACTCTTCATTTGCACCAAGAAATACGACAGATAACGAATTCAAAACTCCAGAACTTTGAATGGATAATATAAGAGAAAATCTTTTTGAGGAGAAAATAAAATTTAAAATAGCTAGAAGCAACAAGTGAATGAAGTCAAAAATTCCAAAGAGTAAAGTATATATTTTTATTGTTTATTAGTTAAAATTCTTACTAATTTGCATTTCTTTTTTCACATGTTTACCAATATTGGCAGAAAGTTTACCTCAAAGGAATTGGAGGGACATTTTAGCTGGCATTCCATTCTTATGTGGTAAGTAATGATATTCATTTAGCTCTTGTCATATATTTTCAATATTTTTTAAATCCCCTAAATTATAATTTTTTATTTCCAGATGCCGAAGAGAAAAGGAACGATTCTATGCATGCCTTACTCTTATTAAAGAAATGAGCATCTAACGATAAAGAGGTAAATAAATACATGAAATCTTCATTCTATGTATTGACATTAATTGTTTCTTCAGATTTTATATATTGCATAGATAATTTACTTTCAGATGCAAATGTCCCTTGAGTACCTTTTGGAGCGAAAAACTTTTGGAAGCCAATATTTGAAGAGTTGGTCTTTTTCTTAAACAGTCCTAGTAAGTGTTGAATCAATTTTAAAATATTAAGTTTTACAATTTTAATTAAACTGATGATAATATATGTAAGAAAAAGATATGTTTTTTAATTAATTTATATCCTTTCTTTTTTAGATAAAAATTTGACATTTCGAAAATTTCAAGGAGTATTGATGTCAGTTCTTTTAGAAAATATAATTAGGCGAGGAAAACATTAATATTTTCACAATGCATGGATTGCTCACAAACTCTTCATTTGAACCAAGAAATACGACAGATAACGAATTCAAAACTCCAGAACTTTGAATGGATGATATAAGAGAACATTCTTTTTGAGGAGAAAATAAAATTTAAAATAGCCAGAAGCAACAAGTGAATGTAGTCAAAAATTCCAAAGAGTAAAGTATATATTTTTATTGTTTATTAGTTAAAATTCTTACTAATTTGCATTTCTTTTTTCACATGTTTACCAATATTGGCAGAAAGTTTACCTCAAAGGAATTGCAGGGACATTTTAGCTGGCATTCCAATCTTATGTGGTAAGTACTGATATTCATTTAGCTCTTGTCATATATTTTCAATATTTTTTAAATCCCCTAAATTATAATTTTTTATTTCCAGATGCCGAAGAGAAAAGGAACGATTCTATGCATGCCTTACTCTTATTAAAGAAATGAGCATCTTAAGATAAAGAGGTAAATAAATACATGAAATCTTCATTCTATGTAATGACATTAATTGTTTTTTCAGATTTTATATATTGCATAGATAAACTGATTCTTTAATTTACTTTCAGATGCAAATGTCCCTTGAGTACCTTTTGGAGCGAAAAACTTTTGGAAGCCAATATTTAAAGTGTTGGTCTTTTTCTTAAACAGTCTTAGTAAGTGTTGAATCAATTTTAAAATATTAAGTTTTACAATTTTAATTAAACTGATGATAATATTTGTAAGAAAAAGACATGTTTTTTAATTAATTTATAGCCTTTCTTTTTTAGATAAAAATTTGACATTTCGAAAATTTCAAGGAGTATTGATGTCAGTTCTTTTAGAAAATAAAATTAGGCGAGGAAAACATTAATATTTTCACAATGCATGGATTGCTCACAAACTCTTCATTTGAACCAAGAAATACGACAGATAACGAATTCAAAACTCCAGAACTTTGAATGGATGATATAAGAGAACATTCTTTTTGAGGAGAAAATAAAATTTAAAGTAGCCAGAAGCAACAAGTGAATGAAGTCAAAAATTCCAAAGAGTAAAGTATATATTTTTATTGTTTATTAGTTAAAATTCTTACTAATTTGCATTTCTTTTTTCACATGTTTACCAATATTGGCAGAAAGTTTACCTCAAAGGAATTGCAGGGACATTTTAGCTGGCATTCCAATCTTATGTGGTAAGTACTGATATTCATTTAGCTCTTGTCATATATTTTCAATATTTTTTAAATCCCCTAAATTATAATTTTTTATTTCCAGATGCCGAAGAGAAAAGGAACGATTCTATGCATGCCTTACTCTTATTAAAGAAATGAGCATCTAAAGATAAAGAGGTAAATAAATACATGAAATCTTCATTCTATGTAATGACATTAATTGTTTTTTCAGATTTTATATATTGCATAGATAAACTGATTCTTTAATTTACTTTCAGATGCAAATGTCCCTTGAGTACATTTTGGAGCGAAAAACTTTTGGAAGCCAATATTTAAAGTGTTGATCTTTTTCTTAAACAGTCTTAGTAAGTGTTGAATCAATTTTAAAATATTAAGTTTTACAATTTTAATTAAACTGATGATAATATTTGTAAGAAAAAGACATGTTTTTTAATTAATTTATATCCTTTCTTTTTTAGATAAAAATTTGACATTTCGAAAATTTCAAGGAGTATTGATGTCAGTTCTTTTAGAAAATATAATTAGGCGAGGAAAACATTAATATTTTCACAATGCATGGATTGCTCACAAACTCTTCATTTGCACCAAGAAATACTACAGATAACGAATTCAAAACTCCAGAACTTTGAATGGATGATATAAGAGAGCAGTCTTTTTGAGGAGAAAATAAAATTTAAAATAGCCATAAGAAACAAGTGAATTAAGTCAAAAATTCCAAAGAGTAATGTATATATTTTTAATGTTTATTAGTTAAAATTCTTACTAATTTGCATTTCTTTTTTCACATGTTTACCAATATTGGCAGAAAGTTTACCTCAAAGGAATTGCAGGGACATTTTAGCTGGCATTCCATTCTTATGTGGTAAGTAATGATATTCATTTAGCTCTTGTCATATATTTTCAATATTTTTTAAATCCCCTAAATTATAATTTTTTATTTCCAGATGCCGAAGAGAAAAGGAACGATTCTATGAATGCCTTACTCTTATTAAAGAAATGAGCATCTAACGATAAAGAGGTAAATAAATACATGAAATCTTCATTCTATGTATTGACATTAATTGTTTCTTCAGATTTTATATATTGCATAGATAAACTGATTCTTTAATTTACTTTCAGATGCAAATGTCCATTGAGTACCTTTTGGAGCGAAAAACTTTTGGAAGCCAATATTTGAAGAGTTTGTCTTTTTCTTAAACAGTCCTAGTAAGTGTTGAATCAATTTTAAAATATTAAGTTTTACAATTTTAATTAAACTGATGATAATATATGTAAGAAAAAGACATGTTTTTTAATTAATTTATATCCTTTCTTTTTTAGATAAAAATTTGACATTTCGAAAATTTCAAGGAGTATTGATGTCAGTTCTTTTAGAAAATATAATTAGGCGAGGAAAACATTAATATTTTCACAATGCATGGATTGCTCACAAACTCTTCATTTGAACCAAGAAATACGACAGATAACGAATTCAAAACTCCAGAACTTTGAATGGATGATATAAGAGAACATTCTTTTTGAGGAGAAAATAAAATTTAAAATAGCCAGAAGCAACAAGTGAATGAAGTCAAAAATTCCAAAGAGTAAAGTATATATTTTTATTGTTTATTAGTTAAAATTCTTACTAATTTGCATTTCTTTTTTCACATGTTTACCAATATTGGCAGAAAGTTTACCTCAAAGGAATTGCAGGGACATTTTAGCTGGCATTCCAATCTTATGTGGTAAGTACTGATATTCATTTAGCTCTTGTCATATATTTTCAATATTTTTTAAATCCAATAAATTATAATTTTTTATTTCCAGATGCCGAAGAGAAAAGGAACGATTCTATGCATGCCTTACTCTTATTAAAGAAATGAGCATCTAAAGATAAAGAGGTAAATAAATACATGAAATCTTCATTCTATGTAATGACATTAATTGTTTTTTCAGATTTTATATATTGCATAGATAAACTGATTCTTTAATTTACTTTCAGATGCAAATGTCCCTTGAGTACCTTTTGGAGCGAAAAACTTTTGGAAGCCAATATTTAAAGTGTTGGTCTTTTTCTTAAACAGTCTTAGTAAGTGTTGAATCAATTTTAAAATATTAAGTTTTACAATTTTAATTAAACTGATGATAATATTTGTAAGAAAAAGACATGTTTTTTAATTAATTTATATCCTTTCTTTTTTAGATAAAAATTTGACATTTCGAAAATTTCAAGGAGTATTGATGTCAGTTCTTTTAGAAAATATAATTAGGCGAGGAAAACATTAATATTTTCACAATGCATGGATTGCTCACAAACTCTTCATTTGCACCAAGAAATACTACAGATAACGAATTCAAAACTCCAGAACTTTGAATGGATGATATAAGAGAACAATCTTTTTGAGGAGAAAATAAAATTTAAAATAGCCATAAGAAACAAGTGAATTAAGTCAAAAATTCCAAAGAGTAAAGTGTATATTTTTAATGTTTATTAGTTAAAATTCTTACTAATTTGCATTTCTTTTTTCACATGTTTACCAATATTGGCAGAAAGTTTACCTCAAAGGAATTGCAGGGACATTTTAGCTGGCATTCCATTCTTATGTGGTAAGTAATGATATTCATTTAGCTCTTGTCATATATTTTCAATACTTTTTAAATCCCCTAAATTATAATTTTTTATTTCCAGATGCCGAAGAGAAAAGGAACGATTCTATGCATGCCTTACTCTTATTAAAGAAATGAGCATCTAACGATAAAGAGGTAAATAAATACATGAAATCTTCATTCTATGTATTGACATTAATTGTTTATTCAGATTTTATATATTGCATAGATAAACTGATTCTTTAATTTACTTTCAGATGCAAATGTCCCTTGAGTACCTTTTGGAGCGAAAAACTTTTGGAAGCCAATATTTGAAGAGTTGGTTATTTTCTTAAACAGTCCTAGTAAGTGTTGAATCAATTTTAAAATATTAAGTTTTACAATTTTAATTAAACTGATGATAATATATGTAAGAAAAAGACATGTTTTTTAATTAATTTATATCCTTTCTTTTTTAGATAAAAATTTGACATTTCGAAAATTTCAAGGAGTATTGATGTCAGTTCTTTTAGAAAATATAATTAGGCGAGGAAAACATTAATATTTTCACAATGCATGGATTGCTCACAAACTCTTCATTTGATCCAAGAAATACGACAGATAACGAATTCAAAACTCCAGAACTTTGAATGGATGATATAAGAGAACATTCTTTTTGAGGAGAAAATAAAATTTAAAATAGCCAGAAGCAACAAGTGAATGAAGTCAAAAATTCCAAAGAGTAAAGTATATATTTTTATTGTTTATTAGTTAAAATTCTTACTAATTTGCATTTCTTTTTTCACATGTTTACCAATATTGGCAGAAAGTTTACCTCAAAGGAATTGCAGGGACATTTTAGCTGGCATTCCAATCTTATGTGGTAAGTACTGATATTCATTTAGCTCTTGTCATATATTTTCAATATTTTTTAAATCCCCTAAATTATAATTTTTTATTTCCAGATGCCGAAGAGAAAAGGAACGATTCTATGCATGCCTTACTCTTATTAAAGAAATGAGCATCTAACGATAAAGAGGTAAATAAATACATGAAATCTTCATTCTATGTATTGACATTAATTGTTTCTTCAGATTTTATATATTGCATAGATAAACTGATTCTTTAATTTACTTTCAGATGCAAATGTCCCTTGAGTACCTTTTGGAGCGAAAAACTTTTGGAAGCCAATATTTGAAGAGTTGGTCTTTTTCTTAAACAGTCCTAGTAAGTGTTGAATCAATTTTAAAATATTAAGTTTTACAATTTTAATTAAACTGATGATAATATATGTAAGAAAAAGACATGTTTTTTAATTAATTTATATCCTTTCTTTTTTAGATAAAAATTTGACATTTCGAAAATTTCAAGGAGTATTGATGTCAGTTCTTTTAGAAAATATAATTAGGCGAGGAAAACATTAATATTTTCACAATGCATGGATTGCTCACAAACTCTTCATTTGAACCAAGAAATACGACAGATAACGAATTCAAAACTCCAGAACTTTGAATGGATGATATAAGAGAACATTCTTTTTGAGGAGAAAATAAAATTTAAAATAGCCAGAAGCAACAAGTGAATGTAGTCAAAAATTCCAAAGAGTAAAGTATATATTTTTATTGTTTATTAGTTAAAATTCTTACTAATTTGCATTTCTTTTTTCACATGTTTACCAATATTGGCAGAAAGTTTACCTCAAAGGAATTGCAGGGACATTTTAGCTGGCATTCCAATCTTATGTGGTAAGTACTGATATTCATTTAGCTCTTGTCATATATTTTCAATATTTTTTAAATCCCCTAAATTATAATTTTTTATTTCCAGATGCCGAAGAGAAAAGGAACGATTCTATGCATGCCTTACTCTTATTAAAGAAATGAGCATCTAAAGATAAAGAGGTAAATAAATACATGAAATCTTCATTCTATGTAATGACATTAATTGTTTTTTCAGATTTTATATATTGCATAGATAAACTGATTCTTTAATTTACTTTCAGATGCAAATGTCCCTTGAGTACCTTTTGGAGCGAAAAACTTTTGGAAGCCAATATTTAAAGTGTTGGTCTTTTTCTTAAACAGTCTTAGTAAGTGTTGAATCAATTTTAAAATATTAAGTTTTACAATTTTAATTAAACTGATGATAATATTTGTAAGAAAAAGACATGTTTTTTAATTAATTTATATCCTTTCTTTTTTAGATAAAAATTTGACATTTCGAAAATTTCAAGGAGTATTGATGTCAGTTCTTTTAGAAAATATAATTAGGCGAGGAAAACATTAATATTTTCACAATGCATGGATTGCTCACAAACTCTTCATTTGAACCAAGAAATACGACAGATAACGAATTCAAAACTCCAGAACTTTGAATGGATGATATAAGAGAACATTCTTTTTGAGGAGAAAATAAAATTTAAAATAGCCAGAAGCAACAAGTGAATGAAGTCAAAAATTCCAAAGAGTAAAGTATATATTTTTATTGTTTATTAGTTAAAATTCTTACTAATTTGCATTTCTTTTTTCACATGTTTACCAATATTGGCAGAAAGTTTACCTCAAAGGAATTGCAGGGACATTTTAGCTGGCATTCCAATCTTATGTGGTAAGTACTGATATTCATTTAGCTCTTGTCATATATTTTCAATATTTTTTAAATCCCCTAAATTATAATTTTTTATTTCCAGATGCCGAAGAGAAAAGGAACGATTCTATGCATGCCTTACTCTTATTAAAGAAATGAGCATCTAAAGATAAAGAGGTAAATAAATACATGAAATCTTCATTCTATGTATTGACATTAATTGTTTATTCAGATTTTATATATTGCATAGATAAACTGATTCTTTAATTTACTTTCAGATGCAAATTACCCTTGAGTACCTTTTGGAGCGAAAAACTTTTGGAAGCCAATATTTAAAGTGTTGGTCTTTTTCTTAAACAGTCTTAGTAAGTGTTGAATCAATTTTAAAATATTAAGTTTTACAATTTTAATTAAACTGATGATAATATTTGTAAGAAAAAGACATGTTTTTTAATTAATTTATATCCTTTCTTTTTTAGATAAAAATTTGACATTTCGAAAATTTCAAGGAGTATTGATGTCAGTTCTTTTAGAAAATAAAATTAGGCGAGGAAAACATTAATATTTTCACAATGCATGGATTGCTCACAAACTCTTCATTTGAACCAAGAAATACGACAGATAACGAATTCAAAACTCCAGAACTTTGAATGGATGATATAAGAGAACATTCTTTTTGAGGAGAAAATAAAATTTAAAATAGCCAGAAGCTACAAGTGAATGAAGTCAAAAATTCCAAAGAGTAAAGTATATATTTTTATTGTTTATTAGTTAAAATTCTTACTAATTTGCATTTCTTTTTTCACATGTTTACCAATATTGGCAGAAAGTTTACCTCAAAGGAATTGCAGGGACATTTTAGCTGGCATTCCAATCTTACGTGGTAAGTACTGATATTCATTTAGCTCTTGTCATATATTTTCAATATTTTTTAAATCCCCTAAATTATAATTTTTTATTTCCAGATGCCGAAGAGAAAAGGAACGATTCTATGCATGCCTTACTCTTATTAAAGAAATGAGCATCTAAAGATAAAGAGGTAAATAAATACATGAAATCTTCATTTTATGTAATGACATTAATTGTTTTTTCAGATTTTATATATTGCATAGATAAACTGATTCTTTAATTTACTTTCAGATGCAAATGTCCCTTGAGTACCTTTTGGAGCGAAAAACTTTTGGAAGCCAATATTTAAAGTGTTGATCTTTTTCTTAAACAGTCTTAGTAAGTGTTGAATCAATTTTAAAATATTAAGTTTTACAATTTTAATTAAACTGATGATAATATTTGTAAGAAAAAGACATGTTTTTTAATTAATTTATATCCTTTCTTTTTTAGATAAAAATCAGTTCTTTTAGAAAATATAATTAGGCGAGGAAAACATTAATATTTTCACAATGCATGGATTGCTCACAAACTCTTCATTTGCACCAAGAAATACTACAGATAACGAATTCAAAACTCCAGAACTTTGAATGGATGATATAAGAGAACAGTCTTTTTGAGGAGAAAATAAAATTTAAAATAGCCATAAGAAACAAGTGAATTAAGTCAAAAATTCCAAAGAGTAAAGTATATATTTTTAATGTTTATTAGTTAAAATTCTTACTAATTTGCATTTCTTTTTTCACATGTTTACCAATATTGGCAGAAAGTTTACCTCAAAGGAATTGCAGGGACATTTTAGCTGGCATTCCATTCTTATGTGGTAAGTAATGATATTCATTTAGCTCTTGTCATATATTTTCAATATTTTTTAAATCCCCTAAATTATAATTTTTTATTTCCAGATGCCGAAGAGAAAAGGAACGATTCTATGCATGCCTTACTCTTATTAAAGAAATGAGCATCTAACGATAAAGAGGTAAATAAATACATGAAATCTTCATTCTATGTATTGACATTAATTGTTTATTCAGATTTTATATATTGCATAGATAAACTGATTCTTTAATTTACTTTCAGATGCAAATGTCCCTTGAGTACCTTTTGGAGCGAAAAACTTTTGGAAGCCAATATTTGAAGAGTTGGTTATTTTCTTAAACAGTCCTAGTAAGTGTTGAATCAATTTTAAAATATTAAGTTTTACAATTTTAATTAAACTGATGATAATATATGTAAGAAAAAGACATGTTTTTTAATTAATTCATATCCTTTCTTTTTTAGATAAAAATTTGACATTTCGAAAATTTCAAGGAGTATTGATGTCAGTTCTTTTAGAAAATATAATTAGGCGAGGAAAACATTAATATTTTCACAATGCATGGATTGCTCACAAACTCTTCATTTGAACCAAGAAATACGACAGATAACAAATTCAAAACTCCAGAACTTTGAATGGATGATATAAGAGAACATTCTTTTTGAGGAGAAAATAAAATTTAAAATAGCCAGAAGCAACAAGTGAATGAAGTCAAAAATTCCAAAGAGTAAAGTATATATTTTTATTGTTTATTAGTTAAAATTCTTACTAATTTGCATTTCTTTTTTCACATGTTTACCAATATTGGCAGAAAGTTTACCTCAAAGGAATTGCAGGGACATTTTAGCTGGCATTCCAATCTTATGTGGTAAGTACTGATATTCATTTAGCTCTTGTCATATATTTTCAATATTTTTTAAATCCCCTAAATTATAATTTTTTATTTCCAGATGCCGAAGAGAAAAGGAACGATTCTATGCATGCCTTACTCTTATTAAAGAAATGAGCATCTAAAGATAAAGAGGTAAATAAATACATGAAATCTTCATTCTATGTATTGACATTAATTGTTTATTCAGATTTTATATATTGCATAGATAAACTGATTCTTTAATTTACTTTCAGATGCAAATGTCCCTTGAGTACCTTTTGGAGCGAAAAACTTTTGAAAGCCAATATTTGAAGAGTTGGTCTTTTTCTTAAACAGTCCTAGTAAGTGTTGAATCAATTTTAAAATATTAAGTTTTACAATTTTAATTAAACTGATGATAATATATGTAAGAAAAAGACATGTTTTTTAATTAATTTATATCCTTTCTTTTTTAGATAAAAATTTGACATTTCGAAAATTTCAAGGAGTATTTATGTCAGTTCTTTTAGAAAATATAATTAGGCGAGGAAAACATTAATATTTTCACAATGCATGGATTGCTCACAAACTCTTCATTTGAACCAAGAAATACGACAGATAACGAATTCAAAACTCCAGAACTTTGAATGGATGATATAAGAGAACATTCTTTTTGAGGAGAAAATAAAATTTAAAATAGCCAGAAGCAACAAGTGAATGAAGTCAAAAATTCCAAAGAGTAAAGTATATATTTTTATTGTTTATTAGTTAAAATTCTTACTAATTTGCATTTCTTTTTTCACATGTTTACCAATATTGGCAGAAAGTTTACCTCAAAGGAATTTCAGGGACATTTTAGCTGGCATTCCAATCTTATGTGGTAAGTACTGATATTCATTTAGCTCTTGTCATATATTTTCAATATTTTTTAAATCCCCTAAATTATAATTTTTTATTTCCAGATGCCGAAGAGAAAAGGAACGATTCTATGCATGCCTTACTCTTATTAAAGAAATGAGCATCTAACGATAAAGAGGTAAATAAATACATGAAATCTTCATTCTATGTATTGACATTAATTGTTTATTCAGATTTTATATATTGCATAGATAAACTGATTCTTTAATTTACTTTCAGATGCAAATGTCCCTTGAGTACCTTTTGGAGCGAAAAACTTTTGGAAGCCAATATTTGAAGAGTTGGTTATTTTCTTAAACAGTCCTAGTAAGTGTTGAATCAATTTTAAAATATTAAGTTTTACAATTTTAATTAAACTGATGATAATATATGTAAGAAAAAGACATGTTTTTTAATTAATTCATATCCTTTCTTTTTTAGATAAAAATTTGACATTTCGAAAATTTCAAGGAGTATTGATGTCAGTTCTTTTAGAAAATATAATTAGGCGAGGAAAACATTAATATTTTCACAATGCATGGATTGCTCACAAACTCTTCATTTGAACCAAGAAATACGACAGATAACATATTCAAAACTCCAGAACTTTGAATGGATGATATAAGAGAACATTCTTTTTGAGGAGAAAATAAAATTTAAAATAGCCAGAAGCAACAAGTGAATGAAGTCAAAAATTCCAAAGAGTAAAGTATATATTTTTATTGTTTATTAGTTAAAATTCTTACTAATTTGCATTTCTTTTTTCACATGTTTACCAATATTGGCAGAAAGTTTACCTCAAAGGAATTGCAGGGACATTTTAGCTGGCATTCCAATCTTATGTGGTAAGTACTGATATTCATTTAGCTCTTGTCATATATTTTCAATATTTTTTAAATCCCCTAAATTATAATTTTTTATTTCCAGATGCCGAAGAGAAAAGGAACGATTCTATGCATGCCTTACTCTTATTAAAGAAATGAGCATCTAAAGATAAAGAGGTAAATAAATACATGAAATCTTCATTCTATGTATTGACATTAATTGTTTATTCAGATTTTATATATTGCATAGATAAACTGATTCTTTAATTTACTTTCAGATGCAAATTACCCTTGAGTACCTTTTGGAGCGAAAAACTTTTGGAAGCCAATATTTAAAGTGTTGGTCTTTTTCTTAAACAGTCTTAGTAAGTGTTGAATCAATTTTAAAATATTAAGTTTTACAATTTTAATTAAACTGATGATAATATTTGTAAGAAAAAGACATGTTTTTTAATTAATTTATATCCTTTCTTTTTTAGATAAAAATTTGACATTTCGAAAATTTCAAGGAGTATTGATGTCAGTTCTTTTAGAAAATAAAATTAGGCGAGGAAAACATTAATATTTTCACAATGCATGGATTGCTCACAAACTCTTCATTTGAACCAAGAAATACGACAGATAACGAATTCAAAACTCCAGAACTTTGAATGGATGATATAAGAGAACATTCTTTTTGAGGAGAAAATAAAATTTAAAATAGCCAGAAGCTACAAGTGAATGAAGTCAAAAATTCCAAAGAGTAAAGTATATATTTTTATTGTTTATTAGTTAAAATTCTTACTAATTTGCATTTCTTTTTTCACATGTTTACCAATATTGGCAGAAAGTTTACCTCAAAGGAATTGCAGGGACATTTTAGCTGGCATTCCAATCTTACGTGGTAAGTACTGATATTCATTTAGCTCTTGTCATATATTTTCAATATTTTTTAAATCCCCTAAATTATAATTTTTTATTTCCAGATGCCGAAGAGAAAAGGAACGATTCTATGCATGCCTTACTCTTATTAAAGAAATGAGCATCTAAAGATAAAGAGGTAAATAAATACATGAAATCTTCATTTTATGTAATGACATTAATTGTTTTTTCAGATTTTATATATTGCATAGATAAACTGATTCTTTAATTTACTTTCAGATGCAAATGTCCCTTGAGTACCTTTTGGAGGGAAAAACTTTTGGAAGCCAATATTTAAAGTGTTGATCTTTTTCTTAAACAGTCTTAGTAAGTGTTGAATCAATTTTAAAATATTAAGTTTTACAATTTTAATTAAACTGATGATAATATTTGTAAGAAAAAGACATGTTTTTTAATTAATTTATATCCTTTCTTTTTTAGATAAAAATCAGTTCTTTTAGAAAATATAATTAGGCGAGGAAAACATTAATATTTTCACAATGCATGGATTGCTCACAAACTCTTCATTTGCACCAAGAAATACTACAGATAACGAATTCAAAACTCCAGAACTTTGAATGGATGATATAAGAGAACAGTCTTTTTGAGGAGAAAATAAAATTTAAAATAGCCATAAGAAACAAGTGAATTAAGTCAAAAATTCCAAAGAGTAAAGTATATATTTTTAATGTTTATTAGTTAAAATTCTTACTAATTTGCATTTCTTTTTTCACATGTTTACCAATATTGGCAGAAAGTTTACCTCAAAGGAATTGCAGGGACATTTTAGCTGGCATTCCATTCTTATGTGGTAAGTAATGATATTCATTTAGCTCTTGTCATATATTTTCAATATTTTTTAAATCCCCTAAATTATAATTTTTTATTTCCAGATGCCGAAGAGAAAAGGAACGATTCTATGCATGCCTTACTCTTATTAAAGAAATGAGCATCTAACGATAAAGAGGTAAATAAATACATGAAATCTTCATTCTATGTATTGACATTAATTGTTTATTCAGATTTTATATATTGCATAGATAAACTGATTCTTTAATTTACTTTCAGATGCAAATGTCCCTTGAGTACCTTTTGGAGCGAAAAACTTTTGGAAGCCAATATTTGAAGAGTTGGTTATTTTCTTAAACAGTCCTAGTAAGTGTTGAATCAATTTTAAAATATTAAGTTTTACAATTTTAATTAAACTGATGATAATATATGTAAGAAAAAGACATGTTTTTTAATTAATTCATATCCTTTCTTTTTTAGATAAAAATTTGACATTTCGAAAATTTCAAGGAGTATTGATGTCAGTTCTTTTAGAAAATATAATTAGGCGAGGAAAACATTAATATTTTCACAATGCATGGATTGCTCACAAACTCTTCATTTGAACCAAGAAATACGACAGATAACGAATTCAAAACTCCAGAACTTTGAATGGATGATATAAGAGAACATTCTTTTTGAGGAGAAAATAAAATTTAAAATAGCCAGAAGCAACAAGTGAATGAAGTCAAAAATTCCAAAGAGTAAAGTATATATTTTTATTGTTTATTAGTTAAAATTCTTACTAATTTGCATTTCTTTTTTCACATGTTTACCAATATTGGCAGAAAGTTTACCTCAAAGGAATTGCAGGGACATTTTAGCTGGCATTCCAATCTTATGTGGTAAGTACTGATATTCATTTAGCTCTTGTCATATATTTTCAATATTTTTTAAATCCCCTAAATTATAATTTTTTATTTCCAGATGCCGAAGAGAAAAGGAACGATTCTATGCATGCCTTACTCTTATTAAAGAAATGAGCATCTAACGATAAAGAGGTAAATAAATACATGAAATCTTCATTCTATGTATTGACATTAATTGTTTATTCAGATTTTATATATTGTATAGATAAACTGATTCTTTAATTTACTTTCAGATGCAAATGTCCCTTGAGTACCTTTTGGAGCGAAAAACTTTTGGAAGCCAATATTTGAAGAGTTGGTTATTTTCTTAAACAGTCCTAGTAAGTGTTGAATCAATTTTAAAATATTAAGTTTTACAATTTTAATTAAACTGATGATAATATATGTAAGAAAAAGACATGTTTTTTAATTAATTTATATCCTTTCTTTTTTAGATAAAAATTTGACATTTCGAAAATTTCAAGGAGTATTGATGTCAGTTCTTTTAGAAAATTTAATTAGGCGAGGAAAACATTAATATTTTCACAATGCATGGATTGCTCACAAACTCTTCATTTGAACCAAGAAATACGACAGGTAACGAATTCAAAACTCCAGAACTTTGAATGGATGATATAAGAGAACATTCTTTTTGAGGAGAAAATAAAATTTAAAATAGCCAGAAGCAACAAGTGAATGAAGTCAAAAATTCCAAAGAGTAAAGTATATATTTTTATTGTTTATTAGTTAAAATTCTTACTAATTTGCGTTTCTTTTTTCACATGTTTACAAATATTGGCAGAAAGTTTACCTCAAAGGAATTGCAGGGACATTTTAGCTGGCATTCCAATCTTATGTGGTAAGTACTGATATTCATTTAGCTCTTGTCATATATTTTCAATATTTTTTAAATCCCCTAAATTATAATTTTTTATTTCCAGATGCCGAAGAGAAAAGGAACGATTCTATGCATGCCTTACTCTTATTAAAGAAATGAGCATCTAAAGATAAAGAGGTAAATAAATACATGAAATCTTCATTCTATGTATTGACATTAATTGTTTATTCAGATTTTATATATTGCATAGATAAACTGATTCTTTAATTTACTTTCAGATGCAAATGTCCCTTGAGTACCTTTTCGAGCGAAAAACTTTTGGAAGCCAATATTTGAAGAGTTGGTCTTTTTCTTAAACAGTCCTAGTAAGTGTTGAATCAATTTTAAAATATTAAGTTTTACAATTTTAATTAAACTGATGATAATATATGTAAGAAAAAGACATGTTTTTTAATTAATTTATATCTTTTCTTTTTTAGATAAAAATTTGACATTTCGAAAATTTCAAGGAGTATTGATGTCAGTTCTTTTAGAAAATATAATTAGGCGAGGAAAACATTAATATTTTCACAATGCATGGATTGCTCACAAACTCTTCATTTGAACCAAGAAATACGACAGATAACGAATTCAAAACTCCAGAACTTTGAATGGATGATATAAGAGAACATTCTTTTTGAGGAGAAAATAAAATTTAAAATAGCCAGAAGCAACAAGTGAATGAAGTCAAAAATTCCAAAGAGTAAAGTATATATTTTTATTGTTTATTAGTTAAAATTCTTACTAATTTGCATTTCTTTTTTCACATGTTTACCAATATTGGCAGAAAGTTTACCTCAAAGGAATTGCAGGGACATTTTAGCTGGCATTCCAATCTTATGTGGTAAGTACTGATATTCATTTAGCTCTTGTCATATATTTTCAATATTTTTTTAATCCCCTAAATTATAATTTTTTATTTCCAGATGCCGAAGAGAAAAGGAACGATTCTATGCATGCCTTACTCTTATTAAAGAAATGAGCATCTAAAGATAAAGAGGTAAATAAATACATGAAATCTTCATTCTATGTAATGACATTAATTGTTTTTTCAGATTTTATATATTGCATAGATAAACTGATTCTTTAATTTACTTTCAGATGCAAATGTCCCTTGAGTACCTTTTGGAGCGAAAAACTTTTGGAAGCCAATATTTAAAGTGTTGGTCTTTTTCTTAAACAGTCTTAGTAAGTGTTGAATCAATTTTAAAATATTAAGTTTTACAATTTTAATTAAACTGATGATAATATTTGTAAGAAAAAGACATGTTTTTTAATTAATTTATATCCTTTCTTTTTTAGATAAAAATTTGACATTTCGAAAATTTCAAGGAGTATTGATGTCAGTTCTTTTAGAAAATATAATTAGGCGAGGAAAACATTAATATTTTCACAATGCATGGATTGCTCACAAACTCTTCATTTGAACCAAGAAATACGACAGATAACGAATTCAAAACTCCAGAACTTTGAATGGATTATATAAGAGAACATTCTTTTTGAGGAGAAAATAAAATTTAAAATAGCCAGAAGCAACAAGTGAATGAAGTCAAAAATTCCAAAGAGTAAAGTATATATTTTTATTGTTTATTAGTTAAAATTCTTACTAATTTGCATTTCTTTTTTCTCATGTTTACCAATATTGGCAGAAAGTTTACCTCAAAGGAATTGCAGGGACATTTTAGCTGGCATTCCAATCTTATGTGGTAAGTACTGATATTCATTTAGCTCTTGTCATATATTTTCAATATTTTTTAAATGACCTAAATTATAATTTTTTATTTCCAGATGCCGAAGAGAAAAGGAACGATTCTATGCATGCCTTACTCTTATTAAAGAAATGAGCATCTAAAGATAAAGAGGTAAATAAATACATGAAATCTTCATTCTATGTAATGACATTAATTGTTTTTTCAGATTTTATATATTGCATAGATAAACTGATTCTTTAATTTACTTTCAGATGCAAATGTCCCTTGAGTACCTTTTGGAGCGAAGAACTTTTGGAAGCCAATATGTAAAGTGTTGGTCTTTTTCTTAAACAGTCTTAGTAAGTGTTGAATCAATTTTAAAATATTAAGTTTTACAATTTTAATTAAACTGATGATAATATTTGTAAGAAAAAGACATGTTTTTTAATTAATTTATATCCTTTCTTTTTTAGATAAAAATTTGACATTTCGAAAATTTCAAAGAGTATTGATGTCAGTTCTTTTAGAAAATATAATTAGGCGAGGAAAACATTAATATTTTCACAATGCATGGATTGCTCACAAACTCTTCATTTGCACCAAGAAATACTACAGATAACGAATTCAAAACTCCAGAACTTTGAATGGATGATATAAGAGAACAATCTTTTTGAGGAGAAAATAAAATTTAAAATAGCCATAAGAAACAAGTGAATGAAGTCAAAAATTCCAAAGAGTAAAGTATATATTTTTATTGTTTATTAGTTAAAATTCTTACTAATTTGCATTTCTTTTTTCACATGTTTACCAATATTGGCAGAAAGTTTACCTCAAAGGAATTGCAGGGACATTTTAGCTGGCATTCCATTCTTATGTGGTAAGTAATGATATTCATTTAGCTCTTGTCATATATTTTCAATATTTTTTAAATCCCCTAAATTATAATTTTTTATTTCCAGATGCCGAAGAGAAAAGGAACGATTCTATGCATGCCTTACTCTTATTAAAGAAATGAGCATCTAACGATAAAGAGGTAAATAAATACATGAAATCTTCATTCTATGTATTGACATTAATTGTTTATTCAGATTTTATATATTGCATAGATAAACTGATTCTTTAATTTACTTTCAGATGCAAATGTCCCTTGAGTACCTTTTGGAGCGAAAAACTTTTGGAAGCCAATATTTGAAGAGTTGGTTATTTTCTTAAACAGTCCTAGTAAGTGTTGAATCAATTTTAAAATATTAAGTTTTACAATTTTAATTAAACTGATGATAATATATGTAAGAAAAAGACATGTTTTTTAATTAATTTATATCCTTTCTTTTTTAGATAAAAATTTGACATTTCGAAAATTTCAAGGAGTATTGATGTCAGTTCTTTTAGAAAATATAATTAGGCGAGGAAAACATTAATATTTTCACAATGCATGGATTGCTCACAAACTCTTCATTTGAACCAAGAAATACGACAGATAACGAATTCAAAACTCCAGAACTTTGAATGGATTATATAAGAGAACATTCTTTTTGAGGAGAAAATAAAATTTAAAATAGCCAGAAGCAACAAGTGAATGAAGTCAAAAATTCCAAAGAGTAAAGTATATATTTTTATTGTTTATTAGTTAAAATTCTTACTAATTTGCATTTTTTTTTCACATGTTTACCAATATTGGCAGAAAGTTTACCTCAAAGGAATTGCAGGGACATTTTAGCTGGCATTCCAATCTTATGTGGTAAGTACTGATATTCATTTAGCTCTTGTCATATATTTTCAATATTTTTTAAATCCCCTAAATTATAATTTTTTATTTCCAGATGCCGAAGAGAAAAGGAACGATTCTATGCATGCCTTACTCTTATTAAAGAAATGAGCATCTAAAGATAAAGAGGTAAATAAATACATGAAATCTTCATTCTATGTATTGACATTAATTGTTTATTCAGATTTTATATATTGCATAGATAAACTGATTCTTTAATTTACTTTCAGATGCAAATGTCCCTTGAGTACCTTTTGGAGTGAAAAACTTTTGAAAGCCAATATTTGAAGATTTGGTCTTTTTCTTAAACAGTCCTAGTAAGTGTTGAATCAATTTTAAAATATTAAGTTTTACAATTTTAATTAAACTGATGATAATATATGTAAGAAAAAGACATGTTTTTTAATTAATTTATATCCTTTCTTTTTTAGATAAAAATTTGACATTTCGAAAATTTCAAGGAGTATTGATGTCAGTTCTTTTAGAAAATATAATTAGGCGAGGAAAACATTAATATTTTCACAATGCATGGATTGCTCACAAACTCTTCATTTGAACCAAGAAATACGACAGATAACGAATTCAAAACTCCAGAACTTTGAATGGATGATATAAGAGAACATTCTTTTTGAGGAGAAAATAAAATTTAAAATAGCCAGAAGCAACAAGTGAATGAAGTCAAAAATTCCAAAGAGTAAAGTATATATTTTTATTGTTTATTAGTTAAAATTCTTACTAATTTGCATTTATTTTTTCACATGTTTACCAATATTGGCAGAAAGTTTACCTCAAAGGAATTGCAGGGACATTTTAGCTTGCATTCCAATCTTATGTGGTAAGTACTGATATTCATTTAGCTCTTGTCATATATTTTCAATATTTTTTAAATCCCCTAAATTATAATTTTTTATTTCCAGATGCCGAAGAGAAAAGGAACGATTCTATGCATGCCTTACTCTTATTAAAGAAATGAGCATCTAAAGATAAAGAGGTAAATAAATACATGAAATCTTCATTCTATGTATTGACATTAATTGTTTATTCAGATTTTATATCTTGCATAGATAAACTGATTCTTTAATTTACTTTCAGATGCAAATGTCCCTTGAGTACCTTTTGGAGCGAAAAACTTTTGAAAGCCAATATTTGAAGAGTTGGTCTTTTTCTTAAACAGTCCTAGTAAGTGTTGAATCAATTTTAAAATATTAAGTTTTACAATTTTAATTAAACTGATGATAATATATGTAAGAAAAAGACATGTTTTTTAATTAATTTTTATCCTTTCTTTTTTAGATAAAAATTTGACATTTCGAAAATTTCAAGGAGTATTGATGTCAGTTCTTTTAGAAAATATAATTAGGCGAGGAAAACATTAATATTTTCACAATGCATGGATTGCTCACAAACTCTTCATTTGCACCAAGAAATACGACAGATAACGAATTCAAAACTCCAGAACTTTGAATGGATAATATAAGAGAAAATCTTTTTGAGGAGAAAATAAAATTTAAAATAGCTAGAAGCAACAAGTGAATGAAGTCAAAAATTCCAAAGAGTAAAGTATCTATTTTTATTGTTTATTAGTTAAAATTCTTACTAATTTGCATTTCTTTTTTCACATGTTTAATAATATTGGCAGAAAGTTTACCTCAAAGGAATTGGAGGGACATTTTAGCTGGCATTCCATTCTTATGTGGTAAGTAATGATATTCATTTAGCTCTTGTCATATATTTTCAATATTTTTTAAATCCCCTAAATTATAATTTTTTATTTCCAGATGCCGAAGAGAAAAGGAACGATTCTATGCATGCCTTACTCTTATTAAAGAAATGAGTATCTAACGATAAAGAGGTAAATAAATACATGAAATCTTCATTCTATGTATTGACATTAATTGTTTCTTCAGATTTTATATATTGCATAGATAAACTGATTCTTTAATTTACTTTCAGATGCAAATGTCCCTTGAGTACCTTTTGGAGCGAAAAACTTTTGGAAGCCAATATTTGAAGAGTTGGTCTTTTTCTTAAACAGTCCTAGTAAGTGTTGAATCAATTTTAAAATATTAAGTTTTACAATTTTAATTAAACTGATGATAATATATGTAAGAAAAAGACATGTTTTTTAATTAATTTATATCCTTTCTTTTTTAGATAAAAATTTGACATTTCGAAAATTTCAAGGAGTATTGATGTCAGTTCTTTTAGAAAATATAATTAGGCGAGGAAAACATTAATATTTTCACAATGCATGGATTGCTCACAAACTCTTCATTTGAACCAAGAAATACGACAGATAACGAATTCAAAACTCCAGAACTTTGAATGGATGATATAAGAGAACATTCTTTTTGAGGAGAAAATAAAATTTAAAATAGCCAGAAGCAACAAGTGAATGTAGTCAAAAATTCCAAAGAGTAAAGTATATATTTGTATTGTTTATTAGTTAAAATTCTTACTAATTTGCATTTCTTTTTTCACATGTTTACCAATATTGGCAGAAAGTTTACCTCAAAGGAATTGCAGGGACATTTTAGCTGGCATTCCAATCTTATGTGGTAAGTACTGATATTCATTTAGCTCTTGTCATATATTTTCAATATTTTTTAAATCCCCTAAATTATAATTTTTTATTTCCAGATGCCGAAGAGAAAAGGAACGATTCTATGCATGCCTTACTCTTATTAAAGAAATGAGCATCTAAAGATAAAGAGGTAAATAAATACATGAAATCTTCATTCTATGTAATGACATTAATTGTTTTTTCAGATTTTATATATTGCATAGATAAACTGATTCTTTAATTTACTTTCAGATGCAAATGTCCCTTGAGTACCTTTTGGAGCGAAAAACTTTTGGAAGCCAATATTTAAAGTGTTGGTCTTTTTCTTAAACAGTCTTATTAAGTGTTGAATCAATTTTAAAATATTAAGTTTTACAATTTTAATTAAACTGATGATAATATTTGTAAGAAAAAGACATGTTTTTTAATTAATTTATATCCTTTCTTTTTTAGATAAAAATTTGACATTTCGAAAATTTCAAGGAGTATTGATGTCAGTTCTTTTAGAAAATAAAATTAGGCGAGGAAAACATTAATATTTTCACAATGCATGGATTGCTCACAAACTCTTCATTTGCACCAAGAAATACTACAGATAACGAATTCAAAACTCCAGAACTTTGAATGGATGATATAAGAGAACAGTCTTTTTGAGGAGAAAATAAAATTTAAAATAGCCATAAGAAACAAGTGAATTAAGTCAAAAATTCCAAAGACTAAAGTATATATTTTTAATGTTTATTAGTTAAAATTCTTACTAATTTGCATTTCTTTTTTCACATGTTTACCAATATTGGCAGAAAGTTTACCTCAAAGGAATTGCAGGGACATTTTAGCTGGCATTCCATTCTTATGTGGTAAGTAATGATATTCATTTAGCTCTTGTCATATATTTTCAATATTTTTTAAATCCCCTAAATTATAATTTTTTATTTCCAGATGCCGAAGAGAAAAGGAACGATTCTATGCATGCCTTACTCTTATTAAAGAAATGAGCATCTAACGATAAAGAGGTAAATAAATACATGAAATCTTCATTCTATGTATTGACATTAATTGTTTCTTCAGATTTTATATATTGCATAGATAAACTGATTCTTTAATTTACTTTCAGATGCAAATGTCCATTGAGTACCTTTTGGAGCGAAAAACTTTTGGAAGCCAATATTTGAAGAGTTTGTCTTTTTCTTAAACAGTCCTAGTAAGTGTTGAATCAATTTTAAAATATTAAGTTTTACAATTTTAATTAAACTGATGATAATATATGTAAGAAAAATACATGTTTTTTAATTAATTTATATCCTTTCTTTTTTAGATAAAAATTTGACATTTCGAAAATTTCAAGGAGTATTGATGTCAGTTCTTTTAGAAAATATAATTAGGCGAGGAAAACATTAATATTTTCACAATGCATGGATTGCTCACAAACTCTTCATTTGAACCAAGAAATACGACAGATAACGAATTCAAAACTCCAGAACTTTGAATGGATGATATAAGAGAACATTCTTTTTGAGGAGAAAATAAAATTTAAAATAGCCAGAAGCAACAAGTGAATGAAGTCAAAAATTCCAAAGAGTAAAGTATATATTTTTATTGTTTATTAGTTAAAATTCTTACTAATTTGCATTTCTTTTTTCACATGTTTACCAATATTGGCAGAAAGTTTACCTCAAAGGAATTGCAGGGACATTTTAGCTGGCATTCCAATCTTATGTGGTAAGTACTGATATTCATTTAGCTCTTGTCATATATTTTCAATATTTTTTAAATCCAATAAATTATAATTTTTTATTTCCAGATGCCGAAGAGAAAAGGAACGATTCTATGCATGCCTTACTCTTATTAAAGAAATGAGCATCTAAAGATAAAGAGGTAAATAAATACATGAAATCTTCATTCTATGTAATGACATTAATTGTTTTTTCAGATTTTATATATTGCATAGATAAACTGATTCTTTAATTTACTTTCAGATGCAAATGTCCCTTGAGTACCTTTTGGAGCGAAAAACTTTTGGAAGCCAATATTTAAAGTGTTGGTCTTTTTCTTAAACAGTCTTAGTAAGTGTTGAATCAATTTTAAAATATTAAGTTTTACAATTTTAATTAAACTGATGATAATATTTGTAAGAAAAAGACATGTTTTTTAATTAATTTATATCCTTTCTTTTTTAGATAAAAATTTGACATTTCGAAAATTTCAAGGAGTATTGATGTCAGTTCTTTTAGAAAATATAATTAGGCGAGGAAAACATTAATATTTTCACAATGCATGGATTGCTCACAAACTCTTTATTTGCACCAAGAAATACTACAGATAACGAATTCAAAACTCCAGAACTTTGAATGGATGATATAAGAGAACAATCTTTTTGAGGAGAAAATAAAATTTAAAATAGCCATAAGAAACAAGTGAATTAAGTCAAAAATTCCAAAGAGTAAAGTATATATTTTTAATGTTTATTAGTTAAAATTCTTACTAATTTGCATTTCTTTTTTCACATGTTTACCAATATTGGCAGAAAGTTTACCTCAAAGGAATTGCAGGGACATTTTAGCTGGCATTCCATTCTTATGTGGTAAGTAATGATATTCATTTAGCTCTTGTCATATATTTTCAATATTTTTTAAATCCCCTAAATTATAATTTTTTATTTCCAGATGCCGAAGAGAAAAGGAACGATTCTATGCATGCCTTACTCTTATTAAAGAAATGAGCATCTAACGATAAAGAGGTAAATAAATACATGAAATCTTCATTCTATGTATTGACATTAATTGTTTATTCAGATTTTATATATTGCATAGATAAACTGATTCTTTAATTTACTTTCAGATGCAAATGTCAATTGAGTACCTTTTGGAGCGAAAAACTTTTGGAAGCCAATATTTGAAGAGTTGGTTATTTTCTTAAACAGTCCTAGTAAGTGTTGAATCAATTTTAAAATATTAAGTTTTACAATTTTAATTAAACTGATGATAATATATGTAAGAAAAAGACATGTTTTTTAATTAATTTATATCCTTTCTTTTTTAGATAAAAATTTGACATTTCGAAAATTTCAAGGTGTATTGATGTCAGTTCTTTTAGAAAATATAATTAGGCGAGGAAAACATTAATATTTTCACAATGCATGGATTGCTCACAAACTCTTCATTTGAATCAAGAAATACGACAGATAACGAATTCAAAACTCCAGAACTTTGAATGGATGATATAAGAGAACATTCTTTTTGAGGAGAAAATAAAATTTAAAATAGCCAGAAGCAACAAGTGAATGAAGTCAAAAATTCCAAAGAGTAAAGTATATATTTTTATTGTTTATTAGTTAAAATTCTTACTAATTTGCATTTCTTTTTTCACATGTTTACCAATATTGGCAGAAAGTTTACCTCAAAGGAATTGCAGGGACATTTTAGCTGGCATTCCAATCTTATGTGGTTAGTACTGATATTCATTTAGCTCTTGTCATATATTTTTAATATTTTTTAAATCCCCTAAATTATAATTTTTTATTTCCAGATGCCGAAGAGAAAAGGAACGATTCTATGCATGCCTTACTCTTATTAAAGAAATGAGCATCTAAAGATAAAGAGGTAAATAAATACATGAAATCTTCATTCTATGTATTGACATTAATTGTTTATTCAGATTTTATATATCGCATAGATAAACTGATTCTTTAATTTACTTTCAGATGCAAATGTCCCTTGAGTATCTTTTGGAGCGAAAAACTTTTGGAAGCCAATATTTGAAGAGTTGGTCTTTTTCTTAAACAGTCCTAGTAAGTGTTGAATCAATTTTAAAATATTAAGTTTTACAATTTTAATTAAACTGATGATAATATATGTAAGAAAAAGACATGTTTTTTAATTAATTTATATCCTTTCTTTTTTAGATAAAAATTTGACATTTCGAAAATTTCAAGGAGTATTGATGGCAGTTCTTTTAGAAAATATAATTAGGCGAGGAAAACATTAATATTTTCACAATGCATGGATTGCTCACAAACTCTACATTTGAACCAAGAAATACGACAGATAACGAATTCAAAACTCCAGAACTTTGAATGGATGATATAAGAGAACATTCTTTTTGAGGAGAAAATAAAATTTAAAATAGCCAGAAGCAACAAGTGAATGAAGTCAAAAATTCCAAAGAGTAAAGTATATATTTTTATTGTTTATTAGTTAAAATTCTTACTAATTTGCATTTCTTTTTTCACATGTTTACCAATATTGGCAGAAAGTTTACCTCAAAGGAATTGCAGGGACATTTTAGCTGGCATTCCAATCTTATGTGGTAAGTACTGATATTCATTTAGCTCTTGTCATATATTTTCAATATTTTTTAAATCCCCTAAATTATAATTTTTTATTTCCAGATGCCGAAGAGAAAAGGAACGATTCTATGCATGCCTTACTCTTATTAAAGAAATGAGCATCTAAAGATAAAGAGGTAAATAAATACATGAAATCTTCATTCTATGTAATGACATTAATTGTTTTTTCAGATTTTATATATTGCATAGATAAACTGATTCTTTAATTTACTTTCAGATGCAAATGTCCCTTGAGTACCTTTTGGAGCGAAAAACTTTTGGAAGCCAATATTTAAAGTGTTGGTCTTTTTCTTAAACAGTCTTAGTAAGTGTTGAATCAATTTTAAAATAGTAAGTTTTACAATTTTAATTAAACTGATGATAATATTTGTAAGAAAAAGACATGTTTTTTAATTAATTTATATCCTTTCTTTTTTAGATAAAAATTTGACATTTCGAAAATTTCAAGGAGTATTGATGTCAGTTCTTTTAGAAAATAAAATTAGGCGAGGAAAACATTAATATTTTCACAATGCATGGATTGCTCACAAACTCTTCATTTGAACCAAGAAATACGACAGATAACGAATTCAAAACTCCAGAACTTTGAATGGATGATATAAGAGAACATTCTTTTTGAGGAGAAAATAAAATTTAAAATAGCCAGAAGCAACAAGTTAATGAAGTCAAAAATTCCAAAGAGTAAAGTATATATTTTTATTGTTTATTAGTTAAAATTCTTACTAATTTGCATTTCTTTTTTCACATGTTTACCAATATTGGCAGAAAGTTTACCTCAAAGGAATTGCAGGGACATTTTAGCTGGCATTCCAATCTTATGTGGTAAGTACTGATATTCATTTAGCTCTTGTCATATATTTTCAATATTTTTTAAATCCCCTAAATTATAATTTTTTATTTCCAGATGCCGAAGAGAAAAGGAACGATTCTATGCATGCCTTACTCTTATTAAAGAAATGAGCATCTAAAGATAAAGAGGTAAATAAATACATGAAATCTTCATTCTATGTAATGACATTAATTGTTTTTTCAGATTTTATATATTGCATAGATAAACTGATTCTTTAATTTACTTTCAGATGCAAATGTCCCTTGAGTACCTTTTGGAGCGAAAAACTTTTGGAAGCCAATATTTAAAGTGTTGATCTTTTTCTTAAACAGTCTTAGTAAGTGTTGAATCAATTTTAAAATATTAAGTTTTACAATTTTAATTAAACTGATGATAATATTTGTAAGAAAAAGACATGTTTTTTAATTAATTTATATCCTTTCTTTTTTAGATAAAAATTTGACATTTCGAAAATTTCAAGGAGTATTGATGTCAGTTCTTTTAGAAAATATAATTAGGCGAGGAAAACATTAATATTTTCACAATGCATGGATTGCTCACAAACTCTTCATTTGCACCAAGAAATACTACAGATAACGAATTCAAAACTCCAGAACTTTGAATGGATGATATAAGAGAACAGTCTTTTTGAGGAGAAAATAAAATTTAAAATAGCCATAAGAAACAAGTGAATTAAGTCAAAAATTCCAAAGAGTAAAGTATATATTTTTAATGTTTATTAGTTAAAATTCTTACTAATTTGCATTTCTTTTTTCACATGTTTACCAATATTGGCAGAAAGTTTACCTCAAAGGAATTGCAGGGACATTTTAGCTGGCATTCCATTCTTATGTGGTAAGTAATGATATTCATTTAGCTCTTGTCATATATTTTCAATATTTTTTAAATCCCCTAAATTATAATTTTTTATTTCCAGATGCCGAAGAGAAAAGGAACGATTCTATGCATGCCTTACTCTTATTAAAGAAATGAGCATCTAACGATAAAGAGGTAAATAAATACATGAAATCTTCATTCTATGTATTGACATTAATTGTTTCTTCAGATTTTATATATTGCATAGATAAACTGATTCTTTAATTTACTTTCAGATGCAAATGTCCCTTGAGTACCTTTTGGAGCGAAAAACTTTTGGAAGCCAATATTTGAAGAGTTGGTTATTTTCTTAAACAGTCCTAGTAAGTGTTGAATCAATTTTAAAATATTAAGTTTTACAATTTTAATTAAACTGATGATAATATATGTAAGAAAAAGACATGTTTTTTAATTAATTCATATCCTTTCTTTTTTAGATAAAAATTTGACATTTCGAAAATTTCAAGGAGTATTGATGTCAGTTCTTTTAGAAAATATAATTAGGCGAGGAAAACATTAATATTTTCACAATGCATGGATTGCTCACAAACTCTTCATTTGCACCAAGAAATACGACAGATAACGAATTCAAAACTCCAGAACTTTGAATGGATAATATAAGAGAAAATCTTTTTGAGGAGAAAATAAAATTTAAAATAGCTAGAAGCAACAAGTGAATGAAGTCAAAAATTCCAAAGAGTAAAGTATATATTTTTATTGTTTATTAGTTAAAATTCTTACTAATTTGCATTTCTTTTTTCACATGTTTAATAATATTGGCAGAAAGTTTACCTCAAAGGAATTGGAGGGACATTTTAGCTGGCATTCCATTCTTATGTGGTAAGTAATGATATTCATTTAGCTCTTGTCATATATTTTCAATATTTTTTAAATCCCCTAAATTATAATTTTTTATTTCCAGATGCCGAAGAGAAAAGGAACGATTCTATGCATGCCTTACTCTTATTAAAGAAATGAGCATCTAACGATAAAGAGGTAAATAAATACATGAAATCTTCATTCTATGTATTGACATTAATTGTTTCTTCAGATTTTATATATTGCATAGATAAACTGATTCTTTAATTTACTTTCAGATGCAAATGTCCCTTGAGTACCTTTTGGAGCGAAAAACTTTTGGAAGCCAATATTTGAAGAGTTGGTCTTTTTCTTAAACAGTCCTAGTAAGTGTTGAATCAATTTTAAAATATTAAGTTTTACAATTTTAATTAAACTGATGATAATATATGTAAGAAAAAGACATGTTTTTTAATTAATTTATATCCTTTCTTTTTTAGATAAAAATTTGACATTTCGAAAATTTCAAGGAGTATTGATGTCAGTTCTTTTAGAAAATATAATTAGGCGAGGAAAACATTAATATTTTCACAATGCATGGATTGCTCACAAACTCTTCATTTGAACCAAGAAATACGACAGATAACGAATTCAAAACTCCAGAACTTTGAATGGATGATATAAGAGAACATTCTTTTTGAGGAGAAAATAAAATTTAAAATAGCCAGAAGCAACAAGTGAATGTAGTCAAAAATTCCAAAGAGTAAAGTATATATTTTTATTGTTTATTAGTTAAAATTCTTACTAATTTGCATTTCTTTTTTCACATGTTTACCAATATTGGCAGAAAGTTTACCTCAAAGGAATTGCAGGGACATTTTAGCTGGCATTCCAATCTTATGTGGTAAGTACTGATATTCATTTAGCTCTTGTCATATATTTTCAATATTTTTTAAATCCCCTAAATTATAATTTTTTATTTCCAGATGCCGAAGAGAAAAGGAACGATTCTATGCATGCCTTACTCTTATTAAAGAAATGAGCATCTAACGATAAAGAGGTAAATAAATACATGAAATCTTCATTCTATGTATTGACATTAATTGTTTCTTCAGATTTTATATATTGCATAGATAAACTGATTCTTTAATTTACTTTCAGATGCAAATGTCCATTGAGTACCTTTTGGAGCGAAAAACTTTTGGAAGCCAATATTTGAAGAGTTTGTCTTTTTCTTAAACAGTCCTAGTAAGTGTTGAATCAATTTTAAAATATTAAGTTTTACAATTTTAATTAAACTGATGATAATATATGTAAGAAAAATACATGTTTTTTAATTAATTTATATCCTTTCTTTTTTAGATAAAAATTTGACATTTCGAAAATTTCAAGGAGTATTGATGTCAGTTCTTTTAGAAAATATAATTAGGCGAGGAAAACATTAATATTTTCACAATGCATGGATTGCTCACAAACTCTTCATTTGAACCAAGAAATACGACAGATAACGAATTCAAAACTCCAGAACTTTGAATGGATGATATAAGAGAACATTCTTTTTGAGGAGAAAATAAAATTTAAAATAGCCAGAAGCAACAAGTGAATGAAGTCAAAAATTCCAAAGAGTAAAGTATATATTTTTATTGTTTATTAGTTAAAATTCTTACTAATTTGCATTTCTTTTTTCACATGTTTACCAATATTGGCAGAAAGTTTACCTCAAAGGAATTGCAGGGACATTTTAGCTGGCATTCCAATCTTATGTGGTAAGTACTGATATTCATTTAGCTCTTGTCATATATTTTCAATATTTTTTAAATCCAATAAATTATAATTTTTTATTTCCAGATGCCGAAGAGAAAAGGAACGATTCTATGCATGCCTTACTCTTATTAAAGAAATGAGCATCTAAAGATAAAGAGGTAAATAAATACATGAAATCTTCATTCTATGTAATGACATTAATTGTTTTTTCAGATTTTATATATTGCATAGATAAACTGATTCTTTAATTTACTTTCAGATGCAAATGTCCCTTGAGTACCTTTTGGAGCGAAAAACTTTTGGAAGCCAATATTTGAAGAGTTGGTCTTTTTCTTAAACAGTCCTAGTAAGTGTTGAATCAATTTTAAAATATTAAGTTTTACAATTTTAATTAAACTGATGATAATATATGTAAGAAAAAGACATGTTTTTTAATTAATTTATATCCTTTCTTTTTTAGATAAAAATTTGACATTTCGAAAATTTCAAGGAGTATTGATGTCAGTTCTTTTAGAAAATATAATTAGGCGAGGAAAACATTAATATTTTCACAATGCATGGATTGCTCACAAACTCTTCATTTGAACCAAGAAATACGACAGATAACGAATTCAAAACTCCAGAACTTTGAATGGATGATATAAGAGAACATTCTTTTTGAGGAGAAAATAAAATTTAAAATAGCCAGAAGCAACAAGTGAATGAAGTCAAAAATTCCAAAGAGTAAAGTATATATTTTTATTGTTTATTAGTTAAAATTCTTACTAATTTGCATTTCTTTTTTCACATATTTACCAATATTGGCAGAAAGTTTACCTCAAAGGAATTGCAGGGACATTTTAGCTGGCATTCCAATCTTATGTGGTAAGTACTGATATTCATTTAGCTCTTGTCATATATTTTCAATATTTTTTAAATCCCCTAAATTATAATTTTTTATTTCCAGATGCCGAAGAGAAAAGGAACGATTCTATGCATGCCTTACTCTTATTAAAGAAATGAGCATCTAACGATAAAGAGGTAAATAAATACATGAAATCTTCATTCTATGTATTGACATTAATTGTTTCTTCAGATTTTATATATTGCATAGATAAACTGATTCTTTAATTTACTTTCAGATGCAAATGTCCCTTGAGTACCTTTTGGAGCGAAAAACTTTTGGAAGCCAATATTTGAAGAGTTGGTCTTTTTCTTAAACAGTCTTAGTAAGTGTTGAATCAATTTTAAAATATTAAGTTTTACAATTTTAATTAAACTGATGATAATATATGTAAGAAAAAGACATGTTTTTTAATTAATTTATATCCTTTCTTTTTAAGATAAAAATTTGACATTTCGAAAATTTCAAGGAGTATTGATGTCAGTTCTTTTAGAAAATATAATTAGGCGAGGAAAACATTAATATTTTCACAATGCATGGATTGCTCACAAACTCTTCATTTGAACCAAGAAATACGACAGATAACGAATTCAAAACTCCAGAACTTTGAATGGATGATATAAGAGAAAATTCTTTTTGAGGAGAAAATAAAATTTAAAATAGCCAGAAGCAACAAGTGAATGTAGTCAAAAATTCCAAAGAGTAAAGTATATATTTTTATTGTTTATTAGTTAAAATTCTTACTAATTTGAATTTCTTTTTTCACATGTTTACCAATATTGGCAGAAAGTTTACCTCAAAGGAATTGCAGGGACATTTTAGCTGGCATTCCAATCTTATGTGGTAAGTACTGATATTCATTTAGCTCTTGTCATATATTTTCAATATTTTTTAAATCCCCTAAATTATAATTTTTTATTTCCAGATGCCGAAGAGAAAAGGAACGATTCTATGCATGCCTTACTCTTATTAAAGAAATGAGCATCTAAAGATAAAGAGGTAAATAAATACATGAAATCTTCATTCTATGTAATGACATTAATTGTTTTTTCAGATTTTATATATTGCATAGATAAACTGATTCTTTAATTTACTTTCAGATGCAAATGTCCCTTGAGTACCTTTTGGAGCGAAAAACTTTTGGAAGCCAATATTTAAAGTGTTGATCTTTTTCTTAAACAGTCTTAGTAAGTGTTGAATCAATTTTAAAATATTAAGTTTTACAATTTTAATTAAACTGATGATAATATTTGTAAGAAAAAGACATGTTTTTTAATTAATTTATATCCTTTCTTTTTTAGATAAAAATTTGACATTTCGAAAATTTCAAGGAGTATTGATGTCAGTTCTTTTAGAAAATATAATTAGGCGAGGAAAACATTAATATTTTCACAATGCATGGATTGCTCACAAACTCTTCATTTGCACCAAGAAATACTACAGATAACGAATTCAAAACTCCAGAACTTTGAATGGATGATATAAGAGAACAGTCTTTTTGAGGAGAAAATAAAATTTAAAATAGCCATAAGAAACAAGTGAATTAAGTCAAAAATTCCAAGGAGTAAAGTATATATTTTTAATGTTTATTAGTTAAAATTCTTACTAATTTGCATTTCTTTTTTCACATGTTTACAAATATTGGCAGAAAGTTTACCTCAAAGGAATTGCAGGGACATTTTAGCTGGCATTCCATTCTTATGTGGTAAGTAATGATATTCATTTAGCTCTTGTCATATATTTTCAATATTTTTTAAATCCCCTAAATTATAATTTTTTATTTCCAGATGCCGAAGAGAAAAGGAACGATTCTATGCATGCCTTACTCTTATTAAAGAAATGAGCATCTAACGATAAAGAGGTAAATAAATACTTGAAATCTTCATTCTATGTATTGACATTAATTGTTTCTTCAGATTTTATATATTGCATAGATAAACTGATTCTTTAATTTACTTTCAGATGCAAATGTCCCTTGAGTACCTTTTTTAGCGAAAAACTTTTGGAAGCCAATATTTGAAGAGTTGGTTATTTTCTTAAACAGTCCTAGTAAGTGTTGAATCAATTTTAAAATATTAAGTTTTACAATTTTAATTAAACTGATGATAATATATGTAAGAAAAAGACATGTTTTTTAATTAATTCATATCCTTTCTTTTTTAGATAAAAATTTGACATTTCGAAAATTTCAAGGAGTATTGATGTCAGTTCTTTTAGAAAATATAATTAGGCGAGGAAAACATTAATATTTTCACAATGCATGGATTGCTCACAAACTCTTCATTTGAACCAAGAAATACGACAGATAACGAATTCAAAACTCCAGAACTTTGAATGGATGATATAAGAGAACATTCTTTTTGAGGAGAAAATAAAATTTAAAATAGCCAGAAGCAACAAGTGAATGAAGTCAAAAATTCCAAAGAGTAAAGTATATATTTTTATTGTTTATTAGTTAAAATTCTTACTAATTTGCATTTCTTTTTTCACATGTTTACCAATATTGGCAGAAAGTTTACCTCAAAGGAATTGCAGGGACATTTTAGCTGGCATTCCAATCTTATGTGGTAAGTACTGATATTCATTTAGCTCTTGTCATATATTTTCAATATTTTTTAAATCCCCTAAATTATAATTTTTTATTTCCAGATGCCGAAGAGAAAAGGAACGATTCTATGCATGCCTTACTCTTATTAAAGAAATGAGCATCTGAAGATAAAGAGGTAAATAAATACATGAAATCTTCATTCTATGTATTGACATTAATTGTTTATTCAGATTTTATATATTGCATAGATAAACTGATTCTTTAATTTACTTTCAGATGCAAATGTCCCTTGAGTACCTTTTGGAGCGAAAAACTTTTGAAAGCCAATATTTGAAGAGTTGGTCTTTTTCTTAAACAGTCCTAGTAAGTGTTGAATCAATTTTAAAATATTAAGTTTTACAATTTTAATTAAACTGATGATAATATATGTAAGAAAAAGACATGTTTTTTAATTAATTTATATCCTTTCTATTTTAGATAAAAATTTGACATTTCGAAAATTTCAAGGATTATTGATGTCAGTTCTTTTAGAAAATATAATTAGGCGAGGAAAACATTAATATTTTCACAATGCATGGATTGCTCACAAACTCTTCATTTGAACCAAGAAATACGACAGATAACGAATTCAAAACTCCAGAACTTTGAATGGATGATATAAGAGAACATTCTTTTTGAGGAGAAAATAAAATTTAAAATAGCCAGAAGCAACAAGTGAATGAAGTCAAAAATTCCAAAGAGTAAAGTATATATTTTTATTGTTTATTAGTTAAAATTCTTACTAATTTGCATTTCTTTTTTCACATGTTTACCAATATTGGCAGAAAGTTTACCTCAAAGGAATTGCAGGGACATTTTAGCTGGCATTCCAATCTTATGTGGTAAGTACTGATATTCATTTAGCTCTTGTCATATATTTTCAATATTTTTTAAATCCCCTAAATTATAATTTTTTATTTACAGATGCCGAAGAGAAAAGGAACGATTCTATGCATGCCTTACTCTTATTAAAGAAATGAGCATCTAAAGATAAAGAGGTAAATAAATACATGAAATCTTCATTCTATGTATTGACATTAATTGTTTATTCAGATTTTATATATTGCATAGATAAACTGATTCTTTAATTTACTTTCAGATGCAAATGTCCCTTGAGTACCTTTTGGAGCGAAAAACTTTTGAAAGCCGATATTTGAAGAGTTGGTCTTTTTCTTAAACAGTCCTAGTAAGTGTTGAATCAATTTTAAAATATTAAGTTTTACAATTTTAATTAAACTGATGATAATATATGTAAGAAAAAGACATGTTTTTTAATTAATTTATATCCTTTCTTTTTTAGATAAAAATTTGACATTTCGAAAATTTCAAGGAGTATTGATGTCAGTTCTTTTAGAAAATATAATTAGGCGAGGAAAACATTAATATTTTCACAATGCATGGATTGCTCACAAACTCTTCATTTGCACCAAGAAATACAACAGATAACGAATTCAAAACTCCAGAACTTTGAATGGATGATATAAGAGAACAATCTTTTTGAGGAGAAAATAAAATTTAAAATAGCCAGAAGCAACAAGTGAATGAAGTCAAAAATTCCAAAGAGTAAAGTATATATTTTTATTGTTTATTAGTTAAAATTCTTACTAATTTGCATTTCTTTTTTCACATGTTTACCAATATTGGCAGAAAGTTTACCTCAAAGGAATTGCAGGGACATTTTAGCTGGCATTCCATTCTTATGTGGTAAGTAATGATATTCATTTAGCTCTTGTCATATATTTTCAATATTTTTTAAATCCCCTAAATTATAATTTTTTATTTCCAGATGCCGAAGAGAAAAGGAACGATTCTATGCATGCCTTACTCTTATTAAAGAAATGAGCATCTAACGATAAAGAGGTAAATAAATACATGAAATCTTCATTCTATGTATTGACATTAATTGTTTCTTCAGATATTATATATTGCATAGATAAACTGATTCTTTAATTTACTTTCAGATGCAAATGTCCCTTGAGTACCTTTTGGAGCGAAAAACTTTTGGAAGCCAATATTTGAAGAGTTGGTCTTTTTCTTAAACAGTCCTAGTAAGTGTTGAATCAATTTTAAAATATTAAGTTTTACAATTTTAATTAAACTGATGATAATATATGTAAGAAAAAGACATGCTTTTTAATTAATTTATATCCTTTCTTTTTTAGATAAAAATTTGACATTTCGAAAATTTCAAGGAGTATTGATGTCAGTTCTTTTAGAAAATATAATTAGGCGAGGAAAACATTAATATTTTCACAATGCATGGATTGCTCACAAACTCTTCATTTGAACCAAGAAATACGACAGATAATGAATTCAAAACTCCAGAACTTTGAATGGATGATATAAGAGAACATTCTTTTTGAGGAGAAAATAAAATTTAAAATAGCCAGAAGCAACAAGTGAATGAAGTCAAAAATTCCAAAGAGTAAAGTATATATTTTTATTGTTTATTAGTTAAAATTCTTACTAATTTGCATTTCTTTTTTCACATGTTTACCAATATTGACAGAAAGTTTACCTCAAAGGAATTGCAGGGACATTTTAGCTGGCATTCCAATCTTATGTGGTAAGTACTGATATTCATTTAGCTCTTGTCATATATTTTCAATATTTTTTAAATCCCCTAAATTAAAATTTTTTATTTCCAGATGCCGAAGAGAAAAGGAACGATTCTATGCATGCCTTACTCTTATTAAAGAAATGAGCATCTAAAGATAAAGAGGTAAATAAATACATGAAATCTTCATTCTATGTATTGACATTAATTGTTTATTCAGATTTTATATATTGCATAAATAAACTGATTCTTTAATTTACTTTCAGATGCAAATGTCCCTTGAGTACCTTTTTAAGCGAAAAACTTTTGGAAGCCAATATTTGAAGAGTTGGTTATTTTCTTAAACAGTCCTAGTAAGTGTTGAATCAATTTTAAAATATTAAGTTTTACAATTTTAATTAAACTGATGATAATATACGTAAGAAAAAGACATGTTTTTTAATTAATTTATATCCTTTCTTTTTTAGATAAAAATTTGACATTTCGAAAATTTCAAGGAGTATTGATGTCAGTTCTTTTAGAAAATATAATTAGGCGTGGAAAACATTAATATTTTCACAATGCATGGATTGCTCACAAACTCTTCATTTGAACCAAGAAATACGACAGATAACGAATTCAAAACTCCAGAACTTTGAATGGATGATATAAGAGAACATTCTTTTTGAGGAGAAAATAAAATTTAAAATAGCCAGAAGCAACAAGTGAATGAAGTCAAAAATTCCAAAGAGTAAAGTATATATTTTTATTGTTTATTAGTTAAAATTCTTACTAATTTGCATTTCTTTTTTCACATGTTTACCAATATTGGCAGAAAGTTTACCTCAAAGGAATTGCAGGGACATTTTAGCTGGCATTCCAATCTTATGTGGTAAGTACTGATATTCATTTAGCTCTTGTCATATATTTTCAATATTTTTTAAATCCCCTAAATTATAATTTTTTATTTCCAGATGCCGAAGAGAAAAGGAACGATTCTATGCATGCCTTACTCTTATTAAAGAAATGAGCATCTAAAGATAAAGAGGTAAATAAATACATGAAATCTTCATTCTATGTATTGACATTAATTGTTTATTCAGATTTTATATATTGCATAGATAAACTGATTCTTTAATTTACTTTCAGATTCAAATGTCCCTTGAGTACCTTTTGGAGCGAAAAACTTTTGGAAGCCAATATTTGAAGAGTTGGTTATTTTCTTAAACAGTCCTAGTAAGTGTTGAATCA
This sequence comes from Linyphia triangularis, assembly GCA_963978545.1. Taxonomy (NCBI): domain Eukaryota; kingdom Metazoa; phylum Arthropoda; class Arachnida; order Araneae; family Linyphiidae; genus Linyphia; species Linyphia triangularis. Next base: position 77,055,601 of record OZ021729.1, read on the forward strand.
ATTTTAAAATATTAACTTTTACAATTTTAATTAAACTGATGATAATATATGTAAGAAAAATACATGTTTTTTAATTAATTTATATCCTTTCGTTTTTAGATAAAAATTTGACATTTCGAAAATTTCAAGGAGTATTGATGTCAGTTCTTTTAGAAAATATAATTAGGCGAGGAAAACATTAATATTTTCACAATGCATGGATTGCTCACAAACTCTTCATTTGAACCAAGAAATACGACAGATAACGAATTCAAAACTCCAGAACTTTGAATGGATGATATAAGAGAACATTCTTTTTGAGGAGAAAATAAAATTTAAAATAGCCAGAAGCAACAAGTGAATGAAATCAAAAATTCCAAAGAGTAAAGTATATATTTTTATTGTTTATTAGTTAAAATTCTTACTAATTTGCATTTCTTTTTTCACATGTTTACCAATATTGGCAGAAAAATTACCTCAAAGGAATTGCAGGGACATTTTAGCTGGCATTCCAATCTTATGTGGTAAGTACTGATATTCATTTAGTTCTTGTCATATATTTTCAATATTTTTTAAATCCCCTAAATTATAATTTTTTATTTCCAGATGCCGAAGAGAAAAGGAACGATTCTATGCATGCCTTACTCTTATTAAAGAAATGAGCATCTAAAGATAAAGAGGTAAATAAATACATGAAATCTTCATTCTATGTATTGACATTAATTGTTTATTCAGATTTTATATATTGCATAGATAAACTGATTCTTTAATTTACTTTCAGATGCAAATGTCCCTTGAGTACCTTTTTAAGCGAAAAACTTTTGGAAGCCAATATTTGAAGAGTTGGTCTTTTTCTTAAACAGTCCTAGTAAGTGTTGAATCAATTTTAAAATATTAAGTTTTACAATTTTAATTAAACTGATGATAATATATGTAAGAAAAAGACATGTTTTTTAATTAATTTATATCCTTTCGTTTTTAGATAAAAATTTGACATTTCGAAAATTTCAAGGAGTATTGATGTCAGTTCTTTTAGAAAATATAATTAGGCGAGGAAAACATTAATATTTTCACAATGCATGGATTGCTCACAAACTCTTCATTTGAACCAAGAAATACGACAGATAACGAATTCAAAACTCCAGAACTTTGAATGGATGATATAAGAGAACATTCTTTTTGAGGAGAAAATAAAATTTAAAATAGCCAGAAGCAACAAGTGAATGAAATCAAAAATTCCAAAGAGTAAAGTATATATTTTTATTGTTTATTAGTTAAAATTCTTACTAATTTGCATTTCTTTTTTCACATGTTTACCAATATTGGCAGAAAGTTTACCTCAAAGGAATTGCAGGGACATTTTAGCTGGCATTCCAATCTTATGTGGTAAGTACTGATATTCATTTAGCTCTTGTCATATATTTTCAATATTTTTTAAATCCCCTAAATTATAATTTTTTATTTCCAGATGCCGAAGAGAAAAGGAACGATTCTATGCATGCCTTACTCTTATTAAAGAAATGAGCATCTAAAGATAAAGAGGTAAATAAATACATGAAATCTTCATTTTATGTATTGACATTAATTGTTTATTCAGATTTTATATATTGCATAGATAAACTGATTCTTTAATTTACTTTCAGATGCAAATGTCCCTTGAGTACGTTTTGGAGCGAAAAACTTTTGGAAGCCAATATTTGAAGAGTTGGTTATTTTCTTAAACAGTCCTAGTAAGTGTTGAATCAATTTTAAAATATTAAGTTTTACAATTTTAATTAAACTGATAATAATATATGTAAGAAAAAGACAAGTTTTTAATTAATTTATATCCTTTCGTTTTTAGATAAAAATTTGACATTTCGAAAATTTCAAGGAGTATTGATGTCAGTTCTTTTAGAAAATATAATTAGGCGAGGAAAACATTAATATTTTCACAATGCATGGATTGCTCACAAACTCTTCATTTGAACCAAGAAATACGACAGATAACGAATTCAAAACTCCAGAACTTTGAATGGATGATATAAGAGAACATTCTTTTTGAGGAGAAAATAAAATTTAAAATAGCCAGAAGCAACAAGTGAATGAAGTCAAAAATTCCAAAGAGTAAAGTATATATTTTTATTGTTTATTAGTTAAAATTCTTACTAATTTGCATTTCTTTTTTCACATGTTTACCAATATTGGCAGAAAGTTTACCTCAAAGGAATTGCAGGGACATTTTAGCTGGCATTCCAATCTTATGTGGTAAGTACTGATATTCATTTAGTTCTTGTCATATATTTTCAATATTTTTTAAATCCCCTAAATTATAATTTTTTATTTCCAGATGCCGAAGAGAAAAGGAACGATTCTATGCATGCCTTACTCTTATTAAAGAAATGAGCATCTAAAGATAAAGAGGTAAATAAATACATGAAATCTTCATTCTATGTATTGACATTAATTGTTTATTCAGATTTTATATATTGCATAGATAAACTGATTCTTTAATTTACTTTCAGATGCAAATGTCCCTTGAGTACCTTTTTAAGCGAAAAACTTTAGGAAGCCAATATTTGAAGAGTTGGTCTTTTTCTTAAACAGTCCTAGTAAGTGTTGAATCAATTTTAAAATATTAAGTTTTACAATTTTAATTAAACTGATGATAATATATGTAAGAAAAAGACATGTTTTTTAATTAATTTATATCCTTTCGTTTTTAGATAAAAATTTGACATTTCGAAAATTTCAAGGAGTATTGATGTCAGTTCTTTTAGAAAATATAATTAGGCGAGGAAAACATTAATATTTTCACAATGCATGGATTGCTCACAAACTCTTCATTTGAACCAAGAAATACGACAGATAACGAATTCAAAACTCCAGAACTTTGAATGGATGTTATAAGAGAACATTCTTTTTGAGGAGAAAATAAAATTTAAAATAGCCAGAAGCAACAAGTGAATGAAGTCAAAAATTCCAAAGAGTAAAGTATATATTTTTATTGTTTATTAGTTAAAATTCTTACTAATTTGCATTTCTTTTTTCACATGTTTACCAATATTGGCAGAAAGTTTACCTCAAAGGAATTGCAGGGACATTTTAGCTGGCATTCCAATCTTATGTGGTAAGTACTGATATTCATTTAGCTCTTGTCATATATTTTCAATATTTTTTAAATCCCCTAAATTATAATTTTTTATTTCCAGATGCCGAAGAGAAAAGGAACGATTCTATGCATGCCTTACTCTTATTAAAGAAATGAGCATCTAAAGATAAAGAGGTAAATAAATACATGAAATCTTCATTCTATGTATTGACATTAATTGTTTATTCAGATTTTATATATTGCATAGATAAACTGATTCTTTAATTTACTTTCAGATGCAAATGTCCCTTGAGTACCTTTTTAAGCGAAAAACTTTAGGAAGCCAATATTTGAAGAGTTGGTCTTTTTCTTAAACAGTCCTAGTAAGTGTTAAATCAATTTTAAAATATTAAGTTTTACAATTTTAATTAAACTGATGATAATATATGTAAGAAAAAGACATGTTTTTTAATTAATTTATATCCTTTCGTTTTTAGATAAAAATTTGACATTTCGAAAATTTCAAGGAGTATTGATGTCAGTTCTTTTAGAAAATATAATTAGGCGAGGAAAACATTAATATTTTCACAATGCATGGATTGCTCACAAACTCTTCATTTGAACCAAGAAATACGACAGATAACGAATTCAAAACTCCAGAACTTTGAATGGATGTTATAAGAGAACATTCTTTTTGAGGAGAAAATAAAATTTAAAATAGCCAGAAGCAACAAGTGAATGAAGTCAAAAATTCCAAAGAGTAAAGTATATATTTTTATTGTTTATTAGTTAAAATTCTTACTAATTTGCATTTCTTTTTTCACATGTTTACCAATATTGGCAGAAAGTTTACCTCAAAGGAATTGCAGGGACATTTTAGCTGGCATTCCAATCTTATGTGGTAAGTACTGATATTCATTTAGCTCTTGTCATATATTTTCAATATTTTTTAAATCCCCTAAATTATAATTTTTTATTTCCAGATGCCGAAGAGAAAAGGAACGATTCTATGCATGCCTTACTCTTATTAAAGAAATGAGCATCTAAAGATAAAGAGGTAAATAAATACATGAAATCTTCATTCTATGTATTGACATTAATTGTTTATTCAGATTTTATATATTGCATAGATAAACTGATTCTTTAATTTACTTTCAGATGCAAATGTCCCTTGAGTACCTTTTGGAGCGAAAAACTTTTGGAAGCCAATATTTGAAGAGTTGGTTATTTTCTTAAACAGTCCTAGTAAGTGTTGAATCAATTTTAAAATATTAAGTTTTACAATTTTAATTAAACTGATGATAATATATGTAAGAAAAAGACATGTTTTTTAATTAATTTATATCCTTTCGTTTTTAGATAAAAATTTGACATTTCGAAAATTTCAAGGAGTATTGATGTCAGTTCTTTTAGAAAATATAATTAGGCGAGGAAAACATTAATATTTTCACAATGCATGGATTGCTCACAAACTCTTCATTTGAACCAAAAAATACGACAGATAACGAATTCAAAACTCCAGAACTTTGAATGGATGATATAAGAGAACATTCTTTTTGAGGAGAAAATAAAATTTAAAATAGCCAGAAGCAACAAGTGAATGAAGTCAAAAATTCCAAAGAGTAAAGTATATATTTTTATTGTTTATTAGTTAAAATTCTTACTAATTTGCATTTCTTTTTTCACATGTTTACCAATATTGGCAGAAAGTTTACCTCAAAGGAATTGCAGGGACATTTTAGCTGGCATTCCAATCTAATGTGGTAAGTACTGATATTCATTTAGTTCTTGTCATATATTTTCAATATTTTTTAAATCCCCTAAATTATAATAATTTTTTATTTCCAGATGCCGAAGAGAAAAGGAACGATTCTATGCATGCCTTACTCTTATTAAAGAAATGAGCATCTAACGATAAAGAGGTAAATAAATACATGAAATCTTCATTCTATGTATTGACATTAATTGTTTATTCAGATTTTATATATTGCATAGATAAACTGATTCTTTAATTTACTTTCAGATGCAAATGTCCCTTGAGTACCTTTTGGAGCGAAAAACTTTTGGAAGCCAATATTTGAAGAGTTGGTCTTTTTCTTAAACAGTCCTAGTAAGTGTTGAATCAATTTTAAAATATTAAGTTTTACAATTTTAATTAAACTGATGATAATATATGTAAGAAAAAGACATGTTTTTTAATTAATTTATATCCTTTCTTTTTTAGATAAAAATTTGACATTTCGAAAATTTCAAGGAGTATTGATGTCAGTTCTTTTAGAAAATATAATTAGGCGAGGAAAACATTAATATTTTCACAATGCATGGATTGCTCACAAACTCTTCATTTGAACCAAGAAATACGACAGATAACGAATTCAAAACTCCAGAACTTTGAATGGATGATATAAGAGAACATTCTTTTTGAGGAGAAAATAAAATTTAAAATAGCCAGAAGCAACAAGTGAATGAAGTCAAAAATTCCAAAGAGTAAAGTATATATTTTTATTGTTTATTAGTTAAAATTCTTACTAATTTGCATTTCTTTTTTCACATGTTTACCAATATTGGCAGAAAGTTTACCTCAAAGGAATTGCAGGGACATTTTAGCTGGCATTCCAATCTTATGTGGTAAGTACTGATATTCATTTAGCTCTTGTCATATATTTTCAATATTTTTTAAATCCCCTAAATTATAATTTTTTATTTCCAGATGCCGAAGAGAAAAGGAACGATTCTATGCATGCCTTACTCTTATTAAAGAAATGAGCATCTAAAGATAAAGAGGTAAATAAATACATGAAATCTTCATTCTATGTAATAACATTAATTGTTTTTTCAGATTTTATATATTGCATAGATAAACTGATTCTTTAATTTACTTTCAGATGCAAATGTCCCTTGAGTACCTTTTGGAGCGAAAAACTTTTGGAAGCCAATATTTAAAGTGTTGGTCTTTTTCTTAAACAGTCTTAGTAAGTGTTGAATCAATTTTAAAATATTAAGTTTTACAATTTTAATTAAACTGATGATAATATTTGTAAGAAAAAGACATGTTTTTTAATTAATTTATATCCTTTCTTTTTTAGATAAAAATTTGACATTTCGAAAATTTCAAGGAGTATTGATGTCAGTTCTTTTAGAAAATATAATTAGGCGAGGAAAACATTAATATTTTCACAATGCATGGATTGCTCACAAACTCTTCATTTGCACCAAGAAATACGACAGATAACGAATTCAAAACTCCAGAACTTTGAATGGATGATATAAGAGAAAATCTTTTTGAGGAGAAAATAAAATTTAAAATAGCCAGAAGCAACAAGTGAATGAAGTCAAAAATTCCAAAGAGTAAAGTATATATTTTTATTGTTTATTAGTTAAAATTCTTACTAATTTGCATTTCTTTTTTCACATGTTTACCAATATTGGCAGAAAGTTTACCTCAAAGGAATTGGAGGGACATTTTAGCTGGCATTCCATTCTTATGTGGTAAGTAATGATATTCATTTAGCTCTTGTCATATATTTTCAATATTTTTTAAATCCCCTAAATTATAATTTTTTATTTCCAGATGCCGAAGAGAAAAGGAACGATTCTATGCATGCCTTACTCTTATTAAAGAAATGAGCATCTAACGATAAAGAGGTAAATAAATACATGAAATCTTCATTCTATGTATTGACATTAATTGTTTCTTCAGATTTTATATATTGCATAGATAAACTGATTCTTTAATTTACTTTCAGATGCAAATGTCCCTTGAGTACCTTTTGGAGCGAAAAAATTTTGGAAGCCAATATTTGAAGAATTGGTCTTTTTCTTAAACAGTCCTAGTAAGTGTTGAATCAATTTTAAAATATTAAGTTTTACAATTTTAATTAAACTGATGATAATATATGTAAGAAAAAGACATGTTTTTTAATTAATTTATATCCTTTCTTTTTTAGATAAAAATTTAACATTTCGAAAATTTCAAGGAGTATTGATGTCAGTTCTTTTAGAAAATATAATTAGGCGAGGAAAACATTAATATTTTCACAATGCATGGATTGCTCACAAACTCTTCATTTGAACCAAGAAATACGACAGATAACGAATTCAAAACTCCAGAACTTTGAATGGATGATATAAGAGAACATACTTTTTGAGGAGAAAATAAAATTTAAAATAGCCAGAGGCAACAAGTGAATGAAGTCAAAAATTCCAAAGAGTAAAGTATATATTTTTATTGTTTATTAGTTAAAATTCTTACTAATTTGCATTTCTTTTTTCACATGTTTACCAATATTGGCAGAAAGTTTACCTCAAAGGAATTGCAGGGACATTTTAGCTGGCATTCCAATCTTATGTGGTAAGTACTGATATTCATTTAGCTCTTGTCATATATTTTCAATATTTTTTAAATCCCCTAAATTATAATTTTTTATTTCCAGATGCCGAAGAGAAAAGGAACGATTCTATGCATGCCTTACTCTTATTAAAGAAATGAGCATCTAACGATAAAGAGGTAAATAAATACATGAACTCTTCGTTCTATGTATTGACATTAATTGTTTCTTCAGATTTTATATATTGCATAGATAAACTGATTCTTTAATTTACTTTCAGATGCAAATGTCCCTTGAGTACCTTTTCGAGCGAAAAACTATTGGAAGCCAATATTTGAAGAGTTGGTCTTTTTCTTAAACAGTCCTAGTAAGTGTTGAATCAATTTTAAAATATTAAATTTTACAATTTTAATTAAACTGATGATAATATATGTAAGAAAAAGACATGTTTTTTAATGAATTTATATCCTTTCTTTTTTAGATAAAAATTTTACATTTCGAAAATTTCAAGGAATATTGATGTCAGTTCTTTTAGAAAATATAATTAGGCGAGGAAAACATTAATATTTTCACAATGCATGGATTGCTCACAAACTCTTCATTTGCGCCAAGAAATACGACAGATAACGAATTCAAAACTCCAGAACTTTGAATTTATGATATATGAGAACATTCTTTTTGAAGAGAAAATAAAATTTTAAATAGCCAGAAGCAACAAGTGAACGAAGTCAAAAATTCCAAAGAGTAAAGTATATATTTTTATTGTTTATTAGTTAAATTCTTACTAATTTGCATTTCTTTTTTCACATGTTTACCAAAATTGGCAGAAAGTTTACCTCAAAGTAATTGCAGGGACATTTTAGTTGGCATTCCAATCTTATGTGGTAAGTAATGATATTCATTTAGCTCTTGTCATATATTTTCAATATTTTTTAAATCCCCTAAATTATAATTTTTTATTTCCAGATGCCGAAGAGAAAAGGAACGATTCTATGCATGCCTTACTCTTATTAAAGAAATGAGCATCTAACGATAAAGAGGTAAATAAATACATGAACTCTTCGTTCTATGTATTGACATTAATTGTTTCTTCAGGTTTTATATATTGCATAGATAAACTGATTCTTTAATTTACTTTCAGATGCAAATGTCCCTTGAGTACATTTTGGAGCGAAAAACTTTTGGAATTCAATATTTGAAGTGTTGGTTTTCTTCTTAAACAGTCCTAGTAAGTGTTGAATCAATTTTAAAATATTAAGTTTTACAATTTTAATCAAACTGATGATAATATATGTAAGAAAAAGACATGTTTTTTAATTAATTTATATTCTTTCTTTTTTAGATAAAAATTTGACATTTCGAAAATTTCAAGGAGTATTGATGTCAGTTCTTTTAGAAAATATAATTAAGCGAGGAAAACATTAATATTTTCACAATGCATGGACTGCTCACAAACTCTTCATTTGCACCAAGAAATACGACAGATAACGAATTCAAAACTCATGAACTTTGAATGGATGATATAAGAGAACATTCTTTTTGAGGAGAAAATAAAATTTAAAATTGCCAGAAGCAACAAGTGAATGAAGTCAAAAATTCCAAAGAGTAAAGTATATATTTTTATTGTTTATTAGTTAAATTCTTACTAATTTGCATTTCTTTTTTCACATGTTTACCAAAATTGGCAGAAAGTTTACCTCAAAGGAATTGCATCAACATTTTAGCTGGCATTCCAATCTTATGTGGTAAGTAATGATATTCATTTAGCTCTTGTCATATATTTTCAATATTTTTTAAATCCCCTAAATTATAATTTTTTATTTCCAGATGCCGAAGAGAAAAGGAACGATTCTATGCATGCCTTACTCTTATTAAAGAAATGAGCATCTAACGATAAAGAGGTAAATAAATACATGAAATCTTCATTCTATGTATTGACATTAATTGTTTCTTCAGGTTTTATATATTGCATAGATAAACTGATTCTTTAATTTACTTTCAGATGCAAATGTCCCTTGAGTACATTTTGGAGCGAAAAACTTTTGGAATTCAATATTTGAAGTGTTGGTTTTTTTCTTAAACAGTCCTAGTAAGTGTTGAATCAATTTTAAAATATTAAGTTTTACAATTTTAATCAAACTGATGATAATATATGTAAGAAAAAGACATGTTTTTTAATTAATTTATATCCTTTCTTTTTTAGATAAAAATTTGACATTTCGAAAATTTCAAGGAGTATTGATGTCAGTTCTTTTAGAAAATATAATTAAGCGAGGAAAACATTAATTTTTTCACAATGCATGGATTGCTCACAAACTCTTCATTTGCACCAAGAAATACGACAGATAACGAATTCAAAACTCCAGAACTTTGAATGGATGATATAAGAGAACATTCTTTTTGAGAAGAAAATAAAATTTAAAATTGCCAGAAGCAACAAGTGAACGAAGTCAAAAATTCCAAAGAGTAAAGTATATATTTTTATTGTTTAATAGTTAAAATTCTTACTAATTTGCATTTCTTTTTTCACATGTTTACCAAAATTGGAAGAAAGTTTACCTCAAAGGAATTGCAGGGACATTTTAGCTTACATTCCATTCTTATGTGGTAAGTTGTGATATTTATTTAGTTCTTGGCATTTATTTTCAATATTTTTTGTGACCACTAAATAGTAATTTTTTATTTCCAGATGCCGAAGAGATAAGGAACGATTCTTTGGAGGCCTTACTCTTATTAAAGAAATGAGCATCTAACGATAAAGAGGTAAATAAATACATGAACTCTTCGTTCTATGTATTGACATTAATTGTTTCTTCAGATTTTATATATTGCATAGATAAACTGATTCTTTAATTTACTTTCAGATGCAAATGTCCTTTGAGTACCTTTTGGAGCGAAAAACTTTTGGAAGCCAATATTTGAAGAGTTGGTCTTTTTCTTAAACTGTCCTAGTAAATGTTGAATCAATTTTAAAATATTAAGTTTTACAATTTTAATTAAACTGATGATAATATATGTAAGAAAAAGACATGTTTTTTAATTAATTTATATCCTTTCTTTTTTAGATAAAAATTTGACATTTCGAAAATTTCAAGGAGTATTGATATCAGGTCTTTTAGAAAATATAATTAGGCGAGGAAAACATTAATATTTTCACAATGCATGGATTGCTCACAAACTCTTCATTTGCACCAAGAAATACGACAGATAACGAATTCAAAACTCCAGAACTTTGAATGGATGATATAAGAGAACATTCTTTTTGAGGAGAAAATAAAATTTAAAATAGCCAGAAGCAACAAGTGAATGAAGTCAAAAATTCCATAGAGTAAAGTATATATTTTATTGTTTATTAGTTAAAATTCTTATTTATTTGCATTTCTTTTTTCACATGTTTACCAAAATTGGCAGAAAGTTTACCTCAAAGGAATTGCAGGGACATTTTAGCTGGCATTCCAATCTTATGTGGTAAGTAGTGATATTCATTTAGCACTTGAAATATATTTTCAATATTTTTTAAATCCCCTAAATTGTAATTTTTTATTTCCAGATGCCGAAGAGAAAAGGAACGATTCTATGCATGCCTTACTCTTATTAAAGAAATGAGCATCTAACGATAAAGAGGTAAATAAATACATGAAATCTTCATTCTATGTATTGACATTAATTGCTTCTTCAGATTTTATATATTGCATAGATAAACTGATTCTTTAATTTACTTTCAGATGCAAATGTCCTTTGAGTACCTTTTGGAGCGAAAAACTTTTGGAAGCCAATATTTGAAGAGTTGGTCTTTTTCTTAAACTGTCCTAGTAAATGTTGAATCAATTTTAAAATATTAAGTTTTACAATTTTAATTAAACTGATGATAATATATGTAAGAAAAAGACATGTTTTTTAATTAATTTATATCCTTTCTTTTTTAGATAAAAATTTGATATTTCGAAAATTTCAAGGAGTATTGATGTCAGGTCTTTTAGAAAATATAATTAGGCGAGGAAAACATTAATATTTTCACAATGCATGGATTGCCCACAAACTCTTCATTTGCACCAAGAAATACGACAGATAACGAATTCAAAACTCCAGAACTTTGAATGGATGATATAAGAGAACATTCTTTTTGAGGAGAAAATAAAATTTAAAATAGCCAGAAGCAACAAGTGAATGAAGTCAAAAATTCCAAAGAGTAAAGTATTTATTTTTATTGTTTATTAGTTAAAATTCTTACTAATTTGCATTTCTTTTTTCACATGTTTACCAATATTGGCAGAAAGTTTACCTCAAAGGAATTGCAGGGACATTTTAGCTGGCATTCCAATCTTATGTGGTAAGTACTGATATTCATTTAGCTCTTGAAATATATTTTCAATATTTTTTAAATCCCCTAAATTGTAATTTTTTATTTCCAGATGCCGAAGAGAAAATTAACGATTCTATGCATGCCTTACTCTTATTAAAGAAATGAGCATCTAACGATAAAGAGGTAAATAAATACATGAAATCTTCATTCTATGTATTGACATTAATTGTTTCTTCAGATTTTATATATTGCATAGATAAACTGATTCTTTAATTTACTTTCAGATGCAAATGTCCCTTGAGTACCTTTTGGAGCGAAAAACTTTTAGGAGCCAATATTTGAAGAGTTGGTCTTTTTCTTAAAAAGTCCTAGTAAGTGTTGAATCAATTTTAAAATATTAAGTTTTACAATTTTAATTAAACTGATGATAATATATGTAAGAAAAAGACATGTTTTTTAATTAATTTATATCCTTACTTTTTTAGATAAAAATTTGACATTTCGAAAATTTCAAGGAGTATTGATGTCAGTTCTTTTAGAAAATATAATTAGGCGAGGAAAACATTAATATTTTCACTATGCATGGATTGCTCACAAACGCTTCATTTGCACCAAGAAATACGACAGATAAAGAATTCAAAAATTCAGAACTTTGAATTTATGATATATGAGAACATTCTTTTTGAAGAGAAAATAAAATTTTAAATAGCCAGAAGCAACAAGTGAACGAAGTCAAACATTCCAAAGAGTAATGTATATATTTTTTTTGTTTATTAGTTAAAATTCTTACTAATTTGCATTTCTTTTTTTAAATGTTTACCAATATTGGCAGAAAGTTCACCTCAAAGGAATTGCAGGGACATTTTAGCTGGCATTCCATTCTTATGTAGTAAGTACTGATATTCATTTAGTTCCTGTCATATATTTTCAATCTTTTTTAAATCCCCTAAAATGTAATTTGTTTATTTCCAGATGCCGAAGAGATAAGGAAAGATTCCATGCATGCCTTACTCTTATTGAAGAAACGAGCATCTAACGATAAAGAGGTAAATAAATGCATGAAATCTTCATTCTATGTATTGACATTAATTGTTTCTTCAGATTTAATATATTGCATAGAAAAACTGATTCTTTAATTTACTTTCAGATGCAAATGTCCCTTGAGTACCTTTTGGAGCGATAAACTTTTGGAAGCCAATATTTGAAGAGTTGGTCTTTTTCTTAAACAGTCCTAGTAAGTGTTGAATCAATTTTAAAATATTAAGTTTTACAATTTTAATTAAACTGATGATAATATATGTAAGAAAAAGACATGTTTTTTAATTAATTTATATCCTTTCTTTTTAAGATAAAATTTTACATTTCGAAAATTTCAAGGAGTATTGATGTCAGTTCTTTTAGAAAATATAATTAGGCGAGGAAAACTTTAATATTTTCATAATGCATGGATTGCTCACAAACTCTTTATTTGCACCAAGAAATACGACAGATAACGAATTCAAAACTCCAGAACTTTGAATGGATGATATAAGAGAACATTCTTTTTGATGAGAAAATAAAATTTAAAATAGCCAGAAGCAACAAGTGAATGAAGTCAAAAATTCCAAAGAGTAAAGTATATATTTTTATTGTTTATTAGTTAAAATTCTTACTAATTTGTATTTCTTTTTTCACATGTTTACCAATATTGGCAGAAAGTTTACCTCAAAGGAATTGCAGGGACATTTTAGCTGGCATTCCATTCTTATGTAGTAAGTACTGATATTCATTTAGTTCTTGTCATATATTTTCAATATTTTTTAAATCCCCTAAAATGTAATTTGTTTATTTCCAGATGCCGGAGAGATAAGGAAAGATTCTATGCATGCCTTACTCTTATTGAAGAAATGAGCATCTAACGATAAAGAGGTAAATAAATACATGAAATCTACATTCTATGTATTGACATTAATTGTTTCTTCAGATTTTTTATATTGCATACATAAACTGATTCTTTAATTTATTTTCAGATGCAAATGTCCCTTGAGTACCTTTTGGAGCGAAAAACTTTTCGAAGCCAATATTTGAAGAGTTGGTCTTTTTCTTAAACAGTCCTAGTAAGTGTTGAATCAATTTTAAAATATTAAATTTTACAATTTTAAGTCAACTGATGATAATATATGTAAAAAAAAGACATGTTTTTTAATTAATTCATATCCCTTCTTTTTTAAATACAAATTTGACATTTCGAAAATTTCAATGAGTATTGATGTCAAATCTGTTAGAAAATATAATTAGGCGAGGAAAACATTAATATTTCACAATGCATGGATTGCTCACAAACCCTTCAATTGCACCAAGAAATACGACAGATAACGACTTCAAAAATCCAGAACTTTGAATTTATGATATATGATAACATTCTTTTTGAGGAGAAAATAAAATTTTAAATAGCCAGAAGCAACAAGTGAACGAAGTCTAAAATTCCAAAGAGTATATATTTTTATTGTTTATTAGTTAAAATTCTTACTAATTTGCATTTCTTTTTTCACATGTTTACCAATATTGGCAGAAAGTCTACCTCAAAGGAATTGCAGGGTCATTTTAGCTGGCATTCCATTCTTATGTGGTAAGTACTGATATTCATTTAGCTCTTGTCATATATTTTCAATATTTTTTAAATCCCCTAAATTGTAATTTTTTATTTCCAGAGGCCAAAGAGATAAGGAACGATTCTATGCATGCCTTACTCTTATTGAAGAAATGAGCATCTAAAGATAAAAAGGTAAATAATTACATGAAATTTACATTCTATGTATTGACATTAATTGTTTATTCAGATTTTATATATTGCATAGATAAACAGATTCTTTAACTTATTTTCAAATGCTAATGTCCCTTGAAAACCTTCTGGAGCGAAAAACTTTTGGAAGCCAATATTTGAAGATTTGGTCTTTTTCTTAAACAGTCCTAGTCAAAGAATTAAAGAGTCAACGCAAACTTAAAATAGTATGTGTTACAATTTTAATTCAAACTGATAATATTATTTGTAAAAAAAATTGTTTGTGTATCTTTGCTTAAAATTTTGCTTGTTTATCTTTCAGAGTTTCTGGTAGAGGATTTATAACTTATGTAAGACACAACTAGGGAGGTGGCAAATTGCTAATTCTAATTTTCCTAATGCTAAATTACTACTGGTAAACACTTGCTTCATTGCTCCACTCACAACCATTTTAAAGTTATTTTATTTTAAAAATTTATGTTTGCTTCCAACATGTGTTTAGTTTAGACAATTGTATAAGTAAATAACTTCCTAACAAAAATTCATTTTAGTTTCTTCTTTTTCAAAAACGTTTTGAGTGGAAAAACAACGATTATAAACAGATTCCTTCAAATTGGGTTACTTATAAATTCAAGTTAAATTACAATGTATTTGCTTCAAATAACGTCTGTAATTGGAAATTATAATGTGCGAAACAGTTTTTAGCATTGAATAACATTGTATTCTATTTTTTTTTTATCCTTAGAAATCCGTAATTGAATGTAAAGAAATTCAATGAACGTTTTTAATTACAAATATTTCCTTGAAGAATCTATTCCATTCTACATCAGTACTGATTTCAAGACGTAATTCCATCAAAATTACTATATTATGAATTTTTTGATTTCAACATCTTTTTTCAGTGCTAGAAAAGCAAGTCTGTACATTGAAAAACATTTACCGTACCTTATTTGTACTTTGGTACAAAAGGTGATTTTTCGGAATTTGCAAGATCGATTTTGAAAAATAACATTTGTAACACGCCTACTTTGCCATCCAGGCATGCAGACTTAAATATTATCAGCTTTGATATTGAGGCAATTAAACATGAATAGTTCGTAATTAAAAACCTTATGAGAAATTACTACCGTTCAAACTTTCTTTTTATTCGAGCCTTTAAAATTATAACTTTTACATATGTGGAACAATTACTAAGTAAAAACTAAATTTTATTTGAAAAAAAAAGAAAAAAAGTTCACATATTACATAAATTTTAAAAATTCAAAAAATATCAAATTTTCTTATTTACTTTTCGAATTTGTTTCGTGATTTATATCAAAAAATTTTCTTAGTAATGTACTCTAACTTTTTGGGCATCGGATTTAGAATAAGTAAAATAGTTTTCGACAAAAACGAAAAATTACTGCACCTGTAAGTTTTTTTAAAAAAGGTAAAAAACGGGTATTTTTCAACATTAAAATTTGTAAAAAAAATTTTATATTTTATTCAAAAATCCATGCCTTTTTTAGTCAAATAGATCTTTAGAAAGCCACAAAAAATATTTCAAGTCATGTCATTCATATTTGCTTAAGTTTTAGCATTTTGAGTTAGGTGCGAATTTCAAAAATCACGAACTGAGGAAAATGCGTTCGAAACAACGTAGGAGCTGTTACAGCCATGCTAAATCCTCCATAAAAGTATAATTTTTCTACAATTTCTGTCATCGGATCAGTTCAAAATGTTGCCAGAATATTAAGAAGGTTTCAATGATTATAAACACGCAAAAAAATAGAACATTGATATTTTTATTATATTTTCTGAAAACAAGGTGTCCTAAGACCCTTTAAGCGAATGCATTGTTGGAACGTTAGAATAAATTCAGTTTAATTAGATCACTCTTTGTGTCAGACGATTCAGTGTTGTTGCAATCTCACATTGTTAACTTCCAACAATGGTGTAAAATATGTATGATGAGCATTATTGCGATATCACTCATTTCGACGCCATTTTGAGAAAAAACTGACTGCACAGTTTATGCAAGACTTTTCCTATTTCTAAAAGTGATATAAATAAATGAGAAGCTTGAACTTTTACTTTGATATGTAATATTTACTCGTGTATATAACATTACTTGCTTATAAAACCAAACCATGTATTTTAATAATATTTCGTTTCACTTGAAAACTGGATTTTATTATAAACTTTTTACCTCCATTCATACAAGGACTATTTAAAAATAATCCCTAGCTTTGAATAACATAAATAACAAACAGTTAGAAGCCGAAAGAAAAGTCAAGTGGTATTCAGGTTCCAAAATTAATTGCAGGTAGTAAATTTGACAAAGACTGCATATATTTTCTGGTGAAAGCTATTTTAATTTGGACGGATTTGTCAAAATAAACGAAATTGGTGAATATGAGGTATTGAAATACCGTAACTGTGACTTGCAAAGCCACTGTACTTTAAAAAGTGATCATTTGGGATGCAACTATCTAGTAAAGCAGCGTTTGCCACTTCTGAAGTCGGGGGGGCCGTATGACTTATTTTAGAGATTCTCGCGGATCACAAATTTATACCGAGTACCCTAAAATATATTCACTAGGCAATTTAAAATACAAAAAAGTAATAATTGATAAAGATTCAACGATATTAAAATATTTCTGAATAAATAATTAACCTGTTTTTTGTTGTTGTTTTTTTGTTTTTTTTTAATAAAATTAAAATAGGTATTTTACTATTATTATTATTATTTTCTTCAAATAATTAGGATACGTAATTTTCTTAAAATCGTAAAGAAATGTCTAAATTATAACCCAAAAAGAAATTTTGAAAAAAATAATTTATATTCAATACCAATTATCATATACAATTGCAACTTCTTGAGCTCAGATCGAGTATTCATAGTGTTTGACCACTTAGCACAAAATATTTATTCCGTTTTATTTACTAACTTCTTTTTCCCTCTAAAATTTGATAGAATACATTTTCATCCAAACTGAGTCTATTTTCCTAGATTCAGCTGGATTGGTTGACGGAAAGTAAGTTAACTAGACTTTCAAAGATTTTGAATAGGGAAAGTTTTCAGTTATAATATATCGCCAAATTGGACATTTTTTAATCAAGCTATGTATTTAGACAGTCGGAAGGTGTGTGAAAGAGGCTTTCCTTTTAATGTCTAAACTTGATTCAAAAAATTATCGTCGACAACGAGTTTACTAGCCAAATATCTAAGTTTCAGTTCGATGAGATGACGGCAAGGTGGTTTATTGTGTATTCCAAAGCGAGAATGGAACGTTGGATGAAAGCTGCCTTTTAGTGACAGTCAGAGTTCCCAAAATTTGACATAACGCAACCTGATAGACAATGAATCTATCTGTCATATTTCAGCGTGAATGGATGACGACAAGTTGGTTTATAAGAATTTTGCAGCGATTATAGAAGTTTACGCAATCGGTGATATAATTAATTTGAGAGTTACTATCAATCAAAATGATTTTTTCCCTATTCATTAACATATTGCCGATTCTGTTGCAATTCGAATAATTTAAATTGGCTTTAAAAAAATGGCCTTATATTTTCCAAGATAATCATTGCAGTTCATCAGTAATTTAGAATTTTACATTTTTATTAACTGTTAAACATGGTTCCTACTTTTCCTTTCATTAAAACTCCTGTAAAGTACAATTTTTTATATAGCAATTTATCACATAGGAATTGGTGTATTTTGAAATTCAAAGTAATTATCTGCGTTCTTTTCCCGTCCCTTGCTTAGCTGTTGATAGAACGCTTATTTACTTCATTTTCCCATATTACTCCAATGTTTTCCCGTTTTGGTATTCATGTATTCTATCAGCGTAAGTAGGCGATGGTCTCAGTTTCTGTCACTTTTTGAAGTTTGTTCTCTTCACCAACTCCATAATTGTAGATGCGTACGCTTGTAAGGAAATGTGTCAGCTTGGTGAAGTTGAAAAGAAGTATCTTGATTATACGATTTCATGTATTCTAGATACCAAATCATTAAGATGTTATTATCTCTTAAATAAAGAGTTATAATCAGTATATCTAATCCATATACTCCACATGCCATTTCGTCAAAAGTACAAAATCAGTTGAACATTAGCTTCAAAACTTACGCCAATATTGCAGTCCTAGTAAGCGTCAAATATAACAGTCCTAGTAAATGTCAAAAAAAACTTAAAATAGTAGTATGTGATAAAATTTTAATTCAACAGATGATATTATATGTCAAAAAAGAAATGTTTTCAATTCATTGATATCCTTTCATTTTTAGCCGTGTTTAGCATGGGTGTTTGTAAATGTATGTTGGCTTGTCTAATGACGAAAGTTTCGGCGCATTATAGCCCTCGTGTTGCTGACGGCGCCAGATAATCTGAATACAACCAACCAACCTTTCTTTTTTAGATAAAAATTTGACAATTTGGAAATATCAAAGAGTATTGATGTCAGTTTTTTTAGAAAATATAGTTAGGCGAGGACAATGTTAATATTGTCACAATGAATGGATTGCTCACAAACTCTACAATTGCACCAAGAAATACGACAGAAAACAATTTCAAAACTCCAAAACTTTAAATGGATGAGATTTGAGAACATTCTTTGTCTAGGAGAAAATAAAATTTAAAATAGCCAGAAGCAACAAGTGAATAAAGTAAAAAATTCCAAAGAGTAAAGTATATATTTTTATTGTTTATTAATTAAAATTCTTACTAATTTGCATTTCTCTTTTCACATGTTTACCAATATTGGCAGAAAGTTTACCTCAAAGGAATTGCAGGGACATTTTAGCTGGCATTCCATTCTTATGTGGTAAGTTCTGATATTCATTTAGTTCTTGGCATTTATTTTCAATATTTTTTGTGACCACTAAATAGTAATTTTTTATTTCCAGATGCCGAAGAGAAAAGGAACGATTCTATGCATGCCTTACTCTTATGAAAGAAATGAGCATCTAACGATAAAGAGGTAAATAAATACATGAAATCTTCATTCTATGTATTGACATTAATTGTTTCTTCAGATTTTATATATTGCATAGATAAACTGATTCTTTAATTTACTTTCAGATGCAAATGTCCCTTAAGTACCTTTTGGAACGAAAAACTTTTCGAAGCCAATATTTGAAGAGTTGGTCTTTTTCTTAAACAGTCCTAGTAAGTGTTGAATCAATTTTAAAATATTAAGTTTTACAATTTTAATTAAACTGATGATAATATATGTAAGAAAAAGACATGTTTTTTAATTAATTTATATCTTTTCTTTTTTAGATAAAAATTTTACATTTCGAAAATTTCAAGGAGTATTGATGTCAGTTCTTTTAGAAAATATAATTAGGCGAGGAAAACATTAATATTTTCACAATGCATGGATTGCTCACAAACTCTTCATTTGCACCAAGAAATACGACAGATAACGAATTTAAAACTCCAGAACTTTGAATATATGATATAAGAGAACATTCTTTTTGAGGAGAAAATAAAATTTAAAATAGCCAGAAGCAACAAGTGAATGAAGTCAAAAATTCCAAAGTGTAAAGTATATATTTTTATTGTTTATTAGTTAAAATTCTTACTAATTTGCATTTCTTTTTTCACATGTTTACCAATATTGGCAGAAAGTTTACCTCAAAGGAATTGCAGGGACATTTTAGCTGGCATTCCATTCTTATGTAGTAAGTACTGATATTCATTTAGTTCTTGTCATATATTTTCAATATTTTTTAAATCCCCTAAATTGTAATTTTTTTATTTCCAGATGCCGAAGAGATAAGGAACGATTCTATGCATGCCTTACTCTTATTAAAGAAATGAGCATCTAACGATAAAGAGGTAAATAAATACATGAAATCTTCATTCTATGTATTGACATTAATTGTTTCTTCAGATTTTATATATTGCATAGATAAACTGATTCTTTAATTTACTTTCAGATGCAAATGTCCCTTGAGTACCTTTTGGAACGAAAAACTTTTGGAAGCCAATATTTGAAGAGTTGGTCTTTTTCTTAAACAGTCCTAGTAAGTGTTGAATCAATTTTAAAATATTAAGTTTTACAATTTTAATTAAACTGATGATAATATATGTAAGAAAAAGACATGTTTTTTAATTAATTTATATCCTTTCTTTTTTAGATAAAAATTTGACATTTCGAAAATTTCAAGGAGTATTGATGTCAGTTCTTTTAGAAAATATAATTAGGCGAGGAAAACATTAATATTTTCACAATGCATGGATTGCTCACAAACTCTTCAATTGCACCAAGAAATACGACAGATAACGACTTCAAAAATCCAGAACTTTGAATTTATGATATATGAGAACATTCTTTTTGAAGAGAAAATAACATTTTAAATAGCCAGAAGCAACAAGTGAACGAAGTCAAAAATTCCAAAGAGTAAAGTATATATTTTTATTGTTTATTAGTTAAAATTCTTACTAATTTGCATTTCTTTTTTCACATGTTTACCAATATTGGCAGAAAGTTTACCTCAAAGGAATTGCAGGGACATTTTAGCTGGCATTCCATTCTTATGTAGTAAGTACTGATATTCATTTAGTTCTTGTCATATATTTTCAATATTTTTTAAATCCCCTAAATTATAATTTTTTATTTCCAGATGCCGAAGAGAAAAGGAACGATTCTATGCATGCCTTACTCTTATTAAAGAAATGAGCATCTAACGATAAAGAGGTAAATAAATACATGAAATCTTCATTCTATGTATTGACATTAATTGTTTCTTCAGATTTTATATATTGCATAGATAAACTGATTCGTTAATTTACTTTCAGATGCAAATGTCCCTTGAGTACCTTTTGGAACGAAAAACTTTTGGAAGACAATATTTGAAGAGTTGGTCTTTTTCTTAAACAGTCCTAGTAAGTGTTGAATCAATTTTAAAATATTAAGTTTTACAATTTTAATTAAACTGATGATAATATATGTAAGAAAAAGACATGTTTTTTAATTAATTTATATCCTTTCTTTTTTAGATAAAAATTTGACATTTCGAAAATTTCAAGGAGTATTGATGTCAGTTCTTTTAGAAAATATAATTAGGCGAGGAAAACATTAATATTTTCACAATGCATGGATTGCTCACAAACTCTTCAATTGCACCAAGAAATACGACAGATAACGACTTCAAAAATCCAGAACTTTGAATTTATGATATATGAGAACATTCTTTTTGAAGAGAAAATAAAATTTTAAATAGCCAGAAGCAACAAGTGAACGAAGTCAAAAGTTCCAAAGAGTAAAGTATATATTTTTATTGTTTATTAGTTAAAATTCTTACTAATTTGCATTTCTTTTTTCACATGTTTACCAATATTGGCAGAAAGTTTACCTCAAAGGAATTGCAGGGACATTTTAGCTGGCATTCCATTCTTATGTAGTAAGTACTGATATTCATTTAGTTCTTGTCATATATTTTCAATATTTTTTAAATCCCCTAAATTGTAATTTTTTTATTTCCAGAAGCAGAAGAGATAAGGAACGATTCTATGCATGCCTTACTCTTATTAAAGAAATGATCATCTAACGATAAAGAGGTAAATAAATACATGAAATCTTCATTCTATGTATTGACATTAATTGTTTCTTCAGATTTTATATATTGCATAGATAAACTGATTCTTTAATTTACTTTCAGATGCAAATGTCCCTTAAGTACCTTTTGGAACGAAAAACTTTTCGAAGCCAATATTTGAAGAGTTGGTCTTTTTCTTAAACAGTCCTAGTAAGTGTTGAATCAATTTAAAAATATTAAGTTTTACAATTTTAATTAAACTGATGATAATATATGTAAGATAAAGACATGTTTTTTAATTAATTTATATCTTTTCTTTTTTAGATAAAAATTTTACATTTCGAAAATTTCAAGGAGTATTGATGTCAGTTCTTTTAGAAAATATAATTAGGCGAGGAAAACATTAATATTTTCACAATGCATGGATTGCTCACAAACTCTTCATTTGCACCAAGAAATACGACAGATAACGAATTCAAAACTCCAGAACTTTGAATATATGATATAAGAGAACATTCTTTTTGAGGAGAAAATAAAATTTAAAATAGCCAGAAGCAACAAGTGAATGAAGTCAAAAATTCCAAAGTGTAAAGTATATATTTTTATTGTTTATTAGTTAAAATTCTTACTAATTTGCATTTCTTTTTTCACATGTTTACCAATATTGGCAGAAAGTTTACCTCAAAGGAATTGCAGGGACATTTTAGCTGGCATTCCATTCTTATGTAGTAAGTACTGATATTCATTTAGTTCTTGTCATATATTTTCAATATTTTTTAAATCCCCTAAATTGTAATTTTTTTATTTCCAGATGCCGAAGAGATAAGGAACGATTCTATGCATGCCTTACTCTTATTAAAGAAATGAGCATCTAACGATAAAGAGGTAAATAAATACATGAAATCTTCATTCTATGTATTGACATTAATTGTTTCTTCAGATTTTATATATTGCATAGATAAACTGATTCTTTAATTTACTTTCAGATGCAAATGTCCCTTGAGTACCTTTTGGAACGAAAAACTTTTGGAAGCCAATATTTGAAGAGTTGGTCTTTTTCTTAAACAGTCCTAGTAAGTGTTGAATCAATTTTAAAATATTAAGTTTTACAATTTTAATTAAACTGATGATAATATATGTAAGAAAAAGACATGTTTTTTAATTAATTTATATCCTTTCTTTTTTAGATAAAAATTTGACATTTCGAAAATTTCAAGGAGTATTGATGTCAGTTCTTTTAGAAAATATAATTAGGCGAGGAAAACATTAATATTTTCACAATGCATGGATTGCTCACAAACTCTTCAATTGCACCAAGAAATACGACAGATAACGACTTCAAAAATCCAGAACTTTGAATTTATGATATATGAGAACATTCTTTTTGAAGAGAAAATAACATTTTAAATAGCCAGAAGCAACAAGTGAACGAAGTCAAAAATTCCAAAGAGTAAAGTATATATTTTTATTGTTTATTAGTTAAAATTCTTACTAATTTGCATTTCTTTTTTCACATGTTTACCAATATTGGCAGAAAGTTTACCTCAAAGGAATTGCAGGGACATTTTAGCTGGCATTCCATTCTTATGTAGTAAGTACTGATATTCATTTAGTTCTTGTCATATATTTTCAATATTTTTTAAATCCCCTAAATTATAATTTTTTATTTCCAGATGCCGAAGAGAAAAGGAACGATTCTATGCATGCCTTACTCTTATTAAAGAAATGAGCATCTAACGATAAAGAGATAAATAAATACATGAAATCTTCATTCTATGTATTGACATTAATTGTTTCTTCAGATTTTATATATTGCATAGATAAACTGATTCGTTAATTTACTTTCAGATGCAAATGTCCCTTGAGTACCTTTTGGAACGAAAAACTTTTGGAAGCCAATATTTGAAGAGTTGGTCTTTTTCTTAAACAGTCCTAGTAAGTGTTGAATCAATTTTAAAATATTAAGTTTTACAATTTTAATTAAACTGATGATAATATATGTAAGAAAAAGACATGTTTTTTAATTAATTTATATCCTTTCTTTTTTAGATAAAAATTTGACATTTCGAAAATTTCAAGGAGTATTGATGTCAGTTCTTTTAGAAAATATAATTAGGCGAGGAAAACATTAATATTTTCACAATGCATGGATTGCTCACAAACTCTTCAATTGCACCAAGAAATACGACAGATAACGACTTCAAAAATCCAGAACTTTGAATTTATGATATATGAGAACATTCTTTTTGAAGAGAAAATAAAATTTTAAATAGCCAGAAGCAACAAGTGAACGAAGTCAAAAGTTCCAAAGAGTAAAGTATATATTTTTATTGTTTATTAGTTAAAATTCTTACTAATTTGCATTTCTTTTTTCACATGTTTACCAATATTGGCAAAAAGTTTACCTCAAAGGAATTGCAGGGACATTTTAGCTGGCATTCCATTCTTATGTAGTAAGTACTGATATTCATTTAGTTCTTGTCATATATTTTCAATATTTTTTAAATCCCCTAAATTGTAATTTTTTTATTTCCAGATGCCGAAGAGATAAGGAACGATTCTATGCATGCCTTACTCTTATTAAAGAAATGAGCATCTAACGATAAAGAGGTAAATAAATACATGAAATCTTCATTCTATGTATTGACATTAATTGTTTCTTCAGATTTTATATATTGCATAGATAAACTGATTCTTTAATTTACTTTCAGATGCAAATGTCCCTTAAGTACCTTTTGGAACGAAAAACTTTTCGAAGCCAATATTTGAAGAGTTGGTCTTTTTCTTAAACAGTCCTAGTAAGTGTTGAATCAATTTTAAAATATTAAGTTTTACAATTTTAATTAAACTGATGATAATATATGTAAGAAAAAGACATGTTTTTTAATTAATTTATATCTTTTCTTTTTTAGATAAAAATTTGACATTTCGAAAATTTCAAGGAGTATTGATGTCAGTTCTTTTAGAAAATATAATTAGGCGAGGAAAACATTAATATTTTCACAATGCATGGATTGCTCACAAACTCTTCATTTGCACCAAGAAATACGACAGATAACGAATTCAAAACTCCAGAACTTTGAATATATGATATAAGAGAACATTCTTTTTGAGGAGAAAATAAAATTTAAAATAGCCAGAAGCAACAAGTGAATGAAGTCAAAAATTCCAAAGTGTAAAGTATATATTTTTATTGTTTATTAGTTAAAATTCTTACTAATTTGCATTTCTTTTTTCACATGTTTACCAATATTGGCAGAAAGTTTACCTCAAAGGAATTGCAGGGACATTTTAGCTGGCATTCCATTCTTATGTAGTAAGTACTGATATTCATTTAGTTCTTGTCATATATTTTCAATATTTTTTAAATCCCCTAAATTGTAATTTTTTTATTTCCAGATGCCGAAGAGATAAGGAACGATTCTATGCATGCCTTACTCTTATTAAAGAAATGAGCATCTAACGATAAAGAGGTAAATAAATACATGAAATCTTCATTCTATGTATTGACATTAATTGTTTCTTCAGATTTTATATATTGCATAGATAAACTGATTCTTTAATTTACTTTCAGATGCAAATGTCCCTTGAGTACCTTTTGGAACGAAAAACTTTTGGAAGCCAATATTTGAAGAGTTGGTCTTTTTCTTAAACAGTCCTAGTAAGTGTTGAATCAATTTTAAAATATTAAGTTTTACAATTTTAATTAAACTGATGATAATATATGTAAGAAAAAGACATGTTTTTTAATTAATTTATATCCTTTCTTTTTTAGATAAAAATTTGACATTTCGAAAATTTCAAGGAGTATTGATGTCAGTTCTTTTAGAAAATATAATTAGGCGAGGAAAACATTAATATTTTCACAATGCATGGATTGCTCACAAACTCTTCAATTGCACCAAGAAATACGACAGATAACGACTTCAAAAATCCAGAACTTTGAATTTATGATATATGAGAACATTCTTTTTGAAGAGAAAATAACATTTTAAATAGCCAGAAGCAACAAGTGAACGAAGTCAAAAATTCCAAAGAGTAAAGTATATATTTTTATTGTTTATTAGTTAAAATTCTTACTAATTTGCATTTCTTTTTTCACATGTTTACCAATATTGGCAGAAAGTTTACCTCAAAGGAATTGCAGGGACATTTTAGCTGGCATTCCATTCTTATGTAGTAAGTACTGATATTCATTTAGTTCTTGTCATATATTTTCAATATTTTTTAAATCAACAAAATTATAATTTTTTATTTCCAGATGCCGAAGAGAAAAGGAACGATTCTATGCATGCCTTACTCTTATTAAAGAAATGAGCATCTAACGATAAAGAGGTAAATAAATACATGAAATCTTCATTCTATGTATTGACATTAATTGTTTCTTCAGATTTTATATATTGCATAGATAAACTGATTCGTTAATTTACTTTCAGATGCAAATGTCCCTTGAGTACCTTTTGGAACGAAAAACTTTTGGAAGCCAATATTTGAAGAGTTGGTCTTTTTCTTAAACAGTCCTAGTAAGTGTTGAATCAATTTTAAAATATTAAGTTTTACAATTTTAATTAAACTGATGATAATATATGTAAGAAAAAGACATGTTTTTTAATTAATTTATATCCTTTCTTTTTTAGATAAAAATTTGACATTTCGAAAATTTCAAGGAGTATTGATGTCAGTTCTTTTAGAAAATATAATTAGGCGAGGAAAACATTAATATTTTCACAATGCATGGATTGCTCACAAACTCTTCAATTGCACCAAGAAATACGACAGATAACGACTTCAAAAATCCAGAACTTTGAATTTATGATATATGAGAACATTCTTTTTGAAGAGAAAATAAAATTTTAAATAGCCAGAAGCAACAAGTGAACGAAGTCAAAAGTTCCAAAGAGTAAAGTATATATTTTTATTGTTTATTAGTTAAAATTCTTACTAATTTGCATTTCTTTTTTCACATGTTTACCAATATTGGCAGAAAGTTTACCTCAAAGGAATTGCAGGGACATTTTAGCTGGCATTCCATTCTTATGTAGTAAGTACTGATATTCATTTAGTTCTTGTCATATATTTTCAATATTTTTTAAATCCCCTAAATTGTAATTTTTTTATTTCCAGATGCCGAAGAGATAAGGAACGATTCTATGCATGCCTTACTCTTATTAAAGAAATGAGCATCTAACGATAAAGAGGTAAATAAATACATGAAATCTTCATTCTATGTATTGACATTAATTGTTTCTTCAGATTTTATATATTGCATAGATAAACTGATTCTTTAATTTACTTTCAGATGCAAATGTCCCTTGAGTACCTTTTGGAACGAAAAACTTTTGGAAGCCAATATTTGAAGAGTTGGTCTTTTTCTTAAACAGTCCTAGTAAGTGTTGAATCAATTTTAAAATATTAAGTTTTACAATTTTAATTAAACTGATGATAATATATGTAAGAAAAAGATATGTTTTTTAATTAATTTATATCCTTTCTTTTTTAGATAAAAATTTGACATTTCAAAAATTTCAAGGAGTATTGATGTCAGTTCTTTTAGAAAATATAATTAGGCGAGGAAAACATTAATATTTTCACAATGCATGGATTGCTCACAAACTCTTCAATTGCACCAAGAAATACGACAGATAACGACTTCAAAAATCCAGAACTTTGAATTTATGATATATGAGAACATTCTTTTTGAAGAGAAAATAACATTTTAAATAGCCAGAAGCAACAAGTGAACGAAGTCAAAAATTCCAAAGAGTAAAGTATATATTTTTATTGTTTATTAGTTAAAATTCTTACTAATTTGCATTTCTTTTTTCACATGTTTACCAATATTGGCAGAAAGTTTACCTCAAAGGAATTGCAGGGACATTTTAGCTGGCATTCCATTCTTATGTAGTAAGTACTGATATTCATTTAGTTCTTGTCATATATTTTCAATATTTTTTAAATCCCCTAAATTGTAATTTTTTTATTTCCAGATGCCGAAGAGATAAGGAACGATTCTATGCATGCCTTACTCTTATTGAAGAAATGAGCATCTAACGATAAAGAGGTAAATATATACATGAAATCTTCATTCTATGTATTGACATTAATTGTTTCTTCAGATTTTATATATTGCATAGATAAACTGATTCTTTGATTTACTTTCAGATGCAAATGTCCCTTGAGTACCATTTGGAGCGAAAAACTTTTGGAAGCCAATATTTGAAGAGTTGGTCTTTTTCTTAAACAATCCTAGTAAGTGTTGAATCAATTTTAAAATATTAAGTTTTACAATTTTAATTAAACTGATGATAATATATGTAAGAAAAAGACATGTTTTTTAATTAATTTATATCCTTACTTTTTTAGATAAAAATTTGACATTTCGAAAATTTCAAGGAGTATTGATGTCAGTTCTTTTAGAAAATATAATTAGGCGAGGAAAACATTAATATTTTCACAATGCATGGATTGCTCACAAACTCTTCATTTGCACCAAGAAATACGACAGATAACGAATTCAAAACTCCAGAACTTTGAATATATGATATAAGAGAACATTCTTTTTGAGGAGAAAATAAAATTTAAAATAGCCAGAAGCAACAAGTGAATGAAGTCAAAAATTCCAAAGTGTAAAGTATATATTTTTATTGTTTATTAGTTAAAATTCTTACTAATTTGCATTTCTTTTTTCACATGTTTACCAATATTGGCAGAAAGTTTACCTCAAAGGAATTGCAGGGACATTTTAGCTGGCATTCCATTCTTATGTAGTAAGTACTGATATTCATTTAGTTCTTGTCATATATTTTCAATATTTTTTAAATCCCCTAAATTGTAATTTTTTTATTTCCAGATGCCGAAGAGATAAGGAACGATTCTATGCATGCCTTACTCTTATTAAAGAAATGAGCATCTAACGATAAAGAGGTAAATAAATACATGAAATCTTCATTCTATGTATTGACATTAATTGTTTCTTCAGATTTTATATATTGCATAGATAAACTGATTCTTTAATTTACTTTCAGATGCAAATGTCCCTTGAGTACCTTTTGGAACGAAAAACTTTTGGAAGCCAATATTTGAAGAGTTGGTCTTTTTCTTAAACAGTCCTAGTAAGTGTTGAATCAATTTTAAAATATTAAGTTTTACAATTTTAATTAAACTGATGATAATATATGTAAGAAAAAGACATGTTTTTTAATTAATTTATATCCTTTCTTTTTTAGATAAAAATTTGACATTTCGAAAATTTCAAGGAGTATTGATGTCAGTTCTTTTAGAAAATATAATTAGGCGAGGAAAACATTAATATTTTCACAATGCATGGATTGCTCACAAACTCTTCAATTGCACCAAGAAATACGACAGATAACGACTTCAAAAATCCAGAACTTTGAATTTATGATATATGAGAACATTCTTTTTGAAGAGAAAATAAAATTTTAAATAGCCAGAAGCAACAAGTGAACGAAGTCAAAAGTTCCAAAGAGTAAAGTATATATTTTTATTGTTTATTAGTTAAAATTCTTACTAATTTGCATTTCTTTTTTCACATGTTTACCAATATTGGCAGAAAGTTTACCTCAAAGGAATTGCAGGGACATTTTAGCTGGCATTCCATTCTTATGTAGTAAGTACTGATATTCATTTAGTTCTTGTCATATATTTTCAATATTTTTTAAATCCCCTAAATTGTAATTTTTTTATTTCCAGATGCCGAAGAGATAAGGAACGATTCTATGCATGCCTTACTCTTATTAAAGAAATGAGCATCTAACGATAAAGAGGTAAATAAATACATGAAATCTTCATTCTATGTATTGACATTAATTGTTTCTTCAGATTTTATATATTGCATAGATAAACTGATTCTTTAATTTACTTTCAGATGCAAATGTCCCTTGAGTACCTTTTGGAACGAAAAACTTTTGGAAGCCAATATTTGAAGAGTTGGTCTTTTTCTTAAACAGTCCTAGTAAGTGTTGAATCAATTTTAAAATATTAAGTTTTACAATTTTAATTAAACTGATGATAATATATGTAAGAAAAAGATATGTTTTTTAATTAATTTATATCCTTTCTTTTTTAGATAAAAATTTGACATTTCGAAAATTTCAAGGAGTATTGATGTCAGTTCTTTTAGAAAATATAATTAGGCGAGGAAAACATTAATATTTTCACAATGCATGGATTGCTCACAAACTCTTCAATTGCACCAAGAAATACGACAGATAACGACTTCAAAAATCCAGAACTTTGAATTTATGATATATGAGAACATTCTTTTTGAAGAGAAAATAACATTTTAAATAGCCAGAAGCAACAAGTGAACGAAGTCAAAAATTCCAAAGAGTAAAGTATATATTTTTATTGTTTATTAGTTAAAATTCTTACTAATTTGCATTTCTTTTTTCACATGTTTACCAATATTGGCAGAAAGTTTACCTCAAAGGAATTGCAGGGACATTTTAGCTGGCATTCCATTCTTATGTAGTAAGTACTGATATTCATTTAGTTCTTGTCATATATTTTCAATATTTTTTAAATCCCCTAAATTGTAATTTTTTTATTTCCAGATGCCGAAGAGATAAGGAACGATTCTATGCATGCCTTACTCTTATTGAAGAAATGAGCATCTAACGATAAAGAGGTAAATATATACATGAAATCTTCATTCTATGTATTGACATTAATTGTTTCTTCAGATTTTATATATTGCATAGATAAACTGATTCTTTGATTTACTTTCAGATGCAAATGTCCCTTGAGTACCATTTGGAGCGAAAAACTTTTGGAAGCCAATATTTGAAGAGTTGGTCTTTTTCTTAAACAATCCTAGTAAGTGTTGAATCAATTTTAAAATATTAAGTTTTACAATTTTAATTAAACTGATGATAATATATGTAAGAAAAAGACATGTTTTTTAATTAATTTATATCCTTACTTTTTTAGATAAAAATTTGACATTTCGAAAATTTCAAGGAGTATTGATGTCAGTTCTTTTAGAAAATATAATTAGGCGAGGAAAACATTAATATTTTCACAATGCATGGATTGCTCACAAACTCTTCATTTGCACCAAGAAATACGACAGATAACGAATTCAAAACTCCAGAACTTTGAATATATGATATAAGAGAACATTCTTTTTGAGGAGAAAATAAAATTTAAAATAGCCAGAAGCAACAAGTGAATGAAGTCAAAAATTCCAAAGTGTAAAGTATATATTTTTATTGTTTATTAGTTAAAATTCTTACTAATTTGCATTTCTTTTTTCACATGTTTACCAATATTGGCAGAAAGTTTACCTCAAAGGAATTGCAGGGACATTTTAGCTGGCATTCCATTCTTATGTAGTAAGTACTGATATTCATTTAGTTCTTGTCATATATTTTCAATATTTTTTAAATCCCCTAAATTGTAATTTTTTTATTTCCAGATGCCGAAGAGATAAGGAACGATTCTATGCATGCCTTACTCTTATTAAAGAAATGAGCATCTAACGATAAAGAGGTAAATAAATACATGAAATCTTCATTCTATGTATTGACATTAATTGTTTCTTCAGATTTTATATATTGCATAGATAAACTGATTCTTTAATTTACTTTCAGATGCAAATGTCCCTTGAGTACCTTTTGGAACGAAAAACTTTTGGAAGCCAATATTTGAAGAGTTGGTCTTTTTCTTAAACAGTCCTAGTAAGTGTTGAATCAATTTTAAAATATTAAGTTTTACAATTTTAATTAAACTGATGATAATATATGTAAGAAAAAGACATGTTTTTTAATTAATTTATATCCTTTCTTTTTTAGATAAAAATTTGACATTTCGAAAATTTCAAGGAGTATTGATGTCAGTTCTTTTAGAAAATATAATTAGGCGAGGAAAACATTAATATTTTCACAATGCATGGATTGCTCACAAACTCTTCATTTGCACCAAGAAATACGACAGATAACGAATTCAAAACTCCAGAACTTTGAATATATGATATAAGAGAACATTCTTTTTGAGGAGAAAATAAAATTTAAAATAGCCAGAAGCAACAAGTGAATGAAGTCAAAAATTCCAAAGTGTAAAGTATATATTTTTATTGTTTATTAGTTAAAATTCTTACTAATTTGCATTTCTTTTTTCACATGTTTACCAATATTGGCAGAAAGTTTACCTCAAAGGAATTGCAGGGACATTTTAGCTGGCATTCCATTCTTATGTAGTAAGTACTGATATTCATTTAGTTCTTGTCATATATTTTCAATATTTTTTAAATCCCCTAAATTGTAATTTTTTTATTTCCAGATGCCGAAGAGATAAGGAACGATTCTATGCATGCCTTACTCTTATTAAAGAAATGAGCATCTAACGATAAAGAGGTAAATAAATACATGAAATCTTCATTCTATGTATTGACATTAATTGTTTCTTCAGATTTTATATATTGCATAGATAAACTGATTCTTTAATTTACTTTCAGATGCAAATGTCCCTTGAGTACCTTTTGGAACGAAAAACTTTTGGAAGCCAATATTTGAAGAGTTGGTCTTTTTCTTAAACAGTCCTAGTAAGTGTTGAATCAATTTTAAAATATTAAGTTTTACAATTTTAATTAAACTGATGATAATATATGTAAGAAAAAGACATGTTTTTTAATTAATTTATATCCTTTCTTTTTTAGATAAAAATTTGACATTTCGAAAATTTCAAGGAGTATTGATGTCAGTTCTTTTAGAAAATATAATTAGGCGAGGAAAACATTAATATTTTCACAATGCATGGATTGCTCACAAACTCTTCATTTGCACCAAGAAATACGACAGATAACGAATTCAAAACTCCAGAACTTTGAATATATGATATAAGAGAACATTCTTTTTGAGGAGAAAATAAAATTTAAAATAGCCAGAAGCAACAAGTGAATGAAGTCAAAAATTCCAAAGTGTAAAGTATATATTTTTATTGTTTATTAGTTAAAATTCTTACTAATTTGCATTTCTTTTTTCACATGTTTACCAATATTGGCAGAAAGTTTACCTCAAAGGAATTGCAGGGACATTTTAGCTGGCATTCCATTCTTATGTAGTAAGTACTGATATTCATTTAGTTCTTGTCATATATTTTCAATATTTTTTAAATCCCCTAAATTGTAATTTTTTTATTTCCAGATGCCGAAGAGATAAGGAACGATTCTATGCATGCCTTACTCTTATTAAAGAAATGAGCATCTAACGATAAAGAGGTAAATAAATACATGAAATCTTCATTCTATGTATTGACATTAATTGTTTCTTCAGATTTTATATATTGCATAGATAAACTGATTCTTTAATTTACTTTCAGATGCAAATGTCCCTTGAGTACCTTTTGGAACGAAAAACTTTTGGAAGCCAATATTTGAAGAGTTGGTCTTTTTCTTAAACAGTCCTAGTAAGTGTTGAATCAATTTTAAAATATTAAGTTTTACAATTTTAATTAAACTGATGATAATATATGTAAGAAAAAGACATGTTTTTTAATTAATTTATATCCTTTCTTTTTTAGATAAAAATTTGACATTTCGAAAATTTCAAGGAGTATTGATGTCAGTTCTTTTAGAAAATATAATTAGGCGAGGAAAACATTAATATTTTCACAATGCATGGATTGCTCACAAACTCTTCAATTGCACCAAGAAATACGACAGATAACGACTTCAAAAATCCAGAACTTTGAATTTATGATATATGAGAACATTCTTTTTGAAGAGAAAATAACATTTTAAATAGCCAGAAGCAACAAGTGAACGAAGTCAAAAATTCCAAAGAGTAAAGTATATATTTTTATTGTTTATTAGTTAAAATTCTTACTAATTTGCATTTCTTTTTTCACATGTTTACCAATATTGGCAGAAAGTTTACCTCAAAGGAATTGCAGGGACATTTTAGCTGGCATTCCATTCTTATGTAGTAAGTACTGATATTCATTTAGTTCTTGTCATATATTTTCAATATTTTTTAAATCAACAAAATTATAATTTTTTATTTCCAGATGCCGAAGAGAAAAGGAACGATTCTATGCATGCCTTACTCTTATTAAAGAAATGAGCATCTAACGATAAAGAGGTAAATAAATACATGAAATCTTCATTCTATGTATTGACATTAATTGTTTCTTCAGATTTTATATATTGCATAGATAAACTGATTCGTTAATTTACTTTCAGATGCAAATGTCCCTTGAGTACCTTTTGGAACGAAAAACTTTTGGAAGCCAATATTTGAAGAGTTGGTCTTTTTCTTAAACAGTCCTAGTAAGTGTTGAATCAATTTTAAAATATTAAGTTTTACAATTTTAATTAAACTGATGATAATATATGTAAGAAAAAGACATGTTTTTTAATTAATTTATATCCTTTCTTTTTTAGATAAAAATTTGACATTTCGAAAATTTCAAGGAGTATTGATGTCAGTTCTTTTAGAAAATATAATTAGGCGAGGAAAACATTAATATTTTCACAATGCATGGATTGCTCACAAACTCTTCAATTGCACCAAGAAATACGACAGATAACGACTTCAAAAATCCAGAACTTTGAATTTATGATATATGAGAACATTCTTTTTGAAGAGAAAATAAAATTTTAAATAGCCAGAAGCAACAAGTGAACGAAGTCAAAAGTTCCAAAGAGTAAAGTATATATTTTTATTGTTTATTAGTTAAAATTCTTACTAATTTGCATTTCTTTTTTCACATGTTTACCAATATTGGCAGAAAGTTTACCTCAAAGGAATTGCAGGGACATTTTAGCTGGCATTCCATTCTTATGTAGTAAGTACTGATATTCATTTAGTTCTTGTCATATATTTTCAATATTTTTTAAATCCCCTAAATTGTAATTTTTTTATTTCCAGATGCCGAAGAGATAAGGAACGATTCTATGCATGCCTTACTCTTATTAAAGAAATGAGCATCTAACGATAAAGAGGTAAATAAATACATGAAATCTTCATTCTATGTATTGACATTAATTGTTTCTTCAGATTTTATATATTGCATAGATAAACTGATTCTTTAATTTACTTTCAGATGCAAATGTCCCTTGAGTACCTTTTGGAACGAAAAACTTTTGGAAGCCAATATTTGAAGAGTTGGTCTTTTTCTTAAACAGTCCTAGTAAGTGTTGAATCAATTTTAAAATATTAAGTTTTACAATTTTAATTAAACTGATGATAATATATGTAAGAAAAAGATATGTTTTTTAATTAATTTATATCCTTTCTTTTTTAGATAAAAATTTGACATTTCGAAAATTTCAAGGAGTATTGATGTCAGTTCTTTTAGAAAATATAATTAGGCGAGGAAAACATTAATATTTTCACAATGCATGGATTGCTCACAAACTCTTCAATTGCACCAAGAAATACGACAGATAACGACTTCAAAAATCCAGAACTTTGAATTTATGATATATGAGAACATTCTTTTTGAAGAGAAAATAACATTTTAAATAGCCAGAAGCAACAAGTGAACGAAGTCAAAAATTCCAAAGAGTAAAGTATATATTTTTATTGTTTATTAGTTAAAATTCTTACTAATTTGCATTTCTTTTTTCACATGTTTACCAATATTGGCAGAAAGTTTACCTCAAAGGAATTGCAGGGACATTTTAGCTGGCATTCCATTCTTATGTAGTAAGTACTGATATTCATTTAGTTCTTGTCATATATTTTCAATATTTTTTAAATCCCCTAAATTGTAATTTTTTTATTTCCAGATGCCGAAGAGATAAGGAACGATTCTATGCATGCCTTACTCTTATTGAAGAAATGAGCATCTAACGATAAAGAGGTAAATATATACATGAAATCTTCATTCTATGTATTGACATTAATTGTTTCTTCAGATTTTATATATTGCATAGATAAACTGATTCTTTGATTTACTTTCAGATGCAAATGTCCCTTGAGTACCATTTGGAGCGAAAAACTTTTGGAAGCCAATATTTGAAGAGTTGGTCTTTTTCTTAAACAATCCTAGTAAGTGTTGAATCAATTTTAAAATATTAAGTTTTACAATTTTAATTAAACTGATGATAATATATGTAAGAAAAAGACATGTTTTTTAATTAATTTATATCCTTACTTTTTTAGATAAAAATTTGACATTTCGAAAATTTCAAGGAGTGTTGATGTCAGTTCTTTTAGAAAATATAATTAGGTGAGGAAAACATTAATATTTTCACAATGCATGGATTGCTCACAAACTCTTCATTTGCACCAAGAAATACGACAGATAACGAATTCAAAACTCCAGAACTTTGAATGGATGATATAAGAGAACATTCTTTTTGAGGAGAAAATAAAATTTAAAATAGCCAGAAGCAACAAGTGAATGAAGTCAAAAATTCCAAAGAGTAAAGTATATATTTTTATTGTTTATTAGTTAAAATTCTTACTAATTTGCATTTCTTTTTTCACATGTTTACCAATATTGGCAGAAAGTTTACCTCAAAGGAATTGCAGGGACATTTTAGCTGGCATTCCAATCTTATGTGGTAAGTACTGATATTCAGTACGCTTAGCATGGGTGTTGTACTGGGATAGGTACCCGGTGCCTCCAATTCTTCTTTTCGTATTAATTATTCGAAGTAATTGTTAAGTTAATACGATCATATAGATGGAATATCTGTAATTTACACTTTAGAGAATAATATTTTTGAACAAATATTATCTCTTTGCACATAGAAGCCATTTTAAAACTCTAGTAATTGTACAATATTTAATAGAAAGCTTCCTGACGGGGGCGTAGCTCAGACAGTAGAGCGCTAGCTTGTGTTGCGAGTGGTAATGCTATCGTTTCCCGGCGCCTCCATTTCTCCTTTAGTATTCAGAAATTCGCAGAAAAACGTCCATTAACACAGTCATATAGAAAGAATATTTGCAACTTACACTTTCACAAATTATATTTTTGAACAAATATTATCTCTTGGCATATAGAGGAAATTTTTAAACTCTAGTACTTGTATTATATTTACTAGAAATATTTCTGACGGGGGCGTAGCTCAGATTGTAGAGCGCTCGCTTAGCATGCGAGAGGTACTGGGATCGATACACGGCGCTTCCATTCCCTTTCATTCAGCAATTCGAAGAAAAACGCAAAATTAACACTACCATATAGATAGAATATTTGACACTTTTATTTTTTGAAATATTTTCCTAAACAAAATTTACCTGTTTGAAAAATGAAACCATTTTTAAAATACTAGTGCCTTTACTATACTTACTAAGAATTGTAATAAAAGTTGCGTAGTTTTTATTTTAGAGCTCTCTCTCTCTCTTAGCATAGAAGAAGTATAGGGATAGGTATACTGCGCCTCCTTTTCTCCTTTTCGTATTAAGCAATTCGCATAAAAGGGACCAGTAAAAACGATGACATCAATGGAATATTTGTAACTTACATTTTTTGTATTTATATTTTTGAACTAATTTTATATAATTTTTTTTACATAGAAGCCATTTTAAAACTTTAGTACTTGTAATATATTTAATATATAGCTTTTTGTCGGGGACGTAGCTCAGATGGTAGAGCGCTCGCTTAGCATGCGAGAGGTACCGGTATCTATTTCTAGAGACTCCATAATTTTTTCGTATTTATCTATTCGCACACAAACGTCTTATAAACACGATCATATATATTGAATATTTGTAACTCAATCGATTTTAATTAAATTTTTGAGGGACTTTTTACCAGTGAATGGAATAAAGTATGTAAAAAACTAGTTTTTTGCTTCATTTATAAATAGAGCGCCGCGAGGCGGCGTAGCTCAGAAGATAGAGCGCTCGCTTAGCATGCGAGAGGTACCGGGATCGATACCCGGCGCCTCCATTCCTCTTTTTTAATTAGCAATGCAAAGAAAAACGCTATGTTAAAACTACCATATAGACAAAATATTTGCTAATTTTAATTTTTGAAATATTTTCTTATACAAAATGTACCTGTTTGAAAAATAAAACAATTTTTAAAATAATAGTATCTTCACTATATTTACTACCTATTTTAATAAAATTTTCGTAGTTTTTATTTTAGAGCGCTCGCTTAGCATGGGTGTTATACTGGGATAGGTACCCGGTGCCTCCAATTCTTCTTTTCGTATTAATTATTCGAAGTGAATTGTTAAGTTAATACGATCATATAGATGGAATATCTGTAATTTACACTTTAGAGAATTATATTTTTGAACAAATATTATCTCTTTGCACATAGAAGCCTTTTAAAACTCTAGTACTTGTACTATATTTACTACAAATCTCTCTGACGGGGGCGTAGCTCAGATGGTAGAGCGCTCGCTTAGCATGCGAGAGGTACCGGGATCGATACCCGGCGCCTCCACTCTTTTTTGGTACTTTACTCTTTGGACAGTAACGTCCTGTTAACACGATGTAATCTAACGGATATTTGTAATTTAGACTTTATGGAAATAATTTTTTTAATGACTTATTTCCCGTGGACTGAATTAAGTCAACAAAGAACAAGTACTTTAGTTTCATTTACTTCAAACACTTTTGACGGGGCGTAGCTCGTACACAGAACCGTTCGATTAGCATGCGACAGGTTCTTTGATAAATACTCGGTGCCTCTAATTCTTTATTTCGTATGAAGTAATTCGAAGTGAAGTATTAAGATGACTCGATCAAATAGAGGAAATATTTGTAATTTACACTTTTTTTTATTATATTTTTGAACATATATTATCTCTTTCCACATAGAAGCCATTTTAAAACTCTAGTAATTGTACAATATTTAATAGAAAGCTTCCTGACGGGGGCGTAGCTCAGACAGTAGAGCGCTAGCTTGTTGTGCGAGTGGTAATGCTATCGTTTCCCGGTGCCTCCATTTCTCCTTTAGTATTCAGAAATTCGCAGAAAAACGTCCATTAACACAGTCATATAGAAAGAATATTTGCAACTTACACTTTCACAAATTATATTTTTGAACAAATATTATCTCTTGGCATATAGAGGAAATTTTTAAACTCTAGTACTTGTACTATATTTACTAGAAATATTTCTGACGGGGGCGTAGCTCAGATGGTAGAGCGCTCGCTTAGCATGCGAGAGGTACCGGGATCGATACCCGGCGCTTCCGTTCCCTTTTATTCAGCAATTCGAAGAAAAACGCAAAATTAACACTACCATATAGATAGAATATTTGACACTTTTATTTTTTGAAATATTTTCCTAAAAAAAATTTACCTGTTTGAAAAATGAAACCATTTTTAAAATACTAGTGCCTTTACTATACTTACTAAGAATTGTAATGAAAGTTGCGTAGTTTTTATTTTAGACCTCTCTCTCTTAGCATAGAAGAAGTATAGGGATAGGTATACTGCGCCTCCTTTTCTCCTTTTCGTATTAAGCAATTCGCATAAAAGGGACCAGTTAAAACGATGACATCGATGGAATATTTGTAACTTACATTTTTTGTAATTATATTTTTGAACTAATTTTATATATATATATATTTTTTTTTACATAGAAGCCATTTTAAAACTTTAGTACTTGTAATATATTTAATATATAGCTTTTTGTCGGGGACGTAGCTCAGATGGTAGAGCGCTCGCTTAGCATGCGAGAGGTACCGGGATCTATTTCTAGAGACTCCATAATTTTTTCGTATTTATCTATTCGCACACAAACTTCTTATAAACACGATCATATATATTGAATATTTGTAACTCAATCGATTTTAATTAAATTTTTGAGGGACTTTTTACCAGTGAATGGAATAAAGTATGTAAAAAATTAGTTTTTTGCTTCATTTATAAATAGAGCTCCACGAGGGGGCGTAGCTCAGATGGTAGAGCGCTCGCTTAGCATGCGAGAGGTACCCTGATCGATACCCGGCGCCTCCACTCTTTTTTCGTACTTTATTCTTTGGACAGTAACGTCCGTTAACACGATGTAATCTAACGGATATTTGTAATTTAGACTTTATGAAAATAATTTTTTAATGACTTATTTCCCGTGGACTGAATTAAGTCAACAAAGAACAAGTACTTTAGTTTCATTTACTTCAAACACTTTTGACGGGGCGTAGCTCGTATACAGAACCGTTCGATTAGCATGCGACAGGTTCTGGGATAAATACCCGGTACCTCTAATTCTTTATTTCGTATGAAGTAATTCGAAGTGAAGCATTAAGATGACTCGATCATATAGAGGAAATATTTGTAATTTACACTTTTTTTTATTATATTTTTGAACATATATTATCTCTTTCCACATAGAAGCCATTTTAAATCTCTAGTAATTGTACAATATTTAATAGAAAGCTTCCTGACGGGGGCGTAGCTCAGACAGTAGAGCGCTAGCTTGTTGTGCGAGTGGTAATGCTATCGTTTCCCGGTGCCTCCTTTTCTCCTTTAGTATTCAGAAATTCGCAAAAAAACGTCCATTAACACAGTCATATAGAAAGAATATTTGCAACTTTCACTTTCACAAATTATA
Source organism: Linyphia triangularis (assembly GCA_963978545.1). NCBI lineage: Eukaryota > Metazoa > Arthropoda > Arachnida > Araneae > Linyphiidae > Linyphia > Linyphia triangularis. The sequence continues at coordinate 77,096,055 of OZ021729.1, forward strand.
TTTTTGAACAAATATTATCTCTTGGCATATAGAGGAAATTTTTAAACTCTAGTACTTGTATTATATTTACTAGAAATATTTCTGACGGCGGCGTAGCTCAGATTGTAGAGCGCTCGCTTAGCATGCGAGAGGTACCGGGATCGATACCCGGCGCTTCCATTCAATTTTATTCAGCAATTCGAAGAAAAACGCAAAATTAACACTACCATATAGATAGAATATTTGACACTTTTATTTTTTGAAATATTTTCCTAAACAAAATTTACCTGTTTGAAAAATGAAACCATTTTTAAAATACTAGTGCCTTTACTATACTTACTAAGAATTGTAATGAAAGTTGTGTAGTTTTTATTTTAGACCTCTCTCTCTCTTAGCATAGAAGAAGTATAGGGATAGGTATACTGCGCCTCCTTTTCTCCTTTTCGTATTAAGCAATTCGCATAAAAGGGACCAGTTAAAACGATGACATCGATGGAATATTTGTAACTTACATTTTTTGTAATTATATTTTTGAACTAATTTTCTATATATATATTTTTTTACATAGAAGCCATTTTAAAACTTTAGTACTTGTAATATATTTAATATATAGCATTTTGTCGTGGACGTAGCTCAGATGGTAGAGTGCTCGCTTAGCATGCGAGAGGTACCGGGATCTATTTCTAGAGACTCCATAATTTTTTCGTATTTATCTATTCGCACACAAACGTCTTATAAACACGATCATATATATTGAATATTTGTAACTCAATCTATTTTAATTAAATTTTTGAGGGACTTTTTACCAGTGAATGGAATAAAGTATGTAAAAAACTAGTTTTTTGCTTCATTTATAAATAGAGCTCAATGAGGGGGGGTAGCTCAAATGGTAGAGCGCTCGCTTAGCATGCGAGAGGTACCGGGATCGATACCCGGCGCCTCCATTCCTCTTTTTTACTTAGCAATGCAAAGAAAAACGCAATGTTAAAACTACCATATAGACAAAATATTTGCTAATTTTAATTTTTGAAATATTTTCTTAAACAAAATGTACCTGTTTGAAAAATAAAACAATTTTTAAAATAATAGTATCTTCGCTATATTTACTACCTATTTTAATAAAATTTTCATAGTTTTTATTTTAGTGCGCTCGCTTAGCATGGGTGTTGTACTGGGATAGGTACCCGGTGCCTCCAAATCTTCTTTTCGTATTAATTATTCGAAGTTAATTGTTAAGTTAATATGATCATATAGATGGAATATCTGTAATTTACACTTTAGAGAATTATATTTTTGAACAAATATTATCTCTTTGCACATAGAAGCCTTTTAAAACTCTAGTACTTGTACTATATTTACTGGAAATCTCTCTGACGGGGGCGTAGCTCAGATGGTAGAGCGCTCGCTTAGCATGCGAGAGGTACCGGGATCGATACCCGGCGCCTCCACTCTTTTTTGGTACTTTACTCTTTGGACAGTAACGTCCTGTTAACACGATGTAATCTAACGGATATTTGTAATTTAGACTTTATGGAAATAATTTTTTTAATGACTTATTTCCCGTGGACTGAATTAAGTCAACAAAGAACAAGTACTTTAGTTTCATTTACTTCAAACACTTTTGACGGGGCGTAGCTTGTACTCAGAACCGTTCGATTAGCAAGCGACATGTTCTTTGATAAATACTCGGTGCCTCTAATTCTTTATTTCGTATGAAGTAATTCGAAGTGAAGTATTAAGATGACTCGATCATATAGAGGAAATATTTGTAATTTACACTTTTTTTTATTATATTTTTGAACATATATTATCTCTTTCCACATAGAAGCCATTTCAAAACTCTAGTAATTGTACAATATTTAATAGAAAGCTTCCTGACGGGGGCGTAGCTCAGACAGTAGAGCGCTAGCTTGTTGTGCGAGTGGTAATGCTATCGTTTCCCGGCGCCTCCATTTCTCCTTTAGTATTCAGAAATTCACAGAAAAACGTCCATTAACACAGTCATATAGAAAGAATATTTGCAACTTACACTTTCACAAATTATATTTTTGAACAAATATTATCTCTTGGCATATAGAGGAAATTTTTAAACTCTAGTACTTGTATTATATTTACTAGAAATATTTCTGACGGGGGCGTAGCTCAGATTGTAGAGCGCTCGCTTAGAATGCGAGAGGTACTGGGATCGATACACTGCGCTTCCATTCCCTTTCATTCAGCAATTCGTAGAAAAACGCAAAATTAGCACTACCATATAGATAGAATATTTGACACTTTTATTTTTTGAAATATTTTCCTAAACAAAATTTTCCTGTTTGAAAAATGAAACCATTTTTAAAATACTAGTGCCTTTACTATACTTACTAAGAATTGTAATAAAAGTTGCGTAGTTTTTATTTTAGAGCTCTCTCTCTCTCTTAGCATAGAAGAAGTATAGGGATAGGTATACTGCGCCTCCTTTTCTCCTTTTCGTATTAAGCAATTCGCATAAAAGGGACCAGTTAAAACGATGACATCGATGGAATATTTGTAACTTACATTTTTTGTAATTATATTTTTGAACTAATTTTATATATATATATATTTTTACATAGAAGCCATTTTAAAACTTTAGTACTTGTAATATATTTAATATATAGCATTTTGTCGTGGACGTAGCTCAGATGGTAGAGCGCTCGCTTAGCATGCGAGAGGTACCGGGATCTATTTCTAGAGACTCCATAATTTTTTCGTATTTATCTATTCGCACACAAACGTCTTATAAACACGATCATATATATTGAATATTTGTAACTCAATCTATTTTAATTAAATTTTTGAGGGACTTTTTACCAGTGAATGGAATAAAGTATGTAAAAAACTAGTTTTTTGCTTCATTTATAAATAGAGCTCAATGAGGGGGCGTAGTTCAAATGGTAGAGCGCTCGCTTAGCATGCGAGAGGTACCGGGATCGATACCCGGCGCCTCCATTCCTCTTTTTTACTTAGCAATGCAAAGAAAAACGCAATGTTAAAACTACCATATAGACAAAATATTTGCTAATTTTAATTTTTGAAATATTTTCTTAAACAAAATGTACCTGTTTGAAAAATAAAACAATTTTTAAAATAATAGTATCTTCGCTATATTTACTACCTATTTTAATAAAATTTTCATAGTTTTTATTTTAGTGCGCTCGCTTAGCATGGGTGTTGTACTGGGATAGGTACCCGGTGCCTCCAAATCTTCTTTTCATATTAATTATTCGAAGTTAATTGTTAAGTTAATATGATCATATAGATGGAATATCTGTAATTTACACTTTAGAGAATTATATTTTTGAACAAATATTATCTCTTTGCACATAGAAGCCTTTTAAAACTTTAGTACTTGTAATATATTTAATATATAGCATTTTGTCGGGGGCGTAGCTCAGATGGTAGAGCGCTCGCTTAGCATGCGAGAGGTACAGGGATCGATACCCGGCGCCTCCATTCTTTTTTCGTACTTTATTCTTTGGATAGTAACGTCCTGTTAACACGATGTAATTTAACGGATATTTGTAATTTGGACTTAATGGAAATAATTTTTTTAATGACTTTATTTCCCGTGGACTGAATTAAGTCAACAAAGAACAAGTACTTTAGTTTCATTTACTTCAAACACTTTTGACGGGGCGTAGCTCGTACACAGAACCGTTCGATTAGCATGCGACAGGTTCTGGGATAAATACCCGGTACCTCTAATTCTTTATTTCGTATGAAGTAATTCGAAGTGAAGCATTAAGATGACTCGATCATATAGAGGAAATATTTGTAATTTACACTTTTTTTTTATTATATTTTTGAACATATATTATCTCTTTCCACATAGAAGCCATTTTAAAACTCTAGTAATTGTACAATATTTAATAGAAAGCTTCCTGACGGGGCGTAGGTCAGACAGTAGAGCGCTAGCTTGTTGTGCGAGTGGTAATGCTATCGTTTCCCGGCGCCTCCATTTCTCCTTTAGTATTCAGAAATTCGCAGGAAAACGTCCATTAACACAGTCATATAGAAAGAATATTTGCAACTTACACTTTCACAAATTATATTTTTGAACAAATATTATCTCTTGGCATATAGAGGAAATTTTTAAACTCTAGTACTTGTATTATATTTACTAGAAATATTTCCGAGGGGGGCGTAGCTCAGATGGTAGAGCGCTAGCTTAGCATGCGAGAGGTACCGGGATCGATACCCGGCGCTTCCATTACCTTTTATTCAGCAATTCGAAGAAAAACGCAAAATTAACACTACCATATAGAAAGAATATTTGACACTTTTATTTTTTGAAATATTTTCCTAAACAAAATTTACCTGTTTGAAAAATGAAACCATTTTTAAAATACTAGTGCCTTTACTATACTTACTAAGGATTGTAATAAAAGTTGCGTAGTTTTTATTTCAGAGCTCTCTCTCTCTCTCTTAGCATAGAAGAAGTATAGGGATAGGTATACTGAGCCTCCTTTTCTCCTTTTCGTATTAAGCAATTCGCATAAAAGGGACCAGTTAAAACGATGACATCGATGGAATATTTGTAACTTACATTTTTTGTAATTATATTTTTTAACTAATTTTATATATATTTTTTTTTACATAGAAGCCATTTTAAAACTTTAGTACTTGTAATATATTTAATATATAGCTTTTTGTCGGGGACGTAGCTCAGATGGTAGAGCGCTCGCTTAGCATGCGAGAGGTACCGGGATCTATTTCTAGAGACTCCATAATTTTTTCGTATTTATCTATTCGCACACAAACGTCTTATAAACACGATCATATATATTGAGTATTTGTAACTCGATCGATTTTAATTAAATTTTTGAGGGACTTTTTACCAGTGAATGGAATAAAGTATTAAAAAACTAGTTTTTTGCTTCATTTATAAATGGAGCTCCACGAGGGGGCGTAGCTCAGATGGTAGAGCGCTCGCTTAGCATGCGAGAGGTACCGGGATCGATACCCGGCGCCTCCATTGCTCTTTTTTACTTAGCAATGCAAAGAAAAACGCAATGTTAAAACTACCATATAGACAAAATATTTGCTAATTCTAATTTTTGAAATATTTTCTTAAACAAAATGTACCTGTTTGAAAAATAAAACAATTTTTAAAATAATAGTTTCTTCACTATATTTACTACCTATTATAATAAAATTTTCGTAGTTTTTACTTTAGAGCGCTCGCTTAGCATGGGTGTTGTACTGGGATAGGTACCCGGTGCCTCCAATTCTTCTTTTCGTATTAATTATTCGAAGTGAATTGTTAAGTTAATACGATCATATCGATGGAATATCTGTAATTTACACTTTAGAGAACTATATTTTTGAACAAATATTATCTCTTTGCACATAGAAGCCATTTAAAACTCTAGTACTTGTACTATATTTACTAGAAATCTCTCCTACGGGGGCGTAGCTCAGATGGTAGAGCGCTCGCTTAGCATGCGAGAGGTACCGGGATCGATACCCGGCGCCTCCACTCTTTTTTCGTACTTTACTCTTTGGACAGTAACGTCCTGTTAACACGATGCAATCTAACGGATATTTGTAATTTAGACTTTATGAAAATAATTTTTTAATTACTTATTTCCCGTGGACTGAATTAAGTCAACAAAGAACAAGTACTTTAGTTTCATTTACTTCAAACACTTTTGACGGGGCGTAGCTCGTACACAGAACCGTTCGATTAGCATGCGACAGGTTCTGGGATAAATACCCGGTACCTCTAATTCTTTATTTCGTATGAAGTAATTCGAAGTGAAGCATTAAGAAGACTCGATCATATAGAGGAAATATTTGTAATTTACACTTTTTTTTATTATATTTTTGAACATATATTATCTCTTTCCACATAGAAGCCATTTTAAAACTCTAGTAATTGTACAATATTTAATAGAAAGCTTCCTGACGGGGGCGTAGCTCAGACAGTAGAGCGCTAGCTTGTTGTGCGAATGGTAATGCTATCGTTTCCCGGCGCCTCCATTTCTCCTTTAGTATTCAGAAATTCGCAGAAAAACGTCCATTAACACAGTCATATAGAAAGAATATTTGCAACTTACACTTTCACAAATTATATTTTTGAACAAATATTATCTCTTGGCATATAGAGGAAATTTTTAAACTCTAGTACTTGTATTATATTTACTAAAAATATTTCTGACGGGGTCGTAGCTCAGATTGTAGAGCGCTCGCTTAGCATGCGAGAGGTACTGGGATCGATACCCGGCGCTTCCATTCCCTTTTATTCAGCAATTCGAAGAAAAACGCAAAATTAGCACTACCATATAGATAGAATATTTGACTCTTTTATTTTTTGAAATATTTTCCTAAACAAAATTTACCTGTTTGAAAAATGAAACCATTTTTAAAATACTAGTGCCTTTACTATACTTACTAAGAATTGTAATAAAAGTTGCGTAGTTTTTATTTTAGAGCTCTCTCTCTCTCTCTTAGCATAGAAGAAGTATAGGGATAGGTATACTGCGCCTCCTTTTCTCCTTTTCGTATTAAGCAATTCGCATAAAAGGGACCAGTTAAAACGATGACATCGATGGAATATTTGTAACTTACATTTTTTGTAATTATATTTTTGAACTAATTTTATATATATATATATTTTTTTTTACATAGAAGCCATTTTAAAACTTTAGTACTTGTAATATATTTAATATATAGCATTTTGTCTTGGACGTAGCTCAGATGGTAGAGCGCTCGCTTAGCATGCGAGAGGTACCGGGATCTATTTCTAGAGACTCCATAATTTTTTCGTATTTATCTATTCGCACACAAACGTCTTATAAACACGATCATATATATTGAATATTTGTAACTCAATCGATTTTAATTAAATTTTTGAGGGACTTTTTACCAGTGAATGGAATAAAGTATTAAAAAACTAGTTTTTTGCTTCATTTATAAATTGAGCTCCACGAGGGGGCGTATCTCAGATGGTAGAGCGCTCGCTTAGCATGCGAGAGGTACCGGGAACGATACCCGGCGCCTCCATTCCTCTTTTTTACTTAGCAATGCAAAGAAAAACGCAATGTTAAAACAACCATATAGACAAAATATTTGCTAATTCTAATTTTTGAAATATTTTCTTAAACAAAATGTACCTGTTTGAAAAATAAAACAATTTTTAAAATAATAGTTTCTTCACTATATTTACTACCTATTTTAATAAAATTTTCGTAGTTTTTATTTTAGAGCGCTCGCTTAGCATGGGTGTTGTACTGGGATAGGTACCCGGTGCCTCCAAATCTTCTTTTCGTATTAATTATTCGAAGTTAATTGTTAAGTTAATATGATCATATAGATGGAATATCTGTAATTTACACTTTAGAGAATTATATTTTTGAACAAATATTATCTCTTTGCACATAGAAGCCTTTTAAAACTCTAGTACTTGTACTATATTTACTAGAAATCTCTCTGACGGGGGCGTAGCTCAGATGGTAGAGCGCTCGCTTAGCATGCGAGAGGTACCGGGATCGATACCCGGCGCCTCCACTCTTTTTTGGTACTTTACTCTTTGGACAGTAACGTCCTGTTAACACGATGTAATCTAACGGATATTTGTAATTTAGACTTTATGGAAATAATTTTTTTAATGACTTATTTCCCGTGGACTGAATTAAGTCAACAAAGAACAAGTACTTTAGTTTCATTTACTTCAAACACTTTTGACGGGGCGTAGCTCGTACACAGAACCGTTCGATTAGCATGCGACAGGTTCTTTGATAAATACTCGGTGCCTCTAATTCTTTATTTCGTATGAAGTAATTCGAAGTGAAGTATTAAGATGACTCGATCATATAGAGGAAATATTTGTAATTTACACTTTTTTTTTATTATATTTTTGAACATATATTATCTCTTTCCACATAGAAGTCATTTTAAAACTCTAGTAATTGTACAATATTTAATAGAAAGCTTCCTGACGGGGGCGTAGCTCAGACAGTAGAGCGCTAGCTTGTTGTGCGAGTGGTAATGCTATCGTTTCCCGGCGCCTCCATTTCTCCTTTAGTATTCAGAAATTCGCAGAAAAACGTCCATTAACACAGTCATATAGAAAGAATATTTGCAACTTACACTTTCACAAATTATATTTTTGAACAAATATTATCTCTTGGCATATAGAGGAAATTTTTAAACTCTAGTACTTGTATTATATTTACTAGAAAAATTTCTGACGGGGGCGTAGCTCAGATTGTAGAGCGCTCGCTTAGCATGCGAGAGGTACTGGGATCGATACACTGCGCTTCCATTCAATTTCATTCAGCAATTCGAAGAAAAGCGCAAAATTAACACTACCATATAGATAGAATATTTAACACTTTTATTTTTTGAAATATTTTACAAAACAAAATTTACCTGTTTGAAAAATGAATGAGTATTCAGAAATTCGCAGAAAAACGTCCATTAACACAGTCATATAGAAAGAATATTTGCAACTTACACTTTCACAAATTATATTTTTGAACAAATATTATCTCTTGGCATATAGAGGAAATTTTTAAACTCTAGTACTTGTTTTATATTTACTAGAAATATTTCTGACGGGGGCGTAGCTCAGATTGTAGAGCGCTCGCTTAGCATGCGAGAGGTACCGGGATCGATACCCGGCGCCTCTATTCCTCTTTTTTACTTAGCAATGCAAAGAAAAACGCAATATTAAAACTACCATATAGACAAAATATTTGCTAATTTTAATTTTTGAAATATTTTCTTAAACAAAATGTACCTGTTTGAAAAATAAAACAATTTTTAAAATAATAGTATCTTCACTATATTTACTACCTATTTTAATAAAATTTTCGTAGTTTTTATTTTAGAGCGCTCGCTTAGCATGGGTGTTGTACTGGGATAGGTACCCGGTGCCTCCAATTCTTCTTTTCGTATTAATTTTTGGAAGTGAATTGTTAAGTTAATACGATCATATAGATGGAATATCTGTAATTTACACTTTAGAGAATTATATTTTTGAACAAATATTATCTCTTTGCACATAGAAGCCTTTTAAAACTCTAGTACTTGTACTATATTTACTAGAAATCTCTCTGACGGGGGCGTAGCTCAGATGGTAGAGCGCTCGCTTAGCATGCGAGAGGTACCGGGATCGATACCCGGCGCCTCCACTCTTTTTTCGTACTTTATTCTTTGGACAGTAACGTCCTGTTAACACGATGTAATTTAACGGATATTTGTAATTTAGACTTAATGGAAATAATTTTTTTAATGACTTATTTCCCGTGGACTGAATTAAGTCAACAAAGAACAAGTACTTTAGTTTCATTTACTTCAAACACTTTTGACGGGGCGTAGCTCGTACACAGAACCATTCGATTAGCATGCGACAGGTTCTGGGATAAATACCCGGTGCCTCTAATTCTTTATTTCGTATGAAGTAATTCGAAGTGAAGTATTAAGATGACTCGATCATATAGAGGAAATATTTGTAATTTACACTTTTTTTTATTATATTTTTGAACATATATTATCTCTTTCCACATAGAAGCCATTTTAAAACTCTAGTAATTGTACAATATTTAATAGAAAGCTTCCTGACGGGGGCGTAGCTCAGACAGTAGAGCGCTAGCTTGTTGTGCGAGTGGTAATGCTATCGTTTCCCGGCGCCTCCATTTCTCCTTTAGTATTCAGAAATTCGCAGAAAAACATCCATTAACACAGTCATATAGAAAGAATATTTGCAACTTACACTTTCACAAATTATATTTTTGAACAAATATTATCTCTTGGCATATAGCGGAAATTTTTAAACTCTAGTACTTGTATTATATTTACTAGAAATATTTCTGACGGGGGCGTAGCTCAGATTGTAGAGCGCTCGCTTAGCATGCGAGAGGTACTGGGATCGATACACTGCGCTTCCATTCCCTTTCATTCAGCAATTCGCAGAAAAACGCAAAATTAACACTACCATATAGATAGAATATTTGACACTTTTATTTTTTGAAATATTTTACAAAACAAAATTTACCTGTTTGAAAAATGAATGAGTATTCAGAAATTCGCAGAAAAACGTCCATTAACACAGTCATATAGAAAGAATATTTGCAACTTACACTTTCACAAATTATATTTTTGAACAAATATTATCTCTTGGCATATAGAGGAAATTTTTAAACTCTAGTACTTGTATTATATTTACTAGAAATATTTCTGACGGGGGCGTAGCTCAGATTGTAGAGCGCTCGCTTAGCATGCGAGAGGTACTGGGATCGATACCCGGCGCTTCCATTCCCTTTTATTCAGCAATTCGAAGAAAAACGCAAAATTAACACTACCATATAGATAGAATATTTGACACTTTTATTTTTTGAAATATTTTCCTAAACAAAATTTACCTGTTTGAAAAATGAAACCATTTTTAAAATACTAGTGCCTTTACTATACTTACTAAGAATTGTAATAAAAGTTGCGTAGTTTTTATTTTAGAGCTCTCTCTCTCTCTTAGCATAGAAGAAGTATAGGGATAGGTATACTGCGCCTCCTTTTCTCCTTTTCGTATTAAGCAATTCGCATAAAAGGGACCAGTTAAAACGATGACATCGATGGAATATTTGTAACTTACATTTTTTGTAATTATATGTTTGAACTAATTTTATATATATATATTTTTTTTTTACATAGAAGCCATTTTAAAACTTTAGTACTTGTAATATATTTAATATATAGCATTTTGTCGGGGACGTAGCTCAGATGGTAGAGCGCTCGCTTAGCATGCGAGAGGTACCGGGATCTATTTCTAGAGACTCCATAATTTTTTCGTATTTATCTATTCGCACACAAACGTCTTATAAACACGATCATATATATTGAATATTTGTAACTCAATCTATTTTAATTAAATTTTTGAGGGACTTTTTACCAGTGAATGGTATAAAGTATGTAAAAAACTAGTTTTTTGCTTCATTTATAAATAGAGCTCCATGAGGGGGCGTAGCTCAAATGGTAGAGCGCTCGCTTAGCATGCGAGAGGTACCGGGATCGATACCCGGCGCCTCCATTCCTCTTTTTTACTTAGCAATGCAAAGAAAAACGCAATGTTAAAACTACCATATAGACAAAAAATTTGCTAATTTTAATTTTTGAAATATTTTCTTAAACAAAATGTACCTGTTTGAAAAATAAAACAATTTTTAAAATAATAGTATCTTCGCTATATTTACTACCTATTTTAATAAAATTTTCATAGTTTTTCTTTTATTGCGCTCGCTTAGCATGGGTGTTGTACTGGGATAGGTACCCGGTGCCTCCAAATCTTCTTTTCGTATTAATTATTCGAAGTTAATTGTTAAGTTAATATGATCATATAGATGGAATATCTGTAATTTACACTTTAGAGAATTATATTTTTGAACAAATATTATCTCTTTGCACATAGAAGCCTTTTAAAACTCTAGTACTTGTACTATATTTACTAGAGATCTCTCAGACGGGGGCGTAGCTCAGATGGTAGAGCGCTCGCTTAGCATGCGAGAGGTACCGGGATCGATACCCGGCGCCTGCACTCTTTTTTCGTACTTTATTCTTTGGACAGTAACGTCCTGTTAACACGATGTAATTTAACGGATATTTGTAATTTGGACTTAATGGAAATAATTTTTTTAATGACTTTATTTCCCGTGGACTGAATTAAGTCAACAAAGAACAAGTACTTTAGTTTCATTTACTTCAAACACTTTTGACGGGGCGTAGCTCGTACACAGAACCGTTCGATTAGCATGCGACAGGTTCTGGGATAAATACCCGGTACCTCTAATTCTTTATTTCGTATGAAGTAATTCGAAGTGAAGCATTAAGATGACTCGATCATATAGAGGAAATATTTGTAATTTACACTTTTTTTTATTATATTTTTGAACATATATTATCTCTTTCCACATAGAAGCCATTTTAAAACTCTAGTAATTGTACAATATTTAATAGAAAGCTTCCTGACGGGGGCGTAGGTCAGACAGTAGAGCGCTAGCTTGTTGTGCGAGTGGTAATGCTATCGTTTCCCGGCGCCTCCATTTCTCCTTCAGTAATCAGAAATTCGCAGAAAAACGTCCATTAACACAGTCATATAGAAAGAATATTTGCAACTTACACTTTCACAAATTATATTTTTGAACAAATATTATCTCTTGGCATATAGAGGAAATTTTTAAACTCTAGTACTTGTATTATATTTACTAAAAATATTTCTGACGGGGTCGTAGCTCAGATTGTAGAGCGCTCGCTTAGCATGCGAGAGGTACTGGGATCGATACCCGGCGCTTCCATTCCCTTTTATTCAGCAATTCGAAGAAAAACGCAAAATTAGCACTACCATATAGATAGAATATTTGACTCTTTTATTTTTTGAAATATTTTCCTAAACAAAATTTACCTGTTTGAAAAATGAAACCATTTTTAAAATACTAGTGCCTTTACTATACTTACTAAGAATTGTAATAAAAGTTGCGTAGTTTTTATTTTAGAGCTCTCTCTCTCTCTCTTAGCATAGAAGAAGTATAGGGATAGGTATACTGCGCCTCCTTTTCTCCTTTTCGTATTAAGCAATTCGCATAAAAGGGACCAGTTAAAACGATGACATCGATGGAATATTTGTAACTTACATTTTTTGTAATTATATTTTTGAACTAATTTTATATATATATATATTTTTTTTTACATAGAAGCCATTTTAAAACTTTAGTACTTGTAATATATTTAATATATAGCATTTTGTCTTGGACGTAGCTCAGATGGTAGAGCGCTCGCTTAGCATGCGAGAGGTACCGGGATCTATTTCTAGAGACTCCATAATTTTTTCGTATTTATCTATTCGCACACAAACGTCTTATAAACACGATCATATATATTGAATATTTGTAACTCAATCGATTTTAATTAAATTTTTGAGGGACTTTTTACCAGTGAATGGAATAAAGTATTAAAAAACTAGTTTTTTGCTTCATTTATAAATTGAGCTCCACGAGGGGGCGTATCTCAGATGGTAGAGCGCTCGCTTAGCATGCGAGAGGTACCGGGAACGATACCCGGCGCCTCCATTCCTCTTTTTTACTTAGCAATGCAAAGAAAAACGCAATGTTAAAACAACCATATAGACAAAATATTTGCTAATTCTAATTTTTGAAATATTTTCTTAAACAAAATGTACCTGTTTGAAAAATAAAACAATTTTTAAAATAATAGTTTCTTCACTATATTTACTACCTATTTTAATAAAATTTTCGTAGTTTTTATTTTAGAGCGCTCGCTTAGCATGGGTGTTGTACTGGGATAGGTACCCGGTGCCTCCAAATCTTCTTTTCGTATTAATTATTCGAAGTTAATTGTTAAGTTAATATGATCATATAGATGGAATATCTGTAATTTACACTTTAGAGAATTATATTTTTGAACAAATATTATCTCTTTGCACATAGAAGCCTTTTAAAACTCTAGTACTTGTACTATATTTACTAGAAATCTCTCTGACGGGGGCGTAGCTCAGATGGTAGAGCGCTCGCTTAGCATGCGAGAGGTACCGGGATCGATACCCGGCGCCTCCACTCTTTTTTGGTACTTTACTCTTTGGACAGTAACGTCCTGTTAACACGATGTAATCTAACGGATATTTGTAATTTAGACTTTATGGAAATAATTTTTTTAATGACTTATTTCCCGTGGACTGAATTAAGTCAACAAAGAACAAGTACTTTAGTTTCATTTACTTCAAACACTTTTGACGGGGCGTAGCTCGTACACAGAACCGTTCGATTAGCATGCGACAGGTTCTTTGATAAATACTCGGTGCCTCTAATTCTTTATTTCGTATGAAGTAATTCGAAGTGAAGTATTAAGATGACTCGATCATATAGAGGAAATATTTGTAATTTACACTTTTTTTTTATTATATTTTTGAACATATTTTATCTCTTTCCACATAGAAGTCATTTTAAAACTCTAGTAATTGTACAATATTTAATAGAAAGCTTCCTGACGGGGGCGTAGCTCAGACAGTAGAGCGCTAGCTTGTTGTGCGAGTGGTAATGCTATCGTTTCCCGGCGCCTCCATTTCTCCTTTAGTATTCAGAAATTCGCAGAAAAACGTCCATTAACACAGTCATATAGAAAGAATATTTGCAACTTACACTTTCACAAATTATATTTTTGAACAAATATTATCTCTTGGCATATAGAGGAAATTTTTAAACTCTAGTACTTGTATTATATTTACTAGAAATATTTCTGACGGGGGCGTAGCTCAGATTGTAGAGCGCTCGCTTAGCATGCGAGAGGTACTGGGATCGATACACTGCGCTTCCATTCAATTTCATTCAGCAATTCGAAGAAAAGCGCAAAATTAACACTACCATATAGATAGAATATTTAACACTTTTATTTTTTGAAATATTTTACAAAACAAAATTTACCTGTTTGAAAAATGAATGAGTATTCAGAAATTCGCAGAAAAACGTCCATTAACACAGTCATATAGAAAGAATATTTGCAACTTACACTTTCACAAATTATATTTTTGAACAAATATTATCTCTTGGCATATAGAGGAAATTTTTAAACTCTAGTACTTGTTTTATATTTACTAGAAATATTTCTGACGGGGGCGTAGCTCAGATTGTAGAGCGCTCGCTTAGCATGCGAGAGGTACCGGGATCGATACCCGGCGCCTCTATTCCTCTTTTTTACTTAGCAATGCAAAGAAAAACGCAATATTAAAACTACCATATAGACAAAATATTTGCTAATTTTAATTTTTGAAATATTTTCTTAAACAAAATGTACCTGTTTGAAAAATAAAACAATTTTTAAAATAATAGTATCTTCACTATATTTACTACCTATTTTAATAAAATTTTCGTAGTTTTTATTTTAGAGCGCTCGCTTAGCATGGGTGTTGTACTGGGATAGGTACCCGGTGCCTCCAATTCTTCTTTTCGTATTAATTTTTGGAAGTGAATTGTTAAGTTAATACGATCATATAGATGGAATATCTGTAATTTACACTTTAGAGAATTATATTTTTGAACAAATATTATCTCTTTGCACATAGAAGCCTTTTAAAACTCTAGTACTTGTACTATATTTACTAGAAATCTCTCTGACGGGGGCGTAGCTCAGATGGTAGAGCGCTCGCTTAGCATGCGAGAGGTACCGGGATCGATACCCGGCGCCTCCACTCTTTTTTCGTACTTTATTCTTTGGACAGTAACGTCCTGTTAACACGATGTAATTTAACGGATATTTGTAATTTAGACTTAATGGAAATAATTTTTTTAATGACTTATTTCCCGTGGACTGAATTAAGTCAACAAAGAACAAGTACTTTAGTTTCATTTACTTCAAACACTTTTGACCGGGCGTAGCTCGTACACAGAACCATTCGATTAGCATGCGACAGGTTCTGGGATAAATACCCGGTGCCTCTAATTCTTTATTTCGTATGAAGTAATTCGAAGTGAAGTATTAAGATGACTCGATCATATAGAGGAAATATTTGTAATTTACACTTTTTTTTATTATATTTTTGAACATATATTATCTCTTTCCACATAGAAGCCATTTTAAAACTCTAGTAATTGTACAATATTTAATAGAAAGCTTCCTGACGGGGGCGTAGCTCAGACAGTAGAGCGCTAGCTTGTTGTGCGAGTGGTAATGCTATCGTTTCCCGGCGCCTCCATTTCTCCTTTAGTATTCAGAAATTCGCAGAAAAACATCCATTAACACAGTCATATAGAAAGAATATTTGCAACTTACACTTTCACAAATTATATTTTTGAACAAATATTATCTCTTGGCATATAGCGGAAATTTTTAAACTCTAGTACTTGTATTATATTTACTAGAAATATTTCTGACGGGGGCGTAGCTCAGATTGTAGAACGCTCGCTTAGCATGCGAGAGGTACTGGGATCGATACACTGCGCTTCCATTCCCTTTCATTCAGCAATTCGCAGAAAAACGCAAAATTAACACTACCATATAGATAGAATATTTGACACTTTTATTTTTTGAAATATTTTACAAAACAAAATTTACCTGTTTGAAAAATGAATGAGTATTCAGAAATTCGCAGAAAAACGTCCATTAACACAGTCATATAGAAAGAATATTTGCAACTTACACTTTCACAAATTATATTTTTGAACAAATATTATCTCTTGGCATATAGAGGAAATTTTTAAACTCTAGTACTTGTATTATATTTACTAGAAATATTTCTGACGGGGGCGTAGCTCAGATTGTAGAGCGCTCGCTTAGCATGCGAGAGGTACTGGGATCGATACCCGGCGCTTCCATTCCCTTTTATTCAGCAATTCGAAGAAAAACGCAAAATTAACACTACCATATAGATAGAATATTTGACACTTTTATTTTTTGAAATATTTTCCTAAACAAAATTTACCTGTTTGAAAAATGAAACCATTTTTAAAATACTAGTGCCTTTACTATACTTACTAAGAATTGTAATAAAAGTTGCGTAGTTTTTATTTTAGAGCTCTCTCTCTCTCTTAGCATAGAAGAAGTATAGGGATAGGTATACTGCGCCTCCTTTTCTCCTTTTCGTATTAAGCAATTCGCATAAAAGGGACCAGTTAAAACGATGACATCGATGGAATATTTGTAACTTACATTTTTTGTAATTATATTTTTGAACTAATTTTATATATATATATTTTTTTTTTACATAGAAGCCATTTTAAAACTTTAGTACTTGTAATATATTTAATATATAGCATTTTTTCGGGGACGTAGCTCAGATGGTAGAGCGCTCGCTTAGCATGCGAGAGGTACCGGGATCTATTTCTAGAGACTCCATAATTTTTTCGTATTTATCTATTCGCACACAAACGTCTTATAAACACGATCATATATATTGAATATTTGTAACTCAATCTATTTTAATTAAATTTTTGAGGGACTTTTTACCAGTGAATGGTATAAAGTATGTAAAAAACTAGTTTTTTGCTTCATTTATAAATAGAGCTCCATGAGGGGGCGTAGCTCAAATGGTAGAGCGCTCGCTTAGCATGCGAGAGGTACCGGGATCGATACCCGGCGCCTCCATTCCTCTTTTTTACTTAGCAATGCAAAGAAAAACGCAATGTTAAAACTACCATATAGACAAAAAATTTGCTAATTTTAATTTTTGAAATATTTTCTTAAACAAAATGTACCTGTTTGAAAAATAAAACAATTTTTAAAATAATAGTATCTTCGCTATATTTACTACCTATTTTAATAAAATTTTCATAGTTTTTCTTTTATTGCGCTCGCTTAGCATGGGTGTTGTACTGGGATAGGTACCCGGTGCCTCCAAATCTTCTTTTCGTATTAATTATTCGAAGTTAATTGTTAAGTTAATATGATTATATAGATGGAATATCTGTAATTTACACTTTAGAGAATTATATTTTTGAACAAATATTATCTCTTTGCACATAGAAGCCATTTAAAACTCTAGTACTTGTACTATATTTACTACAAATCTCTCTGACGGGGGCGTAGCTCAGATGGTAGAGCGCTCGCTTAGCATGCGAGAGGTACCGGGATCGATACCCGGCGCCTCCACTCTTTTTTGGTACTTTACTCTTTGGACAGTAACGTCCTGTTAACACGATGTAATCTAACGGATATTTGTAGTTTAGACTTTATGGAAATAATTTTTTTAATGACTTATTTCCCGTGGACTGAATTAAGTCAACAAAGAACAAGTACTTTAGTTTCATTTACTTCAAACACTTTTGACGGGGCGTAGCTCGTACACAGAACCGTTCGATTAGCATGCGACAGGTTCTTTGATAAATACTCGGTGCCTCTAATTCTTTATTTCGTATGAAGTAATTCGAAGTGAAGTATTAAGATGACTCGATCATATAGAGGAAATATTTGTAATTTACACTTTTTTTTTATTATATTTTTGAACATATATTATCTCTTTCCACATAGAAGTCATTTTAAAACTCTAGTAATTGTACAATATATAATAGAAAGCTTCCTGACGGGGGCGTAGCTCAGACAGTAGAGCGCTAGCTTGTTGTGCGAGTGGTAATGCTATCGTTTCCCGGCGCCTCCATTTCTCCTTTAGTATTCAGAAATTCGCAGAAAAACGTCCATTAACACAGTCATATAGAAAGAATATTTGCAACTTACACTTTCACAAATTATATTTTTGAACAAATATTATCTCTTGGCATATAGAGGAAATTTTTAAACTCTAGTACTTGTATTATATTTACTAGAAAAATTTCTGACGGGGGCGTAGCTCAGATTGTAGAGCGCTCGCTTAGCATGCGAGAGGTACTGGGATCGATACACTGCGCTTCCATTCAATTTCATTCAGCAATTCGAAGAAAAACGCAAAATTAACACTACCATATAGATAGAATATTTAACACTTTTATTTTTTGAAATATTTTACAAAACAAAATTTACCTGTTTGAAAAATGAATGAGTATTCAGAAATTCGCAGAAAAACGTCCATTAACACAGTCATATAGAAAGAATATTTGCAACTTACACTTTCACAAATTACATTTTTGAACAAATATTATCTCTTGGCATATAGAGGAAATTTTTAAACTCTAGTACTTGTATTATATTTACTAGAAATATTTCTGACGGGGGCGTAGTTCAGATTGTAGAGCGCTCGCTTAGCATGCGAGAGGTACTGGGATCGATACACGGCGCTTCCATTCCCTTTCATTCAGCAATTCGAAGAAAAACGCAAAATTAACACTACCATATAGATAGAATATTTGACACTTTTATTTTTTGAAATATTTTCCTACACAAAATTTACCTGTTTGAAAAATGAAACCATTTTTAAAATACTAGTGCCTTTACTATACTTACTAAGAATTGTAATAAAAGTTGCGTAGTTTTTATTTGAGAGCTCTCTCTCTCTCTTAGCATAGAAGAAGTATAGGGATAGGTATACTGCGCCTCCTTTTCTCCTTTTCGTATTAAGCAATTCGCATAAAAGGGACCAGTTAAAACGATGACATCGATGGAATATTTGTAACTTACATTTTTTGTAATTATATTTTTGAACTAATTTTATATATATTTTTTTTTACATAGAAGCCATTTTAAAACTTTAGTACTTGTAATATATTTAATATATAGCTTTTTGTCGGGGACGTAGCTCAGATGGTAGAGCGCTCGCTTAGCATGCGAGAGGTACCGGGATCTATTTCTAGAGACTCCATAATTTTTTCGTATTTATCTATTCGCACACAAACGTCTTATAAACACGATCATATATATTGAGTATTTGTAACTCAATCGATTTTAATTAAATTTTTGAGGGACTTTTTACCAGTGAATGGAATAAAGTATTAAAAAACTAGTTTTTTGCTTCATTTATAAATAGAGCACCACGAGGGGGCGTAGCTCAGATGGTAGAGCGCTCGCTTAGCATGCGAGAGGTACCGGGATCGATACCCGGCGCCTCCATTCTTCTTTTTTACTTAGCAATGCAAAGAAAAACGCAATGTTAAAACTACCATATAGACAAAATATTTGCTAATTCTAATTTTTGAAATATTTTCTTAAACAAAATGTACCTGTTTGAAAAATAAAACAATTTTTAAAATAATAGTTTCTTCACTATATTTACTACCTATTTTAATAAAATTTTCGTAGTTTTTATTTTAGAGCGCTCGCTTAGCATGGGTGTTGTACTGGGATAGGTACCCGGTGCCTCCAATTCTTCTTTTCGTATTAATTATTCGAAGTTAATTGTTAAGTTAATACGATCATATCAATGGAATATCTGTAATTTACACTTTAGAGAACTATATTTTTGAACAAATATTATCTCTTTGCACATAGAAGCCATTTAAAACTCTAGTACTTGTACTATATTTACTAGAAATCTCTCCTACGGGGGAGTAGCTCAGATGGTAGAGCGCTCGCTTAGCATGCGAGAGGTACCGGGATCGATACCCGGCGCTTCCACTCTTTTTTGGTACTTTACTCTCTGGACAGTAACGTCCTGTTAACACGATGTAATCTAACGGATATTTGTAATTTAGACTTTATGAAAATAATTTTTTAATTACTTATTTCCCGTGGACTGAATTAAGTCAACAAAGAACAAGTACTTTAGTTTCATTTACTTCAAACACTTTTGACGGGGTGTAGCTCGTACACAGAACCGTTCGATTAGCATGCGACAGGTTCTGGGATAAATACCCGGTACCTATAATTCTTTATTTCGTATGAAGTAATTCGAAGTGAAGCATTAAGATGACTCGATCATATAGAGGAAATATTTGTAATTTACACTTTTTTTTATTATATTTTTGAACATATATTATCTCTTTCCACATAGAAGCCATTTTAAAACTCTAGTAATTGTACAATATTTAATAGAAAGCTTCCTGACGGGGGCGTAGCTCAGACAGTAGAGCGCTAGCTTGTTGTGCGAATGGTAATGCAATCGTTTCCCGGCGCCTCCATTTCTCCTTTAGTATTCAGAAATTCGCAGAAAAACGTCCATTAACACAGTCATATAGAAAGAATATTTGCAACTTACACTTTCACAAATTATATTTTTGAACAAATATTATCTCTTGGCATATAGAGGAAATTTTTAAACTCTAGTACTTGTATTATATTTACTAGATATATTTCTGACGGGGGCGTAGCTCAGATTGTAGAGCGCTCGCTTGGAATGCGAGAGGTACCGGGATCGATACCCGGCGCTTCCATTCCCTTTTATTCAGCAATTCGAAGAAAAACGCAAAATTAACACTACCATATAGATAGAATATTTGACACTTTTATTTTTTGAAATATTTTCCTAAACAAAATTTACCTGTTTGAAAAATGAAACCATTTTTAAAATACTAGTGCCTTTACTATACTTACTAAGAATTGTAATGAAAGTTGCGTAGTTTTTATTTTAGACCTCTCTCTCTCTTAGCATAGAAGAAGTATAGGGATAGGTATACTGCGCCTCCTTTTCTCCTTTTCGTATTAAGCAATTCGCATAAAAGGGACCAGTTAAAATGATGACATCGATGGAATATTTGTAACTTACATTTTTTGTAATTATATTTTTGAACTAATTTTATATATATATATTTTTTTACATAGAAGCCATTTTAAAACTTTAGTACTTGTAATATATTTAATATATAGCATTTTGTCGGGGACGTAGCTCAGATGGTAGAGCGCTCGCTTAGCATGCGAGAGGTACCGGGATCTATTTCTAGAGACTCCATAATTTTTTCGTATTTATCTATTCGCACACAAACGTCTTATAAACACGATCATATATATTGAATATTTGTAACTCAATCTATTTTAATTAAATTTTTGAGGGACTTTTTACCAGTGAATGGAATAAAGTATTAAAAAACTAGTTTTTTGCTTCATTTATAAATAGAGCTCCATGAGGGGGCGTAGCTCAGATGGTAGAGCGCTCGCTTAGCATGCGAGAGGTACCGGGATCGATACCCGGCGCCTCCAATCCTCTTTTTTACTTAGCAATGCAAAGAAAAACGCAATGTTAAAACTACCATATAGACAAAATATTTGCTAATTTTAATTTTTGAAATATTTTCTTTAACAAAATGTACCTGTTTGAAAAATAAAACAATTTTTAAAATAATAGTATCTTCGCTATATTTACTACCTATTTTAATAAAATTTTCATAGTTTTTATTTTAGTGCGCTCGCTTAGCATGGGTGTTGTACTGGGATAGGTACCCGGTGCCTCCAAATCTTCTTTTCGTATTAATTATTCGAAGTTAATTGTTAAGTTAATATGATCATATAGATGGAATATCTGTAATTTACACTTTAGAGAATTATATTTTTGAACAAATATTATCTCTTTGCACATAGAAGCCTTTTAAAACTCTAGTACTTGTACTATATTTACTGGAAATCTCTCTGACGGGGGCGTAGCTCAGATGGTAGAGCGCTCGCTTAGCATGCGAGAGGTACCGGGATCGATACCCGGCGCCTCCACTCTTTTTTGGTACTTTACTCTTTGGACAGTAACGTCCTGTTAACACGATGTAATCTAACGGATATTTGTAATTTAGACTTTATGGAAATAATTTTTTTAATGACTTATTTCCCGTGGACTGAATTAAGTCAACAAAGAACAAGTACTTTAGTTTCATTTACTTCAAACACTTTTGACGGGGCGTAGCTCGTACACAGAACCGTTCGATTAGCATGCGACAGGTTCTTTGATAAATACTCGGTGCCTCTAATTCTTTATTTCGTATGAAGTAATTCGAAGTGAAGTATTAAGATGACTCGATCATATAGAGGAAATATTTGTAATTTACACTTTTTTTTTATTATATTTTTGAACATATATTATCTCTTTCCACATAGAAGTCATTTTAAAACTCTAGTAATTGTACAATATTTAATAGAAAGCTTCCTGACGGGGGCGTAGCTCAGACAGTAGAGCGCTAGCTTGTTGTGCGAGTGGTAATGCTATCGTTTCCCGGCGCCTCCATTTCTCCTTTAGTATTCAGAAATTCGCAGAAAAACCTCCATTAACACAGTCATATAGAAAGAATATTTGCAACTTACACTTTCACAAATTATATTTTTGAACAAATATTATCTCTTGGCATAGAGAGGAAATTTTTAAACTCTAGTACTTGTATTATATTTACTAGAAAAATTTCTGACGGGGGCGTAGCTCAGATTGTAGAGCGCTCGCTTAGCATGCGAGAGGTACTGGGATCGATACACTGCGCTTCCATTCAATTTCATTCAGCAATTCGAAGTAAAACGCAAAATTAACACTACCATATCGATAGAATATTTAACACTTTTATTTTTTGAAATATTTTACAAAACAAAATTTACCTGTTTGAAAAATGAATGAGTATTCAGAAATTCGCAGAAAAACGTCCATTAACACAGTCATATAGAAAGAATATTTGCAACTTACACTTTCACAAATTATATTTTTGAACAAATATTATCTCTTGGCATATAGAGGAAATTTTTAAACTCTAGTACTTGTATTATATTTACTAGAAATATTTCTGACGTGGGCGTAGCTCAGATTGTAGAGCGCTCGCTTAGCATGCGAGAGGTACTGGGATCGATACACGGCGCTTCCATTCCCTTTCATTCAGCAATTCGAAGAAAAACACAAAATTAAAACTACCATATAGATAGAATATTTGACACTTTTATTTTTTGAAATATTTTCCTAAACAAAATTTACCTGTTTGAAAAATGAAACCATTTTTAAAATACTAGTGCCTTTACTATACTTACTAAGAATTGTAATAAAAGTTGCTTAGTTTTTATTTTAGAGCTCTCTCTCTCTTAGCATAGAAGAAGTATAGGGATAGATATACTGCGCCTCCTTTTCTCCTTTTCGTATTAAGCAATTCGCATAAAAGGGACCAGTTAAAACGATGACATCGATGGAATATTTGTAACTTACATTTTTTGTAATTATATTTTTGAACTAATTTTATATATATTTTTTTTTACATAGAAGCTATTTTAAAACTTTAGTACTTGTAATATATTTAATATATAGCTTTTTGTCGGGGACATAGCTCAGATGGTAGAGCGCTCGCTTAGCATGCGAGAGGTACCGGGATCTATTTCTAGAGACTCCATAATTTTTTCGTATTTATCTATTCGCACACAAACGTCTTATAAACACGATCATATATATTGAATATTTGTAACTCAATCGATTTTAATTAAATTTTTGAGGGACTTTTTACCAGTGAATGGAATAAAGTATGTAAAAAACTAGTTTTTTGCTTCATTTATAAATAGAGCTCCACGAGGGGGCGTAGCTCAGATGGTAGAGCGCTCGCTTAGCATGCGAGAGGTACCGGGATAGATACCCGGCGCCTCCATTCCTCTTGTTTACTTAGCAATGCAAAGAAAAACGCAATGTTAAAACTACCATAGAGACGAAATATTTGCTAATTTTAATTTTTGAAATATTTTCTTTAACAAAATGTACCTGTTTGAAAAATAAAACAATTTTTAAAATAATAGTATCTTCACTATATTTACTACCTATTTTAATAAAATTTTCGTAGTTTTTATTTTAGAGCGCTCGCTTAGCATGGGTGTTGTACTTGGATAGGTACCGTGTGCCTCAAATTCTTCTTTTCGTATTAATTATTCGAAGTGAATTGTTAAGTTAATACGATCATATAGATGGAATATCTGTAATTTACACTTTAGAGAATTATATTTTTCAATAAATATTATCTCTCTGCACATAGAAGCCTTTTAAAACTCTAATACTTGTACTATATTTACTAGAAATCTCTCTGACGGGGGCGTAGCTCAGATGGTAGAGCGCTCGCTTAGCGCCTCCACTCCTTTTTCGTACTTTACTGTTTGGACAGTAACGTCCTGTTAACAAGATGTAATCTAACGGATATTTGTAATTTAGAAATATTTTCCTAAACAAAATTTACCTGTTTGAAAAATGAAACCATTTTTAAAATACAAGTGCCTTTACTATACTTACTAAGAATTGTAATAAAAGTTGCGTAGTTTTTATTTTAGAGCTCTCTCTCTCTTAGCATAGAAGAAGTATAGGGATAGGTATACTGCGCCTCCTTTTCTCCTTTTCGTATTAAGCAATTCGCATAAAAGGGACCAGTTAAAACGATGACATCGATGGAATATTTGTAACTTACATTTTTTGTAATTATATTTTTGAACTAATTTTATATATATTTTTTTTTACATAGAAGCTATTTTAAAACTTTAGTACTTGTAATATATTTAATATATAGCTTTTTGTCGGGGACGTAGCTCAGATGGTAGAGCGCTCGCTTAGCATGCGAGAGGTACCGGGATCTATTTCTAGAGACTCCATAATTTTTTCGTATTTATCTATTCGCACACAAACGTCTTATAAACACGATCATATATATTGAATATTTGTAACTCAATCGATTTTAATTAAATTTTTGAGGGACTTTTTACCAGTGAATGGAATAAAGTATGTAAAAAACTAGTTTTTTGCTTCATTTATAAATAGAGCTCCACGAGGGGGGCGTAGCTCAGATGGTAGAGCGCTCGCTTAGCATGCGAGAGGTACCGGGATAGATACCCGGCGCCTCCATTCCTCTTGTTTACTTAGCAATGCAAAGAAAAACGCAATGTTAAAACTACCATAGAGACGAAATATTTGCTAATTTTAATTTTTGAAATATTTTCTTTAACAAAATGTACCTGTTTGAAAAATAAAACAATTTTTAAAATAATAGTATCTTCACTATATTTACTACCTATTTTAATAAAATTTTCGTAGTTTTTATTTTAGAGCGCTCGCTTAGCATGGGTGTTGTACTTGGATAGGTACCGTGTGCCTCAAATTCTTCTTTTCGTATTAATTATTCGAAGTGAATTGTTAAGTTAATACGATCATATAGATGGAATATCTGTAATTTACACTTTAGAGAATTATATTTTTCGACAAATATTATCTCTCTGCACATAGAAGCCTTTTAAAACTCTAATACTTGTACTATATTTACTAGAAATCTCTCTGACGGGGGCGTAGCTCAGATGGTAGAGCGCTCGCTTAGCGCCTCCACTCCTTTTTCGTACTTTACTGTTTGGACAGTAACGTCCTGTTAACAAGATGTAATCTAACGGATATTTGTAATTTAGAAATATTTTCCTAAACAAAATTTACCTGTTTGAAAAATGAAACCATTTTTAAAATACTAGTGCCTTTACTATACTTACTAAGAATTGTAATAAAAGTTGCGTAGTTTTTATTTTAGAGCTCTCTCTCTCTTAGCATAGAAGAAGTATAGGGATAGGTATACTGCGCCTCCTTTTCTCCTTTTAGTATTAAGCAATTCGCATAAAAGGGACCAGTTAAAACGATGACATCGATGGAATATTTGTAACTTACATTTTTTGTAATTATATTTTTGAACTAATTTTATATATATATTTTTTTTTACATAGAAGCCATTTTAAAACTTTAGTACTTGTATTATATTTAATATATAGCATTTTGTCGGGGACGTAGCTCAGATGGTAGAGCGCTCGCTTAGCATGCGAGAGGTACCGGGATCTATTTCTAGAGACTCCATAATTTTTTCGTATTTATCTATTCGCACACAAACGTCTTATAAACACGATCATATATATTGAATATTTGTAACTCAATATATTTTAATTAAATTTTTGAGGGACTTTTTACCAGTGAATGGAATAAAGTATGTAAAAAACTAGTTTTTTGCTTCATTTATAAATAGAGCTCCATGAGGGGGCGTAGCTCAAATGGTAGAGCGCTCGCTTAACATGCGAGAGGTACCGGGATAGATACCCGGCGCCTCCATTCCTCTTTTTTACTTAGCAATGCAAATAAAAACGCAATGTTAAAACTACCATATAGACAAAATATTTGCTAATTTTAATTTTTGAAATATTTTCTTAAACAAAATGTTCCTGTTTGAAAAGTAAAACAATTTTTAAAATAATAGTATCTTCGCTATATTTACTACCTATTTTAATAAAATTTTCATAGTTTTTATTTTAGTGCGCTCGCTTAGCATGGGTGTTGTACTGGGATAGGTACCCGGTGCCTCCAAAACTTCTTTTCGTATTAATTATTCGAAGTTAATTGTTAAGTTAATATGATCATATAGATGGAATATCTGTAATTTACACTTTAGAGAATTATATTTTTGAACAAACATTATCTCTTTGCACATAGAAGCCTTTTAAAACTCTAGTACTTGTACTATATTTACTAGAAATCTCTCTGACGGGGGCGTAGCTCAGATGGTAGAGCGCTCGCTTAGCGCCTCCACTCCTTTTTCGTACTTTACTGTTTGGACAGTAACGTCCTGTTAACAAGATGTAATCTAACGGATATTTGTAATTTAGAAATATTTTCCTAAACAAAATTTACCTGTTTGAAAAATGAAACCATTTTTAAAATACAAGTGCCTTTACTATACTTACTAAGAATTGTAATAAAAGTTGCGTAGTTTTTATTTTAGAGCTCTCTCTCTCTTAGCATAGAAGAAGTATAGGGATAGGTATACTGCGCCTCCTTTTCTCCTTTTCGTATTAAGCAATTCGCATAAAAGGGACCAGTTAAAACGATGACATCGATGGAATATTTGTAACTTACATTTTTTGTAATTATATTTTTGAACTAATTTTATATATATTTTTTTTTACATAGAAGCTATTTTAAAACTTTAGTACTTGTAATATATTTAATATATAGCTTTTTGTCGGGGACGTAGCTCAGATGGTAGAGCGCTCGCTTAGCATGCGAGAGGTACCGGGATCTATTTCTAGAGACTCCATAATTTTTTCGTATTTATCTATTCGCACACAAACGTCTTATAAACACGATCATATATATTGAATATTTGTAACTCAATCGATTTTAATTAAATTTTTGAGGGACTTTTTACCAGTGAATGGAATAAAGTATGTAAAAAACTAGTTTTTTGCTTCATTTATAAATAGAGCTCCACGAGGGGGGCGTAGCTCAGATGGTAGAGCGCTCGCTTAGCATGCGAGAGGTACCGGGATAGATACCCGGCGCCTCCATTCCTCTTGTTTACTTAGCAATGCAAAGAAAAACGCAATGTTAAAACTACCATAGAGACGAAATATTTGCTAATTTTAATTTTTGAAATATTTTCTTTAACAAAATGTACCTGTTTGAAAAATAAAACAATTTTTAAAATAATAGTATCTTCACTATATTTACTACCTATTTTAATAAAATTTTCGTAGTTTTTATTTTAGAGCGCTCGCTTAGCATGGGTGTTGTACTTGGATAGGTACCGTGTGCCTCAAATTCTTCTTTTCGTATTAATTATTCGAAGTGAATTGTTAAGTTAATACGATCATATAGATGGAATATCTGTAATTTACACTTTAGAGAATTATATTTTTCGACAAATATTATCTCTCTGCACATAGAAGCCTTTTAAAACTCTAATACTTGTACTATATTTACTAGAAATCTCTCTGACGGGGGCGTAGCTCAGATGGTAGAGCGCTCGCTTAGCGCCTCCACTCCTTTTTCGTACTTTACTGTTTGGACAGTAACGTCCTGTTAACAAGATGTAATCTAACGGATATTTGTAATTTAGAAATATTTTCCTAAACAAAATTTACCTGTTTGAAAAATGAAACCATTTTTAAAATACTAGTGCCTTTACTATACTTACTAAGAATTGTAATAAAAGTTGCGTAGTTTTTATTTTAGAGCTCTCTCTCTCTTAGCATAGAAGAAGTATAGGGATAGGTATACTGCGCCTCCTTTTCTCCTTTTAGTATTAAGCAATTCGCATAAAAGGGACCAGTTAAAACGATGACATCGATGGAATATTTGTAACTTACATTTTTTGTAATTATATTTTTGAACTAATTTTATATATATATTTTTTTTTACATAGAAGCCATTTTAAAACTTTAGTACTTGTATTATATTTAATATATAGCATTTTGTCGGGGACGTAGCTCAGATGGTAGAGCGCTCGCTTAGCATGCGAGAGGTACCGGGATCTATTTCTAGAGACTCCATAATTTTTTCGTATTTATCTATTCGCACACAAACGTCTTATAAACACGATCATATATATTGAATATTTGTAACTCAATATATTTTAATTAAATTTTTGAGGGACTTTTTACCAGTGAATGAAATAAAGTATGTAAAAAACTAGTTTTTTGCTTCATTTATAAATAGAGCTCCATGAGGGGGCGTAGCTCAAATGGTAGAGCGCTCGCTTAACATGCGAGAGGTACCGGGATCGATACCCGGCGCCTCCATTCCTCTTTTTTACTTAGCAATGCAAATAAAAACGCAATGTTAAAACTACCATATAGACAAAATATTTGCTAATTTTAATTTTTGAAATATTTTCTTAAACAAAATGTTCCTGTTTGAAAAGTAAAACAATTTTTAAAATAATAGTATCTTCGCTATATTTACTACCTATTTTAATAAAATTTTCATAGTTTTTATTTTAGTGCGCTCGCTTAGC
Organism: Linyphia triangularis; assembly: GCA_963978545.1. NCBI lineage: Eukaryota > Metazoa > Arthropoda > Arachnida > Araneae > Linyphiidae > Linyphia > Linyphia triangularis. Next base: position 77,125,088 of record OZ021729.1, read on the forward strand.
ATGGGTGTTGTACTGGGATAGGTACCCGGTGCCTCCAAAACTTCTTTTCGTATTAATTATTCGAAGTTAATTGTTAAGTTAATATGATCATATAGATGGAATATCTGTAATTTACACTTTAGAGAATTATATTTTTGAACAAACATTATCTCTTTGCACATAGAAGCCTTTTAAAACTCTAGTACTTGTACTATATTTACTAGAAATCTCTCTGACGGGGGCGTAGCTCAGATGGTAGAGCGCTCGCTTAGCATGCGAGAGGTACCGGGATCGATACCCGGCGCCTCCACTTTTTTTTAGTACTTTACTCTTTGGACAGTAACGTCCTGTTAACACGATGTAATCTAACGTATATTTGTAATTTAGACTTTATGGAAATAATTTTTTTAATGACTTATTTCCCGTGGACTGAATTAAGTCAACAAAGAACAAGTACTTTAGTTTCATTTATTTCAAACACTTTTAACGGGGCGTAGCTCGTACACAGAACCGTTCGATTAGCATGCGACAGGTTCTTTGATAAATACTCGGTGCCTCTAATTCTTTATTTCGTATGAAGTAATTCGAAGTGAAGTATTAAGATGACTCGATCATATAGAGGAAATATTTGTAATTTACACTTTTTTTTATTATATTTTTGAACATATATTATCTCTTTCCACATAGAAGCCATTTTAAAACTCTAGTAATTGTACAATATTTAATAGAAAGCTTCCTGACGGGGGCGTAGCTCAGACAGTAGAGCGCTAGCTTGTTGTGCGAGTGGTAATGCTATCGTTTCCCGGCGCCTCCATTTCTCCTTTAGTATTCAGAAATTCGCAGAAAAACGTCCATTAACACAGTCATATAGAAAGAATATTTGCAACTTACACTTTCACAAATTATATTTTTGAACAAATATTATCTCTTGGCATATAGAGGAAATTTTTAAACTCTAGTACTTGTATTATATTTACTAGAAATATTTCTGACGGGCGCTTAGCTCAGATTGTAGAGCGCTCGCTTAGCATGCGAGAGGTACTGGGATCGATACACGGCGCTTCCATTCCCTTTCATTCAGCAATTCGAAGAAAAACGCAAAATTAACACTACCATATAGATAGAATATTTGACACTTTTATTTTTTGAAATATTTTACAAAACAAAATTTACCTGTTTGAAAAATGAATGAGTATTCAGAAATTCGCAGAAAAACGTCCATTAACACAGTCATATAGAAAGAATATTTGCAACTTACACTTTCACAAATTATATTTTTGAACAAATGATATCTCTTGGTATATAGAGGAAATTTTTAAACTCTAGTACTTGTATTATATTTACTAGAAATATTTCTGACGGGGGCGTAGCTCAGATTGTAGAGCGCTCGCTTAGCATGCGAGAGGTACTGGGATCGATACACGGCGCTTCCATTCCCTTTCATTCAGCAATTCGAAGAAAAACGCAAAATTAACACTACCATATAGATAGAATATTTGACACTTTTATTTTTTGAAATATTTTCCTAAACAAAATTTACCTGTTTGAAAAATAAAACAATTTTTAAAATAATAGTATCTTCACTATATTTACTACCTATTTTAATAAAATTTTCGTAGTTTTTATTTTAGAGCGCTCGCTTAGCATGGGTGTTGTACTGGGATAGGTACCCGGTGCCTCCAAATCTTCTTTTCGTATTAATTATTCGAAGTTAATTGTTAAGTTAATATGATCATATAGAAGGAATATCTGTAATTTACACTTTAGAGAATTATATTTTTGAACAAATATTATCTCTTTGCACATAGAAGCCTTTTAAAACTCTAGTACTTGTACTATATTTACTAGAAATCTCTCTGACGGGGGCGTAGCTCAGATGGTAGAGCGCTCGCTAAGCATGCGAGAGGTACCGGGATCGATACCCGGCGCCTCCACTCTTTTTTGGTACTTTACTCTTTGGACAGTAACGTCCTGTTAACACGATGTAATCTAACGGATATTTGTAATTTAGACTTTATGGAAATAATTTTTTTAATGACTTATTTCCCGTGGACTGAATTAAGTCAACAAAGAACAAGTACTTTAGTTTCATTTACTTCAAACACACTTGACGGGGCGTAGCTCGTACACAGAACCGTTCGATTAGCATGCGACAGGTTCTGGGATAAATACCCGGTGCCTCTAATTCCTTATTTCGTATGAAAAAATTCGAAGTGAAGTATTAAGATGACTCGATCATATAGAGGAAATATTTGTAATTTACACTTTTTTTTATTATATTTTTGAACATATATTATCTCTTTCCACATAGAAGCCATTTTAAAACTCTAGTAATTGTACAATATTTAATAGAAAGCTTCCTGACGGGGGCGTAGCTCAGACAGTAGAGCGCTAGCTTGTTGTGCGAGTGGTAATGCTATCGTTTCCCGGCGCCTCCATTTCTCCTTTAGTATTCAGAAATTCGCAGAAAAACGTCCATTAACACAGTCATATAGAAAGAATATTTGCAACTTACACTTTCACAAATTATATTTTTGAACAAATATTATCTCTTGGCATATAGAGGAAATTTTTAAACTCTAGTACTTGTATTATATTTACTAGAAATATTTCTGATGGGGGCGTAGCTCAGATGGTAGAGCGCTCGCTTAGCATGCGAGAGGTACCGGGATCGATACCCGGTGCTTCCATTCCCTTTTGTTCAGCAATTCGAAGAAAAACGCAAAATTAAAACTACCATATAGATAGAATATTTGACACTTTTATTTTTTGAAATATTTTCCTAAACAAAATTTACCTGTTTGAAAAATGAAACCATTTTTAAAATACTAGTGCCTTTACTATACTTACTAAGAATTGTAATAAAAGTTGCGTAGTTTTTATTTTAGAGCTCTTTCTCTCTTAGCATAGAAGAAGTATAGGGATAGGTATACTGCGCCTCCTTTTCTCCTTTTCGTATTAAGCAATTCGCATAAAAGGGACCAGTTAAAACGATGACATCGATGGAATATTTGTAACTTACATTTTTTGTAATTATATTTTTGAACTAATTTTATATATATATTTTTTTTACATAGAAGCCATTTTAAAACTTTAGTACTTGTAATATATTTAATATATAGCTTTTTGTCGGGGACGTAGCTCAGATGGTAGAGCGCTCGCTTAGCATGCGAGAGGTACCGGGATCTATTTCTAGAGACTCCATAATTTTTTCGTATTTATCTATTCGCACACAAACGTCTTATAAACACGATCATATATATTGAATATTTGTAACTCAATCGATTTTAATTAAATTTTTGATGGACTTTTTACCAGTGAATGGAATAAAGTATGTAAAAAACTAGTTTTTTGCTTCATTTATAAATAGAGCTCCACGAGGGGGCGTAGCTCAGATGGTAGAGCGCTCGCTTAGCATGCGAGAGGTACCGGGATCGATACCCGGCGCCTCCATTCCTCTTTTTTACTTAGCAATGCAAAGAAAAACGCAATATTAAAACTACCATATAGACAAAATATTTGCTAATTTTAATTTTTGAAATATTTCCTTAAACAAAATGTACCTGTTTGAAAAATAAAACAATTTTTAAAATAATAGTATCTTCACTATATTTACTACCTATTTTAATAAAATTTTCGTAGTTTTTATTTTAGAGCGCTCGCTTAGCATGGGTGTTGTACTGGGATAGGTACCCGGTGCCTCCAATTCTTCTTTTCGTATTAATTTTTGGAAGTGAATTGTTAAGTTAATACGATCATATAGATGGAATATCTGTAATTTACACTTTAGAGAATTATATTTTTGAACAAATATTATCTCTTTGCACATAGAAGCCTTTTAAAACTCTAGTACTTGTACTATATTTACTAGAAATCTCTCTGACGCTGGCGTAGCTCAGATGGTAGAGCGCTCGCTTAGCATGCGAGAGGTACCGGGATCGATACCCGGCGCCTCCACTCTTTTTTCGTACTTTATTCTTTGGACAGTAACGTCCTGTTAACGCAATGTAATTTAACGGATATTTGTAATTTAGACTTAATGGAAATAATTTTTTTAATGACTTATTTCCCGTGGACTGAATTAAGTCAACAAAGAACAAGTACTTTAGTTTTATTTACTTCAAACACTTTTGACGAGGCGTAGCTCGTACGCAGAACCGTTCGATTAGCATGCGACAGGTTCTGGGATAAATACCCGGTGCCTCTAATTCCTTATTTCGTATGAAAAAATTCGAAGTGAAGTATTAAGATGACTCGATCATATAGAGGAAATATTTGTAATTTACACTTTTTTTTATTATATTTTTGAACATATATTATCTCTTTCCACATAGAAGCCATTTTAAAACTCTAGTAATTGTACAATATTTAATAGAAAGCTTCCTGACGGGGGCGTAGCTCAGACAGTAGAGCGCTAGCTTGTTGTGCGAGTGGTAATGCTATCGTTTCCCGCCGCCTCCATTTCTCCTTTAGTATTCAGAAATTCGCAGAAAAACGTCCATTAACACAGTCATATAGAAAGAATATTTGCAACTTACACTTTCACAAATTATATTTTTGAACAAATATTATCTCTTGGCATATAGAGGAAATTTTTAAACTCTAGTACTTGTATTATATTTACTAGAAATATTTCTGAGGGGGGCGTAGCTCAGATGGTAGAGCGCTCGCTTAGCATGCGAGAGGTACCGGGATCGATACCCGGCGCTTCCATTCCCTTTTATTCAGCAATTTGAAGAAAAACGCAAAATTAACACTACCATATAGATAGAATATTTGACACTTTTATTTTTTGAAATATTTTCCTAAACAAAATTTACCTGTTTGAAAAATGAAACCATTTTTAAAATACTAGTGCCTTTACTATACTTACTAAGAATTGTAATAAAAGTTGCGTAGTTTTTATTTTAGAGCTCTCTCTCTCTCTCTCTCTCTCTCTCTCTCTCTCTCTCTTAGCATAGAAGAAGTATAGGGATAGGTATACTGCGCCTCCTTTTCTCCTTTTCGTATTAAGCAATTCGCATAAAAGGGACCAGTTAAAACGATGACATCGATGGAATATTTGTAACTTACATTTTTTGTAATTATATTTTTGAACTAATTTTATATATATATTTTTTTTACATAGAAGCCATTTTAAAACTTTAGTACTTGTAATATATTTAATATATAGCTTTTTGTCGGGGACGTAGCTCAGATGGTAGAGCGCTCGCTTAGCATGCGAGAGGTACCGGGATCTATTTCTAGAGACTCCATAATTTTTTCGTATTTATCTATTCGCACACAAACGTCTTATAAACACGATCATATATATTGAATATTTGTAACTCAATCGATTTTAATTAAATTTTTGATGGACTTTTTACCAGTGAATGGAATAAAGTATGTAAAAAACTAGTTTTTTGCTTCATTTATAAATAGAGCTCCACGAGGGGGCGTAGCTCAGATGGTAGAGCGCTCGCTTAGCATGCGAGAGGTACCGGGATCGATACCCGGCGCCTCCATTCCTCTTTTTTACTTAGCAATGCAAAGAAAAACGCAATATTAAAACTACCATATAGACAAAATATTTGCTAATTTTAATTTTTGAAATATTTCCTTAAACAAAATGTACCTGTTTGAAAAATAAAACAATTTTTAAAATAATAGTATCTTCACTATATTTACTACCTATTTTAATAAAATTTTCGTAGTTTTTATTTTAGAGCGCTCGCTTAGCATGGGTGTTGTACTGGGATAGGTACCCGGTGCCTCCAATTCTTCTTTTCGTATTAATTTTTGGAAGTGAATTGTTAAGTTAATACGATCATATAGATGGAATATCTGTAATTTACACTTTAGAGAATTATATTTTTGAACAAATATTATCTCTTTGCACATAGAAGCCTTTTAAAACTCTAGTACTTGTACTATATTTACTAGAAATCTCTCTGACGCTGGCGTAGCTCAGATGGTAGAGCGCTCGCTTAGCATGCGAGAGGTACCGGGATCGATACCCGGCGCCTCCACTCTTTTTTCGTACTTTATTCTTTGGACAGTAACGTCCTGTTAACGCAATGTAATTTAACGGATATTTGTAATTTAGACTTAATGGAAATAATTTTTTTAATGACTTATTTCCCGTGGACTGAATTAAGTCAACAAAGAACAAGTACTTTAGTTTTATTTACTTCAAACACTTTTGACGAGGCGTAGCTCGTACGCAGAACCGTTCGATTAGCATGCGACAGGTTCTGGGATAAATACCCGGTGCCTCTAATTCCTTATTTCGTATGAAAAAATTCGAAGTGAAGTATTAAGATGACTCGATCATATAGAGGAAATATTTGTAATTTACACTTTTTTTTATTATATTTTTGAACATATATTATCTCTTTCCACATAGAAGCCATTTTAAAACTCTAGTAATTGTACAATATTTAATAGAAAGCTTCCTGACGGGGGCGTAGCTCAGACAGTAGAGCGCTAGCTTGTTGTGCGAGTGGTAATGCTATCGTTTCCCGCCGCCTCCATTTCTCCTTTAGTATTCAGAAATTCGCAGAAAAACGTCCATTAACACAGTCATATAGAAAGAATATTTGCAACTTACACTTTCACAAATTATATTTTTGAACAAATATTATCTCTTGGCATATAGAGGAAATTTTTAAACTCTAGTACTTGTATTATATTTACTAAAAATATTTCTGAGGGGGGCGTAGCTCAGATGGTAGAGCGCTCGCTTAGCATGCGAGAGGTACCGGGATCGATACCCGGCGCTTCCATTCCCTTTTATTCAGCAATTTGAAGAAAAACGCAAAATTAACACTACCATATAGATAGAATATTTGACACTTTTATTTTTTGAAATATTTTCCTAAACAAAATTTACCTGTTTGAAAAATGAAACCATTTTTAAAATACTAGTGCCTTTACTATACTTACTAAGAATTGTAATAAAAGTTGCGTAGTTTTTATTTTAGAGCTCTCTCTCTCTCTCTCTCTCTCTCTCTCTCTCTCTCTCTCTCTCTCTCTCTCTCTTAGCATAGAAGAAGTATAGGGATAGGTATACTGCGCCTCCTTTTCTCCTTTTCGTATTAAGCAATTCGCATAAAAGGGACCAGTTAAAACGATGACATCGATGGAATATTTGTAACTTACATTTTTTGTAATTATATTTTTGAACTAATTTTATATATATATTTTTTTTACATAGAAGCCATTTTAAAACTTTAGTACTTGTAATATATTTAATATATAGCTTTTTGTCGGGGACGTAGCTCAGAAGGTAGAGCGCTCGCTTAGCATGCGAGAGGTACCGGGATCGATACCCGGCGCCTCCATTCCTCTTTTTTACTTAGCAATGCAAAGACAAACGCTATGTTAAAACTACCATATAGACAAAATATTTGCTAATTTTAATTTTTGAAATATTTTCTTAAACAAAATGTACCTGTTTGAAAAATAAAACAATTTTTAAAATAATAGTATCTTCACTATATTTACTACCTATTTTAATAAAATTTTCGTAGTTTTTATTTTAGAGCGCTCGCTTAGCATGGGTGTTGTACTGGGATAGGTACCCGGTGCCTCCAAATCTTCTTTTCGTATTAATTATTCGAAGTTAATTGTTAAGTTAATATGATCATATAGATGGAATATCTGTAATTTACACTTTAGAGAATTATATTTTTGAACAAATTTTATCTCTTTGCACATAGAAGCCTTTTAAAACTCTAGTACTTGTACTATATTTACTAGAAATCTCTCTGACGGGGGCGTAGCTCAGATGGTAGAGCGCTCGCTTAGCATGCGAGAGGTACCGGGATCGATACCCGGCGCCTCCACTCTTTTTTCGTACTTTATTCTTTGGACAGTAACGTCCTGTTAACACGATGTAATTTAACGGATATTTGTAATTTAGACTTAATGGAAATAATTTTTTTAATGACTTTATTTCCCGTGGACTGAATTAAGTCAACAAAGAACAAGTACTTTAGTTTCATTTACTTCAAACACTTTTGACGGGGCGTAGCTCGTACACAGAACCGTTCGATTAGCATGCGACAGGTTCTGGGATAAATACCCGGTGCCTCTAATTCCTTATTTCGTATGAAAAAATTCGAAGTGAAGTATTAAGATGACTCGATCATGTAGAGGAAATATTTGTAATTTACACTTTTATTATATTTTTGAACCTATATTATCTCTTTCCACATAGAAGCCATTTTAAAACTCTAGTAATTGTACAATATTTAATAGAAAGCTTCCTGACGGGGGCGTAGCTCAGACAGTAGAGCGCTAGCTTGTTGTGCGAGTGGTAATGCTATCGTTTCCCGGCGCCTCCATTTCTATTTTAGTATTCAGAAATTCGCAGAAAAACGTCCATTAACACAGTCATATAGAAAGAATATTTGCAACTTACACTTTCACAAATTATATTTTTGAACAAATATTATCTCTTGGCATATAGAGGAAATTTTTAAACTCTAGTACTTGTATTATATTTACTAGAAATATTTCTGATGGGGGCGTAGCTCAGATGGTAGAGCGCTCGCTTAGCATGCGAGAGGTACCGGGATCGATACCCGGTGCTTCCATTTCCTTTTATTCAGCAATTCGAAGAAAAACGCAAAATTAAAACTACCATATAGATAGAATATTTGACACTTTTATTTTTTGAAATATTTTCCTAAACAAAATTTACCTGTTTGAAAAATGAAACCATTTTTAAAATACTAGTGCATTTACTATACTTACTAAGAATTGTAATAAAAGTTGCGTAGTTTTTATTTTAGAGCTCTCTCTCTCTTAGCATAGAAGAAGTATAGGGATAGGTATACTGCGCCTCCTTTTCTCCTTTTCGTATTAAGCAATTCGCATAAAAGGGACCAGTTAAAACGATGACATCGATGGAATATTTGTAACTTACATTTTTTGTAATTATATTTTTGAACTAATTTTATATATATATATTTTTTACATAGAAGCCATTTTAAAACTTTAGTACTTGTAATATATTTAATATATAGCTTTTTGTCGGGGACGTAGCTCAGATGGTAGAGCGCTCGCTTTGCATGCGAGAGGTACCGGGATCTATTTCTAGAGACTCCATAATTTTTTCGTATTTATCTATTCGCACACAAACGTCTTATAAACACGATCATATATATTGAATATTTGTAACTCAATCGATTTTAATTAAATTTTTGAGGGACTTTTTACCAGTGAATGGAATAAAGTATGTAAAAAACTAGTTTTTTGCTTCATTTATAAATAGAGCTCCACGAGGGGGCGTAGCTCAGATGGTAGAGCGCTCGCTTAGCATGCGAGAGGTACCGGGATCGATACCCGGCGCCTCCATTCCTCTTTTTTACTTAGCAATGCAAAGAAAAACGCAATATTAAAACTACCATATGGACAAAATATTTGCTAATTTTAATTTTTGAAATATTTTCTTAAACAAAATGTACCTGTTTGAAAAATAAAACAATTTTTAAAATAATAGTATCTTCACTATATTTACTACCTATTTTAATAAAATTTTCGTAGTTTTTATTTTAGAGCGCTCGCTTAGCATGGGTGTTGTACTGGGATAGGTACCCGGTGAATCCAATTCTTCTTTTCGAATTAATTTTTGGAAGTGAATTGTTAAGTTAATACGATCATATAGATGGAATATCTGTAATTTACACTTTAGAGAATTATATTTTTGAACAAATATTATCTCTTTGCACATAGAAGCCTTTTAAAACTCTAGTACTTGTACTATATTTACTAGAAATCTCTCTGACGGGGGCGTAGCTCAGATGGTAGAGCGCTCGCTTAGCATGCGAGAGGTACCGGGGTCGATACCCGGCGCCTCCACTCTTTTTTCGTACTTTATTCTTTGGACAGTAACGTCCTGTTAACACGATGTAATTTAACGGATATTTGTAATTTAGACTTAATGGAAATAATTTTTTTAATGACTTATTTCCCGTGGACTGAATTAAGTCAACAAAGAACAAGTACTTTAGTTTCATTTACTTCAAACACTTTTGACGGGGCGTAGCTCGTACACAGAACCGTTCGATTAGCATGCGACAGGTTCTGGGATAAATACCCGGTGCCTCTAATTCCTTATTTCGTATGAAAAAATTCGAAGTGAAGTATTAAGATGACTCGATCATATAGAGGAAATATTTGTAATTTACACTTTTTTTTATTATATTTTTGAACATATATTATCTCTTTCCATATAGAAGCCATTTTAAAACTCTAGTAATTGTACAATATTTAATAGAAAGCTTCCTGACGGGGGCGTAGCTCAGACAGTAGAGCGCTAGCTTGTTGTGCGAGTGGTAATGCTATCGTTTCCCGGCGCCTCCATTTCTATTTTAGTATTCAGAAATTCGCAGAAAAACGTCCATTAACACAGTCATATAGAAAGAATATTTGCAACTTACACTTTCACAAATTATATTTTTGAACAAATATTATCTCTTGGCATATAGAGGAAATTTTTAAACTCTAGTACTTGTATTATATTTACTAGAAATATTTCTGATGGGGGCGTAGCTCAGATGGTAGAGCGCTCGCTTAGCATGCGAGAGGTACCGGGATCGATACCCGGTGCTTCCATTTCCTTTTATTCAGCAATTCGAAGAAAAACGCAAAATTAAAACTACCATATAGATAGAATATTTGACACTTTTATTTTTTGAAATATTTTCCTAAACAAAATTTACCTGTTTGAAAAATGAAACCATTTTTAAAATACTAGTGCATTTACTATACTTACTAAGAATTGTAATAAAAGTTGCGTAGTTTTTATTTTAGAGCTCTCTCTCTCTCTTAGCATAGAAGAAGTATAGGGATAGGTATACTGCGCCTCCTTTTCTCCTTTTCGTATTAAGCAATTCGCATAAAAGGGACCAGTTAAAACGATGACATCGATGGAATATTTGTAACTTACATTTTTTGTAATTATATTTTTGAACTAATTTTATATATATATTTTTTTTACATAGAAGCCATTTTAAAACTTTAGTACTTGTAATATATTTAATATATAGCTTTTTGTCGGGGACGTAGCTCAGATGGTAGAGCGCTCGCTTTGCATGCGAGAGGTACCGGGATCTATTTCTAGAGACTCCATAATTTTTTCGTATTTATCTATTCGCACACAAACGTCTTATAAACACGATCATATATATTGAATATTTGTAACTCAATCGATTTTAATTAAATTTTTGAGGGACTTTTTACCAGTGAATGGAATAAAGTATGTAAAAAACTAGTTTTTTGCTTCATTTATAAATAGAGCACCACGAGGGGGCGTAGCTCAGATGGTAGAGCGCTCGCTTAGCATGCGAGAGGTACCGGGATCGATACCCGGCGCCTCCATTCCTCTTTTTTAATTAGCAATGCAAAGAAAAACGCAATATTAAAACTACCATATAGACAAAATATTTGCTAATTTTAATTTTTGAAATATTTTCTTAAACAAAATGTACCTGTTTGAAAAATAAAACAATTTTTAAAATAATAGTATCTTCACTATATTTACTACCTATTTTAATAAAATTTTCGTAGTTTTTATTTTAGAGCGCTCGCTTAGCATGGGTGTTGTACTGGGATAGGTACCCGGTGCCTCCAATTCTTCTTTTCGTATTAATTTTTGGAAGTGAATTGTTAAGTTAATACGATCATATAGATGGAATATCTGTAATTTACACTTTAGAGAATTATATTTTTGAACAAATATTATCTCTTTGCACATAGAAGCCTTTTAAAACTCTAGTACTTGTACTATATTTACTAGAAATCTCTCTGACGGGGGCGTAGCTCAGATGGTAGAGCGCTCGCTTAGCATGCGAGAGGTACCGGGATCGATACCCGGCGCCTCCACTCTTTTTTCGTACTTTATTCTTTGGACAGTAACGTCCTGTTAACACGATGTAATTTAACGGATATTTGTAATTTAGACTTTATGGAAATAATTTTTTTAATGACTTATTTCCCGTGGACTGAATTAAGTCAACAAAGAACAAGTACTTTAGTTTCATTTACTTCAAACACTTTTGACGGGGCGTAGCTCGTACACAGAACCGTTCGATTAGCATGCGACAGGTTCTGGGATAAATACCCGGTGCCTCTAATTCCTTATTTCGTATGAAAAAATTCGAAGTGAAGTATTAAGATGACTCAATCATATAGAGGAAATATTTGTAATTTACACTTTTTTTTATTATATTTTTGAACATATATTATCTCTTTCCACATAGAAGCCATTTTAAAACTCTAGTAATTGTACAATAATTAATAGAAAGCTTCCTGACGGGGGCGTAGGTCAGACAGTACAGCGCTAGCTTGTTGTGCGAGTGGTAATGCTATCGTTTCCCGGCGCCTCCATTTCTCCTATAGTATTCAGAAATTCGCAGAAAAACGTCCATTAACACAGTCATATAGAAAGAATATTTGCAACTTACACTTTCACAAATTATATTTTTGAACAAATATTATCTCTTGGCATATAGAGGAAATTTTTAAACTCTAGTACTTGTATTATATTTACTAGAAATATTTCTGACGGGGGCGTAGCTCAGATTGTAGAGCGCTCGCTTAGCATGCGAGAGGTACTGGGATCGATACACGGCGCTTCCGTTCCCTTTCATTCAGCAATTCGAAGAAAAACGCAAAATTAACACTACCATATAGATAGAATATTTGACACTTTTATTTTTTGAAATATTTTCCTAAACAAAATTTACCTGTTTGAAAAATGAAACCATTTTTAAAATACTAGTGCCTTTACTATACTTACTAAGAATTGTAATAAAAGTTGCGTAGTTTTTATTTTAGAGCTCTTTCTCTCTTAGCATAGAAGAAGTATAGGGATAGGTATACTGCGCCTCCTTTTCTCCTTTTCGTATTAAGCAATTCGCATAAAAGGGACCAGTTAAAACGATGACATCGATGGAATATTTGTAACTTACATTTTTTGTAATTATATTTTTGAACTAATTTTATATATATTTTTTTTTACATAGAAGCCATTTTAAAACTTTAGTACTTGTAATATATTTAATATATAGCTTTTTGTCGAGGACGTAGCTCAGATGGTAGAGCGCTCGCTTAGCATGCGAGAGGTACCGGGATCTATTTCTAGAGACTCCATAATTTTTTCGTATTTATCTATTCGCACACAAACGTCTTATAAACACGATCATATATATTGAATATTTGTAACTCAATCGATTTTAATTAAATTTTTGAGGGACTTTTTACCAGTGAATGGAATAAAGTATGTAAAAAACTAGTTTTTTGCTTCATTTATAAATAGAGCTCCACGAGGGGGCGTAGCTCAGATGGTAGAGCGCTCGCTTAGCATGCGAGAGGTACCGGGATCGATACCCGGCGCCTCCATTCCTCTTTTTTACTTAGCAATGCAAAGAAAAACGCAATATTAAAACTACCATATAGACAAAATATTTGCTAATTTTAATTTTTGAAATATTTTCTTAAACAAAATGTACCTGTTTGAAAAATAAAACAATTTTTAAAATAATAGTATCTTCACTATATTTACTACCTATTTTAATAAAATTTTCGTAGTTTTTATTTTAGAGCGCTCGCTTAGCATGGGTGTTGTACTGGGATAGGTACCCGGTGCCTCCAATTCTTCTTTTCGTATTAATTTTTGGAAGTGAATTGTTAAGTTAATACGATCATATAGATGGAATATCTGTAATTTACACTTTAGAGAATTATATTTTTGAACAAATATTATCTCTTTGCACATAGAAGCCTTTTAAAACTCTAGTACTTGTACTATATTTACTAGAAATCTCTCTGACGGGGGCGTAGCTCAGATGGTAGAGCGCTCGCTTAGCATGCGAGAGGTACCGGGATCGATACCAGGCGCCTCCACTCTTTTTTGGTACTTTACTCTTTGGACAGTAACGTCCTGTTAACACGATGTAATCTAACGGATATTTGTAATTTAGACTTTATGGAAATAATTTTTTTAATGTCTTATTTCCCGTGGACTGAATTAAGTCAACAAAGAACAAGTACTTTAGTTTCATTTACTTCAAACACTTTTGACGGGGCGTAGCTCGTACACAGAACCGTTCGATTAGCATGCGACAGGTTCTTTGATAAATACTCGGTGCATCTAATTCTTTATTTCGTATGAAGTAATTCGAAGTGAAGTATTAAGATGACTCGATCATATAGAGGAAATATTTGTAATTTACACTTTTTTTTATTATATTTTTGAACATATATTATCTCTTTCCACATAGAAGCCATTTTAAAACTCTAGTAATTGTACAATATTTAATAGAAAGCTTCCTGACGGGGGCGTAGCTCAGACAGTAGAGCGCTAGCTTGTTGTGCGAGTGGTAATGCTATCGTTTCCCGGCGCCTCCATTTCTCCTTTAGTATTCAGAAATTCGCAGAAAAACGTCCATTAACACAGTCATATAGAAAGAATATTTGCAACTTACACTTTCACAAATTATATTTTTGAACAAATATTATCTCTTGGCATATAGAGGAAATTTTTAAACTCTAGTACTTGTATTATATTTACTAGAAATATTTCTGAGGGGGTCGTAGCTCGGATGGTAGAGTGCTCGCTTAGCATGCGAGAGGTACCGGGATCGATACCCGGCGCTTCCATTCCCTTTTATTCAGCAATTCGAAGAAAAACGCAAAATTAACACTACCATATAGATAGAATATTTGACACTTTTATTTTTTGAAATATTTTCCTAAACAAAATTTACCTGTTTGAAAAATGAAACCATTTTTAAAATACTAGTGCCTTTACTATACTTACTAAGAATTGTAATAAAAGTTGCGTAGTTTTTATTTTAGAGCTCTCTCTCTCTCTTAGCATAGAAGAAGTATAGGGATAGGTATACTGCGCCTCCTTTTCTCCTTTTCGTATTAAGCAATTCGCATAAAAGGGACCAGTTAAAACGATGACATCGATGGAATATTTGTAACTTACATTTTTTGTAATTATATTTTTGAACTAATTTTATATATATATATATTTTTTTTTTACATAGAAGCCATTTTAAAACTTTAGTACTTGTAATATATTTAATATATAGCTTTTTGTCGAGGACGTAGCTCAGATGGTAGAGCGCTCGCTTAGCATGCGAGAGGTACCGGGATCTATTTCTAGAGACTCCATAATTTTTTCGTATTTATCTATTCGCACACAAACGTCTTATAAACACGATCATATATATTGAATATTTGTAACTCAATCGATTTTAATTAAATTTTTGAGGGACTTTTTACCAGTGAATGGAATAAAGTATGTAAAAAACTAGTTTTTTGCTTCATTTATAAATAGAGCTCCACGAGGGGGCGTAGCTCAGATGGTAGAGCGCTCGCTTAGCATGCGAGAGGTACCGGGATCGATACCCGGCGCCTCCATTCCTCTTTTTTACTTAGCAATGCAAAGAAAAACGCAATATTAAAACTACCATATAGACAAAATATTTGCTAATTTTAATTTTTGAAATATTTTCTTAAACAAAATGTACCTGTTTGAAAAATAAAACAATTTTTAAAATAATAGTATCTTCACTATATTTACTACCTATTTTAATAAAATTTTCGTAGTTTTTATTTTAGAGCGATCGCTTAGCATGGGTGTTGTACTGGGATAGGTACCCGGTGCCTCCAATTCTTCTTTTCGTATTAATTTTTGGAAGTGAATTGTTAAGTTAATACGATCATATAGATGGAATATCTGTAATTTACACTTTAGAGAATTATATTTTTGAACAAATATTATCTCTTTGCACATAGAAGCCTTTTAAAACTCTAGTACTTGTACTATATTTACTAGAAATCTCTCTGACGGGGGCGTAGCTCAGATGGTAGAGCGCTCGCTTAGCATGCGAGAGGTACCGGGATCGATACCAGGCGCCTCCACTCTTTTTTGGTACTTTACTCTTTGGACAGTAACGTCCTGTTAACACGATGTAATCTAACGGATATTTGTAATTTAGACTTTATGGAAATAATTTTTTTAATGTCTTATTTCCCGTGGACTGAATTAAGTCAACAAAGAACAAGTACTTTAGTTTCATTTACTTCAAACACTTTTGACGGGGCATAGCTCGTACACAGAACCGTTCGATTAGCATGCGACAGGTTCTGGGATAAATACCCGGTGCCTCTAATTCCTTATTTCGTATGAAAAAATTCGAAGTGAAGTATTAAGATGACTCAATCATATAGAGGAAATATTTGTAATTTACACTTTTTTTTATTATATTTTTGAACATATATTATCTCTTTCCACATAGAAGCCATTTTAAAACTCTAGTAATTGTACAATAATTAATAGAAAGCTTCCTGACGGGGGCGTAGGTCAGACAGTACAGCGCTAGCTTGTTGTGCGAGTGGTAATGCTATCGTTTCCCGGCGCCTCCATTTCTCCTATAGTATTCAGAAATTCGCAGAAAAACGTCCATTAACACAGTCATATAGAAAGAATATTTGCAACTTACACTTTCACAAATTATATTTTTGAACAAATATTATCTCTTGGCATATAGAGGAAATTTTTAAACTCTAGTACTTGTATTATATTTACTAGAAATATTTCTGACGGGGGCGTAGCTCAGATTGTAGAGCGCTCGCTTAGCATGCGAGAGGTACTGGGATCGATACACGGCGCTTCCGTTCCCTTTCATTCAGCAATTCGAAGAAAAACGCAAAATTAACACTACCATATAGATAGAATATTTGACACTTTTATTTTTTGAAATATTTTCCTAAACAAAATTTACCTGTTTGAAAAATGAAACCATTTTTAAAATACTAGTGCCTTTACTATACTTACTAAGAATTGTAATAAAAGTTGCGTAGTTTTTATTTTAGAGCTCTTTCTCTCTTAGCATAGAAGAAGTATAGGGATAGGTATACTGCGCCTCCTTTTCTCCTTTTCGTATTAAGCAATTCGCATAAAAGGGACCAGTTAAAACGATGACATCGATGGAATATTTGTAACTTACATTTTTTGTAATTATATTTTTGAACTAATTTTATATATATTTTTTTTTACATAGAAGCCATTTTAAAACTTTAGTACTTGTAATATATTTAATATATAGCTTTTTGTCGAGGACGTAGCTCAGATGGTAGAGCGCTCGCTTAGCATGCGAGAGGTACCGGGATCTATTTCTAGAGACTCCATAATTTTTTCGTATTTATCTATTCGCACACAAACGTCTTATAAACACGATCATATATATTGAATATTTGTAACTCAATCGATTTTAATTAAATTTTTGAGGGACTTTTTACCAGTGAATGGAATAAAGTATGTAAAAAACTAGTTTTTTGCTTCATTTATAAATAGAGCTCCACGAGGGGGCGTAGCTCAGATGGTAGAGCGCTCGCTTAGCATGCGAGAGGTACCGGGATCGATACCCGGCGCCTCCATTCCTCTTTTTTACTTAGCAATGCAAAGAAAAACGCAATATTAAAACTACCATATAGACAAAATATTTGCTAATTTTAATTTTTGAAATATTTTCTTAAACAAAATGTACCTGTTTGAAAAATAAAACAATTTTTAAAATAATAGTATCTTCACTATATTTACTACCTATTTTAATAAAATTTTCGTAGTTTTTATTTTAGAGCGCTCGCTTAGCATGGGTGTTGTACTGGGATAGGTACCCGGTGCCTCCAATTCTTCTTTTCGTATTAATTTTTGGAAGTGAATTGTTAAGTTAATACGATCATATAGATGGAATATCTGTAATTTACACTTTAGAGAATTATATTTTTGAACAAATATTATCTCTTTGCACATAGAAGCCTTTTAAAACTCTAGTACTTGTACTATATTTACTAGAAATCTCTCTGACGGGGGCGTAGCTCAGATGGTAGAGCGCTCGCTTAGCATGCGAGAGGTACCGGGATCGATACCAGGCGCCTCCACTCTTTTTTGGTACTTTACTCTTTGGACAGTAACGTCCTGTTAACACGATGTAATCTAACGGATATTTGTAATTTAGACTTTATGGAAATAATTTTTTTAATGTCTTATTTCCCGTGGACTGAATTAAGTCAACAAAGAACAAGTACTTTAGTTTCATTTACTTCAAACACTTTTGACGGGGCGTAGCTCGTACACAGAACCGTTCGATTAGCATGCGACAGGTTCTTTGATAAATACTCGGTGCATCTAATTCTTTATTTCGTATGAAGTAATTCGAAGTGAAGTATTAAGATGACTCGATCATATAGAGGAAATATTTGTAATTTACACTTTTTTTTATTATATTTTTGAACATATATTATCTCTTTCCACATAGAAGCCATTTTAAAACTCTAGTAATTGTACAATATTTAATAGAAAGCTTCCTGACGGGGGCGTAGCTCAGACAGTAGAGCGCTAGCTTGTTGTGCGAGTGGTAATGCTATCGTTTCCCGGCGCCTCCATTTCTCCTTTAGTATTCAGAAATTCGCAGAAAAACGTCCATTAACACAGTCATATAGAAAGAATATTTGCAACTTACACTTTCACAAATTATATTTTTGAACAAATATTATCTCTTGGCATATAGAGGAAATTTTTAAACTCTAGTACTTGTATTATATTTACTAGAAATATTTCTGAGGGGGTCGTAGCTCGGATGGTAGAGTGCTCGCTTAGCATGCGAGAGGTACCGGGATCGATACCCGGCGCTTCCATTCCCTTTTATTCAGCAATTCGAAGAAAAACGCAAAATTAACACTACCATATAGATAGAATATTTGACACTTTTATTTTTTGAAATATTTTCCTAAACAAAATTTACCTGTTTGAAAAATGAAACCATTTTTAAAATACTAGTGCCTTTACTATACTTACTAAGAATTGTAATAAAAGTTGCGTAGTTTTTATTTTAGAGCTCTCTCTCTCTCTTAGCATAGAAGAAGTATAGGGATAGGTATACTGCGCCTCCTTTTCTCCTTTTCGTATTAAGCAATTCGCATAAAAGGGACCAGTTAAAACGATGACATCGATGGAATATTTGTAACTTACATTTTTTGTAATTATATTTTTGAACTAATTTTATATATATATATATTTTTTTTTTACATAGAAGCCATTTTAAAACTTTAGTACTTGTAATATATTTAATATATAGCTTTTTGTCGAGGACGTAGCTCAGATGGTAGAGCGCTCGCTTAGCATGCGAGAGGTACCGGGATCTATTTCTAGAGACTCCATAATTTTTTCGTATTTATCTATTCGCACACAAACGTCTTATAAACACGATCATATATATTGAATATTTGTAACTCAATCGATTTTAATTAAATTTTTGAGGGACTTTTTACCAGTGAATGGAATAAAGTATGTAAAAAACTAGTTTTTTGCTTCATTTATAAATAGAGCTCCACGAGGGGGCGTAGCTCAGATGGTAGAGCGCTCGCTTAGCATGCGAGAGGTACCGGGATCGATACCCGGCGCCTCCATTCCTCTTTTTTACTTAGCAATGCAAAGAAAAACGCAATATTAAAACTACCATATAGACAAAATATTTGCTAATTTTAATTTTTGAAATATTTTCTTAAACAAAATGTACCTGTTTGAAAAATAAAACAATTTTTAAAATAATAGTATCTTCACTATATTTACTACCTATTTTAATAAAATTTTCGTAGTTTTTATTTTAGAGCGATCGCTTAGCATGGGTGTTGTACTGGGATAGGTACCCGGTGCCTCCAATTCTTCTTTTCGTATTAATTTTTGGAAGTGAATTGTTAAGTTAATACGATCATATAGATGGAATATCTGTAATTTACACTTTAGAGAATTATATTTTTGAACAAATATTATCTCTTTGCACATAGAAGCCTTTTAAAACTCTAGTACTTGTACTATATTTACTAGAAATCTCTCTGACGGGGGCGTAGCTCAGATGGTAGAGCGCTCGCTTAGCATGCGAGAGGTACCGGGATCGATACCAGGCGCCTCCACTCTTTTTTGGTACTTTACTCTTTGGACAGTAACGTCCTGTTAACACGATGTAATCTAACGGATATTTGTAATTTAGACTTTATGGAAATAATTTTTTTAATGTCTTATTTCCCGTGGACTGAATTAAGTCAACAAAGAACAAGTACTTTAGTTTCATTTACTTCAAACACTTTTGACGGGGCATAGCTCGTACACAGAACCGTTCGATTAGCATGCGACAGGTTCTGGGATAAATAATCGGTGCCTCTATTTCCTTATTTCGTATGAAAAAATTCGAAGTGAAGTATTAAGATGACTCGATCATATAGAGGAAATATTTGTAATTTACACTTTTTTTTATTATATTTTTGAACATATATTATCTCTTTCCACATAGAAGCCATTTTAAAACTCTAGTAATTGTACAATATTTAATAGAAAGCTTCCTGACGGGGGCGTAGCTCAGACAGTAGAGCGCTAGCTTGTTGTGCGAGTGGTAATGCTATCGTTTCCCGGCGCCTCCATTTCTCCTTTAGTATTCAGAAATTCGCAGAAAAACGTCCATTAACACAGTCATATAGAAAGAATATTTGCAACTTACACTTTCACAAATTATATTTTTGAACAAATATTATCTCTTGGCATATAGAGGAAATTTTTAAACTCTAGTACTTTTATTATATTTACTAGAAATATTTCTGAGGGGGGCGTAGCTCGGATGGTAGAGTGCTCGCTTAGCATGCGAGAGGTACCGGGATCGATACCCGGCGCTTCCATTCCCTTTTATTCAGCAATTCGAAGAAAAACGCAAAATTAACACTACCATATAGATAGAATATTTGACACTTTTATTTTTTGAAATATTTTCCTAAACAAAATTTACCTGTTTGAAAAATGAAACCATTTTTAAAATACTAGTGCCTTTACTATACTTACTAAGAATTGTAATAAAAGTTGCGTAGTTTTTATTTTAGAGCTCTCTCTCTCTTAGCATAGAAGAAGTATAGGGATAGGTATACTGCGCCTCCTTTTCTCCTTTTCGTATTAAGCAATTCGCATAAAAGGGACCAGTTAAAACGATGACATCGATGGAATATTTGTAACTTACATTTTTTGTAATTATATTTTTGAACTAATTTTATATATATATATTTTTTTACATAGAAGCCATTTTAAAACTTTAGTACTTGTAATATATTTAATATATAGCATTTTGTCGGGGATGTAGCTCAGATGGTAGAGCGCTCGCTTAGCATACGAGAGGTACCGGGATCTATTTCTAGAGACTCCATAATTTTTTCGTATTTATCTATTCGCACACAAACGTCTTATAAACACGATCATATATATTGAATATTTGTAACTCAATCTATTTTAATTAAATTTTTGAGGGACTTTTTACCAGTGAATGGAATAAAGTATGTAAAAAACTGGTTTTTTGCTTCATTTATAAATAGAGCTCCATGAGGGGGCGTAGCTCAGGTGGTAGAGCGCTCGCTTAGCATGCGAGAGGTACCGGGATCGATACCCGGCGCCTCCATTCCTCCTTTTTACTTAGCAATGCAAAGAAAAACGCAATGTTAAAACTACCATATAGACAAAATATTTGCTAATTTTAATTTTTGAAATATTTTCTTAAACAAAATGTACCTGTTTGAAAAATAAAACAATTTTTAAAATAATAGTATCTTCGCTATATTTACTACCTATTTTAATAAAATTTTCATAGTTTTTATTTTAGTGCGCTCGCTTAGCATGAGTGTTGTACTGGGATAGGTACCCGGTGCCTCCAAATCTTCTTTTCGTATTAATTATTCGAAGTTAATTGTTAAGTTAATATGATCATATAGATGGAATATCTATAATTTACACTTTAGAGAATTATATTTTTGAACAAATATTATCTCTTTGCACATAGAAGCCTTTTAAAACTCTAGTACTTGTACTATATTTACTAGAAATCTCTCTGACGGGGGCGTAGCTCAGATGGTAGAGCGCTCTCTTAGCATGCGAGAGGTACCGGGATCGATACCCGGCGCCTCCACTCTTTTTTGGTACTTTACTCTTTGGACATTAACGTCCTGTTAACACGATGTAATCTAACGGATATTTGTAATTTAGACTTTATGGAAATAATTTTTTTAATGACTTATTTCCCGTGGACTGAATTAAGTCAACAAAGAACAAGTACTTTAGTTTCATTTACTTCAAACACTTTTGACGGGGCGTAGCTCGTACACAGAACCGTTCGATTAGCATGCGACAGGTTCTTTGATAAATACTCGGTGCCTCTAATTCTTTATTTCGTATGAAGTAATTCGAAGTGAAGTATTAAGATGACTCGATCATATAGAGGAAATATTTGTAATTTACACTTTTTTTTATTATATTTTTGAACATATATTATCTCTTTCCACATAGAAGCCATTTTAAAACTCTAGTAATTGTACAATATTTAATAGAAAGCTTCCTGACGGGGGCGTAGCTCAGACAGTAGAGCGCTAGCTTGTTGTGCGAGTGGTAATGCTATCGTTTCCCGGCGCCTCCATTTCTCCTTTAGTATTCAGAAATTCGCAGAAAAACGTCCATTAACACAGTCATATAGAAAGAATATTTGCAACTTACACTTTCACAAATTATATTTTTGAACAAATATTATCTCTTGGCATATAGAGGAAATTTTTAAACTCTAGTACTTGTATTATATTTACTAGAAATATTTCTGACGGGGGCGTAGCTCAGATTGTAGAGCGCTCGCTTAGCATGCGAGAGGTACTGGGATCGATACACGGCGCTTCCATTCCCTTTCATTCAGCAATTCGAAGAAAAACGCAAAATTAACACTACCATATAGATAGAATATTTGACACTTTTATTTTTTGAAATATTTTCCTAAACAAAATTTACCTGTTTGAAAAATGAAACCATTTTTAAAATACTAGTGCATTTACTATACTTACTAAGAATTGTAATAAAAGTTGCGTAGTTTTTAGTTTAGAGCTCTCTCTCTCTTAGCATAGAAGAAGTATAGGGATAGGTATACTGCGCCTCCTTTTCTCCTTTTCGTATTAAGCAATTCGCATAAAAGGGACCAGTTAAAACGATGACAACGATGGAATATTTGTAACTTACATTTTTTGTAATTATATTTTTGAACTAATTTTATATATATATTTTTTTTACATAGAAGCCATTTTAAAACTTTAGTACTTGTAATATATTTAATATATAGCTTTTTGTCGGGGACGTAGCTCAGATGGTAGAGCGCTCGCTTAGCATGCGAGAGGTACCGGGATCTATTTCTAGAGACTCCATAATTTTTTCGTATTTATCTATTCGCACACAAACGTCTTATAAACACGATCATATATATTGAATATTTGTAACTCAATCTATTTTAATTAAATTTTTGAGGGACTTTTTACCATTGAATGGAATAAAGTATGTAAAAAACTAGTTTTTTGCTTCATTTATAAATAGAGCTCCACGAGGGGACGTAGCTCAGAAGGTAGAGCGCTCGCTTAGCATGCGAGAGGTACCGGGATCGATACCCGGCGCCTCCATTCCTCTTTTTTACTTAGCAATGCAAAGACAAACGCTATGTTAAAACTACCATATAGACAAAATATTTGCTAATTTTAATTTTTGAAATATTTTCTTAAACAAAATGTACCTGTTTGAAAAATAAAACAATTTTTAAAATAATAGTATCTTCACTATATTTACTACCTATTTTAATAAAATTTTCGTAGTTTTTATTTTAGAGCGCTCGCTTAGCATGGGTGTTGTACTGGGATAGGTACCCGGTGCCTCCAATTCTTCTTTTCGTATTAATTTTTCGAAGTGAATTGTTAAGTTAATACGATCATATAGATGGAATATCTGTAATTTACACTTTAGAGAATTATATTTTTGAACAAATATTATCTCTTTGCACATAGAAGCCTTTTAAAACTCTAGTACTTGTACTATATTTACTAGAAATCTCTCTGACGGGGGCGTAGCTCAGATGGTAGAGCGCTCGCTTAGCATGCGAGATTTACCGGGATCGATACCCGGCGCCTCCATTCTTTTTTCGTACTTTATTCTTTGGACAGTAACGTTCTGTTAACACGATGTAATTTAACGGATATTTGTAATTTAGACTTAATGGAAATAATTTTTTTAATGACTTATTTCCCGTGGACTGAATTAAGTCAACAAAGAACAAGTACTTTAGTTTCATTTACTTCAAACACTTTTGACGGGGCGTAGCTTGTACACAGAACCGTTCGATTAGCATGCGACAGGTTCTGGGATAAATACCCGGTGCCTCTAATTCTTTATTTCGTATGAAGTAATTCGAAGTGAAGTATTAAGATGACTCGATCTTATAGAGGAAATATTTGTAATTTACACTTTTTTTTATTATATTTTTGAACATATATTATCTCTTTCCACATAGAAACCATTTTAAAACTCTAGTAATTGTACAATATTTAATAGAAAGCTTCCTGACGGGGGCGTAGGTCAGACAGTAGAGCGCTAGCTTGTTGTGCGAGTGGTAATGCTATCGTTTCCCGGCGCCTCCATTTCTCCGTTAGTATTCAGAAATTCGCAGAAAAACGTCCATTAACACAGTCATATAGAAAGAATATTTGCAACTTACACTTTCACAAATTATATTTTTGATTAAATATTATCTCTTGGCATATAGAGGAAATTTTTAAACTCTAGTACTTGTATTATATTTACTAGAAATATTTCTGAGGGGGGCGTAGCTCAGATAGTAGAGCTCTCGCTTAGCATGCGAGAGGTACCGGGATCGATACCCGGCGCTTCCATTCCCTTTTATTCAGCAATTCGAAGAAAAACGCAAAATTAACACTACCATATAGATAGAATATTTGACACTTTTATTTTTTGAAATATTTTCCTAAACAAAATTTACCTGTTTGAAAAAAGAAACCATTTTTAAAATACTAGTGCCTTTACTATACTTACTAAGAATTGTAATAAAAGTTGCGTAGTTTTTATTTTAGAGCTCTCTCTCTCTCTTAGCATAGAAGAAGTATAGGGATAGGTATACTGCGCCTCCTTTTCTCCTTTTCGTATTAAGCAATTCGCATAAATGGGACCAGTTAAAACGATGACATCGATGGAATATTTGTAACTTACATTTTTTGTAATTATATTTTTGAACTAATTTTATATATATTTTTTTTTACATAGAAGCCATTTTAAAACTTTAGTACTTGTAATATATTTAATATATAGCTTTTTGTCGGGGACGTAGCTCAGATGGTAGAGCGCTCGCTTAGCATGCGAGAGGTACCGGGATCTATTTCTAGAGACTCCATAATTTTTTCGTATTTATCTATTCGCACACAAACGTCTTATAAACACGATCATATATATTGAATATTTGTAACTCAATCGATTTTAATTAAATTTTTGAGGGACTTTTTACCAGTGAATGGAATAAAGTATGTAAAAAACTAGTTTTTTGCTTCATTTATAAATAGAGCTCCACGAGGGGGCGTAGCTCAGATGGTAGAGCGCTCGCTTAGCATGCGAGAGGTACCGGGATCGATACCTGGCGCCTCCATTCCTCTTTTTTACTTAGCAATGCAAAGAAAAACGCAATGTTAAAACTACCATATAGACAAAATATTTGCTAATTCTAATTTTTGAAATATTTTCGTAAACAAAATGTACCTGTTTGAAAAATAAAACAATTTTTAAAATAATAGTTTCTTCACTATATTTACTACCTATTTTAATAAAATTTTCGTAGTTTTTATTTTAGAGCGCTCGCTTAGCATGGGTGTTGTACTGGGATAGGTACCCGGTGCCTCCAATTCTTCTTTTCGTATTAATTATTCGAAGTGAATTGTTAAGTTAATACGATCATATCGAAGGAATATCTGTAATTTACACTTTAGAGAACTATATTTTTGAACAAATATTATCTCTTTGCACATAGAAGCCATTTAAAACTCTAGTACTTGTACTATATTTACTAGAAATCTCTCCTACGGGGGCGTAGCTCAGATGGTAGAGCGCTCGCTTAGCATGCGAGAGGTACCGGGATTGATACCCGGCGCTTCCATTCCCTTTTATTCAGCAATTCGAAGAAAAACGCAAAATTAACACTACCATATAGATAGAATATTTGACACTTTTATTTTTTGAAATATTTTCCTAAACAAAATTTACCTGTTTGAAAAATGAAACCATTTTTAAAATACTAGTGCCTTTACTATACTTACTAAGAATTGTAATAAAAGTTGCGTAGTTTTTATTTTAGACCTCTCTCTCTCTTAGCATAGAAGAAGTATAGGGATAGGTATACTGCGCCTCCTTTTCTCCTTTTCGTATTAAGCAATTCGCATAAAAGGGACCAGTTAAAACGATGACATCGATGGAATATTTGTAACTTACATTTTTTGTAATTATATTTTTGAACTAATTTTATATATATATATTTTTTTACATAGAAGCCATTTTAAAACTTTAGTACTTGTAATATATTTAATATATAGCATTTTGTCGGGGACGTAGCTCAGATGGTAGAGCGCTCGCTTAGCATGCGAGAGGTACCGGGATCTATTTCTAGAGACTCCATAATTTTTTCGTATTTATCTATTCGCACACAAACGTCTTATAAACACGATCATATATATTGAATATTTGTAACTCAATCGATTTTAATTAAATTTTTGAAGGACTTTTTACCAGTGAATGGAATAAAGTATGTAAAAAACTAGTTTTTTGCTTCATTTATAAATAGAGCTCCATGAGGGGGCGTAGCTCAGATGGTAGAGCGCTCGCTTAGCATGCGAGAGGTACCGGGATCGATACCCGGCGCCTCCAATCCTCTTTTTTACTTAGCAATGCAAAGAAAAACGCAATGTTAAAACTACCATATAGACAAAATATTTGCTAATTTTAATTTTTGAAATATTTTCTTAAACAAAATGTACCTGTTTGAAAAATAAAACAATTTTTAAAATAATAGTATCTTCGCTATATTTACTTCCTATTTTAATAAAATTTTCATAGTTTTTATTTTAGTGCGCTCGCTTAGCATGGGTGTTGTACTGGGATAGGTACCCGGTGCCTCCAAATCTTCTTTTCGTATTAATTATTCGAAGTTAATTGTTAAGTTAATATGATCATATAGATGGAATATCTGCAATTTACACTTTAGAGAATTATATTTTTGAACAAATATTATTTCTTTGCACATAGAAGCCTTTTAAAACTCTAGTACTTGTACTATATTTACTAGAAATCTCTCTGACGGAGGCGTAGCTCAGATGGTAGAGCGCTCGCTTAGCATGCGAGAGGTACCGGGATCGATACCCGGCGCCTCCACTCTTTTTTCGTACTTTACTCTTTGGACATTAACGTCCTGTTAACACGATGTAATCTAACGGATATTTGTAATTTAGACTTTATGGAAATAATTTGTTTAATGACTTATTTCCCGTGGACTGAATTAAGTCAACAAAGAACAAGTACTTTAGTTTCATTTACTTCAAACACTTTTGACGGGGCGTAGCTCGTACACAGAACCGTTCGATTAGCATGCGACAGGTTCTTTGATAAATACTCGGTGCCTCTAATTCTTTATTTCGTATGAAGTAATTCGAAGTGAAGTATTAAGATGACTCGATCATATAGAGGAAATATTTGTAATTTACACTTTTTTTTATTATATTTTTGAACATATATTATCTCTTTCCACATAGAAGCCATTTTAAAACTCTAGTAATTGTACAATATTTAATAGAAAGCTTCCTGACGGGGGCGTAGGTCAGACAGTAGAGCGCTAGCTTGTTGTGCGAGTGGTAATGCTATCGTTTCCCGGCGCCTCCATTTCTCCGTTAGTATTCAGAAATTCGCAGAAAAACGTCCATTAACACAGTCATATAGAAAGAATATTTGCAACTTACACTTTCACAAATTATATTTTTGATTAAATATTATCTCTTGGCATATAGAGGAAATTTTTAAACTCTAGTACTTGTATTATATTTACTAGAAATATTTCTGAGGGGGGCGTAGCTCAGATAGTAGAGCTCTCGCTTAGCATGCGAGAGGTACCGGGATCGATACCCGGCGCTTCCATTCCCTTTTATTCAGCAATTCGAAGAAAAACGCAAAATTAACACTACCATATAGATAGAATATTTGACACTTTTATTTTTTGAAATATTTTCCTAAACAAAATTTACCTGTTTGAAAAAAGAAACCATTTTTAAAATACTAGTGCCTTTACTATACTTACTAAGAATTGTAATAAAAGTTGCGTAGTTTTTATTTTAGAGCTCTCTCTCTCTCTTAGCATAGAAGAAGTATAGGGATAGGTATACTGCGCCTCCTTTTCTCCTTTTCGTATTAAGCAATTCGCATAAATGGGACCAGTTAAAACGATGACATCGATGGAATATTTGTAACTTACATTTTTTGTAATTATATTTTTGAACTAATTTTATATATATTTTTTTTTACATAGAAGCCATTTTAAAACTTTAGTACTTGTAATATATTTAATATATAGCTTTTTGTCGGGGACGTAGCTCAGATGGTAGAGCGCTCGCTTAGCATGCGAGAGGTACCGGGATCTATTTCTAGAGACTCCATAATTTTTTCGTATTTATCTATTCGCACACAAACGTCTTATAAACACGATCATATATATTGAATATTTGTAACTCAATCGATTTTAATTAAATTTTTGAGGGACTTTTTACCAGTGAATGGAATAAAGTATGTAAAAAACTAGTTTTTTGCTTCATTTATAAATAGAGCTCCACGAGGGGGCGTAGCTCAGATGGTAGAGCGCTCGCTTAGCATGCGAGAGGTACCGGGATCGATACCTGGCGCCTCCATTCCTCTTTTTTACTTAGCAATGCAAAGAAAAACGCAATGTTAAAACTACCATATAGACAAAATATTTGCTAATTCTAATTTTTGAAATATTTTCTTAAACAAAATGTACCTGTTTGAAAAATAAAACAATTTTTAAAATAATAGTTTCTTCACTATATTTACTACCTATTTTAATAAAATTTTCGTAGTTTTTATTTTAGAGCGCTCGCTTAGCATGGGTGTTGTACTGGGATAGGTACCCGGTGCCTCCAATTCTTCTTTTCGTATTAATTATTCGAAGTGAATTGTTAAGTTAATACGATCATATCGAAGGAATATCTGTAATTTACACTTTAGAGAACTATATTTTTGAACAAATATTATCTCTTTGCACATAGAAGCCATTTAAAACTCTAGTACTTGTACTATATTTACTAGAAATCTCTCCTACGGGGGCGTAGCTCAGATGGTAGAGCGCTCGCTTAGCATGCGAGAGGTACCGGGATCGATACCCGGCGCTTCCATTCCCTTTTATTCAGCAATTCGAAGAAAAACGCAAAATTAACACTACCATATAGATAGAATATTTGACACTTTTATTTTTTGAAATATTTTCCTAAACAAAATTTACCTGTTTGAAAAATGAAACCATTTTTAAAATACTAGTGCCTTTACTATACTTACTAAGAATTGTAATAAAAGTTGCGTAGTTTTTATTTTAGACCTCTCTCTCTCTTAGCATAGAAGAAGTATAGGGATAGGTATACTGCGCCTCCTTTTCTCCTTTTCGTATTAAGCAATTCGCATAAAAGGGACCAGTTAAAACGATGACATCGATGGAATATTTGTAACTTACATTTTTTGTAATTATATTTTTGAACTAATTTTATATATATATATTTTTTTACATAGAAGCCATTTTAAAACTTTAGTACTTGTAATATATTTAATATATAGCATTTTGTCGGGGACGTAGCTCAGATGGTAGAGCGCTCGCTTAGCATGCGAGAGGTACCGGGATCTA
Source organism: Linyphia triangularis (assembly GCA_963978545.1). Classification (NCBI taxonomy): domain Eukaryota; kingdom Metazoa; phylum Arthropoda; class Arachnida; order Araneae; family Linyphiidae; genus Linyphia; species Linyphia triangularis. Next base: position 77,154,907 of record OZ021729.1, read on the forward strand.
TTTCTAGAGACTCCATAATTTTTTCGTATTTATCTATTCGCACACAAACGTCTTATAAACACGATCATATATATTGAATATTTGTAACTCAATCGATTTTAATTAAATTTTTGAAGGACTTTTTACCAGTGAATGGAATAAAGTATGTAAAAAACTAGTTTTTTGCTTCATTTATAAATAGAGCTCCATGAGGGGGCGTAGCTCAGATGGTAGAGCGCTCGCTTAGCATGCGAGAGGTACCGGGATCGATACCCGGCGCCTCCAATCCTCTTTTTTACTTAGCAATGCAAAGAAAAACGCAATGTTAAAACTACCATATAGACAAAATATTTGCTAATTTTAATTTTTGAAATATTTTCTTAAACAAAATGTACCTGTTTGAAAAATAAAACAATTTTTAAAATAATAGTATCTTCGCTATATTTACTTCCTATTTTAATAAAATTTTCATAGTTTTTATTTTAGTGCGCTCGCTTAGCATGGGTGTTGTACTGGGATAGGTACCCGGTGCCTCCAAATCTTCTTTTCGTATTAATTATTCGAAGTTAATTGTTAAGTTAATATGATCATATAGATGGAATATCTGTAATTTACACTTTAGAGAATTATATTTTTGAACAAATATTATCTCTTTGCACATAGAAGCCTTTTAAAACTCTAGTACTTGTACTATATTTACTAGAAATCTCTCTGACGGGGGCGTAGCTCAGATGGTAGAGCGCTCGCTTAGCATGCGAGAGGTACCGGGATCGATACCCGGCGCCTCCACTCTTTTTTCGTACTTTACTCTTTGGACATTAACGTCCTGTTAACACGATGTAATCTAACGGATATTTGTAATTTAGACTTTATGGAAATAATTTGTTTAATGACTTATTTCCCGTGGACTGAATTAAGTCAACAAAGAACAAGTACTTTAGTTTCATTTACTTCAAACACTTTTGACGGGGCGTAGCTCGTACACAGAACCGTTCGATTAGCATGCGACAGGTTCTTTGATAAATACTCGGTGCCTCTAATTCTTTATTTCGTATGAAGTAATTCGAAGTGAAGTATTAAGATGACTCGATCATATAGAGGAAATATTTGTAATTTACACTTTTTTTTATTATATTTTTGAACATATATTATCTCTTTCCACATAGAAGCCATTTTAAAACTCTAGTAATTGTACAATATTTAATAGAAAGCTTCCTGACGGGGGCGTAGCTCAGACAGTAGAGCGCTAGCTTGTTGTGCGAGTGGTAATGCTATCGTTTCCCGGCGCCTCCATTTCTCCTTTAGTATTCAGAAATTCGCAGAAAAACGTCCATTAACACAGTCATATAGAAAGAATATTTGCAACTTACACTTTCACAAATTATATTTTTGAACAAATATTATCTCTTGGCATATAGAGGAAATTTTTAAACTCTAGTACTTGTATTATATTTACTAGAAATATTTCTGACGGGCGCGTAGCTCAGATTGTAGAGCGCTCGCTAAACATGCGAGAGGTGCTGGGATCTATTTCTAGAGACTCCATAATTTTTTCGTATTTATCTATTCGCACACAAACGTCTTATAAACACGATCATATATATTGAATATTTGTAACTCAATCTATTTTAATTAAATTTTTGAGGGACTTTTTACCAGTGAATGGAATAAAGTATGTAAAAACTAGTTTTTTGCTTCATTTATAAATAGAGCTCCATGAGGGGGCGTAGCTCAAATGGTAGAGCGCTCGCTTAGCATGCGAGAGGTACCGGGATCGATACCCGGCGCCTCCATTCCCTTTTATTCAGCAATTCGAAGAAAAACGCAAAATTAACACTACCATATAGATAGAATATTTGACACTTTTATTTTTTGAAATATTTTCCTAAACAAAATTTACCTGTTTGAAAAATGAAACCATTTTTAAAATACTAGTGCCTTTACTATACTTACTAAGAATTGTAATGAAAGTTGCGTAGTTTTTATTTTAGACCTCTCTCTCTCTTAGCATAGAAGAAGTATAGGGATAGGTATACTGCGCCTCCTTTTCTCCTTTTCGTATTAAGCAATTCGCATAAAAGGGACCAGTTAAAACGATGACATCGATGGAATATTTGTAACTTACATTGTTTGTAATTATATTTTTGAACTAATTTTATATATATATATTTTTTTACATAGAAGCCATTTTAAAACTTTAGTACTTGTAATATATTTAATATATAGCATTTTGTCGGGGACGTAGCTCAGATGGTAGAGCGCTCGCTTAGCATGCGAGAGGTACCGGGATCTATTTCTAGAGACTCCATAATTTTTTCGTATTTATCTATTCGCACACAAACGTCTTATAAACACGATCATATATATTGAATATTTGTAACTCAATCGATTTTAATTAAATTTTTGAGGGACTTTTTACCAGTGAATGGAATAAAGTATTAAAAAACTAGTTTTTTGCTTCATTTATAAATGGAGCTCCACGAGGGGGCGTAGCTCAGATGGTAGAGCGCTCGCTTAGCATGCGAGAGGTACCGGGATCGATACCCGGCGCCTCCATTGCTCTTTTTTACTTAGCAATGCAAAGAAAAACGCAATGTTAAAACTACCATATAGACAAAATATTTGCTAATTCTAATTTTTGAAATATTTTCTTAAACAAAATGTACCTGTTTGAAAAATAAAACAATTTTTAAAATAATAGTTTCTTCACTATATTTACTACCTATTTTAATAAAATTTTCGTAGTTTTTATTTTAGAGCGCTCGCTTAGCATGGGTGTTGTACTGGGAGAGGTACCCGGTGCCTCCAATTCTTCTTTTCGTATTAATTATTCGAAGTGAATTGTTAAGTTAATACGATCATATCGATGGAATATCTGTAATTTACACTTTAGAGAACTATATTTTTGAACAAATATTATCTCTTTGCACATAGAAGCCATTTAAAATTCTAGTACTTGTACTATTTTTACAAGAAATCTCTCCTACGGGGGCGTAGCTCAGATGGTAGAGCGCTCGCTTAGCATGCGAGATGTACCGGGATCGATACCCGGCGCCTCCACTCTTTTTTGGTACTTTACTCTTTGGACAGTAACGTCCTGTTAACACGATGTAATCTAACGGATATTTGTAATTTAGACTTTATGGAAATAATTTTTTTAATGACTTATTTCCCGTGGACTGAATTAAGTCAACAAAGAACAAGTACTTTAGTTTCATTTACTTCAAACACTTTTGACGGGGCGTAGCTCGTACACAGAACCGTTCGATTAGCAAGCGACATGTTCTTTGATAAATACTCGGGGCCTCTAATTCTTTATTTCGTATGAAGTAATTCGATATGAAGTATTAAGATGACTCGATCATATAGAGGAAATATTTGTAATTTACACTTTTTTTTATTATATTTTTGAACATATATTATCTCTTTCCACATAGAAGCCATTTCAAAACTCTAGTAATTGTACAATATTTAATAGAAAGCTTCCTGACGGGGGCGTAGCTCAGACAGTAGAGCGCTAGCTTGTTGTGCGAGTGGTAATGCTATCGTTTCCCGGCGCCTCCATTTCTCCTTTAGTATTCAGAAATTCGCAGAAAAACGTCCATTAACACAGTCATATAGAAAGAATATTTGCAATTTACGATTTCACAAATTATATTTTTGAACAAATATTATCTCTTGGCATATAGAGGAAATTTTTAAACTCTAGTACTTGTATTATATTTACTAGAAATATTTCTGACGGGGGCGTAGCTCAGATTGTAGAGCGCTCGCTTAGCATGCGAGAGGTACTGGGATCGATACACTGCGCTTCCATTCCCTTTCATTCAGCAATTCGTAGAAAAACGCAAAATTAGCACTACCATATAGATAGAATATTTGACACTTTTATTTTTTGAAATATTTTACAAAACAAAATTTACTTGTTTGAAAAATGAATGAGTATTCAGAAATTCGCAGAAAAACGTCCATTAACACAGTCATATAGAAAGAATATTTGCAACTTACACTTTCACAAATTATATTTTTGAACAAATATTATCTCTTGGCATATAGAGGAAATTTTTAAACTCTAGTACTTGTATTATATTTACTAGAAATATTTCTGACGGGGGCGTAGCTCAGATGGTAGAGCGCTCGCTTAGCATGCGAGAGGTACAGGGATCGATACCCGGCGCCTCCATTCTTTTTTCGTACTTTATTCTTTGGATAGTAACGTCCTGTTAACACGATGTAATTTAACGGATATTTGTAATTTGGACTTAATGGAAATAATTTTTTTAATGACTTTATTTCCCGTGGACTGAATTAAGTCAACAAAGAACAAGTACTTTAGTTTCATTTACTTCAAACACTTTTGACGGGGCGTAGCTCGTACACAGAACCGTTCGATTAGCATGCGACAGGTTCTGGGATAAATACCCGGTACCTCTAATTCTTTATTTCGTATGAAGTAATTCGAAGTGAAGCATTAAGATGACTCGATCATATAGAGGAAATATTTGTAATTTACACTTTTTTTTTATTATATTTTTGAACATATATTATCTCTTTCCACATAGAAGCCATTTTAAAACTATAGTAATTGTACAATATTTAATAGAAAGCTTCCTGACGGGGCGTAGGTCAGACAGTAGAGCGCTAGCTTGTTGTGCGAGTGGTAATGCTATCGTTTCCCGGCGCCTCCATTTCTCCTTTAGTATTCAGAAATTCGCAGAAAAACGTCCATTAACACAGTCATATAGAAAGAATATTTGCAACTTACACTTTCACAAATTATATTTTTGAACAAATATTATCTCTCGGCATATAGAGGAAATTTTTAAACTCTAGTACTTGTGTTATATTTACTAGAAATATTTCCGAGGGGGGCGTAGCTCAGATGGTAGAGCGCTAGCTTAGCATGCGAGAGGTACCGGGATCGATACCCGGCGCTTCCATTACCTTTTATTCAGCAATTCGAAGAAAAACGCAAAATTAACACTACCATATAGAAAGAATATTTGACACTTTTATTTTTTGAATGATTTTCCTAAACAAAATTTACCTGTTTGAAAAATGAAACCATTTTTAAAATACTAGTGCCTTTACTATACTTACTAAGAATTGTAATAAAAGTTGCGTAGTTTTTATTTCAGAGCTCTCTCTCCCTCTCTTAGCATAGAAGAAGTATAGGGATAGGTATACTGAGCCTCCTTTTCTCCTTTTCGTATTAAGCAATTCGCATAAAAGGGACCAGTTAAAACGATGACATCGATGGAATATTTGTAACTTACATTTTTTGTAATTATATTTTTGAACTAATTTTATATATATTTTTTTTTACATAGAAGCCATTTTAAAACTTTAGTACTTGTAATATATTTAATATATAGCTTTTTGTCGGGGACTTAGCTCAGATGGTAGAGCGCTCGCTTAGCATGCGAGAGGTACCGGGATCTATTTCTAGAGACTCCATAATTTTTTCGTATTTATCTATTCGCACACAAACGTCTTATAAACACGATCATATATATTGAGTATTTGTAACTCAATCGATTTTAATTAAATTTTTGAGGGACTTTTTACCAGTGAATGGTATAAAGTATTAAAAAACTAGTTTTTTGCTTCATTTATAAATAGAGCTCCACGAGGGGGCGTAGCTCAGATTGTAGAGCGCTCGCTTAGCATGCGAGAGGTACCGGGATCGATACCCGGCGCCTCTATTCCTCTTTTTTACTTAGCAATGCAAAGAAAAACGCAATATTAAAACTACCATATAGACAAAATATTTGCTAATTTTAATTTTTGAAATATTTTCTTAAACAAAATGTACCTGTTTGAAAAATAAAACAATTTTTAAAATAATAGTATCTTCACTATATTTACTACCTATTTTAATAAAATTTTCGTAGTTTTTATTTTAGAGCGCTCGCTTAGCATGGGTGTTGTACTGGGATAGGTACCCGGTGCCTCCAATTCTTCTTTTCGTATTAATTTTTGGAAGTGAATTGTTAAGTTAATACGATTATATAGATGGAATATCTGTAATTTACACTTTAGAGAATTATATTTTTGAACAAATATTATCTCTTTGCACATAGAAGCCTTTTAAAACTCTAGTACTTGTACTATATTTACTAGAAATCTCTCTGACGGGGGCGTAGCTCAGATGGTAGAGCGCTCGCTTAGCATGCGAGAGGTACCGGGATCGATACCCGGCGCCTCCACTCTTTTTTCGTACTTTATTCTTTGGACAGTAACGTCCTGTTAACACGATGTAATTTAACGGATATTTGTAATTTAGACTTAATGGAAATAATTTTTTTAATGACTTATTTCCCGTGGACTGAATTAAGTCAACAAAGAACAAGTACTTTAGTTTCATTTACTTCAAACACTTTTGACGGGGCGTAGCTCGTACACAGAACCATTCGATTAGCATGCGACAGGTTCTGGGATAAATACCCGGTGCCTCTAATTCTTTATTTCGTATGAAGTAATTCGAAGTGAAGTATTAAGATGACTCGATCATATAGAGGAAATATTTGTAATTTACACTTTTTTTTATTATATTTTTGAACATATATTATCTCTTTCCACATAGAAGCCATTTTAAAACTCTAGTAATTGTACAATATTTAATAGAAAGCTTCCTGACGGGGGCGTAGCTCAGACAGTAGAGCGCTAGCTTGTTGTGCGAGTGGTAATGCTATCGTTTCCCGGCGCCTCCATTTCTCCTTTAGTATTCAGAAATTCGCAGAAAAACATCCATTAACACAGTCATATAGAAAGAATATTTGCAACTTACACTTTCACAAATTATATTTTTGAACAAATATTATCTCTTGGCATATAGCGGAAATTTTTAAACTCTAGTACTTGTATTATATTTACTAGAAATATTTCTGACGGGGGCGTAGATCAGATTGTAGAGCGCTCGCTTAGCATGCGAGAGGTACTGGGATCGATACACTGCGCTTCCGTTCCCTTTCATTCAGCAATTCGCAGAAAAACGCAAAATTAACACTAAAATATAGATAGAATATTTGACACTTTTATTTTTTGAAATATTTTACAAAACAAAATTTACCTGTTTGAAAAATGAATGAGTATTCAGAAATTCGCAGAAAAACGTCCATTAACACAGTCATATAGAAAGAATATTTGCAACTTACACTTTCACAAATTATATTTTTGAACAAATATTATCTCTTGGCATATAGAGGAAATTTTTAAACTCTAGTACTTGTATTATATTTACTAGAAATATTTCTGACGGGGGCGTAGCTCAGATTGTAGAGCGCTCGCTTAGCATGCGAGAGGTACTGGGATCGATACCCGGCGCTTCCATTCCCTTTTATTCAGCAATTCGAAGAAAAACGCAAAATTAACACTACCATATAGATAGAATATTTGACACTTTTATTTTTTGAAATATTTTCCTAAACAAAATTTACCTGTTTGAAAAATGAAACCATTTTTAAAATACTAGTGCCTTTACTATACTTACTAAGAATTGTAATAAAAGTTGCGTAGTTTTTATTTTAGAGCTCTCTCTCTCTCTTAGCATAGAAGAAGTATAGGGATAGGTATACTGCGGTACAATTCGGGATAGGTACAATTCGCATAAAAGGGACCAGTTAAAACGATGACATCGATGGAATATTTGTAACTTACATTTTTTGTAATTATATTTTTGAACTAATTTTATATATATATATTTTTTTTTTACATAGAAGCCATTTTAAAACTTTAGTACTTGTAATATATTTAATATATAGCATTTTGTCGGGGACGTAGCTCAGATGGTAGAGCGCTCGCTTAGCATGCGAGAGGTACCGGGATCTATTTCTAGAGACTCCATAATTTTTTCGTATTTATCTATTCGCACACAAACGTCTTATAAACACGATCATATATATTGAATATTTGTAACTCAATCTATTTTAATTAAATTTTTGAGGGACTTTTTACCAGTGAATGGTATAAAGTATGTAAAAAACTAGTTTTTTGCTTCATTTATAAATAGATCTCCATGAGGGGGCGTAGCTCAAATGGTAGAGCGCTCGCTTAGCATGCGAGAGGTACCGGGATCGATACCCGGCGCCTCCACTCTTTTTTCGTACTTTATTCTTTGGACAGTAACGTCCTGTTAACACGATGTAATTTAACGGATATTTGTAATTTAGACTTAATGGAAATAATTTTTTTAATGACTTTATTTCCCGTGGACTGAATTAAGTCAACAAAGAACAAGTACTTTAGTTTCATTTACTTCAAACACTTTTGACGGGGCGTAGCTCGTACACAGAAACGTTCGATTAGCATGCGACAGGTTCTGGGATAAATACCCGGTACCTCTAATTCTTTATTTCGTATGAAGTAATTCGAAGTGAAGCATTAAGATGACTCGATCATATAGAGGAAATATTTGTAATTTACACTTTTTTTTATTATATTTTTGAACATATATTATCTCTTTCCACATAGAAGCCATTTTAAAACTCTAGTAATTGTACAATATTTAATAGAAAGCTTCCTGACGGGGGCGTAGGTCAGACAGTAGAGCGCTAGCTTGTTGTGCGAGTGGTAATGCTATCGTTTCCCGGCGCCTCCATTTCTCCTTTAGTATTCAGAAATTCGCAGAAAAACGTCCATTAACACAGTCATATAGAAAGAATATTTGCAACTTACACTTTCACAAATTATATTTTTGAACAAATATTATCTCTTGGCATATAGAGGAAATTTTTAAACTCTAGTACTTGTATTATATTTACTAGAAATATTTCTGAGGGGGGCGTAGCTCAGATGGTAGAGCGCTCGCTTAGCATGCGAGAGGTACCGGGATCGATACCCGGCGCTTCCATTCCCTTTTATTCAGCAATTCGAAGAAAAACGCAAAATTAACACTACCATATAGATAGAATATTTGACACTTTTATTTTTTGAAATATTTTCCTAAACAAAATTTACCTGTTTGAAAAATGAAACCATTTTTAAAATACTAGTGCCTTTACTATACTTACTAAGAATTGTAATAAAAGTTGCGTAGTTTTTATTTGAGAGCTCTCTCTCTCTCTTAGCATAGAAGAAGTATAGGGATAGGTATACTGCGCCTCCTTTTCTCCTTTTCGTATTAAGCAATTCGCATAAAAGGGACCAGTTAAAACGATGACATCGATGGAATATTTGTAACTTACATTTTTTGTAATTATATTTTTGAACTAATTTTATATATATATATTTTTTTTTTACATAGAAGCCATTTTAAAACTTTAGTACTTGTAATATATTTAATATATAGCATTTTGTCGGGGACGTAGCTCAGATGGTAGAGCGCTCGCTTAGCATGCGAGAGGTACCGGGATCTATTTCTAGAGACTCCATAATTTTTTCGTATTTATCTATTCGCACACAAACGTCTTATAAACACGATCATATATATTGAATATTTGTAACTCAATCTATTTTAATTAAATTTTTGAGGGACTTTTTACCAGTGAATGGTATAAAGTATGTAAAAAACTAGTTTTTTGCTTCATTTATAAATAGATCTCCATGAGGGGGCGTAGCTCAAATGGTAGAGCGCTCGCTTAGCATGCGAGAGGTACCGGGATCGATACCCGGCGCCTCCACTCTTTTTTCGTACTTTATTCTTTGGACAGTAACGTCCTGTTAACACGATGTAATTTAACGGATATTTGTAATTTAGACTTAATGGAAATAATTTTTTTAATGACTTTATTTCCCGTGGACTGAATTAAGTCAACAAAGAACAAGTACTTTAGTTTCATTTACTTCAAACACTTTTGACGGGGCGTAGCTCGTACACAGAACCGTTCGATTAGCATGCGACAGGTTCTGGGATAAATACCCGGTACCTCTAATTCTTTATTTCGTATGAAGTAATTCGAAGTGAAGCATTAAGATGACTCGATCATATAGAGGAAATATTTGTAATTTACACTTTTTTTTATTATATTTTTGAACATATATTATCTCTTTCCACATAGAAGCCATTTTAAAACTCTAGTAATTGTACAATATTTAATAGAAAGCTTCCTGACGGGGGCGTAGGTCAGACAGTAGAGCGCTAGCTTGTTGTGCGAGTGGTAATGCTATCGTTTCCCGGCGCCTCCATTTCTCCTTTAGTATTCAGAAATTCGCAGAAAAACGTCCATTAACACAGTCATATAGAAAGAATATTTGCAACTTACACTTTCACAAATTATATTTTTGAACAAATATTATCTCTTGGCATATAGAGGAAATTTTTAAACTCTAGTACTTGTATTATATTTACTAGAAATATTTCTGAGGGGGGCGTAGCTCAGATGGTAGAGCGCTCGCTTAGCATGCGAGAGGTACCGGGATCGATACCCGGCGCTTCCATTCCCTTTTATTCAGCAATTCGAAGAAAAACGCAAAATTAACACTACCATATAGATAGAATATTTGACACTTTTATTTTTTGAAATATTTTCCTAAACAAAATTTACCTGTTTGAAAAATGAAACCATTTTTAAAATACTAGTGCCTTTACTATACTTACTAAGAATTGTAATAAAAGTTGCGTAGTTTTTATTTGAGAGCTCTCTCTCTCTCTTAGCATAGAAGAAGTATAGGGATAGGTATACTGCGCCTCCTTTTCTCCTTTTCGTATTAAGCAATTCGCATAAAAGGGACCAGTTAAAACGATGACATCGATGGAATATTTGTAACTTACATTTTTTGTAATTATATTTTTGAACTAATTTTATATATATATTTTTTTTACATAGAAGCCATTTTAAAACTTTAGTACTTGTAATATATTTAATATATAGCTTTTTGTCGGGGACGTAGCTCAGATGGTAGAGCGCTCGCTTAGCATGCGAGAGGTACCGGGATCTATTTCTAGAGACTCCATAATTTTTTCGTATTTATCTATTCGCACACAAACGTCTTATAAACACGATCATATATATTGAGTATTTGTAACTCAATCGATTTTAATTAAATTTTTGAGGGACTTTTTACCAGTGAATGGAATAAAGTATTAAAAAACTAGTTTTTTGCTTCATTTATAAATAGAGCTCCACGAGGGGGCGTAGCTCAGATGGTAGAGCGCTCGCTTAGCATGCGAGAGGTACCGGGATCGATACCCGGCGCCTCCATTCCTCTTTTTTACTTAGCAATGCAAAGAAAAACGCAATGTTAAAACTACCATATAGACAAAATATTTGCTAATTCTAATTTTTGAAATATTTTCTTAAACAAAATGTACCTGTTTGAAAAATAAAACAATTTTTAAAATAATAGTTTCTTCACTATATTTACTACCTATTTTAATAAAATTTTCGTAGTTTTTATTTTAGAGCGCTCGCTTAGCATGGGTGTTGTACTGGGATAGGTACCCGGTGCCTCCAAATCTTCTTTTCGTATTAATTATTCGAAGTTAATTGTTAAGTTAATATGATCATATAGATGGAATATCTGTAATTTACACTTTAGAGAATTATATTTTTGAACAAATATTACCTCTTTGCACATAGAAGCCTTTTAAAACTCTAGTACTTGTACTATATTTACTAGAATTCTCTCTGACGGGGGCGTGGCTCAGATGGTAGAGCGCTCGCTTAGCATGCGAGAGGTACCGGGATCGATACCCGGCGCCTCCACTCTTTTTTGGTACTTTACTCTTTGGACAGTAACGTCCTGTTAACACGATGTAATCTAACGGATATTTGTAATTTAGACTTTATGGAAATAATTTTTTTAATGACTTATTTCCCGTGGACTGAATTAAGTCAACAAAGAACAAGTACTTTAGTTTCATTTACTTCAAACACTTTTGACGGGGCGTAGCTCGTACACAGAACCGTTCGATTAGCATGCGACAGGTTCTTTGATAAATACTCGGTGCCTCTAATTCTTTATTTCGTATGAAGTAATTCGAAGTGAAGTATTAAGATGACTCGATCATATAGAGGAAATATTTGTAATTTACACTTTTTTTTTATTATATTTTTGAACATATATTATCTCTTTCCACATAGAAGTCATTTTAAAACTCTAGTAATTGTACAATATATAATAGAAAGCTTCCTGACGGGGGCGTAGCTCAGACAGTAGAGCGCTAGCTTGTTGTGCGAGTGGTAATGCTATCGTTTCCCGGCGCCTCCATTTCTCCTTTAGTATTCAGAAATTCGCAGAAAAACGTCCATTAACACAGTCATATAGAAAGAATATTTGCAACTTACACTTTCACAAATTATATTTTTGAACAAATATTATCTCTTGGCATATAGAGGAAATTTTTAAACTCTAGTACTTGTATTATATTTACTAGAAAAATTTCTGACGGGGGCGTAGCTCAGATTGTAGAGCGCTCGCTTAGCATGCGAGAGGTACTGGGATCGATACACGGCGCTTCCATTCCCTTTCATTCAGCAATTCGAAGAAAAACGCAAAATTAACACTACCATATAGATAGAATATTTGACACTTTTATTTTTTGAATTATTTTCCTAAACAAAATTTACCTGTTTGAAAAATGAAACCATTTTTAAAATACTAGTGCCTTTACTATACTTACTAAGAATTGTAATAAAAGTTGCGTAGTTTTTATTTTAGAGCTCTCTCTCTCTCTTAGCATAGAAGAAGTATAGGGATAGGTATACTGCGCCTCCTTTTCTCCTTTTCGTATTAAGCAATTCGCATAAAAGGGACCAGTTAAAACGATGACATCGATGGAATATTTGTAACTTACATTTTTTGTAATTATATTTTTGAACTAATTTTATATATATATTTTTTTTTACATAGAAGCCATTTTAAAACTTTAGTACTTGTAATATATTTAATATATAGCATTTTGTCGGGGACGTAGCTCAGATGGTAGAGCGCTCGCTTAGCATGCGAGAGGTACCGGGATCTATTTCTAGAGACTCCATAATTTTTTCGTATTTATCTATTCGCACACAAACGTCTTATAAACACGATCATATATATTGAATATTTGTAACTCAATCTATTTTAATTAAATTTTTGAGGGACTTTTTACCAGTGAATGGAATAAAGTATGTAAAAAACTAGTTTTTTGCTTCATTTATAAATAGAGCTCCATGAGGGGGCGTATCTCAAATGGTAGAGCGCTCGCTTAGCATGCGAGAGGTACCGGGATCGATACCCGGCGCCTCCATTCCTCTTTTTTACTTAGCAATGCAAAGAAAAACGCAATGTTAAAACTACCATATAGACAAAATATTTGCTAATTTTAATTTTTGAAATATTTTCTTAAACAAAATGTACCTGTTTGAAAAATAAAACAATTTTTAAAATAATAGTATCTTCACTATATTTACTACCTATTTTAATAAAATTTTCGTAGTTTTTATTTTAGAGCGCTCGCTTAGCATGGGTGTTGTACTGGGATAGGTACCCGGTGCCTCCAATTCTTCTTTTCGTATTAATTTTTGGAAGTGAATTGTTAAGTTAATACGATCATATAGATGGAATATCTGTAATTTACACTTTAGAGAATTATATTTTTGAACAAATATTATCTCTTTGCACATAGAAGCCTTTTAAAACTCTAGTACTTGTACTATATTTACTAGAAATCTCTCTGACGGAAGCGTAGCTCAGATGGTAGAGCGCTCGCTTAGCATGCGAGAGGTACCGGGATCGATACCCGGCGCCTCCACTCTTTTTTCGTACTTTATTCTTTGGACAGTAACGTCCTGTTAACACGATGTAATTTAACGGATATTTGTAATTTAGACTTAATGGAAATAATTTTTTTAATGACTTATTTCCCGTGGACTGAATTAAGTCAACAAAGAACAAGTACTTTAGTTTCATTTACTTCAAACACTTTTGACGGGGCGTAGCTCGTACACAGAACCATTCGATTAGCATGCGACAGGTTCTGGGATAAATACCCGGTGCCTCTAATTCTTTATTTCGTATGAAGTAATTCGAAGTGAAGTATTAAGATGACTCGATCATATAGAGGAAATATTTGTAATTTACACTTTTTTTTATTATATTTTTGAACATATATTATCTCTTTCCACATAGAAGCCATTTTAAAACTCTAGTAATTGTACAATATTTAATAGAAAGCTTCCTGACGGGGGCGTAGCTCAGACAGTAGAGCGCTAGCTTGTTGTGCGAGTGGTAATGCTATCGTTTCCAGGCGCCTCCATTTCTCCTTTAGTATTCAGAAATTCGCAGAAAAACGTCCATTAACACAGTCATATAGAAAGAATATTTGCAACTTACAATTTCACAAATTATATTTTTGAACAAATATTATCTCTTGGCATATAGAGGAAATTTTTAAACTCTAGTACTTGTATTATATTTACTAGAAATATTTCTGACGGGGGCGTAGCTCAGATTGTAGAGCGCTCGCTTAGCATGCGAGAGGTACTGGGATCGATACACTGCGCTTCCATTCCCTTTCATTCAGCAATTCGAAGAAAAACGCAAAATTAACACTACCATATAGATAGAATATTTGACACTTTTATTTTTTGAAATATTTTACAAAACAAAATTTACCTGTTTGAAAAATGAATGAGTATTCAGAAATTCGCAGAAAAACGTCCATTAACACAGTCATATAGAAAGAATATTTGCAACTTACACTTTCACAAATTATATTTTTGAACAAATATTATCTCTTGGCATATAGAGGAAATTTTTAAACTCTAGTACTTGTATTATATTTACTAGAAAAATTTCTGACGGGGGCGTAGCTCAGATTGTAGAGCGCTCGCTTAGCATGCGAGAGGTACTGGGATCGATACACGGCGCTTCCATTCCCTTTCATTCAGCAATTCGAAGAAAAACGCAAAATTAACACTACCATATAGATAGAATATTTGACACTTTTATTTTTTGAAATATTTTCCTACACAAAATTTACCTGTTTGAAAAATGAAACCATTTTTAAAATACTAGTGCCTTTACTATACTTACTAAGAATTGTAATAAAAGTTGCGTAGTTTTTATTTTAGAGCTCTCTCTCTCTCTTAGCATAGAAGAAGTATAGGGATAGGTATACTGCGCCTCCTTTTCTCCTTTTCGTATTAAGCAATTCGCATAAAAGGGACCAGTTAAAACGATGACATCGATGGAATATTAAAAACTTACATTTTTTGTAATTATATTTTTGAACTAATTTTATATATATATATTTTTTTACATAGAAGCCATTTTAAAACTTTAGCCTGTAATATATTTAATATATAGCATTTTGTCGGGGACGTAGCTCAGATGGTAGAGCGCTCGCTTAGCATGCGAGAGGTACCGGGATCTATTTCTAGAGACTCCATAATTTTTTCGTATTTATCTATTCGCACACAAACGTCTTATAAACACGATCATATATATTGAATATTTGTAACTCAATCTATTTTAATTAAATTTTTGAGGGACTTTTTACCAGTGAATGGAATAAAGTATGTAAAAAACTAGTTTTTTGCTTCATTTATAAATAGGGCTCCATGAGGGGGCGTAGCTCAGATGGTAGAGCGCTCGCTTAGTATGCGAGAGGTACCGGGATCGATACCCGGCGCCTCCAATCCTCTTTTTTACTTAGCAATGCAAAGAAAAACGCAATGTTAAAACTACCATATAGACAAAATATTTGCTAATTTTAATTTTTGAAATATTTTCTTTAACAAAATGAACCTGTTTGAAAAATAAAACAATTTTTAAAATAATAGTATCTTCGCTATATTTACTACCTATTTTAATAAAATTTTCATAGTTTTTATTTTAGTGCGCTCGCTTAGCATGGGTGTTGTACTGGGATAGGTACCCGGTGCCTCCAAATCTTCTTTTCGTATTAATTATTCGAAGTTAATTGTTAAGTTAATATGATCATATAGATGGAATATCTGTAATTTACACTTTAGAGAATTATATTTTTGAACAAATATTATCTCTTTGCACATAGAAGCCTTTTAAAACTCTAGTACTTGTACTATATTTACTGGAAATCTCTCTGACGGGGGCGTAGCTCAGATGGTAGAGCGCTCGCTTAGCATGCGAGAGGTACCGGGATCGATACCCGGCGCCTCCACTCTTTTTTGGTACTTTACTCTTTGGACAGTAACGTCCTGTTAACACGATGTAATCTAACGGATATTTGTAATTTAGACTTTATGGAAATAATTTTTTTAATGACTTATTTCCCGTGGACTGAATTAAATCAACAAAGAACAAGTACTTTAGTTTCATTTACTTCAAACACTTTTGACGGGGCGTAGCTCGTACACAGAACCGTTCGATTAGCATGCGACAGGTTCTTTGATAAATACTCGGTGCCTCTAATTCTTTATTTCGTATGAAGTAATTCGAAGTGAAGTATTAAGATGACTCGATCATATAGAGGAAATATTTGTAATTTACACTTTTTTTTTATTATATTTTTGAACATATATTATCTCTTTCCACATAGAAGTCATTTTAAAACTCTAGTAATTGTACAATATTTAATAGAAAGCTTCCTGACGGGGGCGTAGCTCAGACAGTAGAGCGCTAGCTTGTTGTGCGAGTGGTAATGCTATCGTTTCCCGGCGCCTCCATTTCTCCTTTAGTATTCAGAAATTCGCAGAAAAACCTCCATTAACACAGTCATATAGAAAGAATATTTGCAACTTACACTTTCACAAATTATATTTTTGAACAAATATTATCTCTTGGCATATAGAGGAAATTTTTAAACTCTAGTACTTGTATTATATTTACTAGAAAAATTTCTGACGGGGGCGTAGCTCAGATTGTAGAGCGCTCGCTTAGCATGCAAGAGGTACTGGGATCGATACACTGCGCTTCCATTCAATTTCATTCAGCAATTCGAAGTAAAACGCAAAATTAACACTACCATATAGATAGAATATTTAACACTTTTATTTTTTGAAATATTTTACAAAACAAAATTTACCTGTTTGAAAAATGAATGAGTATTCAGAAATTCGCAGAAAAACGTCCATTAACACAGTCATATAGAAAGAATATTTGCAACTTACACTTTCACAAATTATATTTTTGAACAAATATTATCTCTTGGCATATAGAGGAAATTTTTAAACTCTAGTACTTGTATTATATTTACTAGAAATATTTCTGAGGGGGGCGTAGCTCAGATGGTAGAGCGCTCGCTTAGCATGCGAGAGGTACCGGGATCGATACCCGGCGCTTCCATTCCCTTTTATTCAGCAATTCGAAGAAAAAATCAAAATTAACACTACCATATAGATAGAATATTTGACACTTTTATTTTTTGAAATATTTTCCTAAACAAAATTTACCTGTTTAAAAAATGAAACCATTTTTAAAATACTAGTGCCTTTACTATACTTACTAAGAATTGTAATAAAAGTTGCGTAGTTTTTATTTGAGAGCTCTCTCTCTCTCTTAGCATAGAAGAAGTATAGGGATAGGTATACTGCGCCTCCTTTTCTCCTTTTCGTATTAAGCAATTCGCATAAAAGGGACCAGTTAAAACGATGACATCGATGGAATATTTGTAACTTACATTTTTTGTAATTATATTTTTGAACTAATTTTATATATATTTTTTTTTACATAGAAGCCATTTTAAAACTTTAGTACTTGTAATATATTTAATATATAGCTTTTTGTCGGGGACGTAGCTCAGATGGTAGAGCGCTCGCTTAGCATGCGAGAGGTACCGGGATCTATTTCTAGAGACTCCATAATTTTTTCGTATTTATCTATTCGCACACAAACGTCTTATAAACACGATCATATATATTGAGTATTTGTAACTCAATCGATTTTAATTAAATTTTTGAGGGACTTTTTACCAGTGAATGGAATAAAGTATTAAAAAACTAGTTTTTTGCTTCATTTATAAATAGAGCACCACGAGGGGGCGTAGCTCAGATGGTAGAGCGCTCGCTTAGCATGCGAGAGGTACCGGGATCGATACCCGGCGCCTCCATTCCTCTTTTTTACTTAGCAATGCAAAGAAAAACGCAATGTTAAAACTACCATATAGACAAAATATTTGCTAATTCTAATTTTTGAAATATTTTCTTAAACAAAATGTACCTGTTTGAAAAATAAAACAATTTTTAAAATAATAGTTTCTTCACTATATTTACTACCTATTTTAATAAAATTTTCGTAGTTTTTATTTTAGAGCGCTCGCTTAGCATGGGTGTTGTACTGGGATAGGTACCCGGTGCCTCCAATTCTTCTTTTCGTATTAATTATTCGAAGTGAATTGTTAAGTTAATACGATCATATCAATGGAATATCTGTAATTTACACTTTAGAGAACTATATTTTTGAACAAATATTATCTCTTTGCACATAGAAGCCATTTAAAACTCTAGTACTTGTACTATATTTACTAGAAATCTCTCCTACGGGGGAGTAGCTCAGATGGTAGAGCGCTCGCTTAGCATGCGAGAGGTACCGGGATCGATACCCGGCGCTTCCACTCTGTTTTGGTACTTTACTCTTTGGACAGTAACGTCCTGTTAACACGATGTAATCTAACGGATATTTGTAATTTAGACTTTATGAAAATAATTTTTTAATTACTTATTTCCCGTGGACTGAATTAAGTCAACAAAGAACAAGTACTTTAGTTTCATTTACTTCAAACACTTTTGACGGGGCGTAGCTCGTACACAGAACCGTTCGATTAGCATGCGACAGGTTCTTTGATAAATACCCGGTACCTATAATTCTTTATTTCGTATGAAGTAATTCGAAGTGAAGCATTAAGATGACTCGATCATATAGAGGAAATATTTGTAATTTACACTTTTTTTTATTATATTTTTGAACATATATTATCTCTTTCCACATAGAAGCCATTTTAAAACTCTAGTAATTGTACAATATTTAATAGAAAGCTTCCTGACGGGGGCGTAGCTCAGACAGTAGAGCGCTAGCTTGTTGTGCGAATGGTAATGCAATCGTTTCCCGGCGCCTCCATTTCTCCTTTAGTATTCAGAAATTCGCAGAAAAACGTCCATTAACACAGTCATATAGAAAGAATATTTGCAACTTACACTTTCACAAATTATATTTTTGAACAAAGATTATCTCTTGGCATATAGAGGAAATTTTTAAACTCTAGTACTTGTATTATATTTACTAAAAATATTTCTGACGGGGGCGTAGCTCAGATTGTAGAGCGCTCGCTTGGCATGCGAGAGGTACCGGGATCGATACCCGGCGCTTCCATTCCCTTTTATTCAGCAATTCGAAGTAAAACGCAAAATTAACACTACCATATAGATAGAATATTTAACACTTTTATTTTTTGAAATATTTTACAAAACAAAATTTACCTGTTTGAAAAATGAATGAGTATTCAGAAATTCGCAGAAAAACGTCCATTAACACAGTCATATAGCAAGAATATTTGCAACTTACACTTTCACAAATTATATTTTTGAACAAATATTATCTCTTGGCATATAGAGGAAATTTTTAAACTCTAGTACTTGTATTATATTTACTAGAAATATTTCTGACGTGGGCGTAGCTCAGATTGTAGAGCGCTCGCTTAGCATGCGAGAGGTACTGGGATCGATACACGGCGCTTCCATTCCCTTTCATTCAGCAATTCGAAGAAAAACGCAAAATTAACACTACCATATAGATAGAATATTTGACACTTTTATTTTTTGAATTATTTTCCTAAACAAAATTTACCTGTTTGAAAAATGAAACCATTTTTAAAATACTAGTGCCTTTACTATACTTACTAAGAATTGTAATAAAAGTTGCGTAGTTTTTATTTTAGAGCTCTCTCTCTCTCTCTCTCTTAGCATAGAAGAAGTATAGGGATAGGTATACTGCGCCTCCTTTTCTCCTTTTCGTATTAAGCAATTCGCATAAAAGGGACCAGTTAAAACGATGACATCGATGGAATATTTGTAACTTACATTTTTTGTAATTATATTTTTGAACTAATTTTATATATATATTTTTTTTTACATAGAAGCCATTTTAAAACTTTAGTACTTGTAATATATTTAATATATAGCATTTTGTCGGGGACGTAGCTCAGATGGTAGAGCGCTCGCTTAGCATGCGAGAGGTACCGGGATCTATTTCTAGAGACTCCATAATTTTTTCGTATTTATCTATTCGCACACAAACGTCTTATAAACACGATCATATATATTGAATATTTGTAACTCAATCTATTTTAATTAAATTTTTGAGGGACTTTTTACCAGTGAATGGAATAAAGTATGTAAAAAACTAGTTTTTTGCTTCATTTATAAATAGAGCTCCATGAGGGGGCGTATCTCAAATGGTAGAGCGCTCGCTTAGCATGCGAGAGGTACCGGGATCGATACCCGGCGCCTCCATTCCTCTTTTTTACTTAGCAATGCAAAGAAAAACGCAATGTTAAAACTACCATATAGACAAAATATTTGCTAATTTTAATTTTTGAAATATTTTCTTAAACAAAATATACCTGTTTGAAAAATAAAACAATTTTTAAAATAATAGTATCTTCGCTATATTTACTACCTATTTTAATAAAATTTTCATAGTTTTTATTTTAGTGCGCTCGCTTAGCATGGGTGTTGTACTGGGATAGGTACCCGGTGCCTCCAAATCTTCTTTTCGTATTAATTATTCGAAGTTAATTGTTAAGTTAATATGATCATATAGATGGAATATCTGTAATTTACACTTTAGAGAATTATATTTTTGAACAAATATTATCTCTTTGCACATAGAAGCCTTTTAAAACTCTAGTACTTGTACTATATTTACTAGAAATCTCTCTGACGGGGGCGTAGCTCAGATGGTAGAGCGCTCGCTTAGCATGCGAGAGGTACCGGGATCGATACCCGGCGCCTCCACTCTTTTTTCGTACTTTACTCTTTGGACAGTAACGTCCTGTTAACACGATGTAATTTAACGGATATTTGTAATTTAGACTTTATGGAAATAATTTTTTTAATGACTTATTTCCCGTGGACTGAATTAAGTCAACAAAGAACAAGTACTTTAGTTTCATTTACTTCAAACACTTTTGACGGGGCGTAGCTCGTACACAGAACCGTTCGATTAGCATGCGACAGGTTCTGGGATAAATACCCGGTGCCTCTAATTCCTTATTTCGTATGAAAAAATTCGAAGTGAAGTATTAAGATGACTCGATCATATAGAGGAAATATTTGTAATATATACTTTTTTTTTATTATATTTTTTAACATATAATATCTCTTTCCACATAGAAGCCATTTTAAAACTCTAGTAATTGTACAATAATTAATAGAAAGCTTCCTGACGGGGGCGTAGGTCAGACAGTAGAGCGCTAGCTTGTTGTGCGATTGGTAATGCTATCGTTTCCCGGCGCCTCCATTTCTCCTTTAGTATTCAGAAATTCGCAGAAAAACGTCCATTAACACAGTCATATAGAAAGAATATTTGCAACTTACACTTTCACAAATTATATTTTTGAACAAATATTATCTCTTGGCATATAGAGGAAATTTTTAAACTCTAGTACTTGTTTTATATTTACTAGAAATATTTCTGACGGGGGCGTAGCTCAGATTGTAGAGCGCTCGCTTAGCATGCGAGAGGTACCGGGATCGATACCCGGCGCCTCCATTCCTCTTTTTTACTTAGCAATGCAAAGAAAAACGCAATATTAAAACTACCATATAGACAAAATATTTGCTAATTTTAATTTTTGAAATATTTTCTTAAACAAAATGTACCTGTTTGAAAAATAAAACAATTTTTAAAATAATAGTATCTCCACTATATTTACTACCTATTTTAATAAAATTTTCGTAGTTTTTATTTTAGAGCGCTCGCTTAGCATGGGTGTTGTACTGGGATAGGTACCCGGTGCCTCCAATTCTTCCTTTCGTATTAATTTTTGGAAGTGAATTGTTAAGTTAATACGATCATATAGAATATCTGTAATTTACACTTTAGAGAATTATATTTTTGAACAAATATTATCTCTTTGCACATAGAAGCCTTTTAAAACTCTAGTACTTGTACTATATTTACTAGAAATCTCTCTGACGGGGGCGTAGCTCAGATGGTAGAGCGCTCGCTTGGCATGCGAGAGGTACCGGGATCGATACCCGGCGCCTCCACTCTTTTTTCGTACTTTATTCTTTGGACAGTAACGTCCTGTTAACACGATGTAATTTAACGGATATTTGTAATTTAGACTTAATGGAAATAATTTTTTTAATGACTTATTTCCCGTGGACTGAATTAAGTCAACAAAGAACAAGTACTTTAGTTTCATTTACTTCAAACACTTTTGACGGGGCGTAGCTCGTACACAGAACCGTTCGATTAGCATGCGACAGGTTCTGGGATAAATACCCGGTGCCTCTAATTCCTTATTTCGTATGAAAAAATTCGAAGTGAAGTATTAAGATGACTCGATCATATAGAGGAAATATTTGTAATTTACACTTTTTTTTATTATATTTTTGAACATATATTATCTCTTTCCACATAGAAGCCATTTTAAAACTCTAGTAATTGTACAATATTTAATAGAAAGCTTCCTGACGGGGGCGTAGCTCAGACAGTAGAGCGCTAGCTTGTTGTGCGAATGGTAATGCTATCGTTTCCCGGCGCCTCCATTTCTATTTTAGTATTCAGAAATTCGTAGAAAAACGTCCATTAACACAGTCATATAGAAAGAATATTTGCAACTTACACTTTCACAAATTATATTTTTGAACAAATATTATCTCTTGGCATATAGAGGAAATTTTTAAACTCTAGTACTTGTATTATATTTACTAGAAATATTTCTGATGGGGGCGTAGCTCAGATGGTAGAGCGCTCGCTTAGCATGCGAGAGGTACCGGGATCGATACCCGGTGCTTCCATTCCCTTTTATTCAGCAATTCGAAGAAAAACGCAAAATTAAAACTACCATATAGATAGAATATTTGACACTTTTATTTTTTTAAATATTTTCCTAAACAAAATTTACCTGTTTGAAAAATGAAACCATTTTTAAAATACTAGTGCCTTTACTATACTTACTAAGAATTGTAATAAAAGTTGCGTAGTTTTTATTTTAGAGCTCTCTCTCTCTCTCTCTCTCTCTCTCTCTCTCTCTCTCTCTTAGCATAGAAGAAGTATAGGGATAGGTATACTGCGCCTCCTTTTCTCCTTTTCGTATTAAGCAATTCGCATAAAAGGGACCAGTTAAAACGATGACATCGATGGAATATTTGTAACTTACATTTTTTGTAATTATATTTTTGAACTAATTTTATATATATTTTTTTTTACATAGAAGCTATTTTAAAACTTTAGTACTTGTAATATATTTAATATATAGCTTTTTGTCGGGGACGTAGCTCAGATGGTAGAGCGCTCGCTTAGCATGCGAGAGGTACCGGGATCTATTTCTAGAGACTCCATAATTTTTTCGTATTTATCTATTCGCACACAAACGTCTTATAAACACGATCATATATATTGAATATTTGTAACTCAATCGATTTTAATTAAATTTTTGAGGGACTTTTTACCAGTGAATGGAATAAAGTATGTAAAAAACTAGTTTTTTGCTTCATTTATAAATAGAGCTCCACGAGGGGGGCGTAGCTCAGATGGTAGAGCGCTCGCTTAGCATGCGAGAGGTACCGGGATAGATACCCGGCGCCTCCATTCCTCTTGTTTACTTAGCAATGCAAAGAAAAACGCAATGTTAAAACTACCATAGAGACGAAATATTTGGTAATTTTAATTTTTGAAATATTTTCTTTAACAAAATGTACCTGTTTGAAAAATAAAACAATTTTTAAAATAATAGTATCTTCACTATATTTACTACCTATTTTAATAAAATTTTCGTAGTTTTTATTTTAGAGCGCTCGCTTAGCATGGGTGTTGTACTTGGATAGGTACCGTGTGCCTCAAATTCTTCTTTTCGTATTAATTATTCGAAGTGAATTGTTAAGTTAATACGATCATATAGATGGAATATCTGTAATTTACACTTTAGAGAATTATATTTTTCAACAAATATTATCTCTCTGCACATAGAAGCCTTTTAAAACTCTAATACTTGTACTATATTTACTAGAAATCTCTCTGACGGGGGCGTAGCTCAGATGGTAGAGCGCTCGCTTAGCGCCTCCACTCCTTTTTCGTACTTTACTGTTTGGACAGTAACGTCCTGTTAACAAGATGTAATCTAACGGATATTTGTAATTTAGAAATATTTTCCTAAACAAAATTTACCTGTTTGAAAAATGAAACCATTTTTAAAATACTAGTGCCTTTACTATACTTACTAAGAATTGTAATAAAAGTTGCGTAGTTTTTATTTTAGAGCTCTCTCTCTCTTAGCATAGAAGAAGTATAGGGATAGGTATACTGCGCCTCCTTTTCTCCTTTTAGTATTAAGCAATTCGCATAAAAGGGACCAGTTAAAACGATGACATCGATGGAATATTTGTAACTTACATTTTTTGTAATTATATTTTTGAACTAATTTTATATATATATTTTTTTTTTACATAGAAGCCATTTTAAAACTTTAGTAGTATTATATTTAATATATAGCATTTTGTCGGGGACGTAGCTCAGATGGTAGAGCGCTCGCTTAGCATGCGAGAGGTACCGGGATCTATTTCTAGAGACTCCATAATTTTTTCGTATTTATCTATTCGCACACAAACGTCTTATAAACACGATCATATATATTGAATATTTGTAACTCAATCTATTTTAATTAAATTTTTGAGGGACTTTTTACCATTGAATGGAATAAAGTATGTAAAAAACTAGTTTTTTGCTTCATTTATAAATAGAGCTCCACGAGGGGGCGTAGCTCAGATGGTAGAGCGCTCGCTTAGCATGCGAGAGGTACCGGGATCGATACCCGGTGCTTCCATTCCCTTTTATTCAGCAATTCGAAGAAAAACGCAAAATTAAAACTACCATATAGATAGAATATTTGACACTTTTATTTTTTGAAATATTTTCCTAAACAAAATTTACCTGTTTGAAAAATGAAACCATTTTTAAAATACTAGTGCATTTACTATACTTACTAAGAATTGTAATAAAAGTTGCGTAGTTTTTATTTTAGAGCTCTCTCTCTCTTAGCATAGAAGAAGTATAGGGATAGGTATACTGCGCCTCCTTTTCTCCTTTTCGTATTAAGCAATTCGCATAAAAGGGACCAGTTAAAACGATGACATCGATGGAATATTTGTAACTTACATTTTTTGTAATTATATTTTTGAACTAATTTTATATATATATATTTTTTACATAGAAGCCATTTTAAAACTTTAGTACTTGTAATATATTTAATATATAGCTTTTTGTCGGGGACGTAGCTCAGATGGTAGAGCGCTCGCTTAGCATGCGAGAGGTACCGGGATCTATTTCTAGAGACTCCATAATTTTTTCGTATTTATCTATTCGCACACAAACGTCTTATAAACACGATCATATATATTGAATATTTGTAACTCAATCTATTTTAATTAAATTTTTGAGGGACTTTTTACCATTGAATGGAATAAAGTATGTAAAAAACTAGTTTTTTGCTTCATTTATAAATAGAGCTCCACGAGGGGGCGTAGCTCAGATGGTAGAGCGCTCGCTTAGCATGCGAGAGGTACCGGGATCGATACCCGGCGCCTCCATTCCTCTTTTTTACTTAGCAATGCAAAGAAAAACGCAATATTAAAACTACCATATAGACAAAATATTTGCTAATTTTAATTTTTTAAATATTTCCTTAAACAAAATGTACCTGTTTGAAAAATAAAACAATTTTTAAAATAATAGTATCTTCACTATATTTACTACCTATTTTAATAAAATTTTCGTAGTTTTTATTTTAGAGCGCTCGCTTAGCATGGGTGTTGTACTGGGATAGGTACCCGGTGCCTCCAATTCTTCTTTTCGTATTAATTTTTGGAAGTGAATTGTTAAGTTAATACGATCATATAGATGGAATATCTGTAATTTACACTTTAGAGAATTATATTTTTGAACAAATATTATCTCTTTGCACATAGAAGCCTTTTAAAACTCTAGTACTTGTACTATATTTACTAGAAATCTCTCTGACGCTGGCGTAGCTCAGATGGTAGAGCACTCGCTTAGCATGCGAGAGGTACCGGGATCGATACCCGGCGCCTCCACTCTTTTTTCGTACTTTATTCTTTGGACAGTAACGTCCTGTTAACACGATGTAATTTAACGGATATTTGTAATTTAGACTGAATGGAAATAATTTTTTTAATGACTTATTTCCCGTGGACTGAATTAAGTCAACAAAGAACAAGTACTTTAGTTTCATTTACTTCAAACACTTTTGACGGGGCGTAGCTCGTACACAGAACCGTTCGATTAGCATGCGACAGGTTCTGGGATAAATACCCGGTGCCTCTAATTCCTTATTTCGTATGAAAAAATTCGAAGTGAAGTATTAAGATGACTCGATCGTATAGAGGAAATATTTGTAATTTACACTTTTTTTTATTATATTTTTGAACATATATTATCTCTTTCCACATAGAAGCCATTTTAAAACTCTAGTAATTGTACAATATTTAATAGAAAGCTTCCTGACTGGGGCGTAGCTCAGACAGTAGAGCGCTAGCTTGTTGTGCGAGTGGTAATGCTATAGTTTCCCGGCGCCTCCATTTCTCCTTTAGTATTCAGAAATTCGCAGAAAAACGGCCATTAACACAGTCATATAGAAAGAATATTTGCAACTTACACTTTCACAAATTATATTTTTGAACAAATATTATCTCTTGGCATATAGAGGAAATTTTTAAACTCTAGTTCTTGTATTATATTTACTAGAAATATTTCTGAGGGGGGCGTAGCTCGGATGGTAGAGTGCTCGCTTAGCATGCGAGAGGTACCGGGATCGATACCCGGCGCTTCCATTCCCTTTTATTCAGCAATTCGAAGAAAAACGCAAAATTAACACTACCATATAGATAGAATATTTGACACTTTTATTTTTTGAAATATTTTCCTAAACAAAATTTACCTGTTTGAAAAATGAAACCATTTTTAAAATACTAGTGCCTTTACTATACTTACTAAGAATTGTAATAAAAGTTGCGTAGTTTTTATTTTAGAGCTCTTTCTCTCTTAGCATAGAAGAAGTATAGGGATAGGTATACTGCGCCTCCTTTTCTCCTTTTCGTATTAAGCAATTCGCATAAAAGGGACCAGTTAAAACGATGACATCGATGGAATATTTGTAACTTACATTTTTTGTAATTATATTTTTGAACTAATTTTATATATATTTTTTTTTACATAGAAGCCATTTTAAAACTTTAGTACTTGTAATATATTTAATATATAGCTTTTTGTCGAGGACGTAGCTCAGATGGTAGAGCGCTCGCTTAGCATGCGAGAGGGACCGGGATCGATACCCGGCGCCTCCACTCTTTTTTCGTACTTTATTCTTTGGACAGTAACGTCCTGTTAACACGATGTAATTTAACGGATATTTGTAATTTAGACTTAATGGAAATAATTTTTTTAATGACTTATTTCCCGTGGACTGAATTAAGTCAACAAAGAACAAGATCTTTAGTTTCATTTACTTCAAACACTTTTGACGGGGCGTAGCTCGTACACAGAACCGTTCGATTAGCATGCGACAGGTTCTGGGATAAATACCCGGTACCTCTAATTCTTTATTTCGTATGAAGTAATTCGAAGTGAAGCATTAAGATGACTGGATCATATAGAGGAAATATTTGTAATTTACACTTTTTTTTATTATATTTTTGAACATATATTATCTCTTTCCACATAGAAGCCATTTTAAAACTCTAGTAATTGTACAATAATTAATAGAAAGCTTCCTGACGGGGGCGTAGGTCAGACAGTAGAGCGCTAGCTTGTTGTGCGAGTGGTAATGCTATCGTTTCCTGGCGCCTCCATTTCTCCTATAGTATTCAGAAATTCGCAGAAAAACGGCCATTAACACAGTCATATAGAAAGAATATTTGCAACTTACACTTTCACAAATTATATTTTTGAACAAATATTATCTCTTGGCATATAGAGGAAATTTTTAAACTCTAGTACTTGTATTATATTTACTAGAAATATTTCTGACGGGGGCGTAGCTCAGATTGTAGAGCGCTCGCTTAGCATGCGAGAGGTACTGGGATCGATACACGGCGCTTCCATTCCCTTTCATTCAGCAATTCGAAGAAAAACGCAAAATTAACACTACCATATAGATAGAATATTTGACACTTTTATTTTTTGAAATATTTTCCTAAACAAAATTTACCTGTTTGAAAAATGAAACCATTTTTAAAATACTAGTGCCTTTACTATACTTACTAAGAATTGTAATAAAAGTTGCGTAGTTTTTATTTTAGAGCTCTTTCTCTCTTAGCATAGAAGAAGTATAGGGATAGGTATACTGCGCCTCCTTTTCTCCTTTTCGTATTAAGCAATTCGCATAAAAGGGACCAGTTAAAACGATGACATCGATGGAATATTTGTAACTTACATTTTTTGTAATTATATTTTTGAACTAATTTTATATATATATTTTTTTTACATAGAAGCCATTTTAAAACTTTAGTACTTGTAATATATTTAATATATAGCTTTTTGTCGGGGACGTAGCTCAGATGGTAGAGCGCTCGCTTAGCATGCGAGAGGTACCGGGATCTATTTCTAGAGACTCCATAATTTTTTCGTATTTATCTATTCGCACACAAACGTCTTATAAACACGATCATATATATTGAGTATTTGTAACTCAATCGATTTTAATTAAATTTTTGAGGGACTTTTTACCAGTGAATGGAATAAAGTATTAAAAAACTAGTTTTTTGCTTCATTTATAAATAGAGCACCACGAGGGGGCGTAGCTCAGATGGTAGAGCGCTCGCTTAGCATGCGAGAGGTACCGGGATCGATACCCGGCGCCTCCATTCCTCTTTTTTACTTAGCAATGCAAAGAAAAACGCAATGTTAAAACTACCATATAGACAAAATATTTGCTAATTCTAATTTTTGAAATATTTTCTTAAACAAAATGTACCTGTTTGAAAAATAAAACAATTTTTAAAATAATAGTTTCTTCACTATATTTACTACCTATTTTAATAAAATTTTCGTAGTTTTTATTTTAGAGCGCTCGCTTAGCATGGGTGCTGTACTGGGATAGGTACCCGGTGCCTCCAATTCTTCTTTTCGTATTAATTATTCGAAGTGAATTGTTAAGTTAATACGATCATATCAATGGAATATCTGTAATTTACACTTTAGAGAACTATATTTTTGAACAAATATTATCTCTTTGCACATAGAAGCCATTTAAAACTCTAGTACTTGTACTATATTTACTAGAAATCTCTCCTACGGGGGAGTAGCTCAGATGGTAGAGCGCTCGCTTAGCATGCGAGAGGTACCGGGATCGATACCCGGCGCTTCCACTCTTTTTTGGTACTTTACTCTTTGGACAGTAACGTCCTGTTAACACGATGTAATCTAACGGATATTTGTAATTTAGACTTTATGAAAATAATTTTTTAATTACTTATTTCCCGTGGACTGAATTAAGTCAACAAAGAACAAGTACTTTAGTTTCATTTACTTCAAACACTTTTGACGGGGTGTAGCTCGTACACAGAACCGTTCGATTAGCATGCGACAGGTTCTGGGATAAATACCCGGTACCTATAATTCTTTATTTCGTATGAAGTAATTCGAAGTGAAGCATTAAGATGACTCGATCATATAGAGGAAATATTTGTAATTTACACTTTTTTTTATTATATTTTTGAACATATATTATCTCTTTCCACATAGAAGCCATTTTAAAACTCTAGTAATTGTACAATATTTAATAGAAAGCTTCCTGACGGGGGCGTAGCTCAGACAGTAGAGCGCTAGCTTGTTGTGCGAATGGTAATGCAATCGTTTCCCGGCGCCTCCATTTCTCCTTTAGTATTCAGAAATTCGCAGAAAAACGTCCATTAACACAGTCATATAGAAAGAATATTTGCAACTTACACTTTCACAAATTATATTTTTGAACAAAGATTATCTCTTGGCATATAGAGGAAATTTTTAAACTCTAGTACTTGTATTATATTTACTAAAAATATTTCTGACGGGGGCGTAGCTCAGATTGTAGAGCGCTCGCTTGGCATGCGAGAGGTACCGGGATCGATACCCGGCGCTTCCATTCCCTTTTATTCAGCAATTCGAAGAAAAACGCAAAATTAACACTACCATATAGATAGAATATTTGACACTTTTATTTTTTGAAATATTTTCCTAAACAAAATTTACCTGTTTGAAAAATGAAACCATTTTTAAAATACTAGTGCCTTTACTATACTTACTAAGAATTGTAATGAAAGTTGCGTAGTTTTTATTTTAGACCTCTCTCTCTCTTAGCATAGAAGAAGTATAGGGATAGGTATACTGCGCCTCCTTTTCTCCTTTTCGTATTAAGCAATTCGCATAAAAGGGACCAGTTAAAATGATGACATCGATGGAATATTTGTAACTTACATTTTTTGTAATTATATTTTTGAACTAATTTTATATATATATATATTTTTTACATAGAAGCCATTTTAAAACTTTAGTACTTGTAATATATTTAATATATAGCATTTTGTCGGGGACGTAGCTCAGATGGTAGAGCGCTCGCTTAGCATGCGAGAGGTACCGGGATCTATTTCTAGAGACTCCATAATTTTTTCGTATTTATCTATTCGCACACAAACG
This sequence comes from Linyphia triangularis, assembly GCA_963978545.1. Classification (NCBI taxonomy): domain Eukaryota; kingdom Metazoa; phylum Arthropoda; class Arachnida; order Araneae; family Linyphiidae; genus Linyphia; species Linyphia triangularis. The sequence continues at coordinate 77,185,639 of OZ021729.1, forward strand.
TCTTATAAACACGATCATATATATTGAATATTTGTAACTCAATCTATTTTAATTAAATTTTTGAGGGACTTTTTACCAGTGAATGCAATAAAGTATGAAAAAAACTAGTTTTTTGCTTCATTTATAAATAGAGCTCCATGAGGGGGCGTAGCTCAGATGGTAGAGCGCTCGCTTAGCATGCGAGAGGTACCGGGATCGATACCCGGCGCCTCCAATCCTCTTTTTTACTTAGCAATGCAAAGAAAAACGCAATGTTAAAACTACCATATAGACAAAATATTTGCTAATTTTAATTTTTGAAATATTTTCTTTAACAAAATGTACCTGTTTGAAAAATAAAACAATTTTTAAAATAATAGTATCTTCGCTATATTTACTACCTATTTTAATAAAATTTTCATAGTTTTTATTTTAGTGCGCTCGCTTAGCATGGGTGTTGTACTGGGATAGGTACCCGGTGCCTCCAAATCTTCTTTTCGTATTAATTATTCGAAGTTAATTGTTAAGTTAATATGATCATATAGATGGAATATCTGTAATTTACACTTTAGAGAATTATATTTTTGAACAAATATTATCTCTTTGCACATAGAAGCCTTTTAAAACTCTAGTACTTGTACTATATTTACTGGAAATCTCTCTGACGGGGGCGTAGCTCAGATGGTAGAGCGCTCGCTTAGCATTCGAGAGGTACCGGGATCGATACCCGGCGCCTCCACTCTTTTTTGGTACTTTACTCTTTGGACAGTAACGTCCTGTTAACACGATGTAATCTAACGGATATTTGTAATTTAGACTTTATGGAAATAATTTTTTTAATGACTTATTTCCCGTGGACTGAATTAAGTCAACAAAGAACAAGTACTTTAGTTTCATTTACTTCAAACACTTTTGACGGGGCGTAGCTCGTACACAGAACCGTTCGATTAGCATGCGACAGGTTCTTTGATAAATACTCGGTGCCTCTAATTCTTTATTTCGTATGAAGTAATTCGAAGTGAAGTATTAAGATGACTCGATCATATAGAGGAAATATTTGTAATTTACACTTTTTTTTTATTATATTTTTGAACATATATTATCTCTTTCCACATAGAAGTCATTTTAAAACTCTAGTAATTGTACAATATTTAATAGAAAGCTTCCTGACGGGGGCGTAGCTCAGACAGTAGAGCGCTAGCTTGTTGTGCGAGTGGTAATGCTATCGTTTCCCGGCGCCTCCATTTCTCCTTTAGTATTCAGAAATTCGCAGAAAAACCTCCATTAACACAGTCATAGAGAAAGAATATTTGCAACTTACACTTTCACAAATTATATTTTTGAACAAATATTATCTCTTGGCATATAGAGGAAATTTTTAAACTCTAGTACTTGTATTATATTTACTAGAAAAATTTCTGACGGGGGCGTAGCTCAGATTGTAGAGCGCTCGCTTAGCATGCGAGAGGTACTGGGATCGATACACTGCGCTTCCATTCAATTTCATTCAGCAATTCGAAGTAAAACGCAAAATTAACACTACCATATAGATAGAATATTTAACACTTTTATTTTTTGAAATATTTTACAAAACAAAATTTACCTGTTTGAAAAATGAATGAGTATTCAGAAATTCGCAGAAAAACGTTCATTAACACAGTCATATAGCAAGAATATTTGCAACTTACACTTTCACAAATTATATTTTTGAACAAATATTATCTCTTGGCATATAGAGGAAATTTTTAAACTCTAGTACTTGTATTATATTTACTAGAAATATTTCTGACGTGGGCGTAGCTCAGATTGTAGAGCGCTCGCTTAGCATGCGAGAGGTACTGGGATCGATACACGGCGCTTCCATTCCCTTTCATTCAGCAATTCGAAGAAAAACGCAAAATTAACACTACCATATAGATAGAATATTTGACACTTTTATTTTTTGAATTATTTTCCTAAACAAAATTTACCTGTTTGAAAAATGAAACCATTTTTAAAATACTAGTGCCTTTACTATACTTACTAAGAATTGTAATAAAAGTTGCGTAGTTTTTATTTTAGAGCTCTCTCTCTCTCTCTCTCTTAGCATAGAAGAAGTATAGGGATAGGTATACTGCGCCTCCTTTTCTCCTTTTCGTATTAAGCAATTCGCATAAAAGGGACCAGTTAAAACGATGACATCGATGGAATATTTGTAACTTACATTTTTTGTAATTATATTTTTGAACTAATTTTATATATATATTTTTTTTTACATAGAAGCCATTTTAAAACTTTAGTACTTGTAATATATTTAATATATAGCATTTTGTCGGGGACGTAGCTCAGATGGTAGAGCGCTCGCTTAGCATGCGAGAGGTACCGGGATCTATTTCTAGAGACTCCATAATTTTTTCGTATTTATCTATTCGCACACAAACGTCTTATAAACACGATCATATATATTGAATATTTGTAACTCAATCTATTTTAATTAAATTTTTGAGGGACTTTTTACCAGTGAATGGAATAAAGTATGTAAAAAACTAGTTTTTTGCTTCATTTATAAATAGAGCTCCATGAGGGGGCGTATCTCAAATGGTAGAGCGCTCGCTTAGCATGCGAGAGGTACCGGGATCGATACCCGGCGCCTCCATTCCTCTTTTTTACTTAGCAATGCAAAGAAAAACGCAATGTTAAAACTACCATATAGACAAAATATTTGCTAATTTTAATTTTTGAAATATTTTCTTAAACAAAATATACCTGTTTGAAAAATAAAACAATTTTTAAAATAATAGTATCTTCGCTATATTTACTACCTATTTTAATAAAATTTTCATAGTTTTTATTTTAGTGCGCTCGCTTAGCATGGGTGTTGTACTGGGATAGGTACCCGGTGCCTCCAAATCTTCTTTTCGTATTAATTATTCGAAGTTAATTGTTAAGTTAATATGATCATATAGATGGAATATCTGTAATTTACACTTTAGAGAATTATATTTTTGAACAAATATTATCTCTTTGCACATAGAAGCCTTTTAAAACTCTAGTACTTGTACTATATTTACTAGAAATCTCTCTGACGGGGGCGTAGCTCAGATGGTAGAGCGCTCGCTTAGCATGCGAGAGGTACCGGGATCGATACCCGGCGCCTCCACTCTTTTTTCGTACTTTACTCTTTGGACAGTAACGTCCTGTTAACACGATGTAATTTAACGGATATTTGTAATTTAGACTTTATGGAAATAATTTTTTTAATGACTTATTTCCCGTGGACTGAATTAAGTCAACAAAGAACAAGTACTTTAGTTTCATTTACTTCAAACACTTTTGACGGGGCGTAGCTCGTACACAGAACCGTTCGATTAGCATGCGACAGGTTCTGGGATACATACCCGGTGCCTCTAATTCCTTATTTCGTATGAAAAAATTCGAAGTGAAGTATTAAGATGACTCGATCATATAGAGGAAATATTTGTAATATATACTTTTTTTTTATTATATTTTTTAACATATAATATCTCTTTCCACATAGAAGCCATTTTAAAACTCTAGTAATTGTACAATAATTAATAGAAAGCTTCCTGACGGGGGCGTAGGTCAGACAGTAGAGCGCTAGCTTGTTGTGCGATTGGTAATGCTATCGTTTCCCGGCGCCTCCATTTCTCCTTTAGTATTCAGAAATTCGCAGAAAAACGTCCATTAACACAGTCATATAGAAAGAATATTTGCAACTTACACTTTCACAAATTATATTTTTGAACAAATATTATCTCTTGGCATATAGAGGAAATTTTTAAACTCTAGTACTTGTTTTATATTTACTAGAAATATTTCTGACGGGGGCGTAGCTCAGATTGTAGAGCGCTCGCTTAGCATGCGAGAGGTACCGGGATCGATACCCGGCGCCTCTATTCCTCTTTTTTACTTAGCAATGCAAAGAAAAACGCAATATTAAAACTACCATATAGACAAAATATTTGCTAATTTTAATTTTTGAAATATTTTCTTAAACAAAATGTACCTGTTTGAAAAATAAAACAATTTTTAAAATAATAGTATCTTCACTATATTTACTACCTATTTTAATAAAATTTTCGTAGTTTTTATTTTAGAGCGCTCGCTTAGCATGGGTGTTGTACTGGGATAGGTACCCGGTGCCTCCAATTCTTCTTTTCGTATTAATTTTTGGAAGTGAATTGTTAAGTTAATACGATCATATAGATGGAATATCTGTAATTTACACTTTAGAGAATTATATTTTTGAACAAATATTATCTCTTTGCACATAGAAGCCTTTTAAAACTCTAGTACTTGTACTATATTTACTAGAAATCTCTCTGACGGGGGCGTAGCTCAGATGGTAGAGCGCTCGCTTAGCATGCGAGAGGTACCGGGATCGATACCCGGCGCCTCCACTCTTTTTTCGTACTTTATTCTTTGGACAGTAACGTCCTGTTAACACGATGTAATTTAACGGATATTTGTAATTTAGACTTAATGGAAATAATTTTTTTAATGACTTTATTTCCCGTGGACTGAATTAAGTCAACAAAGAACAAGTACTTTAGTTTCATTTACTTCAAACACTTTTGACGGGGCGTAGCTCGTACACAGAACCGTTCGATTAGCATGCGACAGGTTCTGGGATAAATACCCGGTGCCTCTAATTCCTTATTTCGTATGAAAAAATTCGAAGTGAAGTATTAAGATGACTCGATCATGTAGAGGAAATATTTGTAATTTACACTTTTATTATATTTTTGAACCTATATTATCTCTTTCCACATAGAAGCCATTTTAAAACTCTAGTAATTGTACAATATTTAATAGAAAGCTTCCTGACGGGGGCGTAGCTCAGACAGTAGAGCGCTAGCTTGTTGTGCGAGTGGTAATGCTATCGTTTCCCGGCGCCTCCATTTCTATTTTAGTATTCAGAAATTCGCAGAAAAACGTCCATTAACACAGTCATATAGAAAGAATATTTGCAACTTACACTTTCACAAATTATATTTTTGAACAAATATTATCTCTTGGCATATAGAGGAAATTTTTAAACTCTAGTACTTGTATTATATTTACTAGAAATATTTCCGATGGGGGCGTAGCTCAGATGGTAGAGCGCTCGCTTAGCATGCGAGAGGTACCGGGATCGATACCCGGTGCTTCCATTCCCTTTTATTCAGCAATTCGAAGAAAAACGCAAAATTAAAACTACCATATAGATAGAATATTTGACACTTTTATTTTTTTAAATATTTTCCTAAACAAAATTTACCTGTTTGAAAAATGAAACCATTTTTAAAATACTAGTGCCTTTACTATACTTACTAAGAATTGTAATAAAAGTTGCGTAGTTTTTATTTTAGAGCTCTCTCTCTCTCTCTCTCTCTCTCTCTCTCTCTCTCTCTCTCTCTCTCTTAGCATAGAAGAAGTATAGGGATAGGTATACTGCGCCTCCTTTTCTCCTTTTCGTATTAAGCAATTCGCATAAAAGGGACCAGTTAAAACGATGACATCGATGGAATATTTGTAACTTACATTTTTTGTAATTATATTTTTGAACTAATTTTATATATATTTTTTTTTTACATAGAAGCTATTTTAAAACTTTAGTACTTGTAATATATTTAATATATAGCTTTTTGTCGGGGACGTAGCTCAGATGGTAGAGCGCTCGCTTAGCATGCGAGAGGTACCGGGATCTATTTCTAGAGACTCCATAATTTTTTCGTATTTATCTATTCGCACACAAACGTCTTATAAACACGATCATATATATTGAATATTTGTAACTCAATCGATTTTAATTAAATTTTTGAGGGACTTTTTACCAGTGAATGGAATAAAGTATGTAAAAAACTAGTTTTTTGCTTCATTTATAAATAGAGCTCCACGAGGGCGCGTAGCTCAGATGGTAGAGCGCTCGCTTAGCATGCGAGAGGTACCGGGATAGATACCCGGCGCCTCCATTCCTCTTGTTTACTTAGCAATGCAAAGAAAAACGCAATGTTAAAACTACCATAGAGACGAAATATTTGCTAATTTTAATTTTTGAAATATTTTCTTTAACAAAATGTACCTGTTTGAAAAATAAAACAATTTTTAAAATAATAGTATCTTCACTATATTTACTACCTATTTTAATAAAATTTTCGTAGTTTTTATTTTAGAGCGCTCGCTTAGCATGGGTGTTGTACTTGGATAGGTACCGTGTGCCTCAAATTCTTCTTTTCGTATTAATTATTCGAAGTGAATTGTTAAGTTAATACGATCATATAGATGGAATATCTGTAATTTACACTTTAGAGAATTATATTTTTCAACAAATATTATCTCTCTGCACATAGAAGCCTTTTAAAACTCTAATACTTGTACTATATTTACTAGAAATCTCTCTGACGGGGGCGTAGCTCAGATGGTAAAGCGCTCGCTTAGCGCCTCCACTCCTTTTTCGTACTTTACTGTTTGGACAGTAACGTCCTGTTAACAAGATGTAATCTAACGGATATTTGTAATTTAGAAATATTTTCCTAAACAAAATTTACCTGTTTGAAAAATGAAACCATTTTTAAAATACTAGTGCCTTTACTATACTTACTAAGAATTGTAATAAAAGTTGCGTAGTTTTTATTTTAGAGCTCTCTCTCTCTTAGCATAGAAGAAGTATAGGGATAGGTATACTGCGCCTCCTTTTCTCCTTTTCGTATTAAGCAATTCGCATAAAAGGGACCAGTTAAAACGATGACATCGATGGAATATTTGTAACTTACATTTTTTGTAATTATATTTTTGAACTAATTTTATATATATATATTTTTTACATAGAAGCCATTTTAAAACTTTAGTACTTGTAATATATTTAATATATAGCTTTTTGTCGGGGACGTAGCTCAGATGGTAGAGCGCTCGCTTAGCATGCGAGAGGTACCGGGATCTATTTCTAGAGACTCCATAATTTTTTCGTATTTATCTATTCGCACACAAACGTCTTATAAACACGATCATATATATTGAATATTTGTAACTCAATCTATTTTAATTAAATTTTTGAGGGACTTTTTACCATTGAATGGAATAAAGTATGTAAAAAACTAGTTTTTTGCTTCATTTATAAATAGAGCTCCACGAGGGGGCGTAGCTCAGATGGTAGAGCGCTCGCTTAGCATGCGAGAGGTACCGGGATCGATACCCGGCGCCTCCATTCCTCTTTTTTACTTAGCAATGCAAAGAAAAACGCAATATTAAAACTACCATATAGACAAAATATTTGCTAATTTTAATTTTTTAAATATTTCCTTAAACAAAATGTACCTGTTTGAAAAATAAAACAATTTTTAAAATAATAGTATCTTCACTATATTTACTACCTATTTTAATAAAATTTTCGTAGTTTTTATTTTAGAGCGCTCGCTTAGCATGGGTGTTGTACTGGGATAGGTACCCGGTGCCTCCAATTCTTCTTTTCGTATTAATTTTTGGAAGTGAATTGTTAAGTTAATATGATCATATAGATGGAATATCTGTAATTTACACTTTAGAGAATTATATTTTTGAACAAATATTATCTCTTTGCACATAGAAGCCTTTTAAAACTCTAGTACTTGTACTATATTTACTAGAAATCTCTCTGACGCTGGCGTAGCTCAGATGGTAGAGCGCTCGCTTAGCATGCGAGAGGTACCGGGATCGATACCCGGCGCCTCCACTCTTTTTTCGTACTTTATTCTTTGGACAGTAACGTCCTGTTAACACGATGTAATTTAACGGATATTTGTAATTTAGACTTAATGGAAATAATTTTTTTAATGACTTATTTCCCGTGGACTGAATTAAGTCAACAAAGAACAAGTACTTTAGTTTCATTTACTTCAAACACTTTTGACGGGGCGTAGCTCGTACGCAGAACCGTTCGATTAGCATGCGACAGGTTCTGGGATAAATACCCGGTGCCTCTAATTCCTTATTTCGTATGAAAAAATTCGAAGTGAAGTATTAAGATGACTCGATCATATAGAGGAAATATTTGTAATTTACACTTTTTTTTATTATATTTTTGAACATATATTATCTCTTTCCACATAGAAGCCATTTTAAAACTCTAGTAATTGTACAATATTTAATAGAAAGCTTCCTGACGTTGGCGTAGCTCAGACAGTAGAGCGCTAGCTTGTTGTGCGAGTGGTAATGCTATCGTTTCCCGCCGCCTCCATTTCTCCTTTAGTATTCAGAAATTCGCAGAAAAACGTCCATTAACACAGTCATATAGAAAGAATATTTGCAACTTACACTTTCACAAATTATATTTTTGAACAAATATTATCTCTTGGCATATAGAGGAAATTTTTAAACTCTAGTACTTGTATTATATTTACTAGAAATATTTCTGAGGGGGGCGTAGCTCAGATGGTAGAGCGCTCGCTTAGCATGCGAGAGGTACCGGGATCGATACCCGGCGCTTCCATTCCCTTTTATTCAGCAATTTGAAGAAAAACGCAAAATTAACACTACCATATAGATAGAATATTTGACACTTTTATTTTTTGAAATATTTTCCTAAACAAAATTTACCTGTTTGAAAAATGAAACCATTTTTAAAATACTAGTGCCTTTACTATACTTACTAAGAATTGTAATAAAAGTTGCGTAGTTTTTATTTTAGAGCTCTCTCTCTCTCTCTCTCTCTCTCTCTCTCTCTCTCTTAGCATAGAAGAAGTATAGGGATAGGTATACTGCGCCTCCTTTTCTCCTTTTCGTATTAAGCAATTCGCATAAAAGGGACCAGTTAAAACGATGACATCGATGGAATATTTGTAACTTACATTTTTTGTAATTATATTTTTGAACTAATTTTATATATATATATTTTTTACATAGAAGCCATTTTAAAACTTTAGTACTTGTAATATATTTAATATATAGCTTTTTGTCGGGGACGTAGCTCAGAAGGTAGAGCGCTCGCTTAGCATGCGAGAGGTACCGGGATCGATACCCGGCGCCTCCATTCCTCTTTTTTACTTAGCAATGCAAAGACAAACGCTATGTTAAAACTACCATATAGACAAAATATTTGCTAATTTTAATTTTTGAAATATTTTCTTAAACAAAATGTACCTGTTTGAAAAATAAAACAATTTTTAAAATAATAGTATCTTCACTATATTTACTACCTATTTTAATAAAATTTTCGTAGTTTTTATTTTAGAGCGCTCGCTTAGCATGGGTGTTGTACTGGGATAGGTACCCGGTGCCTCCAAATCTTCTTTTCGTATAAATTATTCGAAGTTAATTGTTAAGTTAATATGATCATATAGATGGAATATCTGTAATTTACACTTTAGAGAATTATATTTTTGAACAAATTTTATCTCTTTGCACATAGAAGCCTTTTAAAACTCTAGTACTTGTACTATATTTACTAGAAATCTCTCTGACGGGGGCGTAGCTCAGATGGTAGAGCGCTCGCTTAGCATGCGAGAGGTACCGGGATCTATTTCTAGAGACTCCATAATTTTTTCGTATTTATCTATTCGCACACAAACGTCTTATAAACACGATCATATATATTGAATATTTGTAACTCAATCTATTTTAATTAAATTTTTGAGGGACTTTTTACCATTGAATGGAATAAAGTATGTAAAAAACTAGTTTTTTGCTTCATTTATAAATAGAGCTCCACGAGGGGGCGTAGCTCAGATGGTAGAGCGCTCGCTTAGCATGCGAGAGGTACCGGGATCGATACCCATCGCCTCCATTCCTCTTTTTTACTTAGCAATGCAAAGAAAAACGCAATATTAAAACTACCATATAGACAAAATATTTGCTAATTTTAATTTTTTAAATATTTCCTTAAACAAAATGTACCTGTTTGAAAAATAAAACAATTTTTAAAATAATAGTATCTTCACTATATTTACTACCTATTTTAATAAAATTTTCGTAGTTTTTATTTTAGAGCGCTCGCTTAGCATGGGTGTTGTACTGGGATAGGTACCCGGTGCCTCCAATTCTTCTTTTCGTATTAATTTTTGGAAGTGAATTGTTAAGTTAATACGATCATATAGATGGAATATCTGTAATTTACACTTTAGAGAATTATATTTTTGAACAAATATTATCTCTTTGCACATAGAAGCCTTTTAAAACTCTAGTACTTGTACTATATTTACTAGAAATCTCTCTGACGCTGGCGTAGCTCAGATGGTAGAGCGCTCGCTTAGCATGCGAGAGGTACCGGGATCGATACCCGGCGCCTCCACTCTTTTTTCGTACTTTATTCTTTGGACAGTAACGTCCTGTTAACACGATGTAATTTAACGGATATTTGTAATTTAGACTTAATGGAAATAATTTTTTTAATGACTTATTTCCCGTGGACTGAATTAAGTCAACAAAGAACAAGTACTTTAGTTTCATTTACTTCAAACACTTTTGACGGGGCGTAGCTCGTACGCAGAACCGTTCGATTAGCATGCGACAGGTTCTGGGATAAATACCCGGTGCCTCTAATTCCTTATTTCGTATGAAAAAATTCGAAGTGAAGTATTAAGATGACTCGATCATATAGAGGAAATATTTGTAATTTACACTTTTTTTTATTATATTTTTGAACATATATTATCTCTTTCCACATAGAAGCCATTTTAAAACTCTAGTAATTGTACAATATTTAATAGAAAGCTTCCTGACGTTGGCGTAGCTCAGACAGTAGAGCGCTAGCTTGTTGTGCGAGTGGTAATGCTATCGTTTCCCGCCGCCTCCATTTCTCCTTTAGTATTCAGAAATTCGCAGAAAAACGTCCATTAACACAGTCATATAGAAAGAATATTTGCAACTTACACTTTCACAAATTATATTTTTGAACAAATATTATCTCTTGGCATATAGAGGAAATTTTTAAACTCTAGTACTTGTATTATATTTACTAGAAATATTTCTGAGGGGGGCGTAGCTCAGATGGTAGAGCGCTCGCTTAGCATGCGAGAGGTACCGGGATCGATACCCGGCGCTTCCATTCCCTTTTATTCAGCAATTTGAAGAAAAACGCAAAATTAACACTACCATATAGATAGAATATTTGACACTTTTATTTTTTGAAATATTTTCCTAAACAAAATTTACCTGTTTGAAAAATGAAACCATTTTTAAAATACTAGTGCCTTTACTATACTTACTAAGAATTGTAATAAAAGTTGCGTAGTTTTTATTTTAGAGCTCTCTCTCTCTCTCTCTCTCTCTCTCTCTCTCTCTCTCTCTCTCTCTCTCTCTCTCTCTCTCTCTCTCTCTCTTAGCATAGAAGAAGTATAGGGATAGGTATACTGCGCCTCCTTTTCTCCTTTTCGTATTAAGCAATTCGCATAAAAGGGACCAGTTAAAACGATGACATCGATGGAATATTTGTAACTTACATTTTTTGTAATTATATTTTTGAACTAATTTTATATATATATATTTTTTACATAGAAGCCATTTTAAAACTTTAGTACTTGTAATATATTTAATATATAGCTTTTTGTCGGGGACGTAGCTCAGAAGGTAGAGCGCTCGCTTAGCATGCGAGAGGTACCGGGATCGATACCCGGCGCCTCCATTCCTCTTTTTTACTTAGCAATGCAAAGACAAACGCTATGTTAAAACTACCATATAGACAAAATATTTGCTAATTTTAATTTTTGAAATATTTTCTTAAACAAAATGTACCTGTTTGAAAAATAAAACAATTTTTAAAATAATAGTATCTTCACTATATTTACTACCTATTTTAATAAAATTTTCGTAGTTTTTATTTTAGAGCGCTCGCTTAGCATGGGTGTTGTACTGGGATAGGTACCCGGTGCCTCCAAATCTTCTTTTCGTATAAATTATTCGAAGTTAATTGTTAAGTTAATATGATCATATAGATGGAATATCTGTAATTTACACTTTAGAGAATTATATTTTTGAACAAATTTTATCTCTTTGCACATAGAAGCCTTTTAAAACTCTAGTACTTGTACTATATTTACTAGAAATCTCTCTGACGGGGGCGTAGCTCAGATGGTAGAGCGCTCGCTTAGCATGCGAGAGGTACCGGGATCGATACCAGGCGCCTCCACTCTTTTTTGGTACTTTACTCTTTCGACAGTAACGTCCTGTTAACACGATGTAATCTAACGGATATTTGTAATTTAGACTTTATGGAAATAATTTTTTTAATGTCTTATTTCCCGTGGACTGAATTAAGTCAACAAAGAACAAGTACTTTAGTTTCATTTACTTCAAACACTTTTGACGGGGCGTAGCTCGTACACAGAACCGTTCGATTAGCATGCGACAGGTTCTTTGATAAATACTCGGTGCATCTAATTCTTTATTTCGTATGAAGTAATTCGAAGTGAAGTATTAAGATGACTCGATCATATAGAGGAAATATTTGTAATTTACACTTTTTTTTATTATATTTTTGAACATATATTATCTCTTTCCACATAGAAGCCATTTTAAAACTCTAGTAATTGTACAATAATTAATAGAAAGCTTCCTGACGGGGGCGTAGCTCAGACAGTAGAGCGCTAGCTTGTTGTGCGAGTGGTAATGCTATCGTTTCCCGGCGCCTCCATTTCTCCTTTAGTATTCAGAAATTCGCAGAAAAACGTCCATTAACACAGTCATATAGAAAGAATATTTGCAACTTACACTTTCACAAATTATATTTTTGAACAAATATTATCTCTTGGCATATAGAGGAAATTTTTAAACTCTAGTACTTGTATTATATTTACTAGAAATATTTCTGAGGGGGTCGTAGCTCGGATGGTAGAGTTCTCGCTTAGCATGCGAGAGGTACCGGGATCGATACCCGGCGCTTCCATTCCCTTTTATTAAGCAATTCGAAGAAAAACGCAAAATTAACACTACCATATAGATAGAATATTTGACACTTTTATTTTTTGAAATATTTTCCTAAACAAAATTTACCTGTTTGAAAAATGAAACCATTTTTAAAATACTAGTGCCTTTACTATACTTACTAAGAATTGTAATAAAAGTTGCGTAGTTTTTATTTTAGAGCTCTCTCTCTCTTAGCATAGAAGAAGTATAGGGATAGGTATACTGCGCCTCCTTTTCTCCTTTTCGTATTAAGCAATTCGCATAAAAGGGACCAGTTAAAACGATGACATCGATGGAATATTTGTAACTTACATTTTTTGTAATTATATTTTTGAACTAATTTTATATATATATATATTTTTTTTTACATAGAAGCCATTTTAAAACTTTAGTACTTGTAATATATTTAATATATAGCTTTTTGTCGAGGACGTAGCTCAGATGGTAGAGCGCTCGCTTAGCATGCGAGAGGTACCGGGATCTATTTCTAGAGACTCCATAATTTTTTCGTATTTATCTATTCGCACACAAACGTCTTATAAACACGATCATATATATTGAATATTTGTAACTCAATCGATTTTAATTAAATTTTTGAGGGACTTTTTACCAGTGAATGGAATAAAGTATGTAAAAAACTAGTTTTTTGCTTCATTTATAAATAGAGCTCCACGAGGGGGCGCAGCTCAGATGGTAGAGCGCTCGCTTAGCATGCGAGAGGTACCGGGATCGATACCAAGCGCCTCCATTCCTCTTTTTTACTTAGCAATGCAAAGAAAACCGCAATATTAAAACTACCATATAGACAAAATATTTGCTAATTTTAATTTTTGAAATATTTTCTTAAACAAAATGTACCTGTTTGAAAAATAAAACAATTTTTAAAATAATAGTATCTTCACTATATTTACTTTCTATTTTAATAAAATTTTCGTAGTTTTTATTTTAGAGCGCTCGCTTAGCATGGGTGTTGTACTGGGATAGGTACCCGGTGCCTCCAATTCTTCTTTTCGTATTAATTTTTGGAAGTGAATTGTTAAGTTAATACGATCATATAGATGGAATATCTGTAATTTACACTTTAGAGAATTATATTTTTGAACAAATATTATCTCTCTGCACATAGAAGCCTTTTAAAACTCTAATACTTGTACTATATTTACTAGAAATCTCTCTGACGGGGGCGTAGCTCAGATGGTAGAGCGCTCGCTTAGCGCCTCCACTCCTTTTTCGTACTTTACTGTTTGGACAGTAACGTCCTGTTAACAAGATGTAATCTAACGGATATTTGTAATTTAGAAATATTTTCCTAAACAAAATTTACCTGTTTGAAAAATGAAACCATTTTTAAAATACAAGTGCCTTTACTATACTTACTAAGAATTGTAATAAAAGTTGCGTAGTTTTTATTTTAGAGCTCTCTCTCTCTTAGCATAGAAGAAGTATAGGGATAGGTATACTGCGCCTCCTTTTCTCCTTTTCGTATTACGCAATTCGCATAAAAGGGACCAGTTAAAACGATGACATCGATGGAATATTTGTAACTTACATTTTTTGTAATTATATTTTTGAACTAATTTTATATATATATATATTTTTTTTTACATAGAAGCCATTTTAAAACTTTAGTACTTGTAATATACTTAATATATAGCATTTTGTCGGGGACGTAGCTCAGATGGTAGAGCGCTCGCTTAGCATGCGAGAGGTACCGGGATCTATTTCTAGAGACTCCATAATTTTTTCGTATTTATCTATTCGCACACAAACGTCTTATAAACACGATCATATATATTGAATATTTGTAACTCAATATATTTTAATTAAATTTTTGAGGGACTTTTTACCAGTGAATGGAATAAAGTATGTAAAAAACTAGTTTTTTGCTTCATTTATAAATAGAGCTCCATGAGGGGGCGTAGCTCAAATGGTAGAGCGCTCGCTTAGCATGCGAGAGGTACCGGGATCGATACCCGGCGCCTCCATTCCTCTTTTTTACTTAGCAATGCAAAGAAAAACGCAATGTTAAAACTACCATATAGACAAAATATTTGCTAATTTTAATTTTTGAAATATTTTCTTAAACAAAATGTACCTGTTTGAAAAATAAAACAATTTTTAAAATAATAGTATCTTCGCTATATTTACTACCTATTTTAATAAAATTTTCATAGTTTTTATTTTAGTGCGCCCGCTTAGCATGGGTGTTGTACTGGGATAGGTACCCGGTGCCTCCAAATCTTCTTTTCGTATTAATTATTCGAAGTGAATTGTTAAGTTAATATGATCATATAGATGGAATATCTGTAATTTACACTTTAGAGAATTATATTTTTGAACAAATATTATCTCTTTGCACATAGAAGCCTTTTAAAACTCTAGTACTTGTACTATATTTACTAGAAATCTCTCTGACGGGGGCGTAGCTCAGATGGTAGAGAGCTCGCTTAGCATGCGAGAGGTACCGGGATCGATACCCGGCGCCTCCACTCTTTTTTCGTACTTTATTCTTTGGACAGTAACGTCCTGTTAACACGATGTAATTTAACGGATATTTGTAATTTGGACTTAATGGAAATAATTTTTTTAATGACTTTATTTCCCGTGGACTGAATTAAGTCAACAAAGAACAAGATCTTTAGTTTCATTTACTTCAAACACTTTTGACGGGGCGTAGCTCGTACACAGAACCGTTCGATTAGCATTCGACAGGTTCTGGGATAAATACCCGGTACCTCTAATTCTTTATTTCGTATGAAGTAATTCGAAGTGAAGCATTAAGATGACTGGATCATATAGAGGAAATATTTGTAATTTACACTTTTTTTTATTATATTTTTGAACATATATTATCTCTTTCCACATAGAAGCCATTTTAAAACTCTAGTAATTGTACAATAATTAATAGAAAGCTTCCTGACGGTAGCGTAGGTCAGACAGTAGAGCGCTAGCTTGTTGTGCGAGTGGTAATGCTATCGTTTCCTGGCGCCTCCATTTCTCCTATAGTATTCAGAAATTCGCAGAAAAACGTCCATTAACACAGTCATATAGAAAGAATATTTGCAACTTACACTTTCACAAATTATATTTTTGAACAAATATTATCTCTTGGCATATAGAGGAAATTTTTAAACTCTAGTACTTGTATTATATTTACTAGAAATATTTCTGACGGGGGCGTAGCTCAGATTGTAGAGCGCTCGCTTAGCATGCGAGAGGTACTGGGATCGATACACGGCGCTTCCATTCCCTTTCATTCAGCAATTCGAAGAAAAACGCAAAATTAACACTACCATATAGATAGAATATTTGACACTTTTATTTTTTGAAATATTTTCCTAAACAAAATTTACCTGTTTGAAAAATGAAACCATTTTTAAAATACTAGTGCCTTTACTATACTTACTAAGAATTGTAATAAAAGTTGCGTAGTTTTTATTTTAGAGCTCTTTCTCTCTTAGCATAGAAGAAGTATAGGGATAGGTATACTGCGCCTCCTTTTCTCCTTTTCGTATTAAGCAATTCGCATAAAAGGGACCAGTTAAAACGATGACATCGATGGAATATTTGTAACTTACATTTTTTGTAATTATATTTTTGAACTAATTTTATATATATTTTTTTTTACATAGAAGCCATTTTAAAACTTTAGTACTTGTAATATATTTAATATATAGCTTTTTGTCGAGGACGTAGCTCAGATGGTAGAGCGCTCGCTTAGCATGCGAGAGGTACCGGGATCGATACCCGGCGCCTCCACTCTTTTTTCGTACTTTATTCTTTGGACAGTAACGTCCTGTTAACACGATGTAATTTAACGGATATTTGTAATTTAGACTGAATGGAAATAATTTTTTTAATGACTTATTTCCCGTGGACTGAATTAAGTCAACAAAGAACAAGTACTTTAGTTTCATTTACTTCAAACACTTTTGACGGGGCGTAGCTCGTACACAGAACCGTTCGATTAGCATGCGACAGGTTCTGGGATAAATACCCGGTGCCTCTAATTCCTTATTTCGTATGAAAAAATTCGAAGTGAAGTATTAAGATGACTCGATCATATAGAGGAAATATTTGTAATTTACACTTTTTTTTATTATATTTTTGAACATATATTATCTCTTTCCACATAGAAGCCATTTTAAAACTCTAGTAATTGTACAATATTTAATAGAAAGCTTCCTGACTGGGGCGTAGCTCAGACAGTAGAGCGCTAGCTTGTTGTGCGAGTGGTAATGCTATAGTTTCCCGGCGCCTCCATTTCTCCTTTAGTATTCAGAAATTCGCAGAAAAACGGCCATTAACACAGTCATATAGAAAGAATATTTGCAACTTACACTTTCACAAATTATATTTTTGAACAAATATTATCTCTTGGCATATAGAGGAAATTTTTAAACTCTAGTACTTGTATTATATTTACTAGAAATATTTCTGAGGGGGGCGTAGCTCAGATGGTAGAGCGCTCGCTTAGCATGCGAGAGGTACCGGGATCGATACCCGGCGCTTCCATTCCCTTTTATTCAGCAATTCGAAAAAAACGCAAAATTAACACTACCATATAGATAGAATATTTGACACTTTTATTTTTTGAAATATTTTCCTAAACAAAATTTACCTGTTTGAAAAATGAAACCATTTTTAAAATACTAGTGCCTTTACTATACTTACTAAGAATTGTAATAAAAGTTCCGTAGTTTTTATTTTAGAGCTCTCTCTCTCTCTCTCGCTCTCTCTCTCTTAGCATAGAAGAAGTATAGGGATAGGTATACTGCGCCTCCTTTTCTCCTTTTCGTATTAAGCAATTCGCATAAAAGGGACCAGTTAAAACGATGACATCGATGGAATATTTGTAACTTACATTTTTTGTAATTATATTTTTGAACTAATTTTATATATATTTTTTTTTACATAGAAGCTATTTTAAAACTTTAGTACTTGTAATATATTTAATATATAGCTTTTTGTCGGGGACGTAGCTCAGATGGTAGAGCGCTCGCTTAGCATGCGAGAGGTACCGGGATCTGTTTCTAGAGACTCCATAATTTTTTCGGATTTATCTATTCGCACACAAACGTCTTATAAACACGATCATATATATTGAATATTTGTAACTCAATCGATTTTAATTAAATTTTTGAGGGACTTTTTACCAGTGAATGGAATAAAGTATGTAAAAAACTAGTTTTTTGCTTCATTTATAAATAGAGCTCCACGAGGGGGCGTTGCTCAGATGGTAGAGCGCTCGCTTAGCATGCGAGAGGTACCGGGATAGATACCCGGCGCCTCCATTCCTCTTGTTTACTTAGCAATGCAAAGAAAAACGCAATGTTAAAACTACCATATAGACGAAATATTTGCTAATTTTAATTTTTGAACTATTTTCTTTAACAAAATGTACCTGTTTGAAAAATAAAACAATTTTTAA
Organism: Linyphia triangularis; assembly: GCA_963978545.1. Lineage (NCBI taxonomy): Eukaryota > Metazoa > Arthropoda > Arachnida > Araneae > Linyphiidae > Linyphia > Linyphia triangularis. The sequence goes on from OZ021729.1 coordinate 77,203,904, forward strand.
AATAATAGTATCTTCACTATATTTACTACCTATTTTAATAAAATTTTCGTAGTTTTTATTTTAGAGCGCTCGCTTAGCATGGGTGTTGTACTTGGATAGGTACCGTGTGCCTCAAATTCTTCTTTTCGTATTAATTATTCGAAGTGAATTGTTAAGTTAATACGATCATATAGATGGAATATCTGTAATTTACACTTTAGAGAATTATATTTTTCAACAAATATTATCTCTCTGCACATAGAAGCCTTTTAAAACTCTAATACTTGTACTATATTTACTAGAAATCTCTCTGACGGGGGCGTAGCTCAGATGGTAGAGCGCTCGCTTAGCGCCTCCACTCCTTTTTCGTACTTTACTGTTTGGACAGTAACGTCCTGTTAACAAGATGTAATCTAACGGATATTTGTAATTTAGAAATATTTTCCTAAACAAAATTTACCTGTTTGAAAAATGAAACCATTTTTAAAATACAAGTGCCTTTACTATACTTACTAAGAATTGTAATAAAAGTTGCGTAGTTTTTATTTTAGAGCTCTCTCTCTCTTAGCATAGAAGAAGTATAGGGATAGGTATACTGCGCCTCCTTTTCTCCTTTTCGTATTAAGCAATTCGCATAAAAGGGACCAGTTAAAACGATGACATCGATGGAATATTTGTAACTTACATTTTTTGTAATTATATTTTTGAACTAATTTTATATATATATATTTTTTTTTTACATAGAAGCCATTTTAAAACTTTAGTACTTGTAATATACTTAATATATAGCATTTTGTCGGGGACGTAGCTCAGATGGTAGAGCGCTCGCTTAGCATGCGAGAGGTACCGGGATCTATTTCTAGAGACTCCATAATTTTTTCGTATTTATCTATTCGCACACAAACGTCTTATAAACACGATCATATATATTGAATATTTGTAACTCAATATATTTTAATTAAATTTTTGAGGGACTTTTTACCAGTGAATGGAATAAAGTATGTAAAAAACTAGTTTTTTGCTTCATTTATAAATAGAGCTCCATGAGGGGGCGTAGCTCAAATGGTAGAGCGCTCGCTTAGCATGCGAGAGGTACCGGGATCGATACCCGGCGCCTCCATTCCTCTTTTTTACTTAGCAATGCAAAGAAAAACGCAATGTTAAAACTACCATATAGACAAAATATTTGCTAATTTTAATTTTTGAAATATTTTCTTAAACAAAATGTACCTGTTTGAAAAATAAAACAATTTTTAAAATAATAGTATCTTCGCTATATTTACTACCTATTTTAATAAAATTTTCATAGTTTTTATTTTAGTGCACCCGCTTAGCATGGGTGTTGTACTGGGATAGGTACCCGGTGCCTCCAAATCTTCTTTTCGTATTAATTATTCGAAGTGAATTGTTAAGTTAATATGATCATATAGATGGAATATCTGTAATTTACACTTTAGAGAATTATATTTTTGAACAAATATTATCTCTTTGCACATAGAAGCCTTTTAAAACTCTAGTACTTGTACTATATTTACTAGAAATCTCTCTGACGGGGGCGTAGCTCAGATGGTAGAGAGCTCGCTTAGCATGCGAGAGGTACCGGGATCGATACCCGGCGCCTCCACTCTTTTTTCGTACTTTATTCTTTGGACAGTAACGTCCTGTTAACACGATGTAATTTAACGGATATTTGTAATTTGGACTTAATGGAAATAATTTTTTTAATGACTTTATTTCCCGTGGACTGAATTAAGTCAACAAAGAACAAGATCTTTAGTTTCATTTACTTCAAACACTTTTGACGGGGCGTAGCTCGTACACAGAACCGTTCGATTAGCATGCGACAGGTTCTGGGATAAATACCCGGTACCTCTAATTCTTTATTTCGTATGAAGTAATTCGAAGTGAAGCATTAAGATGACTGGATCATATAGAGGAAATATTTGTAATTTACACTTTTTTTTATTATATTTTTGAACATATATTATCTCTTTCCACATAGAAGCCATTTTAAAACTCTAGTAATTGTACAATAATTAATAGAAAGCTTCCTGACGGGGGCGTAGGTCAGACAGTAGAGCGCTAGCTTGTTGTGCGAGTGGTAATGCTATCGTTTCCTGGCGCCTCCATTTCTCCTATAGTATTCAGAAATTCGCAGAAAAACGTCCATTAACACAGTCATATAGAAAGAATATTTGCAACTTACACTTTCACAAATTATATTTTTGAACAAATATTATCTCTTGGCATATAGAGGAAATTTTTAAACTCTAGTACTTGTATTATATTTACTAGAAATATTTCTGACGGGGGCGTAGCTCAGATTGTAGAGCGCTCGCTTAGCATGCGAGAGGTACTGGGATCGATACACGGCGCTTCCATTCCCTTTCATTCAGCAATTCGAAGAAAAACGCAAAATTAACACTACCATATAGATAGAATATTTGACACTTTTATTTTTTGAAATATTTTCCTAAACAAAATTTACCTGTTTGAAAAATGAAACCATTTTTAAAATACTAGTGCCTTTACTATACTTACTAAGAATTGTAATAAAAGTTGCGTAGTTTTTATTTTAGAGCTCTTTCTCTCTTAGCATAGAAGAAGTATAGGGATAGGTATACTGCGCCTCCTTTTCTCCTTTTCGTATTAAGCAATTCGCATAAAAGGGACCAGTTAAAACGATGACATCGATGGAATATTTGTAACTTACATTTTTTGTAATTATATTTTTGAACTAATTTTATATATATTTTTTTTTACATAGAAGCCATTTTAAAACTTTAGTACTTGTAATATATTTAATATATAGCTTTTTGTCTAGGACGTAGCTCAGATGGTAGAGCGCTCGCTTAGCATGCGAGAGGGACCTCGATCGATACCCGGCGCCTCCACTCTTTTTTCGTACTTTATTCTTTGGACAGTAACGTCCTGTTAACACGATGTAATTTAACGGATATTTGTAATTTAGACTTAATGGAAATAATTTTTTTAATGACTTATTTCCCGTGGACTGAATTAAGTCAACAAAGAACAAGATCTTTAGTTTCATTTACTTCAAACACTTTTGACGGGGCGTAGCTCGTACACAGAACCGTTCGATTAGCATGCGACAGGTTCTGGGATAAATACCCGGTACCTCTAATTCTTTATTTCGTATGAAGTAATTCGAAGTGAAGCATTAAGATGACTGGATCATATAGAGGAAATATTTGTAATTTACACTTTTTTTTATTATATTTTTGAACATATATTATCTCTTTCCACATAGAAGCCATTTTAAAACTCTAGTAATTGTACAATAATTAATAGAAAGCTTCCTGACGGGGGCGTAGGTCAGACAGTAGAGCGCTAGCTTGTTGTGCGAGTGGTAATGCTATCGTTTCCTGGCGCCTCCATTTCTCCTATAGTATTCAGAAATTCGCAGAAAAACGGCCATTAACACAGTCATATAGAAAGAATATTTGCAACTTACACTTTCACAAATTATATTTTTGAACAAATATTATCTCTTGGCATATAGAGGAAATTTTTAAACTCTAGTACTTGTATTATATTTACTAGAAATATTTCTGACGGGGGCGTAGCTCAGATTGTAGAGCGCTCGCTTAGCATGCGAGAGGTACTGGGATCGATACACGGCGCTTCCATTCCCTTTCATTCAGCAATTCGAAGAAAAACGCAAAATTAACACTACCATATAGATAGAATATTTGACACTTTTATTTTTTGAAATATTTTCCTAAACAAAATTTACCTGTTTGAAAAATGAAACCATTTTTAAAATACTAGTGCCTTTACTATACTTACTAAGAATTGTAATAAAAGTTGCGTAGTTTTTATTTTAGAGCTCTTTCTCTCTTAGCATAGAAGAAGTATAGGGATAGGTATACTGCGCCTCCTTTTCTCCTTTTCGTATTAAGCAATTCGCATAAAAGGGACCAGTTAAAACGATGACATCGATGGAATATTTGTAACTTACATTTTTTGTAATTATATTTTTGAACTAATTTTATATATATTTTTTTTACATAGAAGCTATTTTAAAACTTTAGTACTTGTAATATATTTAATATATAGCTTTTTGTCGGGGACGTAGCTCAGATGGTAGAGCGCTCGCTTAGCATGCGAGAGGTACCGGGATCTATTTCTAGAGACTCCATAATTTTTTCGTATTTATCTATTCGCACACAAACGTCTTATAAACACGATCATATATATTGAATATTTGTAACTCAATCGATTTTAATTAAATTTTGAGGGACTTTTTACCAGTGAATGGAATAAAGTATGTAAAAAACTAGTTTTTTGCTTCATTTATAAATAGAGCTCCACGAGGGGGCGTAGCTCAGATGGTAGAGCGCTCGCTTAGCATGCGAGAGGTACCGGGATAGATACCCGGCGCCTCCATTCCTCTTGTTTACTTAGCAATGCAAAGAAAAACGCAATGTTAGAACTACCATATAGACGAAATATTTGCTAATTTTAATTTTTGAAATATTTTCTTTAACAAAATGTACCTGTTTGAAAAATAAAACAATTTTTAAAATAATAGTATCTTCACTATATTTACTACCTATTTTAATAAAATTTTCGTAGTTTTTATTTTAGAGCGCTCGCTTAGCATGGGTGTTGTACTTGGATAGGTACCGTGTGCCTCAAATTCTTCTTTTCGTATTAATTATTCGAAGTGAATTGTTAAGTTAATACGATCATATAGATGGAATATCTGTAATTTACACTTTAGAGAATTATATTTTTGAACAAATATTATCTCTTTGCACATAGAAGCCTTTTAAAACTCTAGTACTTGTACTATATTTACTAGAAATCTCTCTGACGCTGGCGTAGCTCAGATGGTAGAGCGCTCGCTTAGCATGCGAGAGGTACCGGGATCGATACCCGGCGCCTCCACTCTTTTTTGGTACTTTACTCTTTGGACAGTAACGTCCTGTTAACACGATGTAATCTAACGGATATTTGTAATTTAGACTTTATGGAAATAATTTTTTTAATGTCTTATTTCCCGTGGACTGAATTAAGTCAACAAAGAACAAGTACTTTAGTTTCATTTACTTCAAACACTTTTGACGGGGCGTAGCTCGTACACAGAACCGTTCGATTAGCATGCGACAGGTTCTTTGATAAATACTCGGTGCATCTAATTCTTTATTTCGTATGAAGTAATTCGAAGTGAAGTATTAAGATGACTCGATCATATAGAGGAAATATTTGTAATTTACACTTTTTTTTATTATATTTTTGAACATATATTATCTCTTTCCACATAGAAGCCATTTTAAAACTCTAGTAATTGTACAATAATTAATAGAAAGCTTCCTGACGGGGGCGTAGCTCAGACAGTAGAGCGCTAGCTTGTTGTGCGAGTGGTAATGCTATCGTTTCCCGGCGCCTCCATTTCTCCTTTAGTATTCAGAAATTCGCAGAAAAACGTCCATTAACACAGTCATATAGAAAGAATATTTGCAACTTACACTTTCACAAAATATATTTTTGAACAAATATTATCTCTTGGCATATAGAGGAAATTTTTAAACTCTAGTACTTGTATTATATTTACTAGAAATATTTCTGAGGGGGTCGTAGCTCGGATGGTAGAGTTCTCGCTTAGCATGCGACAGGTACCGGGATCGATACCCGGCGCTTCCATTCCCTTTTATTAAGCAATTCGAAGAAAAACGCAAAATTAACACTACCATATAGATACAATATTTGACACTTTTATTTTTTGAAATATTTTCCTAAACAAAATTTACCTGTTTGAAAAATGAAACCATTTTTAAAATACTAGTGCCTTTACTATACTTACTAAGAATTGTAATAAAAGTTGCGTAGTTTTTATTTTAGAGCTCTCTCTCTCTTAGCATAGAAGAAGTATAGGGATAGGTATACTGCGCCTAATTTTCTCCTTTTCGTATTAAGCAATTCGCATAAAAGGGACCAGTTAAAACGATGACATCGATGGAATATTTGTAACTTACATTTTTTGTAATTATATTTTTGAACTAATTTTATATATATATATATTTTTTTTTACATAGAAGCCATTTTAAAACTTTAGTACTTGTAATATATTTAATATATAGCTTTTTGTCGAGGACGTAGCTCATATGGTAGAGCGCTCGCTTAGCATGCGAGAGGTACCGGGATCTATTTCTAGAGACTCCATAATTTTTTCGTATTTATCTATTCGCACACAAACGTCTTATAAACACGATCATATATATTGAATATTTGTAACTCAATCGATTTTAATTAAATTTTTGAGGGACTTTTTACCAGTGAATGGAATAAAGTATGTAAAAAACTAGTTTTTTGCTTCATTTATAAATAGAGCTCCACGAGGGGGCGTAGCTCAGATGGTAGAGCGCTCGCTTAGCATGCGAGAGGTACCGGGATCGATACCCGGCGCCTCCATTCCTCTTTTTTACTTAGCAATGCAAAGAAAACCGCAATATTAAAACTACCATATAGACAAAATATTTGCTAATTTTAATTTTTGAAATATTTTCTTAAACAAAATGTACCTGTTTGAAAAATAAAACAATTTTTAAAATAATAGTATCTTCACTATATTTACTTTCTATTTTAATAAAATTTTCGTAGTTTTTATTTTAGAGCGCTCGCTTAGCATGGGTGTTGTACTGGGATAGGTACCCGGTGCCTCCAATTCTTCTTTTCGTATTAATTTTTGGAAGTGAATTGTTAAGTTAATACGATCATATAGATGGAATATCTGTAATTTACACTTTAGAGAATTATATTTTTGAACAAATATTATCTCTTTGCACATAGAAGCCTTTTAAAACTCTAGTACTTGTACTATATTTACTAGAAATCTCTCTGACGGGGGCGTAGCTCAGATATTAGAGCGCTCGCTTAGCATGCGAGAGGTACCGGGATCGATACCCGGCGCCTCCACTCTTTTTTTCGTACTTTATTCTTTGGACAGTAACGTCCTGTCAACACGATGTAATTTAACGAATATTTGTAATTTAGACTTAATGGAAATAATTTTTTTAATGACTTATTTCCCGTGGACTGAATTAAGTCAACAAAGAACAAGTACTTTAGTTTCATTTACTTCAAACACTTTTGACGGGGCATAGCTCGTACACAGAACCGTTCGATTAGCATGCGACAGGTTCTGGGATAAATAATCGGTGCCTCTAATTCCTTATTTCGTATGAAAAAATTCGAAGTGAAGTATTAAGATGACTCGATCATATAAAGGAAATATTTGTAATTTACACTTTTTTTTATTATATTTTTGAACATATATTATCTCTTTCCACATAGAAGCCATTTTAAAACTCTAGTAATTGTACAATATTTAATAGAAAGCTTCCTGACGGGGGCGTAGCTCAGACAGTAGAGCGCTAGCTTGTTGTGCGAGTGGTAATGCTATCGTTTCCCGGCGCCTCCATTTCTCCTTTAGTATTCAGAAATTCGCAGAAAAACGTCCATTAACACAGTCATATAGAAAGAATATTTGCAACTTACACTTTCACAAATTATATTTTTGAACAAATATTATCTCTTGGCATATAGAGGAAATTTTTAAACTCTAGTTCTTGTATTATATTTACTAGAAATATTTCTGAGGGGGGCGTAGCTCGGATGGTAGAGTGCTAGCTTAGCATGCGAGAGGTACCGGGATCGATACCCGGCGCTTCCATTCCCTTTTATTCAGCAATTCGAAGAAAAACGCAAAATTAACACTACCATATAGATAGAATATTTGACACTTTTATTTTTTGAAATATTTTCCTAAACAAAATTTACCTGTTTGAAAAATGAAACCATTTTTAAAATACTAGTGCCTTTACTATACTTACTAAGAATTGTAATAAAAGTTGCGTAGTTTTTATTTTAGAGCTCTCTCTCTCTCTCTCTTTCTCTCTCTCTCTCTCTCTCTCTCTCTCTCTCTCTCTCTCTTAGCATAGAAGAAGTATAGGGATAGGTATACTGCGCCTCCTTTTCTCCTTTTCGTATTAAGCAATTCGCATAAAAGGGACCAGTTAAAACGATGACATCGATGGAATATTTGTAACTTACATTTTTTGTAATTATATTTTTGAACTAATTTTATATATATATTTTTTTTACATAGAAGCCATTTTAAAACTTTAGTACTTGTAATATATTTAATATATAGCTTTTTGTCGGGGACGTAGCTCAGATGGTAGAGCGCTCGCTTAGCATGCGAGAGGTACCGGGATCTATTTCTAGAGACTCCATAATTTTTTCGTATTTATCTATTCGCACACAAACGTCTTATAAACACGATCATATATATTGAATATTTGTAACTCAATCGATTTTAATTAAATTTTTGAGGGACTTTTTACCAGTGAATGGAATAAAGTATGTAAAAAACTAGTTTTTTGCTTCATTTATAAATAGAGCTCCACGAGGGGGCGTAGCTCAGATGGTAGAGCGCTCGCTTAGCATGCGAGAGGTACCGGGATCGATACCCGGCGCCTCAATTCCTCTTTTTTACTTAGCAATGCAAAGAAAAACGCAATGTTAAAACTACCATATAGACAAAATATTTGCTAATTTTAAATTTTGAAATATTTTCTTAAACAAAATGTACCTGTTTGAAAAATAAAACAATTTTTAAAATAATAGTATCTTCGCTATATTTACTACCTATTTTAATAAAATTTTCATAGTTTTTATTTTAGTGCACCCGCTTAGCATGGGTGTTGTACCGGGATCGATACCCGGCGCTTCCATTCCCTTTTATTAAGCAATTCGAAGAAAAACGCAAAATTAACACTACCATATAGATAGAATATTTGACACTTTTATTTTTTGAAATATTTTCCTAAACAAAATTTACCTGTTTGAAAAATGAAACCATTTTTAAAATACTAGTGCCTTTACTATACTTACTAAGAATTGTAATAAAAGTTGCGTAGTTTTTATTTTAGAGCTCTCTCTCTCTTAGCATAGAAGAAGTATAGGGATAGGTATACTGCGCCTAATTTTCTCCTTTTCGTATTAAGCAATTCGCATAAAAGGGACGAGTTAAAACGATGACATCGATGGAATATTTGTAACTTACATTTTTTGTAATTATATTTTTGAACTAATTTTATATATATATATATTTTTTTTTACATAGAAGCCATTTTAAAACTTTAGTACTTGTAATATATTTAATATATAGCTTTTTGTCGAGGACGTAGCTCATATGGTAGAGCGCTCGCTTAGCATGCGAGAGGTACCGGGATCTATTTCTAGAGACTCCATAATTTTTTCGTATTTATCTATTCGCACACAAACGTCTTATAAACACGATCATATATATTGAATATTTGTAACTCAATCGATTTTAATTAAATTTTTGAGGGACTTTTTACCAGTGAATGGAATAAAGTATGTAAAAAACTAGTTTTTTGCTTCATTTATAAATAGAGCTCCACGAGGGGGCGTAGCTCAGATGGTAGAGCGCTCGCTTAGCATGCGAGAGGTACCGGGATCGATACCCGGCGCCTCCATTCCTCTTTTTTACTTAGCAATGCAAAGAAAACCGCAATATTAAAACTACCATATAGACAAAATATTTGCTAATTTTAATTTTTGAAATATTTTCTTAAACAAAATGTACCTGTTTGAAAAATAAAACAATTTTTAAAATAATAGTATCTTCACTATATTTACTTTCTATTTTAATAAAATTTTCGTAGTTTTTATTTTAGAGCGCTCGCTTAGCATGGGTGTTGTACTGGGATAGGTACCCGGTGCCTCCAATTCTTCTTTTCGTATTAATTTTTGGAAGTGAATTGTTAAGTTAATACGATCATATAGATGGAATATCTGTAATTTACACTTTAGAGAATTATATTTTTGAACAAATATTATCTCTTTGCACATAGAAGCCTTTTAAAACTCTAGTACTTGTACTATATTTACTAGAAATCTCTCTGACGGGGGCGTAGCTCAGATATTAGAGCGCTCGCTTAGCATGCGAGAGGTACCGGGATCGATACCCGGCGCCTCCACTCTTTTTTTCGTACTTTATTCTTTGGACAGTAACGTCCTGTTAACACGATGTAATTTAACGAATATTTGTAATTTAGACTTAATGGAAATAATTTTTTTAATGACTTATTTCCCGTGGACTGAATTAAGTCAACAAAGAACAAGTACTTTAGTTTCATTTACTTCAAACACTTTTGACGGGGCATAGCTCGTACACAGAACCGTTCGATTAGCATGCGACAGGTTCTGGGATAAATAATCGGTGCCTCTAATTCCTTATTTCGTATGAAAAAATTCGAAGTGAAGTATTAAGATGACTCGATCATATAGAGGAAATATTTGTAATTTACACTTTTTTTTATTATATTTTTGAACATATATTATCTCTTTCCACATAGAAGCCATTTTAAAACTCTAGTAATTGTACAATATTTAATAGAAAGCTTCCTGACGGGGGCGTAGCTCAGACAGTAGAGCGCTAGCTTGTTGTGCGAGTGGTAATGCTATCGTTTCCCGGCGCCTCCATTTCTCCTTTAGTATTCAGAAATTCGCAGAAAAACGTCCATTAACACAGTCATATAGAAAGAATATTTGCAACTTACACTTTCACAAATTATATTTTTGAACAAATATTATCTCTTGGCATATAGAGGAAATTTTTAAACTCTAGTTCTTGTATTATATTTACTAGAAATATTTCTGAGGGGGGCGTAGCTCGGATGGTAGAGTGCTAGCTTAGCATGCGAGAGGTACCGGGATTGATACCCGGCGCTTCCATTCCCTTTTATTCAGCAATTCGAAGAAAAACGCAAAATTAACACTACCATATAGATAGAATATTTGACACTTTTATTTTTTGAAATATTTTCCTAAACAAAATTTACCTGTTTGAAAAATGAAACCATTTTTAAAATACTAGTGCCTTTACTATACTTACTAAGAATTGTAATAAAAGTTGCGTAGTTTTTATTTTAGAGCTCTCTCTCTCTCTCTCTTTCTCTCTCTCTCTCTCTCTCTCTCTCTCTCTCTTAGCATAGAAGAAGTATAGGGATAGGTATACTGCGCCTCCTTTTCTCCTTTTCGTATTAAGCAATTCGCATAAAAGGGACCAGTTAAAACGATGACATCGATGGAATATTTGTAACTTACATTTTTTGTAATTATATTTTTGAACTAATTTTATATATATATTTTTTTTACATAGAAGCCATTTTAAAACTTTAGTACTTGTAATATATTTAATATATAGCTTTTTGTCGGGGACGTAGCTCAGATGGTAGAGCGCTCGCTTAGCATGCGAGAGGTACCGGGATCTATTTCTAGAGACTCCATAATTTTTTCGTATTTATCTATTCGCACACAAACGTCTTATAAACACGATCATATATATTGAATATTTGTAACTCAATCGATTTTAATTAAATTTTTGAGGGACTTTTTACCAGTGAATGGAATAAAGTATGTAAAAAACTAGTTTTTTGCTTCATTTATAAATAGAGCTCCACGAGGGGGCGTAGCTCAGATGGTAGAGCGCTCGCTTAGCATGCGAGAGGTACCGGGATCGATACCCGGCGCCTCCATTCCTCTTTTTTACTTAGCAATGCAAAGAAAAACGCAATGTTAAAACTACCATATAGACAAAATATTTGCTAATTTTAATTTTTGAAATATTTTCTTAAACAAAATGTACCTGTTTGAAAAATAAAACAATTTTTAAAATAATAGTATCTTCGCTATATTTACTACCTATTTTAATAAAATTTTCATAGTTTTTATTTTAGTGCACCCGCTTAGCATGGGTGTTGTACTGGGATAGGTACCCGGTGCCTCCAAATCTTCTTTTCGTATTAATTATTCGAAGTGAATTGTTAAGTTAATATGATCATATAGATGGAATATCTGTAATTTACACTTTAGAGAATTATATTTTTGAACAAATATTATCTCTTTGCACATAGAAGCCTTTTAAAACTCTAGTACTTGTACTATATTTACTAGAAATCTCTCTGACGGGGGCGTAGCTCAGATGGTAGAGAGCTCGCTTAGCATGCGAGAGGTACCGGGATCGATACCCGGCGCCTCCACTCTTTTTTCGTACTTTATTCTTTGGACAGTAACGTCCTGTTAACACGATGTAATTTAACGGATATTTGTAATTTGGACTTAATGGAAATAATTTTTTTAATGACTTTATTTCCCGTGGACTGAATTAAGTCAACAAAGAACAAGATCTTTAGTTTCATTTACTTCAAACACTTTTGACGGGGCGTAGCTCGTACACAGAACCGTTCGATTAGCATGCGACAGGTTCTGGGATAAATACCCGGTACCTCTAATTCTTTATTTCGTATGAAGTAATTCGAAGTGAAGCATTAAGATGACTGGATCATATAGAGGAAATATTTGTAATTTACATTTTTTTTATTATATTTTTGAACATATATTATCTCTTTCCACATAGAAGCCATTTTAAAACTCTAGTAATTGTACAATAATTAATAGAAAGCTTCCTGACGGTAGCGTAGGTCAGACAGTAGAGCGCTAGCTTGTTGTGCGAGTGGTAATGCTATCGTTTCCTGGCGCCTCCATTTCTCCTATAGTATTCAGAAATTCGCAGAAAAACGTCCATTAACACAGTCATATAGAAAGAATATTTGCAACTTACACTTTCACAAATTATATTTTTGAACAAATATTATCTCTTGGCATATAGAGGAAATTTTTAAACTCTAGTACTTGTATTATATTTACTAGAAATATTTCTGACGGGGGCGTAGCTCAGATTGTAGAGCGCTCGCTTAGCATGCGAGAGGTACTGGGATCGATACACGGCGCTTCCATTCCCTTTCATTCAGCAATTCGAAGAAAAACGCAAAATTAACACTACCATATAGATAGAATATTTGACACTTTTATTTTTTGAAATATTTTCCTAAACAAAATTTACCTGTTTGAAAAATGAAACCATTTTTAAAATACTAGTGCCTTTACTATACTTACTAAGAATTGTAATAAAAGTTCCGTAGTTTTTATTTTAGAGCTCTCTCTCTCTCTCTCTCGCTCTCTCTCTCTTAGCATAGAAGAAGTATAGGGATAGGTATACTGCGCCTCCTTTTCTCCTTTTCGTATTAAGCAATTCGCATAAAAGGGACCAGTTAAAACGATGACATCGATGGAATATTTGTAACTTACATTTTTTGTAATTATATTTTTGAACTAATTTTATATATATTTTTTTTTACATAGAAGCCATTTTAAAACTTTAGTACTTGTAATATATTTAATATATAGCTTTTTGTCGAGGACGTAGCTCAGATGGTAGAGCGCTCGCTTAGCATGCGAGAGGGACCGGGATCGATACCCGGCGCCTCCACTCTTTTTTCGTACTTTATTCTTTGGACAGTAACGTCCTGTTAACACGATGTAATTTAACGGATATTTGTAATTTAGACTTAATGGAAATAATTTTTTTAATGACTTATTTCCCGTGGACTGAATTAAGTCAACAAAGAACAAGATCTTTAGTTTCATTTACTTCAAACACTTTTGACGGGGCGTAGCTCGTACACAGAACCGTTCGATTAGCATGCGACAGGTTCTGGGATAAATACCCGGTACCTCTAATTCTTTATTTCGTATGAAGTAATTCGAAGTGAAGCATTAAGATGACTGGATCATATAGAGGAAATATTTGTAATTTACACTTTTTTTTATTATATTTTGGAACATATATTATCTCTTTCCACATAGAAGCCATTTTAAAACTCTAGTAATTGTACAATAATTAATAGAAAGCTTCCTGACGGAGGCGTAGGTCAGACAGTACAGCGCTAGCTTGTTGTGCGAGTGGTAATGCTATCGTTTCCCGGCGCCTCCATTTCTCCTATAGTATTCAGAAATTCGCAGAAAAACGTCCATTAACACAGTCATATAGAAAGAATATTTGCAACTTACACTTTCACAAATTATATTTTTGAACAAATATTATCTCTTGGCATAGAGAGGAAATTTTTAAACTCTAGTACTTGTATTATATTTACTAGAAATATTTCTGACGGGGGCGTAGCTCAGATTGTAGAGCGCTCGCTTAGCATGCGAGAGGTACTGGGATCGATACACGGCGCTTCCATTCCCTTTCATTCAGCAATTCGAAGAAAAACGCAAAATTAACACTACCATATAGATAGAATATTTGACACTTTTATTTTTTGAAATATTTTCCTAAACAAAATTTACCTGTTTGAAAAATGAAACCATTTTTAAAATACTAGTGCCTTTACTATACTTACTAAGAATTGTAATAAAAGTTGCGTAGTTTTTATTTTAGAGCTCTTTCTCTCTTAGCATAGAAGAAGTATAGGGATAGGTATACTGCGCCTCCTTTTCTCCTTTTCGTATTAAGCAATTCGCATAAAAGGGACCAGTTAAAACGATGACATCGATGGAATATTTGTAACTTACATTTTTTGTAATTATATTTTTGAACTAATTTTATATATTTTTTTTTTTACATAGAAGCCATTTTAAAACTTTAGTACTTGTAATATATTTAATATATAGCTTTTTGTCGAGGACGTAGCTCAGATGGTAGAGCGCTCGCTTAGCATGCGAGAGGGACCGGGATCGATACCCGGCGCCTCCACTCTTTTTTCGTACTTTATTCTTTGGACAGTAACGTCCTGTTAACACGATGTAATTTAACGGATATTTGTAATTTAGACTTAATGGAAATAATTTTTTTAATGACTTATTTCCCGTGGACTGAATTAAGTCAACAAAGAACAAGATCTTTAGTTTCATTTACTTCAAACACTTTTGACGGGGCGTAGCTCGTACACAGAACCGTTCGATTAGCATGCGACAGGTTCTGGGATAAATACCCGGTACCTCTAATTCTTTATTTCGTATGAAGTAATTCGAAGTGAAGCATTAAGATGACTGGATCATATAGAGGAAATATTTGTAATTTACACTTTTTTTTATTATATTTTTGAACATATATTATCTCTTTCCACATAGAAGCCATTTTAAAACTCTAGTAATTGTACAATAATTAATAGAAAGCTTCCTGACGGGGGCGTAGGTCAGACAGTAGAGCGCTAGCTTGTTGTGCGAGTGGTAATGCTATCGTTTCCTGGCGCCTCCATTTCTCCTATAGTATTCAGAAATTCGCAGAAAAACGGCCATTAACACAGTCATATAGAAAGAATATTTGCAACTTACACTTTCACAAATTATATTTTTGAACAAATATTATCTCTTGGCATATAGAGGAAATTTTTAAACTCTAGTACTTGTATTATATTTACTAGAAATATTTCTGACGGGGGCGTAGCTCAGATTGTAGAGCGCTCGCTTAGCATGCGAGAGGTACTGGGATCGATACACGGCGCTTCCATTCCCTTTCATTCAGCAATTCGAAGAAAAACGCAAAATTAACACTACCATATAGATAGAATATTTGACACTTTTATTTTTTGAAATATTTTCCTAAACAAAATTTACCTGTTTGAAAAATGAAACCATTTTTAAAATACTAGTGCCTTTACTATACTTACTAAGAATTGTAATAAAAGTTGCGTAGTTTTTATTTTAGAGCTCTTTCTCTCTTAGCATAGAAGAAGTATAGGGATAGGTATACTGCGCCTCCTTTTCTCCTTTTCGTATTAAGCAATTCGCATAAAAGGGACCAGTTAAAACGATGACATCGATGGAATATTTGTAACTTACATTTTTTGTAATTATATTTTTGAACTAATTTTATATATATTTTTTTTTACATAGAAGCCATTTTAAAACTTTAGTACTTGTAATATATTTAATATATAGCTTTTTGTCGAGGACGTAGCTCAGATGGTAGAGCGCTCGCTTAGCATGCGAGAGGGACCGGGATCGATACCCGGCGCCTCCACTCTTTTTTCGTACTTTATTCTTTGGACAGTAACGTCCTGTTAACACGATGTAATTTAACGGATATTTGTAATTTAGACTTAATGGAAATAATTTTTTTAATGACTTATTTCCCGTGGACTGAATTAAGTCAACAAAGAACAAGTACTTTAGTTTCATTTACTTCAAACACTTTTGACGGGGCGTAGCTCGTACACAGAACCGTTCGATTAGCATGCGACAGGTTCTGGGATAAATACCCGGTGCCTCTAATTCCTTATTTCGTATGAAAAAATTCGAAGTGAAGTATTAAGATGACTCGATCATATAGAGGAAATATTTGTAATTTACACTTTTTTTTATTATATTTTTGAACATATATTATCTCTTTCCACATAGAAGCCATTTTAAAACTCTAGTAATTGTACAATATTTAATAGAAAGCTTCCTGACGGGGGCGTAGCTCAGACAGTAGAGCGCTAGCTTGTTGTGCGAGTGGTAATGCTATAGTTTCCCGGCGCCTCCATTTCTCCTTTAGTATTCAGAAATTCGCAGAAAAACGGCCATTAACACAGTCATATAGAAAGAATATTTGCAACTTACACTTTCACAAATTATATTTTTGAACAAATATTATCTCTTGGCATATAGAGGAAATTTTTAAACTCTAGTACTTGTATTATATTTACTAGAAATATTTCTGAGGGGGGCGTAGCTCAGATGGTAGAGCGCTCGCTTAGCATGCGAGAGGTACCGGGATCGATACCCGGCGCTTCCATTCCCTTTTATTCAGCAATTCGAAAAAAACGCAAAATTAACACTACCATATAGATAGAATATTTGACACTTTTATTTTTTGAAATATTTTCCTAAACAAAATTTACCTGTTTGAAAAATGAAACCATTTTTAAAATACTAGTGCCTTTACTATACTTACTAAGAATTGTAATAAAAGTTGCGTAGTTTTTATTTTAGAGCTCTCTCTCTCTCTCTCTCTCTCTCTCTCTCTTAGCATAGAAGAAGTATAGGGATAGGTATACTGCGCCTCCTTTTCTCCTTTTCGTATTAAGCAATTCGCATAAAAGGGACCAGTTAAAACGATGACATCGATGGAATATTTGTAACTTACATTTTTTGTAATTATATTTTTGAACTAATTTTATATATATTTTTTTTACATAGAAGCTATTTTAAAACTTTAGTACTTCAAATATATTTAATATATAGCTTTTTGTCGGGGACGTAGCTATGATGGTAGAGCGCTCGCTTAGCATGCGAGAGGTACCGGGATCTATTTCTAGAGACTCCATAATTTTTTCGTATTTATCTATTCGCACACAAACGTCTTATAAACACGATCATATATATTGAATATTTGTAACTCAATCGATTTTAATTAAATTTTGAGGGACTTTTTACCAGTGAATGGAATAAAGTATGTAAAAAACTAGTTTTTTGCTTCATTTATAAATAGAGCTCCACGAGGGGGCGTAGCTCAGATGGTAGAGCGCTCGCTTAGCATGCGAGAGGTACCGGGATAGATACCCGGCGCCTCCATTCCTCTTGTTTACTTAGCAATGCAAAGAAAAACTCAATGTTAGAACTACCATATAGACGAAATATTTGCTAATTTTAATTTTTGAAATATTTTCTTTAACAAAATGTACCTGTTTGAAAAATAAAACAATTTTTAAAATAATAGTATCTTCACTATATTTACTACCTATTTTAATAAAATTTTCGTAGTTTTTATTTTAGAGCGCTCGCTTAGCATGGGTGTTGTACTTGGATAGGTACCGTGTGCCTCAAATTCTTCTTTTCGTATTAATTATTCGAAGTGAATTGTTAAGTTAATACGATCATATAGATGGAATATCTGTAATTTACACTTTAGAGAATTATATTTTTGAACAAATATTATCTCTTTGCACATAGAAGCCTTTTAAAACTCTAGTACTTGTACTATATTTACTAGAAATCTCTCTGACGGGGGCGTAGCTCAGATGGTAGAGCGCTCGCTTAGCATGCGAGAGGTACCGGGATCGATACCCGGCGCCTCCACTCTTTTTTTCGTACTTTATTCTTTTGACAGTAACGTCCTGTTAACACGATGTAATTTAACGGATATTTGTAATTTAGACTTAATGGAAATAATTTTTTTAATGACTTATTTCCCGTGGACTGAATTAAGTCAACAAAGAACAAGTACTTTAGTTTCATTTACTTCAAACACTTTTGACGGGGCATAGCTCGTACACAGAACCGTTCGATTAGCATGCGACAGGTTCTGGGATAAATACCCGGTGCCTCTAATTCCTTATTTCGTATGAAAAAATTCGAAGTGAAGTATTAAGATGACTCGATCATATAGAGGAAATATTTGTAATTTACACTTTTTTTTATTATATTTTTGAACATATATTATCTCTTTCCACATAGAAGCCATTTTAAAACTCTAGTAATTGTACAATATTTAATAGAAAGCTTCCTGACGGGGGCGTAGCTCAGACAGTAGAGCGCTAGCTTGTTGTGCGAGTGGTAATGCTATCGTTTCCCGGCGCCTCCATTTCTCCTTTAGTATTCAGAAATTCGCAGAAAAACGTCCATTAACACAGTCATATAGAAAGAATATTTGCAACTTACACTTTCACAAATTATATTTTTGAACAAATATTATCTCTTGGCATATAGAGGAAATTTTTAAACTCTAGTACTTGTATTATATTTACTAGAAATATTTCTGAGGGGGGCGTAGTTCAGATGGTAGAGCTCTCGCTTAGCATGCGAGAGGTACCGGGATCGATACCCGGCGCTTCCATTCCCTTTTATTCAGCAATTTGAAGAAAAACGCAAAATTAACACTACCATATAGATAGAATATTTGACACTTTTATTTTTTGAAATATTTTCCTAAACAAAATTTACCTGTTTGAAAAATGAAACCATTTTTAAAATACTAGTGCCTTTACTATACTTACTAAGAATTGTAATAAAAGTTGCGTAGTTTTTATTTTAGAGCTCTCTCTCTCTTAGCATAGAAGAAGTATAGGGATAGGTATACTGCGCCTCCTTTTCTCCTTTTCGTATTAAGCAATTCGCATAAAAGGGACCAGTTAAAACGATGACATCGATGGAATATTTGTAACTTACATTTTTTGTAATTATATTTTTGAACTAATTTTATATATATTTTTTTTTACATAGAAGCTATTTTAAAACTTTAGTACTTGTAATATATTTAATATATAGCTTTTTGTCGGGGACGTAGCTCAGATGGTAGAGCGCTCGCTTAGCATGCGAGAGGTACCGGGATCTATTTCTAGAGACTCCATAATTTTTTCGTATTTATCTATTCGCACACAAACGTCTTATAAACACGATCATATATATTGAATATTTGTAACTCAATCGATTTTAATTAAATTTTTGAGGGACTTTTTACCAGTGAATGGAATAAAGTATGTAAAAAACTAGTTTTTTGCTTCATTTATAAATAGAGCTCCACGAGGGGGCGTTGCTCAGATGGTAGAGCGCTCGCTTAGCATGCGAGAGGTACCGGGATAGATACCCGGCGCCTCCATTCCTCTTGTTTACTTAGCAATGCAAAGAAAAACGCAATGTTAAAACTACCATATAGACGAAATATTTGCTAATTTTAATTTTTGAACTATTTTCTTTAACAAAATGTACCTGTTTGAAAAATAAAACAATTTTTAAAATAATAGTATCTTCACTATATTTACTACCTATTTTAATAAAATTTTCGTAGTTTTTATTTTAGAGCGCTCGCTTAGCATGGGTGTTGTACTTGGATAGGTACCGTGTGCCTCAAATTCTTCTTTTCGTATTAATTATTCGAAGTGAATTGTTAAGTTAATACGATCATATAGATGGAATATCTGTAATTTACACTTTAGAGAATTATATTTTTCAACAAATATTATTTCTCTGCACATAGAAGCCTTTTAAAACTCTAATACTTGTACTATATTTACTAGAAATCTCTCTGACGGGGGCGTAGCTCAGATGGTAGAGCGCTCGCTTAGCGCCTCCACTCCTTTTTCGTACTTTAC
Source organism: Linyphia triangularis (assembly GCA_963978545.1). Lineage (NCBI taxonomy): Eukaryota > Metazoa > Arthropoda > Arachnida > Araneae > Linyphiidae > Linyphia > Linyphia triangularis. The sequence goes on from OZ021729.1 coordinate 77,223,859, forward strand.
TGTTTGGACAGTAACGTCCTGTTAACAAGATGTAATCTAACGGATATTTGTAATTTAGAAATATTTTCCTAAACAAAATTTACCTGTTTGAAAAATGAAACCATTTTTAAAATACAAGTGCCTTTACTATACTTACTAAGAATTGTAATAAAAGTTGCGTAGTTTTTATTTTAGAGCTCTCTCTCTCTTAGCATAGAAGAAGTATAGGGATAGGTATACTGCGCCTCCTTTTCTCCTTTTCGTATTAAGCAATTCGCATAAAAGGGACCAGTTAAAACGATGACATCGATGGAATATTTGTAACTTACATTTTTTGTAATTATATTTTTGAACTAATTTTATATATATATATTTTTTTTTTACATAGAAGCCATTTTAAAACTTTAGTACTTGTAATATACTTAATATATAGCATTTTGTCGGGGACGTAGCTCAGATGGTAGAGCGCTCGCTTAGCATGCGAGAGGTACCGGGATCTATTTCTAGAGACTCCATAATTTTTTCGTATTTATCTATTCGCACACAAACGTCTTATAAACACGATCATATATATTGAATATTTGTAACTCAATATATTTTAATTAAATTTTTGAGGGACTTTTTACCAGTGAATGGAATAAAGTATGTAAAAAACTAGTTTTTTGCTTCATTTATAAATAGAGCTCCATGAGGGGGCGTAGCTCAAATGGTAGAGCGCTCGCTTAGCATGCGAGAGGTACCGGGATCGATACCCGGCGCCTCCATTCCTCTTTTTTACTTAGCAATGCAAAGAAAAACGCAATGTTAAAACTACCATATAGACAAAATATTTGCTAATTTTAATTTTTGAAATATTTTCTTAAACAAAATGTACCTGTTTGAAAAATAAAACAATTTTTAAAATAATAGTATCTTCGCTATATTTACTACCTATTTTAATAAAATTTTCATAGTTTTTATTTTAGTGCACCCGCTTAGCATGGGTGTTGTACTGGGATAGGTACCCGGTGCCTCCAAATCTTCTTTTCGTATTAATTATTCGAAGTGAATTGTTAAGTTAATATGATCATATAGATGGAATATCTGTAATTTACACTTTAGAGAATTATATTTTTGAACAAATATTATCTCTTTGCACATAGAAGCCTTTTAAAACTCTAGTACTTGTACTATATTTACTAGAAATCTCTCTGACGGGGGCGTAGCTCAGATGGTAGAGAGCTCGCTTAGCATGCGAGAGGTACCGGGATCGATACCCGGCGCCTCCACTCTTTTTTCGTACTTTATTCTTTGGACAGTAACGTCCTGTTAACACGATGTAATTTAACGGATATTTGTAATTTGGACTTAATGGAAATAATTTTTTTAATGACTTTATTTCCCGTGGACTGAATTAAGTCAACAAAGAACAAGATCTTTAGTTTCATTTACTTCAAACACTTTTGACGGGGCGTAGCTCGTACACAGAACCGTTCGATTAGCATGCGACAGGTTCTGGGATAAATACCCGGTACCTCTAATTCTTTATTTCGTATGAAGTAATTCGAAGTGAAGCATTAAGATGACTGGATCATATAGAGGAAATATTTGTAATTTACACTTTTTTTTATTATATTTTTGAACATATATTATCTCTTTCCACATAGAAGCCATTTTAAAACTCTAGTAATTGTACAATAATTAATAGAAAGCTTCCTGACGGGGGCGTAGGTCAGACAGTAGAGCGCTAGCTTGTTGTGCGAGTGGTAATGCTATCGTTTCCTGGCGCCTCCATTTCTCCTATAGTATTCAGAAATTCGCAGAAAAACGTCCATTAACACAGTCATATAGAAAGAATATTTGCAACTTACACTTTCACAAATTATATTTTTGAACAAATATTATCTCTTGGCATATAGAGGAAATTTTTAAACTCTAGTACTTGTATTATATTTACTAGAAATATTTCTGACGGGGGCGTAGCTCAGATTGTAGAGCGCTCGCTTAGCATGCGAGAGGTACTGGGATCGATACACGGCGCTTCCATTCCCTTTCATTCAGCAATTCGAAGAAAAACGCAAAATTAACACTACCATATAGATAGAATATTTGACACTTTTATTTTTTGAAATATTTTCCTAAACAAAATTTACCTGTTTGAAAAATGAAACCATTTTTAAAATACTAGTGCCTTTACTATACTTACTAAGAATTGTAATAAAAGTTGCGTAGTTTTTATTTTAGAGCTCTTTCTCTCTTAGCATAGAAGAAGTATAGGGATAGGTATACTGCGCCTCCTTTTCTCCTTTTCGTATTAAGCAATTCGCATAAAAGGGACCAGTTAAAACGATGACATCGATGGAATATTTGTAACTTACATTTTTTGTAATTATATTTTTGAACTAATTTTATATATATTTTTTTTTACATAGAAGCCATTTTAAAACTTTAGTACTTGTAATATATTTAATATATAGCTTTTTGTCGAGGACGTAGCTCAGATGGTAGAGCGCTCGCTTAGCATGCGAGAGGGACCGGGATCGATACCCGGCGCCTCCACTCTTTTTTCGTACTTTATTCTTTGGACAGTAACGTCCTGTTAACACGATGTAATTTAACGGATATTTGTAATTTAGACTTAATGGAAATAATTTTTTTAATGACTTATTTCCCGTGGACTGAATTAAGTCAACAAAGAACAAGATCTTTAGTTTCATTTACTTCAAACACTTTTGACGGGGCGTAGCTCGTACACAGAACCGTTCGATTAGCATGCGACAGGTTCTGGGATAAATACCCGGTACCTCTAATTCTTTATTTCGTATGGAGTAATTCGAAGTGAAGCATTAAGATGACTGGATCATATAGAGGAAATATTTGTAATTTACACTTTTTTTTATTATATTTTTGAACATATATTATCTCTTTCCACATAGAAGACATTTTAAAACTCTAGTAATTGTACAATAATTAATAGAAAGCTTCCTGACGGGGGCGTAGGTCAGACAGTAGAGCGCTAGCTTGTTGTGCGAGTGGTAATTCTATCGTTTCCTGGCGCCTCCATTTCTCCTATAGTATTCAGAAATTCGCAGAAAAACGGCCATTAACACAGTCATATAGAAAGAATATTTGCAACTTACACTTTCACAAATTATATTTTTGAACAAATATTATCTCTTGGCATATAGAGGAAATTTTTAAACTCTAGTACTTGTAATATATTTACTAGAAATATTTCTGACGGGGGCGTAGCTCAGATTGTAGAGCGCTCGCTTAGCATGCGAGAGGTACTGGGATCGATACACGGCGCTTCCATTCCCTTTCATTCAGCAATTCGAAGAAAAACGCAAAATTAACACTACCATATAGATAGAATATTTGACACTTTTATTTTTTGAAATATTTTCCTAAACAAAATTTACCTGTTTGAAAAATGAAACCATTTTTAAAATACTAGTGCCTTTACTATACTTACTAAGAATTGTAATAAAAGTTGCGTAGTTTTTATTTTAGAGCTCTTTCTCTCTTAGCATAGAAGAAGTATAGGGATAGGTATACTGCGCCTCCTTTTCTCCTTTTCGTATTAAGCAATTCGCATAAAAGGGACCAGTTAAAACGATGACATCGATGGAATATTTGTAACTTACATTTTTTGTAATTATATTTTTGAACTAATTTTATATATATATTTTTTTTTACATAGAAGCCATTTTAAAACTTTAGTACTTGTAATATATTTAATATATAGCTTTTTGTCGAGGACGTAGCTCAGATGGTAGAGCGCTCGCTTAGCATGCGAGAGGGACCGGGATCGATACCCGGCGCCTCCACTCTTTTTTCGTACTTTATTCTTTGGACAGTAACGTCCTGTTAACACGATGTAATTTAACGGATATTTGTAATTTAGACTTAATGGAAATAATTTTTTTAATGACTTATTTCCCGTGGACTGAATTAAGTCAACAAAGAACAAGTACTTTAGTTTCATTTACTTCAAACACTTTTGACGGGGCGTAGCTCGTACACAGAACCGTTCGATTAGCATGCGACAGGTTCTGGGATAAATACCCGGTGCCTCTAATTCCTTATTTCGTATGAAAAAATTCGAAGTGAAGTATTAAGATGACTCGATCATATAGAGGAAATATTTGTAATTTACACTTTTTTTTATTATATTTTTGAACATATATTATCTCTTTCCACATAGAAGCCATTTTAAAACTCTAGTAATTGTACAATATTTAATAGAAAGCTTCCTGACGGGGGCGTAGCTCAGACAGTAGAGCGCTAGCTTGTTGTGCGAGTGGTAATGCTATAGTTTCCCGGCGCCTCCATTTCTCCTTTAGTATTCAGAAATTCGCAGAAAAACGGCCATTAACACAGTCATATAGAAAGAATATTTGCAACTTACACTTTCACAAATTATATTTTTGAACAAATATTATCTCTTGGCATATAGAGGAAATTTTTAAACTCTAGTACTTGTATTATATTTACTAGAAATATTTCTGAGGGGGGCGTAGCTCAGATGGTAGAGCGCTCGCTTAGCATGCGAGAGGTACCGGGATCGATACCCGGCGCTTCCATTCCCTTTTATTCAGCAATTCGAAAAAAACGCAAAATTAACACTACCATATAGATAGAATATTTGACACTTTTATTTTTTGAAATATTTTCCTAAACAAAATTTACCTGTTTGAAAAATGAAACCATTTTTAAAATACTAGTGCCTTTACTATACTTACTAAGAATTGTAATAAAAGTTGCGTAGTTTTTATTTTAGAGCTCTCTCTCTCTCTCTCTCTTAGCATAGAAGAAGTATAGGGATAGGTATACTGCGCCTCCTTTTCTCCTTTTCGTATTAAGCAATTCGCATAAAAGGGACCAGTTAAAACGATGACATCGATGGAATATTTGTAACTTACATTTTTTGTAATTATATTTTTGAACTAATTTTATATATATTTTTTTTACATAGAAGCTATTTTAAAACTTTAGTACTTCAAATATATTTAATATATAGCTTTTTGTCGGGGACGTAGCTATGATGGTAGAGCGCTCGCTTAGCATGCGAGAGGTACCGGGATCTATTTCTAGAGACTCCATAATTTTTTCGTATTTATCTATTCGCACACAAACGTCTTATAAACACGATCATATATATTGAATATTTGTAACTCAATCGATTTTAATTAAATTTTGAGGGACTTTTTACCAGTGAATGGAATAAAGTATGTAAAAAACTAGTTTTTTGCTTCATTTATAAATAGAGCTCCACGAGGGGGCGTAGCTCAGATGGTAGAGCGCTCGCTTAGCATGCGAGAGGTACCGGGATAGATACCCGGCGCCTCCATTCCTCTTGTTTACTTAGCAATGCAAAGAAAAACGCAATGTTAGAACTACCATATAGACGAAATATTTGCTAATTTTAATTTTTGAAATATTTTCTTTAACAAAATGTACCTGTTTGAAAAATAAAACAATTTTTAAAATAATAGTATCTTCACTATATTTACTACCTATTTTAATAAAATTTTCGTAGTTTTTATTTTAGAGCGCTCGCTTAGCATGGGTGATGTACTTGGATAGGTACCGTGTGCCTCAAATTCTTCTTTTCGTATTAATTATTCGAAGTGAATTGTTAAGTTAATACGATCATATAGATGGAATATCTGTAATTTACACTTTAGAGAATTATATTTTTGAACAAATATTATCTCTTTGCACATAGAAGCCTTTTAAAACTCTAGTACTTGTACTATATTTACTAGAAATCTCTCTGACGGGGGCGTAGCTCAGATGGTAGAACGCTCGCTTAGCATGCGAGAGGTACCGGGATCGATACCCGGCGCCTCCACTCTTTTTTTCGTACTTTATTCTTTTGACAGTAACGTCCTGTTAACACGATGTAATTTAACGGATATTTGTAATTTAGACTTAATGGAAATAATTTTTTTAATGACTTATTTCCCGTGGACTGAATTAAGTCAACAAAGAACAAGTACTTTAGTTTCATTTACTTCAAACACTTTTGACGGGGCATAGCTCGTACACAGAACCGTTCGATTAGCATGCGACAGGTTCTGGGATAAATACCCGGTGCCTCTAATTCCTTATTTCGTATGAAAAAATTCGAAGTGAAGTATTAAGATGACTCGATCATATAGAGGAAATATTTGTAATTTACACTTTTTTTTAATATATTTTTGAACATATATTATCTCTTTCCACATAGAAGCCATTTTAAAACTCTAGTAATTGTACAATATTTAATAGAAAGCTTCCTGACGGGGGCGTAGCTCAGACAGTAGAGCGCTAGCTTGTTGTGCGAGTGGTAATGCTATCGTTTCCCGGCGCCTCCATTTCTCCTTTAGTATTCAGAAATTCGCAGAAAAACGTCCATTAACACAGTCATATAGAAAGAATATTTGCAACTTACACTTTCACAAATTATATTTTTGAACAAATATTATCTCTTGGCATATAGAGGAAATTTTTAAACTCTAGTACTTGTATTATATTTACTAGAAATATTTCTGAGGGGGGCGTAGTTCAGATGGTAGAGCTCTCGCTTAGCATGCGAGAGGTACCGGGATCGATACCCGGCGCTTCCATTCCCTTTTATTCAGCAATTTGAAGAAAAACGCAAAATTAACACTACCATATAGATAGAATATTTGACACTTTTATTTTTTGAAATATTTTCCTAAACAAAATTTACCTGTTTGAAAAATGAAACCATTTTTAAAATACTAGTGCCTTTACTATACTTACTAAGAATTGTAATAAAAGTTGCGTAGTTTTTATTTTAGAGCTCTCTCTCTCTTAGCATAGAAGAAGTATAGGGATAGGTATACTGCGCCTCCTTTTCTCCTTTTCGTATTAAGCAATTCGCATAAAAGGGACCAGTTAAAACGATGACATCGATGGAATATTTGTAACTTACATTTTTTGTAATTATATTTTTGAACTAATTTTATATATATTTTTTTTTACATAGAAGCTATTTTAAAACTTTAGTACTTGTAATATATTTAATATATAGCTTTTTGTCGGGGACGTAGCTCAGATGGTAGAGCGCTCGCTTAGCATGCGAGAGGTACCGGGATCTATTTCTAGAGACTCCATAATTTTTTCGTATTTATCTATTCGCACACAAACGTCTTATAAACACGATCATATATATTGAATATTTGTAACTCAATCGATTTTAATTACATTTTTGAGGGACTTTTTACCAGTGAATGGAATAAAGTATGTAAAAAACTAGTTTTTTGCTTCATTTATAAATAGAGCTCCACGAGGGGGCGTAGCTCAGATAGTAGAGCGCTCGCTTAGCATGCGAGAGGTACCGGGATAGATACCCGGCGCCTCCATTCCTCTTGTTTACTTAGCAATGCAAAGAAAAACGCAATGTTAAAACTACCATATAGACGAAATATTTGCTAATTTTAATTTTTGAAATATTTTCTTTAACAAAATGTACCTGTTTGAAAAATAAAACAATTTTAAAATAATAGTATCTTCACTATATTTACTACCTATTTTAATAAAATTTTCGTAGTTTTTATTTTAGAGCGCTCGCTTAGCATGGGTGTTGTACTTGGATAGGTACCGTGTGAATCAAATTCTTCTTTTCGTATTAATTATTCGAAGTGAATTGTTAAGTTAATACGATCATATAGATGGAATATCTGTAATTTACACTTTAGAGAATTATATTTTTCAACAAATATTATCTCTCTGCACATAGAAGCCTTTTAAAACTCTAATACTTGTACTATATTTACTAGAAATCTCTCTGACGGGGGCGTAGCTCAGATGGTAGAGCGCTCGCTTAGCGCCTCCACTCCTTTTTCGTACTTTACTGTTTGGACAGTAACGTCCTGTTAACAAGATGTAATCTAACGGATATTTGTAATTTAGAAATATTTTCCTAAACAAAATTTACCTGTTTGAAAAATGAAACCATTTTTAAAATACTAGTGCCTTTACTATACTTACTAAGAATTGTAATAAAAGTTGCGTAGTTTTTATTTTAGAGCTCTCTCTCTCTCTCTTAGCATAGAAGAAGTATAGGGATAGGTATACTGCGCCTCCTTTTCTCCTTTTCGTATTAAGCAATTCGCATAAAAGGGACCAGTTAAAACGATGACATCGATGGAATATTTGTAACTTACATTTTTTGTAATTATATTTTTGAACTAATTTTATATATATATATTTTTTTTTTTTACATAGAAGCCATTTTAAAACTTTAGTACTTGTAATATACTTAATATATAGCATTTTGTCGGGGACGTAGCTCAGATGGTAGAGCGCTCGCTTAGCATGCGAGAGGTACCGGGATCTATTTCTAGAGACTCCATAATTTTTTCGTATTTATCTATTCGCACACAAACGTCTTATAAACACGATCATATATATTGAATATTTGTAACTCAATATATTTTAATTAAATTTTTGAGGGACTTTTTACCAGTGAAAGGAATAAAGTATGTAAAAAACTAGTTTTTTGCTTCATTTATAAATAGAGCTCCATGAGGGGGCGTAGCTCAAATGGTAGAGCGCTCGCTTAGCATGCGAGAGGTACCGGGATCGATACCCGGCGCCTCCGTTCCTCTTTTTTACTTAGCAATGCAAAGAAAAACGCAATGTTAAAACTACCATATAGACAAAATATTTGCTAATTTTAATTTTTGAAATATTTTCTTAAACAAAATGTACCTGTTTGAAAAATAAAACAATTTTTAAAATAATAGTATCTTCGCTATATTTACTACCTATTTTAATAAAATTTTCATAGTTTTTATTTTAGTGCGCCCGCTTAGCATGGGTGTTGTACTGGGATAGGTACCCGGTGCCTCCAAATCTTCTTTTCGTATTAATTATTCGAAGTGAATTGTTAAGTTAATATGATCATATAGATGGAATATCTGTAATTTACACTTTAGAGAATTATATTTTTGAACAAATATTATCTCTTTGCACATAGAAGCCTTTTAAAACTCTAGTACTTGTACTATATTTACTAGAAATCTCTCTGACGGGGGCGTAGCTCAGATGGTAGAGAGCTCGCTTAGCATGCGAGAGGTACCGGGATCGATACCCGGCGCCTCCACTCTTTTTTCGTACTTTATTCTTTGGACAGTAACGTCCTGTTAACACGATGTAATTTAACGGATATTTGTAATTTGGACTTAATGGAAATAATTTTTTTAATGACTTTATTTCCCGTGGACTGAATTAAGTCAACAAAGAACAAGTACTTTAGTTTCATTTACTTCAAACACTTTTGACGGGGCGTAGCTCGTACACAGAACCGTTCGATTAGCATGCGACAGGTTCTGGGATAAATACCCGGTACCTCTAATTCTTTATTTCGTATGAAGTAATTCGAAGTGAAGCATTAAGATGACTGGATCATATAGAGGAAATATTTGTAATTTACACTTTTTTTTATTATATTTTTGAACATATATTATCTCTTTCCACATAGAAGCCATTTTAAAACTCTAGTAATTGTACAATATTTAATAGAAAGCTTCCTGACGGGGGCGTAGGTCAGACAGTAGAGCGCTAGCTTGTTGTGCGAGTGGTAATGCTATCGTTTCCCGGCGCCTCCATTTCTCCGTTAGTATTCAGAAATTCGCAGAAAAACGTCCATTAACACAGTCATATAGAAAGAATATTTGCAACTTACACTTTCACAAATTATATTTTTGAACAAATATTATCTCTTGGCATATAGAGGAAATTTTTAAACTCTAGTACTTGTATTATATTTACTAGAAATATTTCTGAGGGGGGCGTAGCTCAGATGGTAGAGCTCTCGCTTAGCATGCGAGAGGTACCGGGATCGATACCCGGCGCTTCCATTCCCTTTTATTCAGCAATTCGAAGAAAAACGCAAAATTAACACTACCATATAGATAGAATATTTGACACTTTTATTTTTTGAAATATTTTCCTAAACAAAATTTACCTGTTTGTAAAATGAAACCATTTTTAAAATACTAGTGCCTTTACTATACTTACTAAGAATTGTAATGAAAGTTGCGTAGTTTTTATTTTAGACCTCTCTCTCTCTCTTAGCATAGAAGAAGTATAGGGATAGGTATACTGCGCCTCCTTTTCTCCTTTTCGTATTAAGCAATTCGCATAAAAGGGACCAGTTAAAACGATGACATCGATGGAATATTTGTAACTTACATTTTTTGTAATTATATTTTTGAACTAATTTTATATATATATATTTTTTTACATAGAAGCCATTTTAAAACTTTAGTACTTGTAATATATTTAATATATAGCATTTTGTCGGGGATGTAGCTCAGATGGTAGAGCGCTCGCTTAGCATGCGAGAGGTACAGGGATCTATTTCTAGAGACTCCATAATTTTTTCGTATTTATCTATTCGCACACAAACGTCTTATAAACACGATCATATATATTGAATATTTGTAACTCAATCTATTTTAATTAAATTTTTGAGGGACTTTTTACCATTGAATGGAATAAAGTATGTAAAAAACTAGTTTTTTGCTTCATTTATAAATAGAGCTCCACGAGGGGGCGTAGCTCAGAAGGTAGAGCGCTCGCTTAGCATGCGAGAGGTACCGGGATCGATACCCGGCGCCTCCATTCCTCTTTTTTACTTAGCAATGCAAAGACAAACGCTATGTTAAAACTACCATATAGACAAAATATTTGCTAATTTTAATTTTTGAAATATTTTCTTAAACAAAATGTACCTGTTTGAAAAATAAAACAATTTTTAAAATAATAGTATCTTCACTATATTTACTACCTATTTTAATAAAATTTTCGTAGTTTTTATTTTAGAGCGCTCGCTTAGCATGGGTGTTGTACTGGGATAGGTACCCGGTGCCTCCAAATCTTCTTTTCGTATTAATTATTCGAAGTTAATTGTTAAGTTAATATGATCATATAGAAGGAATATCTGTAATTTACACTTTAGAGAATTATATTTTTGAACAAATATTATCTCTTTGCACATAGAAGCCTTTTAAAACTCTAGTACTTGTACTATATTTACTAGAAATCTCTCTGACGGGGGCGTAGCTCAGATGGTAGAGCGCTCGCTTAGCATGCGAGAGTTACCGGGATCGATACCCGGCGCCTCCACTCTTTTTTGGTACTTTACTCTTTGGACAGTAACGTCCTGTTAACACGATGTAATCTAACGGATATTTGTAATTTAGACTTTATGGAAATAATTTTTTTAATGACTTATTTCCCGTGGACTGAATTAAGTCAACAAAGAACAAGTACTTTAGTTTCATTTACTTCAAACACTTTTGACGGGGCGTAGCTCGTACACAGAACCGTTCGATTAGCATGCGACAGGTTCTGGGATAAATACCCGGTGCCTCTAATTCCTTATTTCGTATGAAAAAATTCGAAGTGAAGTATTAAGATGACTCGATCATATAGAGGAAATATTTGTAATTTACACTTTTTATTATTATATTTTTGAACATATATTATCTCTTTCCACATAGAAGCCATTTTAAAACTCTAGTAATTGTACAATATTTAATAGAAAGCTTCCTGACGGGGGCGTAGCTCAGACAGTAGAGCGCTAGCTTGTTGTGCGAGTGGTAATGCTATCGTTTCCCGGCGCCTCCATTTCTCCTTTAGTATTCAGAAATTCGCAGAAAAACGTCCATTAACACAGTCATATAGAAAGAATATTTGCAACTTACACTTTCACAAATTATATTTTTGAACAAATATTATCTCTTGGCATATAGAGGAAATTTTTAAACTCTAGTACTTGTATTATATTTACTAGAAATATTTCTGATGGGGGCGTAGCTCAGATGGTAGAGCGCTCGCTTAGCATGCGAGAGGTACCGGGATCGATACCCGGTGCTTCCATACCCTTTTGTTCAGCAATTCGAAGAAAAACGCAAAATTAAAACTACCATATAGATAGAATATTTGACACTTTTATTTTTTGAAATATTTTCCTAAACAAAATTTACCTGTTTGAAAAATGAAACCATTTTTAAAATACTAGTGCCTTTACTATACTTACTAAGAATTGTAATAAAAGTTGCGTAGTTTTTATTTTAGAGCTCTCTCTCTCTCTCTCTCTCTCTCTCTCTCTCTCTCTCTCTCTCTCTCTCTCTTAGCATAGAAGAAGTATAGGGATAGGTATACTGCGCCTCCTTTTCTCCTTTTCGTATTAAGCAATTCGCATAAAAGGGACCAGTTAAAACGATGACATCGATGGAATATTTGTAACTTACATTTTTTGTAATTATATTTTTGAACTAATTTTATATATATATATTTTTTTTACATAGAAGCCATTTTAAAACTTTAGTACTTGTAATATATTTAATATATAGCTTTTTGTCGGGGACGTAGCTCAGAAGGTAGAGCGCTCGCTTAGCATGCGAGAGGTACCGGGATCGATACCCGGCGCCTCCATTCCTCTTTTTTACTTAGCAATGCAAAGACAAACGCTATGTTAAAACTACCATATAGACAAAATATTTACTAATTTTAATTTTTGAAATATTTTCTTAAACAAAATGTACCTGTTTGAAAAATAAAACAATTTTTAAAATAATAGTATCTTCACTATATTTACTACCTATTTTAATAAAATTTTCGTAGTTTTTATTTTAGAGCGCTCGCTTAGCATGGGTGTTGTACTGGGATAGGTACCCGGTGCCTCCAAATCTTCTTTTCGTATTAATTATTCGAAGTTAATTGTTAAGTTAATATGATCATATAGATGGAATATCTGTAATTTACACTTTAGAGAATTATATTTTTGAACAAATTTTATCTCTTTGCACATAGAAGCCTTTTAAAACTCTAGTACTTGTACTATATTTACTAGAAATCTCTCTGACGGGGGCGTAGCTCAGATGGTAGAGCGCTCGCTTAGCATGCGAGAGGTACCGGGATCGATACCAGGCGCCTCCACTCTTTTTTGGTACTTTACTCTTTGGACAGTAACGTCCTGTTAACACGATGTAATCTAACGGATATTTGTAATTTAGACTTCATGGAAATAATTTTTTTAATGTCTTATTTCCCGTGGACTGAATTAAGTCAACAAAGAACAAGTACTTTAGTTTCATTTACTTCAAACACTTTTGACGGGGCGTAGCTCGTACACAGAACCGTTCGATTAGCATGCGACAGGTTCTGGGATAAATACCCGGTACCTCTAATTCTTTATTTCGTATGAAGTAATTCGAAGTGAAGCATTAAGATGACTGGATCATATAGAGGAAATATTTGTAATTTACACTTTTTTTTATTATATTTTGGAACATATATTATCTCTTTCCACATAGAAGCCATTTTAAAACTCTAGTAATTGTACAATAATTAATAGAAAGCTTCCTGACGGAGGCGTAGGTCAGACAGTAGAGCGCTAGCTTGTTGTGCGAGTGGTAATGCTATCGTTTCCCGGCGCCTCCATTTCTCCGTTAGTATTCAGAAATTCGCAGAAAAACGTCCATTAACACAGTCATATAGAAAGAATATTTGCAACTTACACTTTCACAAATTATATTTTTGAACAAATATTATCTCTTGGCATAGAGAGGAAATTTTTAAACTCTAGTACTTGTATTATATTTACTAGAAATATTTCTGACGGGGGCGTAGCTCAGATTGTAGAGCGCTCGCTTAGCATGCGAGAGGTACTGGGATCGATACACGGCGCTTCCATTCCCTTTCATTCAGCAATTCGAAGAAAAACGCAAAATTAACACTACCATATAGATAGAATATTTGACACTTTTATTTTTTGAAATATTTTCCTAAACAAAATTTACCTGTTTGAAAAATGAAACCATTTTTAAAATACTAGTGCCTTTACTATACTTACTAAGAATTGTAATAAAAGTTGCGTAGTTTTTATTTTAGAGCTCTTTCTCTCTTAGCATAGAAGAAGTATAGGGATAGGTATACTGCGCCTCCTTTTCTCCTTTTCGTATTAAGCAATTCGCATAAAAGGGACCAGTTAAAACGATGACATCGATGGAATATTTGTAACTTACATTTTTTGTAATTATATTTTTGAACTAATTTTATATATATTTTTTTTTACATAGAAGCCATTTTAAAACTTTAGTACTTGTAATATATTTAATATATAGCTTTTTGTCGAGGACGTAGCTCAGATGGTAGAGCGCTCGCTTAGCATGCGAGAGGTACCGGGATCTATTTCTAGAGACTCCATAATTTTTTCGTATTTATCTATTCGCACACAAACGTCTTATAAACACGATCATATATATTGAATATTTGTAACTCAATCGATTTTAATTAAATTTTTGAGGGACTTTTTACCAGTGAATGGAATAAAGTATGTAAAAAACTAGTTTTTTGCTTCATTTATAAATAGAGCTCCACGAGGGGGCGTAGCTCAGATGGTAGAGCGCTCGCTTAGCATGCGAGAGGTACCGGGATCGATACCCGGCGCCTCCATTCCTCTTTTTTATCTAGCAATGCAAAGAAAAACGCAATATTAAAACTACCATATAGACAAAATATTTGCTAATTTTAATTTTTGAAATATTTTCTTAAACAAAATGTACCTGTTTGAAAAATAAAACAATTTTTAAAATAATAGTATCTTCACTATATTTACTACCTATTTTAATAAAATTTTCGTAGTTTTTATTTTAGAGCGCTCGCTTAGCATGGGTGTTGTACTGGGATAGGTACCCGGTGCCTCCAATTCTTCTTTTCGTATTAATTTTTGGAAGTGAATTGTTAAGTTAATACGATCATATAGATGGAATATCTGTAATTTACACTTTAGAGAATTATATTTTTGAACAAATATTATCTCTTTGCACATAGAAGCCATTTAAAACTCTAGTACTTGTACTATATTTACTAGAAATCTCTCTGACGGGGGCGTAGCTCAGATGGTAGAGCGCTCGCTTAGCATGCGAGAGGTACCGGGATCGATACCAGGCGCCTCCACTCTTTTTTGGTACTTTACTCTTTGGACAGTAACGTCCTGTTAACACGATGTAATCTAACGGATATTTGTAATTTAGACTTTATGGAAATAATTTTTTTAATGTCTTATTTCCCGTGGACTGAATTAAGTCAACAAAGAACAAGTACTTTAGTTTCATTTACTTCAAACACTTTTGACGGGGCGTAGCTCGTACACAGAACCGTTCGATTAGCATGCGACAGGTTCTTTGATAAATACTCGGTGCATCTAATTCTTTATTTCGTATGAAGTAATTCGAAGTGAAGTATTAAGATGACTCGATCATATAGAGGAAATATTTGTAATTTACACTTTTTTTTATTATATTTTTGAACATATATTATCTCTTTCCACATAGAAGCCATTTTAAAACTCTAGCAATTGTACAATAATTAATAGAAAGCTTCCTGACGGGGGCGTAGGTCAGACAGTACAGCGCTAGCTTGTTGTGCGAGTGGTAATGCTATCGTTTCCCGGCGCCTCCATTTCTCCTATAGTATTCAGAAATTCGCAGAAAAACGTCCATTAACACAGTCATATAGAAAGAATATTTGCAACTTCCACTTTCACAAATTATATTTTTGAACAAATATTATCTCTTGGCATATAGAGGAAATTTTTAAACTCTAGTACTTGTATTATATTTACTAGAAATATTTCTGACGGGGGCGTAGCTCAGATTGTAGAGCGCTCGCTTAGCATGCGAGAGGTACTGGGATCGATACACGGCGCTTCCATTCCCTTTCATTCAGCAATTCGAAGAAAAACGCAAAATTAACACTACCATATAGATAGAATATTTGACACTTTTATTTTTTGAAATATTTTCCTAAACAAAATTTACCTGTTTGAAAAATGAAACCATTTTTAAAATACTAGTGCCTTTACTATACTTACTAAGAATTGTAATAAAAGTTGCGTAGTTTTTATTTTAGAGCTCTTTCTCTCTTAGCATAGAAGAAGTATAGGGATAGGTATACTGCGCCTCCTTTTCTCCTTTTCGTATTAAGCAATTCGCATAAAAGGGACCAGTTAAAACGATGACATCGATGGAATATTTGTAACTTACATTTTTTGTAATTATATTTTTGAACTAATTTTATATATATATTTTTTTTACATAGAAGCCATTTTAAAACTTTAGTACTTGTAATATATTTAATATATAGCTTTTTGTCGAGGACGTAGCTCAGATGGTAGAGCGCTCGCTTAGCATGCGAGAGGTACCGGGATCTATTTCTAGAGACTCCATAATTTTTTCGTATTTATCTATTCGCACACAAACGTCTTATAAACACGATCATATATATTGAATATTTGTAACTCAATATATTTTAATTAAATTTTTGAGGGACTTTTTACCAGTGAATGGAATAAAGTATGTAAAAAACTAGTTTTTTGCTTCATTTTTAAATAGAGCTCCATGAGGGGGCGTAGCTCAAATGGTAGAGCGCTCGCTTAGCATGCGAGAGGTACCGGGATCGATACCCGGCGCCTCCATTCCTCTTTTTTACTTAGCAATGCAAAGAAAAACGCAATGTTAAAACTACCATATAGACAAAATATTTGCTAATTTTAATTTTTGAAATATTTTCTTAAACAAAATGTACCTGTTTGAAAAATAAAACAATTTTTAAAATAATAGTATCTTCGCTATATTTACTACCTATTTTAATAAAATTTTCATAGTTTTTATTTTAGTGCACCCGCTTAGCATGGGTGTTGTACTGGGATAGGTACCCGGTGCCTCCAAATCTTCTTTTCGTATTAATTATTCGAAGTGAATTGTTAAGTTAATATGATCATATAGATGGAATATCTGTAATTTACACTTTAGAGAATTATATTTTTGAACAAATATTATCTCTTTGCACATAGAAGCCTTTTAAAACTCTAGTACTTGTACTATATTTACTAGAAATCTCTCTGACGGGGGCGTAGCTCAGATGGTAGAGAGCTCGCTTAGCATGCGAGAGGTACCGGGATCGATACCCGGCGCCTCCACTCTTTTTTCGTACTTTATTCTTTGGACAGTAACGTCCTGTTAACACGATGTAATTTAACGGATATTTGTAATTTGGACTTAATGGAAATAATTTTTTTAATGACTTTATTTCCCGTGGACTGAATTAAGTCAACAAAGAACAAGATCTTTAGTTTCATTTACTTCAAACACTTTTGACGGGGCGTAGCTCGTACACAGAACCGTTCGATTAGCATGCGACAGGTTCTGGGATAAATACCCGGTACCTCTAATTCTTTATTTCGTATGAAGTAATTCGAAGTGAAGCATTAAGATGACTGGATCATATAGAGGAAATATTTGTAATTTACACTTTTTTTTATTATATTTTTGAACATATATTATCTCTTTCCACATAGAAGCCATTTTAAAACTCTAGTAATTGTACAATAATTAATAGAAAGCTTCCTGACGGGGGCGTAGGTCAGACAGTAGAGCGCTAGCTTGTTGTGCGAGTGGTAATGCTATCGTTTCCTGGCGCCTCCATTTCTCCTATAGTATTCAGAAATTCGCAGAAAAACGGCCATTAACACAGTAATATAGAAAGAATATTTGCAACTTACACTTTCACAAATTATATTTTTGAACAAATATTATCTCTTGGCATATAGAGGAAATTTTTAAACTCTAGTACTTGTATTATATTTACTAGAAATATTTCTGACGGGGGCGTAGCTCAGATTGTAGAGCGCTCGCTTAGCATGCGAGAGGTACTGGGATCGATACACGGCGCTTCCATTCCCTTTCATTCAGCAATTCGAAGAAAAACGCAAAATTAACACTACCATATAGATAGAATATTTGACACTTTTATTTTTTGAAATATTTTCCTAAACAAAATTTACCTGTTTGAAAAATGAAACCATTTTTAAAATACTAGTGCCTTTACTATACTTACTAAGAATTGTAATAAAAGTTGCGTAGTTTTTATTTTAGAGCTCTTTCTCTCTTAGCATAGAAGAAGTATAGGGATAGGTATACTGCGCCTCCTTTTCTCCTTTTCGTATTAAGCAATTCGCATAAAAGGGACCAGTTAAAACGATGACATCGATGGAATATTTGTAACTTACATTTTTTGTAATTATATTTTTGAACTAATTTTATATATATATTTTTTTTACATAGAAGCCATTTTAAAACTTTAGTACTTGTAATATATTTAATATATAGCTTTTTGTCGAGGACGTAGCTCAGATGGTAGAGCGCTCGCTTAGCATGCGAGAGGGACCGGGATCGATACCCGGCGCCTCCACTCTTTTTTCGTACTTTATTCTTTGGACAGTAACGTCCTGTTAACACGATGTAATTTAACGGATATTTGTAATTTAGACTTAATGGAAATAATTTTTTTAATGACTTATTTCCCGTGGACTGAATTAAGTCAACAAAGAACAAGATCTTTAGTTTCATTTACTTCAAACACTTTTGACGGGGCGTAGCTCGTACACAGAACCGTTCGATTAGCATGCGACAGGTTCTGGGATAAATACCCGGTACCTCTAATTCTTTATTTCGTATGGAGTAATTCGAAGTGAAGCATTAAGATGACTGGATCATATAGAGGAAATATTTGTAATTTACACTTTTTTTTATTATATTTTTGAACATATATTATCTCTTTCCACATAGAAGACATTTTAAAACTCTAGTAATTGTACAATAATTAATAGAAAGCTTCCTGACGGGGGCGTAGGTCAGACAGTAGAGCGCTAGCTTGTTGTGCGAGTGGTAATTCTATCGTTTCCTGGCGCCTCCATTTCTCCTATAGTATTCAGAAATTCGCAGAAAAACGGCCATTAACACAGTCATATAGAAAGAATATTTGCAACTTACACTTTCACAAATTATATTTTTGAACAAATATTATCTCTTGGCATATAGAGGAAATTTTTAAACTCTAGTACTTGTAATATATTTACTAGAAATATTTCTGACGGGGGCGTAGCTCAGATTGTAGAGCGCTCGCTTAGCATGCGAGAGGTACTGGGATCGATACACGGCGCTTCCATTCCCTTTCATTCAGCAATTCGAAGAAAAACGCAAAATTAACACTACCATATAGATAGAATATTTGACACTTTTATTTTTTGAAATATTTTCCTAAACAAAATTTACCTGTTTGAAAAATGAAACCATTTTTAAAATACTAGTGCCTTTACTATACTTACTAAGAATTGTAATAAAAGTTGCGTAGTTTTTATTTTAGAGCTCTTTCTCTCTTAGCATAGAAGAAGTATAGGGATAGGTATACTGCGCCTCCTTTTCTCCTTTTCGTATTAAGCAATTCGCATAAAAGGGACCAGTTAAAACGATGACATCGATGGAATATTTGTAACTTACATTTTTTGTAATTATATTTTTGAACTAATTTTATATATATTTTTTTTTACATAGAAGCCATTTTAAAACTTTAGTACTTGTAATATATTTAATATATAGCTTTTTGTCGAGGACGTAGCTCAGATGGTAGAGCGCTCGCTTAGCATGCGTGAGGGACCGGGATCGATACCCGGCGCCTCCACTCTTTTTTCGTACTTTATTCTTTGGACAGTAACGTCCTGTTAACACGATGTAATTTAACGGATATTTGTAATTTAGACTTAATGGAAATAATTTTTTTAATGACTTATTTCCCGTGGACTGAATTAAGTCAACAAAGAACAAGTACTTTAGTTTCATTTACTTCAAACACTTTTGACGGGGCGTAGCTCGTACACAGAACCGTTCGATTAGCATGCGACAGGTTCTGGGATAAATACCCGGTGCCTCTAATTCCTTATTTCGTATGAAAAAATTCGAAGTGAAGTATTAAGATGACTCGATCATATAGAGGAAATATTTGTAATTTACACTTTTTTTTATTATATTTTTGAACATATATTATCTCTTTCCACATAGAAGCCATTTTAAAACTCTAGTAATTGTACAATATTTAATAGAAAGCTTCCTGACGGGGGCGTAGCTCAGACAGTAGAGCGCTAGCTTGTTGTGCGAGTGGTAATGCTATAGTTTCCCGGCGCCTCCATTTCTCCTTTAGTATTCAGAAATTCGCAGAAAAACGGCCATTAACACAGTCATATAGAAAGAATATTTGCAACTTACACTTTCACAAATTATATTTTTGAACAAATATTATCTCTTGGCATATAGAGGAAATTTTTAAACTCTAGTACTTGTATTATATTTACTAGAAATATTTCTGAGGGGGGCGTAGCTCAGATGGTAGAGCGCTCGCTTAGCATGCGAGAGGTACCGGGATCGATACCCGGCGCTTCCATTCCCTTTTATTCAGCAATTCGAAAAAAACGCAAAATTAACACTACCATATAGATAGAATATTTGACACTTTTATTTTTTGAAATATTTTCCTAAACAAAATTTACCTGTTTGAAAAATGAAACCATTTTTAAAATACTAGTGCCTTTACTATACTTACTAAGAATTGTAATAAAAGTTGCGTAGTTTTTATTTTAGAGCTCTCTCTCTCTCTCTCTCTCTCTCTCTCTCTTAGCATAGAAGAAGTATAGGGATAGGTATACTGCGCCTCCTTTTCTCCTTTTCGTATTAAGCAATTCGCATAAAAGGGACCAGTTAAAACGATGACATCGATGGAATATTTGTAACTTACATTTTTTGTAATTATATTTTTGAACTAATTTTATATATATTTTTTTTACATAGAAGCTATTTTAAAACTTTAGTACTTCAAATATATTTAATATATAGCTTTTTGTCGGGGACGTAGCTATGATGGTAGAGCGCTCGCTTAGCATGCGAGAGGTACCGGGATCTATTTCTAGAGACTCCATAATTTTTTCGTATTTATCTATTCGCACACAAACGTCTTATAAACACGATCATATATATTGAATATTTGTAACTCAATCGATTTTAATTAAATTTTGAGGGACTTTTTACCAGTGAATGGAATAAAGTATGTAAAAAACTAGTTTTTTGCTTCATTTATAAATAGAGCTCCACGAGGGGGCGTAGCTCAGATGGTAGAGCGCTCGCTTAGCATGCGAGAGGTACCGGGATAGATACCCGGCGCCTCCATTCCTCTTGTTTACTTAGCAATGCAAAGAAAAACGCAATGTTAGAACTACCATATAGACGAAATATTTGCTAATTTTAATTTTTGAAATATTTTCTTTAACAAAATGTACCTGTTTGAAAAATAAAACAATTTTTAAAATAATAGTATCTTCACTATATTTACTACCTATTTTAATAAAATTTTCGTAGTTTTTATTTTAGAGCGCTCGCTTAGCATGGGTGTTGTACTTGGATAGGTACCGTGTGCCTCAAATTCTTCTTTTCGTATTAATTATTCGAAGTGAATTGTTAAGTTAATACGATCATATAGATGGAATATCTGTAATTTACACTTTAGAGAATTATATTTTTGAACAAATATTATCTCTTTGCACATAGAAGCCTTTTAAAACTCTAGTACTTGTACTATATTTACTAGAAATCTCTCTGACGGGGGCGTAGCTCAGATGGTAGAGCGCTCGCTTAGCATGCGAGAGGTACCGGGATCGATACCCGGCGCCTCCACTCTTTTTTTCGTACTTTATTCTTTTGACAGTAACGTCCTGTTAACACGATGTAATTTAACGGATATTTGTAATTTAGACTTAATGGAAATAATTTTTTTAATGACTTATTTCCCGTGGACTGAATTAAGTCAACAAAGAACAAGTACTTTAGTTTCATTTACTTCAAACACTTTTGACGGGGCATAGCTCGTACACAGAACCGTTCGATTAGCATGCGACAGGTTCTGGGATAAATACCCGGTGCCTCTAATTCCTTATTTCGTATGAAAAAATTCGAAGTGAAGTATTAAGATGACTCGATCATATAGAGGAAATATTTGTAATTTACACTTTTTTTTATTATATTTTTGAACATATATTATCTCTTTCCACATAGAAGCCATTTTAAAACTCTAGTAATTGTACAATATTTAATAGAAAGCTTCCTGACGGGGGCGTAGCTCAGACAGTAGAGCGCTAGCTTGTTGTGCGAGTGGTAATGCTATCGTTTCCCGGCGCCTCCATTTCTCCTTTAGTATTCAGAAATTCGCAGAAAAACGTCCATTAACACAGTCATATAGAAAGAATATTTGCAACTTACACTTTCACAAATTATATTTTTGAACAAATATTATCTCTTGGCATATAGAGGAAATTTTTAAACTCTAGT
The DNA here is from genome assembly GCA_963978545.1 of Linyphia triangularis. Taxonomy (NCBI): domain Eukaryota; kingdom Metazoa; phylum Arthropoda; class Arachnida; order Araneae; family Linyphiidae; genus Linyphia; species Linyphia triangularis. The sequence goes on from OZ021729.1 coordinate 77,246,058, forward strand.
ACTTGTATTATATTTACTAGAAATATTTCTGAGGGGGGCGTAGTTCAGATGGTAGAGCTCTCGCTTAGCATGCGAGAGGTACCGGGATCGATACCCGGCGCTTCCATTCCCTTTTATTCAGCAATTTGAAGAAAAACGCAAAATTAACACTACCATATAGATAGAATATTTGACACTTTTATTTTTTGAAATATTTTCCTAAACAAAATTTACCTGTTTGAAAAATGAAACCATTTTTAAAATACTAGTGCCTTTACTATACTTACTAAGAATTGTAATAAAAGTTGCGTAGTTTTTATTTTAGAGCTCTCTCTCTCTTAGCATAGAAGAAGTATAGGGATAGGTATACTGCGCCTCCTTTTCTCCTTTTCGTATTAAGCAATTCGCATAAAAGGGACCAGTTAAAACGATGACATCGATGGTATATTTGTAACTTACATTTTTTGTAATTATATTTTTGAACTAATTTTATATATATTTTTTTTTACATAGAAGCTATTTTAAAACTTTAGTACTTGTAATATATTTAATATATAGCTTTTTGTCGGGGACGTAGCTCAGATGGTAGAGCGCTCGCTTAGCATGCGAGAGGTACCGGGATCTATTTCTAGAGACTCCATAATTTTTTCGTATTTATCTATTCGCACACAAACGTCTTATAAACACGATCATATATATTGAATATTTGTAACTCAATCGATTTTAATTAAATTTTTGAGGGACTTTTTACCAGTGAATGGAATAAAGTATGTAAAAAACTAGTTTTTTGCTTCATTTATAAATAGAGCTCCACGAGGGGGCGTTGCTCAGATGGTAGAGCGCTCGCTTAGCATGCGAGAGGTACCGGGATAGATACCCGGCGCCTCCATTCCTCTTGTTTACTTAGCAATGCAAAGAAAAACGCAATGTTAAAACTACCATATAGACGAAATATTTGCTAATTTTAATTTTTGAACTATTTTCTTTAACAAAATGTACCTGTTTGAAAAATAAAACAATTTTTAAAATAATAGTATCTTCACTATATTTACTACCTATTTTAATAAAATTTTCGTAGTTTTTATTTTAGAGCGCTCGCTTAGCATGGGTGTTGTACTTGGATAGGTACCGTGTGCCTCAAATTCTTCTTTTCGTATTAATTATTCGAAGTGAATTGTTAAGTTAATACGATCATATAGATGGAATATCTGTAATTTACACTTTAGAGAATTATATTTTTCAACAAATATTATTTCTCTGCACATAGAAGCCTTTTAAAACTCTAATACTTGTACTATATTTACTAGAAATCTCTCTGACGGGGGCGTAGCTCAGATGGTAGAGCGCTCGCTTAGCGCCTCCACTCCTTTTTCGTACTTTACTGTTTGGACAGTAACGTCCTGTTAACAAGATGTAATCTAACGGATATTTGTAATTTAGAAATATTTTCCTAAACAAAATTTACCTGTTTGAAAAATGAAACCATTTTTAAAATACAAGTGCCTTTACTATACTTACTAAGAATTGTAATAAAAGTTGCGTAGTTTTTATTTTAGAGCTCTCTCTCTCTTAGCATAGAAGAAGTATAGGGATAGGTATACTGCGCCTCCTTTTCTCCTTTTCGTATTAAGCAATTCGCATAAAAGGGACCAGTTAAAACGATGACATCGATGGAATATTTGTAACTTACATTTTTTGTAATTATATTTTTGAACTAATTTTATATATATATATTTTTTTTTTACATAGAAGCCATTTTAAAACTTTAGTACTTGTAATATACTTAATATATAGCATTTTGTCGGGGACGTAGCTCAGATGGTAGAGCGCTCGCTTAGCATGCGAGAGGTACCGGGATCTATTTCTAGAGACTCCATAATTTTTTCGTATTTATCTATTCGCACACAAACGTCTTATAAACACGATCATATATATTGAATATTTGTAACTCAATATATTTTAATTAAATTTTTGAGGGACTTTTTACCAGTGAATGGAATAAAGTATGTAAAAAACTAGTTTTTTGCTTCATTTATAAATAGAGCTCCATGAGGGGGCGTAGCTCAAATGGTAGAGCGCTCGCTTAGCATGCGAGAGGTACCGGGATCGATACCCGGCGCCTCCATTCCTCTTTTTTACTTAGCAATGCAAAGAAAAACGCAATGTTAAAACTACCATATAGACAAAATATTTGCTAATTTTAATTTTTGAAATATTTTCTTAAACAAAATGTACCTGTTTGAAAAATAAAACAATTTTTAAAATAATAGTATCTTCGCTATATTTACTACCTATTTTAATAAAATTTTCATAGTTTTTATTTTAGTGCACCCGCTTAGCATGGGTGTTGTACTGGGATAGGTACCCGGTGCCTCCAAATCTTCTTTTCGTATTAATTATTCGAAGTGAATTGTTAAGTTAATATGATCATATAGATGGAATATCTGTAATTTACACTTTAGAGAATTATATTTTTGAACAAATATTATCTCTTTGCACATAGAAGCCTTTTAAAACTCTAGTACTTGTACTATATTTACTAGAAATCTCTCTGACGGGGGCGTAGCTCAGATGGTAGAGAGCTCGCTTAGCATGCGAGAGGTACCGGGATCGATACCCGGCGCCTCCACTCTTTTTTCGTACTTTATTCTTTGGACAGTAACGTCCTGTTAACACGATGTAATTTAACGGATATTTGTAATTTGGACTTAATGGAAATAATTTTTTTAATGACTTTATTTCCCGTGGACTGAATTAAGTCAACAAAGAACAAGATCTTTAGTTTCATTTACTTCAAACACTTTTGACGGGGCGTAGCTCGTACACAGAACCGTTCGATTAGCATGCGACAGGTTCTGGGATAAATACCCGGTACCTCTAATTCTTTATTTCGTATGAAGTAATTCAAAGTGAAGCATTAAGATGACTGGATCATATAGAGGAAATATTTGTAATTTACACTTTTTTTTATTATATTTTTGAACATATATTATCTCTTTCCACATAGAAGCCATTTTAAAACTCTAGTAATTGTACAATAATTAATAGAAAGCTTCCTGACGGGGGCGTAGGTCAGACAGTAGAGCGCTAGCTTGTTGTGCGAGTGGTAATGCTATCGTTTCCTGGCGCCTCCATTTCTCCTATAGTATTCAGAAATTCGCAGAAAAACGTCCATTAACACAGTCATATAGAAAGAATATTTGCAACTTACACTTTCACAAATTATATTTTTGAACAAATATTATCTCTTGGCATATAGAGGAAATTTTTAAACTCTAGTACTTGTATTATATTTACTAGAAATATTTCTGACGGGGGCGTAGCTCAGATTGTAGAGCGCTCGCTTAGCATGCGAGAGGTACTGGGATCGATACACGGCGCTTCCATTCCCTTTCATTCAGCAATTCGAAGAAAAACGCAAAATTAACACTACCATATAGATAGAATATTTGACACTTTTATTTTTTGAAATATTTTCCTAAACAAAATTTACCTGTTTGAAAAATGAAACCATTTTTAAAATACTAGTGCCTTTACTATACTTACTAAGAATTGTAATAAAAGTTGCGTAGTTTTTATTTTAGAGCTCTTTCTCTCTTAGCATAGAAGAAGTATAGGGATAGGTATACTGCGCCTCCTTTTCTCCTTTTCGTATTAAGCAATTCGCATAAAAGGGACCAGTTAAAACGATGACATCGATGGAATATTTGTAACTTACATTTTTTGTAATTATATTTTTGAACTAATTTTATATATATTTTTTTTTACATAGAAGCCATTTTAAAACTTTAGTACTTGTAATATATTTAATATATAGCTTTTTGTCGAGGACGTAGCTCAGATGGTAGAGCGCTCGCTTAGCATGCGAGAGGGACCGGGATCGATACCCGGCGCCTCCACTCTTTTTTCGTACTTTATTCTTTGGACAGTAACGTCCTGTTAACACGATGTAATTTAACGGATATTTGTAATTTAGACTTAATGGAAATAATTTTTTTAATGACTTATTTCCCGTGGACTGAATTAAGTCAACAAAGAACAAGTACTTTAGTTTCATTTACTTCAAACACTTTTGACGGGGCGTAGCTCGTACACAGAACCGTTCGATTAGCATGCGACAGGTTCTGGGATAAATACCCGGTGCCTCTAATTCCTTATTTCGTATGAAAAAATTCGAAGTGAAGTATTAAGATGACTCGATCATATAGAGGAAATATTTGTAATTTACACTTTTTTTTATTATATTTTTGAACATATATTATCTCTTTCCACATAGAAGCCATTTTAAAACTCTAGTAATTGTACAATATTTAATAGAAAGCTTCCTGACGGGGGCGTAGCTCAGACAGTAGAGCGCTAGCTTGTTGTGCGAGTGGTAATGCTATAGTTTCCCGGCGCCTCCATTTCTCCTTTAGTATTCAGAAATTCGCAGAAAAACGGCCATTAACACAGTCATATAGAAAGAATATTTGCAACTTACACTTTCACAAATTATATTTTTGAACAAATATTATCTCTTGGCATATAGAGGAAATTTTTAAACTCTAGTACTTGTATTATATTTACTAGAAATATTTCTGAGGGGGGCGTAGCTCAGATGGTAGAGCGCTCGCTTAGCATGCGAGAGGTACCGGGATCGATACCCGGCGCTTCCATTCCCTTTTATTCAGCAATTCGAAAAAAACGCAAAATTAACACTACCATATAGATAGAATATTTGACACTTTTATTTTTTGAAATATTTTCCTAAACAAAATTTACCTGTTTGAAAAATGAAACCATTTTTAAAATACTAGTGCCTTTACTATACTTACTAAGAATTGTAATAAAAGTTGCGTAGTTTTTATTTTAGAGCTCTCTCTCTCTCTCTCTCTCTTAGCATAGAAGAAGTATAGGGATAGGTATACTGCGCCTCCTTTTCTCCTTTTCGTATTAAGCAATTCGCATAAAAGGGACCAGTTAAAACGATGACATCGATGGAATATTTGTAACTTACATTTTTTGTAATTATATTTTTGAACTAATTTTATATATATTTTTTTTACATAGAAGCTATTTTAAAACTTTAGTACTTCAAATATATTTAATATATAGCTTTTTGTCGGGGACGTAGCTATGATGGTAGAGCGCTCGCTTAGCATGCGAGAGGTACCGGGATCTATTTCTAGAGACTCCATAATTTTTTCGTATTTATCTATTCGCACACAAACGTCTTATAAACACGATCATATATATTGAATATTTGTAACTCAATCGATTTTAATTAAATTTTGAGGGACTTTTTACCAGTGAATGGAATAAAGTATGTAAAAAACTAGTTTTTTGCTTCATTTATAAATAGAGCTCCACGAGGGGGCGTAGCTCAGATGGTAGAGCGCTCGCTTAGCATGCGAGAGGTACCGGGATAGATACCCGGCGCCTCCATTCCTCTTGTTTACTTAGCAATGCAAAGAAAAACGCAATGTTAGAACTACCATATAGACGAAATATTTGCTAATTTTAATTTTTGAAATATTTTCTTTAACAAAATGTACCTGTTTGAAAAATAAAACAATTTTTAAAATAATAGTATCTTCACTATATTTACTACCTATTTTAATAAAATTTTCGTAGTTTTTATTTTAGAGCGCTCGCTTAGCATGGGTGTTGTACTTGGATAGGTACCGTGTGCCTCAAATTCTTCTTTTCGTATTAATTATTCGAAGTGAATTGTTAAGTTAATACGATCATATAGATGGAATATCTGTAATTTACACTTTAGAGAATTATATTTTTGAACAAATATTATCTCTTTGCACATAGAAGCCTTTTAAAACTCTAGTACTTGTACTATATTTACTAGAAATCTCTCTGACGGGGGCGTAGCTCAGATGGTAGAGCGCTCGCTTAGCATGCGAGAGGTACCGGGATCGATACCCGGCGCCTCCACTCTTTTTTTCGTACTTTATTCTTTTGACAGTAACGTCCTGTTAACACGATGTAATTTAACGGATATTTGTAATTTAGACTTAATGGAAATAATTTTTTTAATGACTTATTTCCCGTGGACTGAATTAAGTCAACAAAGAACAAGTACTTTAGTTTCATTTACTTCAAACACTTTTGACGGGGCATAGCTCGTACACAGAACCGTTCGATTAGCATGCGACAGGTTCTGGGATAAATACCCGGTGCCTCTAATTCCTTATTTCGTATGAAAAAATTCGAAGTGAAGTATTAAGATGACTCGATCATATAGAGGAAATATTTGTAATTTACACTTTTTTTTATTATATTTTTGAACATATATTATCTCTTTCCACATAGAAGCCATTTTAAAACTCTAGTAATTGTACAATATTTAATAGAAAGCTTCCTGACGGGGGCGTAGCTCAGACAGTAGAGCGCTAGCTTGTTGTGCGAGTGGTAATGCTATCGTTTCCCGGCGCCTCCATTTCTCCTTTAGTATTCAGAAATTCGCAGAAAAACGTCCATTAACACAGTCATATAGAAAGAATATTTGCAACTTACACTTTCACAAATTATATTTTTGAACAAATATTATCTCTTGGCATATAGAGGAAATTTTTAAACTCTAGTACTTGTATTATATTTACTAGAAATATTTCTGAGGGGGGCGTAGTTCAGATGGTAGAGCTCTCGCTTAGCATGCGAGATGTACCGGGATCGATACCCGGCGCTTCCATTCCCTTTTATTCAGCAATTTGAAGAAAAACGCAAAATTAACACTACCATATAGATAGAATATTTGACACTTTTATTTTTTGAAATATTTTCCTAAACAAAATTTACCTGTTTGAAAAATGAAACCATTTTTAAAATACTAGTGCCTTTACTATACTTACTAAGAATTGTAATAAAAGTTGCGTAGTTTTTATTTTAGAGCTCTCTCTCTCTTAGCATAGAAGAAGTATAGGGATAGGTATACTGCGCCTCCTTTTCTCCTTTTCGTATTAAGCAATTCACATAAAAGGGACCAGTTAAAACGATGACATCGATGGAATATTTGTAACTTACATTTTTTGTAATTATATTTTTGAACTAATTTTATATATATTTTTTTTTACATAGAAGCTATTTTAAAACTTTAGTACTTGTAATATATTTAATATATAGCTTTTTGTCGGGGACGTAGCTCAGATGGTAGAGCGCTCGCTTAGCATGCGAGAGGTACCGGGATCTATTTCTAGAGACTCCATAATTTTTTCGTATTTATCTATTCGCACACAAACGTCTTATAAACACGATCATATATATTGAATATTTGTAACTCAATTTTTTTTAATTACATTTTTGAGGGACTTTTTACCAGTGAATGGAATAAAGTATGTAAAAAACTAGTTTTTTGCTTCATTTATAAATAGAGCTCCACGAGGGGGCGTAGCTCAGATAGTAGAGCGCTCGCTTAGCATGCGAGAGGTACCGGGATAGATACCCGGCGCCTCCATTCCTCTTGTTTACTTAGCAATGCAAAGAAAAACGCAATGTTAAAACTACCATATAGACGAAATATTTGCTAATTTTAATTTTTGAAATATTTTCTTTAACAAAATGTACCTGTTTGAAAAATAAAACAATTTTAAAATAATAGTATCTTCACTATATTTACTACCTATTTTAATAAAATTTTCGTAGTTTTTATTTTAGAGCGCTCGCTTAGCATGGGTGTTGTACTTGGATAGGTACCGTGTGAATCAAATTCTTCTTTTCGTATTAATTATTCGAAGTGAATTGTTAAGTTAATACGATCATATAGATGGAATATCTGTAATTTACACTTTAGAGAATTATATTTTTCAACAAATATTATCTCTCTGCACATAGAAGCCTTTTAAAACTCTAATACTTGTACTATATTTACTAGAAATCTCTCTGACGGGGGCGTAGCTCAGATGGTAGAGCGCTCGCTTAGCGCCTCCACTCCTTTTTCGTACTTTACTGTTTGGACAGTAACGTCCTGTTAACAAGATGTAATCTAACGGATATTTGTAATTTAGAAATATTTTCCTAAACAAAATTTACCTGTTTGAAAAATGAAACCATTTTTAAAATACTAGTGCCTTTACTATACTTACTAAGAATTGTAATAAAAGTTGCGTAGTTTTTATTTTAGAGCTCTCTCTCTCTCTTAGCATAGAAGAAGTATAGGGATAGGTATACTGCGCCTCCTTTTCTCCTTTTCGTATTAAGCAATTCGCATAAAAGGGACCAGTTAAAACGATGACATCGATGGAATATTTGTAACTTACATTTTTTGTAATTATATTTTTGAACTAATTTTATATATATATATTTTTTTTTTTTACATAGAAGCCATTTTAAAACTTTAGTACTTGTAATATACTTAATATATAGCATTTTGTCGGGGACGTAGCTCAGATGGTAGAGCGCTCGCTTAGCATGCGAGAGGTACCGGGATCTATTTCTAGAGACTCCATAATTTTTTCGTATTTATCTATTCGCACACAAACGTCTTATAAACACGATCATATATATTGAATATTTGTAACTCAATATATTTTAATTAAATTTTTGAGGGACTTTTTACCAGTGAAAGGAATAAAGTATGTAAAAAACTAGTTTTTTGCTTCATTTATAAATAGAGCTCCATGAGGGGGCGTAGCTCAAATGGTAGAGCGCTCGCTTAGCATGCGAGAGGTACCGGGATCGATACCCGGCGCCTCCGTTCCTCTTTTTTACTTAGCAATGCAAAGAAAAACGCAATGTTAAAACTACCATATAGACAAAATATTTGCTAATTTTAATTTTTGAAATATTTTCTTAAACAAAATGTACCTGTTTGAAAAATAAAACAATTTTTAAAATAATAGTATCTTCGCTATATTTACTACCTATTTTAATAAAATTTTCATAGTTTTTATTTTAGTGCGCCCGCTTAGCATGGGTGTTGTACTGGGATAGGTACCCGGTGCCTCCAAATCTTCTTTTCGTATTAATTATTCGAAGTGAATTGTTAAGTTAATATGATCATATAGATGGAATATCTGTAATTTACACTTTAGAGAATTATATTTTTGAACAAATATTATCTCTTTGCACATAGAAGCCTTTTAAAACTCTAGTACTTGTACTATATTTACTAGAAATCTCTCTGACGGGGGCGTAGCTCAGATGGTAGAGAGCTCGCTTAGCATGCGAGAGGTACCGGGATCGATACCCGGCGCCTCCACTCTTTTTTCGTACTTTATTCTTTGGACAGTAACGTCCTGTTAACACGATGTAATTTAACGGATATTTGTAATTTGGACTTAATGGAAATAATTTTTTTAATGACTTTATTTCCCGTGGACTGAATTAAGTCAACAAAGAACAAGTACTTTAGTTTCATTTACTTCAAACACTTTTGACGGGGCGTAGCTCGTACACAGAACCGTTCGATTAGCATGCGACAGGTTCTGGGATAAATACCCGGTACCTCTAATTCTTTATTTCGTATGAAGTAATTCGAAGTGAAGTATTAAGATGACTGGATCATATAGAGGAAATATTTGTAATTTACACTTTTTTTTATTATATTTTTGAACATATATTATCTCTTTCCACATAGAAGCCATTTTAAAACTCTAGTAATTGTACAATATTTAATAGAAAGCTTCCTGACGGGGGCGTAGGTCAGACAGTAGAGCGCTAGCTTGTTGTGCGAGTGGTAATGCTATCGTTTCCCGGCGCCTCCATTTCTCCGTTAGTATTCAGAAATTCGCAGAAAAACGTCCATTAACACAGTCATATAGAAAGAATATTTGCAACTTACACTTTCACAAATTATATTTTTGAACAAATATTATCTCTTGGCATATAGAGGAAATTTTTAAACTCTAGTACTTGTATTATATTTACTAGAAATATTTCTGAGGGGGGCGTAGCTCAGATGGTAGAGCTCTCGCTTAGCATGCGAGAGGTACCGGGATCGATACCCGGCGCTTCCATTCCCTTTTATTCAGCAATTCGAAGAAAAACGCAAAATTAACACTACCATATAGATAGAATATTTGACACTTTTATTTTTTGAAATATTTTCCTAAACAAAATTTACCTGTTTGTAAAATGAAACCATTTTTAAAATACTAGTGCCTTTACTATACTTACTAAGAATTGTAATGAAAGTTGCGTAGTTTTTATTTTAGACCTCTCTCTCTCTCTTAGCATAGAAGAAGTATAGGGATAGGTATACTGCGCCTCCTTTTCTCCTTTTCGTATTAAGCAATTCGCATAAAAGGGACCAGTTAAAACGATGACATCGATGGAATATTTGTAACTTACATTTTTTGTAATTATATTTTTGAACTAATTTTATATATATATATTTTTTTACATAGAAGCCATTTTAAAACTTTAGTACTTGTAATATATTTAATATATAGCATTTTGTCGGGGATGTAGCTCAGATGGTAGAGCGCTCGCTTAGCATGCGAGAGGTACCGGGATCTATTTCTAGAGACTCCATAATTTTTTCGTATTTATCTATTCGCACACAAACGTCTTATAAACACGATCATATATATTGAATATTTGTAACTCAATCTATTTTAATTAAATTTTTGAGGGACTTTTTACCATTGAATGGAATAAAGTATGTAAAAAACTAGTTTTTTGCTTCATTTATAAATAGAGCTCCACGAGGGGGCGTAGCTCAGAAGGTAGAGCGCTCGCTTAGCATGCGAGAGGTACCGGGATCGATACCCGGCGCCTCCATTCCTCTTTTTTACTTAGCAATGCAAAGACAAACGCTATGTTAAAACTACCATATAGACAAAATATTTGCTAATTTTAATTTTTGAAATATTTTCTTAAACAAAATGTACCTGTTTGAAAAATAAAACAATTTTTAAAATAATAGTATCTTCACTATATTTACTACCTATTTTAATAAAATTTTCGTAGTTTTTATTTTAGAGCGCTCGCTTAGCATGGGTGTTGTACTGGGATAGGTACCCGGTGCCTCCAAATCTTCTTTTCGTATTAATTATTCGAAGTTAATTGTTAAGTTAATATGATCATATAGAAGGAATATCTGTAATTTACACTTTAGAGAATTATATTTTTGAACAAATATTATCTCTTTGCACATAGAAGCCTTTTAAAACTCTAGTACTTGTACTATATTTACTAGAAATCTCTCTGACGGGGGCGTAGCTCAGATGGTAGAGCGCTCGCTTAGCATGCGAGAGTTACCGGGATCGATACCCGGCGCCTCCACTCTTTTTTGGTACTTTACTCTTTGGACAGTAACGTCCTGTTAACACGATGTAATCTAACGGATATTTGTAATTTAGACTTTATGGAAATAATTTTTTTAATGACTTATTTCCCGTGGACTGAATTAAGTCAACAAAGAACAAGTACTTTAGTTTCATTTACTTCAAACACTTTTGACGGGGCGTAGCTCGTACACAGAACCGTTCGATTAGCATGCGACAGGTTCTGGGATAAATACCCGGTGCCTCTAATTCCTTATTTCGTATGAAAAAATTCGAAGTGAAGTATTAAGATGACTCGATCATATAGAGGAAATATTTGTAATTTACACTTTTTATTATTATATTTTTGAACATATATTATCTCTTTCCACATAGAAGCCATTTTAAAACTCTAGTAATTGTACAATATTTAATAGAAAGCTTCCTGACGGGGGCGTAGCTCAGACAGTAGAGCGCTAGCTTGTTGTGCGAGTGGTAATGCTATCGTTTCCCGGCGCCTCCATTTCTCCTTTAGTATTCAGAAATTCGCAGAAAAACGTCCATTAACACAGTCATATAGAAAGAATATTTGCAACTTACACTTTCACAAATTATATTTTTGAACAAATATTATCTCTTGGCATATAGAGGAAATTTTTAAACTCTAGTACTTGTATTATATTTACTAGAAATATTTCTGATGGGGGCGTAGCTCAGATGGTAGAGCGCTCGCTTAGCATGCGAGAGGTACCGGGATCGATACCCGGTGCTTCCATACCCTTTTGTTCAGCAATTCGAAGAAAAACGCAAAATTAAAACTACCATATAGATAGAATATTTGACACTTTTATTTTTTGAAATATTTTCCTAAACAAAATTTACCTGTTTGAAAAATGAAACCATTTTTAAAATACTAGTGCCTTTACTATACTTACTAAGAATTGTAATAAAAGTTGCGTAGTTTTTATTTTAGAGCTCTCTCTCTCTCTCTCTCTCTCTCTCTCTCTCTCTCTCTCTCTCTCTCTCTCTCTCTCTCTCTCTCTCTCTCTCTCTCTCTCTCTCTCTCTTAGCATAGAAGAAGTATAGGGATAGGTATACTGCGCCTCCTTTTCTCCTTTTCGTATTAAGCAATTCGCATAAAAGGGACCAGTTAAAACGATGACATCGATGGAATATTTGTAACTTACATTTTTTGTAATTATATTTTTGAACTAATTTTATATATATATTTTTTTTACATAGAAGCCATTTTAAAACTTTAGTACTTGTAATATATTTAATATATAGCTTTTTGTCGGGGACGTAGCTCAGAAGGTAGAGCGCTCGCTTAGCATGCGAGAGGTACCGGGATCGATACCCGGCGCCTCCATTCCTCTTTTTTACTTAGCAATGCAAAGACAAACGCTATGTTAAAACTACCATATAGACAAAATATTTACTAATTTTAATTTTTGAAATATTTTCTTAAACAAAATGTACCTGTTTGAAAAATAAAACAATTTTTAAAATAATAGTATCTTCACTATATTTACTACCTATTTTAATAAAATTTTCGTAGTTTTTATTTTAGAGCGCTCGCTTAGCATGGGTGTTGTACTGGGATAGGTACCCGGTGCCTCCAAATCTTCTTTTCGTATTAATTATTCGAAGTTAATTGTTAAGTTAATATGATCATATAGATGGAATATCTGTAATTTACACTTTAGAGAATTATATTTTTGAACAAATTTTATCTCTTTGCACATAGAAGCCTTTTAAAACTCTAGTACTTGTACTATATTTACTAGAAATCTCTCTGACGGGGGCGTAGCTCAGATGGTAGAGCGCTCGCTTAGCATGCGAGAGGTACCGGGATCGATACCAGGCGCCTCCACTCTTTTTTGGTACTTTACTCTTTGGACAGTAACGTCCTGTTAACACGATGTAATCTAACGGATATTTGTAATTTAGACTTCATGGAAATAATTTTTTTAATGTCTTATTTCCCGTGGACTGAATTAAGTCAACAAAGAACAAGTACTTTAGTTTCATTTACTTCAAACACTTTTGACGGGGCGTAGCTCGTACACAGAACCGTTCGATTAGCATGCGACAGGTTCTGGGATAAATACCCGGTACCTCTAATTCTTTATTTCGTATGAAGTAATTCGAAGTGAAGCATTAAGATGACTGGATCATATAGAGGAAATATTTGTAATTTACACTTTTTTTTATTATATTTTGGAACATATATTATCTCTTTCCACATAGAAGCCATTTTAAAACTCTAGTAATTGTACAATAATTAATAGAAAGCTTCCTGACGGAGGCGTAGGTCAGACAGTACAGCGCTAGCTTGTTGTGCGAGTGGTAATGCTATCGTTTCCCGGCGCCTCCATTTCTCCTATAGTATTCAGAAATTCGCAGAAAAACGTCCATTAACACAGTCATATAGAAAGAATATTTGCAACTTACACTTTCACAAATTATATTTTTGAACAAATATTATCTCTTGGCATAGAGAGGAAATTTTTAAACTCTAGTACTTGTATTATATTTACTAGAAATATTTCTGACGGGGGCGTAGCTCAGATTGTAGAGCGCTCGCTTAGCATGCGAGAGGTACTGGGATCGATACACGGCGCTTCCATTCCCTTTCATTCAGCAATTCGAAGAAAAACGCAAAATTAACACTACCATATAGATAGAATATTTGACACTTTTATTTTTTGAAATATTTTCCTAAACAAAATTTACCTGTTTGAAAAATGAAACCATTTTTAAAATACTAGTGCCTTTACTATACTTACTAAGAATTGTAATAAAAGTTGCGTAGTTTTTATTTTAGAGCTCTTTCTCTCTTAGCATAGAAGAAGTATAGGGATAGGTATACTGCGCCTCCTTTTCTCCTTTTCGTATTAAGCAATTCGCATAAAAGGGACCAGTTAAAACGATGACATCGATGGAATATTTGTAACTTACATTTTTTGTAATTATATTTTTGAACTAATTTTATATATATTTTTTTTTACATAGAAGCCATTTTAAAACTTTAGTACTTGTAATATATTTAATATATAGCTTTTTGTCGAGGACGTAGCTCAGATGGTAGAGCGCTCGCTTAGCATGCGAGAGGTACCGGGATCTATTTCTAGAGACTCCATAATTTTTTCGTATTTATCTATTCGCACACAAACGTCTTATAAACACGATCATATATATTGAATATTTGTAACTCAATCGATTTTAATTAAATTTTTGAGGGACTTTTTACCAGTGAATGGAATAAAGTATGTAAAAAACTAGTTTTTTGCTTCATTTATAAATAGAGCTCCACGAGGGGGCGTAGCTCAGATGGTAGAGCGCTCGCTTAGCATGCGAGAGGTACCGGGATCGATACCCGGCGCCTCCATTCCTCTTTTTTACTTAGCAATGCAAAGAAAAACGCAATATTAAAACTACCATATAGACAAAATATTTGCTAATTTTAATTTTTGAAATATTTTCTTAAACACAATGTACCTGTTTGAAAAATAAAACAATTTTTAAAATAATAGTATCTTCACTATATTTACTACCTATTTTAATAAAATTTTCGTAGTTTTTATTTTAGAGCGCTCGCTTAGCATGGGTGTTGTACTGGGATAGGTACCCGGTGCCTCCAATTCTTCTTTTCGTATTAATTTTTGGAAGTGAATTGTTAAGTTAATACGATCATATAGATGGAATATCTGTAATTTACACTTTAGAGAATTATATTTTTGAACAAATATTATCTCTTTGCACATAGAAGCCATTTAAAACTCTAGTACTTGTACTATATTTACTAGAAATCTCTCTGACGGGGGCGTAGCTCAGATGGTAGAGCGCTCGCTTAGCATGCGAGAGGTACCGGGATCGATACCAGGCGCCTCCACTCTTTTTTGGTACTTTACTCTTTGGACAGTAACGTCCTGTTAACACGATGTAATCTAACGGATATTTGTAATTTAGACTTTATGGAAATAATTTTTTTAATGTCTTATTTCCCGTGGACTGAATTAAGTCAACAAAGAACAAGTACTTTAGTTTCATTTACTTCAAACACTTTTGACGGGGCGTAGCTCGTACACAGAACCGTTCGATTAGCATGCGACAGGTTCTTTGATAAATACTCGGTGCATCTAATTCTTTATTTCGTATGAAGTAATTCGAAGTGAAGTATTAAGATGACTCGATCATATAGAGGAAATATTTGTAATTTACACTTTTTTTTATTATATTTTTGAACATATATTATCTCTTTCCACATAGAAGCCATTTTAAAACTCTAGCAATTGTACAATAATTAATAGAAAGCTTCCTGACGGGGGCGTAGGTCAGACAGTACAGCGCTAGCTTGTTGTGCGAGTGGTAATGCTATCGTTTCCCGGCGCCTCCATTTCTCCTATAGTATTCAGAAATTCGCAGAAAAACGTCCATTAACACAGTCATATAGAAAGAATATTTGCAACTTCCACTTTCACAAATTATATTTTTGAACAAATATTATCTCTTGGCATATAGAGGAAATTTTTAAACTCTAGTACTTGTATTATATTTACTAGAAATATTTCTGACGGGGGCGTAGCTCAGATTGTAGAGCGCTCGCTTAGCATGCGAGAGGTACTGGGATCGATACACGGCGCTTCCATTCCCTTTCATTCAGCAATTCGAAGAAAAACGCAAAATTAACACTACCATATAGATAGAATATTTGACACTTTTATTTTTTGAAATATTTTCCTAAACAAAATTTACCTGTTTGAAAAATGAAACCATTTTTAAAATACTAGTGCCTTTACTATACTTACTAAGAATTGTAATAAAAGTTGCGTAGTTTTTATTTTAGAGCTCTTTCTCTCTTAGCATAGAAGAAGTATAGGGATAGGTATACTGCGCCTCCTTTTCTCCTTTTCGTATTAAGCAATTCGCATAAAAGGGACCAGTTAAAACGATGACATCGATGGAATATTTGTAACTTACATTTTTTGTAATTATATTTTTGAACTAATTTTATATATATTTTTTTTTACATAGAAGCCATTTTAAAACTTTAGTACTTGTAATATATTTAATATATAGCTTTTTGTCGAGGACGTAGCTCAGATGGTAGAGCGCTCGCTTAGCATGCGAGAGGTACCGGGATCTATTTCTAGAGACTCCATAATTTTTTCGTATTTATCTATTCGCACACAAACGTCTTATAAACACGATCATATATATTGAATATTTGTAACTCAATCGATTTTAATTAAATTTTTGAGGGACTTTTTACCAGTGAATGGAATAAAGTATGTAAAAAACTAGTTTTTTGCTTCATTTATAAATAGAGCTCCACGAGGGGGCGTAGCTCAGATGGTAGAGCGCTCGCTTAGCATGCGAGAGGTACCGGGATCGATACCCGGCGCCTCCATTCCTCTTTTTTACTTAGCAATGCAAAGAAAAACGCAATATTAAAACTACCATATAGACAAAATATTTGCTAATTTTAATTTTTGAAATATTTCCTTAAACAAAATGTACCTGTTTGAAAAATAAAACAATTTTTAAAATAATAGTATCTTCACTATATTTACTACCTATTTTAATAAAATTTTCGTAGTTTTTATTTTAGAGCGCTCGCTTAGCATGGGTGTTGTACTGGGATAGGTACCCGGTGCCTCCAATTCTTCTTTTCGTATTAATTTTTGGAAGTGAATTGTTAAGTTAATACGATCATATAGATGGAATATCTGTAATTTACACTTTAGAGAATTATATTTTTGAACAAATATTATCTCTTTGCACATAGAAGCCTTTTAAAACTCTAGTACTTGTACTATATTTACTAGAAATCTCTCTGACGCTGGCGTAGCTCAGATGGTAGAGCGCTCGCTTAGCATGCGAGAGGTACCGGGATCGATACCCGGCGCCTCCACTCTTTTTTCGTACTTTATTCTTTGGACAGTAACGTCCTGTTAACACGATGTAATTTAACGGATATTTGTAATTTAGACTTAATGGAAATAATTTTTTTAATGTCTTATTTCCCGTGGACTGAATTAAGTCAACAAAGAACAAGTACTTTAGTTTCATTTACTTCAAACACTTTTGACGGGGCGTAGCTCGTACGCAGAACCGTTCGATTAGCATGCGACAGGTTCTGGGATAAATACCCGGTGCCTCTAATTCCTTATTTCGTATGAAAAAATTCGAAGTGAAGTATTAAGATGACTCGATCATATAGAGGAAATATTTGTAATTTACACTTTTTTTTATTATATTTTTGAACATATATTATCTCTTTCCACATAGAAGCCATTTTAAAACTCTAGTAATTGTACAATATTTAATAGAAAGCTTCCTGACGGGGGCGTAGCTCAGACAGTAGAGCGCTAGCTTGTTGTGCGAGTGGTAATGCTATCGTTTCCCGCCGCCTCCATTTCTCCTTTAGTATTCAGAAATTCGCAGAAAAACGTCCATTAACACAGTCATATAGAAAGAATATTTGCAACTTACACTTTCACAAATTATATTTTTGAACAAATATTATCTCTTGGCATATAGAGGAAATTTTTAAACTCTAGTACTTGTATTATATTTACTAGAAATATTTCTGAGGGGGGCGTAGCTCAGATGGTAGAGCGCTCGCTTAGCATGCGAGAGGTACCGGGATCGATACCCGGCGCTTCCATTCCCTTTTATTCAGCAATTTGAAGAAAAACGCAAAATTAACACTACCATATAGATAGAATATTTGACACTTTTATTTTTTGAAATATTTTCCTAAACAAAATTTACCTGTTTGAAAAATGAAACCATTTTTAAAATACTAGTGCCTTTACTATACTTACTAAGAATTGTAATAAAAGTTGCGTAGTTTTTATTTTAGAGCTCTCTCTCTCTCTCTCTCTCTCTCTCTCTCTCTCTCTCTCTCTCTCTCTCTCTCTCTCTTAGCATAGAAGAAGTATAGGGATAGGTATACTGCGCCTCCTTTTCTCCTTTTCGTATTAAGCAATTCGCATAAAAGGGACCAGTTAAAACGATGACATCGATGGAATATTTGTAACTTACATTTTTTGTAATTATATTTTTGAACTAATTTTATATATATATTTTTTTTACATAGAAGCCATTTTAAAACTTTAGTACTTGTAATATATTTAATATATAGCTTTTTGTCGGGGACGTAGCTCAGAAGGTAGAGCGCTCGCTTAGCATGCGAGAGGTACCGGGATCGATACCCGGCGCCTCCATTCGTCTTTTTTACTTAGCAATGCAAAGACAAACGCTATGTTAAAACTACCATATAGACAAAATATTTGCTAATTTTAATTTTTGAAATATTTTCTTAAACAAAATGTACCTGTTTGAAAAATAAAACAATTTTTAAAATAATAGTATCTTCGCTATATTTACTACCTATTTTAATAAAATTTTCATAGTTTTTATTTTAGTGCACCCGCTTAGCATGGGTGTTGTACTGGGATAGGTACCCGGTGCCTCCAAATCTTCTTTTCGTATTAATTATTCGAAGTGAATTGTTAAGTTAATATGATCATATAGATGGAATATCTGTAATTTACACTTTAGAGAATTATATTTTTGAACAAATATTATCTCTTTGCACATAGAAGCCTTTTAAAACTCTAGTACTTGTACTATATTTACTAGAAATCTCTCTGACGGGGGCGTAGCTCAGATGGTAGAGAGCTCGCTTAGCATGCGAGAGGTACCGGGATCGATACCCGGCGCCTCCACTCTTTTTTCGTACTTTATTCTTTGGACAGTAACGTCCTGTTAACACGATGTAATTTAACGGATATTTGTAATTTGGACTTAATGGAAATAATTTTTTTAATGACTTTATTTCCCGTGGACTGAATTAAGTCAACAAAGAACAAGATCTTTAGTTTCATTTACTTCAAACACTTTTGACGGGGCGTAGCTCGTACACAGAACCGTTCGATTAGCATGCGACAGGTTCTGGGATAAATACCCGGTACCTCTAATTCTTTATTTCGTATGAAGTAATTCGAAGTGAAGCATTAAGATGACTGGATCATATAGAGGAAATATTTGTAATTTACACTTTTTTTTATTATATTTTTGAACATATATTATCTCTTTCCACATAGAAGCCATTTTAAAACTCTAGTAATTGTACAATAATTAATAGAAAGCTTCCTGACGGGGGCGTAGGTCAGACAGTAGAGCGCTAGCTTGTTGTGCGAGTGGTAATGCTATCGTTTCCTGGCGCCTCCATTTCTCCTATAGTATTCAGAAATTCGCAGAAAAACGTCCATTAACACAGTCATATAGAAAGAATATTTGCAACTTACACTTTCACAAATTATATTTTTGAACAAATATTATCTCTTGGCATATAGAGGAAATTTTTAAACTCTAGTACTTGTATTATATTTACTAGAAATATTTCTGACGGGGGCGTAGCTCAGATTGTAGAGCGCTCGCTTAGCATGCGAGAGGTACTGGGATCGATACACGGCGCTTCCATTCCCTTTCATTCAGCAATTCGAAGAAAAACGCAAAATTAACACTACCATATAGATAGAATATTTGACACTTTTATTTTTTGAAATATTTTCCTAAACAAAATTTACCTGTTTGAAAAATGAAACCATTTTTAAAATACTAGTGCCTTTACTATACTTACTAAGAATTGTAATAAAAGTTGCGTAGTTTTTATTTTAGAGCTCTTTCTCTCTTAGCATAGAAGAAGTATAGGGATAGGTATACTGCGCCTCCTTTTCTCCTTTTCGTATTAAGCAATTCGCATAAAAGGGACCAGTTAAAACGATGACATCGATGGAATATTTGTAACTTACATTTTTTGTAATTATATTTTTGAACTAATTTTATATATATTTTTTTTTACATAGAAGCCATTTTAAAACTTTAGTACTTGTAATATATTTAATATATAGCTTTTTGTCGAGGACGTAGCTCAGATGGTAGAGCGCTCGCATAGCATGCGAGAGGGACCGGGATCGATACCCGGCGCCTCCACTCTTTTTTCGTACTTTATTCTTTGGACAGTAACGTCCTGTTAACACGATGTAATTTAACGGATATTTGTAATTTAGACTTAATGGAAATAATTTTTTTAATGACTTATTTCCCGTGGACTGAATTAAGTCAACAAAGAACAAGATCTTTAGTTTCATTTACTTCAAACACTTTTGACGGGGCGTAGCTCGTACACAGAACCGTTCGATTAGCATGCGACAGGTTCTGGGATAAATACCCGGTACCTCTAATTCTTTATTTCGTATGGAGTAATTCGAAGTGAAGCATTAAGATGACTGGATCATATAGAGGAAATATTTGTAATTTACACTTTTTTTTATTATATTTTTGAACATATATTATCTCTTTCCACATAGAAGACATTTTAAAACTCTAGTAATTGTACAATAATTAATAGAAAGCTTCCTGACGGGGGCGTAGGTCAGACAGTAGAGCGCTAGCTTGTTGTGCGAGTGGTAATTCTATCGTTTCCTGGCGCCTCCATTTCTCCTATAGTATTCAGAAATTCGCAGAAAAACGGCCATTAACACAGTCATATAGAAAGAATATTTGCAACTTACACTTTCACAAATTATATTTTTGAACAAATATTATCTCTTGGCATATAGAGGAAATTTTTAAACTCTAGTACTTGTAATATATTTACTAGAAATATTTCTGACGGGGGCGTAGCTCAGATTGTAGTGCGCTCGCTTAGCATGCGAGAGGTACTGGGATCGATACACGGCGCTTCCATTCCCTTTCATTCAGCAATTCGAAGAAAAACGCAAAATTAACACTACCATATAGATAGAATATTTGACACTTTTATTTTTTGAAATATTTTCCTAAACAAAATTTACCTGTTTGAAAAATGAAACCATTTTTAAAATACTATTGCCTTTACTATACTTACTAAGAATTGTAATAAAAGTTGCGTAGTTTTTATTTTAGAGCTCTTTCTCTCTTAGCATAGAAGAAGTATAGGGATAGGTATACTGCGCCTCCTTTTCTCCTTTTCGTATTAAGCAATTCGCATAAAAGGGACCAGTTAAAACGATGACATCGATGGAATATTTGTAACTTACATTTTTTGTAATTATATTTTTGAACTAATTTTATATATATTTTTTTTTACATAGAAGCCATTTTAAAACTTTAGTACTTGTAATATATTTAATATATAGCTTTTTGTCGAGGACGTAGCTCAGATGGTAGAGCGCTCGCTTAGCATGCGAGAGGGACCGGGATCGATACCCGGCGCCTCCACTCTTTTTTCGTACTTTATTCTTTGGACAGTAACGTCCTGTTAACACGATGTAATTTAACGGATATTTGTAATTTAGACTTAATGGAAATAATTTTTTTAATGACTTATTTCCCGTGGACTGAATTAAGTCAACAAAGAACAAGTACTTTAGTTTCATTTACTTCAAACACTTTTGACGGGGCGTAGCTCGTACACAGAACCGTTCGATTAGCATGCGACAGGTTCTGGGATAAATACCCGGTGCCTCTAATTCCTTATTTCGTATGAAAAAATTCGAAGTGAAGTATTAAGATGACTCGATCATATAGAGGAAATATTTGTAATTTACACTTTTTTTTATTATATTTTTGAACATATATTATCTCTTTCCACATAGAAGCCATTTTAAAACTCTAGTAATTGTACAATATTTAATAGAAAGCTTCCTGACGGGGGCGTAGCTCAGACAGTAGAGCGCTAGCTTGTTGTGCGAGTGGTAATGCTATAGTTTCCCGGCGCCTCCATTTCTCCTTTAGTATTCAGAAATTCGCAGAAAAACGGCCATTAACACAGTCATATAGAAAGAATATTTGCAACTTACACTTTCACAAATTATATTTTTGAACAAATATTATCTCTTGGCATATAGAGGAAATTTTTAAACTCTAGTACTTGTATTATATTTACTAGAAATATTTCTGAGGGGGGCGTAGCTCAGATGGTAGAGCGCTCGCTTAGCATGCGAGAGGTACCGGGATCGATACCCGGCGCTTCCATTCCCTTTTATTCAGCAATTCGAAAAAAACGCAAAATTAACACTACCATATAGATAGAATATTTGACACTTTTATTTTTTGAAATATTTTCCTAAACAAAATTTACCTGTTTGAAAAATGAAACCATTTTTAAAATACTAGTGCCTTTACTATACTTACTAAGAATTGTAATAAAAGTTGCGTAGTTTTTATTTTAGAGCTCTCTCTCTCTCTCTCTCTCTCTCTTAGCATAGAAGAAGTATAGGGATAGGTATACTGCGCCTCCTTTTCTCCTTTTCGTATTAAGCAATTCGCATAAAAGGGACCAGTTAAAACGATGACATCGATGGAATATTTGTAACTTACATTTTTTGTAATTATATTTTTGAACTAATTTTATATATATTTTTTTTACATAGAAGCTATTTTAAAACTTTAGTACTTCAAATATATTTAATATATAGCTTTTTGTCGGGGACGTAGCTATGATGGTAGAGCGCTCGCTTAGCATGCGAGAGGTACCGGGATCTATTTCTAGAGACTCCATAATTTTTTCGTATTTATCTATTCGCACACAAACGTCTTATAAACACGATCATATATATTGAATATTTGTAACTCAATCGATTTTAATTAAATTTTGAGGGACTTTTTACCAGTGAATGGAATAAAGTATGTAAAAAACTAGTTTTTTGCTTCATTTATAAATAGAGCTCCACGAGGGGGCGTAGCTCAGATGGTAGAGCGCTCGCTTAGCATGCGAGAGGTACCGGGATAGATACCCGGCGCCTCCATTCCTCTTGTTTACTTAGCAATGCAAAGAAAAACGCAATGTTAGAACTACCATATAGACGAAATATTTGCTAATTTTAATTTTTGAAATATTTTCTTTAACAAAATGTACCTGTTTGAAAAATAAAACAATTTTTAAAATAATAGTATCTTCACTATATTTACTACCTATTTTAATAAAATTTTCGTAGTTTTTATTTTAGAGCGCTCGCTTAGCATGGGTGTTGTACTTGGATAGGTACCGTGTGCCTCAAATTCTTCTTTTCGTATTAATTATTCGAAGTGAATTGTTAAGTTAATACGATCATATAGATGGAATATCTGTAATTTACACTTTAGAGAATTATATTTTTGAACAAATATTATCTCTTTGCACATAGAAGCCTTTTAAAACTCTAGTACTTGTACTATATTTACTAGAAATCTCTCTGACGGGGGCGTAGCTCAGATGGTAGAGCGCTCCCTTAGCATGCGAGAGGTACCGGGATCGATACCCGGCGCCTCCACTCTTTTTTTCGTACTTTATTCTTTTGACAGTAACGTCCTGTTAACACGATGTAATTTAACGGATATTTGTAATTTAGACTTAATGGAAATAATTTTTTTAATGACTTATTTCCCGTGGACTGAATTAAGTCAACAAAGAACAAGTACTTTAGTTTCATTTACTTCAAACACTTTTGACGGGGCATAGCTCGTACACAGAACCGTTCGATTAGCATGCGACAGGTTCTGGGATAAATACCCGGTGCCTCTAATTCCTTATTTCGTATGAAAAAATTCGAAGTGAAGTATTAAGATGACTCGATCATATAGAGGAAATATTTGTAATTTACACTTTTTTTTATTATATTTTTGAACATATATTATCTCTTTCCACATAGAAGCCATTTTAAAACTCTAGTAATTGTACAATATTTAATAGAAAGCTTCCTGACGGGGGCGTAGCTCAGACAGTAGAGCGCTAGCTTGTTGTGCGAGTGGTAATGCTATCGTTTCCCGGCGCCTCCATTTCTCCTTTAGTATTCAGAAATTCGCAGAAAAACGTCCATTAACACAGTCATATAGAAAGAATATTTGCAACTTACACTTTCACAAATTATATTTTTGAACAAATATTATCTCTTGGCATATAGAGGAAATTTTTAAACTCTAGTACTTGTATTATATTTACTAGAAATATTTCTGAGGGGGGCGTAGTTCAGATGGTAGAGCTCTCGCTTAGCATGCGAGAGGTACCGGGATCGATACCCGGCGCTTCCATTCCCTTTTATTCAGCAATTTGAAGAAAAACGCAAAATTAACACTACCATATAGATAGAATATTTGACACTTTTATTTTTTGAAATATTTTCCTAAACAAAATTTACCTGTTTGAAAAATGAAACCATTTTTAAAATACTAGTGCCTTTACTATACTTACTAAGAATTGTAATAAAAGTTGCGTAGTTTTTATTTTAGAGCTCTCTCTCTCTTAGCATAGAAGAAGTATAGGGATAGGTATACTGCGCCTCCTTTTCTCCTTTTCGTATTAAGCAATTCGCATAAAAGGGACCAGTTAAAACGATGACATCGATGGAATATTTGTAACTTACATTTTTTGTAATTATATTTTTGAACTAATTTTATATATATTTTTTTTTACATAGAAGCTATTTTAAAACTTTAGTACTTGTAATATATTTAATATATAGCTTTTTGTCGGGGACGTAGCTCAGATGGTAGAGCGCTCGCTTAGCATGCGAGAGGTACCGGGATCTATTTCTAGAGACTCCATAATTTTTTCGTATTTATCTATTCGCACACAAACGTCTTATAAACACGATCATATATATTGAATATTTGTAACTCAATATATTTTAATTAAATTTTTGAGGGACTTTTTACCAGTGAAAGGAATAAAGTATGTAAAAAACTAGTTTTTTGCTTCATTTATAAATAGAGCTCCATGAGGGGGCGTAGCTCAAATGGTAGAGCGCTCGCTTAGCATGCGAGAGGTACCGGGATCGATACCCGGCGCCTCCGTTCCTCTTTTTTACTTAGCAATGCAAAGAAAAACGCAATGTTAAAACTACCATATAGACAAAATATTTGCTAATTTTAATTTTTGAAATATTTTCTTAAACAAAATGTACCTGTTTGAAAAATAAAACAATTTTTAAAATAATAGTATCTTCGCTATATTTACTACCTATTTTAATAAAATTTTCATAGTTTTTATTTTAGTGCGCCCGCTTAGCATGGGTGTTGTACTGGGATAGGTACCCGGTGCCTCCAAATCTTCTTTTCGTATTAATTATTCGAAGTGAATTGTTAAGTTAATATGATCATATAGATGGAATATCTGTAATTTACACTTTAGAGAATTATATTTTTGAACAAATATTATCTCTTTGCACATAGAAGCCTTTTAAAACTCTAGTACTTGTACTATATTTACTAGAAATCTCTCTGACGGGGGCGTAGCTCAGATGGTAGAGAGCTCGCTTAGCATGCGAGAGGTACCGGGATCGATACCCGGCGCCTCCACTCTTTTTTCGTACTTTATTCTTTGGACAGTAACGTCCTGTTAACACGATGTAATTTAACGGATATTTGTAATTTGGACTTAATGGAAATAATTTTTTTAATGACTTTATTTCCCGTGGACTGAATTAAGTCAACAAAGAACAAGTACTTTAGTTTCATTTACTTCAAACACTTTTGACGGGGCGTAGCTCGTACACAGAACCGTTCGATTAGCATGCGACAGGTTCTGGGATAAATACCCGGTACCTCTAATTCTTTATTTCGTATGAAGTAATTCGAAGTGAAGTATTAAGATGACTGGATCATATAGAGGAAATATTTGTAATTTACACTTTTTTTTATTATATTTTTGAACATATATTATCTCTTTCCACATAGAAGCCATTTTAAAACTCTAGTAATTGTACAATATTTAATAGAAAGCTTCCTGACGGGGGCGTAGGTCAGACAGTAGAGCGCTAGCTTGTTGTGCGAGTGGTAATGCTATCGTTTCCCGGCGCCTCCATTTCTCCGTTAGTATTCAGAAATTCGCAGAAAAACGTCCATTAACACAGTCATATAGAAAGAATATTTGCAACTTACACTTTCACAAATTATATTTTTGAACAAATATTATCTCTTGGCATATAGAGGAAATTTTTAAACTCTAGTACTTGTATTATATTTACTAGAAATATTTCTGAGGGGGGCGTAGCTCAGATGGTAGAGCTCTCGCTTAGCATGCGAGAGGTACCGGGATCGATACCCGGCGCTTCCATTCCCTTTTATTCAGCAATTCGAAGAAAAACGCAAAATTAACACTACCATATAGATAGAATATTTGACACTTTTATTTTTTGAAATATTTTCCTAAACAAAATTTACCTGTTTGTAAAATGAAACCATTTTTAAAATACTAGTGCCTTTACTATACTTACTAAGAATTGTAATGAAAGTTGCGTAGTTTTTATTTTAGACCTCTCTCTCTCTCTTAGCATAGAAGAAGTATAGGGATAGGTATACTGCGCCTCCTTTTCTCCTTTTCGTATTAAGCAATTCGCATAAAAGGGACCAGTTAAAACGATGACATCGATGGAATATTTGTAACTTACATTTTTTGTAATTATATTTTTGAACTAATTTTATATATATATATTTTTTTACATAGAAGCCATTTTAAAACTTTAGTACTTGTAATATATTTAATATATAGCATTTTGTCGGGGATGTAGCTCAGATGGTAGAGCGCTCGCTTAGCATGCGAGAGGTACAGGGATCTATTTCTAGAGACTCCATAATTTTTTCGTATTTATCTATTCGCACACAAACGTCTTATAAACACGATCATATATATTGAATATTTGTAACTCAATCTATTTTAATTAAATTTTTGAGGGACTTTTTACCATTGAATGGAATAAAGTATGTAAAAAACTAGTTTTTTGCTTCATTTATAAATAGAGCTCCACGAGGGGGCGTAGCTCAGAAGGTAGAGCGCTCGCTTAGCATGCGAGAGGTACCGGGATCGATACCCGGCGCCTCCATTCCTCTTTTTTACTTAGCAATGCAAAGACAAACGCTATGTTAAAACTACCATATAGACAAAATATTTGCTAATTTTAATTTTTGAAATATTTTCTTAAACAAAATGTACCTGTTTGAAAAATAAAACAATTTTTAAAATAATAGTATCTTCACTATATTTACTACCTATTTTAATAAAATTTTCGTAGTTTTTATTTTAGAGCGCTCGCTTAGCATGGGTGTTGTACTGGGATAGGTACCCGGTGCCTCCAAATCTTCTTTTCGTATTAATTATTCGAAGTTAATTGTTAAGTTAATATGATCATATAGAAGGAATATCTGTAATTTACACTTTAGAGAATTATATTTTTGAACAAATATTATCTCTTTGCACATAGAAGCCTTTTAAAACTCTAGTACTTGTACTATATTTACTAGAAATCTCTCTGACGGGGGCGTAGCTCAGATGGTAGAGCGCTCGCTTAGCATGCGAGAGTTACCGGGATCGATACCCGGCGCCTCCACTCTTTTTTGGTACTTTACTCTTTGGACAGTAACGTCCTGTTAACACGATGTAATCTAACGGATATTTGTAATTTAGACTTTATGGAAATAATTTTTTTAATGACTTATTTCCCGTGGACTGAATTAAGTCAACAAAGAACAAGTACTTTAGTTTCATTTACTTCAAACACTTTTGACGGGGCGTAGCTCGTACACAGAACCGTTCGATTAGCATGCGACAGGTTCTGGGATAAATACCCGGTGCCTCTAATTCCTTATTTCGTATGAAAAAATTCGAAGTGAAGTATTAAGATGACTCGATCATATAGAGGAAATATTTGTAATTTACACTTTTTATTATTATATTTTTGAACATATATTATCTCTTTCCACATAGAAGCCATTTTAAAACTCTAGTAATTGTACAATATTTAATAGAAAGCTTCCTGACGGGGGCGTAGCTCAGACAGTAGAGCGCTAGCTTGTTGTGCGAGTGGTAATGCTATCGTTTCCCGGCGCCTCCATTTCTCCTTTAGTATTCAGAAATTCGCAGAAAAACGTCCATTAACACAGTCATATAGAAAGAATATTTGCAACTTACACTTTCACAAATTATATTTTTGAACAAATATTATCTCTTGGCATATAGAGGAAATTTTTAAACTCTAGTACTTGTATTATATTTACTAGAAATATTTCTGATGGGGGCGTAGCTCAGATGGTAGAGCGCTCGCTTAGCATGCGAGAGGTACCGGGATCGATACCCGGTGCTTCCATACCCTTTTGTTCAGCAATTCGAAGAAAAACGCAAAATTAAAACTACCATATAGATAGAATATTTGACACTTTTATTTTTTGAAATATTTTCCTAAACAAAATTTACCTGTTTGAAAAATGAAACCATTTTTAAAATACTAGTGCCTTTACTATACTTACTAAGAATTGTAATAAAAGTTGCGTAGTTTTTATTTTAGAGCTCTCTCTCTCTCTCTCTCTCTCTCTCTCTCTCTCTCTCTCTCTCTCTCTCTCTCTTAGCATAGAAGAAGTATAGGGATAGGTATACTGCGCCTCCTTTTCTCCTTTTCGTATTAAGCAATTCGCATAAAAGGGACCAGTTAAAACGATGACATCGATGGAATATTTGTAACTTACATTTTTTGTAATTATATTTTTGAACTAATTTTATATATATATTTTTTTTACATAGAAGCCATTTTAAAACTTTAGTACTTGTAATATATTTAATATATAGCTTTTTGTCGGGGACGTAGCTCAGAAGGTAGAGCGCTCGCTTAGCATGCGAGAGGTACCGGGATCGATACCCGGCGCCTCCATTCCACTTTTTTACTTAGCAATGCAAAGACAAACGCTATGTTAAAACTACCATATAGACAAAATATTTACTAATTTTAATTTTTGAAATATTTTCTTAAACAAAATGTACCTGTTTGAAAAATAAAACAATTTTTAAAATAATAGTATCTTCACTATATTTACTACCTATTTTAATAAAATTTTCGTAGTTTTTATTTTAGAGCGCTCGCTTAGCATGGGTGTTGTACTGGGATAGGTACCCGGTGCCTCCAAATCTTCTTTTCGTATTAATTATTCGAAGTTAATTGTTAAGTTAATATGATCATATAGATGGAATATCTGTAATTTACACTTTAGAGAATTATATTTTTGAACAAATTTTATCTCTTTGCACATAGAAGCCTTTTAAAACTCTAGTACTTGTACTATATTTACTAGAAATCTCTCTGACGGGGGCGTAGCTCAGATGGTAGAGCGCTCGCTTAGCATGCGAGAGGTACCGGGATCGATACCAGGCGCCTCCACTCTTTTTTGGTACTTTACTCTTTGGACAGTAACGTCCTGTTAACACGATGTAATCTAACGGATATTTGTAATTTAGACTTCATGGAAATAATTTTTTTAATGTCTTATTTCCCGTGGACTGAATTAAGTCAACAAAGAACAAGTACTTTAGTTTCATTTACTTCAAACACTTTTGACGGGGCGTAGCTCGTACACAGAACCGTTCGATTAGCATGCGACAGGTTCTGGGATAAATACCCGGTACCTCTAATTCTTTATTTCGTATGAAGTAATTCGAAGTGAAGCATTAAGATGACTGGATCATATAGAGGAAATATTTGTAATTTACACTTTTTTTTATTATATTTTGGAACATATATTATCTCTTTC
Source organism: Linyphia triangularis (assembly GCA_963978545.1). Lineage (NCBI taxonomy): Eukaryota > Metazoa > Arthropoda > Arachnida > Araneae > Linyphiidae > Linyphia > Linyphia triangularis. The sequence continues at coordinate 77,275,784 of OZ021729.1, forward strand.
CACATAGAAGCCATTTTAAAACTCTAGTAATTGTACAATAATTAATAGAAAGCTTCCTGACGGAGGCGTAGGTCAGACAGTACAGCGCTAGCTTGTTGTGCGAGTGGTAATGCTATCGTTTCCCGGCGCCTCCATTTCTCCTATAGTATTCAGAAATTCGCAGAAAAACGTCCATTAACACAGTCATATAGAAAGAATATTTGCAACTTACACTTTCACAAATTATATTTTTGAACAAATATTATCTCTTGGCATAGAGAGGAAATTTTTAAACTCTAGTACTTGTATTATATTTACTAGAAATATTTCTGACGGGGGCGTAGCTCAGATTGTAGAGCGCTCGCTTAGCATGCGAGAGGTACTGGGATCGATACACGGCGCTTCCATTCCCTTTCATTCAGCAATTCGAAGAAAAACGCAAAATTAACACTACCATATAGATAGAATATTTGACACTTTTATTTTTTGAAATATTTTCCTAAACAAAATTTACCTGTTTGAAAAATGAAACCATTTTTAAAATACTAGTGCCTTTACTATACTTACTAAGAATTGTAATAAAAGTTGCGTAGTTTTTATTTTAGAGCTCTTTCTCTCTTAGCATAGAAGAAGTATAGGGATAGGTATACTGCGCCTCCTTTTCTCCTTTTCGTATTAAGCAATTCGCATAAAAGGGACCAGTTAAAACGATGACATCGATGGAATATTTGTAACTTACATTTTTTGTAATTATATTTTTGAACTAATTTTATATATATTTTTTTTTACATAGAAGCCATTTTAAAACTTTAGTACTTGTAATATATTTAATATATAGCTTTTTGTCGAGGACGTAGCTCAGATGGTAGAGCGCTCGCTTAGCATGCGAGAGGTACCGGGATCTATTTCTAGAGACTCCATAATTTTTTCGTATTTATCTATTCGCACACAAACGTCTTATAAACACGATCATATATATTGAATATTTGTAACTCAATCGATTTTAATTAAATTTTTGAGGGACTTTTTACCAGTGAATGGAATAAAGTATGTAAAAAACTAGTTTTTTGCTTCATTTATAAATAGAGCTCCACGAGGGGGCGTAGCTCAGATGGTAGAGCGCTCGCTTAGCATGCGAGAGGTACCGGGATCGATACCCGGCGCCTCCATTCCTCTTTTTTACTTAGCAATGCAAAGAAAAACGCAATATTAAAACTACCATATAGACAAAATATTTGCTAATTTTAATTTTTGAAATATTTTCTTAAACAAAATGTACCTGTTTGAAAAATAAAACAATTTTTAAAATAATAGTATCTTCACTATATTTACTACCTATTTTAATAAAATTTTCGTAGTTTTTATTTTAGAGCGCTCGCTTAGCATGGGTGTTGTACTGGGATAGGTACCCGGTGCCTCCAATTCTTCTTTTCGTATTAATTTTTGGAAGTGAATTGTTAAGTTAATACGATCATATAGATGGAATATCTGTAATTTACACTTTAGAGAATTATATTTTTGAACAAATATTATCTCTTTGCACATAGAAGCCATTTAAAACTCTAGTACTTGTACTATATTTACTAGAAATCTCTCTGACGGGGGCGTAGCTCAGATGGTAGAGCGCTCGCTTAGCATGCGAGAGGTACCGGGATCGATACCAGGCGCCTCCACTCTTTTTTGGTACTTTACTCTTTGGACAGTAACGTCCTGTTAACACGATGTAATCTAACGGATATTTGTAATTTAGACTTTATGGAAATAATTTTTTTAATGTCTTATTTCCCGTGGACTGAATTAAGTCAACAAAGAACAAGTACTTTAGTTTCATTTACTTCAAACACTTTTGACGGGGCGTAGCTCGTACACAGAACCGTTCGATTAGCATGCGACAGGTTCTTTGATAAATACTCGGTGCATCTAATTCTTTATTTCGTATGAAGTAATTCGAAGTGAAGTATTAAGATGACTCGATCATATAGAGGAAATATTTGTAATTTACACTTTTTTTTATTATATTTTTGAACATATATTATCTCTTTCCACATAGAAGCCATTTTAAAACTCTAGCAATTGTACAATAATTAATAGAAAGCTTCCTGACGGGGGCGTAGGTCAGACAGTACAGCGCTAGCTTGTTGTGCGAGTGGTAATGCTATCGTTTCCCGGCGCCTCCATTTCTCCTATAGTATTCAGAAATTCGCAGAAAAACGTCCATTAACACAGTCATATAGAAAGAATATTTGCAACTTCCACTTTCACAAATTATATTTTTGAACAAATATTATCTCTTGGCATATAGAGGAAATTTTTAAACTCTAGTACTTGTATTATATTTACTAGAAATATTTCTGACGGGGGCGTAGCTCAGATTGTAGAGCGCTCGCTTAGCATGCGAGAGGTACTGGGATCGATACACGGCGCTTCCATTCCCTTTCATTCAGCAATTCGAAGAAAAACGCAAAATTAACACTACCATATAGATAGAATATTTGACACTTTTATTTTTTGAAATATTTTCCTAAACAAAATTTACCTGTTTGAAAAATGAAACCATTTTTAAAATACTAGTGCCTTTACTATACTTACTAAGAATTGTAATAAAAGTTGCGTAGTTTTTATTTTAGAGCTCTTTCTCTCTTAGCATAGAAGAAGTATAGGGATAGGTATACTGCGCCTCCTTTTCTCCTTTTCGTATTAAGCAATTCGCATAAAAGGGACCAGTTAAAACGATGACATCGATGGAATATTTGTAACTTACATTTTTTGTAATTATATTTTTGAACTAATTTTATATATATTTTTTTTTACATAGAAGCCATTTTAAAACTTTAGTACTTGTAATATATTTAATATATAGCTTTTTGTCGAGGACGTAGCTCAGATGGTAGAGCGCTCGCTTAGCATGCGAGAGGTACCGGGATCTATTTCTAGAGACTCCATAATTTTTTCGTATTTATCTATTCGCACACAAACGTCTTATAAACACGATCATATATATTGAATATTTGTAACTCAATCGATTTTAATTAAATTTTTGAGGGACTTTTTACCAGTGAATGGAATAAAGTATGTAAAAAACTAGTTTTTTGCTTCATTTATAAATAGAGCTCCACGAGGGGGCGTAGCTCAGAAGGTAGAGCGCTCGCTTAGCATGCGAGAGGTACCGGGATCGATACCCGGCGCCTCCATTCCTCTTTTTTACTTAGCAATGCAAAGACAAACGCTATGTTAAAACTACCATATAGACAAAATATTTGCTAATTTTAATTTTTGAAATATTTTCTTAAACAAAATGTACCTGTTTGAAAAATAAAACAATTTTTAAAATAATAGTATCTTCACTATATTTACTACCTATTTTAATAAAATTTTCGTAGTTTTTATTTTAGAGCGCTCGCTTTGCATGGGTGTTGTACTGGGATAGGTACCCGGTGCCTCCAAATCTTCTTTTCGTATTAATTATTCGAAGTTAATTGTTAAGTTAATATGATCATATAGAAGGAATATCTGTAATTTACACTTTAGAGAATTATATTTTTGAACAAATATTATCTCTTTGCACATAGAAGCCTTTTAAAACTCTAGTACTTGTACTATATTTACTAGAAATCTCTCTGACGGGGGCGTAGCTCAGATGGTAGAGCGCTCGCTTAGCATGCGAGAGGTACCGGGATCGATACCCGGCGCCTCCACTCTTTTTTGGTACTTTACTCTTTGGACAGTAACGTCCTGTTAACACGATGTAATCTAACGGATATTTGTAATTTAGACTTTATGGAAATAATTTTTTTAATGACTTATTTCCCGTGGACTGAATTAAGTCAACAAAGAACAAGTACTTTAGTTTCATTTACTTCAAACACTTTTGACGGGGCGTAGCTCGTACACAGAACCGTTCGATTAGCATGCGACAGGTTCTGGGATAAATACCCGGTGCCTCTAATTCCTTATTTCGTATGAAAAAATTCGAAGTGAAGTATTAAGATGACTCGATCATATAGAGGAAATATTTGTAATTTACACTTTTTTTTATTATATTTTTGAACATATATTATCTCTTTCCACATAGAAGCCATTTTAAAACTCTAGTAATTGTACAATATTTAATAGAAAGCTTCCTGACGGGGGCGTAGCTCAGACAGTAGAGCGCTAGCTTGTTGTGCGAGTGGTAATGCTATCGTTTCCCGGCGCCTCCATTTCTCCTTTAGTATTCAGAAATTCGCAGAAAAACGTCCATTAACACAGTCATATAGAAAGAATATTTGCAACTTACACTTTCACAAATTATATTTTTGAACAAATATTATCTCTTGGCATATAGAGGAAATTTTTAAACTCTAGTACTTGTATTATATTTACTAGAAATATTTCTGATGGGGGCGTAGCTCAGATGGTAGAGCGCTCGCTTAGCATGCGAGAGGTACCGGGATCGATACCCGGTGCTTCCATTCCCTTTTGTTCAGCAATTCGAAGAAAAACGCAAAATTAAAACTACCATATAGATAGAATATTTGACACTTTTATTTTTTGAAATATTTCCCTAAACAAAATTTACCTGTTTGAAAAATGAAACCATTTTTAAAATACTAGTGCATTTACTATACTTACTAAGAATTGTAATAAAAGTTGCGTAGTTTTTATTTTAGAGCTCTCTCTCTCTCTTAGCATAGAAGAAGTATAGGGATAGGTATACTGCGCCTCCTTTTCTCCTTTTCGTATTAAGCAATTCGCATAAAAGGGACCAGTTAAAACGATGACATCGATGGAATATTTGTAACTTACATTTTTTGTAATTATATTTTTGAACTAATTTTATATATATATTTTTTTTACATAGAAGCCATTTTAAAACTTTAGTACTTGTAATATATTTAATATATAGCTTTTTGTCGGGGACGTAGCTCAGATGGTAGAGCGCTCGCTTAGCATGCGAGAGGTACCGGGATCTATTTCTAGAGACTCCATAATTTTTTCGTATTTATCTATTCGCACACAAACGTCTTATAAACACGATCATATATATTGAATATTTGTAACTCAATCGATTTTAATTAAATTTTTGATGGACTTTTTACCAGTGAATGGAATAAAGTATGTAAAAAACTAGTTTTTTGCTTCATTTATAAATAGAGCTCCACGAGGGGGCGTAGCTCAGATGGTAGAGCGCTCGCTTAGCATGCGAGAGGTACCGGGATCGATACCCGGCGCCTCCATTCCTCTTTTTTACTTAGCAATGCAAAGAAAAACGCAATATTAAAACTACCATATAGACAAAATATTTGCTAATTTTAATTTTTGAAATATTTCCTTAAACAAAATGTACCTGTTTGAAAAATAAAACAATTTTTAAAATAATAGTATCTTCACTATATTTACTACCTATTTTAATAAAATTTTCGTAGTTTTTATTTTAGAGCGCTCGCTTAGCATGGGTGTTGTACTGGGATAGGTACCCGGTGCCTCCAATTCTTCTTTTCGTATTAATTTTTGGAAGTGAATTGTTAAGTTAATACGATCATATAGATGGAATATCTGTAATTTACACTTTAGAGAATTATATTTTTGAACAAATATTATCTCTTTGCACATAGAAGCCTTTTAAAACTCTAGTACTTGTACTATATTTACTAGAAATCTCTCTGACGCTGGCGTAGCTCAGATGGTAGAGCGCTCGCTTAGCATGCGAGAGGTACCGGGATCGATACCCGGCGCCTCCACTCTTTTTTCGTACTTTATTCTTTGGACAGTAACGTCCTGTTAACACGATGTAATTTAACGGATATTTGTAATTTAGACTTAATGGAAATAATTTTTTTAATGACTTATTTCCCGTGGACTGAATTAAGTCAACAAAGAACAAGTACTTTAGTTTCATTTACTTCAAACACTTTTGACGGGGCGTAGCTCGTACGCAGAACCGTTCGATTAGCATGCGACAGGTTCTGGGATAAATACCCGGTGCCTCTAATTCCTTATTTCGTATGAAAAAATTCGAAGTGAAGTATTAAGATGACTCGATCATATAGAGGAAATATTTGTAATTTACACTTTTTTTTATTATATTTTTGAACATATATTCTCTCTTTCCACATAGAAGCCATTTTAAAACTCTAGTAATTGTACAATATTTAATAGAAAGCTTCCTGACGGGGGCGTAGCTCAGACAGTAGAGCGCTAGCTTGTTGTGCGAGTGGTAATGCTATCGTTTCCCGCCGCCTCCATTTCTCCTTTAGTATTCAGAAATTCGCAGAAAAACGTCCATTAACACAGTCATATAGAAAGAATATTTGCAACTTACACTTTCACAAATTATATTTTTGAACAAATATTATCTCTTGGCATATAGAGGAAATTTTTAAACTCTAGTACTTGTATTATATGTACTAGAAATATTTCTGAGGGGGGCGTAGCTCAGATGGTAGAGCGCTCGCTTAGCATGCGAGAGGTACCGGGATCGATACCCGGCGCTTCCATTCCCTTTTATTCAGCAATTTGAAGAAAAACGCAAAATTAACACTACCATATAGATAGAATATTTGACACTTTTATTTTTTGAAATATTTTCCTAAACAAAATTTACCTGTTTGAAAAATGAAACCATTTTTAAAATACTAGTGCCTTTACTATACTTACTAAGAATTGTAATAAAAGTTGCGTAGTTTTTATTTTAGAGCTCTCTCTCTCTCTCTCTCTCTCTCTCTCTTAGCATAGAAGAAGTATAGGGATAGGTATACTGCGCCTCCTTTTCTCCTTTTCGTATTAAGCAATTCGCATAAAAGGGACCAGTTAAAACGATGACATCGATGGAATATTTGTAACTTACATTTTTTGTAATTATATTTTTGAACTAATTTTATATATATATTTTTTTTACATAGAAGCCATTTTAAAACTTTAGTACTTGTAATATATTTAATATATAGCTTTTTGTCGGGGACGTAGCTCAGAAGGTAGAGCGCTCGCTTAGCATGCGAGAGGTACCGGGATCGATACCCGGCGCCTCCATTCGTCTTTTTTACTTAGCAATGCAAAGACAAACGCTATGTTAAAACTACCATATAGACAAAATATTTGCTAATTTTAATTTTTGAAATATTTTCTTAAACAAAATGTACCTGTTTGAAAAATAAAACAATTTTTAAAATAATAGTATCTTCACTATATTTACTACCTATTTTAATAAAATTTTCGTAGTTTTTATTTTAGAGCGCTCGCTTAGCATGGGTGTTGTACTGGGATAGGTACCCGGTGCCTCCAAATCTTCTTTTCGTATTAATTATTCGAAGTTAATTGTTAAGTTAATATGATCATATAGATGGAATATCTGTAATTTACACTTTAGAGAATTATATTTTTGAACAAATTTTATCTCTTTGCACATAGAAGCCTTTTAAAACTCTAGTACTTGTACTATATTTACTAGAAATCTCTCTGACGGGGGCGTAGCTCAGATGGTAGAGCGCTCGCTTAGCATGCGAGAGGTACCGGGATCGATACCAGGCGCCTCCACTCTTTTTTGGTACTTTACTCTTTGGACAGTAACGTCCTGTTAACACGATGTAATCTAACGGATATTTGTAATTTAGACTTCATGGAAATAATTTTTTTAATGTCTTATTTCCCGTGGACTGAATTAAGTCAACAAAGAACAAGTACTTTAGTTTCATTTACTTCAAACACTTTTGACGGGGCGTAGCTCGTACACAGAACCGTTCGATTAGCATGCGACAGGTTCTGGGATAAATACCCGGTACCTCTAATTCTTTATTTCGTATGAAGTAATTCGAAGTGAAGCATTAAGATGACTGGATCATATAGAGGAAATATTTGTAATTTACACTTTTTTTTATTATATTTTGGAACATATATTATCTCTTTCCACATAGAAGCCATTTTAAAACTCTAGTAATTGTACAATAATTAATAGAAAGCTTCCTGACGGAGGCGTAGGTCAGACAGTACAGCGCTAGCTTGTTGTGCGAGTGGTAATGCTATCGTTTCCCGGCGCCTCCATTTCTCCTATAGTATTCAGAAATTCGCAGAAAAACGTCCATTAACACAGTCATATAGAAAGAATATTTGCAACTTACACTTTCACAAATTATATTTTTGAACAAATATTATCTCTTGGCATAGAGAGGAAATTTTTAAACTCTAGTACTTGTATTATATTTACTAGAAATATTTCTGACGGGGGCGTAGCTCAGATTGTAGAGCGCTCGCTTAGCATGCGAGAGGTACTGGGATCGATACACGGCGCTTCCATTCCCTTTCATTCAGCAATTCGAAGAAAAACGCAAAATTAACACTACCATATAGATAGAATATTTGACACTTTTATTTTTTGAAATATTTTCCTAAACAAAATTTACCTGTTTGAAAAATGAAACCATTTTTAAAATACTAGTGCCTTTACTATACTTACTAAGAATTGTAATAAAAGTTGCGTAGTTTTTATTTTAGAGCTCTTTCTCTCTTAGCATAGAAGAAGTATAGGGATAGGTATACTGCGCCTCCTTTTCTCCTTTTCGTATTAAGCAATTCGCATAAAAGGGACCAGTTAAAACGATGACATCGATGGAATATTTGTAACTTACATTTTTTGTAATTATATTTTTGAACTAATTTTATATATATTTTTTTTTACATAGAAGCCATTTTAAAACTTTAGTACTTGTAATATATTTAATATATAGCTTTTTGTCGAGGACGTAGCTCAGATGGTAGAGCGCTCGCTTAGCATGCGAGAGGTACCGGGATCTATTTCTAGAGACTCCATAATTTTTTCGTATTTATCTATTCGCACACAAACGTCTTATAAACACGATCATATATATTGAATATTTGTAACTCAATCGATTTTAATTAAATTTTTGAGGGACTTTTTACCAGTGAATGGAATAAAGTATGTAAAAAACTAGTTTTTTGCTTCATTTATAAATAGAGCTCCACGAGGGGGCGTAGCTCAGATGGTAGAGCGCTCGCTTAGCATGCGAGAGGTACCGGGATCGATACCCGGCGCCTCCATTCCTCTTTTTGACTTAGCAATGCAAAGAAAAACGCAATATTAAAACTACCATATAGACAAAATATTTGCTAATTTTAATTTTTGAAATATTTTCTTAAACAAAATGTACCTGTTTGAAAAATAAAACAATTTTTAAAATAATAGTATCTTCACTATATTTACTACCTATTTTAATAAAATTTTCGTAGTTTTTATTTTAGAGCGCTCGCTTAGCATGGGTGTTGTACTGGGATAGGTACCCGGTGCCTCCAATTCTTCTTTTCGTATTAATTTTTGGAAGTGAATTGTTAAGTTAATACGATCATATAGATGGAATATCTGTAATTTACACTTTAGAGAATTATATTTTTGAACAAATATTATCTCTTTGCACATAGAAGCCATTTAAAACTCTAGTACTTGTACTATATTTACTAGAAATCTCTCTGACGGGGGCGTAGCTCAGATGGTAGAGCGCTCGCTTAGCATGCGAGAGGTACCGGGATCGATACCAGGCGCCTCCACTCTTTTTTGGTACTTTACTCTTTGGACAGTAACGTCCTGTTAACACGATGTAATCTAACGGATATTTGTAATTTAGACTTTATGGAAATAATTTTTTTAATGTCTTATTTCCCGTGGACTGAATTAAGTCAACAAAGAACAAGTACTTTAGTTTCATTTACTTCAAACACTTTTGACGGGGCGTAGCTCGTACACAGAACCGTTCGATTAGCATGCGACAGGTTCTTTGATAAATACTCGGTGCATCTAATTCTTTATTTCGTATGAAGTAATTCGAAGTGAAGTATTAAGATGACTCGATCATATAGAGGAAATATTTGTAATTTACACTTTTTTTTATTATATTTTTGAACATATATTATCTCTTTCCACATAGAAGCCATTTTAAAACTCTAGCAATTGTACAATAATTAATAGAAAGCTTCCTGACGGGGGCGTAGGTCAGACAGTACAGCGCTAGCTTGTTGTGCGAGTGGTAATGCTATCGTTTCCCGGCGCCTCCATTTCTCCTATAGTATTCAGAAATTCGCAGAAAAACGTCCATTAACACAGTCATATAGAAAGAATATTTGCAACTTCCACTTTCACAAATTATATTTTTGAACAAATATTATCTCTTGGCATATAGAGGAAATTTTTAAACTCTAGTACTTGTATTATATTTACTAGAAATATTTCTGACGGGGGCGTAGCTCAGATTGTAGAGCGCTCGCTTAGCATGCGAGAGGTACTGGGATCGATACACGGCGCTTCCATTCCCTTTCATTCAGCAATTCGAAGAAAAACGCAAAATTAACACTACCATATAGATAGAATATTTGACACTTTTATTTTTTGAAATATTTTCCTAAACAAAATTTACCTGTTTGAAAAATGAAACCATTTTTAAAATACTAGTGCCTTTACTATACTTACTAAGAATTGTAATAAAAGTTGCGTAGTTTTTATTTTAGAGCTCTTTCTCTCTTAGCATAGAAGAAGTATAGGGATAGGTATACTGCGCCTCCTTTTCTCCTTTTCGTATTAAGCAATTCGCATAAAAGGGACCAGTTAAAACGATGACATCGATGGAATATTTGTAACTTACATTTTTTGTAATTATATTTTTGAACTAATTTTATATATATTTTTTTTTACATAGAAGCCATTTTAAAACTTTAGTACTTGTAATATATTTAATATATAGCTTTTTGTCGAGGACGTAGCTCAGATGGTAGAGCGCTCGCTTAGCATGCGAGAGGTACCGGGATCTATTTCTAGAGACTCCATAATTTTTTCGTATTTATCTATTCGCACACAAACGTCTTATAAACACGATCATATATATTGAATATTTGTAACTCAATCGATTTTAATTAAATTTTTGAGGGACTTTTTACCAGTGAATGGAATAAAGTATGTAAAAAACTAGTTTTTTGCTTCATTTATAAATAGAGCTCCACGAGGGGGCGTAGCTCAGAAGGTAGAGCGCTCGCTTAGTATGCGAGAGGTACCGGGATCGATACCCGGCGCCTCCATTCCTCTTTTTTACTTAGCAATGCAAAGACAAACGCTATGTTAAAACTACCATATAGACAAAATATTTGCTAATTTTAATTTTTGAAATATTTTCTTAAACAAAATGTACCTGTTTGAAAAATAAAACAATTTTTAAAATAATAGTATCTTCACTATATTTACTACCTATTTTAATAAAATTTTCGTAGTTTTTATTTTAGAGCGCTCGCTTTGCATGGGTGTTGTACTGGGATAGGTACCCGGTGCCTCCAAATCTTCTTTTCGTATTAATTATTCGAAGTTAATTGTTAAGTTAATATGATCATATAGAAGGAATATCTGTAATTTACACTTTAGAGAATTATATTTTTGAACAAATATTATCTCTTTGCACATAGAAGCCTTTTAAAACTCTAGTACTTGTACTATATTTACTAGAAATCTCTCTGACGGGGGCGTAGCTCAGATGGTAGAGCGCTCGCTTAGCATGCGAGAGGTACCGGGATCGATACCCGGCGCCTCCACTCTTTTTTGGTACTTTACTCTTTGGACAGTAACGTCCTGTTAACACGATGTAATCTAACGGATATTTGTAATTTAGACTTTATGGAAATAATTTTTTTAATGACTTATTTCCCGTGGACTGAATTAAGTCAACAAAGAACAAGTACTTTAGTTTCATTTACTTCAAACACTTTTGACGGGGCGTAGCTCGTACACAGAACCGTTCGATTAGCATGCGACAGGTTCTGGGATAAATACCCGGTGCCTCTAATTCCTTATTTCGTATGAAAAAATTCGAAGTGAAGTATTAAGATGACTCGATCATATAGAGGAAATATTTGTAATTTACACTTTTTTTTATTATATTTTTGAACATATATTATCTCTTTCCACATAGAAGCCATTTTAAAACTCTAGTAATTGTACAATATTTAATAGAAAGCTTCCTGACGGGGGCGTAGCTCAGACAGTAGAGCGCTAGCTTGTTGTGCGAGTGGTAATGCTATCGTTTCCCGGCGCCTCCATTTCTCCTTTAGTATTCAGAAATTCGCAGAAAAACGTCCATTAACACAGTCATATAGAAAGAATATTTGCAACTTACACTTTCACAAATTATATTTTTGAACAAATATTATCTCTTGGCATATAGAGGAAATTTTTAAACTCTAGTACTTGTATTATATTTACTAGAAATATTTCTGATGGGGGCGTAGCTCAGATGGTAGAGCGCTCGCTTAGCATGCGAGAGGTACCGGGATCGATACCCGGTGCTTCCATTCCCTTTTGTTCAGCAATTCGAAGAAAAACGCAAAATTAAAACTACCATATAGATAGAATATTTGACACTTTTATTTTTTGAAATATTTCCCTAAACAAAATTTACCTGTTTGAAAAATGAAACCATTTTTAAAATACTAGTGCATTTACTATACTTACTAAGAATTGTAATAAAAGTTGCGTAGTTTTTATTTTAGAGCTCTCTCTCTCTCTTAGCATAGAAGAAGTATAGGGATAGGTATACTGCGCCTCCTTTTCTCCTTTTCGTATTAAGCAATTCGCATAAAAGGGACCAGTTAAAACGATGACATCGATGGAATATTTGTAACTTACATTTTTTGTAATTATATTTTTGAACTAATTTTATATATATATTTTTTTTACATAGAAGCCATTTTAAAACTTTAGTACTTGTAATATATTTAATATATAGCTTTTTGTCGGGGACGTAGCTCAGATGGTAGAGCGCTCGCTTAGCATGCGAGAGGTACCGGGATCTATTTCTAGAGACTCCATAATTTTTTCGTATTTATCTATTCGCACACAAACGTCTTATAAACACGATCATATATATTGAATATTTGTAACTCAATCGATTTTAATTAAATTTTTGATGGACTTTTTACCAGTGAATGGAATAAAGTATGTAAAAAACTAGTTTTTTGCTTCATTTATAAATAGAGCTCCACGAGGGGGCGTAGCTCAGATGGTAGAGCGCTCGCTTAGCATGCGAGAGGTACCGGGATCGATACCCGGCGCCTCCATTCCTCTTTTTTACTTAGCAATGCAAAGAAAAACGCAATATTAAAACTACCATATAGACAAAATATTTGCTAATTTTAATTTTTGAAATATTTCCTTAAACAAAATGTACCTGTTTGAAAAATAAAACAATTTTTAAAATAATAGTATCTTCACTATATTTACTACCTATTTTAATAAAATTTTCGTAGTTTTTATTTTAGAGCGCTCGCTTAGCATGGGTGTTGTACTGGGATAGGTACCCGGTGCCTCCAATTCTTCTTTTCGTATTAATTTTTGGAAGTGAATTGTTAAGTTAATACGATCATATAGATGGAATATCTGTAATTTACACTTTAGAGAATTATATTTTTGAACAAATATTATCTCTTTGCACATAGAAGCCTTTTAAAACTCTAGTACTTGTACTATATTTACTAGAAATCTCTCTGACGCTGGCGTAGCTCAGATGGTAGAGCGCTCGCTTAGCATGCGAGAGGTACCGGGATCGATACCCGGCGCCTCCACTCTTTTTTCGTACTTTATTCTTTGGACAGTAACGTCCTGTTAACACGATGTAATTTAACGGATATTTGTAATTTAGACTTAATGGAAATAATTTTTTTAATGACTTATTTCCCGTGGACTGAATTAAGTCAACAAAGAACAAGTACTTTAGTTTCATTTACTTCAAACACTTTTGACGGGGCGTAGCTCGTACGCAGAACCGTTCGATTAGCATGCGACAGGTTCTGGGATAAATACCCGGTGCCTCTAATTCCTTATTTCGTATGAAAAAATTCGAAGTGAAGTATTAAGATGACTCGATCATATAGAGGAAATATTTGTAATTTACACTTTTTTTTATTATATTTTTGAACATATATTATCTCTTTCCACATAGAAGCCATTTTAAAACTCTAGTAATTGTACAATATTTAATAGAAAGCTTCCTGACGGGGGCGTAGCTCAGACAGTAGAGCGCTAGCTTGTTGTGCGAGTGGTAATGCTATCGTTTCCCGCCGCCTCCATTTCTCCTTTAGTATTCAGAAATTCGCAGAAAAACGTCCATTAACACAGTCATATAGAAAGAATATTTGCAACTTACACTTTCACAAATTATATTTTTGAACAAATATTATCTCTTGGCATATAGAGGAAATTTTTAAACTCTAGTACTTGTATTATATTTACTAGAAATATTTCTGAGGGGGGCGTAGCTCAGATGGTAGAGCTCTCGCTTAGCATGCGAGAGGTACCGGGATCGATACCCGGCGCTTCCATTCCCTTTTATTCGGCAATTTGAAGAAAAACGCAAAATTAACACTACCATATAGATAGAATATTTGACACTTTTATTTTTTGAAATATTTTCCTAAACAAAATTTACCTGTTTGAAAAATGAAACCATTTTTAAAATACTAGTGCCTTTACTATACTTACTAAGAATTGTAATAAAAGTTGCGTAGTTTTTATTTTAGAGCTCTCTCTCTCTCTCTCTCTCTCTCTCTCTCTCTCTCTCTCTCTCTCTCTCTCTCTTAGCATAGAAGAAGTATAGGGATAGGTATACTGCGCCTCCTTTTCTCCTTTTCGTATTAAGCAATTCGCATAAAAGGGACCAGTTAAAACGATGACATCGATGGAATATTTGTAACTTACATTTTTTGTAATTATATTTTTGAACTAATTTTATATATATATTTTTTTTACATAGAAGCCATTTTAAAACTTTAGTACTTGTAATATATTTAATATATAGCTTTTTGTCGGGGACGTAGCTCAGAAGGTAGAGCGCTCGCTTAGCATGCGAGAGGTACCGGGATCGATACCCGGCGCCTCCATTCGTCTTTTTTACTTAGCAATGCAAAGACAAACGCTATGTTAAAACTACCATATAGACAAAATATTTGCTAATTTTAATTTTTGAAATATTTTCTTAAACAAAATGTACCTGTTTGAAAAATAAAACAATTTTTAAAATAATAGTATCTTCACTATATTTACTACCTATTTTAATAAAATTTTCGTAGTTTTTATTTTAGAGCGCTCGCTTAGCATGGGTGTTGTACTGGGATAGGTACCCGGTGCCTCCAAATCTTCTTTTCGTATTAATTATTCGAAGTTAATTGTTAAGTTAATATGATCATATAGATGGAATATCTGTAATTTACACTTTAGAGAATTATATTTTTGAACAAATTTTATCTCTTTGCACATAGAAGCCTTTTAAAACTCTAGTACTTGTACTATATTTACTAGAAATCTCTCTGACGGGGGCGTAGCTCAGATGGTAGAGCGCTCGCTTAGCATGCGAGAGGTACCGGGATCGATACCAGGCGCCTCCACTCTTTTTTGGTACTTTACTCTTTGGACAGTAACGTCCTGTTAACACGATGTAATCTAACGGATATTTGTAATTTAGACTTTATGGAAATAATTTTTTTAATGTCTTATTTCCCGTGGACTGAATTAAGTCAACAAAGAACAAGTACTTTAGTTTCATTTACTTCAAACACTTTTGACGGGGCGTAGCTCGTACACAGAACCGTTCGATTAGCATGCGACAGGTTCTTTGATAAATACTCGGTGCATCTAATTCTTTATTTCGTATGAAGTAATTCGAAGTGAAGTATTAAGATGACTCGATCATATAGAGGAAATATTTGTAATTTACACTTTTTTTTATTATATTTTTGAACATATATTATCTCTTTCCACATAGAAGCCATTTTAAAACTCTAGTAATTGTACAATAATTAATAGAAAGCTTCCTGACGGAGGCGTAGGTCAGACAGTACAGCGCTAGCTTGTTGTGCGAGTGGTAATGCTATCGTTTCCCGGCGCCTCCATTTCTCCTATAGTATTCAGAAATTCGCAGAAAAACGTCCATTAACACAGTCATATAGAAAGAATATTTGCAACTTACACTTTCACAAATTATATTTTTGAACAAATATTATCTCTTGGCATATAGAGGAAATTTTTAAACTCTAGTACTTGTATTATATTTACTAGAAATATTTCTGACGGGGGCGTAGCTCAGATTGTAGAGCGCTCGCTTAGCATGCGAGAGGTACTGGGATCGATACACGGCGCTTCCATTCCCTTTCATTCAGCAATTCGAAGAAAAACGCAAAATTAACACTACCATATAGATAGAATATTTGACACTTTTATTTTTTGAAATATTTTCCTAAACAAAATTTACCTGTTTGAAAAATGAAACCATTTTTAAAATACTAGTGCCTTTACTATACTTACTAAGAATTGTAATAAAAGTTGCGTAGTTTTTATTTTAGAGCTCTTTCTCTCTTAGCATAGAAGAAGTATAGGGATAGGTATACTGCGCCTCCTTTTCTCCTTTTCGTATTAAGCAATTCGCATAAAAGGGACCAGTTAAAACGATGACATCGATGGAATATTTGTAACTTACATTTTTTGTAATTATATTTTTGAACTAATTTTATATATATTTTTTTTTACATAGAAGCCATTTTAAAACTTTAGTACTTGTAATATATTTATTATATAGCTTTTTGTCGAGGACGTAGCTCAGATGGTAGAGCGCTCGCTTAGCATGCGAGAGGTACCGGGATCTATTTCTAGAGACTCCATAATTTTTTCGTATTTATCTATTCGCACACAAACGTCTTATAAACACGATCATATATATTGAATATTTGTAACTCAATCGATTTTAATTAAATTTTTGAGGGACTTTTTACCAGTGAATGGAATAAAGTATGTAAAAAACTAGTTTTTTGCTTCATTTATAAATAGAGCTCCACGAGGGGGCGTAGCTCAGATGGTAGAGCGCTCGCTTAGCATGCGAGAGGTACCGGGATCGATACCCGGCGCCTCCATTCCTCTTTTTTACTTAGCAATGCAAAGAAAAACGCAATATTAAAACTACCATATAGACAAAATATTTGCTAATTTTAATTTTTGAAATATTTTCTTAAACAAAATGTACCTGTTTGAAAAATAAAACAATTTTTAAAATAATACTATCTTCACTATATTTACTACCTATTTTAATAAAATTTTCGTAGTTTTTATTTTAGAGCGCTCGCTTAGCATGGGTGTTGTACTGGGATAGGTACCCGGTGCCTCCAATTCTTCTTTTCGTATTAATTTTTGGAAGTGAATTGTTAAGTTAATACGATCATATAGATGGAATATCTGTAATTTACACTTTAGAGAATTATATTTTTGAACAAATATTATCTCTTTGCACATAGAAGCCTTTTAAAACTCTAGTACTTGTACTATATTTACTAGAAATCTCTCTGACGGGGGCGTAGCTCAGATGGTAGAGCGCTCGCTTAGCATGCGAGAGGTACCGGGATCGATACCCGGCGCCTCCACTCTTTTTTTCGTACTTTATTCTTTGGACAGTAACGTCCTGTTAACACGATGTAATTTAACGGATATTTGTAATTTAGACTTAATGGAAATAATTTTTTTAATGACTTATTTCCCGTGGACTGAATTAAGTCAACAAAGAACAAGTACTTTAGTTTCATTTACTTCAAACACTTTTGACGGGGCATAGCTCGTACACAGAACCGTTCGATTAGCATGCGACAGGTTCTGGGATAAATACCCGGTGCCTCTAATTCCTTATTTCGTATGAAAAAATTCGAAGTGAAGTATTAAGATGACTCGATCATATAGAGGAAATATTTGTAATTTACACTTTTTTTTATTATATTTTTGAACATATATTATCTCTTTCCACATAGAAGCCATTTTAAAACTCTAGTAATTGTACAATATTTAATAGAAAGCTTCCTGACGGGGGCGTAGCTCAGACAGTAGAGCGATAGCTTGTTGTGCGAGTGGTAATGCTATCGTTTCCCGGCGCCTCCATTTCTCCTTTAGTATTCAGAAATTCGCAGAAAAACGTCCATTAACACAGTCATATAGAAAGAATATTTGCAACTTACACTTTCACAAATTATATTTTTGAACAAATATTATCTCTTGGCATATAGAGGAAATTTTTAAACTCTAGTACTTGTATTATATTTACTAGAAATATTTCTGAGGGGGTCGTAGCTCGGATGGTAGAGTGCTCGCTTAGCATGCGAGAGGTACCGGGATCGATACCCGGCGCTTCCATTCCCTTTTATTCAGCAATTCGAAGAAAAACGCAAAATTAACACTACCATATAGATAGAATATTTGACACTTTTATTTTTTGAAATATTTTCCTAAACAAAATTTACCTGTTTGAAAAATGAAACCATTTTTAAAATACTAGTGCCTTTACTATACTTACTAAGAATTGTAATAAAAGTTGCGTAGTTTTTATTTTAGAGCTCTCTCTCTCTTAGCATAGAAGAAGTATAGGGATAGGTATACTGCGCCTCCTTTTCTCCTTTTCGTATTAAGCAATTCGCATAAAAGGGACCAGTTAAAACGATGACATCGATGGAATATTTATAACTTACATTTTTTGTAATTATATTTTTGAACTAATTTTATATATATATATATTTTTTTTTTACATAGAAGCCATTTTAAAACTTTAGTACTTGTAATATATTTAATATATAGCTTTTTGAGTAGGACGTAGCTCAGATGGTAGAGCGCTCGCTTAGCATGCGAGAGGTACCGGGATCTATTTCTAGAGACTCCATAATTTTTTCGTATTTATCTATTCGCACACAAACGTCTTATAAACACGATCATATATATTGAATATTTGTAACTCAATCGATTTTAATTAAATTTTTGAGGGACTTTTTACCAGTGAATGGAATAAAGTATGTAAAAAACTATTTTTTTGCTTCATTTATAAATAGAGCTCCACGAGGGGGCGTAGCTCAGATGGTAGAGCGCTCGCTTAGCATGCGAGAGGTACCGGGATCGTTACCCGGCGCCTCCATTCCTCTTTTTTACTTAGCAATGCAAAGAAAAACGCAATATTAAAACTACCATATAGACAAAATATTTGCTAATTTTAATTTTTGAAATATTTTCTTAAACAAAATGTACCTGTTTGAAAAATAAAACAATTTTTAAAATAATAGTATCTTCACTATATTTACTACCTATTTTAATAAAATTTTCGTAGTTTTTATTTTAGAGCGCTCGCTTAGCATGGGTGTTGTACTGGGATAGGTACCCGGTGCCTCCAATTCTTCTTTTCGTATTAATTTTTGGAAGTGAATTGTTAAGTTAATACGATCATATAGATGGAATATCTGTAATTTACACTTTAGAGAATTATATTTTTGAACAAATATTATCTCTTTGCACATAGAAGCCTTTTAAAACTCTAGTACTTGTACTATATTTACTAGAAATCTCTCTGACGGGGGCGTAGCTCAGATGGTAGAGCGCTCGCTTAGCATGCGAGAGGTACCGGGATCGATACCCGGCGCCTCCACTCTTTTTTCGTACTTTATTCTTTGGACAGTAACGTCCTGTTAACACGATGTAATTTAACGGATATTTGTAATTTAGACTTAATGGAAATAATTTTTTTAATGACTTATTTCCCGTGGACTGAATTAAGTCAACAAAGAACAAGTACTTTAGTTTCATTTACTTCAAACACTTTTGACGGGGCGTAGCTCGTACACAGAACCGTTCGATTAGCATGCGACAGATTCTGGGATAAATACCCGGTGCCTCTAATTCCTTATTTCGTATGAAAAAATTCGAAGTGAAGTATTAAGATGACTCGATCATATAGAGGAAATATTTGTAATTTACACTTTTTTTTATTATATTTTTGAACATATATTATCTCTTTCCACATAGAAGCCATTTTAAAACTCTAGTAATTGTACAATATTTAATAGAAAGCTTCCTGACTGGGGCGTAGCTCAGACAGTAGAGCGCTAGCTTGTTGTGCGAGTGGTAATGCTATAGTTTCCCGGCGCCTCCATTTCTCCTTTAGTATTCAGAAATTCGCAGAAAAACGGCCATTAACACAGTCATATAGAAAGAATATTTGCAACTTACACTTTCACAAATTATATTTTTGAACAAATATTATCTCTTGGCATATAGAGGAAATTTTTAAACTCTAGTACTTGTATTATATTTACTAGAAATATTTCTGAGGGGGGCGTAGCTCAGATGGTAGAGCGCTCGCTTAGCATGCGAGAGGTACCGGGATCGATACCCGGCGCTTCCATTCCCTTTTATTCAGCAATTCGAAAAAAACGCAAAATTAACACTACCATATAGATAGAATATTTGACACTTTTATTTTTTGAAATATTTTCCTAAACAAAATTTACCTGTTTGAAAAATGAAACCATTTTTAAAATACTAGTGCCTTTACTATACTTACTAAGAATTGTAATAAAAGTTCCGTAGTTTTTATTTTAGAGCTCTCTCTCTCTCTCTCGCTCTCTCTCTCTTAGCATAGAAGAAGTATAGGGATAGGTATACTGCGCCTCCTTTTCTCCTTTTCGTATTAAGCAATTCGCATAAAAGGGACCAGTTAAAACGATGACATCGATGGAATATTTGTAACTTACATTTTTTGTAATTATATTTTTGAACTAATTTTATATATATTTTTTTTTACATAGAAGCTATTTTAAAACTTTAGTACTTGTAATATATTTAATATATAGCTTTTTGTCGGGGACGTAGCTCAGATGGTAGAGCGCTCGCTTAGCATGCGAGAGGTACCGGGATCTATTTCTAGAGACTCCATAATTTTTTCGTATTTATCTATTCGCACACAAACGTCTTATAAACACGATCATATATATTGAATATTTGTAACTCAATATATTTTAATTAAATTTTTGAGGGACTTTTTACCAGTGAATGGAATAAAGTATGTAAAAAACTAGTTTTTTGCTTCATTTATAAATAGAGCTCCACGAGGGGGCGTTGCTCAGATGGTAGAGCGCTCGCTTAGCATGCGAGAGGTACCGGGATAGATACCCGGCGCCTCCATTCCTCTTGTTTACTTAGCAATGCAAAGAAAAACGCAATGTTAAAACTACCATATAGACGAAATATTTGCTAATTTTAATTTTTGAAATATTTTCTTTAACAAAATGTACCTGTTTGAAAAATAAAACAATTTTTAAAATAATAGTATCTTCACTATATTTACTACCTATTTTAATAAAATTTTCGTAGTTTTTATTTTAGAGCGCTCGCTTAGCATGGGTGTTGTACTTGGATAGGTACCGTGTGCCTCGAATTCTTCTTTTCGTATTAATTATTCGAAGTGAATTGTTAAGTTAATACGATCATATAGATGGAATATCTGTAATTTACACTTTAGAGAATTATATTTTTCAACAAATATTATCTCTCTGCACATAGAAGCCTTTTAAAACTCTAATACTTGTACTATATTTACTAGAAATCTCTCTGACGGGGGCGTAGCTCAGATGGTAGAGCGCTCGCTTAGCGCCTCCACTCCTTTTTCGTACTTTACTGTTTGGACAGTAACGTCCTGTTAACAAGATGTAATCTAACGGATATTTGTAATTTAGAAATATTTTCCTAAACAAAATTTACCTGTTTGAAAAATGAAACCTTTTTTAAAATACAAGTGCCTTTACTATACTTACTAAGAATTGTAATAAAAGTTGCGTAGTTTTTATTTTAGAGCTCTCTCTCTCTTAGCATAGAAGAAGTATAGGGATAGGTATACTGCGCCTCCTTTTCTCCTTTTCGTATTAAGCAATTCGCATAAAAGGGACCAGTTAAAACGATGACATCGATGGAATATTTGTAACTTACATTTTTTGTAATTATATTTTTGAACTAATTTTATATATATTTTTTTTTACATAGAAGCTATTTTTAAACTCTAGTACTTGTATTATATTTACTAGAAATATTTCTGACGGGCGCGTAGCTCAGATTGTAGAGCGCTCGCTAAGCATGCGAGAGGTGCTGGGATCTATTTCTAGAGACTCCATAATTTTTTCGTATTTATCTATTCGCACACAAACGTCTTATAAACACGATCATATATATTGAATATTTGTAACTCAATCTATTTTAATTAAATTTTTGAGGGACTTTTTACCAGTGAATGGAATAAAGTATGTAAAAACTAGTTTTTTGCTTCATTTATAAATAGAGCTCCATGAGGGGGCGTAGCTCAAATGGTAGAGCGCTCGCTTAGCATGCGAGAGGTACCGGGATCGATACCCGGCGCCTCCATTCCTCTTTTTTACTTAGCAATGCAAAGAAAAACGCAATATTAAAACTACCATATAGACAAAATATTTGCTAATTTTAATTTTTGAAATATTTTCTTAAACAAAATGTACCTGTTTGAAAAATAAAACAATTTTTAAAATAATACTATCTTCACTATATTTACTACCTATTTTAATAAAATTTTCGTAGTTTTTATTTTAGAGCGCTCGCTTAGCATGGGTGTTGTACTGGGATAGGTACCCGGTGCCTCCAATTCTTCTTTTCGTATTAATTTTTGGAAGTGAATTGTTAAGTTAATACGATCATATAGATGGAATATCTGTAATTTACACTTTAGAGAATTATATTTTTGAACAAATATTATCTCTTTGCACATAGAAGCCTTTTAAAACTCTAGTACTTGTACTATATTTACTAGAAATCTCTCTGACGGGGGCGTAGCTCAGATGGTAGAGCGCTCGCTTAGCATGCGAGAGGTACCGGGATCGATACCCGGCGCCTCCACTCTTTTTTTCGTACTTTATTCTTTGGACAGTAACGTCCTGTTAACACGATGTAATTTAACGGATATTTGTAATTTAGACTTAATGGAAATAATTTTTTTAATGACTTATTTCCCGTGGACTGAATTAAGTCAACAAAGAACAAGTACTTTAGTTTCATTTACTTCAAACACTTTTGACGGGGCATAGCTCGTACACAGAACCGTTCGATTAGCATGCGACAGGTTCTGGGATAAATACCCGGTGCCTCTAATTCCTTATTTCGTATGAAAAAATTCGAAGTGAAGTATTAAGATGACTCGATCATATAGAGGAAATATTTGTAATTTACACTTTTTTTTATTATATTTTTGAACATATATTATCTCTTTCCACATAGAAGCCATTTTAAAACTCAAGTAATTGTACAATATTTAATAGAAAGCTTCCTGACGGGGGCGTAGCTCAGACAGTAGAGCGATAGCTTGTTGTGCGAGTGGTAATGCTATCGTTTCCCGGCGCCTCCATTTCTCCTTTAGTATTCAGAAATTCGCAGAAAAACGTCCATTAACACAGTCATATAGAAAGAATATTTGCAACTTACACTTTCACAAATTATATTTTTGAACAAATATTATCTCTTGGCATATAGAGGAAATTTTTAAACTCTAGTACTTGTATTATATTTACTAGAAATATTTCTGAGGGGGTCGTAGCTCGGATGGTAGAGTGCTCGCTTAGCATGCGAGAGGTACCGGGATCGATACCCGGCGCTTCCATTCCCTTTTATTCAGCAATTCGAAGAAAAACGCAAAATTAACACTACCATATAGATAGAATATTTGACACTTTTATTTTTTGAAATATTTTCCTAAACAAAATTTACCTGTTTGAAAAATGAAACCATTTTTAAAATACTAGTGCCTTTACTATACTTACTAAGAATTGTAATAAAAGTTGCGTAGTTTTTATTTTAGAGCTCTCTCTCTCTTAGCATAGAAGAAGTATAGGGATAGGTATACTGCGCCTCCTTTTCTCCTTTTCGTATTAAGCAATTCGCATAAAAGGGACCAGTTAAAACGATGACATCGATGGAATATTTATAACTTACATTTTTTGTAATTATATTTTTGAACTAATTTTATATATATATATATTTTTTTTTTACATAGAAGCCATTTTAAAACTTTAGTACTTGTAATATATTTAATATATAGCTTTTTGAGTAGGACGTAGCTCAGATGGTAGAGCGCTCGCTTAGCATGCGAGAGGTACCGGGATCTATTTCTAGAGACTCCATAATTTTTTCGTATTTATCTATTCGCACACAAACGTCTTATAAACACGATCATATATATTGAATATTTGTAACTCAATCGATTTTAATTAAATTTTTGAGGGACTTTTTACCAGTGAATGGAATAAAGTATGTAAAAAACTATTTTTTTGCTTCATTTATAAATAGAGCTCCACGAGGGGGCGTAGCTCAGATGGTAGAGCGCTCGCTTAGCATGCGAGAGGTACCGGGATCGTTACCCGGCGCCTCCATTCCTCTTTTTTACTTAGCAATGCAAAGAAAAACGCAATATTAAAACTACCATATAGACAAAATATTTGCTAATTTTAATTTTTGAAATATTTTCTTAAACAAAATGTACCTGTTTGAAAAATAAAACAATTTTTAAAATAATAGTATCTTCACTATATTTACTACCTATTTTAATAAAATTTTCGTAGTTTTTATTTTAGAGCGCTCGCTTAGCATGGGTGTTGTACTGGGATAGGTACCCGGTGCCTCCAATTCTTCTTTTCGTATTAATTTTTGGAAGTGAATTGTTAAGTTAATACGATCATATAGATGGAATATCTGTAATTTACACTTTAGAGAATTATATTTTTGAACAAATATTATCTCTTTGCACATAGAAGCCTTTTAAAACTCTAGTACTTGTACTATATTTACTAGAAATCTCTCTGACGGGGGCGTAGCTCAGATGGTAGAGCGCTCGCTTAGCATGCGAGAGGTACCGGGATCGATACCCGGCGCCTCCACTCTTTTTTTCGTACTTTATTCTTTGGACAGTAACGTCCTGTTAACACGATGTAATTTAACGGATATTTGTAATTTAGACTTAATGGAAATAATTTTTTTAATGACTTATTTCCCGTGGACTGAATTAAGTCAACAAAGAACAAGTACTTTAGTTTCATTTACTTCAAACACTTTTGACGGGGCATAGCTCGTACACAGAACCGTTCGATTAGCATGCGACAGGTTCTGGGATAAATACCCGGTGCCTCTAATTCCTTATTTCGTATGAAAAAATTCGAAGTGAAGTATTAAGATGACTCGATCATATAGAGGAAATATTTGTAATTTACACTTTTTTTTATTATATTTTTGAACATATATTATCTCTTTCCACATAGAAGCCATTTTAAAACTCTAGTAATTGTACAATATTTAATAGAAAGCTTCCTGACGGGGGCGTAGCTCAGACAGTAGAGCGCTAGCTTGTTGTGCGAGTGGTAATGCTATCGTTTCCCGGCGCCTCCATTTCTCCTTTAGTAATCAGAAATTCGCAGAAAAACGTCCATTAACACAGTCATATAGAAAGAATATTTGCAACTTACACTTTCACAAATTATATTTTTGAACAAATATTATCTCTTGGCATATAGAGGAAATTTTTAAACTCTAGTACTTGTATTATATTTACTAGAAATATTTCTGAGGGGGGCGTAGCTCAGATGGTAGAGCGCTCGCTTAGCATGCGAGAGGTACCGGGATCGATACCCGGCGCTTCCATTCCCTTTTATTCAGCAATTTGAAGAAAAACGCAAAATTAACACTACCATATAGATAGAATATTTGACACTTTTATTTTTTGAAATATTTTCCTAAACAAAATTTACCTGTTTGAAAAATGAAACCATTTTTAAAATACTAGTGCCTTTACTATACTTACTAAGAATTGTAATAAAAGTTCCGTAGTTTTTATTTTAGAGCTCTCTCTCTCTCTCGCTCTCTCTCTCTTAGCATAGAAGAAGTATAGGGATAGGTATACTGCGCCTCCTTTTCTCCTTTTCGTATTAAGCAATTCGCATAAAAGGGACCAGTTAAAACGATGACATCGATGGAATATTTGTAACTTACATTTTTTGTAATTATATTTTTGAACTAATTTTATATATATTTTTTTTTACATAGAAGCTATTTTAAAACTTTAGTACTTGTAATATATTTAATATATAGCTTTTTGTCGGGGACGTAGCTCAGATGGTAGAGCGCTCGCTTAGCATGCGAGAGGTACCGGGATCTATTTCTAGAGACTCCATAATTTTTTCGTATTTATCTATTCGCACACAAACGTCTTATAAACACGATCATATATATTGAATATTTGTAACTCAATCGATTTTAATTAAATTTTTGAGGGACTTTTTACCAGTGAATGGAATAAAGTATGTAAAAAACTAGTTTTTTGCTTCATTTATAAATAGAGCTCCACGAGGGGGCGTTGCTCAGATGGTAGAGCGCTCGCTTAGCATGCGAGAGGTACCGGGATAGATACCCGGCGCCTCCATTCCTCTTGTTTACTTAGCAATGCAAAGAAAAACGCAATGTTAAAACTACCATATAGACGAAATATTTGCTAATTTTAATTTTTGAAATATTTTCTTTAACAAAATGTACCTGTTTGAAAAATAAAACAATTTTTAAAATAATAGTATCTTCACTATATTTACTACCTATTTTAATAAAATTTTCGTAGTTTTTATTTTAGAGCGCTCGCTTAGCATGGGTGTTGTACTTGGATAGGTACCGTGTGCCTCAAATTCTGATTTTCGTATTAATTATTCGAAGTGAATTGTTAAGTTAATACGATCATATAGATGGAATATCTGTAATTTACACTTTAGAGAATTATATTTTTCAACAAATATTATCTCTCTGCACATAGAAGCCTTTTAAAACTCTAATACTTGTACTATATTTACTAGAAATCTCTCTGACGGGGGCGTAGCTCAGATGGTAGAGCGCTCGCTTAGCGCCTCCACTCCTTTTTCGTACTTTACTGTTTGGACAGTAACGTCCTGTTAACAAGATGTAATCTAACGGATATTTGTAATTTAGAAATATTTTCCTAAACAAAATTTACCTGTTTGAAAAATGAAACCTTTTTTAAAATACAAGTGCCTTTACTATACTTACTAAGAATTGTAATAAAAGTTGCGTAGTTTTTATTTTAGAGCTCTCTCTCTCTTAGCATAGAAGAAGTATAGGGATAGGTATACTGCGCCTCCTTTTCTCCTTTTCGTATTAAGCAATTCGCATAAAAGGGACCAGTTAAAACGATGACATCGATGGAATATTTGTAACTTACATTTTTTGTAATTATATTTTTGAACTAATTTTATATATATATATTTTTTTTTTACATAGAAGCCATTTTAAAACTTTAGTACTTGTAATATACTTAATATATAGCATTTTGTCGGGGACGTAGCTCAGATGGTAGAGCGCTCGCTTAGCATGCGAGAGGTACCGGGATCTATTTCTAGAGACTCCATAATTTTTTCGTATTTATCTATTCGCACACAAACGTCTTATAAACACGATCATATATATTGAATATTTGTAACTCAATATATTTTAATTAAATTTTTGAGGGACTTTTTACCAGTGAATGGAATAAAGTATGTAAAAAACTAGTTTTTTGCTTCATTTATAAATAGAGCTCCATGAGGGGGCGTAGCTCAAATGGTAGAGCGCTCGCTTAGCATGCGAGAGGTACCGGGATCGATACCCGGCGCCTCCATTCCTCTTTTTTACTTAGCAATGCAAAGAAAAACGCAATGTTAAAACTACCATATAGACAAAATATTTGCTAATTTTAATTTTTGAAATATTTTCTTAAACAAAATGTACCTGTTTGAAAAATAAAACAATTTTTAAAATAATAGTATCTTCGCTATATTTACTACCTATTTTAATAAAATTTTCATAGTTTTTATTTTAGTGCACCCGCTTAGCATGGGTGTTGTACTGGGATAGGTACCCGGTGCCTCCAAATCTTCTTTTCGTATTAATTATTCGAAGTGAATTGTTAAGTTAATATGATCATATAGATGGAATATCTGTAATTTACACTTTAGAGAATTATATTTTTGAACAAATATTATCTCTTTGCACATAGAAGCCTTTTAAAACTCTAGTACTTGTACTATATTTACTAGAAATCTCTCTGACGGGGGCGTAGCTCAGATGGTAGAGCGCTCGCTTAGCATGCGAGAGGTACCGGGATCGATACCCGGCGCCTCCACTCTTTTTTTCGTACTTTATTCTTTGGACAGTAACGTCCTGTTAACACGATGTAATTTAACGGATATTTGTAATTTAGACTGAATGGAAATAATTTTTTTAATGACTTATTTCCCGTGGACTGAATTAAGTCAACAAAGAACAAGTACTTTAGTTTCATTTACTTCAAACACTTTTGACGGGGCATAGCTCGTACACAGAACCGTTCGATTAGCATGCGACAGGTTCTGGGATAAATACCCGGTGCCTCTAATTCCTTATTTCGTATGAAAAAATTCGAAGTGAAGTATTAAGATGACTCGATCATATAGAGGAAATATTTGTAATTTACACTTTTTTTTATTATATTTTTGAACATATATTATCTCTTTCCACATAGAAGCCATTTTAAAACTCTAGTAATTGTACAATATTTAATAGAAAGCTTCCTGACGGGGGCGTAGCTCAGACAGTAGAGCGCTAGCTTGTTGTGCGAGTGGTAATGCTATCGTTTCCCGGCGCCTCCATTTCTCCTTTAGTATTCAGAAATTCGCAGAAAAACGTCCATTAACACAGTCATATAGAAAGAATATTTGCAACTTACACTTTCACAAATTATATTTTTGAACAAATATTATCTCTTGGCATATAGAGGAAATTTTTAAACTCTAGTACTTGTATTATATTTACTAGAAATATTTCTGACGGGGGCGTAGCTCAGATTGTAGAGCGCTCGCTTAGCATGCGAGAGGTACTGGGATCGATACACGGCGCTTCCATTCCCTTTCATTCAGCAATTCGAAGAAAAACGCAAAATTAACACTACCATATAGATAGAATATTTGACACTTTTATTTTTTGAAATATTTTCCTAAACAAAATTTACCTGTTTGAAAAATGAAACCATTTTTAAAATACTAGTGCATTTACTATACTTACTAAGAATTGTAATAAAAGTTGCGTAGTTTTTAGTTTAGAGCTCTCTCTCTCTTAGCATAGAAGAAGTATAGGGATAGGTATACTGCGCCTCCTTTTCTCCTTTTCGTATTAAGCAATTCGCATAAAAGGGACCAGTTAAAACGATGACATCGATGGAATATTTGTAACTTACATTTTTTGTAATTATATTTTTGAACTAATTTTATATATATATTTTTTTTACATAGAAGCCATTTTAAAACTTTAGTACTTGTAATATATTTAATATATAGCTTTTTGTCGGGGACGTAGCTCAGATGGTAGAGCGCTCGCTTAGCATGCGAGAGGTACCGGGATCTATTTCTAGAGACTCCATAATTTTTTCGTATTTATCTATTCGCACACAAACGTCTTATAAACACGATCATATATATTGAATATTTGTAACTCAATCTATTTTAATTAAATTTTTGAGGGACTTTTTACCATTGAATGGAATAAAGTATGTAAAAAACTAGTTTTTTGCTTCATTTATAACTAGAGCTCCACGAGGGGGCGTAGCTCAGAAGGTAGAGCGCTCGCTTAGCATGCGAGAGGTACCGGGATCGATACCCGGCGCCTCCATTCCTCTTTTTTACTTAGCAATGCAAAGACAAACGCTATGTTAAAACTACCATATAGACAAAATATTTGCTAATTTTAATTTTTGAAATATTTTCTTAAACAAAATGTACCTGTTTGAAAAATAAAACAATTTTTAAAATAATAGTATCTTCACTATATTTACTACCTATTTTAATAAAATTTTCGTAGTTTTTATTTTAGAGCGCTCGCTTAGCATGGGTGTTGTACTGGGATAGGTACCCGGTGCCTCCAATTCTTCTTTTCGTATTAATTTTTCGAAGTGAATTGTTAAGTTAATACGATCATATAGATGGAATATCTGTAATTTACACTTTAGAGAATTATATTTTTGAACAAATATTATCTCTTTGCACATAGAAGCCTTTTAAAACTCTAGTACTTGTACTATATTTACTAGAAATCTCTCTGACGGGGGCGTAGCTCAGATGGTAGAGCGCTCGCTTAGCATGCGAGAGGTACCGGGATCGATACCCGGCGCCTCCACTCTTTTTTCGTACTTTACTCTTTGGACATTAACGTCCTGTTAACACGATGTAATCTAACGGATATTTGTAATTTAGACTTTATGGAAATAATTTGTTTAATGACTTATTTCCCGTGGACTGAATTAAGTCAACAAAGAACAAGTACTTTAGTTTCATTTACTTCAAACACTTTTGACGGGGCGTAGCTCGTACACAGAACCGTTCGATTAGCATGCGACAGGTTCTTTGATAAATACTCGGTGCCTCTAATTCTTTATTTCGTATGAAGTAATTCGAAGTGAAGTATTAAGATGACTCGATCATATAGAGGAAATATTTGTAATTTACACTTTTTTTTATTATATTTTTGAACATATATTATCTCTTTCCACATAGAAGCCATTTTAAAACTCTAGTAATTGTACAATATTTAATAGAAAGCTTCCTGACGGGGGCGTAGCTCAGACAGTAGAGCGCTAGCTTGTTGTGCGAGTGGTAATGCTATCGTTTCCCGGCGCCTCCATTTCTCCTTTAGTATTCAGAAATTCGCAGAAAAACGTCCATTAACACAGTCATATAGAAAGAATATTTGCAACTTACACTTTCACAAATTATATTTTTGAACAAATATTATCTCTTGGCATATAGAGGAAATTTTTAAACTCTAGTACTTGTATTATATTTACTAGAAATATTTCTGACGGGCGCGTAGCTCAGATTGTAGAGCGCTCGCTAAGCATGCGAGAGGTGCTGGGATCTATTTCTAGAGACTCCATAATTTTTTCGTATTTATCTATTCGCACACAAACGTCTTATAAACACGATCATATATATTGAATATTTGTAACTCAATCTATTTTAATTAAATTTTTGAGGGACTTTTTACCAGTGAATGGAATAAAGTATGTAAAAACTAGTTTTTTGCTTCATTTATAAATAGAGCTCCATGAGGGGGCGTAGCTCAAATGGTAGAGCGCTCGCTTAGCATGCGAGAGGTACCGGGATCGATACCCGGCGCCTCCATTCCTCTTTTTTACTTAGCAATGCAAAGAAAAAAGCAATGTTAAAACTACCATATAGACAAAATATTTGCTAATTTTAATTTTTGAAATATTTTCTTAAACAAAATGTACCTGTTTGAAAAATAAAACAATTTTTAAAATAATAGTATCTTCGCTATATTTACTACCTATTTTAATAAAATTTTCATAGTTTTTATTTTAGTGCGCTCGCTTAGCATGGGTGTTGTACTGGGATAGGTACCCGGTGCCTCCAAATCTTCTTTTCGTATTAATTATTCGAAGTTAATTGTTAAGTTAATATGATCATATAGATGGAATATCTGTAATTTACACTTTAGAGAATTATATTTTTGAACAAATATTATCTCTTTGCACATAGAAGCCTTTTAAAACTCTAGTACTTGTACTATATTTACTAGAAATCTCTCTGACGGGGGCGTAGCTCAGATGGTAGAGCGCTCGCTTAGCATGCGAGAGGTACCGGGATCGATACCCGGCGCCTCCACTCTTTTTTCGTACTTTACTCTTTGGACAGTAACGTCCTGTTAACACGATGTAATTTAACGGATATTTGTAATTTAGACTTTATGGAAATAATTTTTTTAATGACTTATTTCCCGTGGACTGAATTAAGTCAACAAAGAACAAGTACTTTAGTTTCATTTACTTCAAACACTTTTGACGGGGCGTAGCTCGTACACAGAACCGTTCGATTAGCATGCGACAGGTTCTGGGATAAATACCCGGTGCCTCTAATTCTTTATTTCGTATGAAGTAATTCGAAGTGAAGTATTAAGATGACTCGATCATATAGAGGAAATATTTGTAATTTATACTTTTTTTTTTATTTTATTTTTTAACATATAATATCTCTTTCCACATAGAAGCCATTTTAAAACTCTAGTAATTGTACAATAATTAATAGAAAGCTTCCTGACGGGGGCGTAGGTCAGACAGTAGAGCGCTAGCTTGTTGTGCGAGTGGTAATGCTATCGTTTCCCGGCGCCTCCATTTCTCCTTTAGTATTCAGAAATTCGCAGAAAAACGTCCATTAACACAGTCATATAGAAAGAATATTTGCAACTTACACTTTCACAAATTATATTTTTGAACAAATATTATCTCTTGGCATATAGAGGAAATTTTTAAACTCTAGTACTTGTATTATATTTACTAGAAATATTTCTGATGGGGGCGTAGCTCAGATGGTAGAGCGCTCGCTTAGCATGCGAGAGGTACCGGGATCGATACCCGGTGCTTCCATCCCCTTTTATTCAGCAATTCGAAGAAAAACGCAAAATTAAAACTACCATATAGATAGAATATTTGACACTTTTATTTTTTGAAATATTTTCCTAAACAAAATTTACCTGTTTGAAAAATGAAACCATTTTTAAAATACTAGTGCCTTTACTATACTTACTAAGAATTGTAATAAAAGTTGCGTAGTTTTTATTTTAGAGCTCTCTCTCTCTCTCTTAGCATAGAAGAAGTATAGGGATAGGTATACTGCGCCTCCTTTTCTCCTTTTCGTATTAAGCAATTCGCATAAAAGGGATCAGTTAAAACGATGACATCGATGGAATATTTGTAACTTACATTTTTTGTAATTATATTTTTGAACTAATTTTATATATATATTTTTTTTACATAGAAGCTATTTTAAAACTTTAGTACTTGTAATATATTTAATATATAGCTTTTTGTCGGGGACGTAGCTCAGATGGTAGAGCGCTCGCTTAGCATGCGAGAGGTACCGGGATCTATTTCTAGAGACTCCATAATTTTTTCGTATTTATCTATTCGCACACAAACGTGTTATAAACACGATCATATATATTGAATATTTGTAACTCAATCGATTTTAATTAAATTTTTGAGGGACTTTTTACCAGTGAATGGAATAAAGTATGTAAAAAACTAGTTTTTTGCTTCATTTATAAATAGAGCTCCACGAGGGGGCGTAGCTCAGATGGTAGAGCGCTCGCTTAGCATGCGAGAGGTACCGGGATAGATACCCGGCGCCTCCATTCCTCTTGTTTACTTAGCAATGCAAAGAAAAACGCAATGTTAAAACTACCATATAGACGAAATATTTGCTAATTTTAATTTTTGAAATATTTTCTTTAACAAAATGCACCTGTTTGAAAAATAAAACAATTTTTAAAATAATAGTATCTTCACTATATTTACTACCTATTTTAATAAAATTTTCGTAGTTTTTATTTTAGAGCGCTCGCTTAGCATGGGTGTTGTACTTGGATAGGTACCGTGTGCCTCAAATTCTTCTTTTCGTATTAATTATTCGAAGTGAATTGTTAAGTTAATACGATCATATAGATGGAATATCTGTAATTTACACTTTAGAGAATTATATTTTTCAACAAATATTATCTCTCTGCACATAGAAGCCTTTTAAAACTCTAATACTTGTACTATATTTACTAGAAATCTCTCTGACGGGGGCGTAGCTCAGATGGTAGAGCGCTCGCTTAGCGCCTCCACTCCTTTTTCGTACTTTACTGTTTGGACAGTAACGTCCTGTTAACAAGATGTAATCTAACGGATATTTGTAATTTAGAAATAT
Organism: Linyphia triangularis; assembly: GCA_963978545.1. Taxonomy (NCBI): domain Eukaryota; kingdom Metazoa; phylum Arthropoda; class Arachnida; order Araneae; family Linyphiidae; genus Linyphia; species Linyphia triangularis. The sequence continues at coordinate 77,309,402 of OZ021729.1, forward strand.
TTTCCTAAACAAAATTTACCTGTTTGAAAAATGAAACCATTTTTAAAATACTAGTGCCTTTACTATACTTAATAAGAATTGTAATAAAAGTTGCGTAGTTTTTATTTTAGAGCTCTCTCTCTCTTAGCATAGAAGAAGTATAGGGATAGGTATACTGCGCCTCCTTTTCTCCTTTTCGTATTAAGCAATTCGCATAAAAGGGACCAGTTAAAACGATGACATCGATGGAATATTTGTAACTTACATTTTTTGTAATTATATTTTTGAACTAATTTTATATATATATATTTTTTTTTTACATAGAAGCCATTTTAAAACTTTAGTACTTGTAATATACTTAATATATAGCATTTTGTCGGGGACGTAGCTCAGATGGTAGAGCGCTCGCTTAGCATGCGAGAGGTACCTTGATCTATTTCTAGAGACTCCATAATTTTTTCGTATTTATCTATTCGCACACAAACGTCTTATAAACACGATCATATATATTGAATATTTGTAACTCAATATATTTTAATTAAATTTTTGAGGGACTTTTTACCATTGAATGGAATAAAGTATGTAAAAAACTAGTTTTTTGCTTCATTTATAAATAGAGCTCCACGAGGGGGCGTAGCTCAGAAGGTAGAGCGCTCGCTTAGCATGCGAGAGGTACCGGGATCGATACCCGGCGCCTCCATTCCTCTTTTTTACTTAGCAATGCAAAGACAAACGCTATGTTAAAACTACCATATAGACAAAATATTTGCTAATTTTAATTTTTGAAATATTTTCTTAAACAAAATGTACCTGTTTGAAAAATAAAACAATTTTTAAAATAATAGTATCTTCACTATATTTACTACCTATTTTAATAAAATTTTCGTAGTTTTTATTTTAGAGCGCTCGCTTAGCATGGGTGTTGTACTGGGATAGGTACCCGGTGCCTCCAATTCTTCTTTTCGTATTAATTTTTCGAAGTGAATTGTTAAGTTAATACGATCATATAGATGGAATATCTGTAATTTACACTTTAGAGAATTATATTTTTGAACAAATATTATCTCTTTGCACATAGAAGCCTTTTAAAACTCTAGTACTTGTACTATATTTACTAGAAATCTCTCTGACGGGGGCGTAGCTCAGATGGTAGAGCGCTCGCTTAGCATGCGAGAGGTACCGGGATCGATACCCGGCGCCTCCACTCTTTTTTCGTACTTTACTCTTTGGACATTAACGTCCTGTTAACACGATGTAATCTAACGGATATTTGTAATTTAGACTTTATGGAAATAATTTGTTTAATGACTTATTTCCCGTGGACTGAATTAAGTCAACAAAGAACAAGTACTTTAGTTTCATTTACTTCAAACACTTTTGACGGGGCGTAGCTCGTACACAGAACCGTTCGATTAGCATGCGACAGGTTCTTTGATAAATACTCGGTGCCTCTAATTCTTTATTTCGTATGAAGTAATTCGAAGTGAAGTATTAAGATGACTCGATCATATAGAGGAAATATTTGTAATTTACACTTTTTTTTATTATATTTTTGAACATATATTATCTCTTTCCACATAGAAGCCATTTTAAAACTCTAGTAATTGTACAATATTTAATAGAAAGCTTCCTGACGGGGGCGTAGCTCAGACAGTAGAGCGCTAGCTTGTTGTGCGAGTGGTAATGCTATCGTTTCCCGGCGCCTCCATTTCTCCTTTAGTATTCAGAAATTCGCAGAAAAACGTCCATTAACACAGTCATATAGAAAGAATATTTGCAACTTACACTTTCACAAATTATATTTTTGAACAAATATTATCTCTTGGCATATAGAGGAAATTTTTAAACTCTAGTACTTGTATTATATTTACTAGAAATATTTCTGACGGGCGCGTAGCTCAGATTGTAGAGCGCTCGCTAAGCATGCGAGAGGTGCTGGGATCTATTTCTAGAGACTCCATAATTTTTTCGTATTTATCTATTCGCACACAAACGTCTTATAAACACGATCATATATATTGAATATTTGTAACTCAATCTATTTTAATTAAATTTTTGAGGGACTTTTTACCAGTGAATGGAATAAAGTATGTAAAAACTAGTTTTTTGCTTCATTTATAAATAGAGCTCCATGAGGGGGCGTAGCTCAAATGGTAGAGCGCTCGCTTAGCATGCGAGAGGTACCGGGATCGATACCCGGCGCCTCCATTCCTCTTTTTTACTTAGCAATGCAAAGAAAAAAGCAATGTTAAAACTACCATATAGACAAAATATTTGCTAATTTTAATTTTTGAAATATTTTCTTAAACAAAATGTACCTGTTTGAAAAATAAAACAATTTTTAAAATAATAGTATCTTCGCTATATTTACTACCTATTTTAATAAAATTTTCATAGTTTTTATTTTAGTGCGCTCGCTTAGCATGGGTGTTGTACTGGGATAGGTACCCGGTGCCTCCAAATCTTCTTTTCGTATTAATTATTCGAAGTTAATTGTTAAGTTAATATGATCATATAGATGGAATATCTGTAATTTACACTTTAGAGAATTATATTTTTGAACAAATATTATCTCTTTGCACATAGAAGCCTTTTAAAACTCTAGTACTTGTACTATATTTACTAGAAATCTCTCTGACGGGGGCGTAGCTCAGATGGTAGAGCGCTCGCTTAGCATGCGAGAGGTACCGGGATCGATACCCGGCGCCTCCACTCTTTTTTCGTACTTTACTCTTTGGACAGTAACGTCCTGTTAACACGATGTAATTTAACGGATATTTGTAATTTAGACTTTATGGAAATAATTTTTTTAATGACTTATTTCCCGTGGACTGAATTAAGTCAACAAAGAACAAGTACTTTAGTTTCATTTACTTCAAACACTTTTGACGGGGCGTAGCTCGTACACAGAACCGTTCGATTAGCATGCGACAGGTTCTGGGATAAATACCCGGTGCCTCTAATTCTTTATTTCGTATGAAGTAATTCGAAGTGAAGTATTAAGATGACTCGATCATATAGAGGAAATATTTGTAATTTATACTTTTTTTTTTATTTTATTTTTTAACATATAATATCTCTTTCCACATAGAAGCCATTTTAAAACTCTAGTAATTGTACAATAATTAATAGAAAGCTTCCTGACGGGGGCGTAGGTCAGACAGTAGAGCGCTAGCTTGTTGTGCGAGTGGTAATGCTATCGTTTCCCGGCGCCTCCATTTCTCCTTTAGTATTCAGAAATTCGCAGAAAAACGTCCATTAACACAGTCATATAGAAAGAATATTTGCAACTTACACTTTCACAAATTATATTTTTGAACAAATATTATCTCTTGGCATATAGAGGAAATTTTTAAACTCTAGTACTTGTATTATATTTACTAGAAATATTTCTGATGGGGGCGTAGCTCAGATGGTAGAGCGCTCGCTTAGCATGCGAGAGGTACCGGGATCGATACCCGGTGCTTCCATCCCCTTTTATTCAGCAATTCGAAGAAAAACGCAAAATTAAAACTACCATATAGATAGAATATTTGACACTTTTATTTTTTGAAATATTTTCCTAAACAAAATTTACCTGTTTGAAAAATGAAACCATTTTTAAAATACTAGTGCCTTTACTATACTTACTAAGAATTGTAATAAAAGTTGCGTAGTTTTTATTTTAGAGCTCTCTCTCTCTCTCTTAGCATAGAAGAAGTATAGGGATAGGTATACTGCGCCTCCTTTTCTCCTTTTCGTATTAAGCAATTCGCATAAAAGGGATCAGTTAAAACGATGACATCGATGGAATATTTGTAACTTACATTTTTTGTAATTATATTTTTGAACTAATTTTATATATATATTTTTTTTACATAGAAGCTATTTTAAAACTTTAGTACTTGTAATATATTTAATATATAGCTTTTTGTCGGGGACGTAGCTCAGATGGTAGAGCGCTCGCTTAGCATGCGAGAGGTACCGGGATCTATTTCTAGAGACTCCATAATTTTTTCGTATTTATCTATTCGCACACAAACGTGTTATAAACACGATCATATATATTGAATATTTGTAACTCAATCGATTTTAATTAAATTTTTGAGGGACTTTTTACCAGTGAATGGAATAAAGTATGTAAAAAACTAGTTTTTTGCTTCATTTATAAATAGAGCTCCACGAGGGGGCGTAGCTCAGATGGTAGAGCGCTCGCTTAGCATGCGAGAGGTACCGGGATCGATACCTGGCGCCTCCATTCCTCTTTTTTACTTAGCAATGCAAAGAAAAACGCAATGTTAAAACTACCATATAGACAAAATATTTGCTAATTCTAATTTTTGAAATATTTTCTTAAACAAAATGTATCTGTTTGAAAAATAAAACAATTTTTAAAATAATAGTTTCTTCACTATATTTACTACCTATTTTAATAAAATTTTCGTAGTTTTTATTTTAGAGCGCTCGCTTAGCATGGGTGTTGTACTGGGATAGGTACCCGGTGCCTCCAATTCTTCTTTTCGTATTAATTATTCGAAGTGAATTGTTAAGTTAATACGATCATATCGAAGGAATATCTGTAATTTACACTTTAGAGAACTATATTTTTGAACAAATATTATCTCTTTGCACATAGAAGCCATTTAAAACTCTAGTACTTGTACTATATTTACTAGAAATCTCTCCTACGGGGGCGTAGCTCAGATGGTAGAGCGCTCGCTTAGCATGCGAGAGGTACCGGGATCGATACCCGGCGCTTCCATTCCCTTTTATTCAGCAATTCGAAGAAAAACGCAAAATTAACACTACCATATAGATAGAATATTTGACACTTTTATTTTTTGAAATATTTTCCTAAACAAAATTTACCTGTTTGAAAAAAGAAACCATTTTTAAAATACTAGTGCCTTTACTATACTTACTAAGAATTGTAATAAAAGTTGCATAGTTTTTATTTTAGAGCTCTCTCTCTCTCTTAGCATAGAAGAAGTATAGGGATAGGTATACTGCGCCTCCTTTTCTCCTTTTCGTATTAAGCAATTCGCATAAATGGGACCAGTTAAAACGATGACATCGATGGAATATTTGTAACTTACATTTTTTGTAATTATATTTTTGAACTAATTTTATATATATTTTTTTTTACATAGAAGCCATTTTAAAACTTTAGTACTTGTAATATATTTAATATATAGCTTTTTGTCGGGGACGTAGCTCAGATGGTAGAGCGCTCGCTTAGCATGCGAGAGGTACCGGGATCTATTTCTAGAGACTCCATAATTTTTTCGTATTTATCTATTCGCACACAAACGTCTTATAAACACGATCATATATATTGAATATTTGTAACTCAATCGATTTTAATTAAATTTTTGAGGGACTTTTTACCAGTGAATGGAATAAAGTATGTAAAAAACTAGTTTTTTGCTTCATTTATAAATAGAGCTCCACGAGGGGGCGTAGCTCAGATGGTAGAGCGCTCGCTTAGCATGCGAGAGGTACCGGGATCGATACCTGGCGCCTCCATTCCTCTTTTTTACTTAGCAATGCAAAGAAAAACGCAATGTTAAAACTACCATATAGACAAAATATTTGCTAATTCTAATTTTTGAAATATTTTCTTAAACAAAATGTATCTGTTTGAAAAATAAAACAATTTTTAAAATAATAGTTTCTTCACTATATTTACTACCTATTTTAATAAAATTTTCGTAGTTTTTATTTTAGAGCGCTCGCTTAGCATGGGTGTTGTACTGGGATAGGTACCCGGTGCCTCCAATTCTTCTTTTCGTATTAATTATTCGAAGTGAATTGTTAAGTTAATACGATCATATCGAAGGAATATCTGTAATTTACACTTTAGAGAACTATATTTTTGAACAAATATTATCTCTTTGCACATAGAAGCCATTTAAAACTCTAGTACTTGTACTATATTTACTAGAAATCTCTCCTACGGGGGCGTAGCTCAGATGGTAGAGCGCTCGCTTAGCATGCGAGAGGTACCGGGATCGATACCCGGCGCCTCCACTCTTTTTTCGTACTTTACTCTTTGGACATTAACGTCCTGTTAACACGATGTAATCTAACGGATATTTGTAATTTAGACTTTATGGAAATAATTTGTTTAATGACTTATTTCCCGTGGACTGAATTAAGTCAACAAAGAACAAGTACTTTAGTTTCATTTACTTCAAACACTTTTGACGGGGCGTAGCTCGTACACAGAACCGTTCGATTAGCATGCGACAGGTTCTTTGATAAATACTCGGTGCCTCTAATTCTTTATTTCGTATGAAGTAATTCGAAGTGAAGTATTAAGATGACTCGATCATATAGAGGAAATATTTGTAATTTACACTTTTTTTTATTATATTTTTGAACATATATTATCTCTTTCCACATAGAAGCCATTTTAAAACTCTAGTAATTGTACAATATTTAATAGAAAGCTTCCTGACGGGGGCGTAGCTCAGACAGTAGAGCGCTAGCTTGTTGTGCGAGTGGTAATGCTATCGTTTCCCGGCGCCTCCATTTCTCCTTTAGTATTCAGAAATTCGCAGAAAAACGTCCATTAACACAGTCATATAGAAAGAATATTTGCAACTTACACTTTCACAAATTATATTTTTGAACAAATATTATCTCTTGGCATATAGAGGAAATTTTTAAACTCTAGTACTTGTATTATATTTACTAGAAATATTTCTGACGGGCGCGTAGCTCAGATTGTAGAGCGCTCGCTAAGCATGCGAGAGGTGCTGGGATCTATTTCTAGAGACTCCATAATTTTTTCGTATTTATCTATTCGCACACAAACGTCTTATAAACACGATCATATATATTGAATATTTGTAACTCAATCTATTTTAATTAAATTTTTGAGGGACTTTTTACCAGTGAATGGAATAAAGTATGTAAAAACTAGTTTTTTGCTTCATTTATAAATAGAGCTCCATGAGGGGGCGTAGCTCAAATGGTAGAGCGCTCGCTTAGCATGCGAGAGGTACCGGGATCGATACCCGGCGCCTCCATTCCTCTTTTTTACTTAGCAATGCAAAGAAAAACGCAATGTTAAAACTACCATATAGACAAAATATTTGCTAATTTTAATTTTTGAAATATTTTCTTAAACAAAATGTACCTGTTTGAAAAATAAAACAATTTTTAAAATAATAGTATCTTCGCTATATTTACTACCTGTTTTAATAAAATTTTCATAGTTTTTATTTTAGTGCGCTCGCTTAGCATGGGTGTTGTACTGGGATAGGTACCCGGTGCCTCCAAATCTTCTTTTCGTATTAATTATTCGAAGTTAATTGTTAAGTTAATATGATCATATAGATGGAATATCTGTAATTTACACTTTAGAGAATTATATTTTTGAACAAATATTATCTCTTTGCACATAGAAGCCTTTTAAAACTCTAGTACTTGTACTATATTTACTAGAAATCTCTCTGACGGGGGCGTAGCTCAGATGGTAGAGCGCTCGCTTAGCATGCGAGAGGTACCGGGATCGATACCCGGCGCCTCCACTCTTTTTTCGTACTTTACTCTTTGGACAGTAACGTCCTGTTAACACGATGTAATTTAACGGATATTTGTAATTTAGACTTTATGGAAATAATTTTTTTAATGACTTATTTCCCGTGGACTGAATTAAGTCAACAAAGAACAAGTACTTTAGTTTCATTTACTTCAAACACTTTTGACGGGGCGTAGCTCGTACACAGAACCGTTCGATTAGCATGCGACAGGTTCTGGGATAAATACCCGGTGCCTCTAATTCTTTATTTCGTATGAAGTAATTCGAAGTGAAGTATTAAGATGACTCGATCATATAGAGGAAATATTTGTAATTTATACTTTTTTTTTTATTTTATTTTTTAACATATAATATCTCTTTCCACATAGAAGCCATTTTAAAACTCTAGTAATTGTACAATAATTAATAGAAAGCTTCCTGACGGGGGCGTAGGTCAGACAGTAGAGCGCTAGCTTGTTGTGCGAGTGGTAATGCTATCGTTTCCCGGCGCCTCCATTTCTCCTTTAGTATTCAGAAATTCGCAGAAAAACGTCCATTAACACAGTCATATAGAAAGAATATTTGCAACTTACACTTTCACAAATTATATTTTTGAACAAATATTATCTCTTGGCATATAGAGGAAATTTTTAAACTCTAGTACTTGTATTATATTTACTAGAAATATTTCTGATGGGGGCGTAGCTCAGATGGTAGAGCGCTCGCTTAGCATGCGAGAGGTACCGGGATCGATACCCTGCGCCTCCGTTCCTCTTTTTTACTTAGCAATGCAAAGAAAAACGCAAAGTTAAAACTACCATATAGACAAAATATTTGCTAATTTTAATTTTTGAAATATTTTCTTAAACAAAATGTACCTCTTTGAAAAATAAAACAATTTTTAAAAAAATAGTATCTTCACTATATTTACTACCTATTTTAATAAAATTTTCGTAGTTTTTATTTTAGAGCGCTCGCTTAGCATGGGTGTTGTACTGGGATAGGAACCCGGTGCCTCCAATTCTTCTTTTCGTATTAATTTTTCGAAGTGAATTGTTAAGTTAATACGATCATATAGATGGAATATCTGTAATTTACACTTTAGAGAATTATATTTTTGAACAAATATTATCTCTTTGCACATAGAAGCCTTTTAAAACTCTAGTACTTGTACTATATTTACTAGAAATCTCTCTGACGGGGGCGTAGCTCAGATGGTAGAGCGCTCGCTTAGCATGCGAGAGGTACCGGGATCGATACCCGGTGCTTCCATTCCCTTTTATTCAGAAATTCGAAGAAAAACGCAAAATTAACACTACCATATAGATAGAATATTTGACACTTTTATTTTTTGAAATATTTTCCTAAACAAAATTTACCTGTTTGAAAAATGAAACCATTTTTAAAATACTAGTGCCTTTACTATACTTACTAAGAATTGTAATAAAAGTTGCGTAGTTTTTATTTTAGAGCTCTCTCTCTCTTAGCATAGAAGAAGTATAGGGATAGGTATACTGCGCCTCCTTTTCTCCTTTTCGTATTAAGCAATTCGCATAAATGGGACCAGTTAAAACGATGACATCGATGGAATATTTGTAACTTACATTTTTTGTAATTATATTTTTGAACTAATTTTATATATATTTTTTTTTACATAGAAGCCATTTTAAAACTTTAGTACTTGTAATATATTTAATATATAGCTTTTTGTCGGGGACGTAGCTCAGATGGTAGAGCGCTCGCTTAGCATGCGAGAGGTACCGGGATCTATTTCTAGAGACTCCATAATTTTTTCGTATTTATCTATTCGCACACAAACGTCTTATAAACACGATCATATATATTGAATATTTGTAACTCAATCGATTTTAATTAAATTTTTGAGGGACTTTTTACCAGTGAATGGAATAAAGTATGTAAAAAACTAGTTTTTTGCTTCATTTATAAATAGAGCTCCACGAGGGGGCGTAGCTCAGATGGTAGAGCGCTCGCTTAGCATGCGAGAGGTACCGGGATCGATACCTGGCGCCTCCATTCCTCTTTTTTACTTAGCAATGCAAAGAAAAACGCAATGTTAAAACTACCATATAGACAAAATATTTGCTAATTCTAATTTTTGAAATATTTTCTTAAACAAAATGTATCTGTTTGAAAAATAAAACAATTTTTAAAATAATAGTTTCTTCACTATATTTACTACCTATTTTAATAAAATTTTCGTAATTTTTATTTTAGAGCGCTCGCTTAGCATGGGTGTTGTACTGGGATAGGTACCCGGTGCCTCCAATTCTTCTTTTCGTATTAATTATTCGAAGTGAATTGTTAAGTTAATACGATCATATCGAAGGAATATCTGTAATTTACACTTTAGAGAACTATATTTTTGAACAAATATTATCTCTTTGCATATAGAAGCCATTTAAAACTCTAGTACTTGTACTATATTTACTAGAAATCTCTCCTACGGGGGCGTAGCTCAGATGGTAGAGCGCTCGCTTAGCATGCGAGAGGTACCGGGATCGATACCCGGCGCTTCCATTCCCTTTTATTCAGCAATTCGAAGAAAAACGCAAAATTAACACTACCATACAGATAGAATATTTGACACTTTTATTTTTTGAAATATTTTCCTAAACAAAATTTACCTGTTTGAAAAATGAAACCATTTTTAAAATACTAGTGCCTTTACTATACTTACTAAGAATTGTAATGAAAGTTGCGTAGTTTTTATTTTAGACCTCTCTCTCTCTTAGCATAGAAGAAGTATAGGGATAGGTATACTGCGCCTCCTTTTCTCCTTTTCGTATTAAGCAATTCGCATAAAAGGGACCAGTTAAAACGATGACTTCGATGGAATATTTGTAACTTACATTTTTTGTAATTATATTTTTGAACTAATTTTATATATATTTTTTTTTACATAGAAGCCATTTTAAAACTTTAGTACTTGTAATATATTTAATATATAGCTTTTTGTCGGGGACGTAGCTCAGATGGTAGAGCGCTCGCTTAGCATGCGAGAGGTACCGGGATCTATTTCTAGAGACTCCATAATTTTTTCGTATTTATCTATTCGCACACAAACGTCTTATAAACACGATCATATATATTGAATATTTGTAACTCAATCTATTTTAATTAAATTTTTGAGGGACTTTTTACCAGTGAATGGAATAAAGTATGTAAAAAACTAGTTTTTTCTTCATTTATAAATAGAGCTCCACGCGGGGGCGTAGCTCAGATGGTAGAGCGCTCGCTTAGCATGCGAGAGGTACCGGGATCGATACCCGGCGCCTCCATTCCTCTTTTTTACTTAGCAATGCAAAGAAAAACGCAATGTTAAAACTACCATATAGACAAAATATTTGCTAATTTTAATTTTTGAAATATTTTCTTAAACAAAATGTACCTCTTTGAAAAATAAAACAATTTTTAAAATAATAGTATCTTCACTATATTTACTACCTATTTTAATAAAATTTTCGTAGTTTTTATTTTAGAGCGCTCGCTTAGCATGGGTGTTGTACTGGGATAGGTACCCGGTGCCTCCAATTCTTCTTTTCGTATTAATTATTCGAAGTGAATTGTTAAGTTAATACGATCATATAGATGGAATATCTGTAATTTACACTTTAGAGAATTATATTTTTGAACAAATATTATCTCTTTGCACATACAAGCCTTTTAAAACTCTAATACTTGTACTATATTTACTAGAAATTTCTCTGACGGGGGCGTAGCTCAGATGGTAGAGCGCTCGATTAGCATGCGAGAGGTACCGGGATCGATACCCGGCGCCTCCACTCTTTTTTCGTACTTTACTCTTTGGACAGTAACGTCCTGTTAACACGATGTAATCTAACGGATATTTGTAATTTAGACTTTATGGAAATAATTTTTTTAATGACTTATTTCCCGTGGACTGAATTAAGTCAACAAAGAACAAGTACTTTAGTTTCATTTACTTCAAACACTTTTGACGGGGCGTAGCTCGTACACAGAACCGTTCAATTAGCATGCGACAGGTTCTGGGATAAATATCCGGTGCCTCTAATTCTTTATTTCGTATGAAGTAATTCGAAGTGAAGTATTAAGATGACTCGATCATATAGAGGAAATATTTGTAATTTACACTTTTTTTTATTATATTTTTGAACATATATTATCTCTTTCCACATAGAAGCCATTTTAAAACTCTAGTAATTGTACAATATTTAATAGAAAGCTTCCTGACGGGGGCGTGGCTCAGACAGTAGAGCGCTAGCTTGTTGTGCGAGTGGTAATGCTATCGTTTCCCGGCGCCTCCATTTCTCCTTTAGTATTCAGAAATTCGCAGAAAAACGTCCATTAACACAGTCATATAGAAAGAATATTTGCAACTTACACTTTCACAAATTATATTTTTGAACAAATATTATCTCTTGGCATATAGAGGAAATTTTTAAACTCTAGTACTTGTATTATATTTACTAGAAATATTTCTGACGGGGGCGTAGCTCAGATGGTAGAGCGCTCGCTTAGCATGCGAGAGGTACCGGGATCTATTTCTAGAGACTCCATAATTTTTTCGTATTTATCTATTCGCACACAAACGTCTTATAAACACGATCATATATATTGAATATTTGTAACTCAATCTATTTTAATTAAATTTTTGAGGGACTTTTTACCAGTTAATGGAATAAAGTATGTAAAAAACTAGTTTTTTGCTTCATTTATAAATACAGCTTCACGATGGGGCGTAGTTCAGATGATAGAGCGCTCGCTTAGCATGCGAGAGGTACCGGGATCGATACCCGGCGCCTCCATTCCTTTTTTTTCTTAGCAATGCAAAGAAAAACGCAATGTTAAAACTACCATATAGACAAAATATTTGCTAATTTTAATTTTTTTAATATTTTCTTAAACAAAATGTACCTGTTTGAAAAATAAAACAATTTTTAAAAAAATAGTATCTTCACTATATTTACTACCTATTTTAATAAAATTTTCGTAGTTTTTATTTTAGAGCGCTCGCTTAGCATGGGTGTTGTACTGGGATAGGTACCCGGTGCCTCCAATTCTTCTTTTCGTATTAATTATTCGAAGTGAATTGTTAAGTTAATACGATCATATAAATGGAATATCTGTAATTTACACTTTAGAGAATTATATTTTTGAACAAATATTATCTCTTTGCACATATTAGAAGCCTTTTAAAACTCTAGTACTTGTACTATATTTACTAGAAATCTCTCTGACGGGGGCGTAGCTCAGATGGTAGAGCGCTCGCTTAGCATGCGAGAGGTACCGGGAATCACCTCCATTTTTTTTTTTTTTTTTTTTTTTTTATTTATTTTTTTTTTTTTTTTTTAATTTCTTATTTAACTATTTACAGAGAAACGACCTTTTAACACGATCATATATATCGAATGATTATAACTCAAACCTTCTGGAAATTATTTTTTTAATTATTTATTTCCTGTGTAAGGAAGGAACTTTGTAAGAAACTAGTTATTTTGCTTTATTTACTAACAGTCCTGTTGACGTGGGAGTAGCTCAGATGGTAGAGCGGTTGCTTAATATGAGACACCGGGATTGGTACCAGCCGCCGCCATTCTTCTTTTCGTATTTCGCGTATCACAGAGAACATCCAGTTAACACAATCGTAAATATAGAATATTTGTAACTTATACTTTCTTGAATTATTTTTTAAACCACTATTACCTGTTTGAAAAATAGAGCCTTCTTAAAGCACTGGTAATTTTACTATATTGTTATATTTTGAAATTAAGAAAACATTTCTGTCCCTCTGATTTTACTGGCTTGGTATTAAGTAACAAAAGTTTATATTTAATGTTGTCAGTCTTTAATTTACATATTTATTTATAATTTCATTTTTTAAAAAAAAAATCAAACGTATAGGAAATGTAAGCTCCATTGAACGTTCCCTCCCCTGATTTTTTAGTGTTATCTAAAGAAATAAACCTCTTAAATAATGTATTTGTGGTAAGGTATGGGTTAAACATTTATTTATTATATTAACTAGGTAAATACCCGTGCTTCGCTACAAAATTTTAACATGTTCAATGCTTTAGCTAGCTGTGAGGCCTCGCGTTGCGGAAAGTTGTCATTAGTGTATAGGACACAGTTTTTGGCGCTTCGCTCGCAGGAAGGTTCATCACTACGCAAAATCAAGCTCGTTTCGTTAGCTGAAAAGTTCATGGACACATAAACACAGTCTTATTTCACTCGTTAGAAGGTTTATTGCTATGCAAGCATAGGCTCGCTTCGCTCGCTGAAAGGTTCATTGCTGCGTAAGCATAGGCTCGCTTCACTCACTAAAATCTAATTGCTATGTAAAGACTTACTATTGGAAGCCTCTCTCTTGTCAAGAAAAAAAGAATTCCCCGTTAATAGAATAATACAACACCCCTTTAAGATTATTTTAACACGTGTTTGTGGAAAGCAAAATTAAATGCTAAAACTACTTATGTTGAAACTTTCAGAGATCCAGGCCTATTCCAAGTCGCTTTTTGTGAAAAAATTAATTGAAAAACCAATTAAAATTTTAACATTCTTTATGTCAGTTCAATTAGAAGGCCACAACTATTTACTTTGAAAATTTCAAAGCCTGTAGCCTTATTTGAAATCGTTTTGTAATATAAATATATTAATTAATTAAAAAAACTAATTAATAACGAACTAAACAAAAATTTAAAATTCTGTTTTTCTAAAGTCCAATTAGAAGGCCAAAACTACTTATGTTGAAAATTTTAGAGCTGTAGCTCTATTAGAAATCGTTTTGTAAAATATTAATTAATAAAAAAATTAATTAAAAAGAAACTAATTAAAAATTTTAAATTCTGTTTTTTAAAAGTCCGATTAAAAGGCCAAAACTACTTATGCTGAAAATTTCAGAGCTGTAGCCCTATTAGATATCGTTTTGTAACATATTTATTAATTAATTAAACAAATTAATTAAAAAAGAACTAATTAAAATTTTAACATTCTGTTTGTGATGTATACAATTAGAAGGCCAAAACTACTTATGTTGAAAATTTCAGAGCTGTAGTCCTGTTAGTAGTCGTTTTGAAAATTTCAGAGCTGTAGCCTTTTTAGATATCGTTTTGTAACATGTTTATTAATTAATTTAAAAAAATTAATTAAAAAATAATTATTTAAAATTTTAACATTCTGTTTGTGATGTATACAATTAGAAGGCCAAAACTACTTATGCTGAAAATTTCAGAGCTGTAGCCCAAGTAGAAATCGTTTTGTAAAATATTAATTTACTAATTAAAAAAATTAATTAAAAAGAAACTAAATAAAAGGTTAATAAAAATTTAAACTTCTGTTTTTCAAAAGTCCAATTAGAAGGCTAAAACTACTTATGCGGAAAATTTCGGAGCTGTATCTCTGTTTAAAGTTGCTTTGTAAAAAAAAAAATTAAAAAGAACTAATTAAAGTTTTAACATTCTGTTTGTGATGTACACAATTAGAAGGCCAAAACTACTTATGCTGAAAATTTCAGAGCTCTACTCCAATTTTAAGAAGGTTTCTATAGATCCACAGAGCCACAGACACACACGACTTGTTTTATTACTATAGATAGTTACAGTTTACAGAACGTGCAGTTAACACGATTTCACGCCGTATTTCTTACTTATATAAACGCGAGGGACCTCTCTCGAAAAATCCTTCTAACGAATCAGTCTTCTTAGTGTCCACTGCTAGCATGTGCTTCGCACCAACTTTTCGTGATGCCTCTACTGGCAGAGGAACTGTTTTTTGCGGTTTCTTCAGCTGTAGGACTGAATTCGGCTATTTCATGCAAAGAAAAATTATGCGCCCAAAATCAGATGTGCATTTAAATGTACGCGGGGACTCAGGAGGATATATCCCTCGACATTTCGCAGGCTTCTTGTGAACTGTCATTTTCAAAAGTGAAGTTAATATTAAATCGATTACTTAGCACGATTATTCAAGAACATCTAGAAGCGTTCATGCAGTGGCGGCTCGTGAGTAGTAAAAGTGAGGGGGCCCAAATTAACAATGGCATTGTTTTTTTTAGGAAAGGAGAGGGGGGGATGAGTGCAAATTTTAAAATACACGAGTTTCATACAATTAAATGTTATTCAAATGCACATAAAACAAAGCTATAAGAGCAGTTAAGGGGACTTGGTACCCCTTGTTTTCACAAAAAATAATAAAAATATAAATTTTCTAATTTTTACGTTTTTATAATCTTTGATATCTTCTTATTCTGATAAGTTATTGAGCTGATCTGATAACTGCAATTGCAGAAAAACTATATTTTTATGGAGAATATTAGCATTGCTGTAATAGCTCCTTTTAACTTTCGAACGCATTTTTCTCAGAACGGGATTTTTGAAATTCCTACCTTACTCAAAATGCTAAAACTGCAGCAAATATGAATGAAATGACTTGAAAATTTTTTTGTGTCATTCTTAATACCTATTTGAGGAAAATAGGCATGGATTATTGAATAAAATGAAAACTTTTTTTTTTACAAATTTAATTGTTGGAAAATACCATTTTTTACATATAGGTACAGTAATTATCGTTTTTCTTGAAAACTGTTTTACTTATTCTAAATCCGATGCCTAAAAAGTTACACAGTATTACTAGAAACATTTTTTTTTTTAAAATGAGGACAAAATATGGATGTAAAAGGAAATAAAATTTTAAATTTGATGAATTTTTGTTTAAATTTAGAAAATTTAGAGCACTATGTTAACTTTTTTTTTTTTCTTTTTTTTTTATAAAATTAAATTTTAACCTAGTAATACTTCCAAATATGCAAAAATTATAATTTTAAATGGTTAAATAAAAAATAAAAAAGTTTGAAGGGTACCAAGTCCCCTTAAACAAATTATCCAAATAATTTTTAATAAAATGTATGTTTTAATAAAATAAATGATTATAACACAAATTCCACACTGCAGCATTTCGTTTGAGCCAATGGCTTAGGAAAATGAACCCCATGTCCTATGGCTTTCGAACTTTTACGGCTCATGACTTTCGAAAATTTAAAAATGAAGAGAAGAAAAGTGGTGAAATTTTCAGAAAAGTATGGATTTTAAATTATTTATTTAAACATAAAATTTATGCATATTGATTCATTAATATTTCAGTTCAAAATTTCATTACTCAACAGAAAAAATATTTTCAATCTTATATTTTTACTTTTTAAAATTTTTGGTTGTTTACTGTTCAGTCAGAGACCTTTTGTCACTTGTGGAATGTACCACAAAAAATTCCTTTATTGTTGTCCTTATAAATGGATATTTCAGGCAACTGAATGAGTTAAAGATAGCTAATATTCTGTGTGGGGAATGTCAAACACAATTATATGAATTAAAATAATGTTTTAATTGCAAAAAAATAATAAAATAAATCTTGTTTTTTGTTGACCCATAAAATGAAGTTTCATTGCTATACCAAAGTAAAAAGCTGCTGAAGGTATAGTGGGTCCTATGTCTGCATACTCAGAAGCGGATTTAGACGTCAGTCAAGTCAGTGAGGTTGCTTTGATGATCATTTTTTATTATTATAACAGCAATTAGGTTGTGAAATAGGATGGGAGGAAGGAGATAAGATCAGCCTAATTTTACTTGCTGTATAACTCATTTACCTAATCACTTCTAAAATCGAATGAATTAAGAAGAACAAATTATATTCTGTAAGATAATTAAGATAATGAAATACATAACCAATTGAGCTCATCCATGCGAAGGGACCTAGGATTACCTGGACAAAATGCGTATCTAAATATTTTTTGAAAAATCACGATTCTGTTTCAAAATTTATTTATTAAGGAAAGCTTACGCTTATATTTGAAGTATAAAGGGTAAAATTAAACGATCTCACCGAGTTTTTTGTTGAAAAATTAATTCCCTCTTCACCATGTATAATTGTAGTTTTCTGTCTATTTTCTCTGGCTCTCCCAATTTAATTCACCGTCATTCCCTTGTATGCTTGCGCTGTAGAAAATTCCAACACTTCTTTTCGACAGTTCAAGCTCGAGATCGACTACTTTTGCCCAACACAAAAAGTGGTTGGTTGGTTGTATTCAGATTATCTGGCGCCGTCAGCAACACGAGGGCTATAATGCGCCGAAACATTATCATTAGACAAGCCAACATACATTTACAAACACCCATGCCTAACACGGGACTCGAACCCGCAACCTCGCGGTCTAGAAGCTAGCACTCTAACCACTATACCGTTTGGTCGGCTCATAAAAAGTGGACCATTCCTTTATAGCAGTGATTCTCAACCTTTTTTTTGTCGCGGCACACTTTTAACGATTTCAAAATTTGGCGGCACACAAAGAAAAAGATAAGTTTAAAAGCTGTTTACTTTACCTATACCTATAATACTACCCATAACACACTGTAATACACCTATTATACACTGTGTAAAATAGTTTTTGATAATAATTTGGAATGTAAAATAAAATAATATAATATGTACTAACAGAAATTAATGGATTAATTACAAGTATACATTTCTAAAATTTGGCGGCACATTTTAAGAATTTGGCGGCACATTTTAAGAATTTGGCGGCACACAAAAGTGCCGCGGCACAGTGGTTGAGAATCACTGCCTTATAGAATTGCACTAAATTGATACCCCTGCAGGAGAAAGACCCCCCCCCCCCCCCAAAAAAAAAAAAAAAAAAAAAAAAAAAAAACATAGGAAGTGAAGGACCTCGTTACAAGCTTTAATCTATGTTCTTTTCAAGGTCTCCGAGAAAGGGGTCGTTCATCCCTCAAGAATTGCGTCCCCGCGGATAGACTTCAAGGTCATTATGATGGGGTCTTTGAGAGGAGGGATAGACGGGAGTGTGTGTTTATTGAAATGGTTGCGATTGATTGACATTTTCTATTGCTCCACGTACAATAATTAATATTGTGAGGTTAATAACTGCTTTCATTAGTCTTGCATTTTTTAAATATTTTACAGAAATTCCATAACATTATCAAGTATATATAAATGGGATCAGGGTCCCAAAAAGTGAGGGGCCCCGGGCCCCCCCCTGGCCCCCTGCACCAGCCGCCACTGCGTTCATGTTAATAACCGTTCAGAAGGTCATTTTGAAAAACATATCAACGGAAGATATGAAAAATGTGATGCGCAAAAAGAGCAGTGTATATATTGTTGCGTTGGATGGGTTCGAAAGATTTGAAGCTAAAGCAGATCAAAACTTACAGAAATTTATTCCAATATCACTCTTCACAGATTCTCTTACAACTCCAGAACTTCTCGTTCTAGTAGACACATACAGTTCTTTTCACAACAATAAAGCACAAAACAGCAGTTAAAAACTTGACAACACAACTGCTAAATCGCCGCAAAAGACAATACAATACAGATCACTTTAGAACTACTCGAAATGTTCACTGAGTCTCAGTAATTCCAGTCAACTAACTGATTCAACTAACTCTAGTCAACAACTGACTAACCCAGCTGACTAACTCACTCCCCCGCTCGCTTGGCCGGCTTATATAAGAATCAAATCTTCTTGAAATTTCTAGAGGTAGATATTTGGAGAACTTTCCAGATCGTAGTCGAAAAGTCCTATACATGTACATGGGGACCGAAAATGTCGCCAAATGGTCGCCAAGTTTGGCGATATTTGGCGATTTCTCGCCAAATTTGGCGACAAAAATTAGTCATTAAAACTGGTTCTATCTCGCCAATTTGGCGAGATTGCCATTACCATTATGTTAAATGCCCTGCTCCTTGTAAAACTCGCTTCCCAGCGTTATCTCTGTAAAACTAGTTATCAAGCGTTTAGATCCATATTGCCGGGAAGCCAACTTAAGACGAACTATTGCACTGCCTTATGCAAAATGTAGATAAATTTTCCTATTTATAAAATTAACACTACGAAATATTTACAAATATACAAAAATTCGTAACATTATGAATGTTTCTTTTTTTTTTTTCTTTTTTTTTTTTTTTTTAAATTTAAGTTCGTGTATAATATATCTTTCCAAAAAAACAACTAGACTTTGTAAAAAAAAAAAACGCCAAGTCAGCCAGAAAAAGTTATGAATTCTAATATTTGTCGCCAAGCGACCGCGTTTAGTTTCTTTTGGGTACTTGTACACAATGTACGTATGGGGCACTTGTACAGTAAGCAAAAAAAAAATCAGAGCGATGACTATATCTTGTGCTCTAATTATTGAAATAAAAAACATGAGGTACCGTTGTAATCGCGGAAGGTTTTTAATAATTGCATATAATTTTTTATTTTGTCATGAGGGGTCATCTACGTATTAAAACAGAACCAAACTTTAAAAAGTTCAATGGCAACCTCATAATATTATCCCATATTTGGATTAAGCATCCAAAAAAAATTCGAAATACAAATATTCGTAATTTTCCAATGAATGGTTTGTAATTTAAATGATAAAAAGAAAATGATAAATTAATGCTAAATAAAAAAGTTGTTTTTTTAGTCATAAATACTTAAATAATTAATATATTTCAGTAATTCTTGTTTCAAAAGATAGTTTGTAAATGGCCAAAAATAAATAGCAATCAACTTTTGCAACAGTTTTTTTTTTTTTTTTTTAATAATTAATTATTAATTAATAAAACAATTTTTTTTTAAAAATTGAATAGAAACATATAATTTTTTTTTTTTTTTTTTTTTTTTTGCTTTCATTAGATTTACCATAGTCTAACCCTCCTTTCCCCCCCCCCCCCCTCTTCACCCACACACACACAATTTTTTCTTTCCTTTTTGACTTTTAGTTCTTGATTTTTTAGCAAAAATGTAAAAAAACGCTCACTTTAAGGGACCATATAGTAGACGATATTTGAAAACAATTAAAGATTAATTCAAGGTAAACTAGAGGTGTGGAAAATCGCACAACGTTCAATTACACTATAATATTGGTCATTACATTAAAATTTGATATGGTGTTGTTTACCGTTTTCGGCAACAATTTTTATGTAGGCAAAAAAAGAAAAGAAAAAATTGGCGATGCTATTTACACATCACAGTGTCCTTTCTTGGGCATGAAACAAGAAAAAAATTCAATAGTTGTTGGGTGATGCTCAAGGACAGAGAGCTCTGTGTTAAACGCACTCGTTTTTCAACTTCATACGCTTGTATCGCATTTCTACGGGAATTTCAGAGGTGGGAAGGACCTTAAAAGGCATTAGCACGGACATTTTAATCAAAATCGTTAGAGCCGTTTTTTAGCAATTATTGAACTACATACTATCTTCATGATTTCCACCTTAGGCGCATGCCCGATTTTGACGAAAACCAGTTCTGGATATGATGAAATTTATGAATACATCAGAAAGGCGTAAAAACACACATACTAAACAATTACTACACAGATAAAAACCTTACGTAAAAAGCATAGCGAATGGCCATGTGGATGGGATTGAATTTACATAAAACGTTTCATCAATATCAGATTATGTAGATATTTACCAAATTTGTATTCTTACGCAAAGTTCCATTAAGTTGAAAAATATACGCAGAGTTTTAAAAATAAGTTTTATTAATTAGTTTTAAAAAAATTTAAATCATTCAGCTAATCTTCATTAGACTAGTAAAAGGTATAAAAATAAGCGTGACCTAACTAATATAAAATATGCTAATGTTGTCAGATAATACTGTAGTAACTTAAAAAATTTGTATGAAAGACAATAATTATATCAAAATATATATATGCAAAATCAAAAACAATTTTTTATTGTTTGTTAAAAGTTAGTTCGTAACTTTTCTGAAAGTTATTAACAAAGTTTATAAGGTGCGAGACTGTTACATGCAAATTTTAGTGCTATTTCAAAAGAGATAGACATGGATGTTAGGAATTTGAAAAATGCCTCATCAGCTTGAAGCTGCCACGAAAGAGAGAATACTTGCATTATACCAAGCTGGACGTTTTATAGGTGCAATTTCGACTTTGTTGAATGTGAGCCAATCAACAGCACATCGATGGATTTCAAGGAAAGCATCTTTGTTTTTAATACCAGTTACATACTAGATTTTAATTATTTTAAACTCATCCATAGTTGGTCAATGCATTTGATGTTGGCACTAAATAGTGCGACATTCCTGGCGGGGAAACGTTTTATAACACATTTCGAACCACAACATTTCGGATCACGATGGCACTATTCATGCAGCTTTGGTTTTTACTTAATATATATTTTCTTTATGCTTCACAAATCACGTTAATGGTCTTAGTTTGAATTGCACTTTTTTTGGTTGGTTGTTTTCAGATTATCTGGCACCGTCAGCAACACGAGGGCTATGCTGCGCCAAAACATTCGTCATTAGACAAGCCAACATACATTTACTAACACCCATGCCTAATACGGGACTCGAACCCGCAACCTCGCGGTCTAGAAGCCAGCACGCTAACCACTATACCGTTTGGTCGGCTGCACTTTTTTTAAAAACATTTTTGACGAAAGTATTTCATAGAATTTCAAGTTCTCAATTTATTAAAAAAGGGTTATTTGTATTTGGAAGATAAATTTTGTAAATCAAATCTTAAAGCTATCTTTACAATTTTTTAAATGGCTCAAAAAGTTTTTATACTAGTCCTTTTTTCATTCACCGTTTTCCTTCAATTTAGAAAATAAGAATAATATTTGTAAATTGAGCAAAAGATGAATATTCGAAATCCATTTACCTGTTTTAATCCGTCATTATCCGAGCTCAAATTCCCAACTTCCTGGATCATTTCTGGGGCATACAGACCCTCTTACGCATTAATTCTTACAAAAGGCCCTTTCTCTAATCAATCTGAGAGGAATAAAAAAAGAATGGTCTGAATATATTAAAGCGTTCAAGATGTAGGCAAGGCTAAAACTCCCAAGCATTGGGATCATTTCCAGGGCATACAGACCCTCCTACCCATCAAATCATGTAGAAACGCACTTCCTCTAATCAAGCTAAGAAGAATAAAAAAAAAAAATGGTCAAAATTTATCAAATAGTTTTGGCTGTAGGCCTGGCTAAAATTTTGGTCGGAACCAGAAGAATCAAGAAGGATTTTTTTACCATGTTCCCTTGTTCAATGTTAACAATTATGTTGTTATTTTTCGTCTACTCACCCGGGGCAACACGATGGCAAAAAAGTCAGGGCTCTAGCTATAATAGAAACTGAGCTATGAGGGGTTGAAAACGGGCCTGAGCTCTGTCAACATAATATACACTTGCATGTCTGCCACTTTGTTATCGGACCTGGCGGCGGAACACTGCCGCGTTCCGAGATTATAATTAACAAAATGAATCATAAATTTGGATACTTTGTGATAAACTGTTTTAATTAAAATTAAACTTTAAACTGCATAGAAAATCGCCTAATGTTCCGAAAATTTCCCCAAGGCATCTACTTCATGGATAACTTATGCGTAATTGTTTAAAAAGGGGGAAAGAATGATTGCATGTGAAAAACCGTCCCCTTAGCCAAAGTCCGCTAATGCAGCTTTTGGTTGAATCAACATGGCCGACGCCTCGCTAGTCGCTACTGTGGAGTGAGATAGGACACGCGTCCTCCTATTTCTACCTCCATGGGGCCAGCAGTTTCCCTGCCTACCCTCAATTAACCATGAGTTTTATGAAAAGTATTGACACACTTATTTTTTAGAAGGTGGTTCTGAAAGCACTAATTGAGCACTGAATGTTGGCGAATGTTAAAAAATTAGAGTGTTTGTTTGCCGGGCGTTTCGTTGACCCCGTCCACACACTTCTTTATATATCTTGGTAAATATTGATACACTAATTTTTGTAAAAAGTGAACTTTTAAAGCAGTAATTGATCCTTAAATGTAGTACAATTTGTGTGTTTGTGGGCTGGGCCAATGAAACGCACCTGGAACTTGGAATATAAAATAGTCCAGCCATTTTAGGGCCAAAAATAGCCGAACCTCTAACAAATTGCAACAAAAGGTTTTTTCATGTTTTTCGATTCAGAAAAATGTCCTGAACTATATATCAAAAGTCTAGAAAAATCTATTAGTGGCAGAAGGCCGCCATATTGAATTTTTGTCGTATTAGTAAAATGCCCATAATTAATGCTACAGAGCTCCGATTCTCTTCAAATATGTACCAAATGAAAAGCTTTTTAATGTCTAACCTTATCAACTAGAAACATATCCTATTTAAATTGCTTTTTGTTAGTAATAGCATTAAAAATACTTTTATTGCTTGTTTTGATTGTAGTACAGTCATTTTAGAGCTAAAAAGGGCCAGCATTAAATAAATTGCAAGAAAAGGTTTTTTTAGATTCAGAAAAATGTCCTGAACGACGCATCAAAAGTCTACAAAAATCTAAGTAACCTAAGCCCGCCATATCGACCATTGGTCGCCATCTTGAATTTCTGCGTAATAGTAAAATGCCCATAATTAATGCTACAGAGCTCCGATTTCCTTCATATATGTACCAAATGAAAGAGTTTTTAATGTTTAACCTTATAAACTAGAAACATGTCCTATTTAAAAAACTTTTTGATAGCAATTGTTTTAAAAATAATTTTATTTACTGGTTTCGATTACTTATTGAATGACAAATATATTACTTTTATAAACAATTTGAGTGAAACCACAAAATTTATTGATTTTATAAAATTTTTAAACATGGAAGTCAAAAACTACTTATACCAACTTTAATATTTAAAAATAGAAGCAGTTTGATGCACTTTATACCAAAAAAAGAGGTAATGATATGACATAAAAGAAAATTGTCATTCGATTTTTTGCAATTATTTCAACTAAACACCTAGGAAATAGTTTAAAGGATTTAGCCCGAATACTTGATGATTTACATAAAGAGGGGAAATTTTTGAGATGCATTGATCATCATATGACACAATTTGGCTTAAAGTGAATTTTTAAACGAGTTTTGCAGCCATACAGTAGTCTATATGCTTAGTAAGATGGCAGTAGCACAAATTAGAAGAGGACATATATTTTAAAGCTTGGCGTCCACTATCGATGAGTAGAGCAGAGCGGAGTGGATTAGAGCCAATTACAAGTCTGTCAACATCCATTGCAGCACGAGCCTCGTGCTACAGTAGACGCTGGCAGCCTTGTAATTGGCTCTAGTCCACTCCGCTCTGCTCTGCTCAACGATTGTGGACGCCAAGCTGTAAATGTGCTGCCTTGAATACATTAGCAATTACAGAGGCTTTGGAAGTATCACTGCCACTTCAATAGACTATTTTCACCAATTAAAAACAAGCAAACAGGTAATGAGTTTCTACTGAATACAACACAATTCCTTAAATGTGATTAACCTTATATTACCTTAGATATAATTACTGCTAGAGAAAAAATATGCATGAGAAAATATTGTCTTGAATTGGTATAATGATTTTTGATACGCGGCAGTGTTCCGCCGCCAAGTCCACTAACAAAGCGGCAGACATACAAGTGTTGATAGAGCTTAGGGCCGCTTTCGACTGCTCACAGCTAGAACCCTGATTTTTTTGCCATTGTATTGTCCTGGGTGAGTAGACGAAAAATAACAACATAATTGTTAACATTGAACAAGGGAACATGGTAAAAAAAAAGCCTTTGAAAATCGCCGAAGTCACGAGAATTCTGTTCTTCTGATTCTTCAGTTTCTGAGCAAAACTTTAGCCCCCTGGTCTACAGCCAAAACTATTTGATGAATTTTGACCATTTTTATTATTATTATTCTCAGCTTGATTAGAGGAAGTGCCTTTTGTATGAATTAATGCGTAAGAGGGTCTGTACCCCCCTCCCCCCAGAAATTGTTGGTTGTTTTCAGATTATTTGGCACCGTTAGCAACTCGAGGGCTATAATGTGCCGAAACATTCGTTCCAACATACATTTACAAACACCCATGCCTTACACGGGACTCGAACCCGCAACCTCGCGGTCTAGAAGCTAGCACGCTAACCACTATACCATTTGATTGCCCCCCCCCCCCCCACCCCCCAGAAATGATCCCGAAAGTTGGGAATTTTAGCCCTGATAATCACTGATTAAAACAGGTCAATGGATTTCGAATATTCATCTTTAGCTCAATTTTAAGAATTGACTTTGATACTTTAAGTTAAACTTTTTAAACAGTGTAATTAGAAAAAGGTAAAAATTACGTATTGCAAAAAACATATTGCAAATTTCGCAATTTTGGCTTTTTTTTTTTTTTTTTTTTTTTTTCATTGTAATAATTATATCCAAAAATATCCCCAAACTGGCAATTTTTATTTATTTTTTTAAATATTGAAAATAAGAAAACAAAAATAGTAAATTACACTGAACCATGTCAAATTTAAATGCTTTGACCAGTACTAAAGTGTAATTGAAAGTTTTGCGATGTACCACACTCCTAATCTTTGAAATTTTATTATCAAGTGTATCGTTGTTGCGTATTACATATGTTGTGAAGAGATTACTCAAAGAGACATTAGTCATGCGGTGGAAAAGAGGCAAGGTTATACTGTCTTGGTTAAAACCGAATTTATGTGAATAAAATGCAACTAAGCAGTTGGAAAAAAAAAAAAAAAAAATTTGACCTAATATGTGAGTAACTGAAAATCTTGGCAAATTTTTAAAGGATGGTCAATTAATGAGAAAGATTAATGGAAAGCAGGTTTCGACTGCAGTTAAAAACAACTAGAAGTCGAACAAAAACCCGCAAAGTCAGCCAGAAAAAGTTATGAAATCTAATGTTTGCCGCCAAGCGGTGGCCGCTTTTAGTTTCTTTGAGGTACTTGTACACAATGTACCAATGGGGTACTTGTACATTGGCAATCAGAACTTGACACGCAAGAGTTTTTATTAAATTGATCTCAATTCAGTGCAAAGTAGCTGAAGCAAATGAAATGAGATTAATCCGAAATAACTCTAGCCAGTCAAGTTCTGATTGCCTAATATGTACAAGTACCCCAAAGAAACTAAACTAGGCCGCTTGGTGGCAAACATTAGATTTCATAACTTTTTCTGGCTGACTTGGCGGGGGTTTTTTACAAGTCTAGTTGTTTTTTTGGAAGATTATATATTACTTGATGCAAGTAGTAAAATTGACTCTTTGTGAACGAGTTAATTAGTTGAGCTATTAGATTCTGGATTAAGTGTGTAAAAATGGTTGACGTTTAAATAAGTATTTCCAAGCAAAATGCTATGGGAAATAGAATCTGCATTTACTAACTCTGAAAAAAATTTCAAACTTGATACAAGTCATAAACAAAATTGTACCTCATATAGGTCGATAATTCTCACCATCCAATTGTGTACAAATTCTTTCAAAACGATCTACTTGGTTTTCGTCATAGTAATGAGAATAGGGAAATTCTTGCCATTGGCTTTGTTGTATTGAACCGACACTAATGAATTAAACCATTATATTGAAACGACATTAAGAACCATCACAGGAACAGAACGATTAACTAAAAGAACAGGTATACCAAAAGTGCAGCGACGAGTTGGGTTTAAATCTATGATTCCATGCACAGATGTTAATAATGCCATATATGTATTGATTAGTGTCATGTGACACACTCGTTAACAAATACAAAGCAGTTTCGTACATCAGGTAAAGAAAAGAACTGAAAATATTCAAAGAAAAGCATGACTTTTTAAATAAAAAGAACCCTTTCACTCTTGATCCACTTTTGTGCAGTTAGACATCAGCTCTTATATTTATAAAAGGCCAAAATATTTGGTAGCTCTATTCATCGAAAAAGATTTCACAGGCTATAACAGTGGAAAAGAAGAAACTTCTGAACGCTATAAGATTTTATATGCCCAGCATGGTTGAAAGACAACTGCATCATTGGATTACCTATGATACAAACGCTTTAATGAAATGTCATCTAACAAAAACACAGCCATGTATTTGTATGGTAACTCAAAAATAGCCACTTCCTCTTACAGCAGCTACTGTTAAATAACAAAACTTTTTTATGACTCGTTTAACCTAAAATCTACTTGTACCTCATGACTGGTTTAGACATTACAAAGAGATCAACTTATACCCATAATGACTGACATCCAATCAGCACCATTCCAAGTCTTGGGTGTTTCTAGAAGCAAATACAAGATTAATTGCACTGCTTTAAGGTTCAATTAAAAAAAACTGTGGAAAAAAAGTTGTCAATTGAAAGAATTGTGAAAAATTTGTTGAATGAAAAGATTTTCTTTATATTACCATTACATATTTTGGTTATAAATTGCATCAAACTACTATTTTTAAATATCTAAGTTGGTGGTATGAGTAGTTTTTGATTGTATGGTACGATTATAATTTAATGGTATTATTAAATAAAAAATTAATGTAATATATTTTGTTTTTATTCAAATTGTTTTTAAAAGAAATTTTATATTTATGATAAATAATAGAAAAAGAAAACTTTAAATTTATGATTTAAAAAGCAATCAAAAATACTTTTTAATTCTATTACAGTGAAATAGTTGATTAAACAGGGAGTATTTCTAGTTGATAAGGTTAAGCATTAAAAAACCTTTCATTTGATACATATTTGAAGGAAATCGGAGCCCTGTAGCATTAATTTTAGACATTTTACTATTACAAGAGAAATTCAAGACGGCGGCCAGTGGACAATACGGCGGGCTTCCGTTACTTTGTTTTTTTATATATATACTTTTGATATGTTGTTCAGGACATTTTTCTGAGTCTAAAAAACCTTTAGTTGCAATTTATTTGATGTTTGGCTTTTTTCAGCTCTAAAATTACTGGACTGTAATCAAAACAAGCAAATAAAAGAATTTTTAATGCTATTACCATCAAAAGTTATTTAAATAAGATGTGTTTCTAGTTTATAAATTAAGCTTTGAAAACCTTTTTATTTGGTACATATTTAAAGGAAATAGTAGTCCTGTAGCATTAATTATTGGCATTTTACTATTGCTACAGAAATTCAAGATGGCGCCCTTCCGCAACTTAAATATTTCCAAGATTTTTGATATGTTGTTCAGGACATTTTTATGAGTCTAAAAAACCTTTTGTTGCAATTTGTTTGATGTTTTCATCTAAGGTGACTGGACAAAAACTGCTCCACCAATAAAAGATACATCCAAACCGGTAGAAGGGGATGATAGGAAAATTAAATTTAGGATACCTAAAAATATTTGAAGAAAAATTGCAATCTAAAATTAATGACCCAAAATGAAAACAAAGACTTTAATTGCCCTTATATAAGGGCCTATTAAAATAAGTAGTTCTTGGGGACTTTCATGGACAGTGCGAACCCTACATAAACTCTTAGAGAAAATCTGTGCATACTCGAACTTATGAGCTAAGAAAAGAATAAAGTCAAAATTTCATTTTGAGTTTTACTAAAATTAAATTCTTGTACATTTTTTAATAACAAGTTTGTATAGTGAAAAATACAGAGTAATACTTATTACAAAAATGGAGATGCATACATAAAGAATGAGATAAATGAATTTGTATACATGAATACAACTAAACAAATAAAAACAAATACAGCAAGAAGAAAAAAATTAAAATTACACTAAGTATATAAGTAAGGGTGAAAACTTGGCAAAAATACAACTCATTTTAACACTGACCATTTGACCAGTTAAATAATATTCCAATTTTATATTTAATTGAAATAACATAAAAGTTTTTGGTTAACAAAAAATAAATCAATAGGATAATAATAAATCCATGTTCATACCACCTTTTAATAATATGAATTGAGGTAGGTAAAAATAGCTGGCTTAATATTTAACATACTACAATCGAGACTTTATTATTAAAACTTACATTTACTTTATCCATAAACATAACAAGTGCTTTTTCTCTTGCAATCAATTGTTGCTGTTATGTATATATATTTAAAATAAATTATGTACTTATTCATTTTGAAAATCCAAACAAAAGAATGCTAAATGACTAGATGTCATCAAATTCAATAATGCATAAATACAAGGTTCATCAGCATTGAAATCAAAATCCGATCAAGCTGCATTATTTTGTACTTTGCTCTGAACAGGTTTTAATATACGAATATAAAAGTAATTTTAAAAGTTTACTTATTAATGATACTGATATTTAGTTTTAGACTTTGGTATAGAAATTCTTTAATCAATAATTGTATCAATTTATAATTTAAAACTTAATTGAAGGACTCAACTTAAAGTGATACAGTACACTTCGCTATTGTTCATTAGAGCTTGAGTATATAGTAGAAATATTCAACCAAGTGAAAGCACTTTCAACAAATGAAGTAAGGCACAGAATCAAAATGCTTCCACGAATCAATAACAAAAACTTCAGGACAAATATATAAGAGAACAGCACTCAGACCGCTAAAAAATCAAGACAACTAGGGAAAAAACTTTTGTTTTCAATTTTAAGGGTAGGAAATAAAGTAATTTGATAGTTCAAGGTGGCCACAAAATTCAGGAAAAAAAGTTTAAAGATATATATATATCTAAGAAATTCCTTGAATATATGGTAAACTTTTTTTAAGTTTTGACGTTAATCAAAAGTTTAAATTATTCAGCAACATTAAACTTCTTACGATTACCACAATTCTCTGGGTAAATGTAAATGCCGCCAAAAGACGGGAAGACATGCTTTATATAATAAAAAAAATTCCCTGATTTTCGTGAAATTCTAAAAAGTTCCCTGACATTTCCCTGATATTTTTCCAGAATCAGAAAGCTCTCTGACATTTCCCCGATTTCCAGATTCTGTGGCCTCTCTGTAGTTCACAAAAAAAAATTAAAACATTTTTAAAAAGGGCCTAATTTTGCCCTAAAACATGCCTGTGTATAAGTATGGCATATATACATTACAAAATTTTACCATAAAGCTATATTAATTTGTACTAAATTGGAGGAAAAAAATCCAATATTTTACAAGACAATGTACACAAACTAACACATTCACTTCGCTCTTACCACATATAAAATAAAATATAAAACATAATAAAATCAGATATAAAAAAAAGTACTCTAAAATCTTTTTAATAATTTTATACTTAGGAGGAATAAAATTGACTACATCAAGGGCTGCTGCTTTTGCTCGTAACTCTTTTTAAATTTAACCATTAGGGTATTGTGATTTTTATTTAATAAAATGATTTTTAATTAGAGATAATACCAACTTGTATGAATTACAATTAAGGTAATTAAAGAATAAACAAAACGAAGTTTGTAACTTATACTTTAAAGATTAGCTGAAAAATATTATAATCTAAATCAACAAGAACTTTTTTTAATATAAAAAAGATTAAATAAATCTAAAATCTTATTGTTTAACTTTTTGTATGTGATAAAAGGAACAAAGTAAGAAATTTTGCTGTGTAAGAGGTATCGCAACACAGATACTTCCTCATGTAGCCAAATACTTATTTTAGTCATATTAACTGCTGAAATATTGTGCTGTGAAGCATATGAATTTCAGCAAAGTAACAGCAGCAATTTAAGATCATTAAAAAAAATTTAATGGAAAACAACTAGGAATTTGTTTTTTATTTATTACACTTCAACAATTTTTTATGAGCTAGATTATAAAAGCTTTTTTAAAAACTAATAATAAAAAAACATTAGTTATTTTCATTTCAAATTTTGTTATTGATCTTTTATCACTATTATATCTGGTGTAAAAAGTTGTAAGCTTTAAAACAATACTTCAGCAAAATTATAGCCAAAAAAAAAAAGCGTTAGGAAAAGAACAATCTGATACTTCTTATTGAACATTTTTACATGAAACATAACTAAAACCAATAACTTTAAATGAAAACTTTCACAAACAAAAACAATTCTTGTTCAACATAAAAAAAAAAACTTTTAAAGCTCAGAACTGTAGATCATGATTTGAAAATTTTACAATGAAAATCCTTTCAAAGAATTGAATGAGCATTAATAACTAGTGCGGCAAAACCTAACAAAACAATTTCAACATCCCCTTTCACAGTGGTGACAAATATCACAGCAAATTTTCTGCATCACATCACACTTTTTTTGGCAACAATTATAACGTTAAAGTAGTCTTTAAAAAAGGCCCATTCAAAACAGGAACAATATATGGAAATGAGGATTTTCCTTGAGCAAATTTTCATGTTAAGTCAAC
Organism: Linyphia triangularis; assembly: GCA_963978545.1. Lineage (NCBI taxonomy): Eukaryota > Metazoa > Arthropoda > Arachnida > Araneae > Linyphiidae > Linyphia > Linyphia triangularis. The sequence goes on from OZ021729.1 coordinate 77,340,955, forward strand.
ATTCTTCAAAATCAAACACAAAATGGAAAATTAAAAATAAGAAAAAAGAAATCAAATTCAGACAATGCAAATACTACTTAAAATATTTTTAGAAGACCTCCACCCTTAAATGAATACACGAGGTAGTCCAACAGAAAAATGAAGCGCAAGTATAAAAGTACAAAAATGTTTTGGTATAAAAATGCAGTAAGTAAATGCGCAAAATGAAATCATTGTTTCATGGTCCCTGCTCCTTGATCTTCATCCTGGGATCTCTCGTCCTCGGAACTGCTGCTTCGCAACCTAAATAATTTAGAAAATAAAATTTCAATGTTTGAGTAATAATTCTAAACTAATTGGATTACCAAGAGGCACTTGTTTACAAGTTTCTATAGTGGAGCACCAAGTCTCAATACCAAGCATGCATAGGGTGACATCAAAATTCAGGAAAAAAAGTTCTCTGATAACTCCCTGATTTACTTCATAGATTTCTAAAATATTCCCTGGTTTTACATCAAACTTGTTTTCAAATTTCGCTAACTTTTTCAGGTGTATAGACACTCTGATCAAATAGAACATGTATGCTAAAGAGACGATATGCCAATTTTTTTTAAATAGTTATGGTGGTATTGAAAAGTTTAAATTATTCCATAACAGTAAATAAATTGCAAGTATTTTTTTTTAACTATATATTATTAATATGCTCTTAGTACCTGTTATTTCATAAAAAATCATTTAATGTGGTAACAGACATTTTAGGTAGTATTATTAAAAAAACTGCTGACCAAGTCAGAGCCCCCTAACCCCTCTTCATGAAAGTACTTATACTGTGCGTTCCGCCGGACTAAGCAAAAAGAAATTACATACTGCGAACACCTTTTTCAATACAACTCAAGAAAAGCTTTAAGCCACTCCACAATGGGTTAGTTAGTGGCTGAAAGCAGATGATTGAACAACTTGTACACTTCTACAGATATTGAAAATATTGGTCTCATCTTGACAAATTCAATTAAATTGGACAAAGTAAAAAAGGGAACACAATAACCCTAGAGACTCGTTGAAATACTCCTGAGCTAAGACACTTCAAAGCTATTGGAGACTTGTTTTGGTGAGGATTGGTGAATCTTCTCAAATTTAGGTTTTCATTGACAACATTTCTTGAATCGTTGAACCCCTGATGCAATATCCAAGTAGTCAGATATCCAAAGGAAAACAATACTGAAAATATATTATATCCCCCCCCCCCTTTTTTTTTATCAGTTTCGATAGCTTTCATAATAAAGAATTATTTTTTTCTTTTAATTTTCAATGGTCTACCTTTGTAATATGCAATGAAGACGACAAAGTTTTAAAAATATCCAGTTATTCAGAAAACATCTATGTGTTTCATTATTGGTTGTTTTCAGATTATCTGGCGCCGTCAGCAACACGAGGGCTATAATGCGCCGAAACATTCGTCATTTGACAAGCCAACATACATTTACAAACATCCATGCCTTACACAGGACTCGAACCTGCAAACTCGCGGTCTAGAAGCTAGCACGCTAACCACTATACCGTTTGATCGGCGTTTCATTATTGAAATCCATTAAGGAAACTTCATAAGATTAAGGTTAATCTAAGAAACATTCCAAACAAGTTAGTCGTAAGTTACTATCTCGAAAAATATAGTACCTTCCATTTCTTCATAAAACTTTATTTTGTTACTAATAACAGCCCACTCAAATCACAAAATGAAAATTAATGACTTTTAAAGACATAAATAATTTTTTTAAAGGACCTTTGAAAATTTGTTAACAGGCATCATGTTTATATCAGGGATGAGTTTGGTAAAAAATCAAAAAGCTGAAAACAAAACTCCAAACGTTTTATGCGTAAAACACATTTTAATATATACTTAAAAAAATTGTGGTTTTCCATGTGCGTTTATAACACTGCCCCTTCTCTGTCTGTCCGTAAGAAAAATGGTTAAAAATAGAGGCACCTAGATGTATGGATACACTTTGTGCTGTCATCAGGCATGGTATAGCTTCAAAAATTTAAAAAAAAAAAAAAAAAAAAAAAAACCTTTAAAAGCGACGGAATCCGGCAAAAACTTCAAATTTTCAACAAGTCAAACAACTTTAAGCAACTATACTATATTGACAAACAGGCCAAATATAATTAAACCTAGTTTTCTAAATTTTTAAGCTACATTTTAAGTACTAAAATCTTTACATTTAAATTTTTATTCCTACCGTTTAGCTTGTTCAATAAAATAAAAAGCAATAAATAATTTTACATACAATTGCAGTTAAAATAACAACTTTAAACACAGCTTCTTTAGAAATTTTTTAATCGGGACTAATTTTCAGAATATTTTTATACAAAATGATATAAAAATTTTAGTATAGATTCACATGAAACGGCGAAATCGATCCTTAAACAGGCACTAATCACGGATATAGCGGCTATCGCATTTACGGAAGTCTAGGTGAATGGCTACAAAACGGTGTTGAAAATCTCGGTAATAGCCGGTATTGTATCAGAGTAAACCTCGGCGAAAATGACCAACATTCTAACGAAAGCAATAGCGTTTGCAAAACAGGCGAAAATCTAAATATCAGCTGAAATGAAAATCGCAACAACGTGCGTATCGGCGATAGCGACCACGATATCTGCCTAAATTTCGGTAATATCAACATTTTCTTTGTAATACTAGAGCAAATTTCGGTAATATCGGATGTTATCAAAGTACGGCATTCTACGAAAAAATAACTCTCACGCCAACTGAAATATCAAAGTTAGTACCTAATAACCCAACTCTCAACAATAACGCTATTGTATGGGCGTAACACTCGACGAAAATTACCATCACAAAATCTCGGCGACAGCGCAATTCCTCACGGTAATATCAACATTCTTTCGGTGTAAATATCAGATTTTACAACAGGGTAGCACACTCAAAGAAAATGCCCATCCCATAAACGTAAATATCAGCGTTAGCGCCGAAGATATCGGAACAATTCTCAGCAATAATGCTGTTATATCAGCGTAATACTCCGGGAAAATGGTCACCACAGCAACCTAAATCACAGCGATAACGCACGTCCTAGCCACACAAATCTCGTCAGTGGCGGACATTACATCAGCGTAACGCTTAACGAAAACAAGCAACACATACTATCGTAAATAAACGATAGTTCCATGGATGTCAGACTTGGAAGCAAGCACATTATTAGTATACGTTAATCGCGTGAAATCGTAAGAAGGAATTTACATTTTAAGCAGAGAAAAAAATGCAGTTGGAAGTATACAAAATGCGAGTTTGAGAGCCAATCTGACTAAAAAAATGCATTTCAGTGGATTTTTGTACTTGGAGCAGGAATAAGGCAGGAATGTGATGCGACCCCTGAGCGATAGGTTTCCCGATCTTTCGGAAGTGAAACTGCTTCGCGGTTCAGCCTTAGAAAAAAAGTTAGTTTTCCGTGGGATAGAAAAGCGGGAAAACACGGATTTTTTTCAGGAATTAGAAAAGCGGAACTTTCTTTGAAAAAGCGGAATTCTTTTTTTTCTAAAAAATTAAAAAAGCGGAATCCCGCCACATGGCGGAAGAAACTCATCCCTGTTATATATACATTTTTAAAAAAGTATATTCTGCCCAAAAAGTTACAAGTTGGCGCATGCGTAACGCAAATATGTCAAGAGAATTCCGATACAGCACGGATAAGTGTCGGTCACACAGGTATAGTAAGTCTGAGTTGTATTTTTATAAATTTTACAGTTGAGCACACAACATCAGCAAAAATTAAGGACTTTTAAGGACCTCCAAGTATTTTCAAGGATTTTAAGCCTCTCTAAGCATTTTCAAATACTTTCAAGGCCTTGAAAACAAGTTGAAAAATAATAAGCAGTTTTAATGACTGTGGGAACCTTGTTTATGTCATGCTCAGTCACATTTGATTCCTTTAAAATTGTCATTTATTACTGCAAACCCCATCTTTTTAAAAAAATTCATATTAATATGGTGTATAGTTTGAGAATTAACTCAGATTCATTAAAGTCCAACTTCTTGCAAAATACTCAATAGAAACTGGAAGACAGAAATTTTAAAGAATAAAGAAAGCTCAGCTCTGGCATATGAGACGGTCGTTTCGATACGACGATCAATACTTATATTAGCCCTATTGAAAAAATATAATGAGGAATCTTCTACGAACCAAGATGAATCTTATCACTTTTTATCTTGCATCAATTAATACTTTTATCCTTAGTTTCCATTTTTTTGACAACTACCTCCCTTTACTTTTATTTATTTAAATTTTTTTGTTAACCACTATTTAATATAGAAAAATACACCTTTGAAATTTTATTGGGATCAACTTGAAAATTCCAGATTTATAGGTACAATTTTTTCCATTATAAACTAATAGATACCATCAAGATCTTCACTTTCTTATTTTTTTTAATTAATGTAAGATATGAAGCTTTAACGTGTAAAAAAAAATTAGGGCCATTTTTAGAATATATTATCAATATTGATAAAGAATAAGAGTTATTCAAAAGCCATGGCAATTTTTTTTAATTAGTTCTTACAAAATTAAATAAAAAGTGTGATAAAGAGATATACTTACAAATTGAAGAAAACACTCAATTCTTCAGGAAGCCCACTCATTTTTTCATTAAAATGATAAAACCTTTTCATTGCTCCCAAGAACTTGTAACACTCAAAATCATTTGTCTGAAAGGAAGGAAGTACAATAACTCTGGTTTCATTTCATCAAAAATAAAAACATACTATTTTCAGTAACCTTCTTTTAAACTTGGATTTTGTGTACTGCAAGGAGCGCAGTGAGTTTTCTAAAAAAAAAATTCAGGATAATTCCTAAATCTTTTAGGGATACTTCCTAAATCTTTTATGGATAATTAAAAATCTTTTATGGATATTTTAAAATCCTTTAGGGATAATTTAAAATCTTTTAGGGATAATTTTTTAAAATTTAGTGATATTCCAAAAAAAAATTTAAGTTGAGCTACTAGGTTCCAAACATATATATATTCTTTTCAAAGTATGCTAGAATACCGGCAAAAAACTGCAAATTTTCGATTGCTTCAACTTTAAAACTTAAACTACCATGAGTTTTGGCTACAGTTTAAAAATTTTTGTCAATAATTAGGATTTCAATATTTAAAAATTCAGAAAAGATTTTCTCCTCTGGAGGAATATTAGGGTGGTTTTTTTTTTGGGGGGGGGGGGGCTCAAATGTCAGAGAATTTGAAGTTTTTATTTTTCTAAGAATTTATTGAAAAATGTAAGTGCCATTTTAGGGCAAATGCGATCCCTAGTATTGAGATTTCAACAAGGTAAAGAATTAAGCAGAAAATATTTTTAAAAATATGTCAGAAGCAATCTAAATCTTCAGACTTTGTACCTGTAACTTAGAATAAAAATGTCATGCCTAAAAATTATTACATTATACAGCAATTTTGAAATTGATTATCTAGATAGAAATGTGAAAATGAAGTCAGGAATCAGAAATCTAAATTAATAATTTAAGGAAATGGATCATTTTGTAAAACAGAGAGTTTATGTGTGTATGTATTAGAGATAGGGATACAAGTTTAAATTTCGAAAATGCTCAAAATAAGGTAAGGAATGATAAAAAGATGGTCTAATTTTAAAATGGGAAATTTACTTTAATCGTTATGGAGTATTAATTTTGATACAGCCCCTGTAGGAAAAAAGAGTGAATTGAAAATGTTACTGATGTCAAATCATATTAAAGCACAAAAAATAATACACCAACTACAAAAATGAAGCAAAATACAACATTTACTTAAAATACAACACTTAAATAACTTACTGTACTTTTAAAGAGATATAAAATGAGAGAATCTAAGACACTAATATAACAAATTATTTTAATTTTCAGAACAAATGCATTCATTCCCAAGAGTATGAATTTTTTTACATCTACGGTAGTAGTGTGACAGCAAAGTAGTTTATTAAAAAAAAAATACATATTTCTACTAAATGTTTAAAACATATTTCCAATATGTGAATTTACTTTTCTAAACTAAGATACACCAACTCGAACTTTTAAATCCTTATAATTGAATTCGGTTAATTTTAAAGATAATGCCAAATTCTTTTAAATTTGATTACAAGGGCTGTACATAAATGATAACTATGACACTTTTAAAATAAAAGTACATCCATAATTATCACACAATTCTATTTCTAGTATGATTTCTTACCGCACTTTGAGCATTTTTGCAACTTATACTGACGGCCAAAACAATATCAGTGGAAATAAACCCAGTTACAACCTTTTTGTAATATACTGTATTTAATAAAATTCTACAGCAGGATATACAGGAGGAAAATAATTCGAATTTCCCAGATATTTTCCATTAACAAATTGCTGGTTCCCTGTACTTTTATAATAATGCAAATTTAAAAAAATTTAAGGCACAAAAAAAAAAATTATATAAGTTTAGTACGAAATATGGTCTTTCCTGTCGTGATTGTTTACTTTGCATTGTATTCTCATACCTAAAATGAGGCTTTTTAGGAGGCCTAGTGGGTAAATTGCTCGTCCCACCTTTAGAACTGTTTTGAAAAGATGGAAAGTTCCCGATACACCAAATTTTTCCACAACGCGTCTCATGGAAGCGTCCCACATGTTTGATAAAATTTAAGCTAGAGGAGTGATATGGCTTGCATATACAAATGATGTTTGTATTTTTTAATTGCTTTTTTAAAGCAACAGTGATATAAAATATGCCATAAATATCAATAGACATGAGTTAGAAATCAATATTTCATCATTATCAGGCCTTGCAACAATTTTAATTTAGTCCCTAGGAAAAAAAGGGACCATTCTCTTATAAAAAAGGGACTTTTAGGGACCTTAATTTTTAAGAGCACCGATGTTATTAATAGTTCCCATCACTTTCAAAACTAAATATTATACACAATATTTTAAGTTTATAAGAAAATAAACATACACAATCTACTTTTTAAAACTATTCTAAATTAGCTAGTTCTTTAGAAAACACTGTAACAGCTCAATCTGTTTAAAAATTGCTACAAATAAACAACTAATGTATATTTACGGCATAATGACTATTTTCTTTTGAAATTAGCATCATTTTGTATAATGAAATATGATATCCTAATCAGATGCTGCTACATCTATAATAGGATTAAAAATACACAAGGATCCAAAATATAAGATTTAACACGTTATAATAGACAGTTATATTACATGGCATACATTACATAGTATTGCAGTAAACTGATTTACATTGGTTTCAGACTTTCTACAAAGAAATTTGCTATCATGCTTTTTTTTTTCTATTTTGCGTTCTAAACCAACAACAGATTTCTTCTTTTCTTTGCGCTTTCCACTGTTCTGCACAGCCCCTTCTAGCATAGCTTGAGCCACTTGTGCAGCTCCAAAATCATTTTTTACAATTGCTTTTTTAAGTTTATTATTGGCTTCCTGCAAAAGTTCATCGACAGCTACAGTTTGCATGTCCTCTGAGCCCCCTGGCTGCTTGCAATTGTGATTGCAAGTTGTGGATGTCCTTTTTGCTTTGCTCGAGAATCCGGAGCTTTTCCTTCTCGAGAGCTTTAGATTGCTCAGCAGCCACCCTTTCTTTTTCTGCAACTTCCACCTTTACCTTCTCCTTCTCAAGGTAATCTCTGTAGCTTCTGTACGCTACCCTTGCCGAATCAACCAATTCTTTGGTGATGGGTACAGGGTGAGGTTTGTTATCGTACATCTTTAAACCATTGGCTACATTTAAAATAGCATTCAGAGAACGTACTGACATGATTGGTTGTTTTCTTTATTTTCAGATTATCTGGCGCCGTCAGCAACATGAGGGCTATAATGAGCCGAAACATTCGTCCTTTGACAAGCCAATATACATTTACAAACACCCATGCCTGACACGGGACTCGAACCTGCAACCTCGCGGTCTAGAAGCTAGCACGCTAACCACTATACCGTTTGGTCGGCCGTACTGACATGGAAGAATCTTTTCTTTCAAGCCACTCACTTTGAAATTTGCACTTTCCCATTATTTTGAATTGTAACCTGAAAAAAAAGTGCACCTATTAGATGACTGAAAGCTACATTGCAACAGATTTGGCCGATATTCAAAAGAAATTAATTTATAGGTTTTTTTTTTTTTTTTTGGCAAATCTACCGTTTAATTTTATTCAAATGACACTTTGGTCATAGAAATTGGTTGAGTAGTTTAAAAGGAATGATTGACCCCCAAAAATCTTGCCAATCAATATATAGATTAGAAAATATTGAGGGCATATTTTCACTTTTAGTGAAAATTATTTTCTATAATTTTCACTATAATAAGAAAGGTTGGTAATTAATAAGAAGTCCCATTCATTTAAAACTACGATTCTTAACACATAAAATTCAACGTTTTAAATTAAATAAAAATATCATCTAGAGCAAAGACAAATAATTAAAAATCGAACTCAGTTCAGTTACCAAATCAAGTGGTTAGTATCGGAACTGCAAAAAATGTCAGCGGGGGGGGGGGGGGGATTAAAAATACGAACTCAATAATCAAAAATCCATTATTTGTACTTAGGACGAAAGTCGTTTTTTTCTTGTGTATCGGAATACAGAAACGATCTTCGTCATTTCAAAAATTGCGTCCACAACAGTTCAAAATTAATTCTGCAAAAATTATTCCAAATCCAATTAAATAAAAAAGCAGCCAAAAATAATGCAAGCCATATTTCAATCATTATTCTTTGTTGGAGTGTTCAAGAGTCGAATATATTATGCTTTCAACAATTCAATCACGTGGTTGGAATCGGAACAAATTTAAGTTCGGAAAAATTAAAAATAATAAATATATGAACACAATAATAATGAAATCTTTTAAATAAACTCAAGTTCTTAAGGTTGGTTGGTTGTTTTCAGATTATCTGGCGCCGTCAGCAACACGAGGGCTATAATGCGCCGAAACATTCGTCATTAGACAAGCCAACATACATTTACAAACACCCATGCCCGATACGGGACTCGAACCCGCAACCTCGCGGTCTAGAAGCTAGCACGCTAACCACTATACCGTTTGGTCGGCCTCAAGTTCTTAAGGCGTTGGGAATCACGTTTTTTTTTTTAATTGAACAATACGCAATCAATCACGTGATCAAGAAAACAAACTTTCTTTTTCAGTGCAACTAGTCCGCATATTAAAATTTCACAGCGTGCGTACACACCATATCATATACAAAATATAATAAATAGAACAAGATAAAATATAAATTAAAATATCTTACCTAAAAATAAACAGTACATCTAGAAAATCTTCTGCTAATAAATAACTTCAAAAATCACAGAGCTTCAAGCAAACCGCGAGATGTATCAATTAGAATCGGGATTCAGTGTCTACCTCTTCTATTCCACTGGCGCCAGATGGACGATACGATGGGCTTGTGTCTCCGTGACGTCACCGCAATCCCATTGGACGATGAGTTTCCACCCTCTAGCGGAAACTATTTCAACCGGAAATTTGAGAATTCGACACAATAAAACATCTTTTAAGCATTTTGGACGAAATAGGAAAAAAATGGACATTTTTCGTAAAAAGGGTACTTTTAGGGACTTTTTTTTAAAAAGGGACTTTTAGGAAAAAAAGGGACCAGTTGCGAGGCCTGCATTATAGACTTGCCTAGATCTACGTAACGTAATTACAGTAAAAAAATTTAGTTTAATTATTTTTTGCATCACTGGGAAGCTCAATACTGTAATCTAAGATATTGCAAAAGGCCAACACTTTTTAAAATCAGATAGTTTTTACTGAAAGGAATGTATTCAGTCTTGTGAGTAATATTGAACGTCAGATAATCTGCTGAAAGGTGGGAACAAAATATTATGGGGTAAACACCTATTCAAGATAACGATTTAATGGGAAATGAGCTTTGGTCTTGGTCTGCAGTATGTTAGATTGCTTTATAAAGTTTCCCAGTAATGCGAAAAAATTATTAAATTTGATGTTTTTACTATAATTACTTTACCTAGATCTAGGCAAGTCTGTATAAAATATTGATTTCTAACTCATATTTATTGATATTTATGGCATATTTTATGCCACTGTTGCTTTAGAAAAAGGATTAAAAAATATGAACATTGTTTCTATACGTAAGCCGAATCATTCCTCTAACCCAAATTTTATAAAACGTGTGGGACGCTTTCATGAAACAAGTTGTGGAAAAATTCGGTGTATTGGGAACTTTCCATCTCTTCAAAACAGTTTTTAAAATGGGACAAGCAGTTTAGGCACTATGCCTCATAAAAATCCTAATACTAGGCATGAGAATGCAGTGCAAAGTAAACATTGATGACAGGAAAGATCATCTCATACTAAAAGTCATTTCTGTGAGTTGTGTGATATTTAATAAGGATGCATCTGTAATGGAGCAGACTAATGATACTCCATTCTTTTGCATATGCCCCCACTATACACTTTGCATTTCATTTTGTGACTGTGTTGTTTTACTTATCGTTATGTTACATAAAGATATCTCTTTAATGTGAATTTCATGTGCCTATGCTGTTCCACTGAGAAGTTACTAAGGAAAAACCATCTTGTCCTTAAGTTTTGTCCACCAGTGTATACTTACTTTTAAGTCAGTTATTTAATTTGAGCATTGAGAAAAAACACTAAGCTTTTAGTTACTAAGTTCTATCATAATGTTTCAACTTCAGTTGGATAAAACTAACAATTGCTGATGGTCAAAATCTGACAATACACAGATTTTTATAAAATGTAGTCATTAATTTAGTAAATACATACCCCAATGGTAAATATTTTTCTTTTATCTTTAGATTCCTTTGTTGGCTTTAATTTTGATACAGATAGTTTTGGCATCATATCTACAAAAGAAAAGGGGGTTAAACATTAACACAAATTATTGTATAAATGAAACAATGTAAGCAAACCATTTATAATAAAATAACGTTAGTAAATTTTGATAGATCCTTCCATATTACACCTGACTTAATATTCAACACTTTTGCTTGATGGCATGTTTCTTCATAAGTTATACAACTCCAATTCAAAATATTAGATAAAAACAAAAAGAACTATTGGATTGTCTTGGAAAATACACGATATCTGTAAAAATAAACCAGGAGATGGACAGCAAAATTATTAAGTGTTCACAATAAGCTGACGTATGGCATATTGTTTACACATGTCTATAAAATTAATAGAGATTATAAATACATTTTTAATATGTTTAAAAAAATTTAAATATCTCCGAGACGATTCAAAATACAGTCAAATCCGGTTAAAATGATATCAATGGGGCAGTCAAAAAATTTTGCATTAACCATCCAAAAATATTTTGGTTTAATTTATGCAGTTTTACTAATAGCTATATGTGTATCGAATATTGCTGTTTTTACTACAGGTCTTCATTTTTGTGTGTCAGTTCACATCCTTTTTCCGATTTTTTAAAATTGTTGATAGGTCAGGATTGTGACGTCACAAAACCAGTTTATGGGCAAAATTGGCGCCGAAACTGGCTCAGGTTGGGTTTTGAATTTTGATTGCAGTATTACTTTGCTGTATACCAGAGTATGCCAAAATGCGTGAAATTTGTGTGACCACGCATTGGAAATCAATTTCACCATCTAGAATTAACCTCCATGCGTGAATGAGCACATCGGCACATTATGGTTACATTTTTTAAAATAATCCTCCCATTTTATAAAATCAGAAATTATTCTAGCCGTTTTTCAAAGGGCAGCGCTACCTCCTTGTCCTTTTCTTGGAAAACAGCGTCCATTTCTGAAAAAATGCACAAATTTTAATTTTCCAACATCACCTTTTCCGAATGCACATTCGTGTTCAAACGTGTCTCCCACAGACCAGTGACTGGTTGAAGTCATTGAATAATGGTTGCTGATACCACTTGCTTTATTAATAAATGGATTGTAGTGGAGCGTCTCACGATTTCCATAATTAATTTTGTATGTTCCTTAATTAAGTGCACAAAGTGAGACCGAAAAGTAAGGTGAGTGATGTCATAATAATCGCTGTATTATATATTTGCAGATAAATACAACACTGTCCTTCAAAGTAGTTCCCGCCATCTACAATACACATCTGACAACGTTCATACAAGTTCTTGAAACTTCTGAAAAAGTCCTCCTTTGAGACTGTCTTAAGTACCTTGGTAACAGCTGCTTGAATGTCTGAGATGCTTGAAAATCGGTTTCCCTTCAGTGCCAATTTCAGTTGTGGAAAGAGGGGGAATAAGGAGGGTGTAATACTGTAATACTAGTATTACACCCTCCTTATTCCCCATATCTAGCGCCAGCAAATTTTTTCCTCTCTCCGCGACTGAAATTGACACTGAAGGGGAACCAATTTTCAAGCATCTCAGACATTCAAGCTGCTGTTACCAAGGAACTTAAGACAGTCGCAAAGGAGGATTTTTTCAGAAGTTTCAAGAACTTGTATGAACGTTGTCAGAAGTGTATTGTAGACGGTGTTTTGAAGGGCAGTGATGTATTTATCTGCAAATATATAATACAATGATTATTATGACATCAGTCACCTTACTTTTCAGTCTCACCTTGTATTTCGCCAGCTGTTTACTATGCCTTCTCGTACAAAATAGAGAAAAAAGATAACCTCATGCATGAATTCATGAAAAATGTAGATTAACACTATGTCGTCTTCATATCTAATCGGGATTATTTATAGTTTCCCGGTAAGACTGGTTCAGAAGTTCATATCATTTCGCCTATGTATATCGCTAATGTGTTTTCAAGATTTTCAGGATATTGTAAATCGTCAAGTTTTACTTCTCCGTCTTTTCTGCGTAGTTCTTGTAGGGTTCCTGCATTTTTCCGACCCCACAGTTTTCGAGGTGTCGCTGTCATTTGCCTGATAGTTTCACAGGACACCAACGTGGTGTCACTGAACGGCATGGTGTTAGTTATTTATTTGTACGCTCAATGACCTATTTTGTGCACAACAACAGCTAATCAGGCCAGACATACAGCTTGATGTGGATTTCGAACCACAACACACATCCATGCCTAACCCAGGATTCGAACCCGGCACCTTTGGCATGCATGGCCAGAGCGCTAACCCTACAGCCATCGGGTTGGACGGTAGAGTGTCAAGAGTTAGTTTAAAGTTTATAACCATCAAGTGTTTTTAGTAATTTTTAAACAGGGTTTCTGCCAAAATTAAATGTCACAAATCCATGACTTTTCATGACTTTCTAAGACAGGAGCAAATAGTTTTCCATGACTCAAGAAATCGAATCACAAAAAAAAAAGAAATAATAATAATATTAATTATAACCTATAAGAATTTTACTAACACAAACATAGTAAATAAATCAATGTACCATAAAATGATTTTTTTTTATGAAATTTCATTTTAAACTAAATAAAAAATCCTTGTTTCAGTAACTTCCAAATTAGAAGAAAAAGGGGAAAATAATTTTCCATTCCTTGATACTTCAGTGTTAAAAAAGCTAATCAATATTTAATAATAAAGAAATATTTGAAGAAAAAGTAAGTCAATAATAATCAATTATACCATCAAAAATCAAATGTTTTGAACAATGCAAAACAGTAGAAGAAAAAGAACAACAACAAAAAAATCAAAATGTAAACACAAGCTTATCAAAACTGTTCATTTCAGTTCTCATATTATGAAAATTTTTTTTTCATCTATGAGACCTTACTCGTGTGATGTCATAAATTTGGAGTTCAGAAATGTTTTCATTGACAGTGGTTTTTAACTGTTACAGTTGTTTTAGTCAAAACGTAAATAAAAACATAGATGAATTTTCGATGAGTTGAATAGCGATCATGGCGTTTATGACGTTAAGGTTAAGTGATTTTACTTAAAATATTTAGGAATCCATGAAAATCACTGTATTTCCATGACTCATGGTCATTTTTTTGCTCAAAATCATAACTTTCCCTGACAAAATTTACCCAATGCCCAAATTCGTGACTTTCCATACGCGCGGAAACCTTGTTTAAAGCATATTAAAAAAGCATATTTCCGCTCCGGTAAGCGAAATCACGATCGTGCATCACTGTTGTTGTTGTTAATTTTGTCAAAAAAATTATTTTGCTTTAGTTTTAACAAAAAAATTAATTTAAAAAATACCTTTTAGATTTCAAAAATACTCCTTTAAATTTAGAGAGGGGGTGAAATACCCTTTGGAAATATTTAACTGGCAGACACTGCTGCATACTTATGTGTATTAAAGCTTACCTTTTGTTCATTAACAAAACTGCACTGTATAGAATCTTACATTTTGTTCTTTCCGTTAATATTCTTTTCAGGTTTAATTAATTTTGTTTGCGTTTTTAATAATATATCTATTTCAATGATTATTTTGTTAGATTTATTATTGCTAGGTGTTTTGATTATTTTATGTTGCATTTCCTTTTATAATTAGGTTTACTTATTATAATATATATTGCTTTGTGTGTCTATAAAATGCTTCAACTTTAAAAACTTCAACCAGCCTAGGGGGCTTTGCTCTCTTTTGAAGATTGTGGATGGGTTTTTCTGGTCCTGGGGAAAACGTCCAAATTTTAAATTATCGGTTTGCATACCGGGATTTGGAGAGCATTACCGAGTGTTCGCTATTGAAGAACAGGAATTGCATTAGCGATCCAACACTGATTTCCTTGCTGTTAGCAATCCGCAGACCAGCTAAGGGGTTGGGGAGCAAGCAAGTAGGATGTGAAGCGCCCATTCTAAAATAAACACTTATATTTTTCTTATTTTAACTTTTGGGCTTGAGGAAGTACCAATTTTATATTAAGGATCTAACATACAGAAAATTTCAAAATCTGGAAATATCTACTGTATAGATAAAGTAGTACTACATTTAAGTAGACCTACAAAAACTGGAAAAAGTAAAAAAACTAAATTTGCTGATCAGAATGGTTCCCAGTTAATCAATGTTTCTGTTGATCGGTATTTGGATAATCGATCCACTACTGTTAATTTAGTAGTTGTAATTAAATAATGAGACCTTTAATATCTTTGATAATCTTGGGTTCCATCTTCCGTTTCTTGGAGCTGGTGGCCACAGCCTTCTCAACAGTGCCACTGTCACGGGCAGGACAAGCACAGATTTTGAGATCCAACGAACGACGTCCAATAACCCTGCTGCTATAATTAGAAAGAAATAGTGGATTAGAAAAAAAACTAGATAGACCAACTAGACTAGAGTACTATAAATAGCACTCCATAATAGCACTTTAGTTATTAATTAAATTTTGTTAGCATATCCCTTCATCAAAACACACTTTTTATAACAAAACCTTCTATTATTGATATTTATTAACCTACTATGCTTTATATATGCTATTTAATAAATGTTACGTACTATGCTTTTAAAAGAAAAAAAAATTACAGGAAAAAGATGTCCAAGGATAAAATAAAAATATTACACACATTTTAAGTTGAAGTAATCGACAATATTCAATACAAACTTTTTTTGTTATCACCCATCTGGTAATCTTCAATATAAAAAAAAATAACACAAAAAACATTTTACGAAAATAATCAGGAACAGCATTTCCGACATGCTTAATACAGAGCTACGTCCTTTAATGAACACTTGTAATTAAAGGACATTTTTGCAAATTCCACTCTATTACTATTAGACATTCGATATTATCCACACCGGATAGTGGATAAATAATTTTGCATTTTTTCCCCTAACGTAAAGCATTTGAGGGCTATTCATGTTTCTAAGAATAGGGAAGGAACACATGAATGTCCCATGATCCTTCACAAAACCAGTTTCGAGATTTCTTTTTACTGGTGTGGCTCTGGGAATAAAGTCTCAAAAATAACTCCTCTATTGTTTCCATGGCAACAAAGGGTTGTCTATTACCGTGGAAAAGAGACAAGCCTGATTTTTCATGGGGGAGTTCAGGAGAATTATATAGATGCCAAATTCCTGCATGCAACACTTCTATTTTAAATCGATGAATCTTGCTTCTATAGTGATCGCCATAATTCAATAATCTATTGCCAAACTATAATCAGATAGCCAGACTGTAAATAGGTAATATCTTTGTGAAGTTTTAAAAAAACATGGTTATTTAGATACATATGACCCAACAAAACTGATTTGGATAGGTAAAAATGGCATCAACTAGGGGTGTAAAACCTTTAAAAAAATAATACTTAACAATAGTCGCTCAATTTAAATTTTTCATGAATCGGTGTAATTTACCATTTTTGTTTTCATATTTTCATTGCTTTTAAAAACTGGCCAGTTTGGCGATAATTTTAAAGATAATATTTATCTTGAAAAGTATCACTGAACTGGCCATTTTTTATGCCGATGTAATATTTACATTGGCGGGGAAAAACACTGCCAAAACAGCAACATTTTTTTTATCACATTTCTACAAAATTTCAGATAGAAGTTGGAATATTAAAAGCTGTTTTTAGACAATTACGGAAACACATAAAATTTTTAATAGCAGCTATCTTATGTGCATGTGTATTTTTTACATAAACCCTTAATGACAGGTCCTTGGTCACCACTAAACCGTATACAAAATTTGAAAATCTTAGATCAATCACTTCGAGAATTATATAACAGACAGACCCAAAAATTTTCTAGACCACTATTTTGAACTTGGCATGTTCCAAAACATGTAGAAATGAAAAAAAAAAAATTACAATACCTTCATTATCCCATATTAACAAATGAGCAATTGAAAGTAAAAATGAGAAGATGAGTCATTGAAAGAAAAAATTATGTTTTATAAGTTGCCTTACAGGAAAACATGAGTGTTGGAACGTTGGAATAACACAGATACACTACGGGAAAAAAGTAGAAGGACAGTCATATTTTGTAATTTATGCTTTGTATTTCGATCCTCCTGAACTAAATTTCTTTTTTTATGTAGTTTGACTATTTTTTCTTTTTTATAAATGATTAAATTTTATCTACTACTAGTAAAATTTAAGGAAAACAGTACTTAACGATTTTTGGTGTGTGAAAAAAGTAGAAGGACACGTGCTAAAATAATTTATTTTGGAATATTGTAAACCTCAAAGGTAGGTGTTTCATTCTTTTTAACTGTTTTTGTTAAGAAAAACATACTATTTTATTGAAAATCCGTCGTTTTCATCTTTTTAGAATGCCTAAAGGGAAACCTTTAAGTGAGTTTGAAAAAGGCCAAATTTATGCCTACAAAAACGATGGCAAAGGTGTGAGAGAGATTGCACGCCAGCTACATATTAGTCCAAATACTGTTTCAAACTATATAAGAAATCCTAGTAGTCATTGAACCAAAAAGAAGACTGGCAGACCTAAAAAACTGACGCAACGCGATCAAAGAAAAATCATTCGGGAACTAAAAAAATCGGATGGAAGTATTGCCAAAGCTCAAAATAATGCAGGCATCACACACGTTTCAAGAAGAACTGTCTACAACTACATAAAAAGGTCCGAAATTTTCGTATTCCGAAAAAGGATGCCCCAATCCCAAATGGAATGAAAGGCACATTGAACACCGACTGCACTGAGCTAAAAACCACATGTCCTGGACGTCAGAGTGGACCTCCGTTATATTTTCTGATGAGAAAAGATTTAATTTAGACGGTCCAGATGGCTACAAATACTATTGGCACTGACTCGGTACTGAAGAAAAGACTTATTCTACCCGACAGATGGGAGGAGGGAATTTAATGGTTTGGTTGGCAGTCGGGTACGGAGGAAGAACAAGCCTAGTGTTCCTGAGTGGCAGGCAAAAACACGCAGATTATATCCAAGTCTTGAATTCAGATCTCCTTCCCTACGTCGTTGAGCTAGGCGGAAATGACTGGATTTTTCAACAGGACGGAGCATCAATTCACACAGCTAATGGGGTTAAAAATTGGTTTGCAGCAAATAATGTTCGGGTTTTGCCATGGCCTGCTAAAAGCTCGGACCTCAACATTGTAGAGAACATATGGGCAATGATTGTTCGTCGCGTTTACGCGGAAGGCAAGCAGTTTGAATCTATAGTTGAGCTTCGGAGAACTTTGAATTATGTATGGGACAATTTCTGCCAAACAGAAATTCAAAATTTATATGATTCGATGCTAAATCGAATTTTTGAAGTAATCAAAGCCAATTGTGGAAGAATTCCCTATTAATAAGACTTTTATTTGCATTATTTAGAAGTGTCCTTCTACTTTTTTCACAGAGTATGATGAAGTCAAAACTGATTTATTGCTGTACTTGACCTGTATTTTTTTGCTTCAATTTTCAGATACAGTTATCTGTTTGCAATTAGTAATTTAAAGTGTTACTCATTAAATTGTTATGGAAAAAATCAGTGTTTTTTATTTATAAAAAAAAATCATGTGTCCTTCTACTTTTTTCACGCAGTGTAAGTGAACTTTTAAAGGTCAAAGAGTAAATTCGGAAAACGTGGATGTGATCGTTAATTCAAAAGAAAATTCAAAGAATCTGAAATTCTGTAAAACATGAACAAGTGAAATTGACAATATTGTAATAAAATGGTTCCATTCTGTTTAAGCAAAGAAAATTAAGCGGGATTTTTAAGAAAACCAGACTCTGAGATAGGAAACTTTAAAGAAACCAAATGGCTGGCTTGAAAAATTCAGAATACGGCACAATATTTCTCTTAAATCAATTTGTGGTGAAGACTCTGTAGACCCTAATGACAATACTTGATTGGATTAAAAAACTGAAATACGTGTGCCAAGGTTGTTTGTTTGGTTGTTTTCAGATTATCTGGCGCCGTCAGCAACACGAGGGCCATAATGTGCCAAAACATTCGTCATTAGACAAGCCAACATACATTTACAAACACCCATGCCTAACACGAGATTCGAACCCGCAACCTCGCGGTCTAGACTTGTGCCAAGGATATGATAAGGACATATTCAATGACAGCAAGACTTTCGGGATACGTTTTCCATTTTCGGCATAATTTCGGGACCAGTATACACACTGAATTTCCAAAGATAGGCTCATTATTTTCCAGTGTTGCATCATGCTGAGGAATTTGAAACTCCACTTGTTATTGGAAAAGCGAAAAAAAAATTCAAAACAATGTCATATAAAAACTTAGTATTTCTTGGAATTTCAATAAGGATGACCAGTGACATAAAAAGTTATTAGTTAGTGGATTTGCACAAAACAATGAAAAAGCAAGCAAAAAAATAATTATGTTCCTAGCCAAAGCTACTTCTAATCCAAATGATTAAAAAATT
Organism: Linyphia triangularis; assembly: GCA_963978545.1. Taxonomy (NCBI): domain Eukaryota; kingdom Metazoa; phylum Arthropoda; class Arachnida; order Araneae; family Linyphiidae; genus Linyphia; species Linyphia triangularis. The sequence goes on from OZ021729.1 coordinate 77,360,209, forward strand.
TAAAATCAGTCTTTCTGTGTTTTAACACCACTTCTATGTAGCAGCCGCTCGATCATGGAATTATCTGCAACTTTAAATTTGATTATTGAAAACTTTTCATATGAATATTTTTATAAGAAAACAATGTTTGCCAAATTAAGGACTTCTCAGAAGAGGAATTGGACACTTAAAAAAGTTTTTCTAAGCAACAGGGAGCATAAAGGCCTTGCAAAACTAAAAGATTTGAACAATCACATTGAGAAACAAGTTTGAAGGGTAAAATCTGTGTTTCTGTGTTTTGAGGTTATTTTTGCAAAATAAAGGGACTAGTTGTTAAAGAGTAAAGTATTAAGTGTAGACGTACTTTCTCTCTTATTGTGCATTAAAAATTATGTATATTTAATTAAAATTGTAATCTTAATTCTTCATTAATTTTATGCTATATAACCTAAAAAGATATTGTTCCTCCCCAATGGCGACAAAACTTTTAGTGCATTGACTATCCACTTTTCGAAGGCAACAAGGTACATTTTTATGTTTTTTGCAAGCATAAAACTTGCAATTAAAGCAAATTTTTGGCTTTATCTACAAATAAAAAACTTGCCAATAAAGCAGAACATTTTTTTGCTAAAAAAAAAATTGAATAATATTTGAAGAATTTATATAATAATATTTGAAGACTGCTAAAGACTGAAACTTAAGAGGGACTGTATTTTTCATTCATATTCGAGTTTTTGAGTTTTGGTACTTTATTTAATAGATATGAATTTTACATGGTTCGTACACTTGAAGGAGAAAAAAATTCAAGGACTTTTTAAGCACTTTTCAAGGATGCACTATCAACACAAATACATTTTTAAAAAAAATCCAAATTTTTTTTATTGGCAAATGGTGCACGTTCAAATCAAGAAAATACAAAAAAAAATTTAAGGTTTCAATGATAATTTCAATGAAAATTTTAAGGTTACAATAGAAAAAGAAAACCTTCCAATAATCATGTCCCATAAAAACCGAAGTAAAGTAACTAGTGCTCATTTGGTAATTAAGCCTATATCCTATGTGAACATTCATTTAATTGTCTTGTTTCATCATATTGAGAATTTCGTCAAATAATAATAAAAAGGCTTGATAGTTAAACTGCCTTCCAATCTACTCTGAAGACTTGATTACCAATACTGCATAAAGTGTAGTTTTTTTATCCACATAAAAATTTAGGCGCAATCATACTATTGGCTAACATGCATCAATTACAAAATGTATCAATGTTTTCATTTAATTGATAAGAGCCGTGATTTTTTATGATTTTCAATGTCCATATTATTTCAGTATCTAAAACTTCATTTTCAATTACATGCCCCTCCACCGCGCTGACAACGTTGATTGTTGCGAAATATATCCACTTTTGGGGTATTTTTTATCATTGGAAATATATCGAACAATCCTCATCGAACTTCTTATAGAAACTAAATCCATTTGTTACTCTTTGCATAGATTTTTAAAGCACTTTCTCCCATCATGACATTTCTTTTTTTTTCATTTCATCATGACATCCCCCATAACATTTCTACACACTAAGTAATTAGTACAAATCTAACACATAAGTCTTCATATTATATTCTGGCTTTTTTAAACAACTTGAATTGAAAAGGCATTTCCCTTTGAAAGGCAAAAAAATTAGCACACACAATACAAAAACGAAAAAAGAGATCACTTGACTTGATCGGATATTCCAGATATGTTGCGCATGCGCAGTGCTGTACTCATCAAAGAGGGGGATTTATGAAATTTTTGTATATTCAACTGCGATGTTTTCCGAGTTGCTGATTGGCTTAACTTAATTTAATAGATTTTGCTCACTTTGCTGACTAAAAGTTTTTAAGATGCTATATTTTTAGAAAATAAAATCCAAGCACTTTAAACATATTTTTACAGAATTCAAGGTTTTCAAGCACTTGAAAATTAAAGATTTTATTTCAAGCACTTTTAAAGGTTTTTTAAAAACGTACGAACCGTGTTTTAAATGAAGTATTGGAATACTTTCACAATTAAATGATAAAAAAGATAGTTTAAATTTGTCTTGAATCAATCAACAAAACACAAATGTATACTAACTTTTGTTCCAAAGTAAACACTAGGGTCAAAGATCGGCGATTAGGACCTCCGGCGCAAGAGTTGAAGCAGGCAAACTTGTAAATGTAAGTAGAAAAGCTCTGACCAGCTGAAATAAAAAACAAAATTAACAAAAAAATTGACAAGACTTTAAATTCATTATGACTATTTAAAAAAAAAAAAAAACTTATAACTTACAGTTTTTAAGACTGAAAAAATAAAGATTGAATGTTTATGTACTCATTCAAATAACATTTATTAAAATATTAAAAATATATTCAACTATTTTTAAAAGTTAAATTTTGGTAATTAACTAAAAGTAAGACGCACGATATCCGACATAGTTTTTTTGAGAACTATACAAATTAGGAATGATTGTGAAAAGTGCAGCGGTCTTGTATACATACCTTGAGATTTTTTTTTAATACATTTATATTATCTTTTAACAATTTAACTTTATTCTGCAGTATTATCGTTTGGTGTTATAGTGACAACGATGGTAATATTGTTGTGTGCATTTGGATTTGGGATTTATTATTAAAAGCACAAGACAGAAAGTGTGTCACAAAATTAAAACGTATTTTTATAAGTAATGGAGTCAGGCAAAAATTATATATGATCCTTTATTTTATTAAGTACCTTAAGTGGGAGTAAAAATAGTTACCTGGATTAGTACACTTTGAATAAAGCCATTGAATTTTGTGAAATTGGATTAAATATATAATAAATGCATGATTACATAAACTGAATTTGTTACACCTAAACAATATTAATAGGCATGGTACAGCTCTCAAACAAAAAAACTGAACTTCACGCAAAAGTCAAATTTTCAAATAACTTTGAACAATAGTACAGCATACACTCCAACATTGGCAATCCAGCCATCAGTAGTACTTACCGTACTATTGCCATATCAGACCCCTTAACGTATTCGAAAACGCAGAATTCATCCCAGAAATGAAAAAGGGCACTTTCGTGGCAAATTACAGAAATTTGTATCTTGTTTCCTCCATAATTTATATATTGTTTCACCATTCAGGCTCCCAACCACGATAAAATTTTAATATTGATTTTTTTTAATTAATAATGCTTAAAAGGCAGTTGATCAAAAACTTGCTCAGAAACTCGAACAATATCAAAATACAGATAAAATGCCAGTCCTACTTCTGCTGGAATAAGACTGAGAAAATTATTTTAAAAAAAAAAAAAAAAAAAAAAAAAAAAAAAAAAACATCTACACTGGAAAATGTTCTTCAAATATTCATTTTTATTAAAATATCAATTTATAATACTGTAAAATATATATAATGAATGGTAAGAATTTTGCACAACCTAGCTAAGTTCCCCCCCCCCCCCTTTTTTTTTTTAAAAAAATCGGAAATAATCCGGGATTTTTAATGAATTCCTGTGATATTTAATTTTAAATATAAAACTGTCTTTTAAAAACAAATTGACAACAGGTAAATTACAAAAAAACATTCCCCTAAATTTAATAAGAAGGCATGGCATCGCGATTTCGCGTGTCCGAACGGAGATATCCTTTTTAAATATTTCTCGTCAAATATTTTTTAAATGCTTAAGAATCTCGAAATCTTTGATTATTTGTCCTCTTCTTGCATGGCTTTTCCTCGTCGGGAGCCTGATTAGGTCATTTTAAATAACGATCCATTGTTATCACCTTCACATATTAAAACAATTCGAAATCTGAGGAGTGGTGAAAATTTGAGATCACGATCACGGTTCAAGTTTTTCTTCTTCAAAGAGCTATTTTATTTAACTCACTTCGCTTCGCACAAGAAAAGTATACGAAATGTGACATGACGTCACATCGACAACACGATCGTTCTCCGTCTCCGTTACTTTTTTTTTGTCTTCTTAAAAGTGCGGAAAATATTGAGCGGGAAATCGGACAAAATGATATTTACAGTGATTTCATTTCGATCCGTAGTTTTTTGTTGTACGTCCATAACTCCGTAGTTTACTACTAATTTCCATAGTAACTACGGAAATTCCGTAGCAGTTGGAGTGCATGGTACAGGGTAGTCTAAAATTGTCAAGCATTTGAATGTTTTCATGCCCACAAATGGAGCTCATGTAGAAATTATTTTATATTTAAATTTTATTGTGTAAAACTGTCCTACCAAAAGACAAACATAATGTATGTACCCCCTTTTTTTCCTTTTTTTTTTAAACATGAAATGTGGAATACACACAATAATTTTGGACCACTCTGTACTATAATCACAAACAGGTTAATCTAATTAAACCCAGTTTCCTAATTTTGTAAGCAACATTCAATGTCTTGAAATTTCAGTAAAAAAAGCTGAAATCAGTATGTTCCCTGAACTGTATCAAAGCTGTATTCGGAGTAGTTAAAGCCAATTTTTGGCTACAATAAACAATGTTTTCTTTGTCAAGATACATTTTTATTTTTCATCATCCTTTGTTAAAACTCCCAGATTTGGTAATGTTTTTATTTTTCAGATACCCCCACATTCTAGGTTTTATTAGTTTCTTAGTTACTAGACATTCTAATTTATTCTAACCACAATTTTGCATACCAGGAGGATTCTCAAATGGAATGACTACACTGTGGCGCTGGTCTTCAATGCCTTTCTCGTATGTTGCAGCGCCGCTCTCACTTCGCACCAGATGTTCGGCTTCAACTTTTTCTAGGAAAAAAAGGCAAATGATAAAACATACGTTTTTCGACAAAAAGTATATCAATTTCCATTACCTTGATCATAAAATATATCCAATTGTTATCATAAAACAGTTAAAATACCAATTAAGCCATGCTACTATTTACTTTGTGTGAATGCTACAACAAAATCTGCTGCTAAGCCTTATGTTGCAACATATACTTTATCTATACAAATAAAACAAAGAGTCTGTCTCTATAGAAACTAACTTCCACAATGTGGAGAACTCTGAAATGTTAAACAAAAAATAGTATTTGAATTTTAGTTTTGCTACTGGGTACCAGAATACAAAAATTTTAGTTAAGTTTAAACATTAAAAACTCCGAACGAGCTAGGCAGGAATAACAAAGTTACGTTGTTTTGGGTTCCTGGACACCTTAGGATTCTTGGTAATGAACATGCTGATGAACTGGCCAGGTCTAAATCCTCCAACAAGCTTCTTGTGCAACCACCATTTGTCCCAGTAGTAAGATCAGAGGAAAGAGGATCAATTAGATCAAATCTTAACAAAGAAATTGATCTAGAACGGAAAAAGTCTCGGGGTACGAGACATCCAAACACTTTTTTAAAAGAATCTCAAACCAAACGCAAAGATTTATACTGGGACTGAACAGGAAGTCCAGTAGAATCATGATCAGTTTTCTAACCGGTCACTGTCTTAGGAATCATCTTAAAACAATGACAGCTGTTAAAAAAAAAACTATGCAGAGGCTGTGGAAACTCGACTGAAACAGAAGACCACATCTTTGGCAAATGCCAATCATTCATGGGCATTAGGCTTAAAACCTGTGGAGTTATCGACAACAAGTCAGTCAACTTTTGTAATGTCCCTCTTTCAGACTGTTTGGCTTTTTATTAGCACACTGCCTAATTTTAAATTTGTGCCATTTAAAAAAAGAAAACATCACAACAGATAATGTGGCTAATTAAAACTGGTAGAAATACACACATAGAATTGGTTACCATATACAATACAATGCTCCACTACATAAGATGTGTACCATCTTGTGGATAACTAATTGTGGCGTTATTTTACTATCACTTGTTTTCACTGCATGTGATCCATTTCTTCGAAATTCTTCAGGGTGGCCACAAAATTCAGAAAAAATAGTTTCCTGATAAATTTCTAAAAAATTCCTGATTGTACGGCAAACTTTTTTTTTTCCAAATTTTCCTAACTTTTCCAAATATGTAGACACTCTGATCAAATAGAATAAGTATGCTGACGACATAATATGCCAATTTTCTTTTCAATAAATTCACTAGTAACAAATAGTTTTAATTATTCCATAACATTAAACTTTTAATGATTACCACCACAATTCTCCGAGTAAATGGTGCCAAAATACAGATAACTGGGGAAACGTACTTACAAAAGAATGATAGAAAATTTCCCTGATTATCGAGAAATTTTAAAAAATTCCCTGACATTTCAACAATGTCCAGGTTCTGTGGCCACTCTGTTCTTCGAATGATGAGATTTTGCTATTGCTTTGGATTGTCTAATAAATTTCTAAAAAATTTACTTCTGGATGTATATATAGAGGCTCATCTTTTGTGAAATTAAAACACAACAGGCTATTTGTTACCCACACAAGTTTTTGAGTTGCAATGTGTTTATAAAATCTACTTCTAATTTTGACCAATAGAAATTTTTTATTTCAAGTATTCATATATTTTGTAAAAATTTTACTATTTTTTTGGCAAAAAATATTAAAAATGTTTTTTTTAATGTTATTACTTTAATCAACAGATAAAAGGTTCTATGCTACATAAATCATACTTAATGGGTACTCATTGCTGCCAATACATTTTTAATTTTTATGTGAACATTCATACACATCTATGACTAATTTTATTTAAAAGGTTTTAATTTTATCACTATAACCACGGTGTCTACTCACTTCAGAGACATTTTAACAAAAAGTTATTTGCAGTATATTCTTTTATAAAACAGTTCTGCTTTGTTTCTTAAAGAGGAGGACTTAGAAAGTGAAAAATAAGGCAAATAGTGAAACACATTGTGCCACTGATTCGGCTCCCGAGTTTCCATTGCCCCAACAACTGATACAGTACCATCTATCACAAAATGTTCTATGCCTAATTTCAACTTTTTAACAACAAAAATTACTTGTAGCATATATTTTATTTATTTTTTTTAAACAACTCCATGTTTGTTACTTGAAAAGCGTGAAGAGATACCTAAAAAGTAAAAATTTGTATCATTATGAAATGCGTTTTGGCGTTGCTTTGGTTTCCAAGTTTCAGTTGCCCTAACAACGAACGCATGATTTTCTGTCGCAACTGCCTTTGTGTCTAATTTTAACAGAATATTAAAGAATGATTTGCTTAGCATTGAACCCTCTTAGATACAATGGACAATCAGGCTTACATACACTTGGCTTTGTCACTCTCTTTCTAATCTAGCAAGCTACGGGAAGCTACGTTTATGTAGCAATGAGCCTTTTAAGCAAACAAAGCGAGCCTATGTTTGTGTAACAATGAAACTTTAAATGAGCAAAAGCAAGAGCCTGGATTCACATGGCAATTAATCTTTTAGCAAGTAATACAAGTCTGGTTCAAGAAGCATCATAAGCAAGGACCTATACATATTGATGGGGTTTCAAAACATAGGATCACACAGTAGATAATAAGATATTCCATTAACACTTTGTATATCTTTTATTCATAAAGCTGGAAAAAAAAAACATTCCTCTATTTCCAGGTTTTTTTAGATTCTGTGACACCTCTGAACAAAGAGATGCAATCTACTAACAAGGGGGGGCAGCGAGTTTTCTAAAAAAAAATAGGTCCAAATTCCAAAATTTTAGGTTGATTCTAAAAAATTTAGAGATATTTCTTTTAAAGCTGACATAGGCTCCGAACACAGACATTCTTTTCAAAGCATGTTTCAACATCTGCAAAAAACTGCAAATTTTAAAAAAAAATTGAATAATTAAAATCTCAGAAAAAATTTACTCATCTGGAGGAATACCTTGGTTTTGGGGGGAAATTGGGGAATTTTCAAAGTTTTTCATTCTTTTTAGGAATTATCGAAAATTTTAAGGAATATTAGGAATTTTAGGGCAAACACGATCCCTGACTTACTTTGTTCAAGCTCAGGAATGGAGTGGGTAAGGCACCGTTTCACCACCTCTGATGTATGCTCTGGAGATGTATAGAGGGCCATTGCTCTAACAACCATGCCGGGTGACCAAAGAAAGGATGTGGAAAAATTGATGGGGCAAGGAGTGTCCTTCTTTACATACAGCTTATTCTCCTTCTCAGAGAACTGCAATAGAAAAGAAAATATTATACAGGATAACCCATGTTCAAAATAATACATGAAGGGTAAAGAGAGATCCAACAAAAATATTTCACATCCCAATTTATAATTGTTACCCAAAAATAGAGTGTCACCAATATTACAATTCAGATTCCGCAATATTTTATTTATTTTTTTAATTCCGGACAAAATCATAGCTAAGGAAACACAATCATTATTTAAAATTAAAACTGTATGCCAATAAAATAATGTATATGAAAACACCAACTTTTGAATGTCCAGAAAATTATTTTATTTTGAAAATCTTCCATCATAATTCCATGCCAATTCTAAATTTCTCTTAGATTTCAGGTAAATTACAATCCTTGAACAAGATAAATTGCAGTTTCACAAAACAATAATAAAAAATTTCTTTTGACTTTCCAACTTTCCTAAAAATTCACCCTTTTACTATCAATTTAAATTCCAACCAATAGATATACTTAGATTTAATTTGAATAAGCCAACAAGAATCGAATTGCGGTGGTAATTTCCTAGTTTATCAATAAACATCACAATAAATTTTGTTTTGGTTAGAATTGCAATTATAATTTTAGATATGAAATAAGTAGTTTAATATTCAATTTATTTAAAATTTACTCTTGCGTTTTTAATATAACTTAAAAGGCATAGCAAATTTATGTTAACTTAATTGCAATTAAAATGCATAATCAGCAAAACTCACCACCCAGTTAACATGCTTTGCAGCAGTTAAGTCTTGTGATCCAAATGTTACATTGAATTCCGCTTCACCTGGATAATTCATACTGGAAATGTTCAATAGAAATAAGTTATTTACAGATAAGAGCAAGTTATAAAAAAAATTATAAATGAAATACAGCATATACTTAGAAACAAAACAAATTAACAAACCAACTAAGAATGTGACCCATTGCACAACTTTCAATTACACTAATATTGGTCACTGCATTTAAATTTGAAATGAAATGAATTTGAAATATGAAATATTTTTAGCAGTAAAAAAAACGTAAAATGTTTTTCAATATATATAACATCATCCTTTATTGTAAGTGAAACAAAAAAGAAACTGTCACTGATGGGCAATGCTCAAGAGAAGGACTTTTTACGCCTTTATTGCATTTCTAAAGAAATTTTTGCAGTGGGATGTTTAAAGCACCATAAAAGGCCACAGCAATTTTTATCAAAATCATAAGAGCTATTTCGTAGGCAAATGCTGTAAAAAAAAATTCAGAGGCAGCTACCTTCTGCACAAGTATAATATTCAAAATCTTCAACGACAGGTTCCATGGCCACCAACCTGTATACAAAAATTAAACATCGTAGGTCAATTCGTATGTTTTGTAATTATGCTGACTACAAAACAAACCTGTTTGAATGGTGAATGGTTACAAATACAAAAAAGTAAATGTGTAAATACTTACATTCCTGGTAAACATGAACGGGCAGAAGGTCCTTGAGGAGGGTCAGGGGCAACTTCTAATAAATCCTGCAAAAATACTTTTTTAATAACAAGACATTTAATATCAATAAAATGATCAAATAAAAAATAACTAAGTTAATTGAATAGACAGTTGTTGAAAGATTTGGAAAAGGATAGGAATTTCATATCCCTATTCTAAAAATATGTGTCTGGATTTATTCAAACACCGAATGTCCTACACTTAAGCACTAGGCATGTAAATACATCATATCAAAGAAAATTTAAGCTACACGGTTTTTGTGCACCCAAATTCTTACTTCCATTACAACAAGATTGGCTATCAGCCAAAGTGAATGAACTACTGCAGGCTCAATTTTAACATTTTACCGAGCATTTCATGTAGTACCTTCCAATTATACCTTTACAAAGCTGAAAAATATTTCTTTGACAAAATTGGGAGCTTTTTGTCATCTATAAAAACTAGTAGGTTTTTTTTTAATAGTTTGAGTTACCCGAGAAAGCAAACTAAATGCATGCACAAGTTATGCCATGTTAAACAGCTATTAACAATTAAACATCGCAAGTGATGATTCCATCTCATGGATGTAATAAAAGAGGCTTTAACGAAGCAGTTTGTTTTAAGATGATATATGTTAAGTTCAATCATTTTGAAAAGTTAGCACAATGTGACGAGGGCAAAAAAAAAAGCCTTTAACAATGCAGTTATGGATATTTATTACAACACTTGGGAAAGAGAGCGGTACACATGTTATGAGCACAGAGGATAGCAATGGAATGAATTCACAGAGTCGTCTCATGGAAGCTCTAGCTAGCAAGAATTAACTGTATTAATTGCTAACACAGCAGAAACAGAAATACCTAGAGTGGGGGAACTAAATCTGCCTAATGCAATGAAGAGTAATAATGAATATTAAGTATGGAACTCACTGTTGGAAAAGAGCTGACATAAACAAGTCCCACAAGAATAGGTAGGTAGTCGAAAACTTGAAAAAGTTATTGTATTGAAGTGATGATTGGTGAAGAGGAATAAAAAATAGAAGACATGCTTTGAAAGGGAAAATTAAATTAAATAGCAATACTAAAAGAGATTGTCATCAGATATATTTAAAAAGTTATTTCTTATAAAAGTTTATAGTATGCTTTATGAAAAGACATATTTATATGAGATCAAAATTTAGGTACTTGTGTTTCGAATTTCGGGTTGCAAAAAATCTGGATTTCATATGGCATCAATGAGCATTATGAGAAAAAGATAATCCTGAATTTAAATTATTTGCTAAAAAAAAAAAAATGTACACTATCTCAAACACTTGAGAAAAGTTAGCAATGCGTCTTAGGAATTAAAAAGAGACAAAAACCTTGTTTTGACTGGGAAAAAAATAAAAATAATAGAAAAGATACATACATTTAAATCAGCCATCAACTGTCCATTATCTCCTTGGCACACACTAAATAAAAATAAATGGATAAACAAAACATATTGGATAAGTAGCCAGTTAGTATATACGACACAGTTTAATAATTGCAACACATTGCTTATTTTCCATTACATACTTTTGAAGAAAAGTAAATTTATACATAATATGTATTAAGAAAAATAAATATAGCAAAAGCCAGCTGGTGTAACCCTTTGGGATATATGACCCACTGAAAATGTCTTTATTTATTTTACATAGAAAAGAGTAAAGCTCGCATATAATTTCGAATTCACTTATTTGTTACCAACAACTCTAAACATTAAAAAAAAAAAAATTAAGATTAAGTAGGTCCCTAAAAGTTTTTTTTTTTATGGAAAATTAAGAAATTAAAATTAATCCCTTTTAACATTTGTTAACATTGTTAGTCTGATACTATAAATAAAAGGTTTCCATAAATAAATGGTGGCTATTAAGATAAGGAATGAAAACATTGATTCAACAACAACATATTCATATTTTTTGTTCCTTATCAAAATTGATAAAGCATTTTAACAAATCTCAAAATAAATTGTAATAATCATAAAACTTTAATTTTCGACACCTCCAGACTAAGCGACTAATTACCAAACTACACAATTGGAAAGAAATTACCTAAGAACTTAAACAAAACTTTCATTTAAAGGGTTAAGAACTCTTACAAAATCCACTCTTTTGTACCAATAATTTTGTACTGAGCTTATGAACTTACATGTTGTAAAGGTAGTTGCATGTTTCCTGTGACAATAGGGACTCTTGTGACAGTAGAGACTCTTGTGAAGAGTTCAAGTTTATTTCTTCATCCATTATACCTGAAACATCGGAACTATTTACATCAAGCAAATTAAGAACATAGTTACAAGCAACATCTCCTTCTACATATGAACATAAAGTTTTTTTAAGTACTAACGTATTATTCTGTCAACATTTTTACCATAACACAAAGATTGCCAAGTGTTGAATTTCTTTCCAGTTGCCAAAATAAATTTTGTCTCTTGAATGCTTGGCAATAACGCCTTTCTCACTCGAAATGGTTGTAAGGTCATAGGTGCAAACTTTTTGTTGGTAGTCAACTACACTATAGGATTGGTTGACTACGTTTGACAAACTTTTTGTTATAATATAAAGACCCACAGGATAATACATGTTATCCAGTCGATTGTTATTTTTTTTGTGGTTGGTCAGTTACGTGAACTATTGGATTGGTTGGCAACATTAATCTTCTTATTTTTTTAATTTAAAAAAGTTTGAAATATATTCTCAACAATACAGTGAGAATGAGAAATTTTTATAAAATTTTTGAGACACTCTCCCAAAACACAGTAAGTTCAATTTAAGGGACCACAGTACATGATGTATATGGACTTGAACACTCTTGCTCTCTTTTGGATTTGAGTACTCACATTGAATTCTCTTGCTCCAACAAAAAGTTAAACAATTACTAAATTCCTATTGTTAAAACATGGTTCGTACACTTGAAGGAGAAAAAAAATTCAAGGATTTTTTAAGCACTTTTCAAGGATACGTTATCAACACAAATACATTAAAAAAAAAAAATCAAAAAAATTTTTATTGGAAAATAATGCACGTTCAAATCAAGAAAATACAAAAAAAAAAAAATGTGAGGTTTCAATGATAGAAAATTTTAAGGTTACAATAGAAAAAGAAAACCTTCCAATAATCATGTCCCATAAAAACTGAAGTAAAGTAACTAGTATTCATTTGGTAATTAGGCCTATATCCTATGTGAACATCCATTTAATTGTCTTGTTTCATCATATTGAGACTTTTGTCAAATAATAATAAAAAGGCTTGATAGTTAAACTGCCTTCCAATCTACTCTGAAGACTTGATTACCAATACTGCATAATGTGCAGGTTTTTTTCTCCACATAAAAATTTAGACGCAATCATACTATCGGCTAACATAGGCATCAATTACAAAATTTATCAATGTTTTCATTCAATTCATAAGAGCCGTGATTTTTTATGATTTTCAATGTCCATAGTATTTCATTCACTTCAATGTCCATAGTAGAATTTCAGTATCTAAAACTTCACTTTCAATTACAACAAGCCCCTCCATTGCGCTGACGACGTTGATTGTTGTGAAATATATCCGCTTTTGGGGTATTTTTTATCATTAGAAATAGTTCGAACAATCCTCATCAAACTTCTTATAGAAACTAAATCCATTTGTTACTCTTTGCATAGTTTTTTAAAGCACTTTCTTCCATCATGTCATTTTTTACACACAAACTACATAGTGCAAATCTAACACATAGTCTTCAATATCATATTCTGGCTTTTCTAATTAACTTGAATTGAAAATGCATTTCAATGCCATTTTTAAACAGTGTGCAAAAAATTAGCACACACGATACAAAAACGAAAAAAGAGATCACGTGACTTGATCGGATATTCCAGATATGTTGGGCATGCGCAGGCTGTACTCATCAAAGAGAGGGTCGACGATGTTTTTGAATATTCAACTGCGATGTTTTCCTAGTTGCTGATTGGCTTAACTTAATTTTTTTTAAATTTCTCACTTTGTTGACCGAAGGTTTTCCAGATGCTATATTTTTAGAAAATAAAATGAAATTCAAGCACTTTAAACGTATTTTTACGGAATTCAAGGTTTTTAAGCACTTAAAAATTAGAGATTTTTTTTTCAAGCACTTTTCAAGGTATTTTAAAAACGTACAAACCAAGTAAAATGAAAAAATCATGTTATTTATTGAGTGCTTGACTACGACTTCTCCATTCAAAAAGCTATAAGGTCGTGCGGACATTTTTTATTTTTTTTGGTAGTCGACCATGCAAACTTTGGCATTGGCCGACTATATTATTCATTGAATTTAAGTAAGTTTGATATACATTTTCAACAATACAGAACGAAAAAGAGATTTTTTTAACACATTTAACAGGGTTCATACTCATTTTAAGAAAAAAAATTCCCTGAGTTTTCTAGAGCAGTGTTTTTCATTGCAGGCTTAATTATTTTTAACCACATAAATATAATCAAACCTCGATTGCAGAAATTCTTCCAATAACTTGAAAAAAGTATTTTTTCTTTAAGAATAACTTTCTGCAAATCTATGTTATCAAAAAATTCTGTAACTTCAATTACTCGAGTTAGGGTTAAACAAATAGCGCTGAAGAGTAGGACTTTTTCCAGGTTTTAGAGGGGATTTTTCTTTTATCCCTGAGAATTCCAGGAAATTTTAAGGCTGATTTATTTTCCTTGAGTTTTCCAAGTCTTCCCAGAGGCGTATGAACCCTGTTTAAATGCCCTATACTGGGGACGGGAAACCTGTGGGTCACAGAGTGACACAAGGAGCAATTTTAGACAACACGGGAAACGATCACATTGTTTTAACATCAATTTAACTTTAAAAATTTTGATTTTCATTCTTTGGACCAAGAAAGCCCATAATGTAATTTATACTAGAAATAATTTTTAGAAAATAATTGTTGGAATAGACCTGAAAATTTAAATGTTCAAGTAGTAGCCAGTGGTTGGTAGACACTTTTAGTTTAGTAGCCACTTCATCACAGACTTTTTCTTTCAATTATAATAACATTGCAACTTTAAGAATAGTATCGCACAAATTGTCTGTATATAGTGTAAATAGTGACGTATTATTTTAAAATTCAATTGCAATTAATTTTCTATTATTTTATTTATTAACAGGTTAGAAAAAGGTGGCAACACTTAAAGCACTCGAGAAATTTCCAGATGTTTCTTTATCGACGAATTGGCTGGAAATTTCGCGAATGTTCTCTCGCTCCAAGTATAAATAAGACAGGAAATCGGGAAAGTTTTCAGATTGATTTCGGACTTCGATGAAAGCTAAATGCTTTGTTTACTAGAGTAAACTTGTAAAATTGCTGTATTCGAAGTTGTTCTTACTGAAGCTTGTGTTAAAGCTTGAGGTGATTAAACTGCTGTCTTTGAATAAATTTGGTGCCTTTGAAGAGTGAATAAATAGTAGTTTTTATCTTAAAAACTGTGCCATCATTGCCTCAGCAGAAAAATTTATAACAGTGGTGTCAGAAGTCGGGTCTCGTAATTTTGAATGCCGACAACTAGAGGAATGATGGAAGACCAAACGAAGCAGTTGATGGAAATGATTGTTGGAATGAAGGCCCAACAGGAAACCACCGCCGCCGAAATGAAAGCCAGTCAACAAGCTACCGCTTCTGAAATAAAAGCCGGACAAGAATCAACCGCTGCTGAAATAAAAGCCGGACAAGAATCAACCGCCGCTACAATTGCCGCTGGTCAAGCCCGTCAAGAAACGACAAATGCCGAACTCACAGCTACCATAGCCACCGGTCAAGCCCGTCAAGAAGCGACAAATGCCGAACTTGCCGCCACAATTGTCGCCAGTCAAGAAGCTACATCATCGGACATAAAAGCTGTAGCATCCAAACAAGAATCATCTTCTGCGTCCGTCGATAGTTTTATAGAGCGCACAGAGAATGTTCTTCAATCAATGAAGGCGAATATTTTGGATGTCAAAGAAGATCTTAAGACAGTGAGAAATGAATTTGAAGAAAAGGTTTCCATCGTGCAAGAAAAAGTTTTCACCTTAAAGGAAGAACAAGACAAATTCATTGACGTTGTAGAAGAAAGGCTGCGAAAAATGGAAACTTGTGAAGCTGTGGCCATTGCTTCACCTAATTGGGATAACGCTTCCATCCCCTTTGTGGCGCCGCGCTCTAACATCAAAGTGGCCACTTTTGATGGGAGGTCGTCTTGGCGCGTTTATCAAATGCAGTTTGAAATGATTGCTTCTGCGAATGGTTGGGACGATACTTCGAAAGCATTCCATCTCGCAGCATCTCTTCGAGGTGAAGCTGCTGACATTTTACAGACACTACCTGAAGAGAAGTGGGGAGAATTCGTGGCGCTGGCAAGTGCGTTGGGTGTTAAGGTTTGGGGAGCAACATCTAAAGGATTACAACAGACTGAAACTGAAAACAAGCGTCAGCAACTTCAAGATCTCGATATGCAACAGGCGGTAAGGTTATCCCAAAACAAAAACATGAAGTCTGCCCTCGTGTACGCCATGAGAGTGGAAGCCGCACAGCTAGCTTCTGGGAAAGACCGGCGATATGTGCGTGGTGCATCAGCCGAGGATTCTTCTGACCTTGTCCCCAGCAAGCTTCAAGAACTGGAAAGCAAAATTGATAGAATGATGAGAAGCTATCCCGGAGCCTGGGATCGAAAGACAAGAGTCATTTGCTGGCACTGCAAACGAGAAGGGCATCTACGACGTAACTGCCTTGATTTGAAAAAGAGAAGGGATAACACTACCTCAGAAACTCAACAATTGAATCTAAGAAGATGCCATCTCGCAGGGCAGAAGCTGCAAAGTAGAACAGGTGGAGCCCCGACCAGCCGTTTCCACGTTTCATCCCATCAAGGAGGAAACCGGGGTTTGTTCATGAAGGGGGAGATCAACGGAACTCCATGTCGTCTAATCGTCGATTCAGGAGCGAACGTAACGATCGTAAGAACGGATGTGGCTCATAGCCTGAGCAGCCGACTCCTCTACACACCGCCCTCTGTTTCGCTACAAACTGTGTCTGGTGGCAATATCTCCGTGCACGGAAAATAGGAAATGGACATTGCCTATGTATTTAACACCTACAAGCACACCGTTTATGTTGCCGATATTGTAGATCGTAGATCCGTGCATTCTCGGACTAGACTTTTTGAAGAAAAATGGAATTACGCTGAATTTTGAGAAAGGCAAGCTGTAAACATGAAGAGGCGAAGTTCCTTTACACGGTCTGGACACGAAAGAGCTGTGCGTATATCGGATTACGGCTCATGAAGACAATGTCATAGAGAATGCTGAAGAGTTCGCGAGAATCTCCAGATTTGGAGTGACAGAGTCTACATCTATGAAAAGTACCTCCCGAGCCCCTGGAAGAAAACCAAAGAAAGCAACGTTGATGAAACCCTCCCAGGAAGTGGTTCGTGTGGGAATGGACAGCGTTAGTGAAGAGGAAATCGGCACCCGTGCTCCTGTTACAAGCATCGAACGGAGGTCCCGGGATCTATCAGCTGCACCCGCAGATGATTCCGACGCAATCACAGCTAAGCTTACTGAAGATGATGTTCGGTTGAATGGGAACGCTCTTTCCAGAAGTTCATGTACGGAGAGCAGATGACGTTCATCTAAAACAGAGTTCAAATCTGGAACACCTGCGTTCTATCATCAACAACCAATCTCAAAATCATGTAACCAGCAAGATGAGGGTCAGGAACTTTCACCGCTTCTGTTGGCATATGGGAGTGCAACTCATGAGACCACCGGATTTTCTCCATCTAAGATGTTTGGAAGAGAACTTGGGCTCCCCTTCAACCTCCTCTTTGGACAATCACTGGACACTCCTTCCTCGCCTGTCCAGTATCTAGATGATCTGCAGGCACGTTTGGAAGCCGTACATCGGTTCGCCAGAGAGAGAATCAACATCATGACGGAGCGCATGAAGATCCGGTACGATGCCAAGGCCACGGACTGTTCATTCCAGGAAGGTGACAAGGCATAGGTGTAAAGTATGGGGGGCAGGGGAGGCTGGCCTCCCTACTTTTAAATTCTGAGGGGCTGCCTACCCTGATTTTTGTAACACTATCTCCTTCTTTTCCCTCCATTCTCCAAATAAATTATAACTGTTTATTGTTGGTATTATATGAGAAGTTGTGTCATACCTAGATTTTTGAAAAATTAATAGATTTCGATAATTTTTCGAAAAATTTCATTTTCCGTCAAAACTCGCCCCCCCCCCCCCCTTCCCCCCCGTGTTTTTTGAAAAGTTGACACCTATGTGACAAGGTATGGTTATGGGACCCTAAATGTCGGAAAGGACTCTCCCCTAAGCTCCAGACGAACTGGGAAGGGCCGTATGTGGTCCTTAAGAAGATCAACGACGTTGTGGAAAGGATTCAACGGACACCTTCCTGTAAACCTAGAGTTGTACATTACAAAAGGCTAGCCACATATTATGTAGAAGTGATTGATCGGTCTTTCCTTTTAAGGACTTCACTGCCCGGGACGTGCAGTCTTTAAGAAGGGGGAAATGTGGCACAAATTGTCTGTATATAGTGTAAATAGTGACGTATCACTTTAAAATTCTATTGTAATTAATTTTCTCTTATTTTATTTATTAACAGCGATTATACAGGTTAGAAAAAGGTGGCAACACCTAAAGCACTCAAGAAATTTCCAGATGTTTCTTTATCGACGAATTGGCTGGAAATTTCGCGAATGTTCTCTCACGCCAAGTATAAGACAGGAGATCGGGAAAGTTTTCAGATTGACTTCGGACTTCGATGAAAGCTAAATGCTTTGTTTACTAGAGTGAACTTGTATAATTGCTGTATTCAAAGTTGTTCTTACTGAAGCTTGAGTTAAAGCTTGAGGGTGATTAAACTGCTGTCTTTGAATAAATTTGGTGCCTTTGAAGAGTGAATAAATAGTAGTTTTTATCTTAAAAACTGTGCCATCATTGCCTCAGAGGAAAAATTCATAACAATAGTTACAGTTTACAACTACAGTATAAACATAGAAATCTCTCACATTTGCAAAAAAACAAAACTTATTTTTTTTTATTTAGATTAAATTAAGTTATTTAAAATAATTAATGTAAAGTAAAACAGCCGAAATTTATGTGAAAGTGAGGAAGTTTTTTTTTCTTTCTTTTAATTATGTCAAACTTCAAACAATTATGATATTGAGAATCACTGGCAAATTTAATTAAATCCAGTTTCCTAAATTTTTAAGCTACAATTTAAATACTGAAAACATAGCTCGACTTTTAAATTTAAACTATTTTATTTATTTCATTAAGCTTGTTTGATAAAATAAAAAGCGTGAAACATTTTACATACAATTGCAGATAAAATTACAATTTACACAAGGATTATGCAGTAAAATTACATTCGAGATTAATTTTCAGGTATAAGACCATATAAAAATTTTAGTCATTCTACATCTAATCATATAAAACCAAACTGTGAAATCGGTCAGAGATCTCAAGCAGACACTAATCACTGACATAGCAGCTATAACACCAATGATATCCAGGGAGAATGTTCCTAAATCAGCGTCGCAAATCTCGGCAATAGTTGCTATTACATTAGAATAAATCTTGGCGAAAACGAACTTAACACCAACATTAATATCGGGGATAGCACCCATCATACGATCGCAAATCTCACAATATCTTAACATTTCGGCAAAAATTCCAATAGTATCGTATTTTATTAAAATCGCCAAACAGCGTTGCAAATCTTGGCAATAGCTGCTATTACATCAGTGCTATTACATCAGTGTAAACCTCATTGGTTTGTAAACTCAACGACTATTTTTATGCACAATGATGGCTAATTAGGCCGGGACCTACAGATTAACATGGATTCCGAACAACAACGAACAACCATGCCAAACCTGGGATTTGAACCAGGCGCCTTTCACATGCAAGGCAAGAGTGCTAACCATCAGATGGATTTCCCCACACTAACGAAAATATTAGCGATAGCACTTACAATACCGGCAAAAATCTAGACAGAGGATATTACGCAAGTTGAAGACTCAGCAGAAATGATCATCACAAAAACGTACATATCGGCACAAATGTCCTTAATACCAAAAAAGATTTCGGTAATGTTTTTGCAAGATTCAGTAATATCAGAAGTTACAAAAGAGTAGCACTCTTTGAAAATGACCGTCACACTGACGAAAATATCAACAATAACGCCAGAAAAACCAAAGCTGAAAATGACCATCACAACAACTTGCAATAATGTCTGCATTAGCGTCGTAAATCATTGCAGTAACATTGACATTTTCTCAGTAATATCTGAGCAAATTTCGGATATTGCAATACCGTAGCACTCGGCAATCACACCATAAAAAATATCAGCAAAAGCGCCAAATTAACTGGAGCACTTCTCAATACAACAGAGCTATTATATCGCAGAAAGACTTGACGAAAATGATCATTACAATAACATAAAACTTGACAATAATGTCGGCGTTAGCATCGCACATCATCGTAGCACTCGGGGGAAATGATCACCAAATTACGTTCTGGAGCAAATATGGCCAAAATAACGCATATGGAGCAGACTTTTGTATTTGGCGCAGGAGAGAGACCCCTGAAATCAGTAACTTAGAAATAGAAATGATTGGATTTCAAAACAGTGTTGTATAGACGAATAAATTTGCAGAAATAAACGTAAACATAGAAAAAAACTAAAAGATCAGGAAAACTGTGACGAATATATTTAGGCAACAAGCACTGAAAATATTAAAATGAATGGAACTCATTGACTAAATCGCTAAAGTCGATGAAAAAGTTAGCAAGAGTTCTTTTGACAATGATTTGATCAACCTACATTTATGAACAGTCCTCTTTGACAATGATTTTTATTGAAAGAACAAAAGTCAACTTGTTAGCTGCAAGTGTATGCAAATTATTGTCTGAAAGACAAGTGTCTCATTAAATTCGATAATGCTGTTCTTATTTTGCTACCGATATTGATAGTTTTAAATCAACCATAACAAAAGGTTACATTTGTATTTGTTTGAAAAATATAGTGTATAATTTTTTGAATATCCAAAGGTCTTCCAAAGGCTGATAAAAAAAAATTAAGTAACATGCAGTGTCAATTTCTACGGTTTCAAGAAATTTTTTTATATGCTTTAAAAAAATTTACAACAAACTCTGCCCATACCAAAACACACAAAGTTCAATTTAGTTGTATTTATGCATTATATGAGCATTATTTTATTTTCAATAGATTATTCAGATTTCCAAAAAAAGGTTGGCAGTAAATTCAACAAATAGTAAACATTTTGTCTTGTTTGCATAACATCATAACCAATATGCAGCAAACAAAGGCATTTCCCTTGCTAAAAATGGTGGACCTAAAACCATTTTAGCAATAGTGTCCTTGACACAGAATCTAGTACACTAGAGTTAGAAAGTTTGCCACTTGACACTTTATTAAATGATTGACATTAAGCGTCATAAATATTTAATTTTTAACAATAGCATTAATGATTTACGATTTACAATTAATTTGGGTAGAAGAAAATGTTGCAAATTATAAATAAAGATTCCAAAAGAATCAGTTTTGGTGAAAGCTAATAATGGTAACCATTTTTGGTACAAAAGTCAAACGCTGAAGGGATTGCATTAAAAGATTTTAGAGTGTGAAAAAAAGGGAAACAATAGTATTTAACTTTAAAAAAAAAAATGTTTTGTTTTTTAATAATGGACAGTGAAAAACCATTGTTTCCGTTTTCAGAGAAAATCTGTTCAAAGTTAGTGAAGTCGAAATTTAATTTCTAGCAATGCCAATGGATAGATTCATTCCTAATAATTTTATTAGAGAATCGGAAATCATTAAATCGGCTATCAATCAGAATTCAATCTTGCTAATCATTGTTTTGAAAGATCAAAATACTCGTCACAAACACATACAAATGTTGACAATTACTTTTCTGAATCCTAATATTTACATCAAAATTCAACTCACCAAATAAATATTTATAAATAGATTACGTTTTCAATATAAAAACAACACACCAGGTTTAGGAGCAAGTTAAGGAACAAAATCAAGCATCAAGAATCAAAAACAGCAGCATGAGAAATTATATAAAGAACCAATTAGATGTTAGCTTGTAAGTATTTAGGACAGCGGTTCAAAGTTTTTGGTTGACTGTGGTTTCGGAAAGGTGTGCTGATGATTTGTTAGAAGTTCCAGCCTCAATTATACTTTCTGGATCCTTATTGGTTGAAAGTAAAATAAACGTAACCGTAGTTTTATACACTATAAATTTACACTTTATATCACTATAATTTCTACGTCATAACTATTCAAACATGTCTGACATCATAATTTTTTAAATATACATTACTTTGGAGATGAAAATATTTCAAAAGCAACTTGAATTTAAAGATTTGTATGGGTGAGGATTGAAGAGGATTGCACCCTTTAACGTTTATTGTATGTATAGAAATTTAACACTGAAACTGTTGAGATTTGAAAAAAAAAATCTATGATCCTTCTTTACTTTAAAATTACCTTGTATTCTGTATCCCATTCCTCGCAAATATATTAAATAATTTGGAAGATAAGACCAGGGCCTGATTTCCCATAAGGCATGTAAGGCCCGTGCCTAGGGCCCCTGAATTTTGGGGGTCCACAAATTGCCTGAAAAATTCTGAATTATAATGTAAATACCAATATTCTATTCAGCACACTTAATCAATGTCATAAAATATTAACTATATTTTAATAACTCTTACAGTTATTAAATATTTCAACAATTATTTAATTAAAATGGTAATTGAAAATGTCATTGATATTTCAATAGCATCAACAATTGTCGATGGGGGCCCCGTCAACTATATGCTGTGATGTGCCTAAATATATGTAAATCGAGCCCTGGATAAGACAGGTAATCTACTGAAGAAGGAAAGCGAAAAAATTATTATTTAAGGAGGTTGATAAATATTACAAATTTTAGGATCGACGATATTAAAAATAAATACAAAGATCAGGCCTATTTTTAGTGTCGCCTTTAAATTTAATTTATCCTTTCAAACACACATCTTCTATTTTTAATCCTCTTCTCTAATCATCGCTTGAATTTTAATTACATTCCCACGTTTCAACATATTTAATATTCATTATTGCTCGTCATTGCGTCATAGAACTAGAGGTGTAGTATAAAATAAAATGGTGGGTGGACGTTGGTTATACACAGCTTTTTTATGGGCGTGGGAGAGTGAAAAAAGTCGACAATCGCTCACATGATATTTGTATATAGCCATCCATGTATTGTATTTATATTGATGCAATAAACTACTAAATTGATATTTTTTATATAACTGAATTTTTTGTTTGTTTAATGTATCAGTAAACATATTTTTTTCATTAAATGTATATGATTAAAAAGAAAACCTAGAAATTTATTAACATCCTTTCTTCTTCCTCATCATATATTCGATAGAAATCGATTCATTTAGATGCAGAACATGCCTTACATCAAAGAGGCTTAGGACAAACTTACAAATTTTGTATCACCTCTATAAATTTGGTTTCAAAATGAATTACGGATGCGAACTGATATCCCCCCCCCCCCTTCTGGTAATGTAAATATAAAGATTTTTTTCCTTGCTTGATAGACCCTAACTTTCCACTTCAAAATTTGCTCTATTAATAAAATTAAATTAAAAGCTCGATGAATTTCAATTGAAAATCTAAAATACATCAGTCAATTTAGAATTGCTTGAAAAAATATTAATTTATCCACCATCCCAATTCAAATGTAAACTTACTACTAGCTCAGGACACTCCTTATTTCTGAAACTTGTCCATTTGGATTTGTCATTTTCAGTGAGGGCGATTAAGAGAAAAAAAAGCGTCAAAAGTGGGTATGAATGGTAAGAGATGACAAAATTCAAAATTTAATACGATATTGCCATCGAGATAACTAAAGTTTCAAAACGTACGAGGACATCAACACCTGTTCGCTGCCACTGTACTTAATCCTGGTTTTCTGAAACTTGTGGAAAAATAATTTTTTAAGAACTGCTAGTAAATAATTTTTTTTTAAGTAACTGTAAACTTTCTAAAAACCGAAAAACAAATTGCTTTTGCATACATATGAATTGCTTTCCTATTATTTCACAGTCTAGTTTCACTGTATCTAAAATCATTAACTTTATATTAAGAAAATTCAAGCAGTATATATAATTCAATAAATGTGAATTCATCCAATTTTTTGAATAAATGACAGATGCTGACAGTTGCACCAGGTTGCAGGGAAACACATTCTATGTTGTATGCTTTTGTTCAAACCATTGATTTTTCAAAATAATTATTTACCTTTCAATGACCAATTTAAAATATATTATTAAATTGCTCGCAGTTTATTTTTGTGTGTGAATTTTGTCGCTTTTCACCACATTTTTTTTTTTTTTTTTTTTTTTTTTTTTTGAAAAATTCAAGAGCTAGGAGGCTGCAAGCGTTCCCCTTGCAATACTAAACTTCAGAGGGGTAACCGTAATAAATAATCATTGGTTTGGAGCAGTTTGGCCCATGAGCAGCCTTTGCGTCATTAAAATCTAACAAACCAACCTGTTCAGAGGGGGGTTTACAGCTTGGGATACACTAGCACTAATCTGCTTTTAATTGGTAACTCAAAAATTATTCATTTACAAAATTGGTGTGAATAGAAAAGTGGCAATTTTAAAAACCAGTATTTTGTTTTTGTTAAATTGACACTGTTTTAAGCAAATTCAATATTAGTTTCTATCCTAATCCTATGGATATGTGCTGAAAGTTGGGTAGACGTCATTCATGAGTTAAATATAATTGTGAAATTTACAATGATTCAATATGAAGCTTATATAAACTTTTTTATAATTATGTAAGTATGGTTGCTCTAATCCAGAATGTGATTTAAAAAATGAATACCCGATAAAATTCTTTTAGTCTCTTTTTCACTGTTTGCTGCTAAACAAGAAAAAAAGCTAATGCACTTTTCATAGAAAAAATTTATTTATAGAACGTTCAACACACTTTTAAAAGTTATGAAACTGCGCAGTATATTTCAGTACTGTAGGAGCCAAAGATAAATGCTGGTTCAATATAGCAGAAACTACATCTTTAAAACATTAGAAATCTCTACCCTACAGGTTCACAGCTAATGCTATAACGACTTTAGTTTGCATTGCAATCTCCTAGTCATCTAAATTGAATTTTGTAATACTTTCGTGATAGATTTAGTCATGTCCATGTACACTTGAAAAGAGAAACGAAGAAAGTCGAGTCCTTCAAGAAACAAAGTATTCCCCATACTCCTCAGCTAAGAACAAGGTGATCATCTCACAACAGTTCTTCCAAACATACTGTGCAATGTGCATGCTTCATAATCAAGTTCTTGGAAAAGCAAAGTATTCCTCCCTCGCCCCTGCTCCACCACTTCCCAGCTAAGAACATGGTGATCAACTCACAGCTGTGCTTCCAAACAAAGTGTACATGTACAGTATTAACCAAAACCACGGATAAATCCTTTATGAAAAAGGACAGGGAGCTATTTTCCAAAATTTGTACAGTTCTACTTCTGCTAGAATGAGAAAATTATTATTATTTTTATTTTTTAAATCTAAGCAGTAAAATTCTCATCAAATATTCATTTCTATAAAAATATCAATTTATAATACTGCAAAAATTGAAATAATGAATGAGGAGTTTTGAAATAATGAATGTTAAGATAAGGACTTTTCACAATCTACCCCACTCTTGAAAATTTTTCTAAAATTTGAATGAATCAACTTAAGACTTTGATTTTTTTAGGCTTCACCTTTGAAAGACAGGAAATAGTGTTTCTCCAAATTTAACAACATTTGTTGTGGGATATCATGTAGAGCATTCTGACTAAAAAACTTTATCTATGTTCTAAAATTTGTGCATTTTTATACATCGGCATTCATTCAATGATTTTAGTTTTTGGTCTGAACGTTTCGCGTTTGAACATGAATGAGCATGCATGACAGGCGACTTCAGTAGGGGTACCTCACATATTGCGTACTTTTTTTGGGGGGAGGGCAAAAGTTTAGCGAATTTGTCTGTGAAATGAAATTTTTTTGGAAAAAGGCAAAACGGGCGCTATTTTCTATGGAAAAGGACAAGAAGGGCGCTATTTTCCATGAAAAAGGACAAGAAGGGCGCTATTTTTTAAAAGAAAAAGGGCAGGCAGGACGCGCCGCCCCTCGAAAAACGCCTAGGATGAATTCAGAGCATAATATATGCTGAGCTACTTTAGGAAAACGCCGGATATTTTTGTATTACTATTCAGACTGGTTTCTGAAAAAGTCCTGGTATTGGAGTTGTTTGGAAGTTAAGATGGACACTTTTCTGAGTTTTTGAATTATCAGTTTAAGTCTTATTAAGTTAATTAGCTGTTGGTAACAGCTAAATAGCTTATATATTTAAAAAAAAGTTAAACAAATGAAAATTAAAAAAATAAGCAATACTACTCATTTCAGACTCTACCCTTTATTAAAATCTCCATCCTAGTTTCCAAAAAGGTACACAACAAAAATAGTAATAAGACTAGGTGAAGTTCCTAATTTCAGATAACTCGTTTCCAAGACACCTATCCCTATGTGTTTTTTCCGGAACATTACAATAATTTTTTAACTATTTTCAAAATGACTGATATAAAAACTAAACAGTTCTTAACATTCATTATATCAATTTTACAGTATTATAAATTGGTATTTTAATAAAAATGAATTTATGAAGAACAATTTCCAGTGTAGATGGTGTGTTTTTTTTTTAAATAATTTTCTCAGTCTCATTCCAGCAGAAGTAGGACTGTAGCATTTTATCTGTATTTTGATATCTTTTGAGTTTCTGAGCAAGTTTTTGATTAGCTGCCTTTTAGGCATTATTAATTTATTTATTTTTTAAATCAATATTAAAATTTTATCATGGTAGGGAGTATAAAAGGTAAAACAATAAAGACAATATGGAGGAAACCAAATACAAATTTCTGTAATTTGCCATGAAAGTGCCCTTGGAAACAGGAGTGGCGTGGCCCTTTTTTTTTCTTCTTTTTTTTTTTGGAAAACAGCACCTTGCACTTTTTCATTTCTAGGATAGACTCTGATAAGATCACCCATAGTTATACTAATGATTGATGACTTCCTTGTTATTGTTTAGTTCCAAATGGAACTGTAGGTTTATAAACATATTAAAACTAAATTAATATCTGTACAACTAATACTATCAAATAAGTCATTAATAATAAATATTTAATTATTCTCAACTAATTTTATCTTGACCATGGACATGATGGTACGATCTTTACAGTTGCATCTATTTCACATATAAATAATAAAATATTATTCTTGTACCAAAAAGTAAATAAACAATGTGTATTGGAACCAAAATAGTTACATTAGACTTCTTTCCAATATCACAGTTAAATTGTTTTGTCACTTAGTGGGCTGTTAAACAGCTAAAAACTGCTGTCCAAAGACATAATGTATTAGCCCTGCGACAAGAATTATTAATTGTAAGGAAATTACTACTCATATATGCTTTTTATCCCAGGCATAACATTGCAGCGGCGTAGACAGGGAGGGGCCCACCGGGCCCCCCCCCCCCCTCCCCAAAATGATTAAGAGTGAAAAAATTTTATTCGATTTTTTAAGTATCATGATTGTATATTATTTTTATTTATCAAGTTTTATTCGTTCTTCCTGTAACTCTAACTGCCGTCTTTTAAAAACTTAACGATATTTATTTCAAACTTATGAAGAACTTCTAATGGGGGAGCTGTTCTTTTCCAACCGTTCTCAATGGCGGCCTAACCCTCTCCCTCCTTGACCTTGTTGAATTAAAACCATCAAGCAGATCAGGTTCGAAGTTTCGTAGTTATGGATAACTATTAATAAAGAATTCCACAGTATTACGACGAACACATTAATTTTGACAAACATCAACCAATCTTTCGAATACGAACAGATATTATTATTTTTAGAATTACAGATATTCTTTTTAAAACTACATCAGAGTCTTCATGGCAACTCTCGCTTTACAATTCGTAATCGTTGCTACTCACTTGTATAAGAACATGGTAAGTAATTAATAAGTAATTTTAAAATATTGAAAAAATATATTCGAAATTTTTAATGCAATAATATTTTAATACTTTGATAATCTACCTGATAGAAAAGTGCACAAAGAAATACCGTTTAGACAAGCATTTGCAAGAGTTAGCTTATTGCCAACAAACCAATGTGTAAAATAAGTTTGTATGTCGAATTGATATTTTGAAATGGGAATTTTTAAATTATAGTTTTACATATAGTAATTACAGAATAAGTTTTTAAAAAAATCAGTCATTATCCTGTTGTTATCAACTCTTTATCATCATTATTTCCATAAAACAAGAACTTTATGAATAAAACAAGATTTTTATAAATGAAACTATTGTGTCCTATAACTTTTAAAGAAAGGATTAAAATAAAATATTATTTGGTGTAATTCAGCTGTGTCTAACCCACGAAACAACTGAATTTTATTAACACTAAGAGTACAAACCAAATTGCTTGCATGTGTGTTAATTATAGTGTCTGATTTGAAGCCCCGATTTTTATTTTTAATTGGACACTAACTGTTTTTCCCCCTTTTTCTTTGTTCCCCCCTTCCCCCTTCTTTTTTTTTTGCCCTTCTCTAAGCTAAAGTGGACTTATACAAGAATTCTTTAAAAAAAAAATTTGAGGTTAAAAAAGCCATGTTGTTAAATTGGCTAGTGAGAAAATACAGAGATATGCAAATTCTTATGGATTGTCCTGAATTTTTAGGGATTTGTTTCTGAATTTTAGAAATATTTTGTGTTATTAGCAGGTTGAATCGTTATAGTGTCATTTGGTATTCTATTTATTAGCATTTTAATTTAATGTGTAAAGAAAAATAACCATTTCTGAATATTACTAAAAGTTGAAGAGGGATACTTGTGATTATTAAGGAGATCACATGTCTACAAACTGAAGTTGGCACCTCAGAAATTACTAAGTATACAAACCCAAATTATTCATTTATCATAATTTACAATTTTTGTTCCCCCCCCCCCCCCCCCCCCGAAAAAAAATCCTGGCTATGCCACTGTAACATTGCTTAACATACTTAAAGCTAAAAATAAATACATATTGACATCAGGAATATATAAAATGAAATTAAAAAACTGATAAAGTAAGCAATCCTGAGGTTATAACAGTCCACAGACATGGCAAATCATGCCCTTGAACATATTTTTTTATTACAAAAAAAAAAAAAAAATTAATTTATATTTGTTTTGAGAAGTTTTGATTGCATTAAAATATATTCCATGGTTAACAAAAATATCCAACTTATCTAGTGGTGAAAAAATTACTGCGGCAAGCTTTTGTGCGTTTTACAGAGAATTACCCACCAACAGTTTCATCATTGGAGTACACATTATCTGCAGTGTGAACTTTGACAGAGGACTATCTTCAGAAAAAGCTTTATGTGCTTGTCTGCTCCTCCAAACTAGTATGAGTGAGGAGATGTTTTACAAGTGTTTTCTTTTGAGTGTAAGCTTTGTCACAAACATTACATGCATGCTGCTTTTTCACTCTAGTATGAATGGGGACATGTTCTACAAGTGCACTCTTGTTAGTAAAAGCTCTGTTACAAACATCACATACGTGTTTCTTTTCTCCAGTGTGAATGAGAAGATGTTGTAAGAGACCACCCTTTTGAGTAAAAGCTTTAGAACATACATCACAAGCATAAGGTTTTTCTCCAGTGTGAATGAGGATATGTTTATCAAGTGTGGTTTTGTGAGTAAAAGCTTTGTTACAAACATTGCACACATGCAGCTTTTCTCCAGTGTGAATGCGAATGTGAGCTTCAAGAACATTCCTGTTTGAAAAAGATTTACCACACACATCGCATGCATGTGGCTTTTCCCCCGTATGAATGCGAAAGTGTCCTTTGAGGGCGCTCTTTTGCAGAAATTTTTTTTTACAGACGTCACACGAATGAGGCTTTTCCCCTGTGTGCCTCAGAAGATGTCTCGTCAAACTGCTCTTGTGGGTAAATGTTTTGTTACAAACGTTGCATGCGTGCTGCTTTTCACCAGTGTGAGTAAGATTATGAGTTAAGAGAGTACTTTTTTCACCAAATGCTCTTCCACACACACTGCATGCATATGGCTTATCTCCTGTGTGAACAATGAGATGCCTTTTGAGATTTCTCAATTGGGAAAATGATGAACCACACAAATGGCATTCCAATTTCTCGGTATGAGGCAGAAGCTTGTCAGTATCTTTTGTAAGAAGCAGTTCATTCGATTGATGCAGACTGTTGCCAATGTGCATAGTGGCATTATCCTTTGTAAGAGGCAGTTCAGGACTCTTTCCTATATGCATGGTGGCAGTACCCTTAATAACAATCGATTCATTCGATTGAAGTGGACAGTTTCCCATGTGAATGGTGGCATTATCTTTTGTAAGAAGCAGTTTGTTCGTCAAATTTGGACAGTTTCCTTCAAGCATGGTCACTTTGTGGAATATGACTATTTGGGAATCCAGACACTGGCTACCTTAATTGTTTGTTTTTTTTGCAGCTAATAGGTGCTGATCTAGTAATAAAAAAGGATAACTCCATTGTTGTTATCAGTGTGGATTGCAATTTTTAAACAAAGCATATTCAACTCCCTGTAATTAGAAATTAAATGCACATTAATTTATTTAAAAGCATTTTAGCAAATTTTGGGATTTTTTTAATACAACATACGGATATTTTTATGAAATTATAAAAATGTGAGATAAATGTACGCCTTTCTACTCTAGTAAGAGAAAATCCTTTTTCACTTACAGGTTTTGATAGTTAGATCATGAAATAGATAATGCCGTAACTCATTGATCAGATACAGAGGATCATGATTGCTTGTGGAAAAATAAAAGAATAGACAGTTTTGCATTAGTGTTTTATTTTTCCTAAAAAGGTAGTCTCTTCCCAAAAATAAAGCTTATTTTGCATGTAACAAAACATTACAGTAAATTGCGTCATAAAAGTTACAAAAAGAGTGTTTTTTGAAAATATTAGGTTTCAATTTTCATCTTAAGTGATTTATATAAAATATTTTAAAACTATAGTTATATTTGTTTTTATTTTACAACAAATAAAACATTTCATCCACCATTCATCTCAAAGTTGATTATTTGTTGCATAATAATCTTGATAAGTATAGGTTCCTGATTATCTAACTTAAAGAGGTGGAAGGCCAGGACAGAAAACAAAAATTAAGCAAAGTTTGATATTAATAATACTCACAATAGCCCCCTCCCCACAACACTAAAAATTCACTTTTAATCTAAAACTTGCTTTTTATATTTTCTGACCTCTTAGTAAAAGACGGTACTCTTACTTTATAAATGTTTGTGGAAATAATAAGCACATAAGTTTAATATATTAACATCATTACTTCAGTCCAGAACTTCCGATCGTTTTGCTACAAACCAACCAAGCAAACAACAAACCAAGTGCTGAGTTGTATATGTGCTGTTTTGAATATGGTTAGCAATACTTAGGATATAATTTTAATTAATCCCATTATGAAAAAAACATGAACACATTTCACATTTTAAATTAAATTACAATATCTATTTAATACTCCTATTATCATGGCAGTTGAGCCTAACCTAACCATGCATAAACTCTATTTTTTAAAGAAGAATGTGTCAAACTCATTCCAGCTCCACACGTTTTTTTGTGTTTGTAAACATGTAAGCAATCAATCAATCAATCAATTCAAATCACAAAAAAACAGAACAGAAAAATAGTGGATTTAAAATGAAATGGTCTGCTGATGAAACGCTCCGATTTGTTAGCATTTACAAAGAGTATGAGTGCTTGTGGAATGCTAATTCTGTTGATTACCGCAATAGAGATATCAGAAGATCTGCGGAGTCGGATATCGTTGCAAGAGTGGGATTAGAAGGATTTGGTGTTCGTGAATTAAGACAGAAAGTAAAAAATATACGATGTACATACAATCAAGAATGCAACAAAATACTAAAATCAAAGGAGAAAGGCCTAGTTTATGTTTCTCGTTTGAGGTGGTTTAATATAATGGATGCGATCGTCAAACGAGCAAAGGGGTTGATTGAAGCAGAATCTCCAATGGAAGTTAGTGATTTTTCAGTTCATATGCACCAAAGGGTACTGGCAATTTTTGGTAACTTTATTTTCAGCTGAAATGAAACAATGGAAAGCTATTTATGATCGCAGAGTCAAATCGAAACTGATTAACTTTAAAAGGAAATTAAGGAAAGCTAAAGCGTATGAGCTTTTTTTTTTTTTTTTTTTTTTTTATAGGTCGCTATGGATCGATTGTACGACCTTTGGTTTCCCAGCCAGATACTCTATCCACTAGACAAGAGATCTCTATTGTCTGGAAGTTGTATCTGTTATTTGTATACAAGACCACCACAAAAGCTACCAAAAATTGCTAGAACGTTATTGTACATCCACACCTAATATTAAATCAATTTTAACTATTGGGTTTGGAAATTATTCCATTATTTTGATTTCTTAAAACGTGCTGCACTGTCTGTATGCTTAATGACTTGAAACTCTGGCAACCATAGGTACAATACATGTAGTTTATTTGGCTGTGTTAAGCACTTTATAAATGACAGAAATAGACAGTCGGTAGTTCCAAAAAACAAAATAAAAAGAAATAAATACAAATACCTTTCATACTGAATCTTTTAAAAGATGAAAAATTTTGTAGGGCTACTGTTCAATTATTACTGGCTAAATAGTTTTGTAAAAAGAGATTAAAAAAAAAAAAATTCTATGTTTACTGTGTCTTGTAAACAAGCAAGAGTATTATTTAATTTTAACTTCTGTACTAGCCAATAGAGAAAAATTTATACATAAGGTTTGTCTGAGGTTGCTTGTAATGGAGTAAGGGCCATAGTGTGCTGAAGCACCATAAAGCACTATGTTCAGGCATGTTTTCCCATTTTTCCGTATTTTGCCGCCATTTACCTGGAGATTTGTGGTGGTAATCGTTAGATTGGTTGGTTGTTTTCAGATTATCTGGCGCCGTCAGCAACACGAGGGCTATAATGCGCCGAAACTTTCGTCATTAGACAAGCCAACATACATTTACAAACACCCATGCCTAACACAGGACTCGAACCCGCAACCTCGCGGTCTAGAGGCTAGCACGCTAACCGCTATACCGTTTGGTCGGCGGTAATCGTTAGAAGTTTAATGTTATGGGATAATTTCAGCTTTTCAGTACTGCCAAAAACTATTTTTAAAAAAATTGGCTTGTGATCTCTTTAGCCTACATGTTCTATTTGGTCAGGGAGTCTAGACACATCTGGAAAAGTTAGGGAAATTTAAAAAAAAAAGTTTGTTGTAAAATCATGGAATTTTTTAGAAATCTGTCAGGGAAATCATTAAATTATCAGAGAACTTCTTTTCCTGAATTTTGTGGCCATTCTGAATAAGCACACCTCAAAAATTTTGTGCAAAATTCTGTTGGGTTAGCACAAAAAGGTCCTTCTCCCTTTGCTCAAATATAAAAAATAAAAGTCGTTGTGCCTATTGAGTTGGAGAGTTCACATCCACCACCTTGAATTATAGGCCAAATGTACCAAACGTTATCTACATTAGTTAAGAGACAGTACACAAGAGGATTCTAGGGATGCATCGAATATTCGGTATTCGACCATTGAGCCAAAAATTCGGTTTAGCCGAATATCTGGATATTCGGCGGCCAAACTCTTTTTTTCTCAATTTATTAAAAGTTTTTTATTATTGCAAAATACTACTCTAAAGAAATATAATTTTATTTTTATTTTACAATATTTAAAAAATGTTGAAACTTATAAGGTACATCCACGGCAATTTTGGAATTTTTTTTATGAATTTCAGGGAATGCCAGGGTTTTTAAATATGTATACGACTCAAGATGTGTCCTCTTGAATAGTTTTAAAGATTAGTTTTAGAAAATTAGTTTAAAGATTAGTTTTAGAAAATTAGTTTAAAGATTAGTTTTAGAAAATCAGTTTAAAGATCATACAGTTATTTTTATTATGTAACCTTTCCTTGCCAAGACAATTCCCATCAATGAAGTTGTATGTTTTATATTATAAAATAATCCTATTTTTATTAAATAGTAATGGAGATAAGTTATATAAGAAACAAATCATATGATATTCGCTAAAATCACTATTTGGTGCATCCCTAGAGGATTCATTTTGGATTTGTTTTTTATAAATCTTATACTTTACCATGCATTACAGGACACAACTGCGTCTGAAGAGGTTATAAAAAGACAAGACAGTCCCATTGACCACCCTGTGATTGTGATGCTGGAAAATTCACAAAAAAACCTACCCTTAGTCACAAAAAAGCACACTCCCCCTGCACAACCAATAGTGAAAAGAAAAAGAATACAGTATTTGGAAGAAGCTGTAAAAGAACTGAAGTGTCTCAATCGGACTATACTACTAGATGAAAAGCTCAAGACAAGTGACAACCGTGCATTTGGTAGCTTTGTTGCTGCCAGCCTGGAACATTTGCCTGCTGCACAAGCACTTTTAGCTCAGCAAGAAATACACAGTGTCTTAATGAAATACAGGCTGAATGAGCTATCCTCATCAAATGAAGTAAATGATACTAAGCAATCTGCAGCCCAAGAGTATCAGATTTACTTGCCTGAAATGCTATGAAGCTTAGAGCTATATATATCAGACTTCATTGGGCTGAAACATGCAGGAATGCTGAATTGTATGATTTCCCCCCCCCCCACTGTAGATTATGATGATGTATAAATCAGGCTTATACATTTATTCACTCGTAATTGTCATTGCTTTGAAATATAGAAAATATTCAAGACTAACTTGCAAAGGGTCCAAAAACAAAGAATATATTTTCCAATATGCTGTGCATAGGTAATAGAGATCACTATAATAACAAAATCAAAAACGTTTTTTTTTTTTTTTTTTTTTTTTTTTTGTATTTGAATTTAATTGCCTCTAGCAATTTTTTTTTATAAATCTGCACCTAAACTTACTCCTTGTAATTCGTCTGTGTTTAGTTCATTTCTGGGCACACATTTTATGGCAAAACTTTTTGTTTTGTAAATCCCCTCCACCCTTCACAATTTGACTAAGCTGCTTTTTTTTATTATTTTCAACACACTTTGTATTCAGATGAATATCAGAATGTAATTGAATACTTTAGTGCAAAATTGTAAATGCAAATTACATTACTCAAGGTTCCCATGATCCTTGAAATTTTTTTGATGAAATTTGGTTCTTGAAAAAGAACGAGGTCCTTGAATTTTTAAGCGACTGCCGATAATTTTCAACTCCATATTTTTTGTTTTGTTTTTTTGCTACATTTTGTATTTTTATGTCTAAAGTATGTAATTTTAATGTCCTTCAATTTTCTTAAAAAGGTCCTTGAAAGTCCTTGAATTTTTTTTCTTCAATATGAGTGGGAACCCTGTTACTGATAATGTAATACATACAAGGTGGCTACAGAACATGGAAATCAGGGAATTTCACTCTTCTGGAACAATCAGGGAAATGTCAGGGAATTTAGTAAAATTACCCTTTAATCAGGGAATTTAGTAAAATTACCCTTTAATCAGGGAATTTTGAAATTTTCGAGTTTCCCTTCTCGCATGCCCCGTACGGATATCTACCTATCGGCTCGCGTCACTTGAAGTGGATGCTGTGATGTCACTGCGTTGAATAGTTTTTTTTTTTTCGTGTACTTTTTTAAATCCATCTAAAAAGCCCTTAATATCCGGCTACTTGGCCAATTTGGGAGAATGACAATTCCGAACTTTTTCTACTCTCAGCAACTAATCCAAACCATCGATATCCTGCCCACAACCGCCTGTTGATGTTCCGCTTTTTCTTTTCTTTTTTTATTATCTGGGATCATTATTATCCCTGGAACAATTATTTCTGTTAGACTTCTGATGATCCTATAACTTAGCTGTGCAGCTTTTATGCTATGAACAGGAAACAGCTTGTGATATATATTAAAGAAAATACATGTTTTATTTGTGTTATTCTTGAAATTAAAAAGAAAAGTATTGCATTTGTTTTGCTTTACCTTGAAGTTAGCAAGTATGGCTGAAGTTGGTGAATTTTGTATTTTTTAATTAATGTTTTCTATTCTTTTTCATCTAAAGATGTTTGTTTTGATTTTTACCATAAATTTATTATGGTGCAATTATACTTTGACTATTTAGAATAAAATTTACTTATTAAATTTTTTTTTTTAATTCTCCATTATTTGATTTTTTGAATTATAGCACACGTCAGGAAATTTTTGAAGAAATCTTCTAGAAATCAGGGAAATGTCAGAGAATTTTAGTTCTCGAATTCTGTAGCCACCCTGATAAATGTAAATTTATTATGGTGATTATAACTACAATTGTTGCAATACAATTATAGCAATGAGCGTATCATTCTTTAAACAAAATTCAGTACTCATTGTTTTCAAAAAAAGAAAAGAGAATAAATAGGTAACCATCACACTAGTGACAAACATTTCTTTATTGTATTCTGTGGGGGCTTAAATTTGTTTCCTGTACTTTATATTAAATAATCCAAATTGAACAATTTTAACCAACTTTTCAAGGTTCAACTGTATAAAGTGAATTGTATATAAACAGTTTCAAAATTTTTTTTTTTTTTTTCTTGCTCCTTTGGAAAATCCTATTTTACAGGTTCTGATAAAATAACTTAAAAAAGAAACCTTTCTAAAATAATGAAGCTGCTACATTCATTTTTATCTGTACAATATACAAGTTTAAATTTAAAACCTATTATACTTATTTTAATAGATATGGAATGCGTTTTTATAGTCTGTGTGGAAATTTATTTCTGGTATTTCATTGAAATTTGCATATATTATTGAACTAAAACTAAACTCAGTGGCGTAACAGCCGTGTAGGGGGGGGAGGAAAGGGGCCTTGGCCTGCTGTACCCAATTCATCTTACTTGACCATGGACCCCGAGTTGCAATACAACAATATTCCGGTCAGATGGCCAGTCTGATGTAGAATCTCCAGTGTTTAGTTCCCAAGTGCATGCTTCGTTCTCATTTAATCGACCCACTTAAGGGATGAAAGGCTGAGTCAACCTTGACCAGTCCGGGGATCGAACCGTGGACCGCAACCGTGATAGCGCAATGCTCTATCACTGTGCTTTTATTATTGAACACATTACTATTTGTTCACGAGTGTGCTGTGGCAAAAACATTTTCAACCAGACACAATACTTTAAAAAAAATCAATTTAACTTGATTCTATATAAATACAGAATATTGAGGAAAACACTTTTACATTTTAAAAATAAAGAGTAATATTAAATGACACATGACCTTTTGTTAAAAAATAAATTATTACTCTTTAGCTACATATAATTGTAATTTGTCATCTCTCTCTCTTTTTAATTCATAGTCATGCACTGTCCTACCAATTCAAGTTTCACTTCTGATTAACATCTCTCCTCTACCTCTTCAACACAATCACTTATCATCCTCCGAATTTTAATAAATTGATACGAATGAAGGAAAAACAAAGTTAAAGAACTTGCAACAAATGGTATGTATCTGTTTTGCTTCAAGTTAACCAAGCGGCGGAAAATTTGCAACTAAGAGCATAAACCTCAAGGCCATTGGGAAGAAAAAGCATCTTGGTCAGGATGATGTTTTTTAAAATTGTGCATTATGTTCTTGTAACTTGAATTTTTTGTAAAATTTATTTTTATTAAATTTCCATACTAAAAATTTTTTAGGAGAGTAAGTTTGCATCCCCACTATATTCCCTATGAAAAGTTGTGAGTATTCTTTAAAACTGTCTTTTTGCATCAACAAGGAGGACTGTTGATGGGAACAAACGATATCTCAATGTATGATGCTTCAAATATCTATGAATAATGCTTCAAATATCTATGAATAATGCTTCAAATATCTATGAATGATGCTTACAAAAGCAGACTCGATATTACCCTTATCGGAAATCGTAGGTGATTTTTCTCCCATGAGAGGGAAATTTCTTTCTTTGGCTTACAAGGACCCCTAGCTCAACACAGGGTTGGCAACGACCAATAACTTCTGGAAATGTGGAACTTTCCTGTATTGGTTCTATGGATAGGAAGCATCTCTAGTTTCTCCGCTACAAATTCAAGATCTACATTCTGCAGTTATAAGAGACACTTTAGCATAGTTTTGCTAACTTTAGTTCATATGTTTTTAAAAAGTCTTAATAAAATTCATCTACCCGAGATTGCTGTTCTTCCACGTACTATAATTAAACCCCGTTAACGTGAAATTCTTTGACATGAAATCCCGTTTAATGTGAAGTAAAAGCAGTTTTTTTTATTTAAAACTTAACGTTAATTTACTATTCATTTAACACAAAATTCAGTTAGCGCGAACAATTCCGGTGGCCCCATCGACTTTGCATTAACGGGGTTTGACTGATAAAAAATTACCATTTGCAATATTGGCTGATGATGCATTTTCATGAGCACCCATCATCATAAAGCTATAATCTGGGGATACCAGAACATATTGAAATAGGTTATAGATTGTTCCAAGAATGCAGATTCTTTGAAATTGCCTTCAGTATTTTGATCACAAGATTTTTCGTATTTCATTCACAAAATTTAGCAAAGCCATCAAAAACAATTTGCTGCCTCAATCAAGAAAAATAGAAGTATCTCACAAGCACGTCCAATTGTTAAAAGTTGCAGAACCTGCAATTGTATATTATATTAACCATCTGACACTTATTTTTGATATCTCTTACCCTGATATTTTTGTCAGGGCATGTTGCCCCAGTTGTGAAGACGAGAAATAACAACATAATTTTTAACATTGAACAAGGTAATATTAAAAAAATTGCTTTGAAAATTACGGAAATCAGCTAAATTTTGTTTTTCTGGTTGTCATGAAAACTTTTGCCAGGTCTAGAACTGAAACCGTTTGACGAGTATTATAACCAAAACCAGTGTTTAAGTTGGGGTACAAAATTTCTTTAGTAAAAAAGCTAAAATCACAATTTTCATTTTGGAAAAATCCTAAAACGATTATGTTTTCCATCACTCATGATGTTAAATTTGTCAAAGCACTTTTTATTATAAAATCATTAAATATAATGCAATTTTATACCAAATATCATTTCACCCTTCTAACTTGTTCTTTTTCATTTTGTTAACTTGAGTTAACAAAAATGGTGATTTTGCACTTTTTGTGTCAAAAAGTTTTGGCAAAAGATCTAAACCACTCTTTTTAATTTTAGCATTTAAGAAAGTTGTTAAGCATTTTGCTAGAAAAGCACCCAAAACTTAATCACTGACCAAAATGCTCTTTTATTATAATTTAACTATTTACAATGAGACAGTAGCCACCAAAATACTGCAGTTTAAAAGATTCTTTTTTAGTGTTATTGAAAGGTAAAGACTTTTGTTAGTTTAAAATTACAATTTTGTCTAAGATAAAAAAAATTTTAAAAATATAAAGGGTTCCATGATACTGTTGTTAATGTATTACTCATTGAAAAACTGAAGGTAATATAAAACTTAAAAAAAAAAAAACTAAAAAAACACAACTATATTTAAATAAAGAAATAACCTTTTGTGTCAGTTTAAAGAACAAGCATTTTATTTCAGTATTTACAGACAATGCTTTAGAAATTTTTTACACACATTCTTAATAATTTTTAGAAATTTTTTGAAAGCAAAAACAGTATTTGTTAACTCAAATAATATACACCACATTTTGAAAAAGATTGTCATGTATAAAAGGCAATTTTTAGTTAGCTTACATTTTAAGCATATCAAATAATTTATTTTGTATGTAATGTTATAAGCATCTTTTTAAACAAGTACATAAACACGTACATAAAAATCTATCTTTTTCCCTTTAAACTATTTATAAAGAGGTAAAACTTCAATGAATTATTTAAAAAAAATTAAGCCAACAATTACAATACATTATAATGAAAATTATTAACTCATTTTGATAGTGTTTTTAAATATTTCTCGCACTTCAAAAATGTATTTATGTATGACACCACACGTCACCCTTTCAGGTTAACATAGGAAATTCAATTACAAATGGTAAATATTTAAAAATATAAGTTGTGGAAGTAATAGGTGATGTTTTATTTGTCAGCTGTTTTGGTGAAATAAAATAAGCATACATTCATAAAACTGTTATTGCCAAATAATTGTTATAAAAAGATACACATTATTTCTTAGAAGAGAAATCTAGTTCCAGCTGAATGTGTGAATGTCTTATGCAATAGATTGTCAGGTCATTTCACCCAGACAAATTAAAATAAATACACAATATTTTAAGTATAACTTTAGGAAACACAGTAGCACTACATAGATTGCATTAACATCTAAATAAATAAGTGAAAAATATACAAAATATGAGTTCTTAATAAACGTTTTATAACTCTTTGCAAACAGTTTTAAAGCACTAAAGTTGATTTTTATTTACAAAAGACAATTAGGAAAGGCACCAATGACATAAATTAATACACAGTAATGCTTCCAAGTTAAGTACCATTTTATTAAGAAGCAGGGAAAAAGGCTGGTGGGTGGGGAAGATATGATTGTTGTTTTTTTATTATAAGCAGGCTAAGTCTTAAAAGTTTGGCTGCTGATTTTCTACTCTGGGCCCACTAGCAACACTGCCAGGCAATTCTCTGGCTGATATACTGGGCATTTTTTGCTTGTAAACAAATTAGAATTGCAAATTTATAATGAATATATTAGTTATATTTTTATCTTGCAAAATATTAGTTACTTACAAAGTTACATGGAAAAATAATTATTTCAACTAGCAGCCAGCCAGAAAATTACCTTAAAATGTTATTAGCAAAATTAAATGTTTTACATTCTTCCTTAGCTAAAAATATGATGGTGAATCCCGTAAATTTAATTAAACTTTACAGAAATTTTCAAGTAAGTTTCATTTTCATGAAATTAAAAATCCAGTATGTTTTCAATGCATTTATTTTTATATAAAATTAATTCTGTTAATAAATATTAAAGCTGATAGACCTAGTTTAAATGGTTTTTTTTTTTTTTTTTTTTTTTTGAAGATTATCACATTTTGGTATAAAGTGCTTTATCAAGATTACGAATGTAGCAAAGATTTAAAAAACTTGGAAAAATTATTTAAGATTTTACTCGTTAAAACGTAATAACTTGTTATTAAAGATTTGTTCTTTCTTTTTGTTAATAAAAAAATAACTGGAAGTGAGTTTTCTTCAAATTCAGATTTTATAAAATTAATATCAATTTTCAGATTATAGCATAAATAAGATTATTAAGTTTTATAGAGCATAGATAATTTTTCAGATAAATTATAAATGCATATTAATGCCAATTGCTTAAGAGTCCCAACAACATGATTGATATGTAAGCTCCTTAATTAACGTTTAAATTAATAAGATAAGCATATAAAAAATTAGGTACTGTATTAAATAAAATTAGGGTAAATATAGCAGTAAGATTTTCTCATAATTCTTGAATGCATTGCACATAGAAAAGTTCCCCAACTCCCATTTAATTTCAATTGCAGCTAGCTCACTTTTCTACCTACAATAATTTCTTCTACAACATAAAATAAAAAATGAAATCAAAAGTAGAATAAAACAGTCACAAGGACAAAAATCCTAAATAATTGTAGATACATTGCATAGTATTAATAAAAATACAAAAACCTTTATTTATACAATAAGTTAAATTACTAAACAAAAATCAATAAATTAGAATAGGTTGGTTAAAATTAAAACAACTAAGATATTTCAATTTGATTTTTTTTTTTTATTTATTTAAATAGGAAATTTCAGTCAATTAAAGTTAATAAATCATTACTCCAAGTAAAAATGCAAGTTACCTAGCCCTATTGAGTAATAATTACTATTAAACATTGAGATTACCAACAATAAGATATTTAAATGCATATATTTCTAAAAACGTTATACTACAAATGCTAAAGCTTGATTTAAAACTAGTTTCTAAATTATTTAGAGTTTATTTGAGGCACACCAAAAGCAATGTTTTGCAATCAATTGTGTTTGCCATAGAAAATTTTACAATCTTTTCGTACTTGCATGCGAAGTTTAATTTTTCACAAAAAAAAATTATTAATTTTGGTAATGTAGGGGGAAAGGGGACAACATAAAAAAACAAAACAAAAAACTACTGGCCGCTTATGAGATATACTGTGAAATCTTTAGATTGTGGATAAAATTCTGTAAAAACAGTTAACATATTTTTAGAGATATAAATAGAATATACATTTCATTTAAAACATAGCTCATATAAACCATCCTTTCATGCACAAATATTATATAAATATATTAGGGTTGTTGTTAGGTTTCAATTCATTATTTCATAGGTTTTAACCCAGCTTCCATCCAAATTTTTTCAGAATTTAATATCGAAAGCTCTTGTTTTTAAGACTATAATTTCCTCACCAACTAAAGTGCATTTAAAACCAACCAAAGAAATTTGAAGTACTCTACAAATTAAAAATATGCTGTCAACCAAACAGCATAATTTTTCAAAATATGACTTTAATAAATTACTACAAAGACTAACTCTGAAGCTTTATTAATGTTTTAAGTGGTATTTTCTTGCAATACTTTTATAAAGGCAAATAAACAATTTTTAGTTTCAGATTTATTATTTATAAGGAAAATGACTAATTCACAAACGATATTTCCTTAAAATAGAAATATTTTAAAATTAAAGGTTTAGTTGCAATTCTTTTTTAAACTAACAGAATCAATGTTTAGAAACTAGCAAAACTAAAAAAAACACAGCCATTCATTTCTTTGTCATGATCTTTTCAAACAATATAAAATATTTCCAAAAAAGATAAATTGTGCATAAAATTCATGCAACTTTAACTTTGTAACAGGAACACCATAGTAAAATAATGGGTAAAATGTCAAATGATTAGAAAGACAGTAGAGTATGACTAGTTCTGAAGAGAAGTCCTAGAAAGGATAATTCCATATACTTGCAATCTTCTAGCCCAGTGCATTTAGAAACTACTTTTTATAAAACTTTGAAATTTGGTGAGTAGGTACAAAAATGATCACTTAGTGAAATGACATAAATTAAAAACTCATAAATAGCATCGAATATATTTTATTTTGTATTTCAAATCCATACGTCAATGCATATGGAGTGACTCCACCAGATTTTGTCCATAGCTATTTTAATTTTCATTTATAATAGATAGACAATAAATTAAAACAATTTATGTCATTTAATTAAGTGATCTTTTTCGTACCTACTCACCCAATTTCCAAGTTTTATAGAAAGTAGTTTCTAAATGCGCTGGGCTAGAGGATTGTAACATAGCGAGTATAGGGAATGATCCTTACTAGGACTTCCACTGAAAACAGGGACAACTATTTGAGGTATTTGCTCCTGGTGTCAAAAGCATAGTAGGAACTGTTTCATGCTGAAACTCTGATTTTATCCATAAAGTTTCAATCCCTGAAATACAAAAACATAAACATTTTAAAAATAAACCAAAATTAAGTTGTTAAGTTTTGAAAAGAAGCTGGGCAATTCCCAAAATGTCTCGCAACTTACCAAATTCGGCCTCATCCTGTTAACCAAAGAATAAAATAAGAATAATTAACCACAATTTATTATTTGGCCAATATGATCTATCTATTGGGGTAACCATAGTTGATATTGGCAGAAGAGTTGAAAGAAAATAGGTACACTACTAGCTCTCATTAATTAGCTATCAATCAAATTATTATGTTATTGGGCTTATTAATACAGGACATATAGTCCACTAAAATTATCCTAGACAACCAAGACTGTCCTAGTACTTTACAAAGTTGAATACTTTGGGCCAGAGCCCAAGATATCAGAAATTTCATATACTATTATTTTAAGCATTATTGGACTAGAGCCAACTTCGATTGGCCAACCTATAAAATGACCAACCACTTTACAAAATGGGTAAATCTCATTAACACAGTTGAAAATACAAGAAATTTTAAACGTTAAGATTTTTTTTATTCTGAATTCTAAAAAATTTCGGAAAGTCTCGCAGGCAGATTTATCTGATAAATTAAGTACCCTTTGTTTAAGACAAAAAGTTGTTAAACTTTTAAATGGCCAATTATAATCATGCAAAACATTGCCAAGGGTGCAATTTTATTCGAAACATGGAAATTAAAAGAACTGATGCATTTTGAGTATCAAAAATACTTTTATGTGTGGCCACGGTGGAACTGGATAGAGGTAATGCTTTTTAAAACAACAAACATTACACATTTAAATTAAATTCAAGCAGTAAACAAGTCAATTTATATAATTAAAACAGATTTATGTAGTAAAATTCAAATAAAAGTGTAATTGATAGATTACACATTTGCTTAATCAAAACTGCATGTCTGTTGACACGTTTAAAAAGTCCAAATTCTTTGCTAAGAGCTCAATCAACTCAAGGAAAATATCCTAAATGTAAACTGTAAACAGAATTTAACGAGATAATGACATCTATTTTTACAAAGCACTGAAACCGAACAACAAATTAAATACAAAATATATCTTAAGCAATTAACTTGAAACATGCAATATTCTAAGAAAAAGTGTACAATAAAGAATATTCGAAACATACATAGTGAATATTACAGTCACACAGCAGTTTCTTGCTCAGACTCAAGGTACATGTCTTCGCATATATTTTTCAGGTAAGTGTAGTTGGAATCAATAAGTTCAGGGAATGTAACATGATACTTACTGATATTTCCAATTTAGCAAAGAGACAGCAAGAAAAAAAGAAAGCATTTGTTGATTTGAGAAAATTGTAACAAATACATAAAATTAAAATGAGCAATGCAACAATGCTTCTATCCTAATTTACTATGTTATTCACATGTTTAAGAGAAATCCCCAGTCTATAACATCCACCTAAACCTAATGCAAAATTTTCCAGAATACATTTACAGCCAAACTAGTGCTTCAGAATATTTACATTTTGTGTTGTAAATAGAGTAACTATAATAGATGTGAACTAATGCTACTTTAAGGGGATCTCTTTTTGGGGTCAAAACAGTA
This sequence comes from Linyphia triangularis, assembly GCA_963978545.1. Lineage (NCBI taxonomy): Eukaryota > Metazoa > Arthropoda > Arachnida > Araneae > Linyphiidae > Linyphia > Linyphia triangularis. The sequence goes on from OZ021729.1 coordinate 77,404,941, forward strand.
GCATCATTTGATGGAGAAAACTGGAAAATGCTTTAAGTTATCAAAATAAATTATATATTAAAATAAACTGCATTGTTGTAAGTATAGACAGCTAAAATCTTGTTAGTTTTTAAGCAACATTTTGAAAGAAAATAAATTTCCAAACACATTGCATTTGATTAACAGCGCAGACAGAGATTAACGACCATTTAACAAAAAGCAATAATTAGCCTGTTTCTGCTCAAGTAGACCTTATGCCAGATTTTTCAACTACAAGATTGGCTGAAATATATCTTTGAACTTTCCTAATTTTTTACAACATATAAGCAACAGTAATGCAGATTATTCATTCTATGAAAATTCAAAGTTTTAAATTTGAAAAGTAATAATTAACAATTGGACAGTTTCTTCAACATGTGGACCATCAATTTTTAACTAAGATATAAATTTGCAAATTTAAATAAAAAAAAACAAAAAGAACTCAAATTTTATTTATCTTTCAAGTTTTATCAATTAGCTTACTTTATAATTGTAAAGTTTACAACACAAACTTGCAAATGTTTTGAGCTGTTTTGCAATATTTTAACCAGTTTTATACTTGGATGAGTACATATTTGAAGAATATGCATAAAAATTTAAATATATTAGCAAAAATGCACATTCATTTTCCTGCAAATTCCGCTTACCATCTAGTAATAGTATTGTTAAACCTGATTAAAATCTGTAGGGCTTGAAAATATTTTTAAAAAAATATTGTGATAGAGAAAATAAAAAAGGAATAAATAAAAGAAAAAGACTGGTTTATTACTCATCAGATTCACTAAAAGTAATATAAGGTGTCCATTCAAATGTCCATAATTTAAAAAGTTGATTTAAAAAAATCTATTAGCAATATGTTTGCGGTATTAGGCAAAATTAACTACTGAATTCTTAGATTTTAGTGGCAGTTTTTATTTTCAGCTAGCTTTATTATCCAGCTCACGATTCTAGATGCAGAAGCTTGATTGCCTACCTACCAAGATCTTAAGAGGTCACTCAACTAGATTTTTTATTTTGGGATACATCAAAAACAAAGTTTACAAAAGAAACATCCGTGATATTGAAGAGCTTTGTGCCGCAATAACCTTTGCTATTGATACTGTAACTATGAAAATGCTATAGCAGGCCAGCAATCCATCCTAAAGCGAGCATGGATTCAAGGCTTGATATCTCCAGAGCTACTATAGGAGCACACATGGCACTGTTTTTTTTTTTTTTTTTTTTTTTTTTTTTTTTAAACTTTGTGAGTCCTGTGTCCAATTTTACATTTTTCTTATGCTTTTTAAATTTCTGTTAAGCGGTCTCTCCAGATTTGGGACATTTGATTCGGACATCCTGCACTTTCACTAAAAAGATTGTAAATAAAAAACTGCAAACAAAAGAACAAAGAAAAATATCTGTTATTAGGAAAAACAGTAAGCACTTACTTATTAGGTAAGTAAAGGCTTTGGTCTTTGATGTACTGCAACACTGCATCAGGGAGAAGATATTTTACACTATTTCCCCTTCTAAGTGCTCGCCTATAAGATAAAAGTGTTATTTGAAATTTAAAAAAGTAAAATATTTATTAGAACTATAAACCAATATACTTAAAAGAATATTGGAAATATTAAGTGAACACAGTCAGACCCCACGAACGTGAAGCTAATAGGGCCGTTGAAATAGTTCGCTTTAACCGAGCTTCATGTTAAACGAATAAATTAACATTAAGTTTTAAGTCCGGAAAACTGCTTTTACTTTGTGTTAAACAGAGTTCATGTTAAGGCTCTTCGCTACCGTCCATCTTGATTCTCCCCCCTAATGTTAAGTCTATGGGAAAATCTCTATATGCCTATTCGTAAAATAGAAAGAAGTTATACGAATATTTTTATACGGATTGTTTTGTTGGATCGACGTAACTTCTATCCGTGTTTTGCTATGTTGTTTTTGGCCTAAAATGTTGTTAAGTTTATTAAAATATCAATTGTTTACTTTAACATCATATTGAAAAGAGTTATTGAAAATATAACATTGCAATGACAAAGATTAAACTTTTTTCTATCCAGATCATATTTTAAAATTATTTTCGTGTTTCTTAAACAGTCAAATTTAGAGAAACATTAAAGCTATATTTTGAAAAAAAAACCTCTTCGCAAGAAGACACACCTCCAAAGGGGGACATAGATATTTCCCCCCCTCAAGAGCGAGGAGGGTCAAGTGATTTATTATCTTGGCTGGACCTGTTTTGCTGTATAAAGCGGTTCTTTATAAGCGGTCGTTAAGATGGTCTTATCCAAGCGGTCTTTAGCGTTAATTCCAGAAAAAGTGCTTTACTGATGTATTTGAAGTTGCATCAAGGCGCGTTCTCAGGGGGGGGAGGAAGTTTCACTGTCATAATCCACATAAAACCCCCGACATCCCGATGTTTTCTGACGAATGAATTACAAACACTAAAAGTAATCATAAATAATTTCAAAAAAATACTTTTTTAATTTACCATCATTCCGATAGGGTTAGCTTACCGTATCGCATTTAAACAAATAAAACATTTGTAACTCTCATTACATCAAAAAATCGTCATACTTTATTTTTTATCTACTTAGATTTAATATAAACTACATATTCAGGGTTATTCAGACTTCCTTCCTGGGTTTCAAAGCAAGGACTGGACTTATCGGCAGGAACTGGACTATCGCATTGATGTATGCCGTGTGACCAAGGGTCCACACATAGAACACCTGTAAGCTATGTAAATAAAACTTGAATTGTTTCTGTATTCTAACAAATATTCTTATTTTCTGTATTAGTCTTAGTTTTTTTTACTATAGTGCTTCGAAACCTAGGAGGGAATTCTGAATAACCGTTTATATATATAAAAAAGGAAATGTTTAAAATATATAGATGTTTTCCAAATGTAATTATAACATTTCAGTGCTACATGGCCTTTGTATTTCAATCACCATAAATATGTAATAAAATCAGTCTGATATGATATTAGTGTATGTCCGTTTGCCTAAATATACTGCTCCTTCTCAGTGAATATAAACAAACAACATTTTTTTATTAAACTATATATAATCTAGATAATATTATTATACGTTTTCTAAGTAATATGTAGTCTCATGTTGAGGTATTTAATATAACTCGAATACTGGACTAGTTGCATATATAGGTGGCAGATTAAAAAACTGAAAAAATATTATGATATGGGATGTTTTAAAATCGTATTTGTAGAGAAATACAGCAGCAAATTAATTGTTTACTTGAAAACCCCTCCCACAGAAATTTTCTGGTTGTGCCCCTGTTTAATGTAACATAATGATAAGTAAAGTAGCACAGATGTAAAATAAAATGCAAAATGTACATGGGTCATATGCAATAGAGTACCATTATTGTACAGTTATACAGTTTTATCCATATAAAAGTTACGCAACTCAAAGAGATATGAACTCCCCTGTCATCAGTGTTTACTTCCAGGGGCGGACTTAGAGGTCAATCAAGGAGGGTGCGATAATGACCTTGAGTGTTTACAGTGGTGGTGATAGTTTGTGAACTTGGGGGACAGGGGGGAGGGTTATCATCAATTAGTATGATACTACTAGTGTTCAATGAAAGATAAAAATTAGAGGGTTTAACTATCCTCTTTTGCGTCCATATAAGAAATTACCCCGAAAATGTAATACACTTTAATTCAATTAAATTATAAATTTTAGTATTTATTATTAGATAAAAAATATTTAAGAGCACAAAAAAATATCCCATGCAGATCAGGTGAAGTGTAAAAAGTTTAACAACCCTGAAAATTCAACTTTTTTATACAAGTTAATTTACCAATATATTCAACATCACAAATCATTTAATGCAGAAAAAGGCGGCAGATCTTTTAACAACTTTAGACAACACTGCAGGTACGTAAAGCTCTATATTTATAAGGTTTTACTAATTTCCAAAGTTAAATAATGCTTTTCAACTCGGTTTGACATCACATTAGTAAATTAAAATATAAGTTATATAAACTTGAGACTACACTATAATATTGATCATTGTATTCAAATATGGTATTATTTTCTGTTTCCATATTTTCATTTAAATGAAAATGGAGAATTTGGCGATATTTTTGGCAATAATTTTTACATGGGAATCCCCCCCCCCCCCCCAAAAAAAAAAATATCCGCGTCTGTTTACTTCGAACAGTATTCTCATACTTAAAATGAGAATTTTTATAATTTCAAATCGATTAATTGCTCGTACTACCTTCAGAACTGTTTTAAAGTTATGGAAAGTTCTTAATACATTAACACTTTCCAAAAACGCATATCGTGGAAGCGTCCCACACAGAGGAGCTGCAGGAAGGTAGGAACGATATTGTGGTAAATGCCAATTCAAGACGACGATATGGTGGGGAAAGAGTTTTGGTCTTCAGAATGCAATATGTCGGATTGCTTTGTAAACTTCACAGGAACGCAAAGATAATTAAATTCGACTTTTTTTACTGTAATTACGATAACTTGATCTAGGCAAATCTGTAATGGTGAAATATGGGTTTCTAAATCGTATTTATTGATCCCAAAGGCGCCGCTAAACAATTTCGCTAGTGGAGGGATGGGGGAGCAGTACTATTATATATTTTGAGACGGGAATGACATTTAAAAAAATTAAGAGCCAGAAAACGTGTTCGTGCATGAAAGAAAGATTATGGATATATACCAATAATCACCATAGGATGAAGAAATAAGAAGACAAAAAAATCAGTGCCACGGATATTTACTAAATGAACACAACACAAACTACTTACTACACATTCTTTTAACAAAAATTAAGTTCTCCTTTTTTCTTTGGCAAACAAACCAATGGACTTTTGTATAAATTCTTTTAGGTTTCTATCAAAATTTTTCTCCAAATTTCAGTGGCATTAAGCATACTTTTCTTTTCAGCTTCTGCCAACGTGTTCAGTGTCGGTAAATTCAAAAGGACAGCAAACAGCATGGGACAATCCCCCCAAAAGAAACGTTTGCCACAGGGTTGAAACAGGGGACAATGCTACTATGTCTATGTCCGACTACTACCCCCATCATCAAAATCTTTAGTCAGGGCCCGGGTAGCCATACACTCATTGTGTCACAAGTCGGAATTTTAAAAGCAAAGGGTTTACTGATTACGCATTCCTAGAACGGCTTCAAAAAGAATAAGGGGCCTTTTCTTCTTTTTTACATCCAGACTCCAAACCTTGCTTCAGGGTGTTTCACATGGGAACTGCGATACTTTGTGAACAAGGCGACAAATAGATGAAACGCCGATGAAAGTTACATGGATGTGGTCTGGTTATAAGAGGACAAAAACAAACTAGCCAGTCTACACTTTTGATAGTGGCTGCATTGGAGCTGGACTGAATACGCTATACGTGGTTCTGCGATACTTTGTTTTGTTTTTTTAATTTTTATTCGAGTTAATTCCTATTCTGCGGTATGATCAGGATTTAGCAATATTGACGATAATTGGTAAGTGATAAAATTAAGCTTTTTTGTAAATATTTTTGGCTACCGTTAATTCTGTTCAGAGGCGTACTGTCCATTGGGCTGTCCGGTGCAATTAATGAGCCGGTCAGTGTCCGTAAAAATAAACCGGTCCGGAAGTTATTATTACTATTTTTTTTTCCTAAAGTCTAATGCAAACATTGATGGATCATAAATCCATTACTATAATTGGATTGTCAAAAGAAATTGACAAATAAACAAATTCAATCATTTTACATAAGGAAATCACATTTGTTTTTATAGATTACGCTGTGTTTGTAAAATAAATGCACTAAGATTTATGTATTATCGTACAACGACTTTTTACTTTATTACAACTTTAAAACAACTTACAACTTTTAAAGTGAAATGCATATTATAATTTTTTATGCAATTTTCTGGTAAACATACTAGTTATATATTTGGACATTAATTAATATACAATTCAGATTTCTTTGTTTTAGTTTAGCAACGATCTATGGTTGGTTTTGAAAACCAAATTCACTCAAACGAGGTATAAGAAATAGATAAATAATTTTTGATGTATTAAATTAATTATTGAAACAATTTATCTAATAAAATTAATTAGTAAAAGTAACTATTCAATTATTGAAATTAATTATTAAACATAAGTATTTAAATAATAAAGCACATTAAATATTAAAACTATATAATTATTAAAACTATATAATTATTAAAACTATATAATTATTAAAACTATATAATTATTAAAACTATATAATTATTAAAACTATATAATAATTAAATTATTAAATTGATCACTGAAATTATTTTATTATTAACAACAATTGGAGTTTTAATTTAATTGATGATTGTATTGAAAATTGGGGTCGGCATAAATCTAAAAACACCTGAACTCTCGATAGTACTGGCCCCTTGAAAGATATGACATAAAAAACAGTTGTAACTTGCATTGGGATTTTTTCATCTAGAAATTAATTGAATATCACACTTTCATTGGATTTTTTGGATCTTCTAAACTGTTCCAACAATTTACAACAGGTGGTTCCCAAAACTGTTCGTGAACTTACTAATTTCAATTAAATACTGCATTATCTATATCAAAAATTAATATTTGAAAATAAGATTTGTTTAATAATATCTCTAATTTCATCTTAATAAAACTACATAAAATATTTTTAAAGCATTAGCAAAACTTTTTTTTAGAAAATCATTAAACTATAAGTAACGTATAAAATATCTCCCAAAAGTTTTCGTAAACTTAAATTTTTTCTTACATATTGGTATTTGCTGCAATATTCTAGTAAATTACGAAGACTTTTAGAGCCACTTTACATACAGATCAAATTGACGTATAGAAGTCGCAATACATTTGAAGAAAAAGTTTCTCATTTAAAAAAATTATAATTCCCTATTTTTAGTGCCAGAAAAGAAAAGATACATCGTAGTTTTCAAATTTATTTGTTGTAGAATAAATAATTGCAAACATTTCAAATGTAGAACATAAGAAAATGACTAGTGACTTCACTTTTGGAAAAACAACAACATTAAGATTGTTTATTCTTCAGTTGTGAAATAATGGAGATGAATCAACTTAAAGTTAATAAGAAGATATGAGTGTAAAACATGCTATTTATTTCCTTTTTTTTTTTTTTTTTTTTAATAATAATATTCTATTACAATGACCAGTGTGTCCCCCCCCCCCCCTTCTCCCTTTTTTTTATATATATAGAGCCGAGGTTTTTATTCGATTCATATTCTTTCAGACATTCATTATTCGAAAATTCATCACGTTCAATATTCGAAAATTCATCACGTTCAATATTCGAAAATATGTGAAGTGTTCTTATTTAAATTATTGTGAGTATTATCAAAAGTATTTTGCTGCGTGGAATTCTACCTCGCTCTTGTTTGATTTGATTAGATAATAAACGGTAAATTTTTCCAAACCATTTCCCCCGTACAAAATGTCCTTGCGGCAAGTAACTAAAAACACCCCTCTCTTTTCTGGGAGCAATAGTGAAGACCCAACTTTTTCCAAGTTAATTATCGGGGGTACAACTCACTGTAACGATCAACAAAAGAAAACCATGACCCCCTCTGAATTTTGGACCCCTTTTCCCCTGCTGTCAAACTGTCAATCCCCATGTTCTCCTCGAATCAGATTCATTACCTCGTGGAGCAAGACACGCCTTAACTGTTGCCAACAATATCTGGTATTCTCGGAGAGAAAATAACTCTAGGGTAAAGAAGCGCCTTAAGCAATTTTGCGTTAATGGGGTTTGACTGTAATTTGAAATATTATACAATATGAAATTTAGATTAATGACAGCATTTGAAAAAAGAAAGAAAGAAAATTGTACTTATATTAAAATTACAATTTACTGCATTAAAACATAATAAACAATATTTACCAAACTAAAAAAAATTATAACATAATTAGATCATTACTGAAATTTTTTTAACTAAAATAATGATGTTAAAAAAATAATTAAGGTTTGGAAAAAAAAAATTACCTGATATTGGTGGAACTGATTTCATTAGTAATCCATTCAGTCACTATATGTATGTTATTCTAAAAAATAAAAAATTGATGAAACTAAAATATGTTAATAATCAATGATTTGATAAAACAAAATGTTGCTACTGAATACAAATATTTTTTTATAAAATTTAACATTATTTAATGGTTAATATTTTTAATAACATATAATCTTAGAAATGTACACAAGTGACATTTTTGAATTGACAATGATTGAAGAAATTAACCAGGTAAACTTGTTGGAAATATCAATTTGTATTGTTCAACAATTCAAGTTTAAATAGTTAAGAATTAAGGTTTAAATAGTTCATTAAAAAAATTGCCATAAATACTCATATTTACTTAGTATGTGAAGAATAAAAGATAGCAGGAGGAAGATGAAAGCTTTTGATGACAAGAAAAGTACTCTTTGTGTTACAGTATTAAAAATTATGTAAGATTATTTTTATTTTTGTAGGATTAAAAATTTATTTTATAGGATTAAAAAAAGTTAACCTTTTATTTATTGACATGACTCATGAGTTCTGTCAGTTTTCTTATGGTACTGTGTAAATTTAAACGCTTTGAGACCCATTGGGACTTTGAAATTCACTTCTATGAAGTTCGTTCTTCAATTGTAGGATGGCAGCACAAACTTATATCACTTTGAAAGCTTTCATGAGACAAGTATTTAAGATGTTGAAAGGCTAAGATGGATGTTTAGAAGATTGAAAATCATCCACGTGTTTGCATATAACAGTGGTGAAAACACACAAATTGTAAAAAAGAAGAAAATATATGCAGCGTTATTTGGAACAACAAAAATAGCTGAATATGATTATATTTGTTCACAATTTGCATAAAACTGATTATGACAGAGACGCAGCATGTGATATGTGTGTAGATTTAAAAAAAAAAAAAAAAAAGCATAGGAAAGCCAAATTTTTTGGGGAAGAACAATAAAAAACTGAAATCCTGAAAAAAACTAGGGATGTGGAACATTGCACAACTTTCAATTACACTATAATACTGACATGGATTTGTGTCATTTACCGTTTTTATATTTTCATAATTCATTTAGCAAAAATGGCCAGTTTGGCAATATTTTTTGTCATAATTCTTGTATGTATCATTCATGTTTACGTGGTCTTAAAAAAAAAACACCTGCTGAAATGTTGTTTTTGGAGATATCCTTTTCGATAATTCTTATATTATCCTTTCTTATAAGTGAAACTAAGGAGAGAAGAAAAAACAATCATTGATGAGGTATGCTCAAGGGAAGAGAACTCTGTGTTAAAGACATTCTTTTTTCAACTTTTTAAACCATTAAAGCATTTTTACAGGAATTTCGGAGGTGGGGATGTTTAGAACACCTTAAGAGGCACTACCACAGCGATTTTTATCAGAATCGTTTGAGCCGTTTTTTATCAATTACTAAAAAACATTATTTTTTCAATGGCCGCTACCTTATGCACATGCACGATTTAGACGAAAACCTTAATGGTAGGTCCTTGCCCATCCCAACCAACACACCAAATTTGAACATCGTAGGTCAATTTGTTCGGGAGTTATGCTAGATATACATTTTTTCTGGATCACTTTTTTGAAATCAGGATGTTCCAAAACGTGTGGAAACGCACATTTTTTTTTTACCTAATACTATACATTCATTACCTTATGTATACATATGGGTAATTGAAAGTAAAAATTTTTGAAAGAGTGGAACTTCTCAGAAAAGAAAGTGGAAATGAGAAAGATTTTCACTCCTGATATAAAGAGAAATACGAATGTGCTGCTATTCAACAATTGGAGAAAGAATTCATAGAAGTGAACCTTTAAGTCCCAATGGGTTTCAAAGCATATAAATTAATATTGTACCAGAAGAAAACTGAGGGGAATTATAAGTCTTGTCAGTAAATAGTGTCAAAAAAATTAAATTACAAAATATAATAAGTCTACAAATATTGTAAAAATGAAGAATAAATTACCTGTAACTTTGTCAGCATATCTGATTCATAAATAAACTTTTCTGGATTTGAACCTTGCCTTGTTACAACCACTAATCCATGCTTTCCAACGATTTGGGATATCTGAAAATCAATGAAGTTTTATCTTTCATACATTCTGGCCTATTTGCTTCTCACATGAAAAAGTTACGAGGGTGCTATGCATACTAATATCCCAAAACATGTAACCCCCCATATCTTACAATGAATCAAAAACAAGTGAGAAGTTTGCACTTAAAATGAGCCAGATAAATTAATTTTAAACGTTATTGGCTTGACTAGATGCAAACATATTTTCAGATAAGTATTACCTGGTTAAGGGTGTGTCTACAAAATAGTGATAATTTTGAAAAGTTTTTTAAGGGTAGGTCTTGTATTTTACAATTAAAAAAATATATAATTAAATGTTTGAAGGGTTCAGGGGGAAAACATGTTTAATCCATTTTTTTCATGAAATTGAACTGTCCTCTTGTCTCTTATGAAGAAATTTAAGGCAGTATGCTATCGTTTCCTGTAAGGAACATCAGTCCTCATAAAATTAGACACAAAAGAAAACTGTCATTCCTTTTCATTAAATGATAAACTTCCATTTCAGTTTTTTTCGAAACTAATACCCATGAACTAAATTTGTTTTTGCTCTGGACTTTTCATTTAGTTATTTATTTTAAAACTTAATAAAAGGAGGGGAGATATCCAACCTAAACATTTGATATTTTAGTTCACATAAATTGGATCCTTAGTTTTAGTGGGAGAGAAGCCATCTTTCCCACAGATTTTTCATAGTTCTCCCAGTTTTTTATGGTTTACCTATGGCCAATACTCTTACATTACAATGAATGAATGCAAAAAAAAAAAAAAAATAGCAACTACAGTCAAACCCCGTTAACGTGAAATCGCTTAACATAAAATCCCATTTAACGCAAAGTAAAAACAGTTCTCTGTACTTAAAACTTAACATTAATTTATTCGTTTAACATGAACAATTTTAGAAGCTCCATCGACTTCACGTTAATGGGGTTTGACTGTATTATATTAAACGTAAATTAAATCTTAATATTAGTGAAAGTATCAGTGAATTTCAAGAGCAAATCATTTTTAAAATATATTTCACGTAGGTATTTTCCGTAGGTGTTGAGATTTGAAAGAACACTTGGTCATCCTTTCTCCTTAAAGCTTATAATTTTTACTTTATTAATCAAAATTTATCATTTTCTTTTTACAAGAACAATAAATAATGCGACACACTGCTACAAACTATACACTTTTTAAAGCGTGTGCACATTTCTCATATATGTAAGAGTAGATGACGCTACAGTAGGTATCAAAGAAAAAAATCCACAAAGACTATCAAAACCCCATATAAACCATGGAATATAAGTAAAAACTGGAAAATATGAAGAAAAGTTGGCATCTCTACAATGGTTGCACAGCTCGTCAATTGTGAAAGTATTGGTGAATTTTAATAGTATCAGCAAAATACTGAAAAAAAATATATTTCACGCAATCTTTTCTGTAGGTTTAAAGGAACATCCGTAAAAATCTGTGAAGACTACAGAAAATCTATAAAAACCACAGAAAATAAGTAGAAACTACAAAAAATCCAAAGTTGTCATATCTGCAATGGTATTCTTACATCTGCATCTGCCCATAAGTCTGGAACGCTAAAAGATTCCAGCAAATCGGCTCCACACAGAAGCATGAGACGAACTGGCTGACTGAGATCCCAGTTTTTTGTCTGTTCATTAATGTTTGCAGCTGGAAAGCAATTTGCAAAATTAGTTATAGTTAGTATTACAAGACAAATTAATAAAACTTTTATATTTTGTAAATAATATACATTACAATATAAGAAGATAGCATTTAAAAAGAGTTCAGACACTATCTTAAAATGTCCAGTGTAAGCTAAAAGAGTTGATATATATTTAACTTCTTATTATTTTGTCTTTGATAAAGTAAATATATACTGAGCAGCCACTTAATTATAATCATCCAGTCACTATGTTGTTAGACAGTGTTCCCACTCTTATTGAAGAAAAAAATTCAAGGACTTTCAAGAACCTTTTTAAGAAAATTCAAGGACCTTTTTAGAAAAATTCAAGGACTATAATTTTAAATACATTAGACGTAAAACTACAAAACGGAGATTATCGGTGGTCAGTGGTGTAGTGGAGTGGTAACATGAGACAACGGCAATCCTTTACCTTTTTCGAAGGCGGAACGACATTCCCTCATGTAAAAAATTTTTTTTTCTTTTTTTTTTTTTCTCTTTACGTAATACTGAACTCAAAGCCAAGTAAGCAAACAAAAAGTCATTTCGTGGGAACTTGCTTTCGTCTGGGATCCACAACTTCAGAGCTGAGCAGGCAAGTTCTAGTTTTTGTAAAACACTTGAAAGAGGCACGGCAACCCACACATGGCCATTTCTCCTTCATTAGAAATGAACTGACATGTATGTTTACATCTAGTTACAATTCATTCAATAGCAATTATCCTCTTCAACGAATGATCTGTATTTGTGGAAGAATTCCAGACGTCAAATTTGTATGGTTCGTCGTATATACAGTCTAAAACTTCCATACACAAATTCACGCCAAATATCTACATTTTTAAAGAACAAAACTGTGACCTAGCACATTCAGTTCTTTGCGCCCTTTCCTTGAAGGATATTTTGCCTCATCTAATTTTAATGGGAACGCTAACCGATTTATCAACAAAAGTTATGTAACTTTTTTTTTTAATTTTTATCACAGATTTAATAAATTATTTGTAAACCTCTCAAAGTACCTAAAAATGAATTCGTTCAAGAGGAAAAACAAATGACAATAAAAGATGGGGTTTTTTACAATCCAAAAAAATTAAGCAAACCTGCGTTTCTGACGGAATAAACTGGTTAGTGATAAAAATCCAGATAGGTAAGAGCAGAATGTTGATATTTGGTATTAGCTTTTAAGGTGTTTTGAGATCACAGAATTATGTATTTATATTTTGTCAGATATTGGGAAATATTTATTTTATTACGATATTGGGAAAATCAAACTGATAACTTGTTTGAACATGAAAAAAAATGTTCAAAATAGTATTGATTTTTAATCCTTTATATTAACTTCGCTTTTGAATGTTTATTGAATTTGAATATGTTTAGTTCAACACATAAAATGTTGCTTGAATGTACAGTAAAGAGACTTGCTTCAAGCACTCCGCTACGTTGTTGTGACAGAACTGAACAGTTGTTAACTTTGTTTCACTTTAACTTGGCAGCACTGATAATGCTACATTAGCCGAATTGCAGCCCTTCACAACCCAGGGTTGCAAAGGAGTTCCAAGGCTTGCGCTAAGAGCAGAGGACTACTAAAAAAAGTAATACGTAGCAAAAATCAGTAATTTTAATAACATGTATTTTATTAAATTCTTATAAAAATAATTTTATTACAATTTTTTATAAAAAAAAAAAATTGAATCCATGGGTTCCTTAATAAAAGTTGACTTAAAATAATGTTGATTAGTGCAGAAAACGCTACGATTTTAATAATTTGCACCCATACCATATAAAGCACTCTCACCATTTTTGGAGTGTTTTCTATACCCATTTTCATTGTAAGGGGCACCAAAACTCATTCTTGCACACATAGCATTTTACTCCTAGTCTGGTCCTGTACATTTGATTTTCCTTAATATAAAAGTGCTAATGGTTTTGCAAATGGGTATAATACATTGAAATTGAGCTGCGAAGAAGTAGGGAAACAATTCAGATGTACTTTAAAATGCAAAATTAAATTTCTTTTCGGTTTGAGAATGGGAAAGTTTTACACTTACAGTTATTTTAGAATTTATTCCAAAAACGTAGCAGCAGTTCTTAAAAAAAATCATACAGTGGCGGCAATAAGGGTAGGAAATTTCCCCGATCTTTTTTAAAATCTAGTGATTTTGATGGCAATATCATATATATTTTGCAGTTTGCTTTCTCCTCCGATTTATACCCATTTTTGACTAATATTGTCACCTAACCGTCACCACTGTCGAGAGGACAAAATCGAACTGGATAAGATAAAAAAACAGGAATGTTCCAAACAAATCTGGCAAGTAATGAGTTTACATTTAAACATCCTGCTTAAAATTAGAGATGATTGAGATGGTATATAAATTAATATTTTATCAAGAAATTTTAAATCGACGGATGGATTTGAATTTTCCAATTATTTTATTAATGGAGTAAATTTGGAAAAGGAAAAGAAGGATCTATCAAGAATGAGGAACTTCTCTAGATTTTCTTTTTGAGAAGGAGAAAAGCCATAAAACTTTCAATCAACTTCTACAACAATCACAATCTTTTTCATTCATTTTGAAAACAGATTTCAAGGAGCTACAGAATCTGGGAATTTATCCGAACCCATTGCATGTAAGGCATCTCTGACATTTCGGAAAAAATGTTTAAAAATTTGTGTCAATAATATGTTTGAAAATGTGTTATAATCCTTTATAAAGTGTTAAACAATCTTTTAAAATGGGTTGAGCAAAGCAAATTATTTAAAATCCATATAACTTAATAGTTTAAAAAAATTATTTGTATAAAAGAATAAGTCGAAACACACAATTATTATTATTATTTTATTTTTTTTTTAATTTTTGGAGGTGCTTGTGAGCTATTTTGAGATTATTAAAGTAATATTAACAAAACTATTTAAAGTTGTCTCATTTTCACTCTCTTTCTCTCTCAGCCCCCCGCCCACAGAAAAAGATATATACGTTTGTAACGACGCAACATAGCATTCCCACACCTTTTTATTTTACATTACACCACTGTTGTTGGTCACTTAAAAATTCAAGGACTTTCAAGGACCTTAACCTTTTTTCAAGGACCAAATTTCATCAAAAAAAATTCTAGGACTTTCCAGGACCATGGGAACCCTGTTAGACAATCTTTTGCCTTTAACTGATTATTCTACTTGATTCTTTATTATTCTACTTGAAGAGGATGCTCAGGGATACCTTGAGACAATTCTTCATTAAGATCTGCAGCAATTTGCTGCACTCTTTATATAACTATTTATCAGTTATATCAGCGAAATTCTCAGTTCCGCCAAATCATTCACCACTTGGTGACAATTTTAAATTGCCCATTCCTACCCAGTTTTTAGCATGACGTTCTAGTACACTTTCAGTACAGTTAATTAACAACATTTCACAAATGTGGCAATTTTGCTAATACTTGTTCCATGTCTCTGATCTTTCTGATGGATTCCTTATCTCTGATAAGGAATCCATCTTTCATTCAAAACTAGCCAAATCCTGTTTTTTTCCCATAAATTCACAAACAATTTCCCCATACTACTGTCTCAAAATTCAGTCTCTGATCTCCTATCATATTCCGTTCAAAACTAGCCAAATTCTGTTTTTCCTATAGATTCACAAACAATTCACCAATACTACTGTCTAAGGAACTCAGCCTCTGATCTCTTACTATCATCTTCCATTCAAAACTAGTCAATTGCTGTTCTTTCTTATCGATTCAAACAATTCACCCATACTACTATCTCAGGAACTCAAAAAATAATTGTGACACAATAGTTCATTTGCTCAAATCAGGTGGAACTCATAAAATAGCTGCTCAGTGTACACTGTACAGATATGAACAAAGAATATTAAAATTAGAGCAATTTTAATTTCCAAACAAAGCAAAATTGTTACGCTCACAATTCATATTCTCCACATCCAGTTTCTGTCTTTTGGAAGCAGATATCTGTATGTTATTTGTGTTGGTGATAGAGTTTAAAATATTTTGATGATATTCTAGAACTTTTACTGTAGTTGTCCATTCATCTTGATCACTTTCCCAACAATCTAATCTAAAATAAAAACAAAATTTGATTATGTGTAGCAGAGATAGACAAATGTAGGCATGAATAATTTTGTAATACATGCAAGACAGGATATTTTTCTTCATGTAGCAAAAATATTCAAGTAATGAGAGCTAGCATTAAATAAAATTTGTTCACTTTTTATCATGCAGGAATTAAATCTCAAAGGGGAAAAAATATTTGCGAGGTCCATTTTGTATTTGTGTTATTTAGAAAGAAATAATGTTTCAATTTCACAATGCAATAATAAGGGGAAAATAAAAAATGAATGTTCTAAATAAAGAAATTTTATAGGGTCCTGTTTTAAGACATCTTAATAATTTTTGGGGAAAATAATTCAGCTTCTCAATAGTTTTGATTAAAAATTAAAATGTCCTTCAAAAAGCAAGCAAGTGGCAGAGTTTAAAGAAGGAAAGTTTTTTTGGATGAAAACATGCAATTTTATGTAATTAAGTTATTTTAAAGTACCTTTACTTTAAACAGATTTTTGCGAATGGCAATTTTTTGAGAAAAATTTTTTATTGAGAAGGGTTATTATAAGAAAGCAATTTTTTTAAAAAAATACCCCTGATTATAAAACCAAATTATTTTATTCTATATACTAGATGCATGACCCTGCATTGCTGTGGTCATTGTGTATAGGTTCCAGTTTGATATTTTGAGAATCAGGTTTGCTGTATTTGCTGAAAGGTTTATGGCTACATAAACTCTTAGTATTAAAGCCCCTTCATTAAGCAATAAAAAATAAAAATAAATGTTTTACATAAATATGATAATAAATCACCCCCATTATTCTTTTGAGATATTTTTAAACCCTTACCCCTCCCCCCCCCCCTCCTCTCCAAGGAACAAATGTTTTTAACCTTTTCACAGAAATAGAACAAATACAATAATATAACACCACCCCTCCCCTCTGAACCAGTAATATAATCCCCATGAAACCAATAAGATTCTTTTTTGTGAAAAGCAAAATAAGAAATCTAAAACTACTTATGTTTAAACTTTCAGAGTTCCAAGCTTATTGTAAGTCACTTAGTAAAATTTTTTCAAAAACATGATTAATTAAAAAAATTACATAAATTAATTAAATATGATTAACATAAAAAAATATTTTAAATTTTAACATTCTGTTTGTCAAAAGTTCTATTAGAAGCTCAAAACTACTTATGCTGAAATCTTCAGAGCCCTACGTGTATTAGAAGTTGCTTTCTATACAGAAACAGACAGACACACACACTCAGACTTTTTGTTTTATTATTACAGATTCTATTTACTTATGCGTTATACTAGTGTTTATTATGAAATATATTTAATGGCATAGAACAGAAAAAATATTGGATAATTTTATTAATATTGTAATAATTAGAATGTAGACACTGCTGTTGGTGAATTCAACATTTCCAAACTGAAGCAAAAAAAAAAATCTGCTGCAAAAGCTAGTCTACCAAAGCGTAGCAAAACTGCCAACTTTTCCTAGTAAGAAAGAAAAAGTTTACAACCATGCATACAGAAAAACCACCTACTTAATCCAGTCGCTGGACTTTAGAGCCAAGTCTACCATTTCACACCTGTGCTTAGCAGAGATAAGGTCTTTTTTCTTGTAGGCATCATTCACAGGAGAAATTATGCCTCCCACAACCTGAAATCGACCAGTTCTGTGCAAATAGTCACGTGCTAATTCTGAAAAAATAAAACATGAAAGCTTACAAATACTAGAAAGAAGGATCATTAGCATTAATAAGGACAGTAACTACACATACAATTTTCATTTATTTAAAAATCTCTTTTTTATAAGCTTTTTAAGGTCACTATCCACATGCTTCTTGATTTTACAAAACTGAGCTGATAAAAGTTCAAAAGATGTCATTGTTGCTATAGCAACTCAACTAAAAATGTATATCTCTATCATAAAGCCTGGCATGAGAGAGTATTGTGTATTTTTAGAATAGAGTGATAATTTTTCTTAAATAAAATGCAGGGACAATCTGACAATCTGCAGGGACATCTGGTTTTCTAATGCAGGGTCATCTAATTACTTAAAAACTCATTAAAGTTTTGAAAAACTTATTATAAAACATTTGCTTAAAATTAATTTTAAGTTTATAATAGTGTAGACAAATTTTAAAGTATAAATTTCAATTTATAAATAAATAAGTACAATATAATTACATAAAAGTAAACAGAAAAAAATTAAAGCCTTATGAATGAAACAATCGAGGCATTGCAGATACGAAGGGTGCTCAACAAAAGGTGGTTCACTGAAAAACGTGTTTGAAAAGTTTTCCATAAAGCAGTTTCTACGCAGCTTGGTATCATTCTCTGCATATTTTGAGAGGGAAAGAAGGGTGAACTCAACATGAAAAATATACTTGTAGGATCTGTGTTGGGATGGTGACATTTTTTTAACCAATGTTGAGTTCATATCAGCAACGTCTCAATTAATCTTTAAAAAAAATTTTACATCAGTGGTGTCAAAAACAAGAATTTTCCTGCAGTCCCTATTAAGACAAATAAAGTAACGGGTGAAAAGGGAAAACAGTCTTGAACCCCTACATAAATTAAGTAGGATCCTACATCAATCATGAAACACACATACTGCAACTATAACTTGAAAAGCAAAAAAATAGAGGGAGAGAGAGACACTGTACTTTACCTACAGGATAAAGATAGCTACTTATTTATATTATCACTTAAAAAATATTTCAACTTGTAGTTTTCTTTCAGTCATTATATAGATATTTATGAGCTCAATTAAGTTTTGCACTGGATAAGTTTTAAAAGCTTTTTTTTTAATGTTAAGTTTTATGGTACTAAATCGAAATTGAATACATCTAAAACCAAATCACGAAAAACAATTCTTGACTCAATATGATTGGAGAAACTTTACCATACCTTAGTCATATAAAAACTTACCATGATTGGGAGATTAAAAAGGATTATTAAAAAATTTTAATCTAGTATTTTTTTTTTAAAGCACAAATCTACTGAAAACTGTTTCCAAAGAAACTTCTGAATCATCTATGTGCCATGCAAATGCGGTATAAAATGAAATAGAATTAAAATTCATTTACAATTAAATGTAATTACAAAGTAGGTTAAAATATTTGACAATATTATGAAAAGAATGAATAAAGATTATGTAATAAAAACTTATTCACAGGTCAGAAAGGCAGTGTAGATGTATCACTATAAGATCAATGTATATACTAAATAATCATTTACCTCTACTTTAATAGTAAAGTTATAGTCATTTTGTAATAGAAAAAGTGGGAAATAGAAACAAGGATTTAAATACATGCCAGAAGAAAAAAATATGAGATTACGAAAATGTGTGCTTAGTTTACCATTTCTATCTCAAAGAGTCTTAAAGCTGCTGGAATTAAATAATAAGGTAGAATGATATTAAGAAACAGACATTATTTCACTTTAAGGTTAGTATTTTTGCCCCTAAAAATCTTGAAAACATAATATATTGGCATCACATGATGCAAGCTATAGCAATATTTACTTACCGAACAATCTAAGATGCATATTTGTGATGGGATTAAAAGATCCACAACTGAGTAATAGAACACGCGATTTTATATTGCCTACGGAACCCATTGTTTTTATGGTTATTCCAAAATCTCAAAATATGGGGAAATTATTGAATTATTTCTATTGACCGTAAAGTTCAATGTTCTACGCAACTCTAACTCCTCCACACGTCTTTTTCTTTCTTGTAAATAAACAAACAGATGATACCGCTACGGTCGCAGTTATTAACTATTATTGATAATATAAATAAAAATAGTTCTTTAAAAAAATATATAATAATAGTTGACCTATAGCATAAATGGTATATTAGATAATAAATTGTGAATAAAACTTTAGGATACATAATGAATAGTTCTATGTCCAGTAATAAATCTGTTACATTTTAGAGTGATATTTGGAAGACAGAGCTCAAAACCAACACGTATCGTAAATGAAAACTAGTACATCCATCGTCTGGTCTGGTGTCTGGTTACTTTTAGACATATTTTCAGGTTGTTCTTTCCTATAGATGTCTACAAGCTTTTGAAAAATAAATAAGTAAATAAAAATAAGTAAGATGTTCATTTATATTCTGAAAAAAAATCCCCCTTCCTTCATCGTTTCTCACCATGCTATTGGCTACTGGCCATCGCACGGTTGTGTTTCTTTGACTTATTTCGATAAAGTACTCTGTCTGTATGAAGGATATGAAGCAGTGGCGTGTGGCGACTTTTTTAATAAGGGAAACAACCGTATTAATAATAAAATTTATCAGCTTATACAATAGACTCTTAATACTGTTCGAAAAATTTACTCAAAAATCATAAATAACTGCACAAAGGCGAGATATTATATAAAGGTAAAAATTATTTTATAAAAAGTTGAAATTATGAAAATAATCAAACACTAAACGAAGAAGAGTTTTAAAGAAACATTTATTACAAACACATGATACAATAAATTAAAATTAACCAAAATCCATTTCACTTATATATAAATTCAATTCGCCTATCCTTTTTCATAAACAAATTGATTATACATTTTCATTAAAAAATATTTTTACTTCTCATGGTAAACAAGAATTGTTTTTCTATATATAGAAGGGACAGATTTGACAATCTGTCCTGGGATGTCACATTTTTTAGATAAGTTTTTACTCTTTTAAGAGCAGAGAAAGATCGCTCTTCTGAGCTTAAAAGTGGCAGGAATAGAGTATATTTAAGTTGATTGTTGAACAAGTTATTAGCCATTTGCTTTTTTCATACTCCTGTTTTACGAAAAAGTCGAATGCATTTTTTGTCTTTATACATAGAGTATTTAGTTTTAGCTGTGGTCTATCAGCTTTTAAAATGTCAAGTTTGACTTGAAAAGTTCTCCAACTAAATGGTCTGATCTTTAACTCTTGGAAAATAAAGCATGTCTTAATATTGTCACATGCTATGTTCGTAGATAGTAGCATGACAACACTGGACTCGATTGGAAGCAATACGCAAGTTGCTTGCCTTCCAAATTCAAACATTGTAATAAATGATTTAAAAAAGCCAAACGAAAATATATATTTAAAGATGCAGTTAATATTTAAAAAAACCTTACTCACGATTTAAATAGAAAAAAAACAATATGGCACTGCATAAGAAAACTCGAAACGAAAAATATTTATAATCACTATAGGTCGAATCAATGTGGAACAACAAGCAATTTCTGAAATGCTTGACTAGGCCGATCCCAAAGACTTTGTAGCCACCTGGCAGAATAATTTTTATTCAGACTAATGGTAGCAATTATATCTTACAAATAAGGTAATGTGGACAATGTTATTTTTAAGAGAAAATTACTGGTTTTGTAAACAAGTCAAAATACGTTCGCTTTTATTATTTATACAAAATGTTTCAAACTTTAATTTCCCATAACCTTTCATTTATTTAAGGCAAGCAATGTTTATGTTGCTTCTATGGACTGCACACCACTGGTATGAAGCATATATAACACAGGCATTAAAATAATATGGATGAGTGGAGTGAAATATGGCTCACAGCTTTTTCAGTGATGTAGAAATGAAAGAGATGTTTTCGTTCATTTTGATTTCATCGAGCATCGATATTTTGTTCAAGGAACGGTTATTTATATAGCTTTAAATCTTTTTGTGAAAATGGTAGTGCGAATATTCTACTTTTATTTTCTTGTTTATGTTAACCAATTAAAAAAGTATGTTACTTAGATAATTTTTATTTTATACCATTTTCATCACAGGCAAGGTAGAAAACTATTTTTTTTTCCATCTTGGTGCGTTATTCTTTACGAAATTTGGGCCACTTCCAAAAGAAGTACTGGGCATGCGAGTGTCCTCCAACATAAATGAAAATTTTCAGGAAATCCCTTTTTTTAAAGCTTTCCTGTCATTTATATTTTGAGAAGCATGCAATTCTTCAAATTTAGTTTATTAATGATGTAAAAAACATTTCCAATTTTAAATAATTCTAATGTTTACGTATTATAAAAAAAAAATTATGTACTTAGAGATAGTAATTTTAAAATAATTTATTATGCTGTACCATTGATATCAAAGTGTTTTACTTTGAGTTGACATATGGTGGTCCATAATTAGGATTCCTTTATTAAGTGGTTACATAAATTTAAGCAACTGATGTAACCTAAAAATTTACCATCTTGGGCTGCTCCGATTTCTTTCCTCGCAGTGTTACCACAGCTCTGCCAGAAGTTATTATTGAAAGCTTCAAAAATAATGAAAATTGTTAAAAACTTAGGTATAGAATATTTGTTATTTCTATGTTTTCAAAGTAAAATTGACAAAGCTATTCTAAGTGTTTTGTTGTCGCTTTTTATCCTTATCACCCTGAATCTTTATTGTTTGCTTAAAAAATGTTTTAATACTTGTGCTGAATGTTTAAAGTAATTATTAAAAGGAACTATAAGGGAGCTACTATTTTCGTCACTTAGTGTCAAACCTCCACTTCATAATAGAAAATATTTCACTTTTTACATCTTAAAATAGAAATATGAGACACGAGAAATCTCCTGTTGGCTTACAGTATCGTGATTATTTTGAAATTTAAATACTGCTACTGTTTTGTCATATTTAACTAAGCTCTATGGAAAACTTGTTTCTTTGAAAAAATTGGATAAGTATGGCCCACGTGTTGCCCTTGCACCGTTAAACTCCTACTAACCAACAAATCTTTGGAAGAAACATGTTGTTATTGTAGCATAGGAAGAAAGTAGCAATGCTTTTTCAGTTACATTTTTTAATTTTTAAAAATTAGCCAAGTCTAGGCCAAAAGAGTTTTTTTTTTAATAACACATTTATTAAATGCTACAAGCTTGTAAACACAAAAGAAAAATATATGTTGTTTATTATCCTTATCAAATTCAAAAAGTGAATCAAATCTTATCCCTTTTCTAATACTAAAAGCTTCTTAGATATATTTATTGTGTGAAAAATGGATGGAGTCTTGTAACAATTGATGTATTCTAATATTTATAAATTATTAATTGCTCATTTTTCTCCTATCAAGGAACTATCTACTACCTTGTTTAAACTATAGTAACAGAGTGGGTGTGTATTTATAGTTCAATTGGTGTTATTTAATTATAAATTGTTATATGTTTATGATGCACATCATTCACCTTATTATGTATGCATACTATGGAATGTATATTTGAACTTATTATTTATTTCAATTTTTAATGCATTTTATTTTATTTCAGATATATTCAGCTTATATAATCTGTTTTCCAATGCATTATTTTCAGGATTGATATTTTTCTACAAATTATAATTATCTTAAAGTTTTATTTAAACTTTGTTATTTTATTATAGCTTTGATGAAAAGAGATTCTTTGGTCTCTCTACAGTTTCAAAAGTTCACCAATTTACAAGAAAAACTTCCACAATTCAAGTTAAATTTTATTACACTAGATATGTAATCTTTTTTCAAACTAAGAAAGCAGCTGAAAATTTCTGACATTGTATCCTTAACAATGGTATATGAAAATACTTTTAGTAACACTATTACACACTATAACCAGTTAAGGCACTTAAAACAAATTCCGATATTCTTGAAGCAAAATACAATAATTCATTAGGTGCAAGAAGCAAATGCATGGAGCTGAAAAATAATCAGCTTGATTTGATCTTGAATATTTTTAAAATTTTATTTGATAAAAAAAATATCCTCTTCAAAACCAGTTAAGGCACTTGGTTACATGATATTCATCAAAAAATAAATTATGCAATAATACAGGGGGAAAACAATTTTACTCCATGGGAACCAATTTATAGAAAACCTAAAATAAAATCTCCTCATTAAAAGGATGGTTTAATGCCTTCTTTGAGGATAAATTTATTTGTTGTTTTTCACAAGATGTGTTAACAGACCATAAAAGTTCCCCTTGTGAGCAATGACATCTATACTTTAATTTGATGAAAATATTGGAGTAAATTTGTTTTACGCTTATACTTTCAAATATGCATATTCAAATGATCACATTCGTACCTCTTTAACTTGAATTTATTTTAATTTGAACTGTTTGATCTGCTCAGTCAAGTTAACTGAAATTATGCTTTTCATTCTTTTGACATGCAAACATGTTCAACATGAAATATTACTTATATATTGGAAAAATAGAGTCCATCATATGAATTAAAAAATTTCAAGGGCACAAAATTTTCACGTTATCGTAGTTGAGAGAATTTTTGGGTTGTACTTTTTATGAAGAAATGAAATTTTACTGCGAGAAATTGAGTCCTAATAAAATTACTTAGCTTGTCCAATTTTTTTTATATAATTGCTTAATGGATTTTATAATTATATTATAGTCTATGTTAAATTATCAAGTGATTATATTTTTATTTCTATAGATACAATTGAAACTTATTAACTAATTAGAATGCAAAAGCTTATTTATGTGTAATTAAAATATAATTTAGAACATTTTAGTTCATATATATTTACTCAGAGCAACTTTGTTGACATGAACAACAAACATTTTTTTACTCTCCCCTTCCCTCCTTTTTAAAGTTCATGTTAATGAGGTACAATTTATACTTTAGGAGTATTCTTTTTCAGTCATAAAAACAGTTAATTTTATTCAAAAGGTCTAATTGACATCACATAAAAAAACCGAAAATATCTACTAATAGTTACAATATTATATTTCAACTTTAAAAACAAGTTAAGGCACTTGAGAAGCCACATGAGATTCTTGATGAAAAAATAAATAATTCAACTTTCTACGTCCGAACAATGCAAATCTTTTAAACTACAACTATCATAATATCTAACAACTTATACATGAAAATATCTAATACACTACATTGAAAAGGGAATTTACAAAATGATTCACAATGAGATTCATCACTCTTTGGCATATATATTACATAGGCGACACTATCAACACATTTGCATTAATATTCCACGAATGGAATTCATTCTCAAGTTACCAGCAATAACAAAAAAATTAAAATTCTGAACTGGACTCTTTTAATATAATCCCACATACCTAAAACAAAATCAACCAATTACATTTATTTCCATGAAAATTCATTTCATTGGATCGAGTATTTTTGGAGAAAAGATTGTAAAGTAAATAGTTTAATAAGGTAACGTTTTTTTACCCGAACAAAAAACCTAAAAAGTTAGAGTTCTTTACAATATAAAAGCAATCACTGTCTTTTTTTTAAACAAAAAAAAAAAAATTACGCATTGCATGCCACACAAATCTAAGTGTATAAGAAACATTAATAAAGTATTGCACTTAGCTAAACAATAAACTTTAGAATAAACAGCTGTAACTTTAATAAAGTACAAAGATTGATTTCACCAGTCAATAATATACATCTTGTGTAATAGCAATATTTATTACAATTATTAAAATAACATAAGTGCCTTCAAACAGGAATTTTTAAAACTGATCTTAATGAAAATCAAACGTGCATCAAACTTCGGTATAAGTTCAGTAAATTCCAAATATTTTGTAAAAATCTCAAATTCCAAAATATGTACGTTTTCCATATATAGCATTAAACGTTCTTCCAATACCTGCGACTAATCACAATACGACTTTAAAAATAAATTCGAATTTTCTCCAATCACGAACCAGCATGATGATGGTGACGTCAGAAATTTGGAAGATCGGTTTCTTACGAAGTCGCTGTGCATAAATCGCAATTTTTCATTTAGATGTGTATTTAGGCTGAAAAGGGGCAAATGTCCAAAATGGGGAATTAGAGATATCTTTGCCCATTAAATTTTTTAAAAAAGAAAAACTTAAAACGCAAACTGAGATAATAAACTATTTTACATTATACCCTTTAAAACAATCAAGCAAGTTTACCACTCTTTCTAGTGGAAAATCCGAAATTTATTTTCGGAATCTGTCCACCAGGATCGTTGCCAGATGGGTGGGGGGGGGGGTAGAGAAGAAAAACTGCTATCTAATATGCTAATGATTTTGATACTATTGGTTTAATTCTATTTTGAAACTGACACTTAGGATAACATCCCAATATAAAACTGAGCTAGAGAAAGTACAAAAAAATAATAATAATAAAAAATATGCCGGATAAATATTTTGATTTAAGTATATACTAAGGAAATTCCTCTCAAATGAATTATTTTAAATGAATTCAAGGCTTTGCAAATCAGAAGTTGATTGCACAGTTGTTTAATAACAGAAAAAGGTATAAAATTCATCTTTTTTTTTAAATTGTTGCATTACAGGAGAAACTTACTCATTAACTACTTAACTATTAAAACAAATGACCAAGATATTTTTTTCCTAGCAAACAGTGAAGTAACCTAATTCCTTCATTCGAAACACTAGCCCCTTCTCTACCATGATAGAGAATTAAAAGCACAAAATATACATTCTCTAAGCTCAATTATCAAAATCAATCTTTTGATTCAGCTGCCGGAAGTTTCAATTAATCAAGGGTAACACAAATACATTTGATCACTCGATCAAATAATAATAATAATAAAACACTAAGCAAACTTCTCTAAGTTCACACAATGATAATTACACTGAATTTCAAGGTATAAATAAAATCCGAGTTAAATTCATTTCTCTACACAAAATAAATCTAAACCTTGTATATCGAATACAAAAGGGAAATAATAAAACGAGCTCGATCTGCCAACCTATTAATTAAATAATGCCATTTTGAAGAAATATACACAACTAAATAATCACAACTTCCTCCTCCGAAGTAGAACACATCTCTTAACATGTGATTACTTTTTACAACTATACAGATCAGATATCAACACTTAAGTTAATGTGCCAAACTATAGTGTACAATCCACAAGTACCTCCACTGCGTGGGACAATTTTCCACGGTCTCAATATCGTAGTAAACTTCAATTCGTTAAGACCAATCTTGAGAAAGTTTTAGTGATGAGATTGTTTTCACTAATCTCGCATTCTAAATTATTGCTGCTGGGTTAAAAGCTACTTGGTTGTTAGGGTGACTTCTTAAGATTCTTCACTTGAAGTGCTGTTTTCTGGTGTTGATAACACCGGGAAATCCAGCTCTAGATACACCTGAAAGAGTAAATAATATTTGGATCTAGTTAAATCATTTAAGGTACATAAATGAGAAATGATTACAGATTTAAGATTAAGTATGATTGGTTAATTTGAATTTGTTTGTGCATTTTTTTTATGGTATTGCGACTTTGTAATGATCTCATACATAAGTACAAATTTATTGTGCGATTTTGGATTAACACACTCTGTGTTTGGGCCGCGTAGCCCAGTCGGGAAAGTATCGTTCTTGTAAGCAGAAGGTTGCGAGTTCGGGCCTGGGACCGACTAAACACCGCAGTGTTCGCTAATGGTGACTGGGACACGTTAAATCAGTTGTGGTCGCCAAGTCCAAGTTCCCATACAAATCAATACCTCTGGGGATGGCAAAGCCAAGTCTTTTGCTTGGTAATGCCTCTAAATTAGGAAGTTCCACATACGGTTGGTAGTGCTGCCATCTACTGGATAGCTATCAAACGAGGTAGAAATTAACTCTTCGGTGGTTATAGGAAGACTTGCGCACTCCCTCTCATGAGCGAGTGCAATGTGTGCTTACATCCTGTGCAGCATTGCCACTACCGATCTATACTGAATATGAGGTTGGTACAAAATGCTTGAAAAGAAGCAGAGGTGCCTTAGTCCCCATAGTCTTTGTTAAGAATAAGATATCCTGTATCAAAAAGTTGAATCGAAATGTTCTTAACAAAATGTCTAAAATGGTAACACTCGGCATTTTATCTACAAAAATCTTTAATAGTTACAAAACTTTTTTATGACAAAATCATAACTTTAAATAAAAAGCTTTTTTTTATATATATATAAAGTACGACCTTCAGTGGTCAATTCGATAAATTATTCGGCAACATGTCAATGTCAAAATTTAAAAGCCAATAAGTGTTTGATTTTAACAATTAATACATAAGCAAAGTCTATTGATGATTTAAATTAGCAGACACATTATTGTGGAGACTTGAAAATGTATTGTATACTGTGAGCCAGAGGCATGGTGATAATAACAATTGGGTTACCAAGGCCACTCAAAACTTTTATCGTAAATATAATGAATAGCCATCTGCAACATTTATGGTACACATGGTTTAAACAAAACTAGACAAACATTTTCACATTTGAGAACATAGTGATATTATATCCTCTTTAGTAGTAGACAGGCTTAAAATTGGAAAATTTAGTTCACATGAAGGCCGAAATTGTTTCTCAATTTTGATCATCTTGACATATGCATAGTGAAATAAAAATTAAGTATAAATGACTAAAAAGTCGTTAAGGAAGTAATCTTTACCTCAATTGAATTGATGACGTTGTTTGACCATGCCATCCTACCTAATGTGACCAGATTTTTCAGTAATCCAAATTTTATTAACAATAGAAAATGCCTTTTCAACGGCAGCAGTTGTTCCCGGCAAACTAAAGACAAATTGCACAATTTTCATAATATTGGCAATTTCAAATGAGTGCTGAAATGGGTAAAAACCTCCATCCAACGCTTATGTCCAGAAACTTCATTGGTAGTTTCCATTAGTTTTTCATGTTTAACGAAGTTCCAAAAAAAGAACATTTTTATTTTGCTTAGAAGGACTTTGGCAGGACTCTGTAACAAAAAAGCGGGCCATTCGCGCAGTGGGACAGCGAGGTAAAAAGCGGGACTGTCCCGCTAAAATTGGGACGCCTGGTCATTTAAGTATTTTAATTTAATGAAAAGTGATTTTAGAGAATTCAATGTTAATCCTTACCCTTTCTATGGAATCCAGCATGATTCTGTCCAGGGTTTTTGAAATTTCAACCCAAGTGGGTCGCTCTTTGGGAACGTCCATCCAACACTTTCGCATTAGCATATACCTGTAATAAATAGAAACATTTAATGAGGTTGTTATTAATTTTACTAGATAATCTTCCCTTTCCTGAAAATAAGTATTTTATTCATCGTGTTATTTTCCCCCCTTTTCTTATCACCTTCGCGGTATAGTGGTTACTTCGACCAAACGTATAGTGGTTAGCGTGCTAGCTTCTAGACCGCGATGTTGCGGGTTCGAGTCCGGTGTTAGGCATGGGTGTTTGTAAATGTATGTTGGCTTGTCTAATGACGAATGTTTCGGCGCATTATAGCCCTCGTTTTGCTGACGGCGCCAGATAATCTGAAAACAACCAACCAACTTATCACCTTCGCATAACTAGGTCAGGCTTATCGTTTTTTACTTCCAATATGTATATTACATTTGTAGTCATAAAACTTGTTCTGAAATCAAAGAAACAGCAAATTGATTTAAAAGAGCTCTATTATTCCTTTTAGTGAAATATTCAAGCATTATTTAAAATCTTTAAATTCAAGAAAAGTTGGGAAATGCGTACTTTTGAATTATTTTTCCATTGGGCAAAAGAAATGAAAGAAGTGTTTTAATTTACTATTTCAAGAAAGAAATGTTTTTAAAGAACTCTAATTATCAAAATTAGGTCCAAAAATTAGAATTTCAAACCCAAATTGTGTCATGTAGTAAGTAACTGCTGCTGCTGCTGCAGTAATGGAAAGCTGCATACATCGTTATCTTGACCTAGTGAAAGATCAGCAACTAGTAATAGATTAGGCAAGTTTGGACTGAAGAGTTAAAAAATATTTCTTGCAGAACAGCATACCTTCCTGGAATTTTTAGAAGGAAATAATCAAACTGCTTGCTTTTTACTTTGCAAATTAAAAGAATTCCATGATGGGGAGTGATTTTTGAATGCGAAAGAACACTAAGTTTATTTCCTTTTTAATATAAAAGACCAAACACCTAACCTAACATACAATTCTCCACATTTTGAAGGATATTTTTACTTAAAACAATGTTGAACTCGCTCAGAGAGAAGACGGTAAAATTGGATTTCTTCCCCGAAACTTCGCAAGTGAACAATTTTCGTTGTTTCACGACCTAATTTTATAGTAAATGCAGAACTTACACTTCCATGGGACATTGGTCCGGTTTTGCCATCCTGTGCCCTTGCCTCAGCTTCTCAAGCAATTTCTCGTGGGGGATTGTGGGATAGGGTGTGGCACCCAGCGTGAATATCTCCCACAATACGATGCCGTAGGACCAGCAGTCACTATAACTAGAGTATACTTGCTGATTCAAGGTTTCAGGAGCCATCCACTTGATGGGTAACCTTCCCTGCAATAGCAAAACATTATGAGTACATTCAACATTAAATTTCATGCATATTGTACATTACATTTCATGTGTAGTACATTACATTCGATTGTAATAAGTTAAATTTCAATCGATTGTGATACATGCATTCCAATTGTTGAATAGTAATTTGTTCCATTTCAATTGTATTACATTGTATTTCAATTGTAATTGAAAAGGTAAAGAAAAAATTTGTTTGAAAAATTTAGCAACATTAAGTGTAAGATTCAATTTTATTGTTCACCTGCTGATGATGGCCAATTCTAACATATGTACGAATTCATAAATACATAAGACAGTCTTAATGTACTTAAAACTTCAGACACTTCGGTACACAAGAATTTTTTTTTTTCCATTTAATACCTTGCTCATGACTGACATTTTCAGTTTTCAGTAAGAAAAGAATGCTAACCACAGAAGGAATTATTCTAAGGGTCTCACTGCTATGTAATGTAAAAGAGCAAATTTGAAAAGTGAAATTAATTATCTTTTCAAAGTGGGATAGGCAGAAATTACAACTAAATTACTATGATAAACTTGAGTTTGAAAGAAACTCTTCTTTTGCAGCACTATGACCTTGAGCAGGCCGGGGCCGTTCCGACAAGTCTCTGACAATGTTACTGGATGCCACAGCTCTTTGGTTGTTGACCCAATTGTTGATAAGCCATCTGGTAGGATGGTGGCCTCTTTTCCTAACTCCATCTGGTTTGGATAAATTAATCTTCTTAGTGGGGACATCATCTTTTAATCCAAATATGTGCCCAACTAATTTGGTTATATTGGCTTTGAGTACACTTATGATATTAGGCTGTTTGTATTTAATGTAGATTTCCTGGTAGGTCATAGGTTATTTTCACATACTGATCCAAAAAATCCCTTTCCAATACTAAAAGTTTGTTTTCTTCAGATTTGTTGAAAGACAAACACTCCCTACCAACACTTCCTACCATACAAGAACACAATCATGTTTTGTAGATATTGATTCTTTCCTCCTTTTTTGTAAAGTCGATATATTTTGTTTTGTCTGCATTCATACACAATACCATCTTATTTTGGCTGCAGATTAAAAGGAATAAATATCTCCTTTATCCCCCCCCCCCCCTCACATGAATTGGTTTAAAAAATCAATTTATTGGTTTTCAATTCATTCCTCCACCTCATTTTCTATTCATTCCTTTTTTTCCTCACATGAATTAGCTTAAAAAACCAATTCATGTGAGGAAAAAAGAAGCAGCATCGAAATCCATTCACGAGTTTAGAAGTCTTGATGATAGTAGCAGAAGAGGGTAATATAGGATATTCAGAAACCTAAAAACACTCAAATTACACGCTTAATCCCGCGCTTTATCTTTGGGGTTAAAAACAAAGTTATACTCACACTGTTGGACACTTTCTTGTAATAATCTGTGTCGTAAATATCTCTTGAAAGTCCAAAATCAGCAATTTTTATCACATTACAGTCAGTTAGGAGAAGGTTTCGTGCAGCCAAGTCCCTATGTACGAGCTAAAAGAATTTCATTCAGAATTAAACCTTTTTTCAACATTCAAGATGAAATTTAGAAATAAATGGCATTGGAACAGACTACATTATTAAGGTTTAGGATTCATAAAAGTAAAGAGTGGACTACAAGACCACATATTTCATACAAAAATAATGACGAAAAATATTTTAAAAATTTCCCTCATATAGATGGCGCCACGTATCGTTCGAACATGGGAAAATATGAGTGAGAAAAAACTGCTTGTCTACCAACACAGGGAAGTTAATGTTATCAATATGATAAATTTTGAACCATTTTTAAGGAAATTATTTTCCGTAACTGTTTACAGTACATATCGCTAAAACTTCTGCATAGCTTATAAGTAGTTTCTGCTCTGCAAGCTTGAATACTTCCCTCATCTATAGTGTGTAGTAGGTTGCTCATGGTTACAAACACATTCTAACTAGTTTTTTTTTGGGGGGGGGGGGTACTAATACCTCTATGGTGACTGTTAAGCCATTTTCAGCTTCAAGTCAAAAACCAAGCATGCACTATCCAGCAGTTGCAGTTACAGGGATGAGAGTGATCAGAGAGCAAAAAGGAGGAAATTCAAAATTCGTTAAAAAAGCTCACGGAAGGAATACACAAAAATTCAATAATTTTAAAGATACGATGAAATTTCTCATACCATACAATAATTACATTTCAAATATTAGCAGTTTGTGAAGCAACCTGTGAGGAAAGGGGAACTAAGAGGGAAAATCTTTTGTTTTGACCTGAGGAAAAGTGTACTTTTTGCAGGAAAAACTGGTTCAGAACAGAAAAATGTGGATTCTCAAAACAGGGACAAAGAGAAGGAAAATGTTACATAAAAAACAAAAAACAAAAAGGAGGAAAACTCTCATTCCTTCAGTTAGACATCAGTGGTTTACATCAAACTGCTCTTTGCACCGCTTATCAATAGTTTGATTTCATTCCATTACACGAAAATGCCAAAAACATTTTTCTCAACATTTGCCGGGAATTCGCGTGAAAAATCAACCAACCTTTTTGGTGGCTAGGTATTCCATGCCCCTTGCTGTCTGATAGGCGAAGGACAAGAGGTTTTTGAAGCCAAGTGTCTTCGGCTTGTCAGCTGCCCCTATGGGCTCCTCGTATCCTTCATAGGTCACTGCCATGCGATGGTTACGCAAGTAATCGCGCAGATTACCATTGTGGCAGTACTCCACGATCACGAAGAGGGGACCTAGACAAGAAATTACATAATGATCAGTGAATGCATGTTTTGAAAAATTGAGTTTATTTAAACATTAGTATCAGAAGAATTTAGTTAAAGTTAGATGCATACCTCCTTGACTGCAGACTCCTTGTAAGGAAACGATATTCATGTGTTTTCCCATGCTCTTCATGAGCTCCATTTCGGATACCAACACTGCCATTTCAGAATCTAGATGATTATCTGTAAAGAAAATTTGAAAAAAAATAAGTTTTCCTTCAGTTTGAAAAAATAAGTAATTACTTTCCTCAAGAAATTTAGAAAAATAAAACGATTTTTCTTTGATCTGCAGGATTAGGTATAAGAAAGCCATATTCTCTTCAATAAATTACAGCAAACGATACTGACACTAAAAATTATTAAAGTTTTAGGTTGTCAGCGATTATTCGTTTGTTAAACCCATCATAATAACAGATTATGAATAAGATAATAAAACAATCAAAATAAAATCATCATTCTCTTTCACAGAACACTTAAAAAAAAAATAAACTAAACATATTAGTACTCTCAAAAAAAAAAATGCAGCGATAATATTAAAAAATTAGGGACGTGGAATGTCGCAAAACTTTTACTTACACTATACTGGTCACTGTTTTGACATTTGATAAGGTTTGACTTTTGATAAAGTTTGGCTTTTGATTTAGGTTTGGCAGATTTTGATAAAAATAACTGTGCTAATGTCTCTTAAGGTGTTCTAAACATTTCCAGCTCCGAAATTCACGTAAAAATGCTTTAATGGCGTAAAAAGTTGAAAAACGAATGCCTTCAGAGTTCTCTTTCCTTGAGCATACCTCATCAACGATCGTTTTTTCTTCTCCCCTCAGTTTCACTTATAATAAAGGATATATAAGGATTATAGAAAAGTAAATCGCCAAAATCACAATTTTGAGACGATGTTTTTTTTTTTTTTTTTTTTTTTTAAAGATCTATACAAGAATTATCGCATAAAATAATGTCGCCATACTGGCCTGTAATTGAAAGTTGTGCGATGTTTCACACCCCTAGTTTATTTTAAGAACATAAAGTACGACTGATTTGAGAAATCTTTTTATTTATTCGGTTTATGATTTTCATTGTTGAAAGACGTTTGTTTTATCAGAGTGGCCGCGAATTTCAGGAAAAAAAGTCCCCTGATAATTCCCCGATTTTACAGCAAACTTATTTCAAAATCAAATAGAAAATGCATGTTAAAGATATAGGCATTTTTTTTTTTTTTTTAAACAGTTTTGGCGGTAACGAAAATTTTAAATTATTCCGTAACATTAAACTTCTAATGATTACCACCAGAATTCTTCGAACAAAATACGGATGAGTGGGGAATCGTGCCTTCAGAATAATAGAAAATTTTCCTGATTTCCGTGAAATTTAAAAAAAAATTCCCTGACATTTCTCCAATTTCCAGGTTCTGTAGCCGCTTTATAAACTTTTTACGCCGTTGGCGCATTTTTACGGAAATTAGAAAGGGATGCTTAAGACATCCAAAATACATTACCAGAACGAACCAGAATTGATTTTTACCAAAATCTTTATTTCCGGGGGTTTTTTTTGGGAGGCGGGGTGGGGGTGCAAAAAGTAGTTGGCAGGTACCTTCAGCCCATGTCTGATTTTAACTTTATTAGTAAAGGACATAAAAACTACAGACGATTATTCTTAACACTTAGATAATAGCAATGGACAATTCCCGCATTTTTTAAAAACGAGTGAAATAAGTTTATATTTTATGAAGAATTTCTTTCTGATTCCAAATATTTAAACAAAAGTTCTTTAAAAAAATTAGTTATTTAAATATTAAGAAAAGAAAATGCCCCCAAACCGAGCCAAAACCAGTCCGATCAAAACACTCAGCAAAATCCGTGACGTTAAGGGTTTTTACAGTTCCTATGGTAATTGTGAGGTTTCTGCCAAATAGTTGGTGTTGAAATAGTTAACGTTGGTAGACCATTGCCACATTCCGTATAGGTTGGCGTGATTTGGGAGAAACTTGCAAATCTGGTTTCCGCTGTCGCATTTCAAGCCAAGATGTTTGCGAAGCCGTGACGTCACATTCAATGCCAAAGGAATGAATCGTTTTCTCGCCAACGTCTTGCTAGGTAACTTTGATCGCAATTTTTTTTTTTTTTTTTTTTTTTTTAAAGCGCACTGAGTAGAAATTTTTGTGTTTATAGCTTTTTCGAAACATTTAGAATTGAATATAAAAAAAAAAAAAATGCGGGAATTGCCCGTTAAAGATAAAGTGTTGATATAAGGCGATGCTTACCTTTGAGCATCTTGACCGCCACCGTCTCTGTGAGCTCCTTGCCGTTCAGCCCGTAAGCCTGCGCCTTTACCACCTGCCCGAATGCCCCTTCGCCAAGAATGCACCCGAGCCGGAGTTTGTCGCGCGGGAACTCCCACTGTGGATCCACTTCCAACTCGTACTCCGGAAGGGCGGAGGACGCGTCCGAGCACAACACCATGTTGTAGTCGATTTTGACGAACGGCACCGAAGTCATGTTATCGTCCTGGAAAAGGGTAAGAAATGTCGCTCAAGGTGGCGAGAAAATACGGCAAAAAGAAAAGAAGACAAGATCAATGGTATTTTTCTGACTTCTGAAACACATTTACTATGATTTTTGTATTAATTTTTAATGATTTAAACGTAGCGGTTTTGGTTATTATTTCGATAGTTAAAATATCAGTGTGCAAAAAAGACTCGAGCAATGACAGTGGCAGTATTGACCATGATAAACATAACACTAATTTTTTTCGACTTTTCCTTGATATTCAAAGATTTCAATATATATATATATATATCTGTTATTTGTTAAGAATAGGTTCAGATGCAATTAGGTCAGTGAACAATCAATCCTAAAAATAGTTAAAGGCCGTATTTAGAAGTGAAATCTGAGACTATCAGGAAATAAGTATGTTGGAAACGATGGACGGTCAGTAAAAAGAGCCAACGTCCAGTAAAAAGAGCTAAATGCAATTCATTAGTATTTCTGTAACCTGTATTCAAAGCAGGATGGGTTGTTGTGAAATTCATAAACGCGTCCATAGATGGCAGCACTATATAATCTTCTAGCGAAAACTAATAAGTAATGTTGGAACAATTTATAAATTAAAAAACTATATTTTATATTATTATTTTATTACTATCACTACATAATACTTCAACATTTTTTGTGAAGGATATGTGAAATAATAAGAGTTATTTCTTGTTTATCTGTGCATTGGTTTTGTAAGAGGATGCCTAAACATGTAAAATTGTAGAAAAATCAGATTCTTGGAAAAAAGTGGAAGATATTCACCAACTGTGTTAATCATCCTTTTTAGTTTCTAAATGTTAGAGTACCTTTTTTAGCTTCTGATAACGAGCGGTAAATTACATTTACAGGTATACAGAAATTTCTATCCTAACATGGCTTGCAACGTTATACCGGTGATATCACGTTTACAATTGCTTCACTATCTAAATAAAGGACCTATCAATTGAAAAATTTACTCATTTCAGGACATTATTTTTATGTAAACATTATCACCTATTTGGCTACATTGCATATCTATGCCAAATAATCTGTGTCGTCAAAGATTAGTTAGGTTGAAGGTATTATCTCCAGACATTCGGGAAAAACAGCCTTTGTTTACGACCAGTTTATCTTCATCAATAGTAATTAAGGTTTATCAGTTGGGGAACAATGTTGCCTTTGGGATCCAAATTCCGTTTTACTTCTTTTCTAGTTTGATTGACATTATAATAGGAGACACTTTAAATGCTAACGAAACAATAGAAAGGAAAACTAACAAACATAGAAAACCCATCGCTTCTTTGTCCCCAAGTTGTCTAAATATACTATCGAAACAGCAAAAATATTGCATTTGAAAACTGCTGCTCTTATCTCCAACTACAATTTCTGGTGCATGCTTGGTTTCTGACTTGAAGCCGAAGAAGGCCTAGCAATTACCATCGAGATCTACTTAACCCCTAACTACCATGTAATCAAGGAAAACCCATTACGCAGCATAGATGGGGTAAGATATTACATAGGAAAACATATACTTGGCGTTATTTTGAACTACAAAAATAGCTTAATGAGAATATATGTGGGTAAACTAATATGTGTATCGAACATAGTGTAGTGCAACCAGAAATCTTTTCTAAGGAAGGTTTTAGACAAGTTTAGTTTGATAAAGTCCACCAAAACCACTGTATAGTGGTTAGCGTGCTAGCTTCTAGACCACGAACTTGCGGGTTCGAGTCCTGTGTAAAGCATGGGTGTTTGTAAATGTATGTTGGCTTGTCAAATGACGAATGTTTCGGCGCATTATAGCCCTCATGTTGCTGACGGTGCCAGATAATCTGAAAACACCCAACCAACCAAAACTATAAAACTAAAATGTATAAAAAGCGGTACTTTTCGCGTGAAAAAAGCGAAAATCCGCAGAAAAGCGGAAGATTTGCACCCCTGACAGCACAACTGAAAGACAAATACACTACCTCTAGTTCTCTCTTCTCCAGGATAACTTTCTTGGTGACCATCATATTGGTCCTCAGGACGGCTTTCTTTGCCCTGTACTTGCAGCGACAGATCAGCACGCCGATGAACACGCACAGCGGAGTGAATCCGAAGAAGGCGAAGAGGACGACCGACAGCGGACTCTGAGCCGTCATGTTGCGTGACACTTCTCTGGCCACCGTCTCTTCCGGAGGTGGAAGCACTGTGAGGTAGGCACTGCGGTACGAGACGCCTATGGAATTCCCTGCGAGGCACGTGTAGAAGCCGGCGTGCTCGTAGGTGACGTTCTGGATCACCAGGATGTGAGGGTCGTCCACTGTAGGGTCTGTGCTCTCCAGGGGCTGGACGTAGGGGACCTGGGTTAGTTTTTTTAAAATAAATGATTGCATGTACTGTTATGAAAGACTGCAGCATTGCCACGATCTATAATTATTATTTGCTTAGGAATAATCGTCAGTTTTCCTTATTACTTAGACAGAGACCTATATATTCCATATTTCCTCCCGGTGACAATAACTGTATCGAGTACTGCGAGTGCATTTGATTTTAATGCTGGTTGAAGAATAATTGAAGTTTTTCAGTTGAAAAACGAAATAGAAATCAAAGCACGTTTTTAGCCCTTTTCAACAAGTGATGCCACTAACTTTCATATAACACCGTAACCGCAAGTGCCGGCTGGATTATTTGGAGGTGGGTGCAAAGGGATTAAATTTTTTTTTTCCCCAAGCCTTCATCTTTACAAAAATAAGATTGAATTTGTTAATGAAATGTTAGTTAATAATTACATATTAATTTAATGTTCAAATGAATAATTCAAAATGTGTATTCTACATGACACAAAACCTCTTTTTTTTTACCTGTAAATTACTGTTTTTCTTCACATTTTTGTAAATTTCAAATGCCCATAAACCTTTATGCTTATATCTGCCATAGTGTTGCCCTAAAACAAATTATTTTTCCCCCAAGTTTATAACAGTTCTAACAAGCTATAACAGCTCGACAACGAAATTTGAGGAGACAGTGTTTTTTTTTTATTATTGTTGTTACCATTTAAAAAGAAAGAAATTTATAAACTTACATAATTTGCATGTTTTAAGTTTAAGGCAATACTCGGGCAGATATTATGGCTAAGAAAATTAATCATCAAGTCTACTGCACAAGGTCTAGCTGACGATCATTTTTAATTAGAATAATAGAATTAACTCGATGTCCTTCAATCAGTTCCTATTACTTAAATCCTACCCTGATAAGTAATCGGGAAAATATAATATGAGCAGTATATATGTCCTTTACTGCTAGTAATTAGTGTTTCACGTTGTTTGAAGCAGAATTTTAGCCAACGCTGTGACCGGGAAGATATTGCTGCTTATACTATATTTTCCTGGTTACAATGTCTGCTTAAGTACTGCTTCAAACAACGCGAAACACTAATCAAGATATGATTTAAGAAATAGGAACTGATAATAATTTAAAGAGCATCGAATGGTTTCTTATATTTGTTTAAAAAGTAAAAGTTTTGTATGAAACGGTGGCACCACTTATTGAAATCGACTGAAAATAGCCTAGGGTATTTATATCATTTTCTAATTAAAAATTATATTAACTGGCTTCAATCAGTCTTAATTTATATTAATTATCTTTCAACTAGTATTACAATTAAATTCGTTATGTACACTGGTGTGCAAAACTTAAGCAAGAGGTAGTTTTTTTGCCATAACTTCACGAGAAATCATCTGAGAGACATGAAATTCAGAAATGAGAGAAAGTATTATGTACGTAAATGATGACGAAAGTATCGGCGCTGAAAAAGGAACACAATGCATACAGTATGGAATCAAACAAAAACAAGCTTTATTGAACGCATAGTATCGGGACTCATGATTGTCTATCCAAGAGGAAGAACAATAAGCAGATGTTCCTTAATATGGGATATGCCCTCCCCTCACTGCAATGGTTGCTTCGCACCGTCTCCGCATACTCAGAACCAGCTGGTGCAACATATCTTGCGGTAGGAGTGCCCATTCCTCAATCAGCATCTGTTTGAGTTGTTGGGTGTTCTCCGGAGGATGTAAGCGTGCTGCAATGCGTCTCCCCAAAGCATCCCACACATGTTCGATGGGATTTAAATCTGGGGAGTACGCTGGCAAATCCATTCGAGTGATATCTTCACTTTCCAGTAGCTCCTCAACAGCAAAAGTCCGATGTGGCCGTGCATTGTCATCCATAAAAATGAAGTCTGGGCCAATGGCACCTCGGAACAGACGCCCATGGGGAAGGAGTACCTCCTCACAATAGTGATCCCCGGTTACAGACACTCTGTCGAAAACGTGGAGCTCAGTTCGCCCGTTCAGCATAATGCCTCCCCAGACAAGAACTCCAGGACCACCATTACGGTGTCTTTCCTTGATGTTACTGGGATAAAAACGGGTCCCGACCTCTCTCCAAATCAAAACGCGTTGAGAATCGCTTCCGATACTGAACCGACTCTCATCCGTAAAGAGGACACGACTCCATTGATCAGTTCTCCAGTTTTTGGGCTCTCTGCACCAATGTAAAAGGTGGCATCGATGGCCAACTTCCAACGGAAGGCAGCGTTCAGGACAGCGGGCGAATAGGTCCCCTCTGTGAAGGTGTCTGGCCATAGTAAACCACGACACTTGTCGCCCCGTTGCTGTACAGAGTTGCTGAGTAATGGCGTTTGCTGATTTATGTCGGCCTCTTTTCGCCTGCAGGACGATATATCGGTCCTCCCCTGCAGTTGTCAGTAGTTAGAAAATAGGGCTCCGAAGCCAGGGCGGGATGCGGGATGGGATGAAGGATGATGACGTCACCGGAAGTGGACGTGACCCGGATATGACGTCAACGAAATTCACGTGATCGGAAGTGGAGTTGCTTCCCTCCTGTTGCAGTTTTAGTTTCGGTTTCGTTATAAGCTGTTTGTGTATGACGTCACAGTGGGAATGACGTCATAATTTGTTTTATATCAAAGTTTTGAGCGGTGGCAACCTTTTTTTTTAGTTTCGATTTACCTTTCAGACGGAGTTGAGTTGTTCTAGGGCTGCTTCTAAGTGAATAAATTAGAGTGATAGGCTTTTATTGCGTGACGTCACAGTGGGTATGACGTCATTATATGTTAAAATTTACGTTTTAAGTGGTGATAACACTGGATATATACCAAATTTAGTTTTCAGGTGTTGACAACGAGTTCTGATCGGTCAGCTAAATGCTCGCTGGTGATTGATAAGTTTTAAATATGTGACCAAAAGTTAACTCCTGATTGACTGTTTGGTTTTCTAGCGAGTTACTTACACGTCCTTTAGTCAAG
Organism: Linyphia triangularis; assembly: GCA_963978545.1. Taxonomy (NCBI): domain Eukaryota; kingdom Metazoa; phylum Arthropoda; class Arachnida; order Araneae; family Linyphiidae; genus Linyphia; species Linyphia triangularis. Next base: position 77,445,636 of record OZ021729.1, read on the forward strand.
TTAAAATACCTGCAACAAAGTTACACAAATAAAAATGTTAAATTTGAAAAGTTAATAAAAGGAAGGCCATTTGCTAAGGGTCTAAAGAACCCTAACCCCGAGCTACACGTGACATTTCAATATTTTACCAAACAATTGTTAAAATATCGACTATCGGACGTTGCCTTCATGGTAACTCATCTACCCACCCCCCTTCCCTAACTAATTTTGAATAATTTAAGACTTTAGAATTACAATTAATAAATTTTGAAAAATTAATTATTAAAGGTGAGGACCCACCTCCAGCCCGATACCTCTTTTAGGAAGAATTGGTACCGCCTCACTCCACCCTAACAAAAAAAATGTTCCAAAGAACGTATGTTTCTTTGAAACTTGAGGTCACTAATCAACCATCTGATGATATCCTTTAAGAAGATATCTTCACCTCTTAACAATTTTAAAGTTTTAGTCTAAAAGATTAATGTTGGACACAAGCTATTTCTAGAATAGAGTTACATTAAAAATTAAATTTAAGAGTGTCCAGTTTTTTTTTGAAGAAGACTTGTGGGGACGTATATTTCCCAAAATTAAATTTAATGGTCACTAACAAAATCCTGAAAATGTACTAATTTTAGTTTTTATAAAAATTATGTTAATGTAATATTTTAGTAAAAATAATGACTATAGTTAATGAATTGCGAAAAATTAAGTTAGAAGAATTAAATTTAAGGAATTTTGAAGTGACCATAGGCATAACTAGTTATACCATCCTCCAACAGGTATCGCTTGTCATCAAATGCCGAGAGCGCTCGCTTTCTTTGCTGGATGGAGAAAATGTGATGTTTTTCACTACCAATCCGATGCTGAACCACAGACGAAGGTTGTCGATTGAGAAGACAGTCTCTATAGGTCTGATGTTTTAGCTGTCTTTGAGCTGCTCTTGCGATTCCCTTGGCCGTTTGTTTCTCACCACACTCGCTTAAAATGGAATACATTTTGGAACGAAGCCCTATAAACTCCAAAGCAGATTTTCCGTTAAGTTCATCCTTAAAGTAGCCGATCTTCTTCTTGTTAGACACATCGTGTAGGGGATGATCTGATGGATAGTCAGAAAAGTCAAAAAATCCCTTTAACTGCTGTAAGTCAGCAGTCAGATCTGGGGTGGTGAGTCCATAAGTGAGTGAATCTGTGTCGGTGAATAGTAGACGGGCATTACTTCCATACTTCTTCATGATGACATTATAGTGGAAATCATACATTAAAACCTTGCTCAGTTCTAAGATGGTGAAACCAGCATAAATGGGTCTATTAAGTGTGAGACTCTTCACTTTTCTTTGTACTGCTGCCAAGCTGTTATCAAACTCAGTGAAGGCATGGAAGGCAGGAGACGCGACCAGTTTCTTGGCTTTATGTGGGTTGTTCACCAACTGAACATCCACTCTATTCCTCAGATTTTCCATAGTTTTCCCGAACACCGCATTGTTGAGAAGTTTGAAGAAATCTTTTTCAAACGATGTTTTGGCCAGTTTTCTCTGCTCCGTATTAAATGCTATGTAGTCCTTCAGCCAAGGTTGTTGGTAGAATTTTAGAATTCTATGAACTTTAGTTAGTTTCAGCCCCAAGGAAAGATATAGCTTCAGATTACGATAGTGTATAACATAATTCTTCTTTGACTGAAGATTCGGAACGAGTTTCTCGCTGGAAGAAGCTGGCTTCATCTGCATTTCTTCCAAAATCTCGAGGGCGGTAGGAGACAGCATATTTGGCTTTATAGTGAAGCGTTCGGGAGCCAGAGGATAATCGTTATGGAGATCGTGGAGTTCAGCAGGATAGTCGAGATCCACTTCTAGGATGAAGCCCTCATCTGCATCATCTGCTTGGTCCAAGATGGTTTGAGTAGAGATGTTTTCAGGGTTCACCCACTGAAAATCACCAACAGGTAAGTATTGAGACATGGCCCAACCTGAAAGAAAAATCCAATTAAATCATTCAATATTAACATAGAAGCTAAATAAAAAATGACAGTTTTAAAGTAAATTCATGCTTACCATAGAGGTTATTGGCATCCAGGTACAATATATGTTTCTTCTCCTCAGCAGCATTATATTCAGGACAGCCTGGATGGTTTGCCTGGCTATGACGATGGGTGATGACGGAGACTCCTCCCCGAATACCCTTCTCTATGAAGAGGTGCATGTCGATGTCGGTGAATAAATCCAAACCGACATCTGACATCTTGAGAGCGGCTTGCCACGCTAACCCCGGAGACGTCATCATGTGGGCGGCGTCTAGCTGATAAAAGTCCAGAGTTAGGCGGCGGAAATTCTCGAATACGTCTGCGAGGAGGAGCACATCCGTCTTCACGTACAGGTCGTGATATTCGCCAAGGTCTTTGATGCCGAAAGCTTCCCAAACAACTTGAGCATGACCATAATCTGCATCGGTGATGGAGGAGTTTGTAAGGGTGCTATAGAAGGCTTGCTGAGGTGGCAGAGATGTTTGTTGAAATTTAGTGAACGAGTCCATATACTCATAAGGGTACACTCCCTTCTTCAGCAAGAGATCTAAGGGAAAAAAATAAAAATTAAATGATATTGTTAAGAGAACATTTATATAATATTAACATTGACTATATTACGTACCATGGTTAGATGCGATAGATCTCTTCAAAATGTGAAACTTGTCTCTCTCCAGATTATCGACAAGTTTCTGAAGCGATGCGTTCAGAAACTGGAGACTGTCAATAAACTGGAGAGTCACCGGGATCTTGTCAAGTTTCTTAGTGATAGAGAAGGAGATGTATTTCTCCATCGTTGTAGGGATGACTCCAATGTCATGGTCAGCCACTTTCCCTAGCCCCTGCATGATCAAATGCGAATCATAATTCTTCAGGTTGTGGAAGACGCAGGGAATCATTTTCCGCAACCTGAAGGCAAGGTTGCATTCATTGTGGAGCACTTGGCGGAACTGACCAGTCAAGTGATCGTGGTCGTTCACCCGATCAGTTCCTAGTCGGCCCTTGCAGAGGCCACAGTGCGTTGCAGCGTTGATAGTAATTTGATCCTGTGCAGTGATCTTCATAGGGACAATGGTGGTCAGCTTCACCGCCAGCTCGTCCTTCTCTGCAATGATACTACTGATGAAGTGGTCCACTGCATCTTCTCCCCTGTAGACAGAGATGGGCTTGGTCGGCTTACTATCTGGACCTACTATAACGTACGCATATCCACAAGGGACGTGGGTAGCTATCTTCATAGTGCTGGAGGGGGTGGTGTCATCCAACTTCTCTACAAGGGCCTCAAAGTCCGCGTATATGATATACGGGACTTTCTGGGTGAACTTGTACTGACTAAATTTCAGCACACAGTCCTTTGGAGTCGGCATCTTGATGCGTTGGGGTGAGTGCTCATTACAGTACGGGACATGTGCTTTGAGAGTCTCCTCCTTGGAAAAACGATGAAGACAGGAGAAACAGTAGAAACACTTGCCTTTATACTTAGTGAGGTTGGTGAGAAGACGACTCATACTCTTGATGAGGCAGTAGTGCTGCCTCTCCCCATCTATGATGTAGAGGAGGTTGATTACCTCAGAATCCTCCCTCTTAGAGATATATAGAGGTAATATCTCATCATCTTCATACCCGTAGATGTTTATTCTCAAATTATTCAGGCTTTCAATTATCCGGACTTTGCACGGTTGGACGGGACAGCTTACACTTCCCATTTTGAGCTCCTGCTCGTATTCTGCATAGTGAGAAACTCTGTATGGATGATCTGTATAGCTCATGGGGTGGAGGGCAGCCAGGACAGACCAGATGAAACATTTATTGTCTTCATTCTGGATGTTGAGAACTGCTTGCTTCGCTGCTAACTTGTTGGGTAACTTGAAGTGGCTAGCAGGGGCTAGAGGTTGATACGTTGCAGTCTTCACCTCCAAATGAATAATTTCATCGAGGACCCATCCAGATCCTCGCTCGATGAATTCATCGAAGGAGGACTTGATTTTGGCGAAGGCTTGGTCGATGTGTTCAGGGAGGACGCTGTCATCCAGCTCCATCTGCACCTTACTCCGGAAATAGGGTGTGGCATATTCCTCGTCTCCCTCATCACTCTTACGAACGAACCGGATCTTGGAGACCGCGTACCATTTGATGGCACGCTTCTCCTCCAGTTCCTCCTTCAATACAGCATCCACTTGAGGATGGCTTTCCCTAATGAAGAGAAGCAGGTCTCCAACTGCCTCTTCACTCGGGAATAAATGGCGGGTGGCAAAGACATCTGACGTCTTCACCTCAACTTTCCTCCTTCTGGGTGCAGGTTGAATTCCTCCTACTTGGGCAACTCGAAGGTGGGTGAGAAGATGTTGTTGAACATGATCCTTACGGCCGAAACTCTTCCCGCAGTCAGGACAGGCATGGAGGGTAGCAGATTGATGATTCAACATATGCCGATTCAGATCGGAATTACGTGTGAAGGACTTCTGACACGTTCCGCACACAAAGTCTTTCTTGCCAGTGTGATTCTTCGAATGCCTATTGAGATGGCATTTCTGAACAAAGGACTTGTTACAGATGTGACATACCTGTTGGAAATTAAAAAAAAAAAACTTTAATGAGTTTCAAAGGGAAAAAAAAAAAGTAAACACACATTTTATTTTTCTTTATCGACAAAACTTTATTTCAATTTTTTTTTCTAAAACTTTATTTAAAAATATCTTCTGGAAAGCTCTCCTGAAAACACATTATTTGCAGAAATATCTAAAAACTTTATTACAAAAATGGATTGAAAATCTTCAAACATATTAACTGAAAACATTTTACAAAATATGCCTTCTCTAAAAATTACTTAATCTGCAAAATATCTGAAAACATTTTTATTAAAAATACTTTATTTCTATAAACTATCTATATCTGTGAAACATACTTTATTTTAAATCAAAGTATCTAAAAACTCTCTCTGCGAAACATAATTTAAAAACTAATACTTACAAGAGAATCAACATTGGAATTCCTAGCATTGGAACCTTGTGCAAAATGGATGGCACGAGAGGGTCCAGCAACAGGTACCTGAAAAAATTATTTAACATTTAAATAAGCTATTTTAACATCTTCTTAACAGTAGTTTATCCTTTGAATGTAATACTTACAGTTTTCTGATGGATTTTCAAATGTCTTGTCAAATGACATTTCTGTACGAAACCCTTCTGACAGATGATACAGCCCTGTTGAAAATAGAAATTTTGAGTAACATGTTTTTAAAGTTATTATTCTTTCACTTAAATGATAAAAATAATACTTACATGCAAGTCTTGTGAGGTGGACGGGGCATTAGAAGATCCAGCAGCAGTAGATTCAACAACAACCTCCTAAAGTAAGATATTGAGAAATTATTCTAAGTTTTTTACTTCAGAGAAAAATCGGGGGTGAATTTGGGGTGACTTTGAATAGTTACTGCATTGACAATTACTAAGTACAAAAGCAATAAAAATTTTGGCGTGAATTTGTGGTGACTTTGAATAGTTACAGCATTGAAAATTACTAAGTACAAAAGCAATAAAAATTTTGGCGCCAATTAAGGGCGACTTTGAATAGTTACAATATTGAAAATTGCTAAGTACAAAAAGTAATGAAAATTTCAGCGTGAATTTGGGGCGACTTTGAATAGTTACAACACAATAAAAATGTTGGCGTGAATCTTATACTAATATTCAAGTGAATGACATTTAGAAAAAATACCAAGTACCAAAGTAATACAAATTTTGGCTTGAATCTTATACTAATGAATAACATTTAGAAAAAGTTTTAAAGAACATATTATTGACATGAATTTCAAATATAATTGAGAAAGTTTTAAGTGAACAAATCAATTATGCGACGTTAAATAACACAGTTTAAAATTTATCTTAGACATTAAACATTCATCTACTTAAAAGCAACAAGTTTAACCTTATTTAAAGAATATTCTTTTAGATACATAGTAAGTAGTTTTGGAGGTTTAAATAAATACAATCTATAAACACTCAAACATAATTTAAAAATACGTTACTAAAAGAACACTTACTTGGGCATTAGGCCTAGCGTCATCAACTTCCATAACGATATCCATGGTAGAATTCATGTTCAAGTAGCTGGAATTAGAAAGCATTATATTAACACATTTTCAATACAAATAATTGAAGTCAAAATTATTTTCTACTTATATTAAATTATATACATTTCAATACACGCAATACTTAACCCTAACATTAGTGTGCAATTCTTAATCCTATTTTTACACGAGATACTTAAGCCTATTTTTTTACACCTGATACTTAAACTAACTAAATGAAATTTACAAGCCGTAAATAATTTCAATAACACACTTCCAAATAAAATTTACACACATAGTAAGTAACTTAATTTTTTTTTTTTTTTTTTTTTAAATACACGTGTTACTTAAAACATTTGAATACACATATTACTTAAAAGATACTAACATTTCACAAATAATAAAAATTCACTTACCGAATAATTCAGGTGAAATCAGCGAAAAGCTAAAGTAGCAGCAAATACGATAAGCAAGCACGATAAGCAAATACTAAGCAAACACAATAAACGTCTTTCGCACTCAGGAATCTAAGTAGAAATGACGAGACGGCAACCGGTAGCGTTTATATATGGGGGATGATTACGTGAAACCTGATTGCTCGGTGAAGTCACGTGATCATCCCCCATATATAGACGCTACCGGTTGCCGTCTCGTCATTTCTACTTAGATTCCTGAGTGCGAAAGACGTTTATTGTGTTTGCTTAGTATTTGCTTATCGTGCTTGCTTATCGTATTTGCTGCTACTTTAGCTTTTCGCTGATTTCACCTGAATTATTCGGTAAGTGAATTTTTATTATTTGTGAAATGTTAGTATCTTTTAAGTAATATGTGTATTCAAATGTTTTAAGTAACACGTGTATTTAAAAAAAAAAAAAAAATTAAGTTACTTACTATGTGTGTAAATTTTATTTGGAAGTGTGTTATTGAAATTATTTACGGCTTGTAAATTTCATTTAGTTAGTTTAAGTATCAGGTGTAAAAAAATAGGCTTAAGTATCTCGTGTAAAAATAGGATTAAGAATTGCACACTAATGTTAGGGTTAAGTATTGCGTGTATTGAAATGTATATAATTTAATATAAGTAGAAAATAATTTTGACTTCAATTATTTGTATTGAAAATGTGTTAATATAATGCTTTCTAATTCCAGCTACTTGAACATGAATTCTACCATGGATATCGTTATGGAAGTTGATGACGCTAGGCCTAATGCCCAAGTAAGTGTTCTTTTAGTAACGTATTTTTAAATTATGTTTGAGTGTTTATAGATTGTATTTATTTAAACCTCCAAAACTACTTACTATGTATCTAAAAGAATATTCTTTAAATAAGGTTAAACTTGTTGCTTTTAAGTAGATGAATGTTTAATGTCTAAGATAAATTTTAAACTGTGTTATTTAACGTCGCATAATTGATTTGTTCACTTAAAACTTTCTCAATTATATTTGAAATTCATGTCAATAATATGTTCTTTAAAACTTTTTCTAAATGTTATTCATTAGTATAAGATTCAAGCCAAAATTTGTATTACTTTGGTACTTGGTATTTTTTCTAAATGTCATTCACTTGAATATTAGTATAAGATTCACGCCAACATTTTTATTGTGTTGTAACTATTCAAAGTCGCCCCAAATTCACGCTGAAATTTTCATTACTTTTTGTACTTAGCAATTTTCAATATTGTAACTATTCAAAGTCGCCCTTAATTGGCGCCAAAATTTTTATTGCTTTTGTACTTAGTAATTTTCAATGCTGTAACTATTCAAAGTCACCACAAATTCACGCCAAAATTTTTATTGCTTTTGTACTTAGTAATTGTCAATGCAGTAACTATTCAAAGTCACCCCAAATTCACCCCCGATTTTTCTCTGAAGTAAAAAACTTAGAATAATTTCTCAATATCTTACTTTAGGAGGTTGTTGTTGAATCTACTGCTGCTGGATCTTCTAATGCCCCGTCCACCTCACAAGACTTGCATGTAAGTATTATTTTTATCATTTAAGTGAAAGAATAATAACTTTAAAAACATGTTACTCAAAATTTCTATTTTCAACAGGGCTGTATCATCTGTCAGAAGGGTTTCGTACAGAAATGTCATTTGACAAGACATTTGAAAATCCATCAGAAAACTGTAAGTATTACATTCAAAGGATAAACTACTGTTAAGAAGATGTTAAAATAGCTTATTTAAATGTTAAATAATTTTTTCAGGTACCTGTTGCTGGACCCTCTCGTGCCATCCATTTTGCACAAGGTTCCAATGCTAGGAATTCCAATGTTGATTCTCTTGTAAGTATTAGTTTTTAAATTATGTTTCGCAGAGAGAGTTTTTAGATACTTTGATTTAAAATAAAGTATGTTTCACAGATATAGATAGTTTATAGAAATAAAGTATTTTTAATAAAAATGTTTTCAGATATTTTGCAGATTAAGTAATTTTTAGAGAAGGCATATTTTGTAAAATGTTTTCAGTTAATATGTTTGAAGATTTTCAATCCATTTTTGTAATAAAGTTTTTAGATATTTCTGCAAATAATGTGTTTTCAGGAGAGCTTTCCAGAAGATATTTTTAAATAAAGTTTTAGAAAAAAAAATTGAAATAAAGTTTTGTCGATAAAGAAAAATAAAATGTGTGTTTACTTTTTTTTTTTCCCTTTGAAACTCATTAAAGTTTTTTTTTTTTAATTTCCAACAGGTATGTCACATCTGTAACAAGTCCTTTGTTCAGAAATGCCATCTCAATAGGCATTCGAAGAATCACACTGGCAAGAAAGACTTTGTGTGCGGAACGTGTCAGAAGTCCTTCACACGTAATTCCGATCTGAATCGGCATATGTTGAATCATCAATCTGCTACCCTCCATGCCTGTCCTGACTGCGGGAAGAGTTTCGGCCGTAAGGATCATGTTCAACAACATCTTCTCACCCACCTTCGAGTTGCCCAAGTAGGAGGAATTCAACCTGCACCCAGAAGGAGGAAAGTTGAGGTGAAGACGTCAGATGTCTTTGCCACCCGCCATTTATTCCCGAGTGAAGAGGCAGTTGGAGACCTGCTTCTCTTCATTAGGGAAAGCCATCCTCAAGTGGATGCTGTATTGAAGGAGGAACTGGAGGAGAAGCGTGCCATCAAATGGTACGCGGTCTCCAAGATCCGGTTCGTTCGTAAGAGTGATGAGGGAGACGAGGAATATGCCACACCCTATTTCCGGAGTAAGGTGCAGATGGAGCTGGATGACAGCGTCCTCCCTGAACACATCGACCAAGCCTTCGCCAAAATCAAGTCCTCCTTCGATGAATTCATCGAGCGAGGATCTGGATGGGTCCTCGATGAAATTATTCATTTGGAGGTGAAGACTGCAACGTATCAACCTCTAGCCCCTGCTAGCCACTTCAAGTTACCCAACAAGTTAGCAGCGAAGCAAGCAGTTCTCAACATCCAGAATGAAGACAATAAATGTTTCATCTGGTCTGTCCTGGCTGCCCTCCACCCCATGAGCTATACAGATCATCCATACAGAGTTTCTCACTATGCAGAATACGAGCAGGAGCTCAAAATGGGAAGTGTAAGCTGTCCCGTCCAACCGTGCAAAGTCCGGATAATTGAAAGCCTGAATAATTTGAGAATAAACATCTACGGGTATGAAGATGATGAGATATTACCTCTATATATCTCTAAGAGGGAGGATTCTGAGGTAATCAACCTCCTCTACATCATAGATGGGGAGAGGCAGCACTACTGCCTCATCAAGAGTATGAGTCGTCTTCTCACCAACCTCACTAAGTATAAAGGCAAGTGTTTCTACTGTTTCTCCTGTCTTCATCGTTTTTCCAAGGAGGAGACTCTCAAAGCACATGTCCCGTACTGTAATGAGCACTCACCCCAACGCATCAAGATGCCGACTCCAAAGGACTGTGTGCTGAAATTTAGTCAGTACAAGTTCACCCAGAAAGTCCCGTATATCATATACGCGGACTTTGAGGCCCTTGTAGAGAAGTTGGATGACACCACCCCCTCCAGCACTATGAAGATAGCTACCCACGTCCCTTGTGGATATGCGTACGTTATAGTAGGTCCAGATAGTAAGCCGACCAAGCCCATCTCTGTCTACAGGGGAGAAGATGCAGTGGACCACTTCATCAGTAGTATCATTGCAGAGAAGGACGAGCTGGCGGTGAAGCTGACCACCATTGTCCCTATGAAGATCACTGCACAGGATCAAATTACTATCAACGCTGCAACGCACTGTGGCCTCTGCAAGGGCCGACTAGGAACTGATCGGGTGAACGACCACGATCACTTGACTGGTCAGTTCCGCCAAGTGCTCCACAATGAATGCAACCTTGCCTTCAGGTTGCGGAAAATGATTCCCTGCGTCTTCCACAACCTGAAGAATTATGATTCGCATTTGATCATGCAGGGGCTAGGGAAAGTGGCTGACCATGACATTGGAGTCATCCCTACAACGATGGAGAAATACATCTCCTTCTCTATCACTAAGAAACTTGACAAGATCCCGGTGACTCTCCAGTTTATTGACAGTCTCCAGTTTCTGAACGCATCGCTTCAGAAACTTGTCGATAATCTGGAGAGAGACAAGTTTCACATTTTGAAGAGATCTATCGCATCTAACCATGGTACGTAATATAGTCAATGTTAATATTATATAAATGTTCTCTTAACAATATCATTTAATTTTTATTTTTTTCCCTTAGATCTCTTGCTGAAGAAGGGAGTGTACCCTTATGAGTATATGGACTCGTTCACTAAATTTCAACAAACATCTCTGCCACCTCAGCAAGCCTTCTATAGCACCCTTACAAACTCCTCCATCACCGATGCAGATTATGGTCATGCTCAAGTTGTTTGGGAAGCTTTCGGCATCAAAGACCTTGGCGAATATCACGACCTGTACGTGAAGACGGATGTGCTCCTCCTCGCAGACGTATTCGAGAATTTCCGCCGCCTAACTCTGGACTTTTATCAGCTAGACGCCGCCCACATGATGACGTCTCCGGGGTTAGCGTGGCAAGCCGCTCTCAAGATGTCAGATGTCGGTTTGGATTTATTCACCGACATCGACATGCACCTCTTCATAGAGAAGGGTATTCGGGGAGGAGTCTCCGTCATCACCCATCGTCATAGCCAGGCAAACCATCCAGGCTGTCCTGAATATAATGCTGCTGAGGAGAAGAAACATATATTGTACCTGGATGCCAATAACCTCTATGGTAAGCATGAATTTACTTTAAAACTGTCATTTTTTATTTAGCTTCTATGTTAATATTGAATGATTTAATTGGATTTTTCTTTCAGGTTGGGCCATGTCTCAATACTTACCTGTTGGTGATTTTCAGTGGGTGAACCCTGAAAACATCTCTACTCAAACCATCTTGGACCAAGCAGATGATGCAGATGAGGGCTTCATCCTAGAAGTGGATCTCGACTATCCTGCTGAACTCCACGATCTCCATAACGATTATCCTCTGGCTCCCGAACGCTTCACTATAAAGCCAAATATGCTGTCTCCTACCGCCCTCGAGATTTTGGAAGAAATGCAGATGAAGCCAGCTTCTTCCAGCGAGAAACTCGTTCCGAATCTTCAGTCAAAGAAGAATTATGTTATACACTATCGTAATCTGAAGCTATATCTTTCCTTGGGGCTGAAACTAACTAAAGTTCATAGAATTCTAAAATTCTACCAACAACCTTGGCTGAAGGACTACATAGCATTTAATACGGAGCAGAGAAAACTGGCCAAAACATCGTTTGAAAAAGATTTCTTCAAACTTCTCAACAATGCGGTGTTCGGGAAAACTATGGAAAATCTGAGGAATAGAGTGGATGTTCAGTTGGTGAACAACCCACATAAAGCCAAGAAACTGGTCGCGTCTCCTGCCTTCCATGCCTTCACTGAGTTTGATAACAGCTTGGCAGCAGTACAAAGAAAAGTGAAGAGTCTCACACTTAATAGACCCATTTATGCTGGTTTCACCATCTTAGAACTGAGCAAGGTTTTAATGTATGATTTCCACTATAATGTCATCATGAAGAAGTATGGAAGTAATGCCCGTCTACTATTCACCGACACAGATTCACTCACTTATGGACTCACCACCCCAGATCTGACTGCTGACTTACAGCAGTTAAAGGGATTTTTTGACTTTTCTGACTATCCATCAGATCATCCCCTACACGATGTGTCTAACAAGAAGAAGATCGGCTACTTTAAGGATGAACTTAACGGAAAATCTGCTTTGGAGTTTATAGGGCTTCGTTCCAAAATGTATTCCATTTTAAGCGAGTGTGGTGAGAAACAAACGGCCAAGGGAATCGCAAGAGCAGCTCAAAGACAGCTAAAACATCAGACCTATAGAGACTGTCTTCTCAATCGACAACCTTCGTCTGTGGTTCAGCATCGGATTGGTAGTGAAAAACATCACATTTTCTCCATCCAGCAAAGAAAGCGAGCGCTCTCGGCATTTGATGACAAGCGATACCTGTTGGAGGATGGTATAACTAGTTATGCCTATGGTCACTTCAAAATTCCTTAAATTTAATTCTTCTAACTTAATTTTTCGCAATTCATTAACTATAGTCATTATTTTTACTAAAATATTACATTAACATAATTTTTATAAAAACTAAAATTAGTACATTTTCAGGATTTTGTTAGTGACCATTAAATTTAATTTTGGGAAATATACGTCCCCACAAGTCTTCTTCAAAAAAAAACTGGACACTCTTAAATTTAATTTTTAATGTAACTCTATTCTAGAAATAGCTTGTGTCCAACATTAATCTTTTAGACTAAAACTTTAAAATTGTTAAGAGGTGAAGATATCTTCTTAAAGGATATCATCAGATGGTTGATTAGTGACCTCAAGTTTCAAAGAAACATACGTTCTTTGGAACATTTTTTTTGTTAGGGTGGAGTGAGGCGGTACCAATTCTTCCTAAAAGAGGTATCGGGCTGGAGGTGGGTCCTCACCTTTAATAATTAATTTTTCAAAATTTATTAATTGTAATTCTAAAGTCTTAAATTATTCAAAATTAGTTAGGGAAGGGGGGTGGGTAGATGAGTTACCATGAAGGCAACGTCCGATAGTCGATATTTTAACAATTGTTTGGTAAAATATTGAAATGTCACGTGTAGCTCGGGGTTAGGGTTCTTTAGACCCTTAGCAAATGGCCTTCCTTTTATTAACTTTTCAAATTTAACATTTTTATTTGTGTAACTTTGTTGCAGGTATTTTAACTTGACTAAAGGACGTGTAAGTAACTCGCTAGAAAACCAAACAGTCAATCAGGAGTTAACTTTTGGTCACATATTTAAAACTTATCAATCACCAGCGAGCATTTAGCTGACCGATCAGAACTCGTTGTCAACACCTGAAAACTAAATTTGGTATATATCCAGTGTTATCACCACTTAAAACGTAAATTTTAACATATAATGACGTCATACCCACTGTGACGTCACGCAATAAAAGCCTATCACTCTAATTTATTCACTTAGAAGCAGCCCTAGAACAACTCAACTCCGTCTGAAAGGTAAATCGAAACTAAAAAAAAAGGTTGCCACCGCTCAAAACTTTGATATAAAACAAATTATGACGTCATTCCCACTGTGACGTCATACACAAACAGCTTATAACGAAACCGAAACTAAAACTGCAACAGGAGGGAAGCAACTCCACTTCCGATCACGTGAATTTCGTTGACGTCATATCCGGGTCACGTCCACTTCCGGTGACGTCATCATCCTTCATCCCATCCCGCATCCCGCCCTGGCTTCGGAGCCCTATTTTCTAACTACTGTTGTCGTCCTCGGGCGGCCACCACCAACCTTTCTAACAGCTGTACCTGTGGTTTGGAACGCTTTCCAAGCGCGCGAAACAACTCTTTTGTTGATTCCGAACTCTGCAGCTACACTGGTGACAGTACGCTCCTCCTCCTGCTTTCCGATCATTCTTCCACGTGTAAAGTCGTCCAGGGGATTTCTTCTAGCCATATTTCACGAACTGACTCACTGGCACTTGCAGCGAATATATTGAATTGCGTCTCCGTCCTTCCTTTTTTTTACTCTTGTGTCTTGAGCTGCGAGGGCCGACATCAAGCGTTTTGCGTACGCTCACGTCGCCTCTGACGTTTCGTTCCTGATATTTGCTTACGCATGATATTTCTACTGACTTACGTGTTCATTGTACTGATCTCCAGACCTCCTTTTCTGCAATTTCATGACTATTTGCTAAATTTTTACATTGTTGCTTAAGTTTTGCACACCAGTGTATTAAAACTGACTCAAAATATTTCAATGCGATATTTTATTAGATATTTTCATTTTTTTTTTTTTTTTTTTTTTTTTTTTTTTTTTTTTTTTTTTTTAAGAATTAGGGACAACACTGAGACAAGAATTTAAAAATCACGAAGCAAATTTTTAAATTTTAATACTATCTATAAAAACCTATAAAAATTAAACATTATTTTGAAAATGCGAATAAAAATCACACATTAAATCAAGATGCTTTTCTTCGACTATTTATCGATGTTATACAAAACAAAAAACAAAGTACGGAATTTTTAAAGAAGTATTTGAGCAAATACTGTGCGTTACATAACAATAGTATAGGCCGTATCATTTATCAGTGTGTAACACAACAGCAGTATAAGTTTAAAGAAAGACTGACCACCAGTTCTAAATGTCTAAGGAATCTGTTCTCTAAATTTTTATACTTTGCTTCTATTTGGACATCGATGATATACATGATAAAGAATTTTAAAATATTTTAAAGTAGTATTTATGTAAAAGTAGTGTAGGTCTAAAGAAAGACTGACCACCACTTCACGATGATATATAAATTTATATGACGAAAATACATATGATGATGCATAAAAAAAAAAACTTTATAAGCAAACATTTGTTAAGATACTGTATGCAGCATAATAGTAACATAGGCCTAGAGAAAAACTGTCCATCAGTAATAAATGTATAAAGTAAATTTTAAAGTGAGGAAAATGTTTTATCCTTTCTTTCAATTTGTGAAATGAATCTACCCACCTCGCTGTCGGGCTCCGAATAAGATCCGTTGACCACAAAATGCCTCAAAAAGACCATTCTTGGCTGCAGGTCGGAGACGAAGCGGCATTCGAAACGGGCGGTGCCGCCCAAGTACACTGTCTGGTTGGACGGAAAGCCGTCCTGGAAGATGGGACGGTGGGGGAGACGTTCTGTAACACATCATAAGGATAATATAGATTAAGGTGTTAAAAGAAAAAGAACTGAATTTTCTATACCAGCCAAAAGATATTGTATTAATTAACATTTACTTTTTTGAAGAAAAAAAATTAACAAAGTACAATTCAAAAAACAAAAGGAATTGTGAAAAATTAATAATTCAAGAGCCTTATGGAGTAGGAAAGTGCGGTTTTCTCAGAAATAGAATAAAAAAAAGTTTTTCCCTACAAGACGTAAAAAAATATTGTGTTTTATTATAGCAACAGATGCCGCTTTGTATCAAAACTTTAAGGTTAACAGCTACCATCCATCTGTTGTTAAGGAAACTATTTTTTATTTGTTTTTTGCAGAAACTATTCTCTTTCTGGAAATTTCAATGAAAACCGTATCTTCTTGCTCTCAAATATTCGTGAATTATCGATTATTCAGAATACCAGTTGCATTTTAATTATCCTGATGAGCAAGACATGCCAAAAGTCTAAATACAGGTCAACAATTAATATAAAACCAACATATTGGCGTATGACAATGCAATAGGCTGGCATAAAAACCTCTAAAATCTTCTGTGCATTTACATTAATTTACCTTTTAACATTGGTGTATTTATGTTTGAATTAGTTAACAAGGTTGTATGTATAGAACGTAAATTCAGGGATTTAGCAAATTGAACAGAAAATCTCACCTTGTATTTCTAAATCAAAAGCAAAGCTAATTGTGCCTAATTCATTTGAAACAATGCAGACATATTTTCCAGCGTCGTAAAGCGTCAAATGTTCCATCAGTAAAGAGTGCTTCTTAAAAGTAATCTGAAAAGAAAATAATTAATTACCGATTAATTTCACCCGTTTCGCTCTTACAAAATTATTTAATGTGTAAAAAGCGAGGAATCAAAACATGAATATCCGAAGCATATTAATTAATAAAACCAATTCATAATTTTAACTGTTCTTGTTTATTTAAATTATTCGAAACGTAAGTTCTCGGTAGTGGTACAGTTATTAAATTTTAAGTGTTTAGGAGAGAAGGACAGACTGTCACCAATATCGATAAACAACAAGATATACAACTCCAATGTCAATGCAAGGAGAAAAACGCGCCGGGGGTTGTTGATGATGGGTGGATGATTAACCAATCACAGTTCATTTTTATAGTTGGGTGAGAATGCGAGAAACCTTGTGAAGTCCTAGAATAGATATTTTTTTGCACATAATTACTAATTAAGGTCTACTATTGACATTTCTGCTGTGTACAACCTAAGATTTTATTTTGAATCCTCGGCAATCAGTATTTTTTTTGTCCATCCAACGATCTGGCAACAGCTTCATTTTCCCATCGTTAAGCAGTCTATCCAGTTGTTTATCTATATCGATGGTACCTGCTCAATCGATCCAAGTCCTTTAATTTCCAACCACGAATTCTGCTGGAGCCTTGTATTTGAAGCGTGCGAAATTTTATAACAGGCATAACATTCGTAATAAAAGTTCGTTACAAAATTGCCAGGAAAAATAACTAGTGTTTTTTATTGTTAATTTCTTAAGTAATTTATAACATAACTTTAATATACATAAAAAAAAAAAAAAAAAAACGTGTAAAATGTAATTAAAAAAAAAAATAGTTATTTTGCCTTCCAGTTTTTTAAATCAACTTTTATTAAGAATGTTTTGCTTATTACAGGGATGAGTTTGGTAAAAAATCAAAAAGCTGAAAACAAAACTCCAAACGTTTTATGCGTAAAACACATTTTAAGCTGTACTTAAAAAAATTATGGTTTTCCATGTGCGTTTATAACACTGCACCTTCTCTGTTTGTCCGTGAGAAAAATGGTTCAAAATAGAGGCACCTAGATGTAGGGATACACTTTGTGCCGTCATCAGGCATGGTAAAACTTTAAAAAAAAAAAAAAATCCTCTTAAAGCGATGCAATCCGGCAAAAACTTAAAATGTTCAACAAGTCAAACAACTTTAAGCAACTATACCATATTGACAAACAGGCCGAATATAATTAAACCTAGTTTTCTAAATTTTTAAGCAACATTTTAAGTACTAAAATCTTTATATTTAAATTTTTATTCCTACCATTCAGCTTGTTCAATAAAATAAAAAGCAACAAACAATTGTACATACAATTGCAGTTAAAATAACAACTTTAAACACAGCTTCTTTAGAAATTTTTTAATTAGGACTAATTTTCAGAATATTTTTATATCATTTTTATACAAAATGATATAAAAATTTTAGTATAGATTCACATGAAACGGCGAAATCGATCCTTAAACAGGCACTAATCACGGATATAGCGGTTATCGCATTTACGGAAGTCTAGGCGAATGGCTACAAAACGGTGTTGAAAATCTCGGTAATAGCCGTTATTGTATCAGAGTAAACCTCGGCGAAAATGACCATCACTGTAACGAAAGCAATAGCGCTTGCAATACCGGCGAAAATCTAAATATCAGCCGAAATGAAAATCGCTACACAGTGAGTATCGGCGAGTGTCCACGATATCTGCACAAATTTCGGTAATATCGACATTTTCTTGGTAATACTAGAACAAATTTCGGTAATATCGGATGTTATCAAAGTACGGCATTCTACGAAAAAACAACTCTTACGCCAACTGAAATATCAAAGTTAGAACCTAATATACCGTAGCAACTATCAACAATAACGCTATTGTATGGATGTAACACTCGACGAAAATTACCATCACAAAATCTCGGCGATAGCGCAATTCCTCATGGTAATACCAACATTCTTTCGGTAACAGCGATGCTAATTTTAGATTTTACAACAGGGTAGCACACTCAACGAAAATGACCATCACATAACGTATATCAGCGTTAGCGCCGAAGATACCGGAACAATTCTCAGCAATAACGCTGTTATTTCGGCGTAATACTCCGGGAAAATGGTCACCACAGCAACCTAAATCAAAGCGATAACGCATGTCCTAGCCACACAAATCTCGACAGTAGCGGACATTACATCAGCGTAACGCTTAACGAAAACAAGCAACACATACTAATGTAAATAAACAATAGTTCCGTGGATGTCAGACTTCGAAGCAAGAGCATTATTAGTATACGTTAATCGCGTGAAATCGTAAGAAGGAATTTACATTTTGACCAGAGAAAAAAAATGACCCAAAAGGTTCAAATCTCGAAGCAGTTGGAAGTATACAAAATGCGAGTTGGAGCGCCAATCTGACTAAAATAATGAATGCATTTCAGTGGATTTTTGTACTTGGAGCAGGAATACAGCAGGAATGTGTTGCGACCCCTGAGCGATAAGTTGCCCGATCTTTCGGAAGTGAAGCTTCTTCGAGGTTCAGCCTTAGAAAAAAAGTTATTTTTCCGTGGGATAGAAAAACCGGGAAAACACGGATTTTTTCAGGAATTAGAAAAGCGGAACTTTCATTGAAAAAGCGGAATTCTTCTTTTTCTAAAAAATTAAAAAAGCGGAATACCGCCACATGGCGGAAGAAACTCATCCCTGTTATTATCAAATTTCACATGTTTCAAAGCAATACAATGGCAGAAAATGTGATTGAAAATACAACGCATTGGGACTATAGGAACAGGGACAGAGTGAAACCAGAAATTTTACTTTTTAAAAGTTAATATTTTGTTTGTTAGGAAGTTTTTCTAGTTAGAACTATATTTCGGAAGAAAAAAAGATAAGTAATAACTAGAACATTTAACTTTTTAAAAAAAGTATGGAAACTTAAAGTTCTACTTTTTTATACAGGTTATATATTATTCGATGTCAGAGATTGGATTATTAATAAATAAAAAAAAATTAATACGGAGAAAAGAAAATAATAATAATAATAAAACATGTATTAGTTAAAAAATCGGTTCAAAGTTTGTATTTTTCTATATTTTCATCTTGTAAACATAACGTTACAATTTAAAACTCATTCCTTGTTTTTATCAAATTGATCTTTAGAATGACGCAAAAAAAGTGTGTTACTCTTTTGATATCTAATGGAGTTATTTTAACTGCAGTTAAATAAAGTGGTAAATCTAAAAAAAAAAAAAAAAAAAAATGAACCGAGAAAAATTAGTTAGCGTGGTATAGATACATTAAAATCTCTTCAAAGAAGCTTATTTTTATTAGTTTATATTTATCAGATCAGTACAAAAAAAAAAAAAAAAAAAAAAAAAAAAAAAAATCAGAATGTAGACGATGCCTAAAAGTTAATTTTAAGGCAGAAAATAAAAATTATGTTTTAAATCCTTCGTATTAACTTTGATTTTGTGTGTATATTTGCAAAAGTACCAGAGGGCTGATTAACCCAGTTTTCGTCATCTAATGGAGTTGAAATTTGGCAGATAGACTCGTTGTCGATGACGACAATGCATTCCATCAAATTTTGGCGGCCAAAAAAAAAAAAAAAAATGTCTTCGTAGTGGCCAAACACTATCTAAAACTCGATCTAAACTCAAAATGACTTAAGTAAGTTGGAATTGCACATAAAAGTTGGCTACGCTCGTAAACGATTAAATTTTATTTTTATGGGCTATTCCTTTTCGGGTGGTACCCACTTACGGTTGGAACGGTTTTGGTGGCCGGCGAGATTTAAAATAAATTACCGTAGCTGCAAAGACCAGCAGGGGAGGAGTAAAACATATCTATGGTACTTTTAGACCCAGAGACAATGACGCATTCTCCCCCAAATCCCCTTCTCCGCTAAAATGAAGGTATACTAAATCCCATTCCTTTTCCAAATTGAAAATACAACCTACTTCCTTATTGTGTTCCCTGATAGGAGGTTGTCCGTTCTTCAGCCACTTGATGTGCGGGGCGGGATTCCCACTGGCGGGACACTTGAGAACCACGGAACTGCCAGCAGGGCGCGCCAGCAGATGGACGTTCATTTTTGAGGTGAAGTAGGGCGCATCTGCAGAGAGATCACATGAATTCAATGTACAAGGAATGTCTAATTCCTATCAAGTTTCTATTCAAGCAAGTTTTTACACATCATCGAGATATACATGCAGTTAAAGAGTTTACTGGTATGCCGTGATTTTGTTTCCGAAGGTGTGTTAAAACAAACAACTCTTAATAAAATTGAACAATAATCCAATGACCAAATATATAATTGTCAAATAAATTAGGTTTTTTTTCTGGCACTGTTTTTTAAACTGTTTTGGCCATTCCCCCCCCCCCCCCCCAGGAAGCTCAGTATATTCTTTAAACTATAAGTATTACACTATAGTCTATAAAACATTATTAAAATAATGTTCGATTTGGCACGAAAATTTATTCTTCTTCTTGAATTATTAAATGCCAGTGTTTCAAATTAAACATAGACGCCTCAGTTTAAATCTTTAATGGCTTCAGCTAAGCCTCAATGGCAATCAAACATAGAAGCCTCAGTTTATACCCCTTAACGGCCTCAGCTAAGCCTCAATGGCAATCAAACATAGAGAGCCTCAGTTTATACCCCTTAACGGCCTCAGCTAAGCCTCAACGGCAATTAAACATAGAAGCCTCAGTTTATACTCCCTAACGGCTTCAGCTAAGCTTCAACGGCAATTAAATATAGAAGCCTCAGTTTAAATCCTTAATGGCTTCAGCTAAGCCTCAATGGCAATTAAACATAGAAGCCTCAGTTTATACCCCCTAACGGCTTCAGCTAAGCCTCAACGGCAATTAAACATAGAAGCCTCAGTTTATACCCACTAACGGCTTCAGCTAAGCCTCAACGGCAATTAAACATAGAAGCCTCAGTTTAAATCCTTAACGGCTTCAACTAAGCCTTAAAGCTTTAGAGGAGTTTCAAAGGCATAACATGCAAAGCTCATTACTGAGATTGTATGAAGCCATGAGGAAAGGTGAATTACTTTACATAAACTCTTTACTAAACTACGTCTGAGGTACCAGAATTAACTTACGCTTCTCACTTGTTACTGGCTCCCTAGGGCCTTCTTCATCTTCAGGTTCATCGAGTAAATAGGGCTCTGAAATTTAAAAAAAATAAATCATTATTTTACCTAAACTATATTAGCAAGATAACATGAAAAATATCTTTTAGTGTTAGTTATATCCGAACCCTCCAATAAAATATGTTTAGGATGCTTCAGATTCTCAAACCACTTAGTTTCCCAACAAACCTCTAAATTTACTCTCGGTTAGCAATGCTTATTTTTTTTTTATTTTAAGTTTTTAATACCATGCCAAAATTTATTAGAAAACCTCTTTAATCAGCATTTTATCAACTGGTCAGAAAGATTGACCCCCTCGCTCCATTTTAGTGTCGCAACTTAAACGTAACTGCATGTAAATTTAACGCATTTATTTTTAAATGAATATCATTGATAAAGTTTTAAATCCGTTAATTTTTTTTTTAATGAAGAGATGGTTAAAGTGAAGTGTTGAAACTAATAAAAGTGATTAAAATTACTCACTAAATTAAATTAGTTATGGAGATTCAATAATAATACTATAATATTATTTAAATGTTTTAAAACTAAACTAATTTGTTGACGTATACTTTAAATGATAACAAAACACATAACATGATTTGTTACAAAGCAAAGAAAGCTGAATTAACAGCCCAACTACTGATACAATTAAAAAAAAAAAAATTTGATTAAAGTTTTCTAAGTCCAAAAGTTTTAGACAGTTTTTTTTTTTAATATATATATTTGAGTTTTATAAAACATCGATACATCAATATAACTGAACAACATCAGCATACATCTTCTTTTAAACTAGCAGGTGGAGAAGGCGCATGCACACACAATGACTTTCCTGCGCATGCCCAAACATTAAGTGGGGACGGACACCGGACCACACTTTTGATCAATGAGGAACTTTCACGATTTTTGGTTTTATTTTGAAATAAAAGTAGAGAAAAAATCACGAAAAACAATACCATTCTTTCAAAAATTTGAGCTCGGATAGATAGTTAAAAAAATATTTAGTTTTTCACTTTGCGATTTGGCGGGAAAAGGCCACTTTTGCGTGAAACGTCAACGCGCAGATAATGAACCAGTCTAAAACCTGTTTTAGAAAGGGAATGAGTGAGGTTTCACCTTCGTTTTGCGACTTTATCTCTGCGTAACCACGTCACGGTTTTTTTATGCGTTTTTGGTCACGTGACTTTTGCTTTGATTTCGGCTAATTTCAAACTCGATTTTTGATTAATTGAAAGCATAAAGATAAAAAAATATTTGCACTGCTCAAATATATTCGTTGGATAACACTAGAAAATACAAAAAATATTCATTTTCCTCACTTGTGCAAGTTCCTCATTGAAAACAATACCCTAGGGCTTAAAGCCCAGGGTAATAAAAACTAGTTTTAATCATTCAATCATTGAACTTATACAGGGGGTTTCAAAGGTAACAGGGCATTTAAAAAATTCATCATTTACGAAAATTTGAGAGTATAAATACTTAGAAACTTTTAAGTAAAATGTTTAGAAAAAAAAAGGGTATTTTCCTGCTCAAGTTCAGTTCCTCACAGATACCTGTAGAGCCATCTATCAATAAAAATACTAACTATTTTGTGCTTATACTTACATAAACTAACTATATGTAAATTAACTATATACTGAGCTTTCTGGAAAAATTCTTGAAAAAATTGTCATCAACGAAATACAAATAAATAGCACTTACCTATCACTTTAATTGTAAAATTATTATAAATTTCTCCGTGTTTGTTATAAGCTCTGCAGAAGTAGACGCCATCATCGCTGTGAGACACATTGAAGATGGTTAGACTGTTCCTACTTATTTTGATCCTCTCAGTTGAGTTTATGGTGAAGAAATCTACCGATTCATTGACGAAATCCCTTCGAAACCAGTCCACGACTGACTTAGAGGGGGAAACGGGACATCGCAGCTTGCATCGCTCTCCTATTGGCACTTCGTAGTATGTTGCAACATTTTCGCGCAGTCTTGGTGGACCTGTAACAGTAAACGTGAATTGCTTTATTGTATTGCCTCTACAGCAGCGTCAGCCACTAGGCGGCCCGCGGGCCGGATCCGGCCCGCGAGAGCTTTTTCTCCGGCCCGCCGGCAGTACAGAAGAGTAAAAATCAAATTTATTAATTTATCTACTATAGTATGTTTTTACTACCAAAAACCGCATTTTCCATTAAGTGGCCCGCGTCAGTAAGTCTAAAAAATTCCTCCCCCCCCCCCCCCCGAAACTGCCAACGAGAAAAACAAAACAAAAGAAAAACAATAGTTTGAATTATTACCAATGACACATTGCTTAGTTTTGTACTTATGATACCCTACCCCCTCGAATCGTGAATGGCACAATTCGATTTCTGTTTTTCTGAATGTGATGGGCAGGAGTTGGGTGTTTTAATGCATACTGGCCTCTTTTGTTTCGACCTGAAAAGAAGTATTGAGATCTCTGTGACTCCAGTGCAATAATAGCGTCGAAGACTAGTTTTAAAAGCCAAGTAGATAGTGAAAAGCAAACCAGCCGTCATCGTCTCGCAATTAACATCGACTAAAATGGAAGATTTAGGAGGTACGGTTTAAATATCTTTATTAATTATGAGTTTATGTCAAGTCACATTGTAATATTGTCACAAAAGATTAACTTCTTTTATGACTTTGATTTACGATGTAAAGAATTTTTTTTTTTTATTTATTTGAAACAAGAATCAAGTATCAATTGTTATTTTATTAATATAAAAAAGTTAAATTATTGTTTCAGTTTTCAAAATTGTTTTATATTGCTGAATCTTTAGTAATTATCACATTTCTGACATTGAACATATGTAGTAAAGCAATATATTTATTGGCTATTCGGTATAAATCTGCGGCCCGCGGAAAGTTCCAACATAAGTCATGCGGCCCGTCTCTAAAAGTTAGTGGCGAACGCTGCTCTACAGGATCTATTACAGTACATATCACACCTAGCAACTTAATTTCTGATTTTTTATCAACCTAGTTGATGGTTTTGAAAACTTTTTCTGGCTATCATGATAAAGTTGACAGTTTCGCTACATGTTGGATGATTAGCAGAGTTATATATCTAATGAATTTCGAATAATGTTTTGGCATCATTTTGGAGTTAAAAATGTTCGACTACAACAACGTTTACTTTCAAATCATTACGGTTACACTATAAAATAGTGCTAATATAAATTTCATAACATGTGCTGGCATTATTTCTATAACAGGCTCTACCATTATTTGAAAAGCTAATTTTTTTATACATATAAAAAAAAAATTAAAATAACTGAAATGTAAAATAAAGTAATGGCTTGAAAAAACTTGGACTTGAAAAAAAAATTGGTAAAACAAACAATTTTTAACTAGAAAGTTTGTCACACTTTATATTCATATAAGCAAACAAGTGTATTTTAGTAAATGTAAGTTAAAGTAAGGTTATTAATTTCTTACAGAATAGAACAAATATTTAATGTTGTACATTGAAGAAATTGGAACAGTTTACGTTGCTTTACGCTGCTACTGACATCTGGTGATACTTTATGATAGCATAATTATCAAGAAAAAGAAAGAGAAAACTACTTTTATATTCGAAGTATTATCGTAAAAGACCATAAAAGTTTTATTCCTTTACAATACAGAAAAATACAAAAGAAAGTGAAGTAAGTAAAGGTTTTCCTTTAAATTAAGGAGGTTTATACTGTAAAAGCTGTTAAGAAATTCAGTTTAACCAGAAATTTATATTCAGGTACAATTCTAGTGGATTAGAGGTATTTGTTAACAACTTTTTAAATTATAACTGGGACCAGTAAAATATTTTTTTAAATTCCTAATATGTCTCCTTGTGTAATATTTCAAATGTCACAATTTCAATTTTGGAGCTTAATTCGAAGAGAAATAAACAAAAAATAAAAAATTTAACACTCAGTCGCAAAACATTTCGAAGTTTTATCTTCTTCCTCCCTGTGAGAAAGATAAAAGAATAAAATACTCCCATTTTAATTAAAAAAAAAAAAAAAAAAAAAAAAAAAAAAGATGGCTGACTTTTATTTAGTTTGTTGGCTAGCGTTCCTGACCTAACAAATAATAGGGAAGCTGTCTAATTTGAAATACATGGACAACCAAGTGCTAAATCCATTTTTTGCATTAGTTTTTTTCTTTTAACTAACTTAATAATAGGTAAAAAAAAAAATACAGATTATGCATTTCAAATAAGGCAGAGCTATGAAGTGATCTTTATTCTTTCTTGCATTACTTCAAAATACTTTTCAAATAATTTTACGTTTTCACAACATTGAAATATATGATACCATTATAGAACACAGTTTTGATTCAGAATCATCCTTAAATAAATAATAAAAAAAAGCAGACAAATTTTTAGCTAGTTGCCATCCATTATGAAAAATTTCACGTGTTTTGAAGCAATATTTCAGCAGGCAAGGATTGTGTCAAGGATTTACACCAGGGAAAGATTGGTATGCTGGTGCTGACATCTACCTTTCGTATTTAGAAACAAAAATGTTAAAGAGGGGCGACACCAAAACTAATCCAAATGCTTGGTCTATAAAGTGAATCTCTTTGAAATTTAGTATGGAATGATTAAGGAACGTATTAAGAATCCAATTCAAACAGCTTGCGTTTGATCATTAACACACATGTTGAAGAAATAGTAACTAAATGCGTTACCAAATACGTTCTTATAGGGCCGTTCATGTAGGGATTTCTGTGCATTTGGGATTTTGCTCATGGCGAACCGCATGCAAATGGAATGCATCATTGGTAACAATAACAAATAAATTTACCAACAGTTGAGAGAGGGAAGGCCCGTCTGTACTCAGCAATGCTTAGGCAGCATTCTCTTGGTGTTTACATGAGTACTCGATATTAACATAAGTGAGGAATTCGGATAATGATTAATGAGGTCAGAGTATGAGGTAGGAAACAATAAACTGCGTTAGCTAATTTCAAATTCATATAAACTCAATCGAAACCACAAAATCCAAAGGATAATTCGGGATTTTTTTTTTTATATCGAGCACTTTAAAAATAAATAATATTTGCATATTTATTTATTTTTAAACTGCTCATTAGTCTACATTTTTAACGCATTTTTGAAATTCAATTTAAATAGTTATAAAATATTTGTTTTTTCATAAAAATGTCTTTAAAAAAGTGCTTATTACGATTTTGAAGACGATGTAATTATTTTTACTTATTAGTAAAAAAAAAATCGTACAGTCGGATATGGAATGCATGCTATATTTGCAAGATAGGTGGCTATGTTTTGAAACATTATTTTCTCTCCCAGTGGTGGCAATGAAATCTAATGACGATTGACTGCAGAGTCTATTCTATCAAGAACTCTATTTTAGCGTCTTCTCATCAACTTCACCAGGATAGTTAAAAGATATTATAAAGCCAGATTTACAAGCTACCAGTCGAGGTTCCAGCTTAGACCGTCAGTCAGTGACGTCACCATGCTACTGGTTCCAGTAAACCAAACATTTTCTATTTACTGGCGCCGGCGACTCCGATCAACCAATCGCGTGCGCTCTCCCGTGATCACCGATAGACGGCGCAACGGTCGCCTGGCTGACGTCATAGAACTGGCGATCTAAACTGGAGGCCCGACTGGTAGCGTGTAAATTAGGCTTAAGTTATTTCCACTGATCTTTAACTACAACTTCTGGCTAGCTTATAAGCGGTTTCTGCCCAGCAAAGAAATGAAGTCAAGTGAATACTACTTCCTCCCATCTATGCTATTTAACAGGTTGCCCATGGTTACCAACACACTCAAACTAGTTTGGGGGAAAGTTGCTAATATAGATCTCTATGATGCTTGTTAAGCCTACTTCGGCTTCAAGTCAATAAATAACCAAGCCTCTATCCAGAAGTTGTTGTTAGAGGTCACTGATTTTTTCCACTAAAGGTTGATTTACAGCGTTGCCTGCATCTGAAATGCAAGCGCTGATAAATTGCTTGGATGGCCACTTTCCAGCAATGGTTGGAATGCCAGCTATCCATTTACACAGTGCCAGCAATGAGGAACTTTCACGGGTTTTTTGGTTTTATTTTTAAATAAAAGTAGAGAAAAAATCATGAAAAACAATACAATTCTTTCAAAAATTTCAGCTCGAATAGATAGTTAAAAATATATATATATAGTTTTTCACTTTGCGATTTAGGGGGAAAAGCTACTTTTGCATGTGACGTTAACGCGCAGATGATAAACCAATCTAAAACCTGTTTTAGATCAGGTTCTTCCTCGGATTTTCGACGGAATCTATGCGCAACTACGTCACGGGTTTTTTTTATGCATTTTTGGTTACATGACTTTTGCTTTGATTTCAAACTCGAATTTTGATTAATTGAAAGCATAAAGATACAAAATAAATGCACTTCTCAAATATATTAGTTGGATAACACTAGAAAATTCCAAAAATATTAATTTTCCTCACTTGTTGAAGTTCCTCATTGGAATAATCCAGCTATTAAGAGGTTGCCTGTTGGTGGTAACGGGAGAGCACAGGTGATACGCTAAACACGCATGCAAATAGGATTTCTTTTATCTACTGGACCTGCCAGTTATTAGGTTCTACAATGACTGGCATAACTGTGCTGGTCTCTGATATCTAATTACAGGTGATATCAACTGGCACGCCGACTGGTAACGAGTAAATCAGTCTTTAGTTTCAAATACTTGGTTGAGAAAGGACCAGATTCATGTTATATCTCAGGGAGCACAGCTGTATTGGCCAGTGGCGGAAACAGCGGATCCGGAAGATTGTCTAATTCTGGCCGTAAACAAAGTATCACTTCGAAATTATATATATATATATATATATATATATATATATATATATATATATATATATATATATATATATATATATATATATATATATATATATATATATATATATATATATATATATATATATATATATATATATATATATATATATATTTTTTTTTTTTAAATAAACCTGTTAAAAACATTGCAATTTTTTTCCCCTCTTTCCGTCTTTTTTACTTTCAATTACTAGGGTAATGAAAGTATAGCATTCGGTCAAAAAAAAGTTTCGATTTTTATGCATTTCTCCATGTTTTGGAACATTCCGATTTCAAAAAAGTGATCTAAAAAAAATTTCTATCTGTGTGTATGTATGTGCGTCTTTGGTCAGGATAACTCCCGAAAAAATTGACCTACGATGTTCAAATTTGGTATGAGGGTTAGAGGTGGCCATGGGACCTACCTTAAAGGTTTTCGCCAAAACCGCGCATGCGCAAAGGTAGCTGCCATTGAGAAAATCATGTTTTACAGTAATTGCTATAAAACGGCTCGAACTATTTTGTTCAAAATCGCTGTGGTAATGTCTCTTAAGAAGTTTTAAACATCCCCACCTCCGAAATTCCCTTAAAAGTGTTTTAAAACCGTAAAAAGTTTTAAATTGAATGCCTTCAACACAGAGTTCTCTTGCCTTGAGCATACCTCATCAAGGATCGTTTTTTTCTTCTCACCTCAGCTTCGCTTATAACAAAGGATAGTATAAGGATTATCTAAAAATATATCGCAAAAATCACCATTTTTAGGGAGATTTTTTTTTTTTTTTTTTTTAGACCCATACAAGAATTATCGCGAAACTGACCATTTCCTCTAAATGAATGATAAAAATATAAAAACGATGACACAAATCCACGTCAGTATTATAGTGTAATTGAATTTTGTGCGATGTTCCACACCCCTAGTTTTATCAATAAAACACATTAATTTTAAAACTGTTCATCAACATTTCAAAACGTGTAGTATATTTATAAAGTATTGGGCGTGAATAGCCAACAACTGTAACATTCAGATTATCTGGCGCCGTCAGCAACACGAGGGCTATAATGCGCCGAAACATTCGTCATTAGACAAGCCAACATACATTTACAAACACCCATGCCAACACGGGACTCGAACCCGCAACCTCGCGGTCTAGAAGCTAGCATGCTAACCACTATACCGTTTGGTCGGCAAACAACTGTAACAACGGCCGGTTTACAACCGGGCCGAGCCAATGTTGAGCGATATTGATCAGTTCTATAAATGTTGTGTGGGGATAGATGCTGGCCTTCTATTTCTACCAGTTTATACCATACGTTTGAAATTAAAAATTCTATACTTTTCACAATCTGTACAAGGACTTTAAATAACCTCCTTACCTGAATATCTTGAATTCGAAGCTGGTATTTCAGATGTGGCGCTGGTTAAGTAGTTAAAAAATATCACAAAGAGGTAGGAACAAATTTTCAGACTAGTCATGATCGTGGACATCTATGGAGGGTTCATTTTGGTAGTTTATGTTGCTGATTGGACGATTCTTTGGTATGTGTGCCAATACGATAGTTCAGACATCCTGTTTACATCTGAAAAACGAATATACATATTAATGTGGGTACAAAAATCTACTTCAATAACTTGCAATGGGATCAATATTTAATAACTTGCGAGAGATATTTATAAAATGGCATAAGTAACGGCATAAGCATAGGTGACTTACACCATCTTAAGTACAAGTGTGTCCGAGTCAAAAACAAAAATCGTCGTTATGGCAACTCAAAACTTTATCAGTCTAAGAGACATAATAAGGAACAGCGCAGTGAATTCTAGCAAGGTAAAATACGAAGTGCCAAGCCAAACATAAATATCTGCCTTTTATAAGCAGTCAGAATGACCCACGAGCAAAAGACCTGGCGTGACCGAGGAACTAGTTTAAACTGGCTTAGACTAGTAGAATCCAGCCAAATCTATAGAACGTCTCACTAAAAGTCTGATTGGGATAGGTAACACCAGAAAAGGCTTATACAATATAAAAATAAATGAACTATGTGAAATACAATACATTTATTATGAATATAGTAGGTTTTGGTACGATAGGGCTCTTTCAAATTACAATTCAATTCTTGGCGGAAGAATTTCCAGACCTAGTTTTTCCGCTTTTGGTCGTTTGCATGTTTGGTCAAACTAGCGTTTACGATTGGAATGTCGTTTTGTAGAGCAAAACAAAAGCTATTAAACGACATTTCAACCAAACATAGACAGACTACATCAAATAACAAGTCAACTCTCAAACTGGATCATCATTTCCTCTCTATTTCAAGATAAAGTTTAGAAAAGAAAGAAGGGGGAAAAAAGTCTACCAAGTTTTCTGCGAGACCTCGCAATGTATCTCCGGTAGTCCATCAATCCAAGCACCCACTTGTTGATAGGTTTTCCCCTAATCCCTTCACATCCCAGTGAAAACAATAAAAGCGACACACAAAAAAAAACCATCGGGAACTTCAGCACATAAAAAACGTGTTGTGGACTCCCCATCAAGAGTCATGGCGAGGTTAAAAACTAAGGTGCAATATTTTCAAACTGGATAAAGTTGCTCACTTAAAAGTCACGACATGACTCTCATCTCAAACAAGATCGGGGATCTGAGCTGTTTATAAGTTCTGTACGGAAAAGAAATGGTTATGTGCCAATTACACCCACCAAAATTATTGTTGACTGTTCAAAGACATACTGACAAAGATATCCCTTGCAGTAATTTTGACAATGACGTCTTTTGGATGTAGCAATGAGAATGCCGAGCAGTTACTTTTAGAGTGTTGGTTGGTTGTTTTCAGATTATCTGGCACTGTCAGCAACACGAGGGCTATAATGCGCCGAAACATTCGTCATTAGACAAGCCAACATACATTTACAAACACCCATGCCTAACACGGGACTCGAACCCGCAACCTCTCGGTCTAGAAGCCAGCACGCTAACCACTATAACGTTTGGTCGGCCTTTTAGGGGGTTGAAACTAACTTATATATTTATTAGATGTCTATTTTCTGAATTTCATTGATTGTCTAATAATCGTATTAAAAGTTTATTAAGAAGTTATATGCATATAAAGTTCAATCAAACTTGTATAAGTTCAATGGCAACCAGAGCATTTTTAAGGTATTTTTTTATCTATAATTAAAAAATAATTTTTTTATCTGTCTGTCTGGGATTCTATCCTTGTGGTTTTATAGAAACAGCTTTCCAATAAACGTAGAACTGTGAAATTTTAAACATAAGTTGTGGATTTTTAATTGTGCTTTTGTCAAACAGAATGTTATAACTTAAATAAGTTTTTTTAATTAAAAAAAAATTATCAAGTGACTTTCAATAAACGCAGGACTCTGCAATTTTTAAAGTAAGTTGTTTATATCTTCTAATTTACTTTTGAAAAACAGAATGTTAAAATGTTAATTACTTTTTTAAATAATTGAAAGATTTTTTTTCTTTTCTTTTTCGCAAAGCTAGGAATTGCTTAGCAATGAACCTTTTCGTGAGCGAAGCGAGCCTCGTTTGCGAAACGTCAAAAGCTGGAATATACAAATACAGCAAGTATATGGTGGGTCTTTGCAACGCGGGGCCTCCCATCTAGTAGGAGGATAAAAAATTTTTTTTTTTTTTTTTTTTTTATTATTATTATTTTTTTATTAGAAGGGCACATGTTACCAATAGTCTTCCGCAACTTTCAATATAATATTGATACAATTATCTTGTCCAAAAATGAATTTTGCTTGTATTTTAAGTGTTTGAATATTAAGTAGGAAATTTCTTTAATTTATGGCCTACTAAGTTCTAGGTCGAATGCAATAAAAAAATAGGGTGTTTTA
Source organism: Linyphia triangularis (assembly GCA_963978545.1). Classification (NCBI taxonomy): domain Eukaryota; kingdom Metazoa; phylum Arthropoda; class Arachnida; order Araneae; family Linyphiidae; genus Linyphia; species Linyphia triangularis. Next base: position 77,477,546 of record OZ021729.1, read on the forward strand.
TACAAGTTTTCAAAGTTTAACAAAGTCATTCAGTAGTTGGTCCTTTACTGAACATTTTTTTAACAAAATCATCCAAAAATAATAAACAAAACACATGCATTTGCTTTTTGCCTACGGAACATTTATAATGCTGAAACAAAATCAGAAATGTTAAGTTTGTCATATTTACTCTTTAGCGGTGTAACCTAAAATTGCTAACAGTAGCATATGACATAGCTACGAAACTATGCCCCAAACCTCCTTCCCCCATACGCCTCACGTAAACATAATTTCTGGTCTGACTTTAATGACGTCACGTTACAGCGTTATTTACAAGTTAGCACACTTTGTTCAAAGGCTGTTCCGGCACCTTGGATAAATACAAGAAAAGAAAGAAGCGTCTTGTCACTGGGTTTCTTAGAAAAAGCGTTGTCATGCTCTCTCCTAATTGGACGTTTCCCACCGACCAGACCGCCTTTTCTGTCCTCTAAATGGAACACTAATCATTCAAGCTCAAGACAAAGGCGCTGTGGGCACAGATTTGTTTGGTATGGGACTCGTCTAATAATGTGGACATCCATCAAGATTGGACATGGGCGCTGAATGATTTTGGGGGAATATGGAAGGGATAATTAAACTGTTGAAACAATGTTTCAAAACATTTTAAGCAACCAGGCGTGTGGAACATCGCACAACTTTCAATTGTACTACAATACTGGTCAGATAATTACTTTGACATGGACTGGTGTATTTCATGGTGGTTGTTTTCAAAATTTCGTTAACTTAAAAAAAAAAAAAAATCCAAAGTGGGGAAATTGGTGTTGTGTTTCCATAATTATTACATTATTCTTTAGGTTAGGTGAAACACTAGAAACAGTCGTTGATGGGAGATGCTCAAGTGAAGAGAACCCTGTGTTACAGACATTAGTTTTCCTTTATAGAATTTCTACGGGAATTTTGGAGATAGAGATATTCGTAACCCTTTAAAAGGCTTTGATCAAAATCGTTAGAGCCCGTGGTTTTGTTTTTTTTAATATTATTTTTTTATTGGCTGTAAAGCATAATTTTTTCAATCTCAACTACCTTTTGCGCATGTGCAATTTTGACAAAAACCTTAACGACAGGTCTCATTACCACCACTAATCCATATGCTAAAATTGAACATCGTAGGACAATAAGTTCGGGAGTTATGCAGGTCATAGGCAAACGGACACATAGACATTTTAACTCCACCACTTTTATACTTATACCTCTAACAAAGCTTGGCGTCCATTATCGCTAAGCAGATCAGAGCGGAATGGATTGGAGCCAATTACAAGGCTGCCAATGTCTACTATAGCACGAGCCTCGAGCTACAATGGACGTTGACAGCCTTGTAATTGGTTCTAATCCACTCCGCTCTGATCTGCTCTGCTTAGCGATAGTGAATGCCAAGCTCCAATATATACCTTTAAAATAATTATGGTAACGCAAAACAAATGCCAGTTCCAGAAAACTTTTTTAAACTTTTAGAAAGACTTCTTAAACTTATTTAAACAAATAACTAGATGAAAAAAAAATTCAAAATAATTTGGTATATCATCAAAATGCAATAGAATATATGTGATGGATCAGACGTTTTCAACTGTGATTAAATTAAAATATTAATTCGATATAGTTTCAGTCTTTTAAAGAAGAGGCTAATTAAAGTTGATAAAATTATTGTAAGTAATTTTGAAAGGACATCAAGGTATAGAGCTTTTGCATGGCTACGTCACAGACAAGTGCTATGTTCGTGGGAAAATTAAATGTGCGTTTTGATTAGATAAGAAAATGTGAAATTCGAATTTGTTTTTAAAAGTGCATTGTATTTGACGGCAAGCACGGCCCAAGTGACAAGGACAGATGGACAAGCGTCTTGCAAAAGGTCAGTTGATCTAAGAATTAAAATACAAAGAAAACTAAGGGTGTGGAACATCGCGCAACTTTCAATTACGCTATAATACTGACGTGGATTTGTGCCATTTAGCATTTTTATATTTTCATCATTCATTTAGCAAAAAAATTTTGAGATAATTCTTGTATGGGAGTTTAAAAAAAAAAAAAAAAAAAAAAAAAAAAAAATCAAATAACATATTTTTTGAATATTTTTATTATGGTGATAGTTTATAACCTATCTAAAACAAAATAAATAAAAATAATTTTAAAAAAATTATGTATTTGAATTAAAAATAAAATTTAAAAATCATTGTAGGGAAAAAAAACTGTAGTATATGGCCCATTCCCATGACCGTCAGTAGGTTAAGAGGCATTACCACAGCGACTTAGGACAAAACCGTTAGAGCCGTTTTTTAGCAAATACTGAAAAATATGATTTTTTTAATGGCCCTTATGCGAATGTGCGATTTTTACGAAAACATTTTTTCAGGAGTTATGCTGACCACGGACACACTCTTTTCTAGACCACTTTTTTGAAATCAGGATGTTCCAAAAGGTAGAGAAATGCAAAAAAAAAAAAAAAAATTGTTTTTTTAATACTATACTTTCATTACCCTATTTATATAAATGGAAAGTAAAAATAGATTTATTAGTTCAAAAAGTTCTTTATTATCAAACCATGATTCTCAAAATTTAAAGACACTTAAACTGGAAATCGTATATTATTTAGCGTTATTATTATTATTTTTTTTTTAATAATTGCTATGGGAAAGTAGAGTAAACTGAGTTTTAGGAATTTGTTGGATATTTAGTTCGACAATAAAAAAAATAAAAAAAAAGCGTGCAAACGATAAATAAAAGCGACATTGTTTCAAACATAGAATGAGTTATTGTAGAGCGATCTGGGGAGTGTTAAGTAGAGCAATAACAACAGCTGAAGAAGCATCTTTCTTTTCCTTCTGGGACACTTTGTTTGCCTCGGAAAAGGGGAGGGGCTGGTCACGTGACATGTCTGGCGTTTGTTTCTCAGCTTAAGTAAGTTAGGGGTGGAGCAAATTGTAGTTTTCACAACATTTTATAGTAGTAATAAGAATTGCTCAGCCATTTAAACAAAGAACCAACGTGGAACCTTTTTATTCGCCCAGGTTTTTTTTTTTTTTTTTTATTTACGTTCAGATCAGCTGCAGAATTTAGGGATGGTTGAATTGGATTTTTTTTATCACTAGATTTCCATAATGGTCATACTGCGTAGACACATCGTTGCAACTAATGACAAAAAGATAATCATGAAAAATTTGCTTTCCTTGAGTTTTCTTTTTTTTTTATAAAGGAAAATCACTACAAATATAAACTTAATTAAGTTGAAAGAGTTTCAGAATAATGTTATACTAAGCTTTGGTACAAAAATTTCTCCAGAAAAAAAAAATTCTGGAACTCAAAAAAAAAAAAAAAAAAAAAAAATAATAATAATAATAATAATAATAAATAATAATAGGGGGATGCTATTAACGAGCAATAAAGCTGTAGGATAGACAATTTGTTAAATGTCACAAAAAGTCACAAATACAGATCTATTCATCGGAACATAGAATACTTTTTATTTTGAAGTACATTGAGGATATGTGGAACGTACTGTATATGTACCAGAAACTTGGTTTTGTAGGTTTTATACTTCGAAATATAAAGTATTTTTAAATCAATTGAACCATTTATGATAGCCCTGTATAAATATTTCACAATAACTAATAGACTTGTTCACCAATTGTTTTGCTCGGTGAAAAGGCTGTCGCGGTAGGAATCGAAATTTTGAAGGAAGTTTCAAATTTGCTGTTCTTTTGTGCATGGGCCATATGACGGTTCTGGAGTGAAACAAAAAAGATGATCCGGAATGATGGTGCCAACGACTTGCTTCAGGTAGACGAGCGACGAAAATAAACGCTCGTCACAACAGAAGAGGACTTTTATTACGAAGACCCTCGCCTGGCAAACGTTCAACTTACACCAAGTGACATCTCAAACTCGAATGAGAGCGGCACAATGTGTTCTGCATCCAGGACAACAAAAATAATATTTAGAGATACACCACCTTGGAAAATAAAGAGGAAGAAGAGATCGATGGTCGAAAAATGAAGGTCGTTTAAAGGTGGAAGCTTATTGTGAATGTTATTGATCTAACTATGCTATTTTGGACATGCCAATGACCCCTCTTGGTTAACAAAGCATTTCGGAATCTACAAATTATACGCCACAAACAAATTCAGCATATATCTTTCATTGGATACTTAACACTGATCATGTTGCACGGAGTAAACATGCAACTTAAATCTGCCAAACAGATAATAATATTGCTCATCTTTAGTCACCCTGTTTTCAAAATAAGATGGCAAACGATAGATTGAATACGATATCCGGAAACTGCAAATGATTTGTTCCAAATGGAGTCCGTATACATTGTCTTTCGTTATATATTGGCATATTTAATGCTGTTAAAGTCGCAATTTTCTATATACAATTGTAAATTTTGTTCACCTTTGGTCACTTTGGTCAAAAAAGTGAAAGATTGAATAGGATTTACGTAAACTGAAAATAATTCTTTTCAAAAGGAGTCTATATATTATCTATCGTTATACTTTGCATGTGTTGAACGCTGTTGGCGTTGCATGAACAAAAAATGCAATCTGCTATACAATTTTTAATCTTGCTCTTCAGTGATCACTTTGTTTTCAAAACAAAACGGCGGAAAAAAAAATTGAAAAGAATATTCAGAAACTACGAATGGTCCGCCACAAATGGATCCTGCATATATTATTATTTCTACATTGTACATTACATAGATTACGTGGCCTAACATTAAATTTTTTTAACTGATTCTCTTTCAAATATTGTATGTAAACATTGGCAAGTTCCTCAAAAGATATCAATTTTTATACCCAAATCCTTAAAAGTAAATCCCCACAAGAAAAAAAAAACATAAAACCGGTTTTGTAACAAAGGTGTACAAATTTAAAAACAAAAAATAGTTTGGGTTTTAGTTACATAAAATGCTTTAAGCCAGAAGGACCAAATGTCACGCATTGCCAAACCTAACAAGCAAATCTCGCCGCGAAATGACACATCACAAATTTCCATCCATAAAACAGCACATGTCGACAGCCATCAAAAATCCATCCAAGAAGACACAACGGTTTACCAATCCTCGAGAACAGCTGCGAATGTTACGGATTCTCCACACAGTGCAGATACGGTATCTCCCAGGAAACTGGCAATCCCTACAGATTAATACCAAAGTCATTACGGATCCCGTTTTCCTAGTCTTGACAGCACAAAAACAATCTCCCGGTATGCAATGCAGTTGCACAGAAGCCCAAAACATCTCAGCCCCTTGCCATTGGTGGAGGATCTCTTGTACATTTGGAGGGCACATGGCGACGTGGCGAAGTTTACGACGGTTTCCGCAGAACCTGAGAGCATCCGGTAAGGTTTATGCCCCCCTATTTTGCGGTTTAAGCGTAGGGGGACTCCGACAAGATGGCACCTTCCTGTGCAAAAGACAAGTTTATTGATTTTGGGATATGCGTCAACAACAACTGGTCTTGCACCTGCAGTTGAACTTCAGTTGTGGGACAGCTTGGGGTGCAAGCCAGACCAAATAGAGACAAATTCTTTTGGGAATCGCAGATTTTATCAGTGTTTGATGGATTACGGTATCTACTTGGAAATTAGACAATTCTGAATACTTAAGAGCAAAGCTATTACATGTCTCAGCGGAATTCCTTAGATTCTTCTGGATTTTTCAGAGGATTGCTGATATTTTTTATGTTCCTTGGTAATCCCACGTTTTTTGTAATGCTTTTGAAAACTATATGGAAATGGGATATTTTTAAAAATATTAAAAGCAATGACAATTACGAATCTCAGCACCATTGTAAGATACACTCCTAAGATTTCTAGATTTGTCAGTGTATTAAACTTTTTTTTTTTTTTTTTTTATAGTTATTGCTTTTATATCTTGAAATAAAAATAGTTAGTAATATTTTTGCAGCAGAGGAGGGGAAAAAAACAGCTTTAGAAAATACACTTTCTACGAGTTTCAAGGGTGTTTTTATGAATCTTAACTGACATAGCTTCTTTCTGTCCTTTTGCCTGTATAAGCATATAAAGTAATTTCACAAAACGGACTATGATAAACTCTTAGTATGAAACATTTTGCTGTCATCTTTTTTTCCCACGGTATACGTAAAGCTTAATTTCAATGAGATTGTGTCCGACTTTCATATTTGTAAGCATTATTGTAAAATTCTGCAAAAATTACCCTTGATGGTGTTTTTACTTTCTCGTAAATCTATGTAGAAAGCAGTGGCATAATTGACTGGCCCACAATGTTGTGTTTTAGCCGGGACCATAACGCAAGAAAATAAATTATTATACTTTCATTACAATCTAAAAATGAGTAAAGGCGCCGAGTACGAATCCCGGGCTAGGCATGGATGCTCGTTGTGGTTCGGAAACCACGTCAAGCTGTCGATCCCAGCCTGATTAGCCGTCATTGTGCATAAAAAAAAATAGGTCGTTGAGCCTAACCAATCAATCAACCCTAAATGAGTACTCACAAGCTTGTATAAGGTGTCTAAAATAGTCAAAACACATTGAAATATTTTACCTACAGTAAATATTTCAATGTGTTTCAAAAAAAAAAAAAAATACTCTAAAATATATTTGACTGGTTGGGATCTTAGTCAAGATTGAAAAGGGATAAATTACGCACTTCCTCCCCAATTGCAATTCCTTCCATTCTCTGCTGCTAGTTTACAACAAAACAAAATCTGATAACTTTCTTTGAGTAGAGGACCAATCAGATTTTTTTTAAATATAGTTAGGGATTTTTTTTTTGGGGGGGGGGATATTATGTAATTTTTTTTCTCTTGATTTTTCCAAAATATTCGATACTTTTCCGTAAATTCCAGAAAAATGAAAAGTAATTCAACTTACTAAGCTCGGATTATAGTAGATTGTGTTGATTCATTGAGTGATTTTATTGTACAATAGTTTCATAACAAAAATTGTATTAAACAAAATCACAGAAAATAAAACATAATGAACTTTTTACAATACATTAAATTTTTTACAGGTGGCGGGTTATTAGGTTACGTAGTTTGAGTTTTACGCAAGTCGGATGTGCGGAAAAGGGAGAACACCTTGAGTTTTATGCACGAAACCGATGGTAATTGAAAAGTGATCTTGATGACATACAGGACTAGAGCCTTTCTTGATATTATAATTTAATCCTAATCTTAATCGTTAGTTTTGTTCCGTCTTCACAATTGCATGTAAGAGTCTAACTGTAACCGTATACGTTTTTGTTCATATTCATTTGTCATCAATTTTGCCGGTTAGTTAGTCTATCTAATAAACTAAGCAGTCCTAATACATCGTTACTATTAAAATAAACAACATACATAATGCATTTCACTGAAAAAAAAAATTTTTTTTTGTCACCCACTTTTTGCACATCACCACTTTTGCAATCTTGTGCTGTTTTTTAGCAACGTCAACCGTACCATATGCCAAATTATGTGCATATGGTGCACCAAAGTGTAATGACGAGTCCTCATGGCTATCATTTTTACCAAGAGAGATAACGAACGCGGTTTAATTAACTGGCACTAAAACATGTCTCCGGAGACGTCATTAGCAGAAACCAAGATGCACAGATAACAGAGGGGGGACATGTGCGAATGCGCAAAACGGAAAAGAGTCATGTTGGTCATTATCTTTCTTGGAGAGTTTTTAGCGTGGCTAGTTACACTTTGGAAGACAAAATTTTGATGAAATGTCAATGTGGGATATAGAAGTTTGAAATTATAATATTTTGCAATATTAAATAATTAGTTATGAAATCAACACAATTTAAAGATGAATTTCCTATGGAATTTTTTTTTTTTTTATCATTCCTTACTTTGATTAATTTTTCCAATTTGAACTGATTCTGATTCTCTAATAGTGATAGAAATAAACCTCAAACCAACCTTTTTGGGTACCCTGCAAAATATTTGCGCAAAATGTCATTTTGCGAAATGTAACTGATCAAGGTATCCAGTGACAATCGATTAAGATATAATCTTACGACAGGGCCTGAAATGGGCGCAATCTATAATTTGAAACTAACCTGATAAAACTGGTAAAAAAAATATTTACAGAAATAAACTAAGCAGCAACTTTTTGGAGCACTCTGTACATTATTTGGGTAGAGTGTCATTGGTGAAATGTAACTGACCGAGGTAACCAGTGATAACCAAACCTCAATTTAATCTTATATACATGGACAGGGCCTTTTTCATGTTCTGAAGTTGAAATGAACTATATCAGTATTTCGAAAACTATCCGAAAAAACTAATTAAAACCAACCCGAATAATTACTGACCAAGAAAATCAGTGACAGTGCTAAGCAAACCTCAATTTATTCCGGTTTACGAACATAATCGGTATAGTGGTTAGCGTGCTAGCTTCCAGACCACGAGGTTGCGAGTTCCGAGTCCCGTGTTAGGCATGGGTGTTTGTAAATGTATGTTGGCTTGTCTAATGACGAATGTTTCGGCGCATTATAGCCCTCGTGTTGCTGACGGCACCAGATAATCTGAAAACAACCAACCAACGAACATAGCCTTTCTCATATTCAGAATATGAAATGAACGTATAACGGAGTCTATATTTGGAAAACAACTCGAAAAAACTGTAAAAAGAAATATTTACAAAAAAAGAAGAAAAAAAAGTATAACAAGTTTTTAATGGTACTCTGTCGTATATTTGGACTAAGTCTTGTTAGCGAAATATAACTGATCTAGGTAAAACAAGGTAACTAGTGACAATAAAACCTCAATATAATATATACGTATACGACCTTTCACGTTTTCAGGAGCTGAAATGAACGCTATCGGCATTTCGAAAATAGCCCGAAATAACTGCAAAAAACAATAACAAAGCATTCTGTTCTAAATCAATGAGGACCTTTTCTTTTTTTTTCTTCTTTTTTTTTTTTCAGAGATTGTCGTGATAGAAGGGCTTCAGAATGAAGTTGAGCAGACGCAAAGAGGGAAAGAAGACAGGAAAAGGAATGGGGGAAACTAACTAAAAAAAAAAATAATGAGGGGAAGAATGAGTGAATAGAGTATTGCTGAAAGACGACACCTCATTAAGACGACTGTCGAACTAATAATTAGGCACATTGGGTTCTTTTTAGTCAAACAGTAGATTGTTTGAAAGGAAGATACATTGTTGCAAAGTGATTTTTAGTCTGCTACATATGATCATGTATGGAACTTTATTGTCGTACTCACTTCAAACTTCGCTAACTCATAGCCAACCTAGTAAGCATGAAGTTCTTAATGAACGAATCTAGTAAGTTAGAAAGTACAAGTAACGAAGAAATACAAATAGCCTGAAGGTACTACTATGCGAATTTAAAGTCGTGCACATGAAAGTTTAATGGGCTATAATTAGAGTTTCGATTTCCTCCTGGTAGATTGGGCCGACCAAACGGTACAGTGGTTAGCGTGCTAGCTTCTGGACAGCGAGGTTGCGGGTTCGAGTCCCGTGTTTGGCATGGGTGTTTGTAAATGTATGTTGGCTTGTCTAATGACGAATATTTCGGCGCATTATAGCCCTCGTGTAGCTGACGGCACCAGATAATCTGAAAACAACCAACCTGGTAGATTGACAGTGCATATTGTTTCAACCGTATTTCAATCAGTATCAGTGATTTTGTGTCCAGAGACTTCAGGTTGCGTTTGTTAATCAAGGCGGTGGCGTGGAATTTTGCCAGGGACAACAAATTTTCAGGTTGGAGTGTTATATAGCTCAAGAGTCATGTTCTGTCGTCATTGAAGAGTTTCGCAAGAAAAATCCTGATGCAACAGTATCCAATAATTCAAAGTTTACATGATTATAGTTGACCGTTTCAGGTTGTTTGGTTGTTTTCAGATTATCTGGCGCCGTCAGCAACACGAGGGCTATAATGCGCTGAAACTTTCGTCATTCAACAAGCCAACATACATTTACAAACACCCATGCCTTACACGGGGCTCGAACCCGCAACCTCGCGGTCTAGAAGCTTTACCGTTTCAGGACAACTGGATCTGTGGTTGACAAGAAAAGTGTCGGAAGGCCCTTCATTTTAAACGATGTAAAACTGAGAGAAGTTGAAACTAAGTTTCTGTGGTTCACCGAAAAGTCCACACACGATTGCTGAACTGAAAACGAACAATTTAACAGCCATTTGTAACACCTCTGATGCTATACTCCACAGTGTCTCACCAAACAAACATGCTTTTGTATTTACGAAAAAATACGTCCATTTTGAACATTCATTACAGCACCTAAAGTTTGTCTGCTGAAAATAAAAGTCAACCGGCAGGTAAACTCTAATGTTGGTGACTTTAAAATCACCCTGTAGAAGTGATATCAAGAAAATAATTTTGTGATAAAATAAAAACTAAACTTCAAGTTGGTTGGATTTGAGATTTCCTGTTTAAAAGTCTAGTTTTCAGGTTGGTTTGAAGATTTTCGTCGTTAAAGCATGTTAGGAACTACTCTGAGTGGTTGGTTGGATTGTACGCTAAAAAACTATTTTTATGGACAATGAAGGCTAATCATGCCGAGATTCACAGCTTAACTTGGATTTCGAACCATAACGAACATTCATATCAATCCCCGATTCGAAACCGGCACATTTCCCATGTGAAACTACTTGGAGTGAAACGAGTGTCAAGGTAAGAACGCTTTGCGCTGGTCTTGCATGGGGAAGCCGACCAAACGGTATATTGGTTAGCGTGCTGGCTTCTAGACCGCGAGGTTGCGGGTTCGAGTACCGTGTAAGGCATGGGTAATGTATGTTGGCTTGTCAAATGACGAATGTTTCGGCGCATTATAGCCCTCGTGTTGCTGACGGCGCCAGATAATCTGAAAACAACCAACCAACCTTGCATGGTTTGGTGGGTTGGTTGTATTCAGATTATCTGGCGCCGTCAGCAACACGAGGGCTATAATGCGCCGAAACATTCGTCATTAGACAAGCCAACATACATTTACAAACACCCATACCTAACACGGGACTCGAACCGCAACCTCGCGGTCTAGAAACTAGCACACTAACCACTATAACGTTTGGTCGGCCCAACCTTGCATGGGGAAACTTCCCCGTATTTGAGTCTCTTATGAAAAAATTTCGGGAAAACTACTTCCAGGTATCAATTCTTACAATCGATTTGAGACCATTCGTGTGTACCCACTTTTAAGGCAGATAACTGCAGAGGGCCAGATGGTGACTCGCTCATGACCTGTCGCATGCTATAATTTGAGTCAACCTAACTTTGTACTATAAGTACCCGGATGAAAGCTCACTATGTGAAAACTTCGATTGGCTGCACAGAATTCGCAGCCTTAATACAAGTTTTTACATCCGGGAACTTAATATCAAGTTAGGTTTTTTCGAACTATATGCCAGAATTCTGTCTCTCGGCGAGTTTGGCATCGTTTTCTAGTGTTATCGTGATCGACAAGTGTAGAGGATTACCTAATTCGATAAGTTAATCTGTGTTAATTTTTGCATTGATTTACATTTCCCAGTCACATACTTTTTTTTTTTTAAACTTCCGCCGGGCCCATTGATCTGACAGACGTAGAGGATTTTGTTGCCTCGCCCTGCAAACTAGTTGTGTACCTCATATGGTGTTTTTTTTTTTTTTTTTTTTTTTTCCCTAGAAACATTTGAATTCTTCTTTTGACACCCTTTACAATGATGCTCATCATGACGGTTGTACAAATGAGCTTAGCTTTGTTTTTCTTTTTAAAATGTTGCCCATCCCAGGCCCATCTGTCAACATTCTGCATCCACTAATCTCTTAACTTCTAGACAGTGCATGCTTGCTTATTGACGTGAAGCAGAGGAAGGCTTATCAATTGCCATAGAGATCTATGTTAGCAACTTCCCTTCAAATTAGTTAGAATGTGTTTGTAACCATGGGCAACTTACTACATGGCATTATAGGGAGAAGTATACCATTGACTTCATCTGCTTGCAGAACAGAAATCGCTTTATAAGCTATCCGGAAATAGTATAGTTAAAGACCAGTGATTGCACCTGACGGAAAGTTACGAAAATCAGATTTCACTCATTGAAATCCCTCAAAGTACAAAATATAATTTATGTTGAAGTTGGAAGTATTTAATAAAGCAACTCTTACCATGATAAAGCATAAATCTTATGTCATTTTCTATTTCATTTTAAGGTGAACAACTTTCTTACTTTATTATCACATTCTGTGCAAAATTTTCTTCAAAAACCTAAGTAAATTTCTATCTGAAAATAATAATAATAAAAAAAAACGCATTTTTTTTTTAATATATATATTTGTAAGACTGTTCTGGTCTGCTTTAAATTAAATTTGTTATTGTTCACTAAATTTTTCCGGCTTAGCATGGCTTTCAAGTTGCTTTTGCACCAGTAAAGCTGAAACCAACCAAGCAACAAACCACTAAATTTTTCAGCCATTATTCCCTGCGGTGGGGGGTTGAGAATTATTTGCGACACAAATGACAGCTAGAAGATCTTACGCTTTGGATACTTTTTGAATAATATTAAACTAAATACAGTGTAACAGTTTTAATTATAGTACAATTTAATTTTAATTATAGTACAATTTAATTTCAATTATTGTACAATTTAATTTCAATTATTGTACAATTTAATTTCAATTATTGTACAATTTAATTTCTATTATTGTACAATTTAATTTCAATTATTGTACAATTTAATTTCAATTATTGTACAATTTAATTTTAATTATTGTACAATTTAATTTCAATTATCGTATAATTTAATTTCAATTATCGTATAATTTAATTTCAATTATTGTACAATTTAATTTCAATTATTGAACAATTTAATTTTAATTATTGTAGAATATAATTTTAATATTAACACGTTCACGGCGGCGCTTACCGCACTAGACTGTCTCATCTTGTGGCGCGTACCACCGGTGGTACAATGAGTCAGTCTAGTGCGGGCCACCGGTGGTACGCGCCGGCGTGAACGTGTTAAATATAATTTATACAAAAAGATTGGTTGTTGGTTGTATTCAGATTATCTGGCGCCGTCAGCAACACGAGGGCTATAATGCGCCGAAAAATTCGTCATTAGACAAGCCAACATACACTTACAAACAACCATGCCAACACGGGACTCGAACCCGCAACCTCGCGGTCTAGAAGCTAGCACTCTAACCACTATACCGTTTGGTCGGCTTATACAAAAAGAAAAAATACTTTTCAGTCATCCGCAAAATATCCGAATAAAGTTGAAATACGAGTGATTTTGTTTCAATTTGTGATTGATTGCATTAGATTTTCACTGTGCAAGAGCTAGACCAAAAGCAGTTTGATAAATATATTTGTTTGTGTATCACAAGAACTGAAACACCGTTGTAACATAGCTCAGAATTTAAAGGGAAATTGAAGTAAAATTCGCGTCTGGAATAGGTGGAAATCATGAGAAACTCCCACCCTGATCCAAGACAATTGACCCTAAACAATTTGTAAAACATTTTAAAAATCAAATTTCATTGTCCTTATTTTAAAATGTTTAGCACAATGTTTCATTTAAATACTTTGGCAAATAATTAAATTGAGCCAGCATACAAAGAGAGCGATATAAAATGATCTACAATAATGTTTAACTTACTTTATTTTATTGACTTGGTTGAAAAACACGTCTCATACTTGCTGACCACGATTGGTTGTTTTCAGATTGTCTGGCGCCGTCAGCAACACGAGGGCTATAATGCGCCGAAACATTCGTGAATTGACAAGCCAACATACATTTATAAACACTGCCTTACACGGGACAAGAAACCGCAACCTTGCGGTCTAGAAATTAGAATGTTAGCCACTATAACGTTTGGTCGGCACTTGCGGACCACGAAATTTGTTTATTAGATTAAAATTCATTCTACATTTTTTTTTTTTTTTTTTTAAATGAAAAGTTGTTGATGATGGTTGTACAATGGTTAATGCTCGAAGTTCATTGGAGTGGGGTCGTAAGCCATCAACATTAACCAAAACAAAAAATTTACCAATTATAATAACTCGTTGAATGAATTTCAATTACATAAATTTTCAATTTCAACTATCCAATCAGAAAGCAGCGTGGTTGCGTGGTTAGACAATCGTCTTTGATGTCATATCAAGCAAAGATTTTAAAACGAAAAATTGGCCGACCAAACGGTATAGTGGTGTTAGCGTGCTAGCTTCTAGACCGCGAGGTTGCGGGTTCGAGTCCCGTGTTGGCATGGGTGTTTGTAAATGTATGTTGGCTTGTCTAATGGCGAATGTTTCGGCGCATTATAGCCCTCGTGTTGCTGACGGCGCCAGATAATCTGAATACAACCAACTATAACAAAAAAATTGAGATTACAGTGCCTCCACTACTGCTTGCCAAATTGATTTATTTTCCTGTAGTCATGCCCCTATACCCAAGCCCTGTTTCAAATTATAATTGGCAAGTCCAAAAAACCTCTCTCCTTATCTGGTCCTCGAATAAGTGGCTGTGTATCGTCAACTTCAACTGTTGGGAGAGAGAGAGAGATGATTGAACTAACATCCAGCTACAGACAATTGTCGCAATCACATCAAGTGGCCCGCCACTTGTTGGCAGGATATTCGAGTTTTCCTCGCAGAGAAAGTGGGTACAAAATTGTTTCTCAACCACGAGTTGTGTTGATATGGCGATTAAATTGAAGCTTGGCGCGTGTTTGAGTTCGCTTGAAATCTAAATTGGCATTTGTGAGCGAGCGCCAAGTAAGCCAAGGCGGGCGGACGCCAAACCACGGAAACTATTTTTAGCGCCAAACCTCAAAAGACGTCAACGTATGACAAATTTAAGCAAGGCACGCTAAATTTCCATAAGGGATCTCCAGCCAGTTACTTAGGCTTTCTAGAAAAAGCCATTTGGTTTTTAACGTAAAACTACGTCTTTATTGGCGCTTCTGTAATTTTGATTTGCATCTATGGACAAACAAGGTATTTTATATGCTTTGAGTGCTTATATTGCGATTCAATTGGAAACTTAGCGCTTGTTTAAGTTTACTTGATATCGAAATTGATGCCCACCTGATAGCTGTGTGGTTAGGACTCTGGCTTCGCAAACCAAAAATGCCGGGTTCGAATCCCGGGTTAGACATGGATGTCGTTGCCGTTCGGAATCCACCTTGCTGTAAATCCCGGTCAAATTAGCCGTCGTTGGGCATAAAAATAAGTCGTTCAGCGTATTAACCAATCGAAATTGCCATTTGCGAGTGAGCTTATGACAGAAGTACCATCCAACTACAGACAATTGTAGCAATCACATCAAGTTGCGATATCTTATGCTTTGAGTGCAATCTTTTCATAACAATTAATGCGTCAGTGGATTGCTAATTCAAAACCTTTTGCATCCGATGAATCTGTTAATTTTAAAAAGGGTGGACTCATTCCCGAGATGGATTATGCTTGAGGCGAGGGGAAGCCTCGACTACCTCTCTACAGTATCTGTTTCTAAAGTGAGTTAACATGATGGCTATTTGGCCATGATGGCCAATTGAATCGTGTTGTCTGATAAGAGTTTTCTGGACTTTCTCTCATTAGAGACGTAAATGCATGAGTTTTGCCTAGAACCCTTTTTTCTTAACAACAGACCTCTATTCAACGACGTTTCTGCATAGTATAGCTTTTTTTGTAGCTTTCATGTCAGAAAATATTCGACCAAAACCAACCTTTTTAAAGTAATTTCTAAAAGGTGAATCAGGCCGGGACCTATAACTTAACGTGGATTTCACAACGAGCATTGCCGACCAAACGGTATAGTGGTTAGAGTGCTAACTTCTAGACCGCGAGGTTGCGGGTTCCGAGTCCCGTGTTGGCATGGGTGTTTGTAAATGTATGTTGGCTTGTCTAATGATGAATGTTTCGGCGCATTATAGCCCTCATGTTGCTGACGGCGCCAGATAATCTGAAAACAACCAATAAAAAAAAAAAAAAAAAAAAAACCACACAACGAGCATTTATACCTAACTTAGGATTCGAAAGCGGCAACTGTGACATGAGAGGCTAGAGCGCTATCCACATAGCCCTCAGATGGGTAAAAAAAAAAAAACAGTAATAGGTAAAGAGCTGTAAGATTTATATAACAATCGTCGGGACTAAGTTAGAAAATTTTAATGCAATCGTCATGTGGAAGAAATGCCAGGTGGAGGTTTTTCTCGAACATTGCAACAACCGCTGATGTAAGACTTCTTAGTCGCAGGATGTGTTAAATAGGATAATATATTCAAATGCAATAAAAAACTATTTTACATGACATTTATTAAAAAATAATTATAAAAATAAGAAGACAAATCTAGTATTTTTACATAAATTAACAACATACATCACTCATTAAAATTTGAGTTTTCGAGAAGTAGGACATACAAGAAACAGGCACCAAAAGCAACATACCCTTTCTTCCCATCAGCAATAAAATATTTTTTGAAGCAATATCGTTGAATATTAAGAAGTCCTTATAAGGATCATTCCCTATACTCGCTATGTTCTAACAAAGAGCATTTAGAAACTACATAACCTTGAAATTTGGTGAGTAGGTATAAGAAAAAGATCACTTAATGAAATGACATAAATTGTTTTTCATTTTAATGCCCATCTATAATAATAAAACATCTGTGTGTCTGTCTGTCCTGTGGATCAATAGAAACCTACTTAAAATTTTAGTACAGCTCTGAAATTTTCAGCATAAGTAGTTTTGGCCTTCTAATTGTATGCATCGCAAACAGAATGTTAAAATTTTAATTATTTCTTTTTAAATTTATTTTTTTAATTAATTTCTCTTTACAAAGTGACTTCAAACAAAGATACAGCTCTGAAATTTTCAACATACGTAGTTTTAGCCTTCTAATTGGACTTTTGAAAAACAGAATGTTAAAATTTTAATTAGTTATTTTTTTAATTAATTTTCTTAATTAACAAATTTTTTTACAAAACGACTTCTAATACGGTTGCAGTTCTGAAATTTACAACAGAAGTAGTTTTGGCCTTCTAATTGGTCCTTTGAAAAAAAGAATTTTAAATTTTTATTTAGTTTTTTTTTTAAATAATTTGTTTAATTAATTAATAAATATTTTACAAAACGATTTCTTCTAAGGCTACAGTTCTGAAAATTTCAACGCAAGTAGTTTTGGTCTTTTAATTGGACTTTTGACAAAAAGAATTTTAAAATTTTAATTTGTTTTTAATGAATTTTTTTAATTAATTTTTTCACAAAAAGTGACTTCTAATTGGCCTAGAGCTCTGAAAATTTCAACATAAGTACTTTGGGTCTTCTTGCGTAGCAATGAACCTTCCTACGAGTGAAGCGCCAAAAACTGGGACCTATACAACAATGACGGATTTCCGCAACGCGAGGGCTCACAGCTAGCTAAAATATTGCACAAGTTAAAATTTGAAGCACGGGTATTCAGCTAGTCTATTATAAATGAAACTGATAATAGCAAATGAGAAAAGCAGATGGAGCCACAAAATACGCATTGACGTAAGGATTTCGAATACAAATTAAAAAATATATATTAGACGCTATTTGCGAGCATTTAATTTATGTCATTTCATTAAGTAATCATTTTCTTAAAGTGCTTAACACAGCCAAATACGTCTGGTAATTTTGAGCATCTAGATGAAAACGAGATCGAAAACGTCTAGTGTAAATCCATCTCTCCAAACCCAACACACCAACGAAAGGACATTGAGGCCATGACAGATTTAATGTGCACCAGTCCCCATTAGGTACGCACCGATGTTTTGGCGGACCGAGGGCTGAACCCACAATCCTCCGATCATGAGCCCGATACTCTACTAGAGGTCGGAAATATCGATCAAAATAAATAACAATACTATATCGTTACATAGAAAAAAATATCGATACATGATTGTTTTTTGTTTTTTTTTATTTTCGATTTTGCCAGAAACGAGGTTTTTCGGGGCAAATTTCTACTTTTCATGAATTCATGCCTAAATTGTTTTAATAAATAAATTATAAAAATTATTTTAATGAATAAATTATATTATCAATCAGAATAAATAAAATACATTCGGATGTCGATGCATAAATTCACATTCATTTTTAAAGAAAAAAATGTGAAAAGTAGTTTACCGCAAATTTTCTGATAGAGATGTTTTTAATATTTAAAATTAGATGCAAATTCCAGGCACACGTTGGCAACAGAAAGGCGCTATGTTAATGACTGCTAATAAATGATCGTATCTTTCCATTACATTAAGTTTTCTTTTTGGTTTGGGTGCCATTTTAACTGTCTCTCAGCCAAGTCCAAAACTTTAGTTTTGAAGTTTTTGAAAGGGAAATAAAGAAAATCGAAAAAAACACATGGAACTACAAAACGATCATCAAAAAACTAAAAAAAAAAAATTGAAAATATCGATATATTGGTGAATTGTATCGATATTTTTACTATCGATATTTTAAAATGAATATCGATAAAAATATCATCCTATCGATATATCGATACCTCTATGCTCTACCGCTTGGCTATCGGAGTCTGATCTTCACTAGAACTTCCTCTTCCGATCTAGAATATTTAGTATAAGAGCCTATGATATAGAGAAAGACGAATTGAATCTGAAGATGAGAAAGAAGAAGAGGCCTCATTAGTATGTTGGGTGCCGTGGCCTCCCATTAAAGCGGGCAATTGAAACCATTTGTTTTGATTCCGTGTTGATTGGAGATGAAGCCTTCGGAAGAGGAAGTATCCGATTCGGGACGAAGGACTCCTTTTCTCATATAGCTGAGATTGGATTCGTAAATCAGTGATGCTTACAGACACATTAGTAACGGCTGTAAGGAGTCCGTGACTTTTGTGCCAAGTCATTTGTTTCATTTACATTTTCGAAAATTAAATTACATTTAATTTTTTTCCTAGACCCAATGCTTCATTTTTTGTGCCAAAATATATATATATATATTTTTTTTTTTTTTTTTTTTTTTTTTAAACCATGCACTAAAAACAACTTGAAAGAAACAATATCAATACTAAGATATTCAGACAATTATATGTCTAGACATGATAAACCGCAATACATTTGTCATAATTCAACTGTTTTTACATGCAATTATCAGTTACCAGTTTACCAATGGACAATGAGGAACTTGCACAAGTGAGGAAAATGAATACTTTTTGTATTTTCTAGAGTTATCCAACGAATATATTTGAGCAATGCAATTATTTTTTATCTTTATGCTTTCCATTAATAAAAAATCGAGTTTGAAATCAGCTGAAATCAAAGCAAAAGTCACAAGACCAAAAACGCATAAAAAAACCGTGACGTGGTTACGCAGAGATAAAGTCGAAAATCAGAGGGAAAACCTCACTCGTTCCTCATCTAACACAGGTTTTAGACTGGTTCATTATCTGCGCGTTGACGTCTCAGGCAAAAGTGGCTTTTTCCCGCCAAATCGCAAAGTGAAAACTAAATATATTTTTTTAACTATCTATCCGAACTCAAATTTTTGACAGAAGGGTATTGTTTTTCATGATTTTTTCTCTATTTTTATTTAAAAAAATAAAACCAAAAAACGTGAAAGTTCCTCATTCCCGCATTTTTTTAAAAAGAGTGTAATTAGTTCATATTTATAAAGAATTTCTTTCTGATTCTAAATATTCAAAAAAAAGTTCTTTAAAAAAAAAATAGTTATTTAAATATTAAGAAAAGAAATGCCCCCAAACCGAGCCAAAACCAGTCCGATCAAAACACTCAACTGTAGCTGTGACGTCAAAACTTCCTTCCGTTTCTATGGTTATCATGAGGTTTCTGCCACATGGTTGAGATGTGTTTGGCATCGGTGTTTAGTGGACAGTTGAAATGTCCCATACCGGTTGGCGCAATTTGCGAGAAACTTGTGAAACTGGTTTCCGCTGCTGCGTTTCAAGCCAAGTTGTTTGAGATGTAGTCACGTCACATTCAATTCGAGCCGAATGAATTGTTTTCTCGTCGAAGTCTAACAGGGGAACTTTGATTGAAAATTAAAAAGAAAGAAAAAGCTCACTGAGCAACAATTTTTGTGTTCATGGCCTTTTTGAAACATTTAGAATTGAATAAAAAAAATGTGGGAATTGTCCATTGTTTTTACAGTTTAATTAGTATGGTAATGAACAGGGTGACCACAAACTGCAGGAAAAAAGTTCCCAGATAATTCTCTGATTTCCTTGATAGATTTCAAAAAATTACCTGGTATCCTTGATACATTTCAAAAAAATTCCAAGATTGTAAGGCAAACTTTTCCCCAATTTTTCAAGGTTTTTCAGATGCGTAGACACCCTGATCAAATCGAATATGTAAGCTAAAGAGGTAATATGCAAATTTTTTAAAAATAGTTTTGAGGTAACGAAAGTTTGGATTATTCCCATAACATTAAACTTCTAACGATTACCTTAGACCGCGAGGTTGCGTGTTCGAGTCCCGTGTTAGGCATGGGTGTTTGTAAATGTTTGTTGGCTTGTCTAATGACGAATGTTTCGGCGCATTATAACCCTCGTGTTGCTGACGGCGCCAGATAATCTGAAAACAACCAACCAATCTAACGATTATCAATACAAATCTCCGGGTAAATGTTGTCCAAATACGGATGAACGGAAAAAAGTGCCATAAACAATCATAGAAAATGTCCCTGATATTCACGAAATTTTAAAAAATTGCCGGACATTGCCCTGATTTTTTCCAGAATCAGAAAGCACCCAGATATTTCCTTGATTTCTAGGTTCAGTGACCACTCTGATGAAAGTATTATTTTGGTCAACAAGGGGGGGGGGGAACTATTTTTTGTATTTCTACGTTTTGGAACATATTAAGTTCAAAAAAGTGGTCTAGAAAAAAAATGTGTGTATGCACCTGTCAGTGGTTAGTATAACTCCCGAACGATGGTCAATTTTTGTATACGAATCAGTGGTGGTCATGTGACTTGTCATTCAAAATTGCGCATGCTGTACCTGCCAAAGGTAGATGCCATTGAAAAATGCATGTTTTTCAGCAATTGCTTAAAAACGGTTTTAACGATTTTGATCGAAATCACAATGGTAATTTTTTTAAGGTGTTCTGGATATCCCACCTCCGAAATTCCCGTAGAAATTTGATAAAGGCGTAAAAAGATGAAAAACGAATTTCTTTAGCACATAGTTTTTCCCCTTGAGCAGCATTGTCTATCAACGACTGTTTGTTTTCTGTTTCACTTACCCGAAAGGATAACGTTATAATTTCGAAAAATAATTTCAAAATGTTGAAGGTGTTTTTTTCTCTGACCCATTAATAATTAGCTCCAAAAAAAAATATCGCCAAACTGGCCATTTTTTTTTTTTTTTTTTTTTTTTTTAAATTTAAAATGGAAATACGAAAACGATAAATTACCGCAATGCATGTCAAATTTAAATGCAGTGACCAGTATATAATTGAGAGTTATGCGATGTGTACCACACCCTTAGTTTTTATTTGATTGCATAAGGATAAATAAAATTTGAGGTAAACGTTAAAAAATTCAGTAAATATAAGGCATGACAGACGTATTTGGACCATCACGCACTTAACTAGATGAATTAAACATTCGATATGCAGAATGACCTTGAACAGAGACAATTTAAGAACAATAGAAGATTTTGGAAAAAAAGAAAGCAATTGGTGCCATCCAGCAGAAATTGTGATTGAGTGACTAATAAAGAATAAGATGTTACTCAGATAAAACCGGAATAAAACAACGCATTCGAGAATCGTCTCTTATTAGGTTATTGCATAATTTTAGAAATATAATTTCTTTTTAGGATGTGGTTTGAAAATTGGCGAACTCTGTGATCGATTATACGAATAATTATTCAAGACCGCAACATCCGTAAACAAATTTAGAAATTGTCGAGACTGATTTCAATCTAAGTTTTTACCAGCTGTGTGGTCCGGTATTTCTAGAATATAAATGTGAAATTATTATTACACACACTTGTGTGTCGATCTAGGGCATAAGCAAAAAATTTCTGTGGCAGAGGTTTTTAATTAAACTCTCTCCATAAATAATATAACCTATATAAAAAAAGTTTTTAATATAAAACATTTATATGCATTGCCAATTTTTATATTCATTAACATAGCGGCGTTTCTGTTGTCAGCATGTGCTTGGTGTTGGCACCTAGTTTTAAATATTAAAAACATCTCTATCAGCAAAATATGTGACAAACTACTTTCCAACATTTTTTCATTAAAAATGAATGTGAATTTATGCATTCACATCCAAATATCTTTTATTTATTCTGATTAAAATAATTTTATTATTAATTTATTAAAACAATTTTGGTAACAGGAAGGAGTTTTAACAATGATCGGTTAAATGTTATTTCAGCGCGATTGGATGACAGCAAGTTGGTTTATTAGTATTCCGTAAAAGGGACTTTTTAGTGACAGTGAAAGCCTTCAAAATTCGATAGAAATTATTGTCATCGACAATCGAATTTATCTGTCGAGTTTCAGCCCGATTGGATGACTGCAAGGATGTTAATTAGGTCTCCGCACATTTGTTTGCCCTCGACAAACATATATATACACAAAATCGAAGTTAATATAAAGGATTTAAAAAACGTCAATGCAAAACTTTTAGATCGCATATTTTTATAACATGTTATCAATATTTTTTTGGTTTCTTAATCTGAGATCTTGATTTGCCAAAATATTTCAGAGATTTTTAACTTGTTTTGAGTTTCCAAATCCTATATTTTATTCATGTGTATTAATATATTCACTGAATGTGACAAGTCTGTCTGAAATTAAAGGTGAACAATATTATTTCTGTCCAGTCATATGTTAGGCAATTTCAGAAAATAAAAATGTATCGCTTGATACTTTTTTAGATTAGAAATTGTTTAAGTCCTTAATCTCAATGTTACTAAAAACTAAACACACAAAATTTTGTATCTTTTTTTTTTTCCTGCAACCAAAATAAATGTTTTTTGCCAAAATAAATGTTTCTACAATAATGTTAATTTCTAAATAATCATTTACATCAGGCTGAAAATAACCATTAATTTGTCTTCTACTAAGCTGTCAAACGAAAAATACAAATTTAGGCGTTGCCAAGTAATGACATTACTTATTACTATGATATTTACCTGATTTTTGTAAATGCCAATGAGACGAAAATTACACTTCTTTTATAGTCACCTACATGATTCGATTTGTCACAAAAATGATAGCCTAGAACTATCATACTAAAGATGTAAAAAATCTGCCAATTCTAATTTCAGATTTTATACTCACAGTAGCTTTGCATATTGGTGATAAGAGAATATTTGCTTTATTAACAATGAGTTTATTATATCAATAAAAGCAAGTTTCTATCATGCACGTCACATCAAGATATTATATATTCATTGGATGTTGAGTAATAAGCAGAACTAAGATGTAATGATGATTTTATACTCACAGTAGCTTTGCATATTGGTGATAAGAGAATATTTGCTTTATTAACAATGAATTTATTATAACAATAAAAGCAAGTTTCTATCACGCACGTCACATCAAGATATTCATTGGATGTTGAGTAATAAGCAGAACTAAGATATAATGATGATTTTATACTCACACTAGCTTTGCATATTGGTGATAAGAGAATATATGCTTTACTAACAATGAGTTTATTATAACAATAAAAGCAAGTTTCTATCATGCACGTCACATCAAGATATTATATATTCATTGGATGTTGAGTAATAAGCAGAACTAAGATGTAATGATGATTTTATACTCACAGTAGCTTTGCATATTGGTGATAAGAGAATATTTGCTTTATTAACAATGAGTTTATTATAACAATAAAAGCAAGTTTCTATCACGCACGTCACATCAAGATATTACATATTCATTGGAAGTTGAGTAATAAGCAGAACTAAGATGTAATGATGATTTTATACTCACACTAGCTTTGCATATTGGTGATAAGAGAATATATACTTTACTAACAACGAGTTTATTATAACAATAAAAGCAAGTTTCTATCATGTACGTCACATCAAGATATTACATATTCATTGGGAGTTGAGTAATAAGCAGAACTATAAGATGTAATGATGATTTTTAAAGTGTTATGCAATAGTATTTATACGTAACAACAGAGTTGCTACAAGAAAAATTACAAATCATCATTAAGAGCAAAATTAATTATCCAAAGATAAATGTCGAGCACTTCAAAATTTAAAAATTTTTAGTATGCTGTACTTCCAATTACTCAATTTAGGTCCTATATATTTTTGAACATGAATATAAATAACACGTTTGAAAAAAGCAACTTCTTGTAATTAAATAATGATGGTCGCCCATTAAAAAAAAAACAAAAAAAACCCCTATGTTTTCGTAATTCATGGAAGGGCCCTAAGGCTCATCCAAAAAAGTTATGAAAGAAACTGCATGCTAAATAGCAAAACAAAATTGTGACATTCAGTTATTTTCTTTAAATATTTTTTATATTATGGATGTATTGTTACGCAACAGGTGTAATTAGTGTTGGCGCAGCTTTCGAATTGAAAATTTCGTTTATTTAGGAATAAAATCTAACAATTTTAAAGGGAAAGACAAAATTCCAGAAAAAAAAAAATCCAAAACAAATAACTTAAATAAAAGCTAAATCATTCACAGTTTAGCAAAAAAATTTAAACGACAGTAAATTTGTACTCAAAACTACAATTTTTCAATAAATATCAGAATTATCTTTGGATACAGGCTAGTGAATAAATTAGAAAATGTTTTTCATGCTATTTTACTTTACTATAATTAGGGTAGAAGCCAGTACAAAGAAATAATAAAATATCCGCTAATATCGGGAATATCCCTGTTTATATTTGAAAGTTTTACTGCAAACCAGGGTTTGAAAAAAAAAAACAGTTTTTTTTTCTATAATAATAATATTTAAGAATAACTAATAATAATAATAATTGTAATTATAATAGTAGTAGTAGTAAGAGTAGCAATAGTAGTAGGGGTAGTAATAATAATAATAACAATAACTAATAATAATTGTAATAGTCGTTGTAGTAGTAGTAATAGTAGCAGTTGTAATATTATTAATATCAATATTAATAATAATATCAATATTAATAATAATAACTAATAATAATAATAGTAATAGTAGTAGTAGTAATAGTAGTAGTAGTAGTGATAATTAATAATATTATTATTGATAATAATATTATTATTATTAATAATAATAATAATAATAATAATAATAATAATAATAATAACAATAAAAAAAAATATTAAAAAAACGGTTGTTTTTTTTTAAACCGTTTTTTTTAATCCTTTTCTAATCACATGTATACATATTTATAAATAAAATTTGAGATAAACAAGAATAATTTTTGTTCAAATAACAATGAATATTCCTTTTGAAAATAATTTTAACTAAGTCAATAAAAAGTTGTTGCTACTTATGAGGACATTAAAATCAATTAAATTTTAATATTTTATTTAGAATAACTATTTTAAATTCAATGTATACAATAGTAATTGTTTACTACATAACACATGAAATATTGCTTTTCGATTCAGCAGATATTCATAAAAACTCAATAGCTTTTAATTAGAAGATTTACATTAGAACGTATTCTATCAATAGTATTTGTAAAATTTTTAATTTAGTGAATTATTTTTTTTTAAATAAGAGAAGAGAAAGAAAAGTTGAGTTATTCAGTTAAAAATAGATGTCATTTACAATATCAAATAATTCGAAACATCTATTTATAAATAAATAAAAATACAATTTTAAATTATTCTTTAAAAAAAAAAAGTTTTTTTTTTTTTTTTTTTTTTTAGAAAAAACCATTTGGTTTAAACCATGGTAAACTTGTTGCAAACTATGGTGTTCAGAGAAGAAATTTTTTTAGATTTCTGATATATCCCTTAAGTCAACCCTACTCATAAGGTGAATAATTAAAAAGTAACTTTAGGACAAAAATTAGCTGTTATAAAAGTATAAAAGTTATACTTAGATAGTTAAAATATATAACCTATATTGTTTAATACAGAACAAGAAAAACATCAATTGAAAGCCCTAAGTAAACTATTTTTGAATAACAATAAAAATAAAAATTAATGAAATGTAAAACTTTTGAATAAAAAAAAATTTGAATTCTCTGATTTATAGCAATTTCTTCAAATGTCCCTAGTGCAATTTTAAAATTATCCCTGATATTTCCAGAATTACCAAATTCTTCATTAATGTACCTTAAAATAAGGTGAATAATTGAAATATAATATAACTTACACTATTTAATACAGAACACGAAATACATCCACTGAAACCCTAAGTAAACTATTTTTGAATATCTATCAAAATAGAAATGAAAATTAATGAAGTGTAAAATTGCATGGAAAAAGAAGAATGCGAAAAGATTATTAAGAAAAATAATTTCCGCAATTATCATTTTAAACTTCTGAATAATAAATAATAATAAAAAAATAAAAAAAACTTTAAAAAAATAAAAAAAAACTAATTCTCTGATTTATAGCAACTTCTTCAAATGTCCTTAGGACAATTTTAAATATACCCCTGATATTTCTAGAAATGTCAAATTTTTCGATATTTTCTTACTTTTCCCAATGCTAGACGTTCTGAATTTGTGCTAAATTGACTTCCGATCTCCATTTCAGGCACTTTCAGTCGTAATGGTATGTTTAAATATAGTATGGAAATTTATCACCAAGAATCATTTATTTAAATACCTCAAGTGTTTGGAATATTTGTAATTTTGTCTGAAAATATTGACCGCATCAGACAGAAGGAACATCCAAAGGGTTTATAAAAGCTTCACCAGGGTCGTCCTAAGGCGTGTGAATGCAAATTAACATAAGCTACTTAAGGTCTACTCTTTGGCAAGAAAGAACTTAGCAATTTTGTCCTTTGAAAAAGATATTTTATCGTCATTAGATTATGATGCACTAATAAAAACAATTAAAGACTGTTAAAGCTATATGAGGTCCACTGTTAAGTGTGTAATACAGATTATTTTAATCAATTTTCTGTAATATTTTTCACCAGGCGTAGGTGACGTAATACTTCACCAGGGTCGTCCTAAGGCGTGTGAATGCAAATTAACAAAAGCTACTTAAGGTCTACTCTTTAGCAAAAAAGAACCTTGCAATTTTGCCCTTTGAAAATGATATTTCATCGTCATTATATTATGTATGATGCACTTTAAAAACATGTAACGCTGTTAAAGCTATGAGGTCCACTGTTAAGTGTGAAATGCAGATTATTTTAATCAATTTTCAGTAATATTTTTTCTATATCAACATTTTTTCATGAATACTAAATCAATTAAAATTTTTGTTGTAGTTAAAAAATGTGTCTGTTATTTTCTACCTGACAAAATTATAAAATGAGTAAAAGATTTTAGGAGTTAGCTCTTTATAGAAGAACAGTACAGCACGCTTATTGAAGTTTGAAAAAGTCAGTCAAAAGAATTAGTAATAGAAGTCATTTTAAAAAATAAAAATAATGAAAAGGTACTAAATACTTTAATATTTGCTATTTATTACTACCCATTAATTTTTGGTTTTTAATAACTTAAAAATGCCAACTTCAGGTATTAAGTTCAAGCAAATTTCCGTTATAGATCACCCATACCATTTTTGAAGGCCTTTCTATCCCATTTCCATTGTAAAGGGCACCAAAACTCATACTTGCACGCACACACAGCATTTTGCTCTTTGGCCGTTCCTGAACTTCACACGGCATTAGTGTACGGTAAAAGACTATGTGTTGCATAGTCTTGTGTTGCGACTATATCCTTTAAAAATTGGCCCTTCTCTGTCTTAACTAACTGCATTAAGTAAACAGAAATCTAGCACTCTAACTAATGAACGACAGTTACCTTCCAATCAATTTACCAGCTAGCAAGCCAGTTACTGGCAATTTGTAAATCAAGCTAAACAGAAAGAAGAAATGGAGAACTATCTGTTTTCTATAAAGTCTAGCCAGCATCTCAGCAGACTTCACTGTCATCAAGATACCCAACCTCCCCTGTGTGGCCCTGCCCTAGGCTTCTCGCTGCTGTCATCTGCACCCCCCCCCCCCCATCTACCTTTTCATGGGTATTTTGGCGAATTTCTTGTCTTTGGAGAAGCTCTTCCATTCCCAGGTCCTGACCGAGAGTTGATTTCTCATTTCCTGTTATCGCAGGTGGGCCTGAACAACAATTGCAATCGCCCTCAGTTTTAATGCCTTGAAGAAAGTGATAGTGGAATCAGGTCCGACTGACTCATTAGTGAAATTCCTTAAGTGATCGATGGCCGGATATGTGGGGTCAGCCATGTGTCAAGGTCACTTGACCAGTGCGATTCGATTACTTTTAGCATCAGTCTTGGTAAAAGTGTGGTCCTGGTTTGCTTCGAGTCTTCACTAAGAAATATTATGGCCTTAATTAACAGTATCCTAATGTGATACAGCGCTATTACAAAATTTATAGTTTGGTTTGATTATGATCATTAAAATTAATTGCCTTATGTTTGATTCAAAATAATAATAAGAAATAATGCCACGCAATTGTGCAAGTAAAAACGAAAATTCAGGTTTCTCAAGGGGGTTGCGTAATTCTCATTAAGAGACAGTATGATCAAAATTGATAAATATTGTGAAAAATCTTCTGCTGTATGGCATTACCATTGCACTGTTTATTCGAAATCAGTTGGATTCCGCTAGTTGCTTAACAATGTAACAACACTAAGGGATATTTTGAAATGCACTTAATTGTGTTTTGTATATAAAATGGTTAGGTAAATTCACTATCAACTTGCTATTTATTTCTAAAAGTATTACAGATTAGATTATTTGAAGGTGGTAAAATTAATAAGTAGAAAAACATGTCCAGTTATTTTGCTTTTGGAACCATTCGAAGTTATTCAATTTGTAAACACCTATTTAAAAATGATGAATATTTAAATGTTTACTAAGGAGAGCTTTTCTTGAGAAAACTATTTTTCTAAGACATTAGGTTGAAAAAACACTATATAGTAGATTTATAGTTTATAGATCCATACTGTATATCGATGACTGAAAGCATAATCGTTGTACTTCCATATTTTGGCCTCAAATGAGATATCGGTATTAATGTGTAGTTGTAGAACTATCTCTTTACTGCTTAAATCTTGTTCCTTTTCCTTAATAATTTTCGAAACTTTTCAAACGTCAGCGTACAATTACTGTCCTTCTATCAATGTGTCTTGTTAGATTTATAGTTTGCTATTTATAATATTCAATTCGTAACCTATTGTTTTGATATGATCTCTTTAAAAAAAATATTTGACAACTGTTAAGAGAAAGTAAATAAGTAGAAAAAACAATAAATGAAGCAAGACTTCGACTCATATACCCCTTAATATTTTAACCCCTTAAATACTCAAAATAGTTTTATAGCCAAAATTTCAAAAACGCCTACTCTATTGTATTTCATAAACAGCTAAATTGTACAGCTAAATAGCTAAATTATTAAAGTTAACAATCTTTATAAATTTGTGTTTAATACATAATGTTTTACATAAACAAAAGTGCAGTAAATAAATAAGGAAGTTTGCTATGTATACAAAATACATAAATGAAAGATTTTTGGGCGATAGTGCTATATAAGAGATTTACCATGCTACCTTGAATATAAAATATGAAATCACTAGGAAAGTACAGAGAATCTGCAAGCAATGTAATATTATGCTCAAAATATGTTTTCATATAGCTTATTATGCAAATGCTAAACTGGTCAGGTATGCTGAAGACCCCTTAAAAAAACCCTGTTAAAGGCTCCTCCCACAAAATAAGTTTGGCGCCTAAAAACTGTCCCGCAGTTCTAGCTTATAGACTTAAATCTAGCTCAAGAATACAAACTCCTCAACCCTTCCTGATAAATAGAATGGAACTGTCTATAGATTAACGGTCTTCGGCAATATTCATCATGCATCTAAATCAGTGCTTCATAAGTTAAGTTTAGTTTTGTTGGACAAAGTCGAGATGCGGTCTAGATGCGTTTATTAATCCTTTCATGGCAATGAAATTTTGCATCAGTAAAATTTGCAATACTCTTCATGGTTGTATTCAGATTATCTGGCGCCGTCAGCAACACGAGGGCTATAATGCTCCGAAACATTCGTTATTAGACAAGCCAACATACATTTACAAACACCCATGCCTAACACGGGACTCGGAACCCGCAACCTCGCGGTCTAGAAGCTAGCACGCTAACCACTATACCACAATACTCTTCATATTTCTCGCAGTATACAGACAGAAATGCCAATGCCACGATTAACTGTTTTGATAATCTTAAAAGTAACTGCTGTACATTCATGGTAATGTTCTTTTAAACATGTGTTCCTTCATACATTCATGTCACTATCTGAATGAGAAATATTATAAAGTACGATTTGGACATTATTTGAAAGAGAAACATATTAAAAACTTTCTACATAGCCTTTTAAAACCATATTTCATTATTCAAAATATTGACAACCTTGAAATCTGTTATTCAAAGAACCCAGCATGTCAACAAAGAAAAACTTTGCAACCTACCTTCAATATTATCCGCAAGTGTAAACCACAGTTCGCGCACTAAAATCCAAGCTGAAAAAACGAACTTTATCAGCACTGTTCCACAGGACGACAAAGCACTGCCCCGTGTTTTCGCGTACACAAACACACACAAACGTATGTCCCACGCACAAGCACGCACACAAAAAAAACTATCCGATTTTTGAAGCGAACTCTTTCTCACATTCGCAAGGACCCGTTCAAAATAGTGGATGAAATTTCTCTGAATGTGGAGGATGGATGGAAGAAACGCTGTTTCCGACAATCCCATAGGTCTGCGGGAGATTCTCGCCAAATATTGTTCCGGGTTGCTTTATTTGGCTAAGTTATCTCACTTATGGCTGTTTTTAAGGAACGTCTGTGTCTCGAGAGAGGTTGTTTACTCTGTGTAACAAATCCCTGCTCTGGTATCTTCGCATATTTTCAACGTGATGTCAAAAGACTTGGTTTACAGGAGATGTTATGGACGAAACTGTTGTCTTAACCCACAATTTATACTTTTAACTTCTTCTTAAGGATGAAATATGTCTTAAGAAATTGTATATAGGAGATTCTTTCAAGCAACTTTGAGCTTCTTCCTTGGCTGATCATTTAATGGAAGTCCTTTTATGTAACTAGATTTAAATTCTATTATTACTGTGATAGATTTCCAAAGAAAAAGAACTTTGGTAAATTGAAACTTTAGACTGATGCTTGGACTGATGTATAGAACTTAGTGAAATAAAAGATTATGAAATTTATTTTAATTAGTTTTATAAAATTTGATTTTGAAATTCATTTTACAAATGTGAATTTGTAATTCTTTTTGCAAATCTTTATTGGGATTCAATGGGTATTTTTGAGAAAATTTATAAATAAATAAACAGACAAAATAAATAAATAAAAGAATAACTTTAATAGTTCAATTATTTAACTAAAAAACTAATCGAGAAAAAAATGTAATCCAAGGAATTTTTAGTCTACTCATTTTATAAAAAGACTAGCTTTTAGCAACTAGCTTCTTTTGCTAATTTATTCACTCTTTTTTACGGTATTTTTTCTATACGACAAAATTCAATCTGTTCCACAAAATTGTTGAACAATATTGTTAAGGAATACAAAATTAAATTTTTTTACAACTATTATGAACCACTTTTAATCTCAATGATGAAAATATAATGCTGAAGAAAGTAATATGTATTCAATGTAACAAAAATATTCATTGTACAATTCTCTGACATTCAGTCAATTTCCAACTTGTTTTAAAAAAGTTAGTAAACATATTTTTTCACAAGATTTTGTTGCGTAGTGAAATCGCAGCATTGTCGTCTTAACAAATTTCACCTATATACTAAACCAACATAGCAACAAATTCCTCAAATTTGTAAAAAATGAAGAATATTATTCTATCCTTAAAGCATATAAATATTCCACTCACTATCCAAAGCAAACTTATAGGATTAACATATAAATTGGTGTGTACTAAAACTCGATAAAGTGCTTAACCTTCCTATAAGGTAAGGGTAGTGTGATAGAAGGCAATCTCGCCAAGAAATTCTGTACCTGTTTCATAAATATCACAATCGCTGAAAAACAGATAGTACAACCCTTCTTCCCCACTCTTATCGAATTAAAAGGATTTAACTATGTCCTTATATTTACACTGCAACACTTCTCTGCACATTCCAAAAAGTTTTGTTGCGCAAACGATTATACAAAGATCGCATTTTAAAGTTCTTTAAGTCAGTTGTGGTGTCTACCAACTCGAGACGACAGGATTACGTTTGTCGTCAAAGGTTCTGTTATTTCTTATCGGAAGCAGAAAAGATAAAACGTCAAGAACAGATTCTGAATCATCTTCTTGTCTGGCGGGGAAACAAAGAGATCCAGAAATGTTTTTTGGACAATTTTAGGTTGTTTGTTGGTCTTGCGTCATTTCCTCTGGACTTATGCAATATTCATTTGAACGCATTATTGGAATATGACTTCATGACATATGCAGTAACCGATATAAAAACAGTCATGCATAATCTTCTATTATTTCTGGAATCAAAATTGATCAACGATATTTTTTTTCTGTAAGTTTTGTGCTTGTGTCGATACCTTTTTCCTTCTTTCTTTTTCTCGATACCTATATACCTACTTTATGCAAAACTAAATACCAATTAAAGGTTGGTAAACGATATACCAATTTAAAGGTAAGACTTCCGGTTCTAACGAAAAATTAATTTACAATTGCTAATCACAAGCAAATACGCCTCGTAATTATGAGCTACGATATTATTATGAGGTCGAAACCGTATTGCTCCTACTTTTTTCTCCAAACTCATGCTTTGGCAAACGTTAACGTAATTTATTTATCATATTTTTTATTATTATTAATATTATTATTATTGTTATTTATTATTATTACTATTACTATTATTATTATTATTGTTGTTGTTGTTGTTGCTGCTGCTGTTGTTGTTGTTGTTGTTAGTTGATGCATATCTGTATTTTTATTCTTTAGACATCAGATCGTGTTAAAACTCAATTTTTTTCTCCACATTTAACTGGAATCACAAAATTCCTTCAATCTTAGGTAAAACTCTCGGTTCAAAATTATTTAGTTCATACCAAGCATTTAAACAGTTTTAGTACTACAAAACACTAGAAATAAGAGTTTAAAATTTATAAACTTACTTGATTTACATGACAATGACATCGATAAGTTTCCTAAATTATGTTTGAAAATTTTATTAACTACAGATTAAGCAATCAGTTAAAATATATACACAGTAACTGAATACACTTGCTTCGGTAAGAAATTTTACAATGTGCATTTTAGAAATCAAAATACGTTCGTGCATTCTACACTTCGGACATTTGCCCTCATTTCGGCCCTTGAAAATTTATCAAAATTGGAATATATATCTTTACTTTTTGTATATTTGTCCTTGTTGTTATTTGTACCAAATTTCAGTGTTGAGATTACTGTGCAAGTAAGACATTTGAATATTCCTCGTTTTGAACATTTGACCCAAATTGGTTATTCGAGATGAAATGGCTTACTTTTTCTAAATGTTTGTCCTTGTTGACATTTGAAGTGATTTTTAGAGTTGGGACTATATGCTAAGTGGGAAAAATAGTGATGAGTTAGTGAGGGTTTCGGATTTCATGTATCATGGACAACTGTATTCGGACAACTGTATCATGCTGCTATCTATCGGCCCCTTCTAAAAATACTGCATGACTTTCACACTACTTAGGATCTTTGGAGACTCACTCCCATACGACAAGCAACCTACCGGCGACTCACTGCAGCGCGCAAGCAACTTAATCATCCGCCTCTTCGTGACTTAGTGCGAAGGGGTCATGTGATGGTCTCGTGTACAAATAACAGATACAACTCCTAGACACTAACTCCTAGACACTAGACAACTCCTTGAGACTAGACACTAAACACTCTTTTATTTAGTTGTTAACTCGCCTGTCTACTGATCTATGAGTCCCGCGTTCGACTCCCCTTTAGTTCACATCGATACAAACTCATTTCGAGAAATAGCAAAGATCCTACCAATTTGTACCCAATTTATCTTACCCCGTCATATCCTAACCAACATATTCCTAAAAAGAAACAGACTTGCATACATTTTTTATGATCCAAAGATGTGAAAGTATTCGCCCAAATATTCTGACGGCTTGATTAATTATTTTAAGGATAAAGAAATTCCTACTGATTTAAAAAATCAAACGTTATTAGAACTTGAAGCCGTCTTTCTTTTTTTTTTCTGTCAGTCTACTTCCTCCCGCCCCCTAATACCGTTGTAAACAATTGCTCCCCTGCGATAATATTTTTTTTTTATCTGCGTGAATCGCAGACAGTTGTTTGTCAGTTGACGCTTCGTCCTGCTTCTGCTGAAATCTGTTTCGCAGGCAGATTGTATTGGGAGGTCTATATATATTGTCCAGCTGGCTCTCTGGTAATGTGATATTCCTACCGCAGATAATTTAATAAAAAAACAACTTGGGAAAGAGTCCCCTCAACAACAAGTTTTCAGAGGAAAACCTGGTTGTTCGCCACTACATTAATTTAATGAGTAGTTTTTATACAAAAGTTCTTCTCCGCCCGTCTGAGGTGGGGCACTCTAAGACAAAAAAGAAATTGCTACTGACAAGTGTGATATGTCAAATGAAAGATCTGGTTCCAATACATAAATTCAACCTGATATTACAAAATTTAGATCGGTTGTGTTTTGATGAAAATTTCATAGATTGACTGCAAATAGAGATATCGGATTAGAATTCGGATATTCGGTGAAAAGTTTTCTCTCCAAGTTTGTCACAAAACCGCCAATTTGGTGACATTTTTGTTTATAAAATACTCCACATTGGAAGTGTTTTTGTTGTTGTTGTTGTTTTTTTATCGTCGCCACATTTTCTCCAATTGGTATCTGGACTTGATGTACAACAGTAAAAACGACCCTAGAAGCGATTTTTAGTTTCACTATCGGAATCTAACTTGTTTTCAGGTGATCATAATGTCATTCTGCGTTGTAAATGGATCTTCTGACACAATCAGTAGGGTAACTGATCACAATGCGGGAGAAGGAGCCCGACAGTGTGATGAATGCAATTAAACTTCTATAAGAAAAATAATATAACCCACAAAAACAAACTTTTTGATATAAATCCTTTATAGCCATTGCCGATTTTTACATTCGTTAACACAGCGCCGATTCTGTAAACAGCGTGTGCTTGGGGTTTGCTTCTAATTTTAAAAATCAAAAACATTTCTATTTGCAAAATGTGTGGCAAACTACGTTTCAAAATTTGTCTATTAAAAATGAACGTCACTCTCGCATCCATATCCAGTTATATTTAATTTATTCTGATTTTAACAATTATATTATTTATTTATTAAAAAAATGTTGGCAACAAGAAAGAGTTTCAACAACCAGGGATCTCTAACTGTAAGTTTGATAGCTCATAATGCTGTTTCTGCTCTGCATACAGATTGAATTTCTCCCGTATTGTGTCCCATGAAAAATTTGTAATAGGTTGCCCTTGGCGGGTTATATAGATCAGTGATTCAGACTGCTTTAAGAAATCCCAGTTTAGTTATGGTTACTCAGTATTAATTGAAACCAATGTTATAAAATTGTATGTACTATAAAAACGAAATACTGCGGAATCAATTAAATTATTTCAGAAAAATTATTAATATAGAATGCATTTATAACATATCATGTCCGCAGATCGTTCTATAAAGCTGATTTGAGGTTATTTTTCAAAATAAGAATTTTTTTTATTTAAAATACAACATACTTTGTTAAACTGAGCGCTTAATTAATTCCGAAAGCTAAATTTCAATACTCATAAATTTATGTGAAATTCCATTTATGCCACTTCAAATCATGTTCATAGACAGATATTGTTAAAAGTTGCTTGTTGTTCAAACAACATGCGAGCAGATGTATATATACTATTGCATATGTAAGTTGAGCTGTAAGTAAGCAACTGTAAGTTGAAAATATATCAGTAGTTTTAGTTCAATGTATTGTTGTGTCATAGTGTGTTCTATTAGGAAGAAATAGAAAAAACAATCAAAAGGTCATTCCTTGTTCTGTAAAAAAGGTTTTGCAACTTGTTATAAATATTGTAAGGTAATAATTCGATATTAAGTATAATGAGAATCTATATGAGATATCTGAATTCTATACGAGATGTAATATAATACAAATGACAAATAATTATCATCTTCCTATGTTTAACTTTATTGTCGTCATGTCATTTTTCAAACGAACAACAAGTCCGTGGACATGTCCATAACGTTAAGATCACTTTCATAATGAAATTAAGATTCGTATGAATGTTTGGCATTAAATTTTGAAAAACTCTAGTAAATTTGAAAATATATTTATATTTAATCCTACGCTATATGTAATAGAAGAATTTCCTATATAATAAGAATTACAGGGGGAAAAAATCAGAAAGTTTTCAAATGGTTGATAAAAAAAGGATAGAATATAGGTAGATATGTTAGAAAGAATTTGTGGAAAAGTCGTGCAACTAGCGTACAAATAAACAATTTTACTTCGGTACGAGACAAGGTATTCCATAGCATTGAACTAGTGTAGAAAAGAAGGCACAACTTGCGTACATCACAAGATGCCATCAATATTGAACACATGCGAAAATCAGTGCGCAACATTTGCACATAATTTCCTCAGTTTTAACAATGAAGAATAGCCCTTTACAAGTATACCTATATTTTAATCAGGATTTAGAAAAATTTACCCAAACTTTACTGTTTTTCTATTTTGCAATTTGCACCGAATTCTGTATATAGTTTTTTAAAATTACATTTCCCACTTACTGAAAATTCGCATATACAAATTCAAAGCTTTCGTCATACTTATTTAGTTCAAGTAATCAAAACTATATTCAACCTTGTTTTTAGTATTGTGTATCTGCTATTAATGCATCGACCAAAATGCTTCAATTACTGATTTTGAATGGGGAGTGGAGGGGGGGGGGGGAGAGAGAGAGGCGATCATCTACATCGCTTTCTTCCATCTTCTAGTCTGATGTGGTTTCTGCACTGACAGCTGTTTATAACTTCTGGCTTCGTTATTGACTTGAAAGGAAGGCTTAATAACCATCACAGATATTTATATTAACAACTCCATCACACACAAAAAAAAAACTAGTTAAAATCTGTTTGTAACCATGGGCAAACTCTTATGTGTAGAATAGATGTGGAAAAGGAAATATTCATTTGGTTTTATCTGCTTGCAGAGCAGAAATGAACTATATCCAGAAGTTGTAAAGTTAAAGAACACTGGATTTCTGACATTCGGCTTTTTGCTGGTAACTTCAATAAATGTCGGCCTTTTGATCTTGTTTTTGGTAGGGGAAGAGGGGGGGGGGGGGTGCACGCGAGTTCTTTGCGCACGTGCGCAACATGTGATTCACCCGAGATACCATAAACACAGAGTGATGGCCGAGAGTGGGAGGTCCGACGGATCTATCAAAATAGCATGGAAGGTATTTTTGGTAACTTGGAGCAACACTTTTTGCGTGTTTGCGTGAAAAATGTTGGAGAAGGATTGAAAGGAAGTCAGTTATTATTTTGTTTTCCTTTTTTTTTAAAAAAAAGAGAGACCCGCGTTATTATTAAGATTATATTTATGTGGCTTGCACAAATACAAATTCGAAATTATACACTTGCCGATTCCATCGTATGTGGTCTCAAAAAAGAGTTATAGAAAAAAATGTCCGTATTTGTGTATCTGTGTCTGTTGTGAGCATAAGTACCGAACAAATAACCTACGACGTTCAAATTTGGTATGCGGTCGGTGATGGCACACGGACCTACCATTAAGGTTTCCGTCAAAATTACGCATGCGCAAAATGTCGAAAAAATCATGATTTTCAATGTTTGCTAAAAAACGGCTCTAACTATTTTGTTCAAAATCGCTATGGTAATGCCTCTTAAGAAGTTTTAAACATCCCCACCTCCGAAATGGGTTTTGGATTTTGCAGGAACGGTTTACCCATAGCATAAAATTATACCATGGCAACCATGACCGGCCAGTACGGATACAGGTGTGCTATATTGGCTATATTATCGCATTGTTTTCTACAAACTGGCGACAATCGTAAGTAAACAAAGGCTTGGCAGCAAAAATTATGCCAATTTCTCGCCTTCTGGCGGGAAATCTTTCTTTTCATTGTCTTGCTTTATCGAGAATGCACGTGAGTTATTTTTTTTAATTTCTTTGAATTGAAATTATTTAAAAATGAGATTACTTGTGATTGGGGATTCGATGATCAAAGGTTTGAAAGAATATTTGTTCAAAGAATTACCAATTTATGATATAGATCTTGTGTGTTTGCGTGGTGAACGAATTGAAGGATTGACACGTAAAATTTCCTCTCTGGACAATATATACGATTGGGTTTTGGTGCATGTTGGCACAAATAACACCAGTCAAGATGTTGAATTGATTATTCAAAAGTATAATTGTCTCTTTGAGGAAATAGTGCGTTTAAATCCAAAATTCAAGGTTGTTGTTTCTGCGATTTTGCCTCGTAATTATGGGAAGTACTTTAAAGGTACACCTGAACTAAATCCTAAGATTAGAGATATTAATGCTCGAGTAGAAAGGCTTTGCCTTGTCCGAGAAACGTTTTTCTTTTGTAGATCGGATAACTTGTCTTGGAATCGTTATCTACATGCTGATGGACTTCATCTGAACTTCCAGGGAAATCGTCGTTACGCTCAAGTTTTCGGGTATGCTTTGAGTTCCCTTGTTGAATCGAATTGTAAAAAAGGTTAGTGATTTCTCTTTTAAGTCTGCTACTTCTCTGTCTCAATTGCCAGCTACTGAAGCTGTTCCTTCTTTTCTGCCACCCAATTCACTAATTTTATCTATTGTTCCACCTCCACTGCTACCTACTCTAACTTCTGTTTTGACTTCATTACCATCTACTAAAACAGTAACAACTTCTCTTTTGTATCTGCACAGCCATCAACTACCTATACTACCTGTTGTTTTGCCCTCACAACCACCTACTCTACCTATTATTTTGCCTCCACTGTCACCTACACTTCCTCCTTGTGTGCCTGTGCAGTCAACAACAGTAGTTTTTACTGCTGTTTTGCCTCATCCACCTACTGTTCTGCCTCTTACCTTGCCTGCTCTTCCAACATCTGTTTTCTCTCCCCAACCTTCTGCTGTAACATTTCTAGATCTATTGCCACCTACTTTTGCGCCTATTCGGATAACTACAGCAGTTTTACCTTCTCTTGTGTTTGCCCAGTTACCTGCTGTGCCTACTAACCTGCCACTTGCCTTACCTGCTCTTCCAACTTCTATTTTATCTAGACAGCCAGCTTCTGAAGCTGTACCTGCTGTTTTGTCTCCACTAACTTCTGCTATAACTATTCTACCACCTACTTCTTTTGTACCTGTGCGGTTAACTACAGTAGCTTTGCCTACTCTTTTGTCTCCACAGCCAACTTCTGTTCCTACTTTTTCCACTTCAGGATCAAACTCTGAATCTCCTTCAAGGCCCATAAAGCCAACTACAGTATCTTTACCTTTTTTTCCTACTGTCTTGCCTCCACGACCATCTGCTCTACCTTCAGGATCGGCTACTAAAGCTGTATCTGCTACTCTACCTGTAGTGCCATCTACCTCCTCCTTTTGGGAAGTTCCTTTTTTACCTTTGCCTAAAGCTACTTTTTCCCTGGTCAGAAGTTTCCTTTTGTACTTGATGTGCCTATGCTTGCAGCTTCTAGTCCTGCAAGATCTTTATCTGCATGGACGACTCCTGCTTTCACTGTTTGAAAAGTTTCTGTTTTGCCTGTTCAAACAGCTCTCTTTCTCCAGGTTTGGAAGGTTCTGGTTGTCATTCTTTGGAAGAACTGGCCTACGTGTTTTCCACTTTTGGAAAGTTTCCTTTAATGTTGAAAATTTCTAAACAAATTCAGTCAGCTTCTGTATCAGATGCTTATAGTTCTTTGGAACTACCTACCAATGTTTCTTAACTGTTTTCTAGTTGCCAGTACAGTTTTGAATGATGCTTGCTCTTCTTTGGCAGTAGTTTCACATATAACAGGAGGTGGGCCTGGGAAAATTATTTATCCTAGGCAGTGTGATATTTGTCATAGAACTTATTCCAAACAGTCTTCATTTAGCTGTCATCTTAAAGATTGTAAACGTGTTCTTGCATATCCAAGTCAGTGTGATCTGTGTTCAAATTCTTATTTAACAGAAGATGAATTCTTAAGCCATGATCAGCTATGTAGAATTGCAAAAGATTTAAATGTACAAAATGTAGTTAAATTGAAAGCTATAGGTTTCAAAACAAAACCTAGCAAATATCCAAAGCAATGCAAATTTTG
The DNA here is from genome assembly GCA_963978545.1 of Linyphia triangularis. Taxonomy (NCBI): domain Eukaryota; kingdom Metazoa; phylum Arthropoda; class Arachnida; order Araneae; family Linyphiidae; genus Linyphia; species Linyphia triangularis. The sequence goes on from OZ021729.1 coordinate 77,518,000, forward strand.
CCAAAAAGAATACAAAACTCAACCATCTTATAGTCGTCATGTCAAAAGTTGTACTAATGCTATTAAAACTATTTCATGTCCTGTACCACAAAGTGACTTAAAAATTAGTCACCGAAAAAAGTAAGTTGCGGGGAAGCTTTTCATTGTATTGGCAATTTAAAGAAACATATGCTAAACAATCATAACCTAACTAATTTAAGGATGCTTTCATTTGATTCAATGAAGAGTGTACAAGATTGGCTTGAATTGGAAGGCACAACAACATTTTGTTCCTTTAAAAAGTTAACAGGGAGTAAGGTTAAAGGCTCAAAGGTATATCATTATTATTGCTGCCAATTTAATGTATCTAATCGAAGTGTAAATTCTCAGAAATGTGTTTCCCGCAAAAATAGTAAAGGCACTATACCTACTCACTTCAAATGTCCTGTTAAGATTTCTGCTTGTGAAGAAGATGGCTTAGTAAATGTTACTTACTATCCTAATCATAACCACTATGTTGGAATGGCAAACATTCGATTTCATCCTTTAAAGCTCAGTGTGCGTGATTATATAAAAGCTCGGCTGGCTTTATCAGTGCCGATATCAAAGATTCAGGAAAATTTAAGGGATGGCTTGGGTGACAGAGACAGTAGAGTTATGATTCCTGTCCGAAAAGAATATTTTGTAAACCAAAGTTTGCTTCAGGCCTATAAAAACAGATCCAAAAATGCTCTTCGTCCTAATGTTGATATTACTTCTGTTTCTGCTATGGTAGATAAACTAACCAGTGAGAAATATAATCCTGTTTTGATTTTTAAGAAGCAAAATTCTGGAACTGAAATTGGCCCTACAGATTTGGATAATTTGCCTTATTGTGATTCGTTATTTGCCTTGGGAATTCAAACTAAAGAGCAACAGGAAATGATGTTAAATTCAAACCACAGGGTTCTTTTCATTGATGCTACCCATCATACTAATCAATATGATTTCTACTTAATTAATGTCATTATTTCTGATGAACTAAAAGAAGGGTATGCTGTTGATCATTTTATAACAAACTTGCACAATTTAGAAGTAGTTACATGTTTATTTAAAAGCTTAAAAGCCAGGTGTCTTAATTTAAACATACATTGTATCATGACTGATGATGATGCTGTAACTTGGCGAGCTTTTGTGGCTGTATTTGGCTCGACAGTAAAGCATTTACTATGCAAGTGGCATCTCTCCAAAACATGGGGAAAGTAGTTAAGCACGAGGGTATCCTGCCCCGAACTTAGAAGTAAAATCGAAGAACTCTTAACGAAGTGTCTAAATGAAAAGTCATACCCTGTATTCTATAAACTTCTTGGAGAACTTCTGGAATATTATTCCCCCCAAACCCAAAGCTTTATACTTTATTTCATTAAAAATTATTTTGAAAGGGTTACAAAATGAGCAGGATGTTACCGAACGTTTCCACATGCATCCGCTGATACAAACAATTACTGTGAATCGTTCCATAATCAGCTAAAGACTGTTTACTTTGAAAGGCGGTTTAACCGCCGCATCGACAGTCTTCTCGAAGTATTATTTAAAATGGAAAAAGATCGTTTTCTACAGCATACATATAAGGTACGTATTGCTGGTGTTCCTTTGAAAGCAGATTCAAAAAACAAAAACAAACATGACAAAGGAAGGCGAATTTCAGATGAAGATGTAACTAGTTGTGATCACAATTCGTGGAGTGTTCTTTCACAGACAACAAAACATAAGAATTACATTGTTACAAGGATGAATGAAACATGTACTTCAACAGATTTCTGTTTTTTTAAATGTGTTCAGGTTTGTTGTGCGTCTTTATGCAGTCATTTGTATCACTGTACCTGCCCTGATATTGACAGCAACAACTTGTGTAAACATATTCACAAAGTTCACTCTTTTCTTAACTGTCAGAGTAACGTTACATATCACACTGACGATTTTGAACCAGAATTAACTGAAGATATTAAATCTAATTCACCTCTGCTGTGTAAAGATGCAAATCCCACTTTTAGTGTTAACACTCCTCATTCAAATGAGCAACGACAACAGAGAATTCAAACAGCTTGCAAAAAATTAACTTTCAAGTTGTTAGACTTGATTGAGCATCCAAATTTAGAGGAGTCTATGTTAAAAAATGTCATGTCATCCTTAAATACTTTAGTTTCAGGCTGTCGTGGTGTAATCAATTCCAATATTAGCAATGAACTTAATCTTGTTGACTCTTTTTCTAAAGTACCTCCTAATCAGAAGCTTCAATGTCAGAAAAATTTGTTTAAAACAAGCAATAGATGCAAAAAAGGACAATCCTTAAAAAGGAAATTTAATAATGGTAAGAATTCATTTAAAAATGATTCTAGCATTTTAAATATTCCTCCACAAAAGCGCATAAAGGTTGGCTACAATTATTCGTTTTCACAAGACTTGCAAGGCAGTTCTTTAAAAAGTAAGTCTGTTTGTTATATTGGTTTGAAATCCTTAGATCCATGCATTGATGAAAATGAAGAAAGGGAATTAAAATCTATGAACCCTGATTTTATAAAAAGATGGTTGTACGATGATGTCATCAATTTTTATTTTCAAAATTTATGTTTAAACAGTACAGAGTTTTGTTTTGAAAAAGCTTGTGTTACGCAGTTACTAATATCCAATGGAGCTTACTCAATTGATATATTTGCAACTAATAAGGTGTTGCTTCCTGTTCTTGTTGAGAACCACTGGGTTTTAATTGTCATAAATAAAGAAGAGGAAGTACTTTACTTTTTGGATCCAAATAGTAGTGTGTGTAAAAATACATATCAACCTTTATTAACAAATTTAGCAAATAACCTGAACCTTAGCTTGCACGTTTGCAGCCCTATTCATTGTTTGCAACAGGATACAATTAGTTGTGGTGTATTCATTTGCTATTATGCTCATCAACTACTTTATAACCTGAGTTTAAAAACATTTGATAAATTTGAATTTCGAAAATACATCTATGATACTTTAACAAGCTCAATGTTTGTGGAGGAAATATCTCCAAGTATGGCCCAAAATAAAAGTAAGTATTACCAATTAGTGATAGTAAAGATATTTCAGTGGGTTTGTTGAAGGTCAATAACGTTTCAATAACTTCTTACATGTTGAAATCCTTAGACACTTCAATCACACAAAAACAAGAATTAACTCATCAGTCAGTTTCAAACCAATTTAAAAAAGGATTCCTCTATGATACTATTATTGATGCTTTTATTTTCAAAATATCTGAAAATTTTAATGACTCAATCATTTACATGTGTAGATTCAATGCGTCTTTTACGAAGTAAAAATTGTTTTACTTATTCTCAGCTGGAAGAGTTCAAGAGTGCACGACTGATATTTATTCCTTTCAATGTAAATTGTCATTGGATGCTAATTATAGCTGATGTGCAAAATGCAGTGTTGGAATTTTTAGACCCATTACATCAGGCCCCATGTAAACTAACTTCCAAACTATTGAGTAATTGGTGCCTAGTGCTAAATGAAATAAATCCTTCTAATGGTTTTCACCCTTTAATTCCACCCCATGTTATCCAAACTGATGATTTTAATTGTGGTGTTTTTACATGTTTTTATGTGTTTCAGAAACTAAAGAATGGTCCTTTAACTAGTGATTTCAACACGCAGAATTTTAGGGCATTTATATTTGACTGCATTACTAAAGGCGAATGTAATTTTGACTTGTATTAATTTACATGCAATCATGCTGTTCATCTGATATGATATATGTATTTACTCCAATATATATTTTAATTCATGTTTTGCTGTTATTTAACTAAATTTATAAGTGGTGTGTCAAAAGTAATTTTGTCTTATCCTATGCCAATAAGTGGATAATAAAGTTGGCAAGTTATCCTGTAGAGTTTCAGATTAAAAACTTATATTTAACTGAATGAAAAAATATTAATAACTACAAAATAATAGTACTAATAATTAATAAAATACTAAAGATAATGTTATTTAACTGAATTGTTCTAATTTATAAGTTGTTTGTTAAAAGTCACTTTATCTTTTATAATATGCATTGTCCTGTGCCAAGAAAGGGGCATTAAGCTGGTAGTTAACAAATCTTTTTCTGAAGTTTCAGACTGACTAAGAAAGAATATTATTTAACTGAATGAAAATTTATAACTAATACTAAAATAATACGACTAATACTAAATAATAGTACTAATAGATAATACTAAATTAATAATACTAATATCTAAAACTAAAATAATTATACTAAGAAGAATATTATTTAACTAATTATATTAACTGAAAAATTATTAATAACTAATACTAAAGTAATAGTACTAATATCTAATACTAAAATAATATAATATTAAAAAGAATGTTATTTAACTAATTATATTAACTGGAAGATTATTAATAACTAAAACTAAAATAATAGTGCTAATACTAAAAAGAATATTATTTAACTAATTATATTAACAGAAAGATTTTTAATAACTAATATTAAAGTAGTAGTACTAATAGCTAATACTAAAATAATATTATTTAACTAATTATATTAACTGAAATATTATTACTAACTAATTTTAAATTAATAGTACTAATAGCTAATATTAAAAATAATATTATTTAACTAATTATATTAACTAAAAGATTATATTAATAACTAATACTAAAATAATAGAATATTAAAATGAATATTATTTAACTAATTATATTAACTGAAAGATTATTAATAACTAATACTAAAATAATTAATAAACTATTAAAAAGAATATAATTTAACATTAAAATAACGTTATTTTACTGAATTATTCTAATGCATAAGTTGTATGTTAAAAATATTTTTATCTTGTATAATATGGGTTGTCCTATTTTAAGAAGAGGGCATTAACGGGGAAGAGGGTTGGCAAGTAATCCTGTGAATTTTTACTGAAAAGGGCTTGTGTTTGTATGTTCATTTTAAAAATGACATCAATCACAAATATTTTTCAGTTGACTCACGGCAAGACATACAAGAGCCAAAGAAAGCAACATTATCAACTAATATTCACATTTTAAGGCATTTATGTTTATTTAACTCTGTTACCTTACATGTAAGTATGCTGTTAATTTGGTATGATATACATATTTAGTCCAATATGTATATTTTTTAATTCATGTTTTGCTGTTATTTAGCAGAATTATTCTGATTTATAGGTGGTGTGTTAAAAGTAATTTTGTCTTGTAATAATGTATGTTATCCTATTCCAAAAAGAGGATACTAAGCTGGCTGTTGGCAAATCATCCTGTGAAATTTCAAGACTGACTAAAAAAAGGTTTGTGTTTGTATGTTCATTTTAAATATGACATCAATCACAAATATTTTTTGGTTGACTCGCAACAAGACATTCAAGAGCCAAAGAAAGCAACAAAATCAGCCAATATTCATTGTCAATTATAAATATTTAAGAAACTCCTAGTAAAATAAAAGTGTAATTTGATTTATATTAAATCCATTTTGTTACTTATATAAAGCCTTTGAATAATAAATTTATATTAATTATTGATCCTCAAGTTTATTTTTGCTTTCCCCCCCCCCCCCAAAAATATATATATATATGCTGTTGATTTGTTTAAATCAACTATGTACTTGAATGATCTGTGCAGAAGATTATTAGAAGTCATTACACAGGGTTCCCACTGTCATTAAAAGTGCTTAATATTTTTGAACTGGTTTTCAAGACCTTGAAAATACTTAGAGGTACTTAAAAGTCATTGAAAATGCTTAGAGGTCCTTAATTTTTGTGGATGTTGTGTGCCCAACTGCAAAATTTATAAAAATACAACTCAGACTTGCTATCCCCGCGTGAGCGCCACTTATCCGCATCGTATCAGAATTCTGACATATTTGTATTACTCATGCACCAACTTGTACCTTTTTTGGTGGAATATACTTAATTAAAAATTTATATCTAGACATGATGCCTGAAAACAAATTTTCAAAGGTCCTTAAAAGTCATTGATTTTCTTTCTGTGATTTAAGTGGGAACCCTGTTTGATGAAATTCACTCAAAAGAAAGGCATTTAAAATCTTATAATATAATTGAATAAACTCAACAAAATATTTTACTTTAAATACTACTTCAATAGGGTGAAAAATTATTGTTGTGGTTAAAAAAAATTATTGTAGGACTATTATTGAAAATTTATCAATGAAAGAAACTCCGCTTCTATACCAATTGAATTAGGCTCTTGTTGATTGAGGTAATTTAAAAATGCTGTTATCTGTAACATTAGTAATTTAAACTGAGGTTTTTGCTGATACTGGGCCTTAAGCGTGGAAACTTATTTCATTAATTTTTTTTTTCTCTTCACTTATGCATATCCAATTTAATAATATTTGAATGATGTTGGGTTGTATGTCGCTAAATTCCTGCTTCTGTGCACATTGGGATATGCTTTCACCTAAGAATAAGTGCTTCATTGGGAAGAATTTAATTGCCTTAGATACATTGAAATGAGAAATTATTACAAACGGATATACCAATCATATACAGTTTAATGTCAGAAATCAACACTTGTTATCTTATAAGGTTGATGACCTCTGGTTACAAAAACCTTCCTAATTTAAGAGATGTTAGTTATAAAATACGGTATACGTTTGACTTCACAATTCTTCACCAAGGAGATATAATTTGGACTTTGTTAAAGAAATATAAAATCATTTTTGGTTCAAGTTTAAGCAATCTAATTTTTGCCTTTAAACAAACATGGAACAGGTGCAGTAATTTTGGTTGAAAACATCAAATTGCAACAAAAGCCTTGTAACAGTGTTGTGAGATTGGCAGAACCGAGGTATAACAATAGTCAAGAAAAATCTAAGTGTGTGGAAGCCATTTTAACCACAAAAATGAGAGGGTTAGACAGGAGTTGTAAATACTTGGTTTAATATATATATTTTTTATTATAACATACAATGTTATTACTATCATCACCCTGCTACATAACATTTGAAACGACTTAATGAAAAAAAAAAAATTCTCTCTCAAGCACTAACTACTGTCTGAACTAAGAGAAGATCTTCACGTTTATGAAACGTCTAGAATACAGAGAAATCGAATCTGTTAGTACATTTACGAGATCACTGGAAAAAGCTGCCAAATACTTATTACTACGACGCATAGCAAATTAATCTTTTTGAACATGCTTATATGACTGAGTGGATTCCTAAATGTTATGCATATGTTTGCTAGTGTAAATGCCAATACGTTCTGCTCGGAGATAGTTCTTTAAATGTCAACTATGTCATGAGTCAATTTATATCATTTATAGACAATACTCATTATCCATTTTTTCTCCAGATAATACTTTCTCATCCACAATTTTTTTTATCTATCAGCAAGATCTTCAATCTCATATCTGACAAATTTTGTTTGATCTGGATTGTGCCAACTTACACACAATCTTTTCGACCCGACTTTTGCTTGATTAAAATTTATTTAACATCTGAAAAGTAGTTTATAATGTTGACATACCAAAAGAAATATACAGTCCAACACCGTTAACTCGAAGTCGATGGGGCCGCTGAAATTGTTCGCGTTAACCGAATTTCGAGTTAAACGCATAAATTAACGTTAAGTTTTAAGTACGGAGAATTGCTTTTTATTCACGTTAAACGGAATTTCATGCTAAGCGATTTCGCGTTAACGGGGTTTGGCTACTTTAAGTTTAATTTTTCCCATTTTCTTGAAATCTTCTAGGATATATCCCAATCATATATAGTCGACTAGCTGGGACAGTAAATAATGTATTCGAAAATCGTACAATCAACTGGGACTATATGTCCCAATTGTCTAGGATATGGATATAATAATGTATAAGTACTCTTTTGCACTAAGTATGTCATAAATATAGTTGTGTGTATATATATATATATATATATATATATATATATATATATATATATATATATATATATATATATATATATATATATATATATATATATATACTAACTGTAAAATTTAAATTAATATAAACCCATTAAAACATGAGTAATGTGCGTGCTCAAAAACAAGTCCGTCATTTACAATCTGAGAGTGTTTCCATGTTTTATAATATATATATTTATTTTCTAATTCCTTCAGAAAACATAAAAACCTATATACAAATAGTATTAATTACCCAATAGAGAAAAAAAATTAACCTCCGGTACTTATATACCCATTTAGGGCCGATTGGGTTATGCGTCCTCTTCTATCTCTTTGCATCCGAAACAATTGTAAAAGCCTTCCACCATAAGGTTGAACGAATGTAATGTTAGGTGTACATTCGTTTACTAACAAGATTTTTCAGGATATGAAGATTAAAATAGGTACATATGATATATTTGTCGAGATCTGACATTATAGGAAAGAATATAAGATAGACCATTAATCTGAATCCGAGTGATAATCATATACATAATCCGACCCTCCTGGTCTTGGGTGAGATGGAAATTTGAAATTTTTCGAAGTACATCAGTGAATAGTTTATTTATTTGCTCTTCTAAAGCTTCTTTTACTAAACCTAATAGTTGCGGAGTAAATGATGACTGGTTAGCAGATCATCAGGGACTGCAAGAACGAAAAATGTAAGGCTTCAAATTAAAAGAAAGTCTCTTGCACTATACATTCAACATCATTATTGTGCCTCTGAAAACTAGATACTTTATTTCTTGGAGAGTTATGGGTTTTTGAAAATTTCTTATTTTGACTTTCTTCATTCTAGTTCTAAGATCCAATAATACAGCTTCTGAGATTAAATCTTATAATTATCTTCCGTAAAATTATTTAAGATGAGTCATAACCAGTGGCGGCTGGTGCAGGGGGCCAGGGGGGGCCCGGGCCCCCTCACTTTTTTTGGTCGTTTCCCTCTCTATCTCTTCTCTTTTTTTTTTCTTTTTTTTTACAAATGTTTTTTTTTTTTTTAAATAAATTTTGTATTTATTAGTTAATATACTGATTTAACTGGTTTTTTAATCTTGAAACTGTCCACTTTCACTCAACTAATAAATGTCCTTATGGATGGATATTTAGGTCACCTGATCGAGCTTCTTTTTCTTTGCACGGTAGAAGAAACGGAATGGAAAAAAGACGGGGGGACTGATTTTCGCCACCTGCAATATCCTGCGAGTCTGTACCCCTTGTGTGGTTCTCAAATTACAAAATTCCCGAGTTTCGTGTTTTGACACGGTTTTCTGATCTATGAGTGGGAGGCAGGCTCGTAGCCGAGGGTTAGGATAAGGAGATCCCCAACCGAAATAAAAGTTAATCACATTAGATCAAAGACCCAATATTAATGTTACGCATCGATATTTTTTATTTTGTTACTAGGCTCATAAAGTAAATCATACTAGAATTTATTGCTGAAAGAATGGATTTGAAATCCCCGATATCTTTATGCACATCTGTGTTTGAAAAAATAAGTTGAATGAAAGTAAATAATTTATTTCACACAAAAAATAGGATGGTCTTGCCTTGATTATGGGTCTGTCTTGTGGAAAGAGAGAAGACCTCACTCTAAAGAAAAATCCTTTTGTTTCTGAAAACTGAAAGTGTTCCTTTGAAAGTAATTTCCAATGTAGCTGTAACTGACTATTCAAATTTTTTTTACCAATCTGGTCCCTCTTGATGAGATGCCTTGATGAGGTCCCTCTTGATGAGATGCCTTGATGAGGTCCCTCTTGATGAGAATCCTCTTGATGAGATGCCAATTTGTTTTACTGTAATAGCGTTAGGATACCCCTTAAAATTTATTTGATATAAAAAATAACGCACGTAAATAAATTACAAAAATAAAAGCCTAAATCATAATTAAAAAAAAAAAAAAAACTTGAATAATCGTACTGTAGTATTATTGCAATTCCACAGAATATTGTAAGAACCCACAATTCCGATTAAAACTCTAACTTGCCATCTTCAAAGGATGTTAGTTTCCCCAGACTGTGCTTGGGGGAACAAAATGTCCCCTTACTTTGGACGACCTTGAATTTGAAACCTAAAGAGATAAGACAGAAAATTCTATAATGTGAAGAGGGCCATTCCTTCCCTTTCACGTGACATCCTGTTTTTTGTCATAACATGAGTTTCAAATTACCAAGACACCTCCTGGTCCTGGGATTTGCAAGGAAATGGTCAATTCTTACTTTGAAGTCAGGGATCGGACGTTTATCTTTAGTGTCTTCAACTTGTACGACTGCGAAAGAATTTACAATAATAAATAACATCGGTAAGTTTTTTGTTTTAAATTTTACTCTTTATTTAGTAAAATGTATGAGTCAACAATAGGTTTTTGTTTTGATATCTACTCTTTGCCTCGAAAAATAACTGAGTATTTAAATTTCGCCCAAATAATCAGAAGTGTTGATTTGTCCTACCTCTCTCACTGATATATGATATCGTATGCAATCATTAACGTAACTCTCCAATACGATTAATAGAAGAGTTTCTATAAAGACAAAAGCATTCCTTATAAAAAATAAATGGTTTTACTAGAATTGGGCTAAAACGACATTTATCCTTTTATTGGGTAGTATAAATAAAAGAGAGAGGATATAATTTTAGAAAAAATTCTGTAATAAATAAGTAAATGTATAGTACTGAAAATTTTTTTGATTGAAGAATATTCCGTTGCAGTATAACTCTCCCTTAGCTCTTGTGCCAAAAAAATATACAACGAGATATATTTTACTATTCAAAAAATATCAAGTAATTCAATTTAAAACCGTTGAACTGGTCAATATAACAATACCTTCAATTTTGTTTGCAAAATTGTAAATATTGTACTTTCAAAGGTTTTGTCACATTTTATTAACTGTTATATAAACCAAATTTATTTTGCATGAATTAATAATTAAAATATCGGTGGACTGAAATATTAGTAGCATTACTGATGACTTTAAAATATATATATACTAGCTGAATACCCGTGCTGCGCTACGAAATTTTACCATTAGCATTTTAGCGATCAAAAGACATTCATCTATTCTACACTTCAGACACGTTTGCTCCCATTTCGATCCCGACAAATTGATTTATCAAAATAGGAACTTTCTTTTGTTGACATTTTAAACGAAATTTATAATTATGAATAGTAAATTGGAATAGTTTATTGTGTTAATGTCTGCTCTTAGTTCTAAATTTCAAAGTAGTAGCTGCATTGGAATTGAGACATTAAGTTAATCCTCGTATAGTTTCAATATTGAGTCGACTTTTCATCCCTTAAAAATTCGTTAATCGATATTCGAATGACTTATTTTTTTAACATTTACCCTTTTAACATTTGCACCAAATATCATAAATATGACTACATTGGAAGAGGAACATTCGGATATCCCTCGTTTGAAACCTTTAAATCTTTTTCAACCCCTTAAAAATGGTTAATCGAGAATGGAATAGCTTACTTTTTCTGTTTAATCTTTTTTGATATTTGTACCAATTTTCCGAATTGTGACCAAATGGGAAGTGGGACACTCGAATATCCCTAATTTGGAACGTTTAACGCCTTTTGCAAACCTTAAGTGGGTTAATCGAGATCGGAATAGCTTAACTTTTCTGTGTTTGTCTTTGTTGATATTTTTACCAATTTTTAGAGTTGTGACCATATGGGAAGTGGTACATTCGAATATTCCTCGTTTGGAACGTTTAAGCCCTTTTCCACTCCTTGATCCACCCGAGATCGGAATAGCTCACTTTTTTGGGTTTGTCTTTATTGATATTCACACCAGTTTTCAGAGTTGTGAAAATATGAGAAGTAGGACATTCGAATATATCGCTCGTTTGGAACGTTTAACCCCTTTTTGACCACTTAAAGTGGGTTAATCGAGATCGGAATAGCTTACTTTTTCTATGTTTACCATTGTTGATATTTGTGCCGAATTTCAGAGTTGTGACTATGTGGGAAGTGGGAGAATTAGTGATGAGTGAGTCAGTGAGTGAGGGCTTTGCCTTATATATATATAGATATATTTTTTTCAATTACTTTTAAAACTTATTTGCTGTTGTAAGCAAGCATTTTTTTAATAGTTTTTTGTCTTTCATGTATATGTGATTTGTATTTTAATTCTTAAATTCATGTAATATTTAACGAAATTTTTTTTCTGTGCATATGCTGCAGAATTTTTAATCGCGTTATTAGATTTGTATAGTTTGTAACTCGTAAATCTTTATTTTCTTTTTCTTTTGTACAGAATAGTGATTGAGCAATATCGGTTTTTATAGTTTCACATATTTTATGTAATTGGTATTTTGGTTAGTTGGTTTGTACGCTCAACGACCTATTTTTATATCCAATGACAGCTAATCAGGCCGGGACCTACAGCTTAACGAAATTTTGTATTTTAATTTACTATTATAATGTCAAACAGAATTTTAAAGCATTGCTTAAGTCATTAAGGACCTTATAATTAGGTAGTTTCAAGTTCCTACAGTGCTAGCTAAAAGTACTAAAAAAATCTGGCCCTATCAGCTTTACTGTGCATAAAATGATGTGGGATGTTGAAAATTTGATGATAGTATTATGCTTGTTTCTAAAACTTACAATATGGATTTTAATAAGTTATAGTACGAGTTAAATATGTTTAATAGAATGATAAAGAATTCTGAATCAAATAGTTTGAATTTTTCTGATCGCTTAAGTTTTTTATGTTTAAGAGACTTAGTTCCAGCTTTTCCTTTAATATCAGAACTTTATAAAATTATGTTGTTTATTCCAATGTCTTCTTCAACAAGTGAAAGAGCCTTTTCTTCTTCAAAATTCTTAAAATGTTATTTAAGAAACACTATTGGCCAAAACCTTTTAAATTTTTTGGCAGTTCTATACATCGAAAAAACTGAATTGGACATAAACAAAATTGTTGATGACTTTGCGCTAAGCAAAGATCGACGCCTTTTGATGAATTGAAATTTTATTGTATAACCTACTTAGAAAACTTTTTAATAATGTTGGTAACTTTTGCTTAACAGTCTTAAACAATTTTAAATTAGTCGATATAGATATTTTCCTTATTTAACAATGAGGTTCAAAATAAAATGTTCTCTCACTCATACTTCATTTTTATTTTTCTAAGGTTTTTTAATTAAAGCAAATTTAATTCACATGCAACCAATTTTTAAACTGGCCTTTTAGTTTAATGTACTATATATAGAATTGTAAACTGTTTAACTTTTGGAAGAGATCAAATTATACGTACTATGGTTCAATATATATATATATATATATATATATATATTACTTCGCAAACTCCAAGTTTTTTTTTTTTCATCGGGCCCCCCCCACTTTTCCTGCCCACGAGCCGCCACTGGTCATAACAGAGAACAAAAAACTGTAGTGAGAATATCATTGATATCAATTAGCTTCTCGCGTTACTTTCACTTAGCTTTTCTTATTTTATACAATGACTATATGTTCTATCGGGTTGACAGCGGACATTTTTGCAGTTGTGTACAAAACCTATCTCGATATATAAAAGCCAAAGCCTTTATATCTTGTTTCTCATGTAAATTTAGGTCACTTTTATCTGTTGTCATTGATATGATGGTTTTATTATCAAAAACACTTTTGCTGTGTTATTGTGGACGATAGACTGGGCATTAGCAATAACAAACTTCTCAGCACTCATTGCAGCCTGTTTTACTTACATTTCAAATATCATTTTGAAATTTAGTTTTATAAAGTTTTCAGGAACGTAATGATTGTCGGATGCGCCAGCGATCCCTGCTGGCCAGTCATTTATGGCGCCATTGATAGTTCTGAAGTAAGAAACTTTTAGACAAGTGCCAATTAATCTATTCCCAGTTGTACTTCGGGAAATTTTAACATTATATCACAACCAAGATCAGGATGGTCAGATTTTATGCATAATTTACAAAAGTCAAAGCATCAAATCCTCAATTGTGTATTCTTCCCTTTGAATGATATGTCACTAGAATGTTTTCTTACAATTAATACCAAACATTTAATGAAAACTCTTGAAAGCCCATTTTTAATACTATTACATAAAAGACTTTTCATGTGTTTTCATTGGCGAGTAGTAGGATCAGAGGCTGAATTTACACAGGGCTGATTGGGGCATGTGACCAGGACCCCGAACTTTGGGGGCCCTAAATTATTCACGTCTGCATACCGAAATTTTTGGAAATTCGAAAAGTTTATTTATAGCTTTTTTTGGAAAGGAGACTCTTTGAACTTATCGTCCGCAAGCACATTCAACTTTATGTTTTATTCGAATGCTTTTAACTATATTTTTTTAAAGAACTTAAGAATGTGTCTTAGAATGTAGAGAGAGATTTCTGTTTAATTCCATTATATAGAATAATTTTTATAATTTGGCAGCTTTTGAAATTCAGAGCGTGATATATATTTTTTTTTTTAGAGTATCCATTTTACTGCAAAAAACGTCATTTCTTATGGTGCAATTCATTTGATGCAATTTTTTGCTATTCTAAATTATTACTCAAACACTGTTATTTTATTACAGTTAGTATATAAGGCCTCTTTTATTGGTATGTTCTTTCGAAAATCGTTTATCACGAGAAGGGAACCCTCGGGTTTGTGCTCTGGGCCCCTGCATTTGTAAGTCGAGCCTTGATTAGGGTAAGATGAAATTGCCTTCTTGAATTATTGTATAGCTACTACGTTCAAAGCAGCCCAACATGTTTTAACAGTGGCGGAGTTCTAGAACTCCGCCACTGTGAAAACATGTTGGGCATTAACGGCGATATCAACATTTTGCAACATGAACCTTTCTCCCATAATTATTGCTATTTTAATAACGTCATGGAGACAGGTTCCTGCAAAAAACAGATAAGGCAAATGATACTGGTTTCTAATTGATTTTTTTAAGATTATATCGTCCCATTGAAACCATAATGGTCACTTGCGCATTTGATTCCAATTTAGTGCTTGTGCGAGTAGAAATGGAGATGTCAGTGTAACCCAACTAAGCAAATCGTCGAAATAAGTATCTCTATAAGTTTTTCATGTCTTACACATGAGAATATTAACCTGACTTCTTGTGCAAAATCTATATCATAAGTATGCCAGCACAAATTTTCAATATGATCATTAATCAAATTTTAATAATTATCATTAATAAAATAAGCCGAACAATTATAATAATTAATGTATTTCATTATTTAAATATTTATATTTAATAATAACTTCAATAATTATCATTAATAAAATAAGCCAAACAATTAATTATAATAATTAATGTATTTCATTATTTATATTTAATAATAACTTCAATAATTTTCATTAATAAAATAAGCTGAACAATTAATTATAATAATTAATGTATTTCATTATTTATATTTAATAATAATTTCAATAATTAAAAAGTTTTATTTACTAATTTTAATAATTGAATAGTTTTAATATTAGTTTAATTAAATCAAATTTTCTGTCTCTACCATTTATACCTCCAATGGATAAATTTAGTTTTCATAAACCATAGATAGTTTGTTGCAAAAACTAAAATAAAGAAATCTGAATTGCAAAATAACGAATGTCCAGGTATATAACTAGTATGTTAATTCGAAAATGACATCCAAAATGATTATTTAAAAGTTATAGAATAAGTCAAAATTCATCAATGCTATTTTCTATATACAACACAATGTATAAAAATATGAAATGTTATACAATTTTTGAATATGTATACAAACTATCTCTATCAAACTAATGTAATAGTCTAAATTTTGTATTATTATCGCTACCTGTTGAAACAAAACATTTATTTAAGTCTATAACTTATAATATTGTATTTTGAAGAATACAAATGCATAAGAAATTTCAACAAAACTAATCAGTCCAATTTACTGTCACCATAGCGCTTGTAATATTTCCTCATTCTGATAATCATTATCATTGCATATTCACATATTATTCTCATTCTAGTGGGAGTGATTAGGATTTGAACACATAGGGCTTTAAAAAAAAAAGCGTTAAGAAAAGCAGCTACTTAAATTGAAAAAATATTTCTATACTGGACTGTCCCATTTTTTGGAAACACTGACCGGCCAAGTGATTGCACTGGACAATCCTATGGCCAGCATGTCCCTGGAAACAGTACTGCATTTACCTATAAGCTGGCATGACCATCACTTTGAATCTCGCCCAGAAGGGAGTTAAGCATTATAACTTTGAGTAAAGTTATTAAAAAATTTATTCCATTTCAATACATGATTTTTACAATTCGTCGTCGTTTCATCAGAGAAAGGCACAGGGGTATTGCACTGGTACTTATCTGGCTTTTGAAATTAAAAGTGTAGAAAAGCTTTGAATTTCATAGAAGAAAAAAAAAATCTTATTTACTTTTATTATTTTTCTGTAAGAATTTATATATTACACACTTTTAGGAGGAGTTAATTATTTGTGTTACCAGAAAATAACTAACGACTTGATATATGTACAGTAAATGATGTATTTTAAAACTCTTAACCTTTAAAAGTAACATATTCTTCATGTCAAACATGTAGTTGAAGATCAAGAATTGTCTAAACATTCCCCATTATAGAAAACACAACCATTTAATTTAGCAGTATTAAAATTAAGTTAACATTTCCTTAAGTAAAGGAATAAAAAATTACCAAATGCAATTTGCCTCATAGTTTATTTATATTTGGCCGAATAAGGAAATAATTCCAAAATAAGACTTTTTACTTATTTAATCTAACACATTACAAAAGATTATTGCATAAATATTCACTCATTTTATATAATTTTATAAATTATATATTTTATTATAGAAAATACTCAACAATAAACTATACAGATTTATAAGTAATTCCAGCTTATTCTCTCTATCAGTGACTTATTGTCTTCTCAGCTAAGACACTGATGTAGTTCCATTTGAGAAATTCATTTCATATAGTTGTGGGACGAATTTTAATGGTTACTTGTCTAATAAAGAAATATCTACATTAAAATGTACATCCACACAATTATTACCTGAGAATAATAATTAAAGATTCAACTTCAACCTGTTGGGATTAAAACATAAATATATATAGAATAAATGAACGGACAGTTACTCTCTTACTACATTCTTTATTTCAAACTAATTATATATTTTTCCATTTGAATTTTCATTAACTTGGTTTACTTTTTCATAGAGTTAAAAAAATCAAAAGACATTAAGGTGAAAATAAATGGCATAGTTTTTAAGTTTTTGCTTGCCAAACAATTTAAAACAATTGGTTAAAATTTTTTAAGTGGCAATGTTATTTTATAGAAACTCATGGTTTGAGAGATTGGCTGGATGAAACATATAATGGTATTTGTATGTAATTAAAAACCTAAGACTGATAGAAGATAGAGTTGACAATCAAACTATATAATAATAATAAACATGACAATCATTTGCCACTAAAATAGAACTAACACTAAAATAGAAAAACTGAAAATGTCTCAAATACTTAGAAAACTGCAAGAAAAAATCAGTTAATTTTAAGAAAATATAACATGCATATTGAAAAATATATTTCTCACAAAAACAAACTATTAGGGGCAAATATCATATTACAATACTAATTCAGAAGTTTTTAAAAAATAATAAATAATTCAATATTTTGTAACTCCTTGATTCTCCTCTTCATAGGGTATTGCAACAATACTTAGCTCTATTATTCTATCTTCAGTCATCAACTTTTAAAAAGGTATCTAAATTATGTCAATTTGGAAATATAATGCAACAAAACACACAAGTATTGCATTCCACAAAATTAGGCATTTGAGGTGTTAATTCAATTAAAAAGTTCAAGAAATTAAGTACTTGATAAAAATACTAAATGTTATTGAGTGCAGTAATTTTTACAATTAAAGTTACTTTAATATTTTTTGTCACATCTCTGGGTGGATCAACATTAGTTACTTTTGTGTAAGACATCTAGTCTAAAACAAAATATTCAATATTTTATCACCCCAAATTATAGAAAGTTACAATAGTTCTTTTGTAATGTGCTACCTATGTAGGATTTTAATAATTTTTTGATTTTATTCAATCCCACTAATTTCTTTATTTTTTAACAAAAGACAAGTTAACATTTAAATGTGATAAAAAGTGCAGAGCATTTATCTTGCCTTTTTGCAAAGTAGAATTCTTGCATATCAAATCTGTTAAGACTATAAAGTTTTCCTAAAGGTTGTTGAAATTTTTTTAGGTATAGACACGTTTCCGAGGTTGAGTGAAAATGTTTATTACAGAAACTATTTTTATATTTTAAAATCTAAAATAGAAAAACACATAAATAATTATTTTTTCTAGCTTTTCTTTTTATCATGCATGCCAATAAGAACCAATCAATTTAAAATGAAGCGAGAAAGGACACACATGAATAACCGAGATACACTGAATTCACTTTTTAAATGTCAAGTAAAAAGTTAAATTTTCAATATCAAAATAGTAAATGAGCACTTGAACAATTAGTTTGTAGGTATAGTAGAAAATTTATGAGAATGCTTATGAAAGTTCCTTTCTATTTCTTCTATAATTTTATTCTTATTATCTGCCACTTTTGCTGGTGCTTTCTATTTAATGCTGAACTTGTCTTATAATATTTACTTTATGGATTATATTTGACTTTCTAGAAGCATAAATGCAAAGTTTATTTTGCACTTGTTGTACAACATAATAATAGGTTATTAATATAGAAAAATATAAATTGATAAATATTAAGATTATCTAAAAACGTAATACATGAAAGAGGAATTTGATTGATATGCAACAACTCGAACAAAAAAGGAAAAATATCAAAATTTTACTTTCACACTTCACAAAAGGAAAAGCTTAATATGCTAAGATTAACGTCATTTTGCCGTCCTTGCTCCTTCCAGCAATAATTGAGCTATGTTTGGAAATATTTTATTACAAAATAATTGCCACTGCACATTTTTAACATTCAAAATTTATATAACACACAATTTAAAACGAAAATTGAAAAAGATAATGCAAATAACACATTATATAGTTATACTTTAAAAATAAATGCTATTGGTTAAAGGTTATTCATTAATAAAGTTAGAGTTGTAAAACCAATTATCTTTCAAGGAATATTGTTTCAAAAAGCAAAAAAGTTTATTTTAAGCAACTTTATTTCAACAGCATTACTAACAATCCAGATCGAAGCTTATTCTGAAAAGTACCAATTGTCCATTATAAATGATTCTATAAAACAAGTTATTCCTTAATAATTTGAAAGAGCAACAACGAAAATGATAAACTTTTTTTTTTACTAAACTAAAGACTTCCATTTTATTATATCGTAAATATACTGAGGATCACTGCTCTTTTGTCAAACAGATATTTTTGCAATATACAAAACAGTCAAATCATAAAATAAACAATGAATTCAACGACAAAAACTAGGCAATTTTTAAAAAAATTATTACATTTTAATTAATTTGTAAGCAATCTAAAAGTTTTTATCTTTCTAAGTGGAAAACTTCATTATAAAAACTAACTTCAAACCTACATAACAAAATGTAAACAAAAGCTTTCAGTCAAGAATAAGCCAAGTTAGATAAAATTAAGCCAAACACAACGCCAGAATTGGTTTTCTTTTCAAAAATTAGATAATCTAGCCAACTTGGCAAACCTGAATCGAGCATGGTTGCCATTGGTATACTTTCATGCTATGGGTAGTCCGTTCCTATTTTGTAAGGCGTTCCTCCGAAATTTCTTAAAAAATTCTTTAATGGCTTACAAAATTGAAAAGCTAATGTCTTCAACACAGGGCACAGAGTTCTCTTTCCTTGAGCATATCTCATCAACGATCGTTTTTTCTTCTCCCCTCAGTCTCACTTAAAATATCAAATATAAGGATTATCGAAAAGTATACCACCGAAACACCATTTTGGCGGAGATTTTTTTTTCTTCTTTGACACATACAAGAATTATCACCAAACTAGCCATTTATCTATAATAATAAAACAAGCTGTGTGTGAGTCTGTGGATCTATAGAAACCTACTTAAAATTGGAGTAGAGCTCTGAAATTTTCAACATAAGAAATTTTGGCCTTCTTATTGTACATATGTCAAACAGAATGTTAAAATTTTAATTAGTTATTTTTTAATTTTTTTTTTTTACAAAGTGAAATCAAATAGAGATGCAGCTCTGAAATTTACAACATAAGTAGTTTTAGTCTTCTAATTTAGTTTTGAAAAACATAATTTTAAATTTTTGTTTAGTTCTTTTAAAACGAATTCTACAGGGGCTACAGCTCTGAAATTTTCAGCATAAGTAGTTTTGGCCTTTTAATTGGACTTTTGAAAAACAGAATTTAAAAATTTTCTTTCTTTCTTTTTTAATTAATTAATAAATATTTTACAAAACGATTTCTAAAATGACTATAGCTCTAAAATTTTCAAAATAAGTATTTTTGGCCTATTAATTGAACTTTAGAATTTTATTTGCTTTTTGCTTAATTTTTTTTAATTATAACAAATATTTTACAAAATGATTTCTAATTGGACTACAGTTCAGAAATTCCTATACAAGTAGTTTCGGCCTTCTAATTGGACTTTTGACAAAAAGAATGTTAAAATTTCAATTTGTTTTTTAATTAATCTTTTTATTTCTTATTTTCACAAAAAGCTACTTTTAATAGGCTTAGAGCTCTGAAAGTCTCAACATAAGTAGTTTTGGCCTTCTAATTTTGCTTTCTACAAACACGTGTTAAAATAATCTTAAAGGGGAGTTGTATTATTGTATTAAAGGGGATTTTTTTTGTTTGTGTTTCTCGACATGTGAGATTAAGGCTTTAAGCAGCAATTAGATTATAGTGAGTGAAGCGAGCTTATGCTTATTCAGCAATGAATCTTTCAGTGAGCGTAGCGAGCCTATGCTGGCATAGCAATGAACCTTTCAACGAGTGAAGTAAGCCGGTGCTTATGTGTCAATGAACTTTTTAGCGAATGAAGCGAGTTCGATTTTGCGTAGCGATGAACCTTCCTGCGAGCGAAGCACCAAAAACTGGGACCTGTACACCAATGACGGATTTCCGCTAAGCGTGGCCTCACGGCTAGCTAAAATAGAGCACATGTTTAAATTGCGTAGCGAAGCACGGGTATCCAGCTAGTTCTAAATAAATGATGAAAATATAAAAATGATAAGTGACACGAATCCAAATCAGTATTACAGTGTAATTGAAAGTTGTGACTGTTCCACACCCCTACTTTTTCTTATTTTATTTGTAATTTAATTAAAATGAAACCGAATTTGAAATTATCCGGTCGACTATATTGATTTCTTTAAAAGATCAATGATAGTACAGATTGTCCGTAAAAGAAAGTTCCATTCAAGGGAACATTGTAACAATTTAATTTAGACTATTTACAGCAAATCATACATTTAATTAAATGTAAACTCACCTAGTTTTTCTTACACTATCAAATTCATAATTAAACATGTGTGTATATGAATTACATATAAGTTAAATGCTATTAAAATATATGACTGGGACATTCTTTAATGGACATATTGTATTTCGGTTGCTACGTTTGGTCGACACTGTTTAGTGAAACTTTTTGTTAGGATAAAAATATTGATGATTTAATACGTAAGTACCAGAAATTTTTTGACATCTGCTAGAAGCTCATTTTAATATATTGTTGGAATCTCATGTTCACTAAATGGTCGCTTCTTCACACGTTTGTATTTCGTATATCAGGTACCAAGCATCTACAACTTGGTGGTATTTAAGATGGAAACCTCCCACTGGATACTTTTAATCAATATCTTTGATTAAGGTCCATCCCATCCCATAACTAATATAAATGATTATTATTATTTTTTTCTAGAAAAAAGGAAGCGAGCTTGAGTTATCATTGTTGGAATCATGAAACAATAGTGACGAAAATACAATTCTTCAGAAATCGAGTTTAAAGTATATACGAAATATATTTTCACAATAAAACATAACCAGTAAAGTACTTTATAACTAGTAAAGTTGATGGAATATTTACGCAATTTTGGCACCAACTTAGGATTTGAGGAATATTACAGAGCAAAAGTATTCATTTGAAAACGGTAACCAACACCATATCAAATTTTAGTGCAATGACCAATATTAGAGTGTAATTGAAAGTTTTGCGATGTTCCACACTCCTAGTTTAGAAATCAAAGGCGGGAGAGTATAATTTGGCGACGTATTCCAATTTCCCTGTCGCCGTATCACGAAGCAACCCTGCAGAAATCTACAGACATCTTCATTTGACTTCTATTCCAACGACTTTCCTCCCCTTCAAAATCTTCCCCCCCCCCCCCCAGAACTCCTGTGGAGGGGTTGTCCGGTTTCCGCCACCCCATGAAACTGTCGTTTGGAATGCTGCCATTGGTCTGACTGAACCCTAGTCTGAGCGATACTGCCCTATCCCGCGGGGATGAAATGTTGGGGAGCATCTTTCTTGGAACCCTAAGAAAATATACATTTCTTACCATTCGGTGTTTTTCTTTCTCCCCCCCCCCCCCTCTTTTCTTTACGATTTCAAGGTTAACCGAATTTTTTTAATGATGTTACAGTTAGAGTTACTGTTGCTGAAATACTCTTAGTTTTGGATGTCTACTTCTTGTAGCTGTCTAAAAATGTATTGCTTTATGTGGATAACCAACTGCCATTGAGAAATGTCACCCAACAATAAGTGAAGCAAATTAATTATGTATATGGTTTCCTCTGAAGTGTGTTATTTTAATTATGGTTAGTTTAATTATATATATATAAATTAGCCAATAAAAACTAAAAACTAAATTTTTAATAAAAATGCTTTATATGCGCTTTCAACCTTTATGTGATGGAACATTTATGATTGTAACTTATTTAAGTGATGCGAATTCAGTTCGATTTTTAGAGTCAACTACGAAAAATCCATCGATTCTATGGACTAGCACTTTTTCTCTCCCAAAACTTGATAGAATGCATTGTCATATCAACAAACTTATTTACCAAGTTTCAGTTTGATTGAATGATGACAAATGGGTTATTTAGTCCCTCCGCAACAGCAATAGAAATGCGTACAAAAGCGGCCTTTGAGTGACAGCTCCCAAATTTGATTAAACGTATTGTCATCGACAGTGAGTATACCTGACAAGTTTCAACTGGATTGGATGACGGCAAGTGAGTTAATTAGCCCTCCGCAGATTTGTAAACAAACTTACAAAATCGAAATTATATATAAGGGATTTAATAAAAGGTATGTCTTCGAAAACTCATCATCAATAATAAGACATTGAAAATATAATTTGAAAATATTGGGTGACAATTGCAGCAAAGCCCCTTTATCTCTGGCCTTGTCCTTTTCTTTCACCAGTATATGTACCTCGAGACTACATTATACTTAAGCCATGAGTATACTCTGAAGGATGGATCCATCCGCTTAAAGATATAATTCCGGATGATTCACAACTTTTATAGTAATATTGATAACCTCTGCCCGTATCATTTTGTATTAAACTTAAATATAAGGCGATAACAAAAAGAAAATAAGCACTTTTAAGTTCAAATTTTAATTAATATTTTATTTTTCTAACCACGGATACTATAAGAGTTTTAGCGAACCGACCGCACATCGTTTCAATCAGCCAATCAGAGCGTAGTAAAACCGGTTCACACATCGTTGTAGCGTATTCAATGAGTTCAAGTGAACCTGTATAGTATAGTACATTTTACTATACTAAACTCCAACTTAACTTGACATCACTAGACGATAGATCTTCACCGTGCTCATAGGCAGTTAATCCATTTTGGCTGAGTGAAGACATAATTCTCGCCAAACCTTATAGCCTTTTGTTCTCTACAGGGTTGTGGTTTGGCGAACATTATGCTTTCACGCCGCCAAAATGGATTAAATACCTATGAGCAATGTGATGATCTACCGTCTATACTAAACTTCAACTTAACTAGACAGCACTTAGACGATAGATCTTCACCGTGCTCATAGGCAGTAAATCCATTTTGGCTGAGTGAAGACATAATTCTCGCCAAACCTTATAGCCTTTTGTTCTCTACAGGGTTGTGGTTTGGCGAACATTATGCTTTCACTCCGCCAAAATGGATTAAATACCTATGAGCACTGTGACGATCTACCGTCTAAGTGATGTCAAGTTAATTTGAAGTTTAGTACAATATATCTTATGACAATATATAAAAACTGAAGTATCGATAGGCAGTGAATCAGTTCTTGTAGATTATCTGTCCCACCTGGTTCAACATCATTAGCTTCGGTTGAGGTCTATTAAGAGTGAATCTTTTCCAGGTGTCTCAATTAGAAATCGAGGTCTTTAAATGAGAGCTCATTATACCCTGCGGGGGGATGCCTCGTTTACCTGCCATTTGAGGCTATTTTTATATCTCCTGGGATGAAGGCAGGAACGAAAATGGATGGCGTTTTCAGCGTGCTGTAAGATGTTGTACAACAATTTTTTTTATTCGGGTTTGTTCTGCGGCGAATTTAACTAAGTGAACTTATTTTGAAATGTTTTAAATTAATGTTTTATGCAACTTTGTTCTGTATCTAATTTAAGTGCAGTTACTTAAAAATTTCGACAATAATCAAATTTGATTTCGGTTAAATTTAATTGTGCTTTGCTAAAAATGATGTAGTAATTTTGATGCAATTTCTTTCGGTAACAACTTTAAGTGTTCTATATTTAAACAAAGTCTGCAACAATGGTTACGGCAATATTGTATCATGGCAAATAAAAGAGCACTTAATTAAAAATAATGTACGACGATGTTTAATACCAAACGGTTTAATACCTACGGCAATTTCAGCGCATTAAAAAAAAAAATTCTATTAGTTTTATATGTCAAAAAAGATTTAATTTTCCGAGTTAATAATTCCTGAATCACATTGTGGGGAGACACATACGACTATTGTGGAAGGTTTCTAAAAAACTTAGTTTTTAAACTTAAAAAAATTTGACAGAATTGATTTAAAACTTCTTTTGATTTTAAAAGAAGCCATCTTTCTTTTTTTGCCCCACAAGTCAAATATAACATTTCCTTAGCCGTATTGTCTTTTTAAATATTGCTTCAAAACTTATGATATTTTGTACCAACTATATCAAAAGTTGATAAACGAAGTTTAAGTTGATACTAATGTGAAGCACTATTAGTATTTCAAAATAATATCTCCCCCTTTTGTTTTTTTTTATCTATACTTCAATTTCGTTCAGTATTGGACATTGTGAAATAACTTGCCTTTCTTCAATCATATTTTCAAGTTAAAATTTTTTATCACCAACAAATTAATTAGTATGAATTTCGAATACATTATTGCAACTTCCTAGATAGCACGTCAGTATTGGCCAATGTTGGAAACAGGGGTTCTGGAAAATTGATCAATTCTGGTCGAAACAAAGAGCATTGTTTCAAAGTACATGATTTTTTTTTTTTTTAATAACATGTCAAAAATTTCACCTAGAATATTTTTTGCCCTCCATCCTTTCTTATCAATTCATTATTTAGGATTTAAAACTGCGCATCGATATTTCAAAACTTCCAGTATATTTTATCTATTTCATTGGGCTAGATTGGCTTATATCTGAAACAACGGTCGGTTTATTGCGTTTCACATCTGAATTGGCCAACGTCGAGCGATATCGGCCAGCGTTCTTGTGCTACTGGGGTTAGTCTGATAGCAATTTCGTTGTTTTGAAACAATATCTCGGCAAACAATGTAATTGTAAAATATTGTTAAAATATTGCATCAGGTATCTGCAGAAGACGAGGATTCATCAACAATTTTAGTATTAAAAAACAAAACAAAAAAAAACCAAAAAAAAAAAAAAAAAACGATTCCCAGATAGCACAGCGGTATTGGCCAATGTCGGCGACAAGGATTCTGGGAAGATTGGCCAATCCATGTCAAAACTCGAACATCGTTCCAAAATACACGATTAAAAAAAAAATGTCAAATCCACCACTAAACCACATTTTTTACCGCTCTTAACATTACCTTAAACATTTTACATTTACCGCCACAAACATTTACAGCCTTAAACATTTCAATTTTAAAACTTGGCATCAACATTTCAAAACTTTCAGTACATTTTACTCATCACTGGGCGAGATTGACCAACATTCGTAGCAACGGCCAGTCTACCAACGGTCCACATCGGGATCGGCCATTGTTGAGCGATAGCGTCCAGCGTATTTGCGCTGCTGGTGTAATTACGTTAAAACTATACGACAATATCACAGCAGAAATAGCATATACCTGATGGTAAAAACAATAAAAGTATACGGATCAGGTAAACTGACTTTATTCCACAAAACGACAATCCAACTTATCTTTGTCCTCTCCATACAAAAACACCTCCATCCACCAAATTCCACACTGGTCCCTTATGTCACGTGTATAAAGGACCATCAATGGGCAAATAATTCAACCTGAATTTCACCTGAAGAAGGCGGCAGCTGTTTTTTTAAAAGCTTCAACAGATATTCCCTTTCTAAGCATATCTCAGAACTGCATCCTGCTGCATCTGTTCTTTCTTTGCCATCTGCAGCGCACACTCCTACGCTTTCTGGAGGAGGGAGGAGAAGGAAGTGGATGACGGCAGCTGTTGCTTATTACTGTTTTGTACTGTTGTACAACCCCTGTCTTCCTTCCTGTTGGAAGGATGCGAAAAGGGTTCAAGAAAAGCGGAAAGGTAGAGCGGATGTAGTGGGGTCAACGGGAGATCTGTAGAATGGTAGAATCCGGTAAATTCCGTGGAGGAATTCTCGATAGTGTACCGTCTGAAGAGAGATAGTAAGCCGGTCCCTGCTATGTAACAGATCTACAGCTTCATATTTTTTTTTTGGCCTTGGTATCTGACGAAGTATTGCTTAACATGTGAATTTTTATGTACAGTATCCCCCAAAAAAAATCAGAACGATGGCTATATCTTTTGTTCTAATTGTTGAAATAACAAACAAAAGGTACCGTTGTAAGTCGTGGAAGGTTTTTAATAATTGTATGTGGGTTTTTTTTTTATCATGAGGGGTCATCTACATATTAAAACAGAACCAAACTTTAAAATGTTCAATAGCAACCTCATAATATTATTCCATATTTGGATTCAGCATTAAAAAGAATGCGAAATACAAAAATTCGTAATTTTCTAATGAAGGGTTTGCAATTTAAATGATAAAACGAAAAGGATAAATTAATGTTAAATAAAAAAGTTGGTTTTTTGGCCATAAATACTTAAATAATTGATATATTTCAGTAATTTTTTTTTTTTTTTTTCAAAAGATAGTTTGTAAATGGCCAAACATAAATAGCAATAAACTTTTGCATCAATTTCTTTTTTAATAATTAATTATTAATTAATAAAACAATTTTAATTTTTTTTTAATAGAAACATATTTTTTATTTTTTTGCTTTCATTAGATTCACCATGGTCTGAAACCCCACCACAATTTTTTTTCTTTTCATTTTGACTTTTAGTTCTCGATTT
The DNA here is from genome assembly GCA_963978545.1 of Linyphia triangularis. NCBI lineage: Eukaryota > Metazoa > Arthropoda > Arachnida > Araneae > Linyphiidae > Linyphia > Linyphia triangularis. The sequence continues at coordinate 77,545,440 of OZ021729.1, forward strand.
TTTAGCGAAAATGTAAAAAACGTTCCCTTTAAGGGACCGTATAGTAGACGACTTTTGAAAACTATCAAAGATTAATTCAAAGTAAACTAGAGGTGTGGAAAATCGCAAAACGTTCAATTATTGTAAAATAGGGTGAATAGGAACAGCGGGGTGAGTCGGAACAGAATTTCTTGAGATTACAAAAAAAAAAAATATTATTTTATACAAACAAAGCAGTTTTATTTTTTGTATGTATATTTTTAATCTGTCTAACGTGTTTGGAATCGTGGAACATATGTTTTGTATGGTTTTCAACAGTGTCCTTTTAAAAAAAAAAAATTACTTCCTTAAATTACATAATAATTGTAAAATAATCACACTTTGCTGAATATTGTTTACTAATGCCTACATTTTATATTTATTAATTTTATAATTATCAGTAGTATGCGTTATACTTCTGCAATTTTCAGTTTTCGATATTTTATTTATTTCGTGTGAAGAATGCACATCTTTAACGTTGTAAATAAATTATGTTACTTTTGCGTTTACTTGCTATTTTTGTATTAATCTTAAACATGACACTATAAATCCAAGTAGTTTCTATGCAATTTTAGAATATTTGTATTTTATAACATCGTGAAACGCCTCACTGACCGTTCGATTTCTCCCTCTGTGAAGTAGAACCTTAAAAATACCTTTCGTTTTATGGAAATTCTCCCTGAAGATCGGTCAAAAAATGGTCGAAACATTTTCGCTCATAAGTGACGTGTTTTTCAACATAATGCATTGAAATTTGGTATAGAGGATAAATGATTAATTCTGAATCGAATGAAATGATAAAAAATAAGGGTTCGTATTGAAATTTTCGAAGATAGCGTTACTTATACTTAGTAAACGGTTCCTCAAGAAAAAGAAATTGCATCAGATTTATAGAAAATCGTATGCAAAACATTTTGGTGCAAACCGTAAGATTCTATGATAATTAGAACCGAAGATATAGCCATCGTTCTGTTTTTTTTGGGGGGGGGGGGGGTACTGTACAACACGAGCGCGCGTAATAAACGTTCATTGACAAAATTTAACTGAAATATAACTGAATGTTTTTTTAATTACAATTTTTAAAGTTTTATAAAGTACCTCATAAGAACTTTAAAAATAGACTCTTTTGCTAATGGTTTTTAATACAATTGCTATACTTAGTATAAAATTTACATGCTTCAGCAGATATTGTCGCAAAATAATAATAATAATAATAAATAAATGTAAAAATTATCAGAATTATTTTACTTCAAAGAAAAAATAATGTATATTCAAACCCATAGTAACTTTCAAAATATTGCTTCTAAACAAATAATTTATTTTTCATATATAGAACAACAATGCATTCAATATTAATTCAGTGACATTTAAAAATTTTAAATCAAAAATTAATTTTTATAGTTAGAGTACTAAGCGATAATCTGCAATATGAGCGCATGTCAATACAATATCTGCCCCATTGTCAATACAATATCTGCCCCATTGTCAATACAATATCTGCCCCATTGTCAATACAATATTTTCTCAATCACATTGTGCGGTAAAATATTGCTACGAAAACTTTTCAGTTTCGCACCATATGAAATAACGGTAAATTCATTGTGTATGGTATGACTTGGCGCGATTTCTGAAATGAGACGTCAAGGCTTAAATGACGAGTTTTGCCGTTTTTACTCAAGCCAAAATCCTATAGACTTCAAAATTCCATTCCATCGCGATTCAGCAATTAGAGTTTTAAAAAAAAATTCTAGCATCAATTTTCTGTAATGCTGCCAGGTCCCGATCGTACCATAGCAAAAAATAACCAAATCAACAATAATTATAAACAAATTCTCAAAATTTAAATGAATTTGATAGGGAGACGGTTGAATATGTTATACGCCCCCCCCCCCTTTTTTTTTTGTGATTTGGTGCCAAGTATAGTAACCCAGCGCCTATATAGTTCCATTACAACTTGACATCCATTTTGGCTAACCTGTAGTTCAATTCAGATATATAGTGTCAATGATACTTGGCGGCATTTTATGAAGTCACCAAAAGGGAGGGTAAGGGGGCGTATAACGCATTTTAACCAGGGAGACTTTTTTGACTATCACTATATCAAATTTAGTTTTATAATTTTTTTTTCACACTTTCAGTAGCACCATAAGAACAAAAAATATTATTTCTGAATCTAAAATTTTAGTTACCATTAATTGAACGTTTTACTGTTTTTACTTCCGATAGATTGCATAATGTATATGCTACGAAGATAGAAGGTAGATATGTTATGAAGCTAAACATGTTCGGATTTAAACATATTATGAAGACACATATCTAGTACATTTGCAATCGGTTTATTTTTAATTGAACACCAATTTCTCGCAATCACATTCTTATGTAGAAAGTCTGGTTATGCTGATGACTTCAGCAACCTTATCTGCTTTTCCTTCATGTAATACAGATACATTCCAACAAGAAATAAATAAATAAACAACTGAAGACGACGACATTTTCTGCAGACACATTTGCGTCCATATCGAAAAAGAGATGTCATTTCGCTCAGCCAATGATGACATAATTCTTCTCCTCCCAGAGGTCATTCGTTAATGAAATGTTTCTGCAACAGATAAAATCTGGCACAATCAAATTTAGAAACCGCGAAACCATCTCATCAATCCGTGAAGAGAGAGAATAACCCTGGAGTTCCATCGAATTTCCTATCGGATTTCACTGAAGCAAAAAAAAAAATGGGGGAAATGAAGATTCGATACATCCGATAAGGAAACATCTCGGGTCTTTTACAATCCTCTTTATTTAAAGGAATCTTGAATGAATGAATGAATGAATGAATGAAAGTTAATCATTGATGTGAGCAGTGTCGGCGGCACAACAGCGTCGCTGACAAAAAAAATACAATCGCCCTAATTATAAACAAGTCGACCTTTCTGGTGAACGACGTTTGCAATTTTCTATTTTGTGTGTGTGTGTTAATAAAAGAGTGTTTTCGTCAGATTGTAAGTTTTTCCTCACCCCCATGGACCTGATGGAAAATTTAATGGAACATATTGCGAGCCGAAATTTTGGTGTGAATAAAATAAATTTTTATCTGACCTAAAAACTGTACGGAAAAGAACTTCCAACCACTTATAGCAATTTGAGTAATTGTAAGGAAATATACTTGTGGTCGAAGAATTACAGAGGAAAAATAGTAACAATAACAACTATAATAACAATGGCAACTATGCAAACTATAAAAATTACAGTAACAACTATGCAAACTATAAAAATAACAGCAACAATTATTACTGATAATAAAACTAGTAATAATAATAACAATATCTGTTATAATACAAATAATAATAATATCAGTTATAATGCAAATAATCAAAATAATAGTAATAATATCAGTTATAATACAAATAATAATAATATCATTTATAATACAAATAATAATAATATCAGTTATAAAACAAATAATAAAATAATAATAATATCAGTTATAATACAAATAATAAAATAATAATAATCAGCTATAATACAAATAATAAAAATAATATCAGTTATAATACAAATAATAATAATATCAGTTTTGATACAAATAAAAATAATAATAATATCAGTTATAATACAAATAATAAAAATAATACTATCAGTTATAATACAAATAATAATAATATCAGTTTTGATACAAATAATAAAAATAATAATAATATCAGTTATAATATAAATAATAAAAATGATACAAATAATAATAATAATCAGTTATAATGCAAATAGTAAAAATAATAATAAAATCAGTTATAATACAAATAATAATAATATCAGTTTTGATACAAATAATAAAAATAATAATAATATCAGTTATAATATAAATAATCATAATATCAGTTATAATACAAATAATAATAATATCAGTTATGTTACAAATAATAAAAATATCAGTTATAATACAATAGATAGATAGATAAATATACAAATAAGCAAACTCATAAATAAAAATAATTATAAAACATAATACAAAAATATATACAAATAACAACAATATATACAAATAACAACAACAATACTAACTGTAGAAATAAAAATAATAACAAATTATAATAAGAACAATAAAAATTTGAATTGTAATAATGTTAACGAAAATACCAACTGTAATAATAATGTCAATAACTGTAAAATGAATAACAGTAACAATTGTAATAAAAACAATTGTAATAACAATAACAACACTAAATATAATATCAATAGTAAATATAATAACAACACTACTACAACTACTAATAATAATATAATAATAATAACTGCAATAACGATAACAATAATAATGCTAAATATAGTAACAATAACAGTACTAATTGCAATTGCAAAAACACTAGTTATAGTAATATAATATAAATAATAACAGCAATAACGATAACAATAATAATGCTAAATATAATAACAATAACAGTACTAATTGCAATTGCAAAAACACTAGTTATAGTAATATAATATAAATAATAACAGCAATAACAACTACAATAATACTAACAATAAGAGCTATATTAATACTAATAACTTTGACATTATCCCAATATATGTAGGAAATCAAGATTTGAGAGTGCATGATTCTTAATAGAAACCCGGCAAGATTCAATTTGATATTTTTAAATCTTTTTTATTAATTTCTATTTTGTTTGCGATGATAAAATCTCCCGAGAGACAAAAAATCCACTCGCCGTCATCCAATCAATTTGAAATTGGCAGATAGAGTCATTGGTAATGTATCCTCTCAAGTGTTTTTCTTAAGGAGGAGGGCATTTGTTGGTAATAATTTTTTTCCCTTAAAATTTTTCTGGAACAAGCTGCTAATTTACTAATCTTTGGTATTGAAAACGTTCTCGGAGAAAATTCACTGTGAACGAAAAGGACATACCAAAGAAAGTCCATTTCCCCACAAGGCCATCAAGGGAGATACATCTTTTCTGTAATTCTATCTGACCAATGTCTCCAACATCTGGGAACGAAATATTGACCTTCGTATGACCTTGTGAGGGGTGAACCCATGTAGGTGGTAATGGCTGAGAATGTTGGCTTTGATGTTTTTGTAGTTGTTTTAAAAGAAGCGGGAAAATATTTTTTTTTTTTCGAGTTGTGAGCAGGTTGACCATGGATGACGCTGTTTAAAGGTTTGAAATACTTGTTTCAATGAAATTAACAAAGTTGAATATAATTTTTTGCTCTCCCCAATCTAAATCTTTTATCCTTTTGTTTCCCTTTGAATTTCTGTTTTTGGGATGACTACTGATTTTGCCCCAAGTGCTGTTTACAATAAACCACGCCAAATTTAGGCAACCTGAGGCGATTCACTTGCTGTTGAAAATTGTCGGCTGCTATAAAAAAAAATAAAAAATAACCATTTGCTGGCAGAAATCCTCCATACCATAGTTGTAAGTCCAGCCTTTTATTTATTTATTTATTTATTTATTTATTTATTTATTTATTTATTTATTTATTTATTTATTTATTTATTTATTTATTTATTTATTTATTTATTTATTTATTTATTTATTTATTTATTTATTTATTTATTTATTTATTTATTTACTTACTTACTTATTTATTTATTTATTTATTTATTTATTTATTTATTTATTTATTTATTTATTTATTTATTTATTTATTTATTTATTTATTTATTTATTTATTTATTTATTTATTTATTTATTTATTTATTTATTTATTTATTTATTTATTTATTTATTTATTTATTTATTTATTTATTTATTTATTTATTTATTTTAAATGAAGTTTTGAATAGATTCGCATGTAATAAAAGCATAAATAAAAAAATTGTTAACGAAATCTCACTCATTGGGAATTTTTCGTTAAATAATCGGAAAATTACGATAAATAAACACGGATTCAAATAAAATAACTTTAACTTAGTTTGATTACGATAGTCACTGTTATGTCTTTAAAGAGCCGCTGCAAGTAATGCTTTTATTACAGTACGTTATCAAACTTCAGATAGAAAGTTCTTGACACAGAAACTTGTTTCTTTGGTTTTGTAAGTCGCAAATGTATTTTTAGTTGGGGAACGTTTTTTTCATGCGACCTTTAATGTGACATTCTCAACATGTGTATAGATTTTGTAGTTTTCAGTGAGAATATTGATCTCATTGGACAGACATTTTAAATAGCTTTCTCACTTCATCATATTGTAGAAACTAAAATATAATATTTTCTACAGTTGCAACGAATTACTTGGCATATAGGCTCGTTGTCGATGAAAATGCATTCTATCAATTTGTTTAGGAAAAAAATTACACAGCACTGAATGGGGGGAGGGCATATTTTAATTTTTTTTTTTCCGTAGTGGTGCACTATGAAAATTTGATCTGAACTCAAAATCGTTTGACTTTGAATAAGTTACAATTACACATAAAAGTCGGTAATGCATATAAAGGTTTTTAAGTAAAGTCTCTGTTTTTATGGATTAGTTTCTTTTCTTAAAAATTTTAGGGAACGAGCTGTTAATCTGTTGCTGTGGGCCTCTATAGCAAAATAACCAAATAAGCGTTTCGTATCACATGGACAGACATTCAAATGACGATGAGTGAAAGATTTCAGGGCGGAAACTTCAACAAAAGAAGGCTTTTACTCAGTTTTTTTTTTTTTTTTTTTTTTTTTTTTTTTTTTTTAATGCCCCCTCTCTTTTTACTCTCCAAATGAACAAATCGCTGCAACAGAAAGCAGACTCTATTGCGAAGAAGGCAAAAACAACCCACAGAAAAGGAAGATTGCTATCAGTCTAGGATTGCTCCTTCTAGGAATATGTGGTTTGGGGTGACGATTGCTATAACTTCAGAAAACACTGACGCGCTACAACAAGTTGCTATGTAGTTGTAATAAAACTGTATAAAAACTAGTTGAATTGTTAGAGGAGCGTCACTAAAAGTACACTTCTACACATGCTATAATTAAACGTCATCGTATTACAAATTTATAAGGAAATAATATATTATACGTAACTATCACTATAAAAGTACGTTTCTAAACATGCTATAATTAAGATTCATCTTGTCAGAACTTCATAAAGAAACAATCTTTTATACATATCTACCTCTAAAAGTACGTTTCTAAACACGCTATAATTGTTTACCCTATCAAACCCTCATAAGGAAATTATGTTTTATACGTAGCCATCTAAATGTAATTAAGCGTGACTGCTGAATTTACTAGCACGTGAAATTTCAAGTGAACCTGTAAATCAGAAGCAATCTGGACTAGCGTTCCTATGCCAAGTTTCGTTGAATATTAGGAATGCTATAGTCTAGATTAAAGATTAGTGGTATTCTGCTTTTAAACTCTTATATAGACGAATTTAGAACCAAATAAAAACTTTGTATTTCAAAGAAGCAGGCCTGGCCGCTTGGACTGACTCTTAGGTACGTTGTTACGGTACTAAATTGATGTTGGAAAATTCGTTCTTTAATTTTTGAACTAAACTCACAATTTTTTTCACTCTTAACAAATGTTAAGAAACTAACATATCAGCATAAAAAGTTTTTCCATTGGATGATATTTAATCAATTAACTAAAATTTATTAACCTTATTAGGATTTAATTGCATCAGTCATATTTTAATTTATAATTTATTTAGAAGTTTTATTTTAATTGCAAATTAAACATCACGATTCGCTATTGAGAATCTACTGGGATTGTAAATATAACTTAAATAGCTACATTTTTTAAGAATTTTTTATTTTTTTTAAAGCATTTTAAATTACCCACTTTTTATAAAAACATCAAGGTTAAAAATTAAGTTGAACATTAATTATTGCATGGATATAATACATTTTAGTAGATTCCTTGCACTACATTAACCACTGTAAATTACAAATATTTTTTGACTAGTTGATTGAAACTGAAGTTATGTCTAGTAAAACTAGGGGTGTGGAACATCGCACAACTTTCATCTACACTATAATACTGAAGTGGATTTGTGTCATTTACCGTTTTTATATTTTCTTCATTCATTTAGTAAAAAGGGCCAGTTTGGTGATATTTTTTGTAATAATTCTTGTGTGGGTCTTTAAAAAAAAAACCCCAAAAAAACCCACCTCCGCTAAAATGACGATTTTGGCGATATACTTTTTGGCAAATCTCATATTATCCTTTCTCATAAGTGAAATTAAGGAAAGGAGAAAAAAACGACCGTTGATAAGGTATTCTCAAGGAAAGAGAACTCTGTGTTAAAGACATTAGTTTTTCATTCTTTACGCCATTAAAGCATTTTTACAGGAATTTCGGAGGTGGGGATGTTTAGAACAAGAGGCATTACCACAACGATTTTAGACAAAATCGTTAGAGTCGTTTTTTAGCAATTATTGAAAAGCATCATTTTTTCAATGGCAGCTTATATACCTTATACGTGCATGCTCTATTTTGACGGAAACCTTAATGGTATGTCCCTGTGCCATCACTAATCCTCACACCAAATTTCAACATCATAAGTCAATTTGTTCGGAAGTTTTGCTGACCACAGACACACACACTGAAATTTTTTCTAGATAACTTTTTTGAAATCAGGATGTTCCGAAACCTGATAAGATACAATTTTTTTTTTTGACCGAATACTATACTTTTATTACCCTATGTATACATATGGGTAATTGACAGTAAAAATGTTTTACACTGACAAAAACTAACTCCTCATAAATCGAGTTTAACTTCTGCGCTAGAGATCTTTTAACATTGTGTAGGGAAAATGTATTTAAAAAATATTTTGAATATCATGAATAACATTGTACCATTAGAAGCTACCAAGCTCAAGAATGTTTTAGAGTAAAAAAAGAAAAAGGGAATTGTTGCACAAAATTTCCCGATTTCCAATATGTACTGGTACCTTGAAGTGAATCCCGATAGCCCACCTTCGCTTCAAGTGAAGTGCCACGTGACCTGCTCGTGTCCAATCAGGTAGTTTACCTGTCTACAGGTAGATTAAGCTACATGTTCATTCGCTACTGGCGGCAGGTGAGAAGGCAGGGCTGCGATACAGTCTGACCTACCAGACACGCCCATTTTCAAGAAGAAAAAAAATCCCAGGTAAGGTGCAGGTAGGTGGCAAATGTAAGTTAACAGGTCATTACTGAAAATTTTTAAGTACAATGATCGGCTGAATTATTTCTCTAAAAGTTATGAAGTTTTTAGCCTCATTTAGCAATAGAAAAATATGCAAATTTAGAGAAGATGTTTAATAATTTAGAATTTTGCAGTATTATTCCACAGCATGCCGTGATTTCTGTGTTTGAAGTATGACTGAGAAAATTGTATATATTCAAATATTTTATTTGAAGATTTGAAATGTATGCTGTTGACATACTATTACTAATCAAATCTGTTATTACTAATGTTTAAAATAAAAAAAGAATTAAAAACATATCACTATCATATTTATATATTTCTTGATTCGTAATTGGCTAATTTGGTTGAGCGTATGTACGGTAAAATTTTAATTGTACTATTATTTGCTATTATAAGAGTAAGCTACAAAAACAGTAAACTTTAAAACTTCGGTAATTATTAGTAAAATTAGTTAATTAAGGTTGAATTTAGAGCAATTTTCTCACATAATAATCTCTAAGAACTTGAGACGTTGCAACAATATATCAAACATTGAGAAAATATCGTCTATAAAGAGACATTTTTTAGTGAAGCGCGGGTATTCAGTTAGTATTCAACATGCTTCATTTTGTATATTATACGTACCAATTTTAGCTTCCACATCACATCAGTGTAGTGAGAAACTATATAATATAAAGACTCTGACAGTCCGTCTGTCTGAGGTTCCCAAACCAAACAATAAATGCTACAAATAATGCATATATCAAATGAAAGGTTTCGTTGAAGCAAGTTTCCACAGCAAAATTCAATCAGAAGTTACGACCTTAGCTGTAAATTCTACATACTTGTATAATATATTAGTCGATCATAATAATATAAGTATGATAACAAAAATTAAAAAAATATTATTAAAATTACGATGCTACAGTATAAAAAGAATCTTTTATTTCCGAAAATTATTTTTTACAGTGCTTTATTTCAATGAAAAAAAAAAGAAACCCAAAATTTACTTATGTCTCCGAGGATTGGGGGGGGGGGGGGAATTCTAAGGTGTCTTTCTAAATAAGGCTGTACAGAAAAATCTGAAACCTTAATTTCCGATAATTATTTGCTACAAACCTTTATTTCCGAAGAAAAGCGAAACGCACAAATTGCCAGTTACGTAAGATTTTGGTTGAGTAAAAATAGAGACTTTCATTTAAAAAAATTATTTGTTATAAAGCTTTATTTTTGCCGAAGAAAAGGGAAACGCAAATGTTGCCTCAGTTTTTGAAGATTTTGTGTGTGTGGGGGGGGGGGGGGATTCTAAAGAAGTGGGTTGGCGCAGTACGGCCCTATTGGAGTTCTTGCGCCATAAATCCCCAACCAACCAACAAAAGAAGTGGTGATCTTTCTAAATAACAGTCTATATACAAACTTTCATTTCCAAAAATTGTTTGCAACAAAGTTTCACTTTTTGAAGAAAAGCGAAACGCGAAAATTTCCAGTTTCCAAAAATTGGGATGGGGGGGGGATTCTAAAAAGCAGTCCTCCGACAAAATAGAAACTTCATTTCAAAAAATTATTTGTTACAAAACTTTATTTCTGTCGAATAGAGACGAAACGTTAATATTACATCAGTTTCTGTGGCGGAAAATTCTAAAGAAGTGGGTGTCTTTCTAAAGAATAATCGTCATATTAGAAGCTTCAATTTCCAAAAATTATTTGCTACAAAGCTTTATTTCAGTCGAAGAAAAACACAAAAAATTCTTCAGTTTCAAAGATTAAGGGTGAGGGACAATTGGTTGGTTGACTGTTTTCAGATTTATTAGCCGCAAGGGCATCAACACCAATGGCGGATCCTGCCAGGGGGCGCGGGGGGCGCGCGCCCCTCCCTCAGCTTGAGCCTATATATATATTTTTTAAATAAGTTCACACAATAAACATATTTCGACCTTCATCTAATTTCCGGAAAAAAAAAGAGCTTATTTTTGGATCAAGTTTCTTTTTATAGCCTTCTCCCATCTCATTCAAACGGACGTTGAAAGGTTGCACAAGCATTCAAACCTCAACCACCTTGATCTTGAAGACATCTTCACGGCACTTCAAAACACATCCCTTTCTGTTAAAAGTATCCTGGGATCGAATTATCAATAAATATTCTTCCCGTCCTCCAGGAACAAAGATACCTTTTTCTGTCGGCTGGGAGGAAGAGATGTTGACTATCACATGCGTAATGTTCCACTCCAACCAGGGGGGGGGGGGGGGGTTGGAGAATAATGAGAGGTTGACTATTTGGGTTACCCTCCCTCCTTGGAAATTGCCACCTTCATTCAGCTGGACATAGTAATTGGCTAAACTTTAAAGTTTTGATAGAAAGGAGGAGGAAGGTTGTTTATAAACTGCATAAGAACTCGTCCAGCTCTAGCTCGTGCTTGTGTTTCGGCTTGTAAATAAGCGCCATGTTTGAATTCAGATTAAAAATCCTCCACAGTGGAAAGGTATAAGGTATGCCAATTTTTTACAAGAAATAGACTTACAAACAGTTTTGTAAAAAGTATTATCTGTGTAAAGTAGCAGTACTCGGTGGGTGCCCACGGGAAGCAGGAAGATCTACTTTTTTTAGTGATTATTTCAGGGGAGGGGGAGGTCTTGTTTTACAATATTATATAATGTCAAATTTTATCACTGGACTTTTTCATTTAATTTCATCATTATACTTTTTTATGTGTAAGTATAACTATTGGCAATAGAGACTTCGAAACTGGAATTTGTTTTGTAATAACTGATCAATAATTAAATTGTATTTGTTTCTATTGCCTTATTAAAAATATTACTTATAATTATTCGTAAAACATTCTCTTTGGAAAACTATGTTTCCCTACATACTTTAGATTACTCGAGTAGCTATGGATTATCCAGTAAAACTACGTATTTTTACTTATTAAGCTCACTTCATTAATATTTTATGAATATGTTAAATTTTGATGTACAATTGCTGATTTCTCAATTTGATGTAAGTATAATGTAAGGTTTATATGGTTAGTCAGTTTGGCACAAATAAAAGTAGCAAGTTCCCGCTTTCATTGGAATTTCTTCAGTATAATCGATACCTCTGGAAATGTAGCTTGCTAAAATGTTCAATATGTACGGTACATTTTGAATACAATTTTTTTACTAAATAAAATAGTAAATGAAAAAACAAAAGGACAGTGTTAACCACCCTACGCTAAGCTATCAAGTCGGAGATGTGACGAATGAGATGGGGGGGAGGGGGTCAATCAATGGATATGGATGATCTTGAAGTATATTTTTTGAACACTGCTTAGATTTTGATGATTTTTTTTTTTTTTTTTTTACTTTCTTTAAATATTCAATTTCTTCCTGACTAGGGCACGGCAAATTGTTGCGCCCCTCCCTCAGGAAAATCCTGGATCCGCCACTGATCAACACAAGGGCCAAACTGCTCCAGAGGGACAATTGTCTTTCCAAAATAGGCCCTATATAGATCCTTTTCCTACGTGAAAAAAAAAGCTTTGCTAAGAAAACATTCTTAAGTAACAAGCAGAATTTTTTCAAAACCGTCGATTAGTATCAGACAGCGCAGACCCGACATTTTGTCCGACTAACTCAAGAAATACCACGGAATTATCAAATATTATACAAAAGTAATTGCTCCCCTCAGACAACATACGTATTGTTTCAGATCTGTGAATCACCGATCTTTTGAATCACTCATCTGGCTTGTGCTCTATTGTTTCATGATTTAGCATCGCTGTCCCCGAAAGAAGGCCCCAGCCATAAAATCACTTCAATTAATTTACGATTTTTCCACCCCACCATGGAGCAAGCAGTAACGGCCGAGCAATTAACCTTGTCTTTTGTTTCGGCGTGCCCAATCGGAATCCATGCGATTGATACATGCATTCTTAACAAGAAGAGAAATGTGTTTTCCCTTTCAACGTTTCGAATGTGCTTCGATTCTTTGAAAATTATTTGACCTTTATGGCAACAGTGGCGACCATTGGATGCCATACGCAGAGCCCGATTTAGAATTTTTTTTTACTGTAGGCCCAACATTCAGAGAGGGGCCCCCAATAGCAAATATTTATTTCCTTACGTTACAATATTACCAGATCAAGCTACATTCGTCAAGATTAACTTTTTACAGTTAAAACTTATAGTTTACTTTCACACGATTTTTTGTTATAATTAGTATGATCTTGATTTCCTCAAAACTTTTGAATTAATCAAGACCCCCCCATGAGCACTGATTTCAAAGCACACTTTCCTGTATTTTAAACTTATATTTTACCACAGGGTCCACAAATTATATAATAATAAAGATGACTTAATTTTATAACAATAATTGTAAATAATACAAAGTAACCTTTCCACTGTTTCCACGATCGCACCAAAAAGGAGGGCTAAAACTGTCACATTGGTTATGGCTCTTTGAAAATTACAGTTACATGTAATAATTAGATTATTAATATAATAAACAATAATTTAATAGCAGAGTAAACATTCAAAAGGCTAACACGTAAATACTCAGTGATTTAAGTAATTTTCTATTTGTTTCAAACATTAAATACATACATATATGTAACTCTAAAAAATTTTAAAATATATATCAAATACAAATCAAAGAAATCAAGGTACTTACAAAACAGTTTTATTTACTAAGTTGCTTTTATCTGCTTTCAAGTGAATCCCTCAACATTACATTGCTTTCTTTCTGGGTTTTACACTTAAAAAATCATGTAAATCATCCTCAAACAAAAGACTTTTTGTCAAATCACTTTCAACTGTAAGAAGAGATAATTCAGAGAGTCTGTTACTCGACATGATGAAAATTTTAAATATAATGGTCTTTTTATGTGAAGTTCCCATAAAAAGACCATTATATTAAAAAATTTCAGAAAATTTTCAAAATTTGTGGGCCTAATTTTAAATCAGGCCCTGGCCATACGTGAGGAGACTATCATTCTTCGGGACAACATTACTTGAGCCTTGAGAATACGCTGTAAGATAGATCCTTCCGCATAAAGATATAGTCCGGGACAAATTGTAACTTTTATATTAATATTGATAACCTGCGCACTAAGTTTTGTATTGAACTTAAATATAAGTTGATAACAAAGAGAAAATAAGCGCTTTTAAATTTAAATTACATTTTACTTTTCTAACTATGGATACTATAAGAGTTTTAATGAATCGACCACACATCGTTCCAATCAGCCAATCAGGGAGGAGTAAAACCGGTTCACACATCGTTGTAGCGTATTGAATGAGCTCAAGAAAGCTGGTCCCAATGTATAGACTGAGAGGGAGGGGATTGCAAGTTTTGGTAAATCAGCGAACATCAAATGAATAATTTAAAGTATATGGAGAAATGCTTGTAGATTAGGAATATACTGGTTTGCCGAAGCAAAAATGAGCGAAACAGTTCTAAAATCGAATTTGAATGAGTCGAACTAAATCTAATAGTCAAATATGGCATAACTTGTCAAATAATTAGCTTTCTCTCGCTCTCTCTCTCTCTCTCTTTTTTTTTTTGTTGTTGTTGTTACAAATCGCTTTTCAATTCAAAGTTGTGAAAACTAATGTTTGCCGTTAAGCGACCGCGTATAACTTCTTTGGTTATTTGTGCATAATGAACTAAGTTGGGATTAATGGGAGGAATCCAAATAGGCAATCAAACTTGGCAGGCTAGAGCTATTCCGGAATGATCTCATTTCATATGTTTGGGCTACTATGTACCAGTTGCACTGAATTGAGATTAATTTTTTAAGAACTCTGGCCGGACAAGTAGACAAGTAATTGCCTTATGCGCATGCGCGATTTTGACGAAAACCTTAATGGTAGGTCCCATGGCCGCCACTAACCATCATACCAAATTTGAACATCGTAGGTCAATTTGTTCGTGAGTTATGCTGACCACATACACACGCACGCACGCACGCACGCACGCACACACACACACACATTTTTCTAGATCACTTTTTTGAAATCAGGATGTTCCAAAACGTGGAGAAATGCAAAAAAAAAATCTAATTTTTTTTTTTTTTTTTTTTTTTTGTTTGATCGAATGCTATACTTTCATTACCCTATGTATATGTACATATGGGTAATTGAAAGTAAAAAATAAATTGTTTCTATCATTAGCAGAAATTGAAATATTTAAGTTTTTGTTACATGACAACTGTATCTCACACAAGCTACTATCGTGAAACTTTGAAACAGTTTTTCTTGGTGATGGCTCATTGTCCCTTTTTTAAAAAATTTAAATGAATATAACTTAAAAACTACTTGTTATAAATATTTGAAATTTTCCACATTTATTTTTCCTATATATTTCCTTAGTTTGTCTTCAGGAATTGTGTATTTTGCTCGAACTTTTTTTAAAAAAAAGTTTTTGGAGCTTATCATACTGTTTTTACACAAAATATTTAAAAAAAAAAAAAAATCTAAATGTTTTATCAAATAAAAAAACGTGAAGATAATTTTGATATGAATTATAAAAATCAGTTTAATGCAAAATGAAGGGATTTTTAAGAAGGTTTTTAATTATATCAATTTTAGGTAATGTAAAATTTTTAAATCTTTTAAATTTAAAATATATATATATATATATATATTTTAAATTTTAAATTAGTCACTTTAGTTTCAAAGCATAATTCAATATTGCATAAGAATTTCAGAAAAATAATTATAAAAATAAAGATTTTAGAATTTCGAGTCCTGGATCCTCTTAAAGGCCCACTAGCTAATAGAATATGTATGTGCGCGTATCAGTAATTATTAAAACATACCGTACAAAAAGGATTTAAAAACAATTTAAAAAAAAAAGAACTTATTGTAATCACTTTGCTGTTACAAAAAAAAAAAAAAAAAAAAAAAAAAAAAAAAAAAAAAATCCTTAAAAGACAAGTGGTCAAAATTTAAACTTTTTTTAAGATTTATTAAGAAAGATTTTTGACATTGTTTGCCCCCTACTTGAGAGTCAAAATCTGGATTAAAACTAACTAATTTAATTTACTTTAATTTAATTTTAGTGATATAGATGTTTTTATGTCAAAATTATATATTTCATTTTTTACTACTTTTATTAAAAGAATCCAACTAACATGTTAATATATTTCCATATATAAAAAAAAAGTACAGTCGGTATGTCGTGGTAATGCCTCAATAATGTTTTGCTCAATCCATGTTCATATTTCATTTTATAAACGTATGGTATATATTAGTATTTAAATTAGTTAAGTTTTGTAATATTTGTATTTTTTAAAAATATTAGCCTTTTTCATTCTTTTTTTATTATGTTTTTTTTTCCAATTATCTGGCGCCGTCAGCAACACGAGGGCTATAATGCGCCGAAACATTCGTCATTAGACAAGACAACATACATTTACAAACACCCATACCTAGCACAGGACTCGAACCCGTAACCTCGCCGTCTAGAAGCTAGCACGCTAACCACTATACCGTTTGGTCGGCCTTTTTCATTTCGGATACATATATTTAGAGACATAGTTGTGGTATCAGACATAACACAAAAGTGTTTTTATTATTAAAAATTTTGTATTTGTTGTGCTAAGTTTGCTACATTACAAGATTTCTAAAAAATCCAATCACTTAAAAATATTATTAAGATTATTTTAATTGTTCGATTACTTTTTTTTTTTTAACGATTTTCAGCTGTGTAGTGTTTACAGTCCCAAATCTATAAAATCAATACTTGGTGCTTTTTCCGACGTGTAAGTTTCAGCTGCTGTATTTAATAGTTTGTTTTATCGTGCAGCTTCTTATTAAAAAATAATCAATTTTTCAGGTTTTGGCCGATAACAGTTCGGTGTGCACCACAATGAACTTTTGCAAAAACATCAAACCCGGATTCAACCTCGACCCCCCCACTGCGACTAAATAAAGCTTCAAGAGTTGGGATTCTAAATCGGGATTCTCAGTCCTCTTTCTGAGTGGGTGCGTCTGTTTTGAATCCCATCCATCAACCGGTCTTCAAATACGTAAATGGCGGATTCGACTTGCGCACGGCCAAAAAGGATGATGCGGTTGCCAAAAAAGAGATGATTTATGTCACTATTGAAAGTCGTCTGATTAAGAAACTTCTTCCCAGGGTCATCGAAATAGATGAAACTCTTTTTGAAAAAGGTTGATGTGTCTGATCTGAAAGCACCAATTTTCACCAAAGAGATTGTTTTTAACATAAGAAAAAAAAGAACGCAATCTTTTATTGCGAGACGGAACTTTGTTAGATAACAATAACAGAAAAAAAAAAAAAAACTAGTTAACTTGTAACATTTAGTCAAAAAGAATTATCCGAAAACGTCGATTTTCTTCAGAATAGATTGTATCCATCAAAGGCAAAGAGATGCTTATTTTTTAATTTTTTTTTTTTAATTGTAAGATGAAACTTCGTTGGGTATTAAGAATAATAAAAAACCGTAGACTTCAAAAATCTTGTCTATTAGCATATAATATTTGGTCAAAAATAAATGTCCGAAGTCGCCAATTTTTCTCAAAAGAGATTGTATCCATCAGAGGAAGTTGGTTGGTTGGTTGTATTCAGATTATCTGGCGCCGTCAGCAACACGAGGGCTATAATGCGCCGAAACATTCGTCATTAGACGAGCCAACATACATTTACAAACACCCATACCTAACACGGGACTCGAACCCGCAACCTCGCGGTCTAGAAGCTAGCACGCTAACCACTATACCGTTTGGTCGGCTCCATCAGAGGAAGAAAGAGAGCATTCTGTTATTTTCTAAGATAGGACTTTGGTGATGGACAAAGAAAATTTGGTGAACATGCATAACATTTGATCAAAAAGAATTGTTCGAAATCGCCGATTTTTCTCCAAAGAGATTGTAATTGTATCCATCGTAGGTAAAGACGAGCGCAGTTGATTATTGCAAGGCGTGGACTTCGTTGGATAACAATAAAAAATAAAAAAATAAAAAACTAGTCAACAACATTTAACGTTTGGTGAAAGGTCATTTGTTCGAAATCGACGATTTTCCTCAAGAGAAATTGTAATGATATCCATCGTAGGTAAAGACGAGCGCAGTTGATTATTGCAAGGCGAGGACTTCGTTGGATAACAATAAAAAAAAACTAGTCAACAACATTTAACGTTTGGTGAAAAGTAATTTGTTCGAAATCGACGATTTTCATCAAGAGAAATTGTAATGATATCCATCGTAAGTAAAGACGAGCGCAGTTGATTATTGCAAGACGAGGACTTCGTTCGATAACAATAAAAAAAACTAGTTAACAACATTTAACGTTTGGTGAAAAGTCATTTGTTCGAAATCGAAGATTTTCCTCAAGGGATTATATCCACCATGGGAACAAATAGAACATTCTTTTATTGTAAGACGACGACCTGATTTGCGGATGTTGTCAATTGGTCGGTATCTCGCAAACTCAAGATGACACCCCCTCCCTCGTGTTTTCGGTCCTCATTTGATCTCGGCTCTTTTAACTGCAACCGAAGGCCGCTGCTTTTTCGAAACCCTTATTTTACGCAGGCTGGCTTTCTCGTAGCTGACTGAAAAGGCAATCTGGCCCAATCAACGACAACTTGATGATCAGATTGTCTTTTTCTCGGAATTCACGACGCCAAGCAAGGTCAAGAGGCTACAATTGATTCAGAAGCAATTCCGTTTCTTTGGTATGGGTGTAATAGATTGGAGTAAAACCAATCTTCTTAACGTAGAAAATATGATTTTTCTAAGAAGGACTCCTTAAATAAAGGCACACACCCAAATATATAGATAATTTAAGAGGTTGGAAGAAATTGAATGGACATATAAATGGTAATACGCGGTAGAAATCATGCTCAGGTCAAAGTTATCACTATAATGATGATTGACAGATCATTGGATGTTGATTATTTGATTGCGAAGAATTGACTTATAGGATATTCCTTATTAAAATTCTGGCAAGGCTTTCAGTTTGGAAAGTAGCCTTTCGAGTCAGAAATCAGTGGCGAAGCCCGAAATTTATTTCGGTTAGACATATAGAACCAATTTTCTTTAAAATATTACAAAATTCACCAGTCATGTTGATTAGGCATGTATTTTTGGTGAAGTAATTTATACCAGTTAGTTATCAGATTTTCCATCAGCTTATATTCCTTAATTTTTGGTTTTAAACTCAAATATTTATTCGAAATGTTTAAAATGACTGCGATGTATACTGATTTTATTACCGAGCGGACATCTAAATGGAAGCCCTAACATTTATTTTATTTGAAATTGAACTAAGCAGTTGTCCAACAACTTTGGTTGTTCCCTTCCGTTTACAATTCATCCTCTTATAAATTAAGAAACATTTTAATTACCAAATGGACTAGCACTTTAAAGAATAACGAGAAAGAGCATTTTGTAAACAAAGACTTTCATAAACAGGAAAAATAATTTCTTTTAAGGATCCTTAACATAATAATGTTACAAAAATTGCATGTATAAAATTGTAAATAATGGCGGATTTATTTAAAGTTCTATTTTATCTTATTGTATTCTGTAAATAGTGACGTATTACATCTAAAGTTTTATTTTATTTGTTAACAGCAATAATACAGGTTAGAAAAAGGTGTCAACACCTAAATCAATCGGAAAATTTCGACTTTATAGGCATTTCCATGAGGTGATTGGTTGGCTGGACTTTGCTAGAAATTTCTGCCGCGACTCTATATAAAGAACCGATCGATGGAATCTTGGTTCAGTCGAGTATCGTTTGCTGCCTATCGGATGTTTTGTTTACTTTCTCGGTGCCTGAATTATCGCTGCGTTCGAAGCTTGTATTGAAGCTTGATACCAATTGTTCTATTGTTCTGAGAAGTTTTGTGAGCCTTCGAAGAAAGAATAAATTATAGTTTTTATTTAGTAGAAACTGCGAAAATTTCATAACAATACTATATATTTTTAAATTTACAGAATTTCGTTCGAATGCTTTGATGTTTCAATCTATTAAAGTTTACTTTGCGCAGATGCCCTGTTCGTCCGTGCGCAAATTATACACTGTCAAAGCAGGCGAAAACAAACACATCTCCAGATCAATCATAAACCGAAATGATTACTAACACATTTCCTTTCATCGATAAGCACCGCGGCCATGTGCTTTTAAAGAACCAGAAACGACGTTATAAGCCATTTTATGCGTACTTCCAGCAAACCAGAGCTTCCGTCTTGGAAGAAGAGCCTCAATCGCTAGACACAACTCCTGGCTAAATAAATCTCTTTGTTAAAGAAAGCCAGATGGCTGAGGAAGGGAAAGCACAGGAAAGGCACTTTACAAGAAGACATAACTCGTTTTGTTTTTGTCATGTCCGACTTACAAACAACAGGCAATCACTACTTACTACGATTGCGTTTCAAGTTGACCGCTCCGGCTCTTTTTCTTAATATTCTTTTCATTTTTCAATAAACAGTAATTATTAATTTTTTCTTTCTAAATCTCGTATGAGATGCTTGCGTGAGGGTATGTTTTTTGCCGCTTTTTCTGAGAGTGAGTTGAGTGATTTGCTGTGATAAGTGCAGTGGATGCTTTTCGGGATTTCCCTGGTTTATCATTGAATACAAGCGGTTGGATGTTGTGAAATGGAAGCATTTTAGACAGTTGTAAATGCGAGCCAAAAGTTACTCACGTATCCAAGGCCTGATCATGACAAGTTGGGGCCCAAGGCCCTTACACTTTTAGGGGCCCCTTCATCAAATGCGAGATTTATTGGAAATGAGCTTGACTCGTTGTCAAATGAATTAACATTAAATAGAGAAAAAATTGATAAATTAATGTCAATACATTATCTTCTTAAAGGTTTTTTTTTTTTTTTTTTTAATCATAAATTAAGAAACAAATTTCAAATAACCAAATTTATAAAGCAAAACAGCTAAAACTTTGTAATGTAGCATTGCATTTCACGATCACAATGTGTAGTAATTATCCGTGACAACAATATCTGCATCATTATTCACAACTTCAAAGCCGACATTTGCTGATCCCGCAATTAATTTGTCAAGACTTCCTTTCAATATTTCTTCGAAAAATATTGTTTCTTTACACTTTTAAATGAGGGTTTGATGCATTTGAATTAATACACTCTGGGATACTAAAGACGGTTCAAGATCAATACAAAATTATTTTTATGTAAAAATTCTTTTATACAGATTGTAAAAGATATTCACAAAAAGAAAGAAAAGTTATAGGTTTACAGCCAATTTCGGGGCCCCCTAAAATCATGGGCCCAAGGCTCGGGCCTTGTGGGCCTAGGCGATGATCAGGGCCTGCACGTATCGTTATACATTACTCTTCTAACCAATAAAACAGGGTGGTCATAAAGAAACTTCGTCGATATTTGGACCTCTAGCTTCCGTTCCGTTCATTAAATCAAGATGAGATATTAGGTGTAGTTATTTAAAAGTATGAGCTCAAGATTCTGTGAATGGCAACAAAAAATGGCGCTCAAGGTTACGGTTATAGTACAGAAACTCGAAATTTGCGAATGGCAACACCTACTTTTTGCTGCTTTTTGCTGGTAAAAATGCTCAGAGCATGCGCAAACCCTCAAGAGCGTTGGAACTGTACGTGTATCACAAAAACCGTACGCGTTATGCTCGCACAAAAACATCATTTATTTATTTTGATTAGAGTAATTTTACTATTTATTTATTAAAAAAAATTGGCAACAGGAAAGAATTTCAAAAATGGTAGGTTTAATGCTTTTTTAACGTGATTGGATGACGGCAAGTTGGTTTATTAGTATCCCGTAAAAGCAACCTTTTAGTGACAGTTAGAGCCCTAAAATTTGATTGAATGCATCGACATCGAAGCTATTTGCCAAGTTTCAGCATGTTTGGATGACAGTAAGGGGGGTTAATTAGGCCTACGCAGATTCCGCTCCCATAGACAACATACAAAATCGAATATAAGGAATTTAAAAATAGCTTTCTTTGCAATTAGCTGTCAGTAGAGGATACAAGGAATTGCAATAAGACATTTCCTTTACTCAACCTGTTTCTAAACACAATGGTTAGAAGGGGGTGATTGAAGGAAGAATTCACGATTGTTTTTATTGATTATATTTTAAAGTATTTTTACATTACTCAAGGGAATAAACAAATTGTGAAATATTGATTAGAGTAACGTATAACAATTTTTTTTAATTTCATTTTTCTTATATTAGTTCCGTCACTTACGTCACCAGTCAAAAGTCTCAGAAATCGAGACTAAGAATAGCTCTTATGACATTGATTGGCGAAAACAATTCACTACAATGAATATAAAATGGTAAATTGTCGGTTTAAATTTTAATTTTCAAATATATGTTAACATACAATGGACAATTACCGCATTTTCTAAAAACGAGTGTAAGTGGTTTATACTTATGAAGAATTTCTTTCCGATTCCAAATATTCAAACAAAAGTTCTTGTAAGAAATTAGTTATTTAAATATTAAGAAAAGAAAATGAACCGAAAACCTAGTCCGATTGCTTTCCGATTAAAACGCTACTTTATAGGTGTGACGTCACTACACCCTTTCGTTTCTATGGTTATCGTGAGGTTTCTGCCAAATAGTTGGTGTGAGTGTTTAGACAATGGACAGTTCCCGCCTTTTTTAAAAACGAGTGAAATTAGTTTATGTTTATAAATAATTTCTTTTTGATTCCAAATATTTAAACAAAAGTTTTTAAAAAAATAGTTATTTAAATATTAAGGAAAGAAAATGCCCCAAAACCATTCCGATCAAAACAATCAACAAAATGTGTGACGGCAAGAATTCCTTCCGATTCTAGCCGACCAAACGGTATAGTGGTTAGCGTGCTGGCTTCTAGACCGCGAGGTTGCGGGTTCGAGTCCCGTGTTAGGCATGGGTGTTTGTAAATGTATGTTGGCTTGTCTAATGACGAAATGTTTCGGCGCATTATAGCCCTCGTGTTGCTGACGGCGCCAGATAATCTGAATACAACCAACCAACCAACCTTCCGATTCTATGGTTATCGTGAGGTTTCAGCCAAGTAGTTGGCGTTGATTTGGTAAACCATTACCATCTTCTAGATGGAGGATGGCGGCTAATTCAAAGTGGTTGTTAATACTAAACGACGACTGAAAACATAAGGAATATGCAAACAATCAATTAGTAATTATGAAAACTAAGCAATTAAGAGAGCAAATTGAGAAATGGCAAAAAAATCCACAAGGAATAGGGTTGTTAAATGCGAAACTTTATCGCCAACCAATTGGAGGCAAATTCGATAGGCGATATTTTCACGTCAACTAGGAATAGACCTGATTCTTTTGTTTTTATTCATGACGACCGTATTTCCAAATTTCCAGTTTGGATTTTAAAAATAAGTTAGTTGGAGCTATTTCAAGATTGCACAAAAAAACTTTTCAATTTGTTTGCGTTTTTAAGAATTCCCTGTTGCTCTTTCTAACAGTAAGAATTTCTCACGATGGAATGTTGAGATATTACGTAAACCGGAAGCCTGTTATTTTGAACTGCCGACGTCACACATACACACCATAACTTAAAAGGTATCCCCATTCCATGGTAATCTTTGACAGTGAATGTGCATGGAGTCAGTTTTTTCAGCGAGTAAAAAAAAAAAAAAGGGTAAAAAAGTGTTTTACTAACTTCCTGTTCCTTTCTTTGCGTCATGTAGCTCGTTCTGTAAACTAAATTTTACGCCTTCCTTCAGCAATTTAACTTTTTAACCAGGCGTCCTAAGCATTGACCTGGATGTTTTTAGATTTCTAGGTATTCTTTCATCACAACAAAACCTAGCAAATACTTCTGCCGCATTTTCGGTAGATCCGACAGATACACTGGAAGTGAGACATTTGAATATACCTCGTTTGGTTCGTTTGACCCCTTAATTTGGTAAATCGAGATCGGATGGCTTCGAGTTGATAGTTAAACTGTCTCGTCTGAGTTTTCCAAGTTATCTCCCAACTAGGAATCAAATGAGGTGCTATTATCTATCTTCTTCAATCTCCCCCTGAAAGATAATTTTTTGTAGAATGTTTCGATGAAAAAAAAATATATGTTGTTACGAATTTTTGTATATTTGTAAATATTTCGTAGTGTTAATTTTGTAAATAGTAAAATTTATGTATATTTCGCATAAGGCAGTGCAATAGTTCGTCGTTAAGTTGGCTTCCCGGCAATATGGGTCTTGATGCCTGATAACGGGAGTTTTACAGATGTAACGCTGGGAAGCGAGTGTTACAAGGAGCAGGGCATTTAACATAATAATAATGGGAATCTCGCCAAATTGGCGAGAAATCGTCAAATGTCAGCAAACTTGGCGACCATTTGGCGACATTTTCGGTCCCCATGTACATGTATAGGACTTTTCGACTACGATCTGGAAAGTTCCCCAAATATCTACCTCTAGAAGATTCACGAAGATTCACCTGTCCTATATAAGGCTGATCAAGAGAGCGGGGAAGTTAGTTGACTGATTTTGAGTCACTGAGTAAGTTGTTAGTTGAGTCAGTATCTGACTGGGTTAGTTGACTAGTGAGTTAACTGGAATTACTGAATTGAGATACTGAGTCTCAGTGAGCATTCAGAGAGTTCCGAAAGCGAACTGTATTGCATTGTCTTTTGCAGTGATTTAGCAGTTGTGTTGTCAAGTTTTTAACTGCTGTTTTGTGCTCTATTGTTGTGAAAAGAGCTGTATTGTGTCTACTAGAACGATAAGTTCTGGAGTTGTAAAGGAATCTGTGAAGAGTGATATTGGAATAAATATCTACAAGTTTTGATCTGCTTTGGCTTCAACTCTTTCGAACCCATCCAACGCAACAATATATATATTTTGGAAAACTTGTAATGAAAAATGGAAAAATACCTCCATAACAGCCTGTTTTTTTATTCATTCTTGAAACGTTTAATTTTTTAAAAAATTTAAATGAGGTTCGTTTTTGGTAATTATTTTCAATTTTGCCATGCTAAGTACAGAGGTGATATCGTCATTTTTTGGCCAAAGCGAGTTATTTTTACCTGGTGATTTTCTTTAATTAGTTCTAAATAATGGTAAAGTTTAATGGTCAGTTTTTGCACAGGAAATATTAAAAAAAGTTAATAACTTTTGCATCAACTATATGAAGTTGTTAAACTTTAAATCGCAATTTCTCATTTTCAGCTCAGCTGTAGATGCCACTTCTGTGCTTTTAGCACGGCAGTATTAATTCTTCAAATTAATCTGATGTTCATAACTAAAGTTGAGGAATCTCTCCTTTGGCAATGGATATTTAAGTATAAAAAAGTGGATATTGATAATTTGGGTTGCAAGTGGCAGCCAGTGATAGAAAACGTTAGTGCAACTGGAAACATGCGACTCCTCATTCCCCCCCCCCCTCCCCCTCCTTCCTTTTCCCAATTTTTATTTTCACAAGCAAATACGCCGACCAGACGGTATAGTGGTTAGCGTGCTATCTTCTAGACCGCGAGGTTGCTTGTTCCGAGTCCCGTGTTAGGCATTGGTGTTTGTAAATGTATGTTGGCTTGTCAAATGACGAATGTTTCGGCGCATTATAGCCCTCGTGTTGCTGACGGCGCCAGATAATCTGAAAACAACCAACCAACCACAAGCAAATACTTTAATTCTCCAAACAAAGTTTCCTTTCAGTTTGAATAAACTAATAGCATTTATAACATTAGAAAATAAGAAAAATTAATAAAATAATTCTATATAGCTTTGATTAAAAAAAACATTCTTTCTACCTCTAAATGCAAGTTTTTTTTTTTTTACTTAAAAACAATATTGCTCTGATGGGTAATTTCATCAATGGGATAATTGCATGAAGTGTTTATTCAGAGAGCTACCTTTTTATTAAATTCTACAATGTACAGTTGAGAGTTATCCTTAATGCGTCAGCTATTTGAGTTTCATTTCTTATCAATTCAAAGTTTAAAAAAAAGTTTTTTTGGACTTTCTATTAAGCCCTCGTGTATTTTGAATGCTCTTGTGATGGTGGTGCCAACCAAACGGTATAGTGGTTAGCGTGCTAGCTTCTAGACGGCGAGGTTGCAGGTTCGAATCCCATGTTAGGGCATGGGTGTTTGTAAATGTATGTTGGCTTGTCTAATGACGAATGTTTCGGAGCATTATAGCTCTCGTGTTGCTGACGGCGCCAGATAATCTGAAAACAACCAACCAACCTTGTGATGGTGGTTAATTCACCATATCCAGTACTATTTCCAACATCCATTTCAATTCTGAAAATCAGAAATGGTCAACAAAGCATTTTTTGTAAGTTTGTACCACAAATAAAAAAACGATAAAAACACATACCAAGATAACTGAAACTCACAATCATGCTGTGCCGACCAAACGGTATAGTGGTTAGCGTGCTAGCTTCTAGACCGCGAGGTTGCGGGTTCGAGTCCCGTGTTAGGCATGGGTGTTTGTAAATGTATGTTGGCTTGTCTAATGACGAATGTTTCGGCACATTATAGCCCTCGTGTTGCTGACGGCGCCAGATAATCTGAAAACAACCAACCAACCAACCACAATCATGCTGAGACGTTGCCCAATCTTCCAGAAGCATTGTTTCCGACTTGGGCCAATACTGCTTTGCCACATGGGTGCTAATATTATAATAAATTATTACGTATTTATGAGTATAAATGTATTATTATGAAAAAGATTTCCTAGAAGCGGTAATAGAGAAGAAATGTTAAACTCTTAATATACTTATTTTAATATGACATCCTTAAGTTAACCTACTTTTCACAGATACATTTTAATCATGCGAAATTCGGGTCGAAAGTGTCAACTCATAACTTAATAATTTTGATTTACTTACTTTTTCTCGCGTGCTTACATACAAAAACAAAGTGTCATAACTACATGGTCTATATAATTGTTATTTGGCTCTAACTTGAATTTTGAAGTCTCACAAAATCTATACAATGTTTTGGATAGTATATTATATATGAGGCGTGTAACTTATAAACAGGCTCCATCCACATTTTTTTTTTTTTTTCAAAATGATTTATTTTTTTATTTTTTTATAAGTTCACAAAACAACTTCCTCACATTGCCAAGCGATTTGGTTATAAACCAACTCCTTCAATGTGAAAATTACCTTCACAGCAATTGGGTTTGTTTGAAAACCAATTTCATCCAAGTTTTCTTGAGTGGCCACCAGGAACACTGTAATCTGCTCTAGCGAACTGAATGGATATTGTGCTCTTTATAAATTACTTTTGTTCGTCGTACTTTACTTAGTATTTTTGTACTTCTATTTTTGTAAAAATTCCTTTGCATTTGAATTTTTCCTTTAAAAGAAACCTATTTATATTTATGAATCGTTTCATTTTTATAATTCATATATTTTTACAATTTTTTTTTCATGATATATTATTTGTCGACCTAGTAACAGTAATTCGTGTTTTACGAAGATTTCGTGCATTATGTAACGTTAAAACAGATGGTTACGGGATGACAAAAGGTTGATGATCAATCGTCTAGCTTCAAAAGCAGCTCCATCCGCAATTTAAATTCAAATTTCCAAAAACCTAAAATTGCAAACGTTGTTAGGTTAATTTAGAAACAATCAAGGACGTTTTTTTCTTTTTTAAAGTACATAATTTAAAAAAAAAAAAAAAAAAAAAAAAAAAAAAAAAAAAACTAATCTGTACATAAGTTCTTTTTTTTTTTTTTTTTTTTTTTTTTTTTTTTTTTTTTTTTTTTTGAAAACTGTTTGAAGAATGGAGCTGATTTTGAAACTACACATCTATACATATTGATACAAGCTTATTTGAGCTGATTGAATACCCTGCAGGGAGGAGTGAACCGGTTTTAAATACGCCTGATTGGCTGATTGGAACGATGTGCGGCCGATTCGCTAAAACTCTTATAGTATCCGTGGCAAGAAAAGTAAAATATTAATTAAAATTTAAAATAAAAAGCGCTTATTTTCTTTTTGTTATCAACTTATATTTAAGTTCAATACAAAACTATGTGCTTAGGTTATCAATATTACAATAAAAGTTGTGAATTTCTCGGAACTATACTTTTTATGCGTAAGGATCCATCCTACAGCGTATTCTCCTTCAATATGGTCTAGTCGCTCTGTTTCCTAGTTTAATACATATTAGTCCGAGAGGCGACTGCAATTTTTGGACACAATCGAACATCATTATCAATTTCTTATAGAAATTGGAGAAAAGTAAGTAGATTACTAATACACTGGTCTGCCCGTGGCAAAAATGGCCGAAACTGATCAAAAATCGACTTGTGATGAGTTGAACTAAAATCTGATTGCCAAATATGTCATAGCTTGCCAAAAAGAGAACAAACGTTTTCGTCTGGCAACCCACTGCATTTTGATTTTCAATAAGAAAAAGCGCAAACGATTTCTGATCTCTGGCTCGGAAAACTTGTATCTTTTAAAAGTAAGCCAAATTGGCGACATCAGTTACGTCATGAGTAACGTAATGTTTATTGCCAATTTGGCTCATTTGTGAAAGATGCAAGTAAGCAATAGCCACACATCCGAATCGTCTGCAACTTTCTTTACTGAAAACTATAAAGAGTGAGGGTTACAAAAAAAAAAGAAAAAAAGAAAAAAAAAAAAAAAAATAGTCATTATTTGGCAAGTTATGGCGCATTTGTCAATTGGATTTAGTTCAACTTATTAACAGTAGATTTTTGACCAGTTTCGGCCATTTTTGCCACTGCAGACCAGTGGGTTCGTAATCAACTCACTTTTCTCCAATTTCTAAAAAAAATTCAGAATGATGTTCGATGGGGTCCAAAAATTGTAGTCGCCTCTCAGTCTATATAGTCCATAGGCACCAACTACACGGGGGCAAAGGAGGCGATCGCCCCCGTGCTCAATCAACAGCTGGGGCAAAGGTATAATTTCGCCCCCGCTCCAATAATCTGTAAAAATGTGTTTTTCCAATATAAAATATTGCCCCAAAAGAATATATTGTAATGTTCAAAAGAAAAAAAAAATCCCATAAAAATAGAAAATAATCAATATTTGTAAGCACATTGGCGCTATCCACCACCTCTCTTACAAATGAGAATCAGGTCAGTATAATGATGGTACTGGGATAAGTAATTTTGTAACGATGAGATAACTAGTATAGGCTCTTTTTTCATAAATAATTATCCAGAATTATTAAAAATTTACTCTTTTCATTTTAGTGCAATATCATAAAAAGTATATCGTATCAAATAGTGTATGATATTGAAATAAGTAATTTAATAGCGATGAATTAACTGGTTAGTGACCTTACTTTCTTACATAAAATGTTCCTGAACTAATTTTATATACATAACTTTACTATATAAATTAAACAGTTTAGAAAAATTATTGAATGGTATGGGGGCATGTTCAATATATTCAGCAGATATAGATTATGAAAAAATTAGTGTCCAGAAGAGAAATCTTTGTCCGATTCCCTCTTTCCCCCCACCCCACCCAGTCTCGCCCCCGTGTCATATAAGTGAAAAGTTGGCGCCCATGATATTGTTACGAATTTTTGTATATTTGTAAATATTTCGTAGTGTTAATTTTGTAAATAGGAAAACTTATGCACATTTAGCATAATGCAGTGCAATAGTTCGTCTTAACTTGGCTTCCCTGCAGTGTGTCTATTAATGCTTGATAACGAGTTTTACAGAGATAAGGCTGGGAAGCGAGTTTTACAAGGAGCAGGGCATTTAACATTATGGTAATGGCAATCTCGCCAAATTGGCCAGATAGAGCCAAGTTGGTGACGATTTTGACGACTAATTTTTGTCGCCAAATTTGGCGAGAAATCGCCAAATGTTGCCAAACTTGGTGACCATTTGGCGACATTTTTGGTCCCCATGTACATGTATAGGACTTTTGACTACGATCTGGAAAGTCCTCCAAATATCTACCTCTAGAAGATTCACGTATGTTCGCCTCCCCTATAAAAGCTCAGGAGAGCGGGTGATGGAGTTAGTTGTTAGCTGAGTTCATTAGTTGACTGGAATTACTGAGTCTCAGTGAGCGTTCAGAGAGTTCCGAAAACGAACTGTATTGCATTGTTTTTTGCAGCGATTTGAGCAGTTGTGTTGTCAAGTTTTTAACTTCTGTTTTGTGCTCCATTGTTGTGAAAAGAGCTGTATTGTGTCTACTAGAACGAGAAGTTCTGGAGTTGTAAGAGAATCTGTGAAGAGTTATATTGGAATAAATTTCTGCAAGTTTTGATCTGCTTTGGCTTCAAATCTTTCGAACCCGTCCAGCGCAACAATATAGAACAAGAACAACAAAAACAGTTCAGATGATGAAACTTTATCCCGACAATAGATAACGTAAGTTGAAAAATATTCAGTTTAAACATCCTGTTTTATGTATCTTCATTAATCTCTCAATACATTTCAGCAGATTTAACGGTGAACGGTTTCTTTCATTAAATCGTCATTTATACACTTCGCAACGTTCAGAAAACGACATTATTTCCCTTTCTCTGTCAACGAACGCTTAATTAAAAGGGTTTTACGCCGAATACTGTTATTGCAACAACGTTTCGGAAATATTATCAGTTACTCTTGTTTGACCGCCTGTTTATACAAATGTTAGTGAAGGACATGTGTGCATTTAAAATAAATAATCCTAATATTCTCACTCAGTTGCCGCCGAGGAAACGATTGTTTTGATTAAATTGACCGATAATCATAGGCGCCCATAGGAGGGTGCAAGGAGGTGAACTTGCGCGAATTTTCCCCGCTTAATATTTTTTTACGAACTTTTGTTTCGAATAAAATTACAGAGATACATCGAAGCAGAAGGATATCGTTCTTAATTTATCAAAACCATTGTGAAACGCAAGTTTAGTTTAGTTTGTACGGTTCCGGCTGTCTATTCCTGCCACTATGAAATGCTTATCACGTCCAAGTACTCATCTTAATTTTGAATAACACGATAATATAATGAGGTCGAAACCTTATCGAAAAAACGTCTCAACGAGAGGACGTTGAGGCCACGACCTATTTAATGTGCACCAGCCCCCATTATGTATACACTAGCAATCGCCGAGGCCATGACCGAACGCTCGATTTACCATGCTCTTGAGTTCGGGACCTTTAACCACCAGTACTCGGGAGACATTGAAATGCAAGTTAGTCGAACAATTGGTAATCTCTAAATGAAAGTGATATCCGTTTGAAATATTGTTAGAATTTTATTGTTTAAATTTTATTTAATACTTTGTTTTTCTAATCACGGATATTATAAGAGTTTTGACGAATCATATGGCTTTGATTGAGCTATTTCCTGACGTCACTCACTTGGTCAATTGCAATAGATTATTGCGCAGCCAATCAGGGCGGTGTAAAACCGGATCACACATCGGTGTAGCGTATTCAATGAAATCTAATTAACGTGTCCGACTGGTAAAGTTTTCATCCAAATGGAAGTCCAATGCTTGCCATTCATGGCCGCCCCCAGGAATATTTGCAAGGGGGTGTAAGACTAGATTTTTTTTATCAAAATCATTAATATTTTTAGACATGTTAATTAATGATTATACATTATAAATTATACTCTCTGAGAACAGTTAAAATTCATGGTATATATTTTTGAAAGCGCAACCCTGTTAAAGAGAAAAAATACAAAATAGTAAAAATATTAAAATATATAATTTTAATGATTTTTTTTATCATCCAACTAGATCTCGTGGCATTCAAGAAACAGTGTTTAGTATAGAGGAACTCAAAGATGCAAAAATACAGAAAAGTAGATTTTTTTTTAAATTTCTTCCAAGTTTCGGATTTAATGGGGAAAAAAAAAATTAAATTCAAAATGAAACACGAAAGCAGTATTGGAATATGTTCAATTGAATTCTAAAAATAGATTTCAAGGTAGTATATCCGATGACTTAAAAAACAAAATATTTGTCTAGAATTTTGAGAACTACACAGGAAATGATTATGCAGTAAAAGGAATAAATACTTCTACTCATCAGCTTCTAATAATCATAGACAACAAGCACAAGAAAATCGTCACGCAAGTAACTATAAAAAACGACATAGCAAAGACACAAAAGACTAAATTAATAGAAAAAAAATGCTCATTGTAACATAAAAGTATAAACTGCATATGTGCTTTTTCTTATCTTGGAATTTACATCTTTCCCCTCATTTTTCTAAAATTTTCAAAACCCAAAGGGGTGCAAGTGCACCTCCCTGCACCCTCCAGGGGGCGCCCATGTTGCCATTTCACTTTTAAAGACCTCCCATAAAGAACTCCCTTCAATTTCAAAGACGACGTTACCGTATTTTCGTAAAGGAAACGCCTTCGTGTAGACTTATGACTTCAGAAAATCCATTACAGCCAACGACCCAGAAAGAAAACCTTTTTCGAAACTTCCAACCCCAAGAATAACTCAAATCTTAGGAAAATATGGGCACGTGCGCTTTTAGACTTCGACCCATTCATTTCACACTTCGGCGCATTCTGACTGCTAAATAACGCGCACACCTGAAATAAACAAAAGCAAACTGAAGAACGGACCATTCTGATTCTGGAGGAGCACCCCCAAAGTTCCCGGAAAAAACATTGGGCATCTGCGGGAACATTTCGGAAGAAATTTAATTATAGAAACACTGAAGTCAATATTTATGGAGAGAAACAGGACAGGCTCTTCATTGGGAAATAATTTTATAACTTCCGCTGTTGATTTGAAGGACGGGTTTTCAAAGAAAGGCACCTGGGAGAGCAGAGAAAATGATTTAGGGCAGTTTCTCTTTTTGTTGATGGGGAAATAAGGGTATTTTTTTACCCTTTTAATAGATTAATGCGTTTCAGTAGACAACTAATTATCAAATCAAAAAATTTAAATATCTAGAAAGCATGGAAGTAACTGCTATTTTGTCTGGATATTTTTTAAAAATTTAATTAAAGGCTAGGGATGTGAAACATCTCTTAATACTGCCGACATAAAAGCTCTAAATCAGAAGAAGAAAAAAATGAATTTAATATATTTTGCATTTTCTGATTAATCCTTAGAAAATAATCTTTTTTAATTCATTGAATGACTTAAGTTCTTAAGTCGTACAAACCTCTACAATAATAAAGAATGAAATTGATTTCAAAGGATGAACGCAAAGGTATCAAAATATGCATTAGTTTTATTATTATTATTATTATTATTATTTAGGGCTTTCTAGCTTATGACAGCAGAATCAGGCCCGTAGCCAGCCAAAGTTTGTAGGACGGGCAAAAATTTTCCCAGGAGGGGCAGAAATATAAATTATTTAATTAGTTTTCAATTAATTTTTACAATTGATTACACGTAAAAGAGTATTTATCAGAGCACTTTATGAAGTACATATACAAAAAAATATTTTAAAAAAGAAACATTGTTTATGTATTTTTGATGTAATGTTATTTTTTTTTAATTCTTTTAAAGACAACACCAGAAATTTTTTTGATAAAAAAAAAAATTTCAATTTAAAATTTTTTAAAGTATATTTAATACAATTCTTTTCATTTTCTTTTATTTTCTCCTATCATTTTCGATACTCTGAAAAATTTATCAGAAACTATTATAATATAAAAACCCTTTTTCTATTTATTTGCATATATTATTAATTATAATATAAATTAATAGAAATTCATTTTCCTATTCTTGGTCGTATATTAAACATTTGGAAACTTTTTAAAATACATAGCATAAAAAAAAAATCTAAAATAAAATGATAAATGTTAGTATAATTGCAATTTCCTATCTTTACACATATTAAGGGGAGTGGTACCCTAAAATTTATAAAAAATTTATTTTCAGTTTATAATAGTTTACTAAAACTTAATTTCTTCCCTTTAAAATGATACCTCATTTGTAATTATACCACATTTAGAAGTATTTTTAATAATTTTTTGAAGATAAAATTATGAACTATTAGTGTATGCTTTTCTTTAAAATGCATTTATCTCAAAACGACATTTTTCACTACTCATGTACCTTTTTCTCAGAAAATACTTGATATAGAAACCTAATTCTTTTTTTTATCTCATTTAGCAGACACTTATTATTTTACTTAAGTTGGGTTTTAATTATAATGCATTTACTTTTTTTTAAATGAATTATTAGTGTAAGTCGGTCAAATTTATTAAAAATCACAAGTTTTTTGGACGAAATAAGAAAGAACAAAAAATGGTTTTAAAATAATAACAAAACCCTACTTCAGTAAATACAGTTTACATTAAATAAATATGTGATAAAAATTTTAGGTAGCTAGCTTGAGCAGTTTCTGAGAAAAAGGTACATGAGTAATGAAAAATGTAGTTTTGAGAAAAACGAATTTTAAAGAAAACATTACTTACACTTATAGTTCAAAATTTTGTCCTCCAAAAATTATTAAAAATACTTCTAAATGAGGTATTATTACAAATGAGGTATCATTTTAAAGGGAAAAAGTCAAATTTTAATAAACAACAATAAACTCAAAATTGATTTATTATAAATTTTTGGGTACCAACTCCCCTTAAACAATTTCAAAACTCTATCTCTACTTCAAATGCCAAAAACACTAGATTTGCCATCCTTTCGTGGCCCATTGACATTCTTTGGGGACGATTTATGGCCGTCAAAGTGGAGAAGGTAGATTCGCAAGTTGCTGTACTATAACCGAAGGTATCTACAGCAGCAAAAAGTTCGTTTCTATTCAATCATAGATATAAAGGTTTACAAGTTAAAACAAATCATTAGGATAAAATTTTCCAGGACGGGCGAAGATTTTTCCAGGTCGGGCAATGCCCGACCTCGCCCCCTCTGGCTACAGGCCTGGGCAGAATACTGGTCAATGCTACGGATAGGTGTAATTTGCCGTTTTCGTTGTCATATTATGCATTGTCATGTTCTGCGCATGCGCA
Organism: Linyphia triangularis; assembly: GCA_963978545.1. Classification (NCBI taxonomy): domain Eukaryota; kingdom Metazoa; phylum Arthropoda; class Arachnida; order Araneae; family Linyphiidae; genus Linyphia; species Linyphia triangularis. The sequence goes on from OZ021729.1 coordinate 77,580,424, forward strand.
CCCATGTCTTACTTAAATAAATCCGAACCGCTCACTGTTATACTCTGCACATAATAAACGAAGGGTAAAAACTGACAGCTAGTTCTGAAATTAGCCACGCAACAATAGCCATCGTTCACTTCTTTTCCTCCCTTCAGCCGGGCCCACCGTATTTTTAGCCGCTTCCCCACCCATCATTCACGCTGATGATAAGCACGGGCGTACTTTTTAAAATCTATGGGCACCAGTTACAAATAACGAGAATTGCTCGCTGGTGGAACAAGCGCACTGAGAATTCCCATGCAAGAAACACGAGAAGGAATTCTGGAAAAAGGGAAAATTCCTTTCTTTCGGTTGATGACTTGGTATTATTTCGTTCGAGATAGCGGATAGGATGCTTTTTACGTTTAATTGCCGAAATGGTTGAGGAGCTCCAGACTAACTATAGAGATTTGATTGCTATATTTTTAGTGTTCCGTACCTCCCGAACACTCACAACCACATCTTCAATGTTCGTCGGGAGCTTCTAAACTGAGAAACAACTGCACGTTTTGGTATCCCATCGAATACCATTTTGCATTTTTTTTTTTTTTTTTTTTTATAGAATGCGGAGAAAAGTTAATAGTTAAATAAAATACAAATCTGGTGGGTAAAAATGGCCAAAACTGGTAAATAATCGACTTTGCATGAGATGGACAAAAAAATAAGTCATAACTTACCGAATGATGACATTCTTTTTTATTTGGCAATTCACCGTTCTTATTTTACTTTCAATGGAAAAGGACGCAGACGATTTCACTTCGCTGACGAAAAAATATTCTTATTTTTCAAAAATGCGTCAAGTTGGCAATTAATATTACGTCACTGATGGCAAAAATTATGACGTCAAATTGGCTTATTTTTAAAACTACAAAATATCGCTAGAGATCTAAATCGTCTGCAACCTTCTTAATTGAAATTTAAAGAGTGATGGACTACCAAATAAAGTAGAATACTTATTATTTTGGCAAGTTATGAGATATTTTATCAAGTTTTGATTTCCTCCCCGGACCCCGCTTTTTTTTTTTTTTTTTTTTTTTTTTTTTTTGCCACAGCAGACCAGTACATTCATAATACATTACCTTTTCCTCCGCATTCCATAAAAAGAAAGTCAGAATGATATTCGATGTGGTACCTAAAATTTGCCATTCCTTTTCGGGCGGTAACGATGAACATTAAAGAAAATTATTTATAAATCAGTCAGAAACAATTCTTCTAAGAAATTGCATATTAGTATGTATAGCTTTGTATGTGTGCAAATTTATCATTGAAAGAATAAGTGTTTACAAAATTACACGTAAATTCATAAATTCAGACTATAGACCGGTGGTCCTCAATTTTGTCTAACCACTTGCATTGATGTTCATTCTCAAAAATGGCATAATTACATCGTGAGCTCGATTGATATGACTGAGGCAATTATTGGCTGCATCGGATATTTTCCGTCGCAGTATAGGCTTCTTGTAACTCTTGCGTAGGAAGAGCTAGCTACAAGAAGGATGTATGGCGCCAGAACATCGTTAGTGTATGATTTGGACTTAACAGTAGTCCTACACTGTTAAAAATTTTGTTCCACCTTGCACCAAAAATTGGTTCCCATTTAGCTGCCACCAACATTTGGTGCTTAGTTTCACGATTTAATGGTGCAACCTCGGACCGTAAGCACCACTAAATCGCGAAACTAAGCACCAAATGTTGGTGGCAGCTAAATGGGAACCAAATTTTGGTGCAAGGTGGACAAATTTTTTAAACAGTGTAGCATAGTCCTACAATAGGTCTTTCAAGAATAATATAGCCCACATTTGCGGTTCCTAAGGGAGGAAATCTTAACAAACTTCCACCAGGCAGCGTGATAATTGTTCCTAGACTATGTTTCATAATCACTGCCGTGTCTACTCAGTTAGGAAACTGAGGTTGCAGAGTTCCAAGTGAGGCTCGATCCTAAAATATTTCGCATACTAAACAAATATTTTGTCCCTGGGACCTTAATCTGGATAATTTTTCTGGATATTGTATGAGAAAGTATGAATAACGTGGAAAACCCAACAAATATTTTCCCACAAACATAATCATTTTACATTTGCAAAGGGTACTAAATTGTTACTTTTTACTTCAGCCACAAGCAGATTACAAAATTCATGATTAGATCCATCTGCAAGCTGTCCCCCTTAAAAATCAAGAAGACAGTCACTATTACCATAAGGATAAATTGACTTGTTCAATTGTTAGGGCTTCATTTATCATTATAGAGAACTGAAATAAATGAATAAAACTGTCAGTTGTAGAAAAAAATCAAGTTCATAGAAGTAAAGTATTATTCATTGGGAACCGAACCCACTGTATCCCTCTGCAGAAGATGGACTTTGAAAATTACTATCATTTTATTGTCTGGCACATTTAAATGTACTTTTTTTTTTTTTTTTTTTTTTTTTTTTTTTTACGAAGGTGAAATTGAAATTGTCCATTTTTGTATTAGCTCTTCAGCCAAAGTTGGAATTAATTTTTCTCCTCCAAAAATTTCATTAGAGGCTGGGTTGTTCACCACAATGGTGCTTCTTTGAAGCTTATATTTCCAATTTTTTACTTTAATAAGAAGCTATAATTAAAGAAATTGTTAAACTATAATATAATTAGATTTCGCTAATCATTTACAGTATATATAATTAATCAATTGCACACTTTATTGATTGTGATTGTACATCGATAATTATACAGTATGTATATTCGATTGTAGCAATACACTGTTTTTATGCACAGATGCAACCGTGGTACGGCAAATGTTAGGCATTTGTTAGGCTGCCATCGTAATCGTTAGTGGAAGCCTCTGGCCACAAGAAGCTGTGCTGAGACCACATCAAATTTTGAAGTCAAATGCAAAGTAACACCGAGGGAAGAAGCAACTCAGATTCAAATAAAGATATTATTATTTATTTACTGCTTACACATAGGTTACAACGTTAGACAGTGCGGAAACACCTCAAAATACTACACTGTTAAAAATTTTGTTCCACCTTGCACCAAAAATTGGTTCCCATTTAGCTGCCACCAACATGTGGTGCTTAGTTTCACGATTTAATGGTGCAACCTCGGACCGTAAGCACCATTAAATCGCGAAACTAAGCACCACATGTTGGTGGCAGCTAAATGGGAACCAAATTTTGGTGCATGGTGGACAAATTTTTTTAACAGTGTAGTAAAAGGGCACAAGATGCAAAATACGTAGACAAATACGTGCTTAAATTAACTAAGGCTGTTCTGAGAGCGAGAGATAGAGATATGGTACGTACTATGTTGGATCCTCATTGCTGCAACCCTTCCGACTTGGAGACCTCGTCTCTGTATCTCGTGTGTCCTTTCCTCCGCGTATTTAAACTTTCCATATAAGTCAAAGCTCCCATTTAATCAGTTTAATTCAAGTAATAAATTTTTCTAAACCTTCTATACATGTGATTTTCATTTGCATGCTATCAGCGGTCAATACCCTATCGCCTTCCTTAACCCGTGTTAGTGACCAACTCTAGTGAACCCTCAATTGTTTGCTTGCCATTACATTCTGATAAGAGCACGTCGGAACATTCAGTTTCCCGATAAATACTTTAAAAGGGGGTCCGGCACATGAAAATTTTTCAGATTATTGATTTAGAGTTTATTACTGTTTATTAAAATATAAATGTTTGTCTTTAAAATGATGCCACATTTGTAATTATATTTTATTTCAAAGTATTTTTAATAATTTTTTGAAGTAAACAAAATGTAGGTATTTAATGCATGTTTTTTAACTTCAAAGCCGAATTTCTCAAAATGCAATTTTTTTATGTTTTGGGGCACATAGCTTAAAATCTATATGACATGAATGCTTGAAATTTTTTATACATGTTTCTATAATGTATTTAAGTACTTTAATCGAGGAATTATTGATAAGTAGCATACTTTTTAAAAAAAAAAATAATTTGTCTAAAATTTTATAATTTTTCTTAAACATATTTTAAAAAAATCATAATTATTTTAATTTTTAAAAAATAACAAAAATCTCGTGTTAAAGTATTCAAAAGTATCCAAATATTATACTGTGAAAGTTTCATAATTATTGAAGAATGGGTTATCAAATGAGATGCCCCCAAAGTTGTTGAATTTAACATGGACTCCTATGGAGGTGCCGGACTCCCTTTTAATCTATAAAATCAAGCTTAACGCCAATATCTCCGAATTTAAAAACAACAACCAAAGGATAAAAAATAATAACTGTTGATTGCTTCGATAATTAAAAGAGTAGCAATCCAACATCTCCGAATTAAAAAACAGCAACCGAAGGATAAAAAATAATAACTGTTGATTGCTTCGATAATTAAAAGAGTAGCAATCCAACATCTCCGAATTAAAAAACAGCAACCAAAGGATAAAAAATAATAACTGTTGATTGCTTCGATAATTAAAAGAGTAGCAATCCAACATCTCCGAATTAAAAAACAGCAACCAAAGGATAAAAAATAATAACTGTTGATTGCTTCAATAATTAAAAGAGTAGCAATCCAACATATCCGAATTAAAAAACAGCAACCAAAGGATAAAAAATAATAACTGTTGATTGCTTCGATAATTAAAAGAGTAGCAATCCAACATAAACCATTTGGAATAAAACATACAACTATAGTAGTTATTAGTAACTACAAAACCAAAATGAAAGCACCGTGATATGAGCTTTATAGACAATTTATTTTACCATTCATCTATGGTTTTTTTTTTTTTTGTTTAGGTAGACAGAAATCCACTTGAATTCATTATTAGGATAGGACATTTAGTTCGTCTCTAGTTTCCACTTGACTCCCTGGCTGTTGATCAATGGTTCGCCGTTCCAAGTGACAAACAACCCGGAAGGCCTTGAAGTCTTCAACTTCATATTTTATTTGAGAGTTTGCATTAATCAAAGTTACTTGTCAGTGAAGGGTTACTTTTCCTTTCTTTGTTATATCGTTTGTAAAAAAACAAAAACAAATAAAAAAACCTAGGGATGTGGAAAATCGCACAGCTTTCAATTACACTATAATACTGATATCAATTCGTGCCATTTACCATTTTTAGATTTTCATCATTCATTTAGAAAAAAATTGCCAATTTGGCGATATTTTTTACAATAATTCTTGTATGGGTCTTTAAAAAAAAAAAAAAAAAAAAAAAAAAAAAAAAAAAAACACCCACCTTTTCCAAAATGATTTTGGCGATATACTTATCAATAATTCTTATATTATCCTTTCTTGGAATTTCGTAGGTGGAGACGTTTAGAACACCTTATAAGAGCCATCACTTCAGTACTTTTGAACAAAATCGTTAGAGCCGTTTTTTAGCAATTACTGAAAAACATGATTTTTCAATGGCAGTTACCTTACACGCATGCGCGATTTTTACAAAAACCTTAATAGTAGGTCCCTGAGCCATCACCAACCCACACACCAAATTTGAACATCGTAGGTCAATTTGTTCGGGAATTATGTTGACCACAGACACACACAGACACACATTTTTTCTATATTACTTTTTTGAGATCAGGATGTTCCAAACTGTGGAGAAATTCAATAAACAAATAAAAAAAATTTTTTTTTTTGACCGGATACTATACTTTCACTAGCCCTATGTACACATATGGGTAATTTAAAAAAAAAAAAAAAAATCACGTCCTCATACAGTGCTGAAAAAAACGTTAAGGCCTACTTAAAAGCATTATTTGTACAGCTACAAATTTGAAGTAAATGCATAACTAAACATAATGCAAAAAAAAAAAAAAAAAAAAATCACAATCAAGTATGTGCTCTTTCACACCGTACGAACGAAAGGCCCGCAAGAAGTTTCATCTATGTATTTCGAATTGACCATTTCACACGATGCGGAAAGCGTCCCGCAACTTTGAAATCTTCCTTCGGGCTCGGTATATCTCCGCAATATTTCCAGAGATAACTCCAATTTAAATGAACTAATTATTTTTCTTTGTTGCAATTTGAAGCGTATAATTTGGGACGAAAAACCTTCTGGGATTTAACTAATCCATGCAATAATTAAATTTTGACTTAATTTTAAATCTTGACGTTTTTATAAAATGTCGGGTAATTTCAGTTGAATTTTAAATTCTAGTAGTTTCCCTGAATCAAATCATTGTGTATCATTCGCAGTTATATTTAAATTTTTTAATAAATTACAAATTGAGTTAGGATTGGTGCAATTACATATTAATTAGGTAATTAAACTTTAATTAATCAATTAAATATATTTAAATGAATAATTTTTATGTAGGTTTGTCAGTTTTCTAACACTCGTTCAGTGTGAAAAAATGTGACTCTAACTCCAAAATTCAAGAAATATTTTTTCAATGTATACTAGTCTTTAAACTTTTTTTCTAAGACTTATCGCAGACTTTGAATGAAAATGATCATTTCCACTTTTAGTCTCAAAGCACTTTTTGGTATTTTGGAAACAGGAAGACAAACCCAGCAGGTTGTAAAAACTGCCGACTGTACATTAATACTGCTATCAGTACTGGTAATTACTTATCTGTTTGTTCAACTAGTACTATTCACTCATTATTATTGAATACTATTACGAGTGTTGTTTATTGCATTTCCAGGGTCGTATATTTTGTATTGATTACTTTTACATTCAAATGAATTTCGAAATATAACAACAAATTAGAACATTTGGAAAATATTCAGCTGCCTTTTCACATGCCATAAGATGCAGCTAGTCTTTCAACTGGTTATAATCTAATCTCTCGTGTTTTTGGAGTCTTCTGAAAGTGGTTTCAGTTTTTCTTGCAAAAAAAAGGTGAAAAACCTATCCCTATCTTCCTTACAGCTTACCGTAACCGTAAATACCCTTTAAGGGGAGACAAGAGTCTCGGATAACCGAATCAGTCGTATTTTCCTTCAACTTCAACGTGCTCTAAATTATATAAAATGAAATATTTTTAATTTATTTTTTAGTCAATAATAACATATTTGTTATGATTATTACTCTGATAATTTTATTTTACTTTATATATTTTTTACTTAATAAGCCTATATTAGGACTTAGAATTTTAAAATTATTTTATGCCAACCTTTGGTTAGGTACACCTTTCTGAATAAATATACAATAAATTTGCATAAAAATTTTACCAAATGGAAATAAACTCTCTATTTCAAACAGTGAACCTATTTTTTTTTACCTAATATATCTTTAAAATTATATTTAAAGCAATAATATGGTTAGAGTATATAAAATTTTTCATTTTTCCAACATCAAATATTTAATTTTTCTAATTTAAGCAAAATTTTAAGTTCATTAGATAGATTTTGTGTATTTTCATTATCATGGAAAAAATCAGATTAAAATATGTAATAGAATTTGAGAAAAGTGTACCTAACCAAAAATTGCCATTAAAATTCTAAGTCTCAAATGTAGGCTTATTACATAAAGTATACATAAAATGAAAAAAAAAATTGGAAGTGTAACATTCATAACAAATATGTTATGCCAAAAATTAATTTAAAAATATTGAATTTTAAATAATTTAGGGAATTTTTTAAATTTAATGAAAATACGACTGATTAGATTTTCCAAGAGTCTTGTCTCCTCATACCCTTAAAAGCATCGTATGATTGTCTCAGTTCATTAATAGGATGATCCAACAAACATCTATCACTCCGTTTCCTTCTAAAATAAAAGAGAAATAATAACCTTAACCTTCTTTTAGTCCATACTTAAATTTTAAACTTGTACTATAAAGTAAAACACTAAATACTTTTATAACTAAATACTTAAATAACTAAATACTTAAATAACTAAATACTTAAATAACTAAATACTTAAATAACTAAATACTTAAATAACTAAATACTTAAATAACTAAATACTTAAATAACTAAATACTTAAATAACTAAATACTTAAATAACTAAATACTTAAATAACTAAATACTTTTAATCAACTATATTAACATTAACTGGGTGAAAATAATAATCAAACTGTTAAAAGGTGCGGGCGAAATTATATGTATTCGTGTGAAAAGGCATGAGATGCGGCCCCATGTCCGCGTCCGCACCGTCTGAAAGAGCCCTATGTCTATAAAGAATATTACAAAAACGAGGATTTTTTTTTATTAACTTTTTTTTTTGTCTTTTAAACATGAAGAAACATAACGCATATTGCAAATCACATTGCAAAATCTTTGCAATTTGGTTGTGTAACAGTATGAATACAGAATATAGTCAATCTGAATAATTACGAAATGTTATATGAAAAATAAACACATTGAATATAGTAAAATCGCCAACATTATTGCTATTTAATCTCATTTTATTCTAAGTAAGTAAAAATAAAATTGATTTGTCTTTTAAACATGAAGAAACATACCGCATATTGCAAATCACATTGCAAAATCTTTGCAATTTGGTTATGTAACCAGTATGAGTACAGAATATAGTCAATCTGAATAATTACGAAATGTTTTATGAAAAATAAACATATTCAATATAGTAAAATCTCCAACGTTATTGCTATTTAATCTCGTTTCATTTTATGTAAGTAAAAATAAAATAGATTTATTTTATGAGAATTTTTTGTAATTGATTAGCAATGACATGTAACGTCACATAACTGATTTAGCCACATAAAGTAAACGAAATCAAATTTTTCATATTTGAATGCTTGTAGAATTAAGTCCAGCCCAATAAATGAAAATCCGAGGGAAGGGCAAGTCCCCATCTTACGTAGGTAACCATGTGTGGGTGGGGAGGGTCAGTGCCCTTCTATGCTGAACTCAATCCGGTGGAAACTTTACACTGAATCCATAGCAAGTGCGTGTGAAATATGTCGAAGACACTTTTTTATCAGCGGCAACAGCGATTTGCAGACAAGTAAGAACGCCTTTATGAGGAATTTAATACGTCATTTGTTGATTTTGCCGAGCATCACTGTAAATCATGCGGGATCTCAAATCATTTCATTTCATTGGAAGAGGCGCACTGCTTTACTTGTGTAAGCAGGGCCGGCCTAAGACGTGTGTGATCGCACTTTAAAAGGGGCATCGAAATGAGAAGAAAAATATTTATAAAAAAAATTTACTATGGTAAAACTGAAATTTTTATAAAATTTTGATTGCAAATTTATAAAATTTTTGTAAATATGTATGTATGTATGTATTTGTAAGTATGTGTTTGTTGTAAAAAAATTTTTAGAAATTCTTAGTGCAAAAAAATATTTATAAAAAAAAATTATTATGGTAAAACTGAAATTTTTATAAAATTTTGAATGCAAATTAGCCTAACCTACCTAAGGTCAACTCTTTCGCAGGAAAGACTCAACAGCTTTGCAATTTCGTCCATTGAAAATGATATTTTATTGTCATTGGATTATAATGCACCGATAAAAACATTTTCGGCTGCTAAAGCTAGGAAGGTCCACTGCTAAGTGTGCAATACAGATTATTTTAATCAATTTTCTATAATATTTTTTAATTAATATTTCCCATGAATATTTAGTCAAATATCGAAGTTTGTGAAAGTCAGTTGAGGGTCTGAGAAGCAAAGAAGTCTAAGTGACTTTTCTTAACTTTTGAGAAAATACACTTTAAAGTTTCTTATTTTTAATAAATTCTATAACAAACTAGTGATATCTTCATTTCAGATGTTAGTATTTGAACAACAAATAATTTTCATACAAATTTAATATAAATAAGAAACTTTTAAAGTGTATTTTCTCAAAAGCTGAGAAAAGTTACTTAGACCCCTTTGCTTCTCAGGTCCTCAATTAAAAGAATTAGTAATCGATGTCATTTAAAAAAAAAAGGAAAAGAAGAAAAAAAAAAAAAAAAAGACACTTAATGAAAAGGTCTTGAACATTTTTTTTTTTTTTTAATATTTACTATTTATTATTACTCATTAGTTTTAGCTTTTGGTTTTTAATCCCTTGAAAATGCCAACTTCAGGTATTAAATCTCAGTTATAGAGCACCCATACCATTTTTTGGAGAGTTTTCTGTACCCATTTTCATTGTAAGTGGCACCAAAGCTCATTCTTGTCCACACAGCATTTTGCTCTTAGGCCGTTCCTGGGGCGTAAGATACTCAACCATGTAGAGATGCCGTTTTATTTGAATTCAGGCTAAGCTTCTTGGAACGGTTATTTTGCTAATATAAATTCTATCGTTATCGAGGTGGGTTTTGTCATCCTTTGATTCCTTTTAAAATAGAGAATTATAAAAATTAACTACTGTCACCAAAACATATATACGTTAGATAAGTAATGTATTGTACCTGCGATATTTTACCTCGTGAATTTTATCTATTAGACATTTAAGGATTTCACATTTTCAATGTTTGATGTAATTTCTCCTCCAGAAACTGCGAAAAAAATAAGGAAAATGGTATTTGATTAATTCTGAACTTAGGGAGCACGAAAGTATAAAATACTAAGCTCGTTCAGGAATCATCTCTTGAATATAGAACACTATAGTACTGAACACTTTAAAAAGGTAACTGCATGCGTAAAAGAAAAAACGTCGTATTTGCATTTTTTACCTCCTTTAGAACTAGCTCAACACATTACCTCTCGGCACAGTTAGTAAACTCCGGAAGTAGTAATGGCTTCCTTCGTTTCTTTAACGTCCATTCTCGGTATTCTGGGCGCAGCATCACTTCACTAACTCATAAAAAGGGAAAGAATCATTTGAAAATACATACCCCTGTTATTTCACTTTGCAAATGGGATATTTAATGCGTGAAGCGATTTTTTTTTTTTTTTTTAAATAGCTATATATATATATATATATATATATATATATATATATATATATATATATATATATATATATATATATATATATATATATATATATATATATATATATATATATATATATATATATATATATATATATATATTTATGTGGAGATGGGTGTACCGGCAGGAAGAAAGTGACGAGACTTGGAATTGGCCTCTTGTTTTATTAAGTAGTTTGATATTGAAAGAGCATACTACGCGCGTGCATCATGCGCGGCGGATATACAAGAAGTGTTTGATTTAGAGTTTATACAGTGCTTCTGCTCCATCTCGCCAGAGGGCGCTGCCACAATGATAGGGGAGAATGACTGTTGGTTCCCACATATATATATATATAAAGACGAGCCACTCTCTTTTTTTCTGATAGCTACATTATAGAAGTGCACCAAGACTGTCATATTTCACCCAGCATTTTTCAAAGATACCATCGTGAAGGATCAGAGAAAGTACTTTTTGTTCAGCACTTAGCGATATCAAATTTTATGATCATGTTGGCCTTGTTTAGTATCTATTGACTCAGCTAACACAGCAGTATTGGCCAATGTCCAAAACAGGAGTTCTGGAAGATTGGTCAATTCTGACCAAAACTCGAGCATTACAAGATTTTTCTAAAAGTAAAACATGCCAAAAGCATCACAAAACGTATATGTTTGCCCTCAGTCCTATCTTATATATAAAATATTTCAGTTTTAAATCTGTGCATCAATATAACAAAACCTCAAATATATTTTATCCCGCATTGTGCGAGATTGGCCAATATCTGTAACAACGTTCCACACCAGGATTGCCCAATGTCGAGGGATATTGGCTGGCGAAGTTGAGCTATTTGAGACATTCTAGATCGGAATGGAAGGGTAAGAGAGCAAAAAAAGAAAGAAGGAAAAAAAATGCTATCTATCTATTAATGTAAGTTTTAAGGGCACCATTAGACATACATTTAACTTCTAACTGTATGGTCTTCAGTTTGCTTAGTTTTCGTTCTTACCATCCTTACACGTCCCCGTGCGAATGATAAGTGGTTAATGTGTAACCAATTATTTAACTGGAAAACCTCACCGGTACGATAGTCCTCTCAAAACAGTAAAACCCTTGTCCTTGATAATGAATTGTGCTTCCATGGAACATCAAGGACATATTTTAAGGACAAATCTTAAAAAAAAATATCGCCATTGACCTTCCCAGGAGGACATGACAATCCTTCTGTACCAGCTAACGCGCCTCATTAAAACCCGTTTCCGAATCGAGAGGGTAATTGGAAGAGGCCAGAAACGGACCTTTTTATGTTTCCCTTTCCATGATGCCACGTGTCCCGGTTTCCGGCCTTCAACCTGAGCAAGAGGATGCTAAAAAAAAAAAAAAAGAAGACATCTTTTTAATTGTGACAAGGCAACAAAGTTTATGATCGGATCCCGTACGGTGAAGGGTGCCTTTTGGTTGCTGCAGAAATGTCGCTACCGTTAGATGTGCCATCCTTTCGAGGTGCCTTGACGCCTGGTGGTGTTTATTTTGCGCATGTGTTCCCTGCTCGTCATATATTTCATTAGGGAAATATACCCTCTCTCTCTTACTAAAGGTGTTATTTAAGGATTTACATCAACATCAGAAGAAGATTTTTTTTTTTAAGTCTGTGTGTGGGAATAAGCCTGCACGCGCAGAGGTTGTTACATACCCGTGCCAACTAGAAAGTGTCGGCCCTCTTTTTCTTTTTTTAATTAGTGCTGTGAAAAAAAAAAGCTTCGTACCTCAGAATCAAAAAGGACCTATGTCATAATTTGGGAAACTTCACAGGAGAATGAAAAAACTTTATTCGATTTCCATACAGGCCTCACAATTCAACGCTCTGCCACAATTCCCGTTAAATATTTAGGCTTAAAAATACGGGGTGTCCGAATCAAATGCCCTTACTTTATTAGGAAGACCCGAATGCTTCACGGAAAGTGACAAAAAAAGTAAGAAGATGTAAAATTAGATAACGGAACTCACAAAGTTTGAATAAAAATCAGTGCATTTCGACGTGGATTCCCTTAGCAGCCCTGAGAATATCCAACCAGTAGTCTGGTTCCAGCATTTATATAGATGACTTCCAACCATGTTCGCTGTAGCATTTTCGTAGACACAGAAGCAATAGCAGCGGTTATTGAGGCGCAAACCTCAATACAACATCAAGTATGTTCCTTGAGTAGATTTTGTCTTTGACGCAGTCCCAAAAGAAAAAAATCTACTGCAATGACGTCTGGAGATATTGGAGGCCAGGCAATTGGGTGTCCACGGGCTGGAAAGTAAAAATTGTAGCCAAAATCTAAGAATTCAGCAGTCACTTTTGCGCCAACTTGTCGCTATTAGATTTTTTTTTTAATTAACTGATGAAATTATGGATATTTTATTCGGACATCCTGTATTATTTTAGAGTTACATTCGTTTTGACTATTAGCGACAATTTGGCGCAAAATTGACTGCTGAATTTTTAGATTTTGGCGACAATTTTTGCCCTTGGAGACCCAATTACCTGGCCACCAATATCTCCAGACGTCCCTTCAGTAGATTTTTTCTTTTATAGCTACATCAAAGACAAAGTCTACTCAAGGAACATCTTTGATGTCGAAGGCCTTTGTGGAATTTAGAAATCGTTTGTCTCTGAGGTGCAGATATTTCTACTCATATACCACCCCACCCCCCTTCTCTCCCTTCTCCCAGTGTAAAATTAAAGCAAGGCATATTTTTAGGAGAAGCATTTCACAATGAATATCAATAAAGTATAATTTGTTTTGCAAGCATGTTTGGGGAGTTTTTGTATCTTTCTGTTTCTGAATACCGTACTTAAATCGTGCAATACTCAATACAAATGTATTTACCAAACTCTATTTTTGGGGTAGTTTTAAGCTCCCTAATGATCCTAGACTCTGGTTCCATAAACACCATTCGATAATCTTCGTCCATACCTCAAGGTTTAGTTTTCTATTACAATCCGATTGGTGACTATAACTTTATAGATACCCCATTGAACCTCATCCTGAATTTGTTATAGAACGTTGAGAAATACTTGCTGATTATGTGCACACTATTTTGGCTTGCCAAAAATACGGCATAATTTGACAAAAATTAACATATTTTTTTTCTGATACCCCCCCAGTCATTAATTCTCAATTAAGAAGGTTTCAGGCGACTTGTCTTTCATGACATCAAGATCTTTCATCTAATTGTTTGCCGCAATAAATATTACGCCATCAGTATCGCAATATTTATCGGCAACTTGGTCCACATTTAAAAAGTGGAAGTGTTTACCGTTTAAGAACAAATATCGTCTGCACTCTTCCTCATTGAAAATTAAAGAGTGGTGAATTACAACATAAAAAAAAAAAATAATGCTCATTATTTGGCCAGTTAAGTCATATTTGATTCAAAGTCAATTTGTGTTACAGTTTTGGGTATTTAAACAGGCAGTAGCCTCTCACTCTATTAGACCTTCCTATTCGGTCCTGTAGAGAAAAAAATCCAATTCCAAAAAGTTTTCCTGAGGTAAATTCACATTAATAGTAATAGAAAAAAAAAAGAAGAAATAACACTATCTTTAGAAATAAAACAAAATAAAATGGATAAAAAAAAAATTATCGATACAATTAAACTAATCAATTTGATAAAAGTACAGCAGTACCTAATTTCCTTCTAGATTGGTATAAGTCCGTTTTTTAAATGAGTCTCATTTTTGAAAATTCTCATTAGTTAACAGCAGAGGTTTTTTTTTTTTTTTTTTTGCATTAATGTCAATCATAAAAAAATTAATCCCCCACAACAAAAATTAATATCTTTTTCATTAACAGATGGCTTTATAGGTATGGAGTTGTATTATTTAAACGGTTGCTAACAAATTGAGATTTTGACATAAAGCGCCATCTATTGATAAAAAACTAAATAATTTTTACTCTGAGTGGAAAAATCCAATCCCCCCCCCCCCCCTCCAAGCATTTCAACAAACCGACCCGAAAATTTGGGGTAAGTAAGAATAAACTATTAAAATGTTTCGTCTTTTTTTAATCCTCTGGTATAGCGACAGTTAGGATTTTGCACCAAATTTCACAACAAAACGAGTGCTTTGGGGTTGTTGAGTAGCGTGAACGGTGTGATGTTCCAACCATTGGCATTGCCAATTCCTTTGTGCTGAAAAACGGTGTTTGTTAATGACTAGCTCGCTCATAACCTCCACTGCGAGGGGCGTGTAAGAATAAATCCTGGTGAGAAACGCCGCGTTAAAAGATCCTGTTTTCGATCCCATAAAAAGAAGGCTCGAGTTGGATGCCCTTCGAATGGATGGCTCTTCATAAAATAAAAAAAAAATAAAGAATCGCCAGACTGCTTGTCACATAAGACGCGTCAAGGGATGAGACCAAGATAGAAATGGAGCCCTGGACCGCTATTTCTGGTTCTGCCGTCGGTGATGATGACACGTCAAGCAGACTTTGCTAAAAATCGAACCGAAACGAAGCTTAAAACGAATGCAGTTCGCTAATTACTAAAAATGCGAACTGTAACCTGATTGGATTATTTTAGTGAGGTTGAACCTACCAGTTCAAGACACCTTGCAGCTTGCGTTTATAGACCAGTGGCGTACGGTGAGATTAATAGCAAAAATGTATCATCTTATACAATAGATCCAAAACTAACAGTTAAATACCATTAGAAACCATTCATCCAAAAGTCAAAAATAACTAAAGAAAAATTATATATAGATATAATAAAAAGGTAGAAATTATTTCATACAAGTACAGGTAGTATTTCTTTTATAGTTCGGTCTTTGTGATATCAACTTTCTCTTGAAAACATCACTGGCTAGTTTAAAACTTATAAATAATTCAAAATCGGCTACTACTATATTTTTGAATGTACATATACTAGAAACTGTGTCACGCAAAAGTTTGACCCCTATAATGTCAAGTTCGCATGTCAAGTTCAGTCACATTTGATCAACTCCCACCCCTAAAACTACATCACGTTTCTGCCATTTCCCCCAAGAAAAATTAGTTTTACCATTTCGCCTCCATTTCCAAAACTTAATAAAAATTAAAAAAAAAAAAAAAAAAAAATGCCTACTTATGAAGTTTTAAAATTGACTCAGATACAATAAAGTTCAACTTATTGGAAGACTAACTTTCTTGGTCAAAATGATCTCAAATGGTTGAAGCTAAAAATTAAAAAAAAAGGTGTTGATTAAGTTTTTTTTCCTGAAAATGTGAAATTGTAGCGAAACGCAAACGAGTACCCCTTTCCCATGTCACGTATCATCACGTTGGAGAAACCCCCTCTCACCCTCTCCCTCTCCACACGACGTACTTAATATACGCACCTCCCCCCCCCCCAAAAAATGGATTTCCAAAATAATTTTTTTTTTAATTTAACAGCTTAGAGAAGTAACGACATAGAACTTCGTTATTATTATTCTTACTGTCAGCGGCCTGGAACCTTTAATTTCTACAATAACGCATATAGACCCTCATATATAGATAGAAACTCTAAATAAAGGCATATTTACCAAATAATATGAGTGGATATTTAACAAAAAAGTATTAGTATCACAAAATGCCCTGTCAGAAATATGAGAATTTTGATGCCCTTTTTCTGTGCTGGAATATAACAGAAATTATTAAAATTTAATAATTTCCGTTATATTTTTATGCAGGAAAAGTCCTCCAATGTTCCTCCAACAGTAACTTCATTTCCAACTGAATTTAAAAATAAACCCTCAACCCTTTTTTTTTTTTGTCCTTCAACCCCTTGAGCCCACAAAAGAAAATGAAACAGATTAATTACACCAACAGTCAGCCGTTCCCTCAGAAAAAGATCCGCATTTACCAACCTTGAAAACTTGGCAGAGAGAAAAACACGAAATATAATTTTGAGTCCTTTTTAATATCAAGCAAATCCTTATTTTCATCTTTTGCTGAGCGCCTTTAATAACTCACGGCCATCTAAGTTCGGTTTTTTATTTTATTTTTTCTTTCTTTCAATTCTAAGATTCCCCGGTAAAGACATATTTATTCCTGTCTGGAACATCTACCAAAAATAAAATTTACATCTTCAAGGACCTGGAAGATGGCGATGGTTTAATTTTAAAAGTAGTGATCGCTAGCTTTTTGAGCCCATAAGAACCTTTGCAATATTTTTCGTCGTAAATTACCCACCAAAATTTTGCTTTGTAACTTATGAACATTTTATGCGAATTGACTTTTCCCTCCAATGTTTCCCATTACGACATCGATGAACACAAATCAGACGGTCACATTTGATATTTGCGTACTTGACAAAACCTTCTTGAATGCTAAACACGTGCAAAAATTACAATGTGACACATGCGTACAAGAATTAATTTCATCTCCCGTCTATTTTTCCATATCGATCTGCAGAAAAGAGAATTACATAGGTTGACATTGACGCACATGACAATATACCTTCACTTATGCCAAATAAATGCATATATTAGAATGATGCACTTGCGTACGCGAGTCGATGTGCAGGAATGAGAAGGGCGTGAATTGACACTTGCGAGCATGGCCATACCTTTTCTAATGTTCAAGACAGAGAAAAATTAGAAGAATACGACACATTCGTACAAGAGTTGATTTCATCTGCCGCTTATTATTTCAAGCAGTTATCACAAAAAATACTGCAAAACTCTTGTTTTGCTGGCCAACAGATTACAACGATGGAGAAATTAATAATATAGCCCATGAAAACAAAGTTTTTAATATAAATCCTTTATATGCAGTGCCAATTTTTATATTCATTAACAAAGCGCTCTATCTGGTGTCAGCGTATGCTTGGTGTTTGCAACTAATTTTAAACATTAAAAACACTTCTATCAGCAAAATATGCGGTAAACTAAAAACGGTACAGCCTGATGGCTATGGGGTCTCGCATATCGAAGGTGCTGGTTTCGAATCCCGGGTTATGGCATGGATGTTCGCGGTGGTACGAAATCCACGTTAAGCTGTAGGAGTCCCGGCTTGATTAGCCGTTATTGTACACAAGTATAGGTCGTTGAACATACAAACCAATTAACCAACTAACATACTTTCTCTCCTCTTTCATTCTAGCACCACCGGAGACTGAATGTGAATGCTCGCTTCCGGTGGAGCTAGAATGAGATCAAACCTCACCTGCTTGTCTACAATCACCAGGCGAGGCGATTGTGACGATTGTTGCTTGTTAGAAATTTTCTTCCATTTTTACTTTCAAATACCCATATGTCAGGGTTCCCACGGTCATTGAAAGTCATTAAAAGTGCTTAAAATTTTTGAACTTGTTTTCAAGGCCTTGAAAGTGCTTGAAAAGGCTTAGAGGTGCTTAAAAGTCCTCGAAAATGCTTAAAGTTCCTAAATTTTTGCAAATATTGTGTGGCCAACTGCAAAATTTATAAAAATACAACTCGAGACTTGCTAACCCCCTCATGACTGCCACTTATCTGCACCATATCGGAATTTTCCGACATATTTGTATTACGCATCCACCAACTTGTAACTTTTTTGGTAAAATATACTTTATTAAAAATTTATATATAGACATGATGGCTGAAATTTTTAAAGGTCCTTAAAAACATTAATTAGGTCCTTAAAAGTCATTGATTTTCATTCTGTGATTTGAGTGGGAACCCTGTATGCATACATAGGGTAATGAAAGTATAGTATTCGGTCAAAAAACACTGATTTTTTGGAACACCCTGATTTCAAAAAAGTGATCTAGAACAAATTTCTGTCAGTGTGTACGTTGTCAACATAACTCCCGAACAAATTGACCTACTATGTTCAAATTTAAAGTGCTGGTTGGTGGTGGCACTAAGACCTACCAATAAGGTTTACGTTAAAATCGCGCATGCGCATAAGGTAGCTGCCCTTGAAAAAAATCATGTTTTTCAGTAATTGCTAAAAAACGGTTCTAACGATTTTGATCAAAATCCCTGTAGTAATGCCTCTGAAAGTATTCTAAACATTCCCACCTCCGAAATTCCCATACAAATGCGATAAAAGAGTAAAAAGTTTAGAAAACTAGTGCCTTTAACACAGAGCCATCTGCCCCTCAGTATCGTACATCAACGATTAATTTTCTTTTTGCGTTTCACGCGTAAGCAAGGACAATGTAATGTATATCGAATAAATTCCACAATTTTACGATTTTGGTGTGTTTTTGTGCTTGTATAAAAATTACTGCCAAAAATATCGCCAA
Source organism: Linyphia triangularis (assembly GCA_963978545.1). Taxonomy (NCBI): domain Eukaryota; kingdom Metazoa; phylum Arthropoda; class Arachnida; order Araneae; family Linyphiidae; genus Linyphia; species Linyphia triangularis. The sequence continues at coordinate 77,599,458 of OZ021729.1, forward strand.
ACTGGCCATTTTTATTGAAATGAGTGAAAATTAAAAAAAAAAATGGTTACACCATGTCAAATTTTACTGCAATGACCAGTATTATACAGTGTAATTGAAAGTTGTGCGATCTTCCACACCCCTACTTAAATGTGGGGCAGTTTCCCTTTGAAATATTTTCTTTAAGGCATTTACCCTTCTAGTGTGGACAACGATGTGATAGATTTTAGCCCTGTATAGCTCTTGCGCAACAGAATATCCATACAACCAACAAATTCACTCGATATTAGCAAATTGAGGAATAACGATTTAACTAAGAGTGTGGAACATGGCACAACTTTCAATAACACTTAATATCGGTCGCTGTTCTTAAATTTTCCCTGGATTTTGGTAATTGACTGTTTTCGTTTCTATATTTTCATTATTAAAAAAAAAAAAGGAAAAAAAAAGAAAAAAAAAAAAAAAAAAAGGATACTTTAGCAATATTCTTATTAAAATACAATTATTGCATTAACATTTAAATTTAAAGAAATAAAACTAGCCAAGAAGGTATAATTGGCGATATGTATTTCAATAAATATTACGATACAATAATAACTATTATTTCTTTCTTGTAAAGGAAACAGAGAAGAGGCAGTCGTTGATGAGCAATACTCAAGGGTAGGGAACACTCGTGTAAAAGACTTTCGGTTTTCCACTTTTTATGGCTTTATTGCATTTCCACGGAATTTTCAAAAGTGTGGATGTTTAGAACACATCATAAGCCATTGCCACAGCGATATTGATTAAAATAGTTAGAGCTGCTTTTTGGCAATTGCTGAAAAATATTAATGTTTCAATGGCAGCTGCCTTATGCTAATGCGCAATTTTGACGAAAGCTTTTATGATAGGTTCCATGGCTACCTCTAATCCGTAAACAAAAATTGAACATCGTAAGTCAACTCGTTCATGAGGTATGCTGGTCACGGACAGACACACACATTTTTTCTAGACCGCTTTTCTTGAACTCGTCACGTACGAAAATGTATAAAAAAAAATAATACTTTTTATGTATATTATATTCGGTATTATATTCAAAAATATAATATCGAATATCATACTTTCATTACTCTATGTTAACATATGGGCAAGTGAAAAAAAAACTTGAAAAAAAAAAAAAAACTTTTTTTTTATACGTATATTTTTTCGGACCACTTAGGACCTTACAGCACAAGAAAACTCCGCAACAACCAACAAAAATTTACTCAAGTTACAAAATTTTAAAATCCGTTGTTTCATCATAAATACTATATTGTTACGTGGACGGGTTCGAAAGATTTGAAGCCCAAGCAGATCAAAACTTGCAGAAATTTATTCCAAAATAACTCTTCACAGTTCTCTTACAGCTCCAGAACTTCTCGTTCTAGTAGACACAATACAATATACTCTTTTCACCTCAATAGAGCACAAAACAGCAGTTAAAAACTTGACAACAACTGCTAAATCACCGCAAAAGACAATGCAATACAGTTCGTTTTAGAACTAATCAGTATCCAGTCAACTAATTCAGTGACTCAAAATCCAAGAACTGCTACTCCCCGCTCACTTGGCCGGTCTTAAATAGGGGAGGGGAACTTTCGTGAATATTCCAGAGATAGACATTTGGAGAACTTTCCAGATCGTAGTTGAAAGGTCCTATACATGTACACGGGGACCGAAAATGTCGCCAAATGGTCGCCAAGTTTGGCGACAAAAATTAGTCGCCAAAACCGTCGCCAACTTGGCTCTATCTCGCCAATTTGGCGAGATTCCCATTACCATAATGTTAAATGCCCTGCCCCTTGAAACTCGCTTCCCAGAGTTACCTCTGTAAAGCCCGTTATCAAGCATTGGGAGGCTCATTGCAGGGAAACAAACTAAGACGAACTATTGCACTGCCTTATGCAAAATGTACATAAATTTTCCTATTTACAAAATTAACACTACGAAATATTTACAAATATACAAAAATTCGTAACAATATATATATATATATAAACTATTATGAATATTTTCGCAGATCACTTAGAACCAAGCAGTGCATCACCAGTAGTTTAAGGAATGTATTAAAACTTCCATGCTGTTATGTTAACTAACAACTAGATCAAAGATCAGAACATCTTTTTGAAGGTGCATTTGCCGAAACTCTTCCTTAAAAGAAGAAGAAAAACGAAATAAAGAAGAAGGAAAAAAAAAAAGAAAAAAAAAGCGACTATATTCAGTAGAAACGCGGATCCGTCCCTATTCCTCACTTTAAGCGGAAGAAATAAACGGAAGCCAAGAAAACGCTCTTTTGCTCCGACAAACCTTCGCCCAACACGCGTCCTTTGTCCATAACAAGAAACCATACAACCCCCCCCCCCTCCCCCTTCATCCTTCTTCCCCACTATTCTATTAAAAAAAAAAAAAGAAAAAGACTCATACATGGGGTCGCCGAAAAGAAAAAATAGTATGTGGGTGTTAAGATACGATTTCTTTTTCGCGTGTCTCTTTTGAAGTGGGAGGATGCGACATGTCCCCCCCCCCCCTCCCCCTATCTTCCTTCCCCTCTTGAAGGTGTTTCGGACCGTTTCATTGATTGGAGGAGATGAAAGGCGAAGTATATCTGCGAAGAAACAGATGGCAAATGCACCTACCTCTGTGTTCAAGTGCGTAAAGAAATGTGGGGGTATGGGGAGGTTTTTGCCTGGGAGGTCGAAAGATTCCATAACATCCCCAAGTTTTTATTTCAGTGTATTATATAAAAAAAAAAAGGTGATAGATAAACAGAATAAGTGTGAGGGGCAAACCAAGTTCGGTGGAATTTTTCCTTTTAATTCTATGCTTTGATTTTTTTTTTTTTTTTTTTTTTTTTTTTTTTTGTTTGTTGATGGATTTTTCTTTGCGGACGAGCTCTATGAGGGCTTTAAGGTCCTGAAATATTATTCTATTTAGACTCTGAGTTTCGAGGTGAAATGACTTTTGTGAGTTCTTTAAAGGAGAAAAATATCAAAATTTGCGTATCCAATAGGAGAAAACCCTGAAAATCTACAGCCAAACAATCGAGGTGAGACTGTCTTTCACAGTAAACAAGACTTATTTAATCAATATTGCGTAATAAGATATCGCAGGAAATCGATACAAGGCAGATTTGCAAGGTTTCTGCCTCTATACCATACGTTCGGTAGATTAAAGTTGAGTTTGGAACTCAAATTAATTGAAAATTTACCTTTTCTATTATCTTAATTCAAACAACATAGCTATTTGGGTCCCTCAACTACAAAACTCACATACTTAATACATATCCATGCCTGATGAGCAGATGACTAACATGTGAAATGTCTTGGTATCGAGCCTGCTCTTGCTGATCTGCAGTCATTGTTAACAATATGAGTAGACACGGTGACGATTGGGAGTTATGTCAATTGTCTAGTGTCAATTATCAATTGTCAGGTTATCCCGTGGGAGTTATCTTGGGTTTAATCGATTCGAAACACGAATGCGGTCCGATATCCCATCTGAAAGACCTCCAGGAAGGCTTTCTTTCTTCAACACCGTATTTCACAAACTTTTGCTTTTCTCTTTATAAAGAGTTCAATATAAAATATTAAACAAAGAACAGATATTAAATAACCAATAAAAACTTACAGATCATTTTTTATAGTCTAATTGTATAGTATTTTTCGTTGCATGAGAGCAACATGAAGGCTTATATTGCGTCGAAGCATCGTGTGCTAATTCTAACAAAAGAATGCCTTCAGTGAGGTTTTTCAAGAGGGAACTGAACCACACATGCATCTTGAATGGGAGCATCCCATCAGATAGCCAGACTATCAAGTGAGACTATCTGTCACAATCACAGTCGCGTTTATTCTTTCTTGAAATCAGTGATACCAGAGCATACATGTGGTAAATCAAGCCCAAGACCTTTCGTGTACTAGGGGAGAATTATATTTGTGAGTAATAAATTTAATACATTTTTATGCTTGATTCTGTATTTTTTCGGCTTTTAAACTTTGTATCGATACAACTTAATTGAATCGTAGGCCATTTTCTGCCAAATGACCTAATGCAATATTTTCTCAAGCACATTATCTACCAAAATATTGTTCCGAAACTAATGAAATTGTGTATTAATTAGCGATAGTAAATGAAATTTTTTTGAACGATATTCAAAAGGGGGAAAAAGATCAGATGTTGTCACTGTAAATAGCAAAAATTGGCTTAATTTGGATATGCAAAGCCAATTTTTTGCTATATACAGTGGCGCTATCTAGTGGAAAGGGCACAAAACACAACGTTTTTTTGAACAAAATTAAAATATAATTGCCATTAAATGAAATTCGGCGTTATTTGAATTAAAAACTATAATTGACATTAAATTTTCAAAACGAAATTCATCAAATCATGTTTTAATTGCGTTATAGTGGGAAGAGTGTTTTGTATAAAGAAGCAATATTTTGCAGATAATGTGCTTAAGAAATAATAGCATTAAGTTAATGAGGCAGGGAAACAATCTGATCAATTATCAATTTTACTTTATTTAACTGGAACAGATATTCGCAGTAGTATCGTTTTGGAGGAAGATCACGCCTTACGGGAAAAAAAGACAAGGTAAGTAAAGAAAAAAAGTTTAAAAAGAGGTTAAATCAAATAAGCTGTGCCCACCAATACTCTCATTCTTTTGTTTAGTTAGCAATTACATCAGCAGATGGCAGCACTAAATATTATCTAACTTAATATTACCTCACTTTTAATACAGTTATTGTCAAGGATTATAGGATAATCTTTTGGAGGTTTTTTATTCAAAAGTAATGAATGGTTCATTGGTTTCCGATCTTAGAGTGAATGTAGACTCCTATGTTAAAAGGTATAATATAAGGATGGTATATATAAGGAGGTGCAGTACCATGTTAAAATAAAGGTATATTGAAGAGCGCCATTTCTTAAATTATTATTATTATTATTTTCATTTTTCAATTAGATAGGTGTTGGTGTTTTTAAACTAAATATCTCATTGGTTGGAACATTACTTGAGTTTATTTTTTAATTTAATTTTGCAATGAGTTAACTTTGAGAAGGTTATTGAATTAGATAAGAAAAGATTACTGCTTCTAATATGATATCGGGGCAGCCGCGAGATGGCGCTTTCTTTCCCTTAGCTTAGGGAAAGAAAGCGCCATCTCGCGGCGGCCCCGATGATATGCATAAAAATTACAAATTATGGGGTATATATAATAATCATACGCACGTTTAAAAGATAAACGTTTGTTAACATAAAATGTAAAAAGATTTTTTTTTTTTTTTAAATACCATCTTTTAATTTATAGCTGTGTATATAAAGAAATGAGCCTAAAAATTATATTTATCTTCAAACTCTCATGTAGAGGTTTCAAGTTATTCAAATGTTTCAAACTTATTCATTGCTGCTAATTATCCTTTAGATAGAGTCAAGGCAGAAGGTTTCTTAACGGAATATTCATGATCAGATGTGTATTAAATGAAACAAAAGGAAAGGCATTTTTTTTTATATATATATTTGTAGTTTTCAAAAAAATTTAATTGGAAATTTTTTCATATTTGAATGGAAGTTGCAAGAAATCAGTCATATGACCTCATGATGGCGTCAGGATATATATAGTCGATTGCTGTATTATAATAACGCTAACAACACAACAACAATGAAACTTGGAAGCATTTGTAAGTCAAGTTACTGATCAAAATCTTATTCTTTCGAGAGATTGTTTAATGTATTTATGTTTGCCTACTGAGCAAATATAAATTCTGGATATTTTATGTGTGTGACGATTCATTTTTCTCCCATTTTGCAAAACCAAAATTGATAAATGTTTTACTAGTTTAATCGAGAAGACGTCTGGTTCTGAGTAACGAATTTGTGTTATTTGTTTGAAAGTCATAATGATTTTTACTTTCAATTACCCATATGTGTATATACATAAGGTAATGAAAGTATAGCATTCGATCAAGAAAAAATTTCGATTTTTTTTTTTTTTTTTTTTTTTTTTTTTTTTGCCTTTCTTCACGTTTTGGAACATCCCGATTTCAAAAAAGTGATCTAGAAAAAATGTCTGTGTGTGTATGTGTGTCTGTGGTCAGCATAACTCTCGAACAAATTGACCTACGATGTTCAAATTTGGTATGAGGGTTAGTGGCGGCCATGGGACCATTATGGTTTTCGTCAAAATCACGCATGCGCATAAAGTAGCTGCCATTAAAAAAATCCTGTTTTTCAATGATTGCTAAAAAACAGCTGCAACGATTTTGCTCAAAATCGCTGTGGCCTCTTAAGGTGTTCTAAATATTTACCACCTCTGAAATTGCCGTAAAAATGTTTTAATAGCGTAAAAAGTTGAAAAATGAATGCCTGCAACACAGAGTAATTCTCTTTCCTTGAGCATACCCCATCAACGAACGTTTTTTCTCTTCTCCTTTCAGTTCGCTTATAATAAAGGATTATCGAAAAGTATATCGCCAAAATCACCATTTTGGCGATTTTTTTTTTTTTTTTAAAGATCTATGCAAGAATTATCGCAAAAAATACAGCCAAACTGGCCATTTATTCTAAATGAATGATGAAAATATAAAAATGGTAAATGACACAAATCCGCGTCAGTATTATAGTGTAACTGAAAGTTGTGCGATGTTCCACACCTCTAGTTTATTTTTATTTCGGTACTCGACGAGAAGTGGACTCTTTGTATAAAGTAATCTATGTAAGGAATGCATTGACTCGATCAAGTAATAATCTCTTTTCCTCCCGTCATACTTAAAACTACAATAAATAAATGTTTTACTGTTTTAAAGATGTAGCTATAGCTTTAAACAATTCCCTTCATTATTTGTTAATCAATCGAACTTAAATGTTTAAAAAGTTCTATTAGTTCTGTATGATGGATGTGCGGGATATATTCTATCAACAGATCTAAGAGTTACATGAGGCGTGCCATGCCGTGTTCTGCTTCCCAAATCAAGTTTCATTACATACAAGTATATCAGCAAAAGATTACAGCATCGAAGTATACATATAACTGATAAACTTCAACATAAAAGCCTTTCATCTAAGCATCTAAAGGTGCCCGACTATGTTTGAAATGGCAAAATCAATGAAAATTTCAATTTTTTTTTTAATTTCGTTTTATATGAATTGAAATTTTTTCTTTTCAAATCAGTTTGTGTTTTTCTTGTACTTAAAATAGAAGTTTAGTTACAGTCGTTCAAAAACGATTGTTATTACGAAAATCCATACAGAGAGATTCCAAACTCGTGTTTTCTAAAGAATAGATTTTTCGCTAATTCTGAAATACGGTTTTTGCTCTATCTCAAAATGTATTTATGATAGAGTTATAATTTTTTTGTGCAATTGTTGGTTATACTATGTTCAGTATATTGGCTTATAGATTTGATTTCATCTATTTTTTTCGAAAAGTTATTGCTACATATACATAATAATATGTTGCGAAAATATTGAAATTTAAGTGTAATCTTATACAACAACCTGTATATTTTTAATTTTTGTAAATATAACTTAGATTTTAGATCATATACTCATGAATATCATAGAATCATGTAGTAAAAAGTAAAACAAAATATATTTTAAAACTTTTTTTTACATTAGTCGTTTTGAAAAAATATTGGTCCTTTTCGACCAAAAAGCTCTTTTTTTAGAAAAATAAAATTAAAAAAATTAATATTTTTCTCACTTTCATATTTTTCCCATATAATGAACATTTTAATGCAATAAAAAGTTTAATTAATAAGGTTTTTTTCTTAAAAATTGCTCCGAACGCAGTCGGATACATTAAGTGAGCACTGTGCCATTACTTTTCTTTCATTCATTTATGGAGGCATGATAAGACGAGATAACGACTTTAAAGTATGGCAGATTAAAAAAAAAAAAAAAAAAAAAAAAAAAAAAAAAAACCTGTTTTCCAACACGAAAACGAAAATAGATTAAATCTCAAAAGATACTGCACAATTTTTTTTTTTTTAATCAAAGAAGGTTCAAAGTATACAACTCTTTTTGTATATTGATTTGAAGATAGGGAACTAAATGCCTTTGCTTAAAGATATGAAGAGTTTGAGATAATTTAGAATGGTATGTATTATGGTATGTATGGAAGTTGGTCCTTAGTGCAATAAGTTGAGAAGAAGTTTACTAAGTAACTGAGGACATATAATGATGGAGAACGGCATTTTCATCCTAACTATCAACAGCGAAGAAAAGGTCATTGATGACTGCATAAAACTGCTTCAGGATACTAAACTCAAAGCACGACTGATAGGCGTAACAAAACACGACGAATACGAAGGCATAGTAGCCCGCTTCAACTGCGGTTCAGCACAGATCAAAGAACTTCTTAGAAATAAGCTCCTGAATAACGATGACGCCAGTAGCATCCATTCTTTGACAACTGCCTTGGCAATAGAGAATGCGTTTCCTACTCTTGAAAACGATTTCACGACTAGTCTTCAAGAGCAGATCCAGAATATGTCTCCAGTACAGGTCCTCGGCATATCCAAAGTTCCAGTGTCGATCAGACATCCGAAAGTTAGCAGCGGAAGATGGATTATAATCCTGAACGTGCCAGAAGTCGATGAACTGCCTGTGTTTAAAAGTATGCGTTTGCCTGATGGGATGGTGTTGATATCGCCTGATGACGGCAAGGACCTTCGCGTCAGATTTCATTGCAGACTTTGTAATAAAGACGGCCACATTCAGTGGCGATGCCTGAATGGGGATTCCAGTGCAAGATCGGTTGAATTCTTGTGCGAGTCTCCAAGTAAGAAAGCTAGGATAGAGGAAAGTTATGCTAGTTCTCAAGGAGAATGTAGTATGGGCCGATACGCTAATAAAGCTTCTTTGGAGACTATTCCATGTAAGTTAATATTACATCATAAGGTCTCATATAGAAGTAAATTTATTGTCACGTTTAATGCTGCTAATTTGGTAAATGCTTCCTAAATTTATTTTGGCGATAAATGGTTATTTCGAGTTCTTGCATTTGCAAGTTCAAATATTGTATGAAAGTAATTTGTCCTTTAACGTAAATACTGTAATATTATTGGAGATGCGTGTGGTGATGGGAGATTTGCAGTACCAATTAAGAATGATGGGTAGTCTTTTCTGCTACATAGACTTAGTACAGACATTGTATATATTTTTTAAAAAATAGCAATGGCTGCCTCTATATTGGTACAAAACATTTTGCAGTTTCATGTAATACTAAATATAAAGGGAAATATTAGAAGCTTATTGGCGAAATTTGAAGGAAGGATTTTGTCTAACTATAGCACTTAAAAATTACTACTGATATTTCATTGACACTCAATTTCTGATATCTCAATGCGATGTGGATAGAAAGCCTCTCCATCTCAAAGCATCCTAATATTTATTTCAAATAGTAAGTAGCTGAGTAATAAAACCAAAATTTATAGTGGATACTTTATAAATTTCAAAATTACTTTCATTTCCTAGTGATTTTTGAAATAATCAGAATAAAATAATTCCTAAAATTATCTTTTTATTATATTTTATTAAGATGAGCTTGGTCACACAATATGTATATAATGATTGAAAAGTGCATTTTTGTATTTTTATATTGCATACTAGAGGAATCTACCTCCTGTTTATTGACTCTTACTAACCCCTAATGATTGTTGACGTAATCCCTATTGTCTATTTATGGCTAATTTGTTCTTTTTATGGTTCATCTTTGGCTAACTTCGCTCACTAAAAGATTACATGCCATCATGTTGTAGCATAAGAAAGTTTTAGTCGTAATCGATGAAAAATCAAGTAGAAAATACAACATACTGCCCTGCTACCACAGAATAATATTATTGAAAATATTTTATTGCACTTCACAAAACAGTAACGTAATAGTTATTTATGCAACCTGTGGAGAAAGTAATAACTCTTTCAAACGATGTAAAACGACGATGATAAACGATGTATTTGACGAGTCAAATAATTTACCGAGTTTGAAAAAATATTTTCCCACGTATTGCATACAATTCCCACGTATTGCATACATTTTAAAACACGTATTTATTAATGTTGGCAACTCCAGTCAATGAATTTCTTCTAAAAATATGTCATTTCAATACCAAGACACTGAGAGACGACTGCAATTTTTGGACCCCATCGAACATCATTCTGAATTTTTTATAGAAATTGGAGAAAAGTGAGTAGATTACGAGTCCACTGGTCTGCCGTGGCAAAAATGGCAGAAACTGGTCAAAAATCGACTTTTAATAAGTGAACTAAATCCAATTGCCAAATACGCCATAACTTGCCAAATAATGAGCATTTTTTTTATTTGGTAACCCTCACTCTTTAATTTTCAATTAAGAAGGTTGCAGACGATTCAGATATCTGGCGACGGTCTACTTGCATCTATTAAAAGGGAGCCAAGTTGGCAATAAACATTACGTCACTGATGACGAAACTGATGTCGCCAATTTGGCTTACTTTTAAAAGATACAAGTTTTCCGAGCCAGAGTTCAGAAAAAGTTTGCCCTTTTTCTCATTGAAAATCAAAATGCAGTGGGTTTTCAGACGAAAAAGTTTGTTCTCTTTTTAGCAAGTTATGACATATTTGGCAATCGGATTTTAGTTCAACTCATTCCAAGTCAATTTTTTATCAGTTTCGGCCATTTTTGCCACGGCAGACAAGCGGATTCGTAATCTACTCACTTTTCTCCAATTTCTATAAAAAATTCAGAATGATGTTCGATGGGGTCCAAAAATCGCAGTCGCTTCTTGGACTACATATAATAGTTGAGCGAGCATGAGGGGTGCAAGAAAGTGCTTATTCATACTAGTGTGAGAAAGTTACTTTTCAGCACTCCTCGCGCTAAAGAGCTACTTTCGTCACGATTTTTTATTCAAAATGATTAAAAAAAATTTTTTTTTTTGCACGTTGTTTAAAAAAATATATAGTAAGCTGCATGCAATATAATCTGAGATTTGAATCCGAGTCTCATAAGCGAAGTATATTTAATTACGTTTATTTTGGTTGGAGCAGAACAATTAGATGAAGTCCTAGTAAGGATCATTCCCTATACTCGCGATATTACAATCTTCTAGGCCAGTGCATTTAGAAACTACTTTTTATAAAACCTTGAAATTTGGTGAGTAAGTACGAAAAATATCACTTAATGAAATGACATAAATTGATTTCATTTAATGTCTATCTATTATAAATGAAAATTAAAAGAGCACAAGACAAAAACAGGTGATGGGGCCACTGCATATGCATCAACGTAACAATTTCATTTACAAAGTAAAATATATTAGACGCTATTTTTGAGTTTTAAATTTAGGTCATTTCATCGAGTGATCATTTTCGTACCTACTCACCAAATGTCAAGGTTTTATACAAAGTAGTTTCTAAATGAACTGGAATAATGAATGGAATACATTATCAGAGGATACATATTGTAACATAGCGAATATATTAGGCAACTATCCTTACTAGGACTTCGTCTTAACCCTTTGCACTCGTAATTATGCTTTAGAAAGTTAGCAAATAACTCGGAATTTTTTTTTTTTCATGTTCTATCAAGATGAATTTTTTTGATGGAAATGTGTTCCAATTTAACTAGAAGGTTTACCATCCTTAAATCAAAAATTTAAAAATATAGCCCCTGAATACACCCCTTGACCTAGGATGGGAATGTGGCCACATAATATTTTATTTTTCAACGTGTCAAAATAATTTATTGAAACTACTAAGAATACTTTTGTATATTACACTACACCGCATTAACCCTTTGCATTCCGCTGTCCCCTCTCAGGCGACATCGTAATCTAGCATATCACTCGGATGTGCCCTCTCAGGGGACATTAAAGTTTATTAGTGATTACGGAGAATTAACTTTTTCCAGCACACCTTTTGAGAAATACATGTTTCCCTGAAGTTTTCTCTTGAAATGGCACAAGAAATCAAATCAAAATATGGTAAAATTACCAAAATATATATATATATAAAAAAAACATTTCAGAGGGGTTTTGTGTCAAAAGAGAACGTGAGAAGTTGGTTTACGACGAATAAGGAGAGTTTGTCGGTGGTGAGGTTTATTGAAATTTACTGGCGCAAGGGCAACAATAGGACTGAGCTGCTGGTAGCCGTCCAGAATGGTTCGGAGTGCAAAAGGTTAAAAATCTAAGAAATGTAATAATATGAACAAACTATATAAACAATATTTAGGGGCGGAACGTAATGCCAGGATCTCCACCAAACCAAATCAACTTAGAAATACTTCGAACAGAAATGTTTTGGTTAAGTTATCGCAGTTTGCCCAATACAGATACGATGCCCCCTGTACGGGGACATACGAGCGCGATGGTAAAACGAGTGATGTCCCCCATACGGGGACATACGAGTGAAAAGGGTAAAGAGCATCTTAGATGTATTTGAAAATTGTACCGTCAAATCCTAATATCTGCGTTCTGCGTTGCAAATACCGAATTAGAGGTAATGATTCTGGAAACATTGCACAAATATCAAAATAAAATATTGACATGTAAAACGAAACTTGCGTCTTATCAGAGGAAGTATTGCTACTTACTTCTCGTTATATCAAACAAGCTGATAAGATGTGATAAATGTACAGCCATTGAAAATTTAGAAAATCTCTACCTGAGCATACTGATTATGAAGAAGACTCTTGTTTATTTATTTATTATCTAACTATACAGCCATGGATAAAAGTATTAAACACCCTTCAAAAATACATGTTGGTAAAATACCGTAAATATAAAGCTAATAGAAAACAATGATCTTTTTTGCTTAACCTTCAAAATAATATTTCGCTATAATTTTTATTAAGTGGCGCCATCTCTTGGACAGTACAAACAAAATGTAACTTCTCCAAATTGTATTATCTAGTTAAAAAATGTAATTGCTGTTAAGGTAATTTTGAAATTGAATGCTTTACTATTTCTATATCTGATAAAATGTCATATGTTAAGAAATACTATTTAGGTAAACATACATTGTGTTTTGAAAAATATCACATTAAGTCTACTGAGAGGGCAAACAAAAACTTGCGATCTTTACTAAACTTCAGCGAAAATAACCTAAAATGCATACAGATTTGTTACTAATATACCAGGGTGGCCATAAAGAAACTTTGCCGATATATGGACCTCTAACGGCCGCTCCGTTCAATCGAGATGAGATTTCAGGTATGGTTATTCAGAGATATGAGCTCGAGATTTTGTGAATGGCAACAAAATGGCTTTTCACGATTACGGTTGTAGGTACAGAAACTCGAAATTTTCGAATGGCAACGCAGACTTTTTCCTGTCACAAAATGCTCAGTGCATGCGAAAGACCTCAAGCTTTTGTGCGTGCATAACGCGTTCGTTTTTGGAGTTGCACGTAGCGTTGGAACGGTACGTGTAACACAAAAAACGAACGCATTAAGCTCCGCGAATGGCAAACAAAAACACGAAAACACGGCGAACGGAGGAAATTTGCTTATGGCAGAAGCCAAAGACTCCTATCATTGATTAAAACACAGATTGGACAAAAGAAAACTTTTATTTGCATTAAGCATTTTCCACATGGGTGCCATCATAGGAAATTTTATCGGTTTTCTGCTCTGAATATTGTATAACACATCGGTTTATTGTGATACACGTTCCGTTGGAAGTTTTATGTACCATTCCAATGCTCTTTAGGGTTTCGCATGCGCTGAGCATTTTGCAACGAGAAAAAGTGGACGTCGCCATTCGAAAATTTCGAGATTCTGTACCTATAACCGTAACCGTCAGCGCCATTTCGTTGCCATCAGCAGAATCGCGAGCTCATACCTCTGAATAACTATACCTGAAATCTCATCTGAATCTGTTGAACGGAATGAATAAAAGCTAGAGGCCCATATATCGCAAAAGTTTTTTTTTTTTTTTTTTTTTTTTTTTAATGATCACCTTGTACATTCTTTACTAAAATGTCTTTTTGGCAGGTCCTCTCGCAATGCCAGAAGACATCAAGAATTTAGTTCTTGAGGTTGACTTGGAAACGCTCTCTTGCGAGAAACTGGAAGCATACGTCAACCATGTCCAAGACGAACTAGATCCAGCCAGTTTTACGGAAAAGTACTACACTACAAACATCGACGGTTTGCGCGAGCAAATGACTGAGATATCCCGACGTTTTTACGGACAGACGAGGCTGTTGTCGGAAGCGAACAAAAAGTTCATGAGACTCCTACGAAACGTCCTGGAACGTCTTCCTGATGGACATTCATGATGAAGAAATGTTATATATATATATATATAAGCTGTGTGTCTGTCTGTGGCTCTGTGGATCTATAGAAATCTATTTAAAATTGGAGTAGAGCTCTGAAATTTTTTACATAAGAAGTTTTGGCTTTCTAATTTTGTATAAGTCAAACAGAATGTTAAAATTTTAATTAGTTCGTTTTAATTAATTTTTTTAATTAATTTATTTTTTACAAAGTGACTTCAAATAGAGATGTAGCTCTGAAATTTTCAACATAAGTAGTTTTAGCCTTCTAATTGGACTTTTGAAAAACAGAATGTTAAAATTTTAATTAGTTTTTTTTTAATTAATTTTTTTAATTAATTAATATTTTTTTTAATTAATTAATATTTTTTTTTTCACAAAACGACTTCTAATAGAGCTACAGTTCCGAAATTTTCAACATAAGTAGTTTTGGCCTTCTAATTGGTCTTTTAAAAAAAAGAATTTTAAATTTTTTTTTAGTTCCTTTTTAATTAATTTTTTTAATTAATTAATATATATTTTACAAAACGATTTCTAATACGGCTACAGCTCTGAAATTTTCAACATAAGTAGTTTTAGTCTTTTAATTGGACTTTTGAACAACAGAATATTAAATTTTTATTTCTTTCTTTTTTAATGAATTTTTTTAATTAATTAATAAATATTTTACAAAATGATTTCTAATAAGGCTACAGCTCTAAAATTTTCAATATAAGTAGTTTTGGCCTTCAAATTGGATATTTGACAAAACAGAATTTTGAAATTTCATTTCTTTTTATTTAATTAATTAATTAACAGATATTTTACGAAACTATTTCTAACTGGGCTACATTTCTGAAATTTTCAACACAATTAGTTTTGGCCTTCTAATTGGACTTTTGACAAAAAGAACGTTAAAATTTGAATTTGTTTTTAAATTAATTTTTAATTAATATGTTCACAAAAAGCGACTTCTAATATGTCTAGAGTCTTGAAAGTTTCAACATAAATAGTTTTGACCTTCTCATTTTGATTTTTACAAATATCACGAGTTAAAATATTCTTAAAGGGGTGTTGTATTATAGTTATTAACGCGGAATTTTTATATTGTTTCTCGACAAGGGAGGGGCTTCTAATATTAAGGCTTTACGTAACAATTAGTTTTTAGTGTGCGACGCGACCTCGATTTTGCGTTGCGAAGAACCTTCCTGCTAGTAAAAATTGGGACCTATACACCAATGACGGATTTCCGCAAAGCGGGGCATCACAGCTGGCTAAAATATTGCACATGTTAAAATTTTGTAGCGAAGCACGGGTATTCTGCATATTTTTTTTTTTTTTTTTTTTTTATAATTCTATCCTAATACTTTATAAATGGTCTTTATCAAAAGAGAGAAGAGAACAAGAGAATCTTGTTAGTTTTTACCACTGGGTGATAAAGTTGGAAAGACTACTAGAAGAATGTGGATGAGGTTGTAACCTTTTATTTATAACTTATTAAAAGCAGTAACTGGCATAGAGCTGTTGTTTAAAGCCAAGATTTACACTGTACCAGTCGGGGTTCCAGTTTAGATTGCCACTCTGTGACGTCACCTGGCTACTAGTTAAAGTAGATCAAACATTTTCTATTTACTGGCGCCGGTGACTCATATCATCCGATCACGTGAGCTCTCCCGCGATTGCCGACAGACGGCGTAGCGGTTGCTTAGCTGAATTTACAGAACTATCGATCTAAACTACAACCTCGACTGGTAGAGTGCAATGCCAGCGTAAGATACAATCTTTTTATATAACATAGAGAAAAAAAACAAAAAAAAAAACACGCCACCGACGAAGCAAACTACGCACTCACTCAAACTGAAGCGCTAACTTAAAGTAGAGAGAAAATATACTTATAGTTATAGTTAGAGAATTATAATTAAATTTTATTCGCTTGAAAGTACGATGCAACACAATTCTTGTTCTGTGACCGAAATTTCTTTTTGTTGAAACAACACATTTTCTGCATAATTGTCATTTTGTCGAGACCCTGAAGTAATTCTCAATCATTAAATCGAAGTAATTTTATTCTAAGAAATCATAGTTATCGTTGATTAATTGTCCCACTTATAAAAATCAATTACTTTCTTTCATTTTGTGAAAACATTGCCCCATAGTATATATTAATAATATACCCCGGTTGTAAATCTGGTGCATAAAAACATGCATATTTGTACTATTACCTGGATAATTTTATTGGAATAAAATATTTCTCATTGTTTAAAAGAGCCCACCTTTTCAACGCTTATATTCAAATAAAATTAAATGCGATCCTACTTGAATTGGGACTAGAAATAGAAAACGACCCAAGTCCAAAAAAGAAAATTTTTCAGGAGAGCAGAAAAATGAAAAACATTCGCACCTGGCTATGACTAAGAAACAGATTGAATTTGAACTATTGCTACTAGAGTTCGCACTTTGGGCGTTTTCTACTTTGTTTAGCTTGGTCTTTAGGACATTTTTCCGTAAAAAAAAAAGATTTTCAATTTTTTTTTTATTTTTTTTTGTACTTTCATTTTCCATTTTTAGTCCTCAATTGTCTCAACGATCTCTAACTGTAAGTTTTGGACAGCTTTCAAGTTGTTTCTGCGGTGCAAATAAGATGAACCATACTGTACAGCCATACTCTACCATACAAAATTGCTACCATTCTGTACCATGTAGAAAACTGTGCTACCAATTTACGCTAACTAGTTTGGCACTAAGTATAAGATGCTAATAAAAATATTTATAGTGATTGTTTAGTCATCTATGGCTTCAAGTTACCAAATCTGCACCAATGGCGGATCCAGACAGGGGGCGCGGGGGACGCGCCCCCCCCCCCCCCCTTAGGTGGAGTCTTTTTTTACAATTTACAGAAATAAATAATAATAATAAAAATATATACATATATTTTTTCCCAAGTTTTTTTCAATAAGTTCATGCAACAATTATATTTTAACCTTCATCTAATTTCCAAAAAAAAGCAAAAAAAAAAAAAAAAAAAATGTTATTTTTGTACCAAGGCTCTATTTATAGCTATCTCTCTTCCCATTCAAACAAACGGATGTTGGAAAACTGTACAAGTATTCAAACCTCCACTGTCTTGACCTTGAAGATATCTTGGACCCCTGATACCCGTTCCCTTTTCTGTCGAGTGGGAGGAAGAGATTTTGACTCACATGCGTAATGTCCAACGCCAACCAGGGGGAAAAAAAATAATGAGATGTTGACTATTTGGGTTACCCCCGGAAATGGCCACCTCCATACATTTGGACATGGTAATAGGCTAAACTTAAAACTTTTGAAACAAAGGAAGAGGAAGGTTATTTATTAACTGCATAAAAACTCGTCCAGCTCTAATTTCTGCTTCGGCTTGTAAATAAGCGTCATATTTGAATTTCGATTAACAATCCCCTCTTGCACCACATTGGAAAGATATGCCAAATGTTTTTTTTATATAAAATAGACTTATAAACAATTTTGTAAGAAGTATTATCTGTGTAAAGTAGCACTACAGTAGCAGAATCAATTATTTAAAAAAATATCCCTTTCAAACCCAGTACGAAATTAAACGAATGAATTAACAAAATAAATGTGTATGACTTTTATGATAATTTGAAAAGTTAAGTACAAATATTCACCTGGACATGCTTTCAAGTTCTGTTTTTTTTTTTTTTTTTTTTTTTTTTGGTGCAGAAGTAATGCATGAAATATTGCACTTTATAAGTAATTATAACGCTTACGGCATAATACATATACATACTTTTAGAGAAGGCTAAGATTATTCTAAGCCTATTCTTCCAAAACATATTTTTTACTAAACTTCCGATTCTTGTTCAAAAGTTTCGTGAAAGAAGTAAAATGATATTGCAACTCAAAATGAAGTTCTTAAATTTTTTTAAATACAATGATCCTCCTACAATCTCTCTCTTCGAGTTATAATTGAAGAATTGGAACAAAATATTTCAGCATGCGATGTTTTTTTAATTTGTCACGGATTGATATAATTTACCTATTTTGTTTTCATTATTTAAAAAAAATTCCAGTTTGGTGATTATTCTAAAAAAAAACGCCGCTGAAACGGTGAAAATTGTAATATATTTTTCAATAAACACTGCATTATCCTTTCTTTTAAGTGCAACAGAGCAGAAACAGTCGTTGATGGGCGTTCGCATTATCTCATTTTTACTGAGGTGGGAATGATTAGAACACATTTAAAGGCATTTTTATAGCGATTTTAATCAAAATCGTTAAAACCATTTTTTGGTAATCGCTGAAAAACGTAATTTTTTCAATATCAGCAACTTAATGCCCATGTGCAAATTTGACGAAAACCGTAATGCCAGGTCCCCATGGCCATCAATAACCTGGTGAAAAATTGAACATCGCAATTCAATCCGTTTTGGGAGTTATGCTGATAACTGCACAAAAATTTTTTTGAACTCATCACGTTCCAAAACGTGTAGAAATGCAATAAAATCGATTTTTTTTTACCGAATTCAATACTTTTATTCCATACGGGTATTTGAAAGTAAAAAAAAAAAAAATATATGGATGTATAAAATCGCACCAAATATATATATTAGTGCTAGTACAATAGTACCTAAGACCATAAAAAAAATAAAAAAATTGGTTCGTTGATCATACTTGGCAAAATTGTTCTATATTTCTCATGAAAATGAATATTCAAATGAGTTCATAAAGACATCTAGCAAAGAAGGTTTTTTTTTTTGGGGGGGGGGGAGGGTTCGTGGCTGAAAAATTAATTTTGGAGCAATCTAGGCATATGACACATGTTTTTAGAGTACTTTTTTTTATGCTGAATCGAATGAAAAAAAGCAAAACGATATAACTAATCTAAAAAAGTGTTCGTGGCTGAAAAATTAATTTTGGAGCAATCTAGGCATATGACACATGTTTTTAGAATACTTTTTTTTATGCTGAATCGAATGAAAAAAAGCAAAACGATATAACTAATCTAAAAAAAGTTAGTTCTTTTTTATAAACGAAAACACATGTAAAATCAAAGGAAAGGTAAAATACGACATTAAAAAATAAAAAATTGGTCCGTTCATGAAACTTTGCAAAAACGTTTTATTTGTCATGAGTATAAAGAAACAAAGGAGTTCATAAAAATATCTAGCATAGAAGGGTGTTTTTTGAGGAGTGGGAGGGGGGAGTTTTTTTGTTTTTTTAAACTGAAGAGTAATTTTGGTATAACCTGGGCATTTCATCTTACGCTAAGATAGCGAGTCAGAAATGTGAGAAAGAGGGGGGGGGGGGTAATCAATGGATAAGGATTATCGTGAAGTATATTTCTAAAACACTGCATAGATTTTTTTTATAACTTTTTTTAAATATTCGATTTCATCCTGGCTAAGGCACAACAGGTGTTGCGCCCCCCCCCCCTCAGGAAAATCCTAGATCCGCCACTGATCTGCACTAACCAGAAGTTACAGTCAGAGATCAGTGAACTGACTGAGGGTAGTAAGATGAGTTTTGTGCCTTCCATAACGCTCAATAGATTGCAGTGGTGATTGCGGGATGCTATATTTATTTCGAGGCACATATCTATACAGTACAGGTACGGTCGCTTATTTGTTGTTTATTAGCTATTAATGAAGTTAAATATTGATTTCAAGGATTTTTTTATAAATTTTTTTAAGAGTTTTATCGATGTGCTTTAATATAAACAGTATCCTCCAATCAGATATGCTATTTATGCTTCACGAAAAGCACGTAACTAAACACTTAGTAATATGAGTCCGTTGTACTACAAATCTTCGTAGTCCATCGCAACGCACCACATTCAAAACTGAGTTGAGCTCCATATTTTCATCCAAATGTTCACCTTTACAAATCTAACGTTAAAAAAAAAAAAAAAAATGCCTAAGAGCCAAATTTTGTTTAAGAGTCCAATTTTTAGGCTTTCTTACAAATTCACTTGAAATGGGCATCTAAGAGCGCGACAGTGTTCCACCACCAAGTCCGATGTCAAAGCTGCAGACATGCAAGTGTATATTATGTTGGCAGAGCTTAGACCATTTTCGACCCCACATAGCCGAGCTTCTAATAGCTACAACCCTGATGGGTTGTAGCCCCCCTGCCCCGGGTGAGTAGACGAAAAATAACAATATAATTGTTAACATTGAACAAGGGAACATGGTAAAAAAATCCTTTGAAAATCGCCAAATCACCGGAATTTTGTTCTTCTGATTCTTCCGTTTCTTCTGGTTCTGACCAATACTTTAGCCAGGGCTACAGCCAAAACCATTTGATCAATTTTAAAATTCTTCTCAGCTTGATTAGAGGAAGTGCCTTTTGTATGTTTTGATGGGTAGGAGGGTCTGTACCCCCCCCCCCCCCACGGAAATGATCTCGATGCTTGGGAATTTTAGATTGGCTTACAGCTTATACGCTTTAATATATTCAGAAAAATTCAGTTTTTATTCCTCTCAGATTGATTAGAGGAAGTGCATTTTGTGTGAGTTAATGCGTAAGAGAGTCTGTACTCCCCAGAGATAATTCCAGAAGATTGATATTTTAGCTCGGGTAGTAGAACTTAAAATATACAAGTTATTATTGTATTTCAACTGCATGTTTCGAATAAGCCATTTTGAAACTTTGGAGCTGTTTTTCTCAAGACTTAGATTCTTATCTTTCTTTAAATTTAAATGGAAATAACTTGAAAGCTACTTGTTATATATAGATGAAAATGTCCATAATTATTTTTCATTCTCCATAATTATTCTTCAGTTTGGGTTCGGGGCTTGCATATTTTAATTTTTTTTTTTTTTTTTTTACAGTTTTTAGAGGTTGGTTGTTTAACATAGTTTTTGAACAAAATATAAAAAAAAAAAAAATTCTAAACATTTTATCGGAAAACTATAAATCATTTTGAAATAATGTATCAAATTTTAACAACTTCAAAATGTAAATTTTTTTTTCATTTTTTTTTTTCAAATTTTGAATGCATAAAATAATTATTTTAATTGCAAAGTATATTACAGAACTTCATAAAAATTCCAGAAAAAAATAATCTCAAGTATTTTAGATTTTTGAGCCATACACCCCCTTAACTATGAGATTTTTTTTTTTTTACGATTTGATGCATTAAAAATTGAAAATTTGTAGCATACCGGCTCCGCTTAAGACACTACCTGATAGGTAAAAACTGGGAGAATTGAATAATTCTGTTTTTTGAAGAATAATTTTCGAAACAAAATATCAACTAATATTTTAATCCTTACATTTGATTCTTTAAAAAAAAGGCTATTTTGCTAAAGTTGTCAATATATGAAAATATTTCAATTCACATACGAATAACTTGGTGGTGTCAAGAGTAGTATACTTTGTAAATTTCTATGACTAGGTCTATGGAATTCTTAATTTAAACAGACACAATTTTTTGTTTGTTTATTCAATGATAATAGAAGGAAGACACGTGGCCTCTGAAAGTGTTGTCCTTGTGATGATAAAATCTCTTCTGTAAAGTGTTCTGACGTCACCAGTATACTCCTTATTAAAATTGGACGAAAATCTAGCGAAAATAAGAGCAATACAGTAATGAAAACAAACCACCTGTAAACATCTCAACTTAGCACATAATTCAGCTGGAGCACGTTGTTTAAAATAAATTTGCATTTCAATTGGAGTATTGGAAGTGGACATCGATCGTCAACACCGTATCATTATTATTTTTTACATTAGAATATAACATTCTGTACTTTTTCAAAAATGTCAAATCCATCCGATCTTCTTCGTGATCTTCTAAGCATTCATGTCTTCAAGCTCGGATCTTTCCAACTCAAGACCGGGTCCACGTCCCCTTTTTACGTAGACCTCAGGACCGTGATTTCGTATCCCAAAATCTTCAATGCGATGGTGGACGCTATTTTCCTGAAAAGTGAAGGGCAGTCGATGCGGATGGACGTAGTGTGCGGCGTGCCATACACCTCACTACCCATTTCGGCCTCATTTTGTTCCCGTCATGAGTTGCCCCTCATAATGAGAAGAAAAGAGGCAAAGGGATACGGCACCAACAAAAAGATTGAGGGCGTCTTTAAGGAGGGAGACCGAGCTCTCATTATAGAAGACACTGTGGTAATATATTTTGATTGAAATTTTGTTGTAATTGTATTTAAAACTCTGCAATTTCATCAAAAGTACCTTTATGTTAACGAATGTGCGCTAAGGATATCAATATTACACTATTAAATCATTGTTGTCATTACTGCTCAGTCAGTGGGGTATTCAGAATTTTCCAATGAGAGGTTTGGTGACATCAGGTTAGATTCAAGAGTAGCAAAGCGCACCTAGGCTGGGTAGACTCATTGTACCTCTCGTACATTTCTGCTTGTATATGCAGGCATGGTAAACAGTGTAGTGGCCTTACAAAAGGTCAAACCGTCTGATAAAGAGACAATATAGATACTATCAGACTTGATGTGTAGGTACTTTTCCCAGAGTTTATGGCTGACCAAATGGTATAGTAGTTAGTGTGCTAACTTCTAGACCGCGAAGTAGCGGGTTCGTGTCCTGTGTTAGGCATGGGTGAATGTATGTTGGCTCGTCTAATGACGAATGTTTCGGTGCATTATAGCCTTCGTGTTGCTGACGGCGCCAGATAATCTGAAAACAACCAACAACCCAGAGTTTATGTTAGAAATAAAAAAAGGCAGGGTGCTATTTTCCAAAAAAGGACAACTCCTATTTTTGAGGGCACTTTTATGGCATATTGCAGAAATTTGTGTTCTGTTTTCTTCCCTAATTTCTATATTTTATTTTCCATTTTGATAAATAGTTTTAAATTATAAAATTTTTGCAAAATATTTGTAATTCTTAAAACAGCATGAATAAAAAACTTGCTCAGAATCTCAAAGGACAATCAATCGCAAAATACTGTTAAAATGCTATAGTCCTACTTCTGGAATGAGACTAAGAAAATTATTAAAAACAAAAAACCATGTATATAGTAAAATTTGCATCAAATATTTTTATAAAAATATCAATTTATAAATACTGTAAAATTAAGATAAGAATGTTTTGATATAATGAATGTTAAGTAAGAACTTTTCACAACCTGCCCCCTTGCAAAATTTTCTAAAATATGACTGATTCGAATTTTAACCCTTATTTTTTTAGGCTTTGCCATTGTCAGACAGGGAATATTGGTTCTCCAAATTTAACAATATTTGTTATGGGATATCACAAGGAGAATTCCGACTAAAGAACTTGGCCCATGTGCTAAAATGTTTGCATTTTTTATTTTCCAAATCTGATCAAATTCTGCCTCTAAATGGCAATTTTTTCGGAAATAATCCGGGATATTGATTGCATTTCTGTGATATTTAATATAAAACGGTGGAGAAAAAACAAAAGTATTAAAAATTTCGTGCAGGTGGCTTTTTTTTTTTTTGAAAAAGGCAGAAAGGGTGCTATAATTTATAAATAGGGCAGGGAGGGTGCTATTTTAAAAGAAAAAAGGCAGGCAGGATGCGCTGCCCCTTGAAAAACATCCAGGATGAACTCTGCTCTTCCGTTAGACTTGTACCAGGTGCTGCCAAGCCTAAATGTTTACACGCTCAAAACATGCATAAATGTATCGTCAAGCCTAAATGTTTACGGATTATTATAGAGTTGTTATAACAATCCCATAAAGGTTTGTATTGTTAGTTTGGATGAGTTATCGTTGCAATTTGGCAGGTTTTTTTTCCGAGTATTCGCCTGTCGAAAGAGTACTGGTGTGTATAACACCACAGGTTTTAACCCTATTTCGCAACAAACCAAGTGGAAGATCATCACAAATTAAAGTTCTTTCCTAGTCTACAGTACGTCTTGGCGCAATTTCTGACTTCAGTCTGCATTTCCCATCGCTTAACATTTATGCATGGTGACGAGTTGCTTGAGTAATTTCAAATAATTAGGTAATGAAATCGAAGCTCGAAAATTATATTGACCAGGGCTAGTAAAAAATCAAATTGGACCCTATACATTTCCGGCCAGGCATGTAAATATTCAATTTAAAATATCTTTCCAAAGATAAGTATTTTATTGAAAAATAAACAGGATCTCTTGTGCACGAAAAAAGGGACAAGCTTTAATATAGTGTCTTGCCTTTGATTTTTACTTGCAGGTGTGCAACCAGAAAATTTTTGTGGGAGTGGTTTTCAAATTAGGCCCAAGTGAGACTAAACAAGATTTTGTGAACTCTCTCTTACCACATTTGTCACGTGTCTCCACTAAAATAGTTTTTGTCCAGTTTTCAAGTTATACAAAACAACCCAACTTGAGACTATATTTTATCTAGATCTTGTATTTTCCATATTTTTTAGATTATAAAATATGATTTTTGTTTGTTTGTTTATTTTTAAATTCAATTGGAGAAGAAGTAATATTTTAGTTAAATTGACAAACTTCAGTATCAGGCTTTTTTTACTGGGCTTTAAATACAAGAGTGTTAGCACTGAAACAATATACTGTATTTGTAAAGCAGAAACATCCATATTTTTACAGTTATTTTAAACAACATTTTATATTTGAGCTAATAGACCAAAACTGATGCATAATTGTTTTTTAAAGCTAGGAAATTTTAAAATCTGTTATTTATTAGACCTATAATAGCTACTTTTATGCTGCATATTATTATTTTGTAATATTCAAATTAGTGTTGCAGACTGGCAGAAAAGTTTCTGCTACTGGGTGTCTGACACATTAAAAAGTTATGATTTACTATATTGGCCCAGTTGCTGACAGTAGAAAAAGGTCGGAATTATCATACCCCCTAATTAGCCAGAGCTGACCAGTACTTTTTAACGAAGTTAAAATTGCTATTGCATGATTAAAGAAAAGTATCTGTTTAGAAGATTTTGGATTAAAAAGGATAATAAGTACCATAACAATATTAACAGCAAAAAAGGTTCATTAATTCTAAAATGGAAAACATTAACTTTTATTATGATTTTGGTATTTACTTGTATATTTTTGATATATATGTGACATTATTGTGCTATTTCCAAACTCAAATTATCTAAATATTTTTCTGTTTTGAGCTGCGCTGAGAACATACTGATTTATATGACTGACAATTTAATTCAATACTTTGTTTATCTATATGCGATTCATCAGCATTTATTAACTTTTTTAGGTCAGTGGAACCAGCATTCTAGAGACAGTCAACGATTTGAGAAAAGTTGGTTTAGTGGTCACCGACTGCATCTGCATTCTGGACCGCTTGCAGGGTGGCAAGGAAAATCTGCATGAGCATGGCATTGAACTGCACTGTCTGTACGATTTTAATGACATATTCTCTCTCTACTGCTCCATCAACACGGTCAACGAAGACACAAAGAAAAACGTCTATGAATACTTGGAGAAAAACAAATGCTGTATTCAGATTGACCATCAGCCAACCAATGGTCAGCAAACCTACTGTCATCAGGTTATTGAACAACCTGTCAGTAAACGTCTCCATCAAGTGATATCAGAGAAAAGGACCAATCTCTGCGTGGCGGCTGATGTTGTTCAATCTGCTGAGCTTTTGCAAATTGCCAGAGAACTTGGACCCCACATCTGTATGCTAAAGACGCATATCGATATTCTTGACGATTTCTGCGAGGACCTGCCTCTGAAGCTTAAGGCATTGGCAAAAGAGCACAACTTCTTGATACTTGAAGACCGCAAATTTGCTGACATTGGAGAGACTGTACGGCGTCAGTACCAAGGTGGCTTGTACCGGATATCAGACTGGGCTGATATTGTTACTGTCCATGGCCTTCCTGGAAGTGGTGTTGTTGATGGATTGAAGTCTGCTGTTAAGACAAATGACCGAGCTTGTGTGCTTATAGCTGAAATGAGCTCCAAAGGCTCATTGGCAGATGATGATTACAGGAAAAAGGTAATTGAAATGGCAGAGAAGGAATCCGATTTTGTGATGGGATTTATATGTCAGCGAAAACTTGTTGACAGCAAGAATTTCATTCACATGATTCCGGGTGTTCATCTGACGAGCACTGGAGATAATTTGGGTCAAGTGTACACTACCCCAGAAACTGCAGCAGAAAATGGGGCTGATGTGATTATAGTAGGAAGGGGCATATGTGGATCTGAAGATATTGTTAAAACGGCTATTGAGTATAAAAACAGAGCTTATGATGCTTATGCAAAGAGGTGTAAGGATGAAGAATATTAGTAGGTTGGTCATAGGTATTTGTTGGGTAATTTTAAAGTGGACTCTGGTAGTTTTAAAATAAAACTTAATTACTTTATACAGAGTTCATCCTAGGCATTTTTCGAGGAGCGGTGTGCCCTGCCTGCCTTTTTTTAAAAAAAAAAAATAGCGTCCTTCTGGCGCTTTTCTGTTGAAAATAGCACTCTTTTTGACTTTTTCAGAAAAAATGCCATCTCACATGAAATTCACAAAACTTGTTTTTTCCCCAAACAGTACGCAATATTTGGATCATCCCTTCTCACATCGCCTGTCACATATACCTTTTCGTGTTCAAACACGCAACGCACAGACCTGAAATCATTGAATGGATGCTGATATAACGAACGTCATTAGTCAGTGGATTGTAGGGGTCGTCTTAAAATTTCCGGAGTGCTAGTTAATTAGCATAGATGGCCATTTTGTATGTACTTTGATTAAGTGTATTTTGCCAGATTTTTACTTTGTCAGAACAGAGAAGAAAGGAATTTGAAAGGGTTGATTATGTTAATTAAAGATGTTCAATCATTAAATGTTTACACTAAATATTGAAAAAGGATATTTCTGTTCGAGCACGCGAAATCGCGATGTCTTCTTATTAAATTTAGGGAAATATTTTTTGTAATTTTCCTCTTGCCAATTTGTTTTTAAACATCCATTTTATTTAAAATTAAATATCAAAAGAATGCATTAAAAATCCGAATTATTTCAGTTTAAAAAAAAAAAAAAAAAAAAAAAAACTTGTATTACAGCCTTAATAGTAGCGGCATGTATGGCAAAAAATCGCAGTTTTAAGGCAGAAAAATGCACAAATTTTAGGAGATAGATGTTCTTTAGTCAGAATACTCCACAATATCCCATAACAAATATTGTTAAATTTGGAGAAACACTATTTTTTATATGGCAATGGTAAAGTCTACAAATAAGCAAGTTTAAATTTGATTAATTTAAATTTTAACACTTTTTGCAAGGGTTGTAGGTTGTGAAAAGTTTTTCTCCTAACATGCATTCTATCAAAACTCCTCATTCATTATATATATTTTATAGTATTATAAATTGATATTTTTATGAAAATGAGTATTTGATGAAAATTTTACTGTGTGTGTGTTTTAAAAATAATGTTCTCATTCCAGCCAAAGTAGGACTGTAGCATTTTATAAGTATTTTTATATTCTTTGAGTTTCTGAGTAAGGTTTTGATTTGCAGCCTTTTTTGAAGCATTTTTAATTTGCTTAACAAAAAATTGATAATTTAAAACTTTATCATGGTGAAAAAGTGAAACAGTACAGAACTTATGGCTGAAAATCAAATACAATTTTTTGCAATTTGCCATATAAGTGCCCTGAGAAACAGGGATGCCTTTTTTTTCGAAAATAGTACTCAGCCCTTTTTCATTTCTAGGATGAACTCTGAACTTTATAGATTGTAATTTTTAACTTGTGAAAATAGTGCCAAACACTGTTTAATAGAAGTATGTCTTTATTTCTTTTTTTACTGAATATTTTTTCTGTTGGTAATTGCAAGTATTTTAATTGAATGTGTGATAGCATACATAAACGTTAGTACTGAATATTTTCTGTGCTGGGGGGTAATCTGCGAGTATGATTTTTACGATGACTTTTTATCAAGACAATGTACACTTTATTGTGAAAAGTATATTAATACTTAATAGAAGCTTGCATTTTTAACTTTGAAATTTTATAAAGCAAGATATATTTTATAAAAAGTAAAATATTTTTATAGTGTTGACAGGATAGGCTTACAGTATTTTAAGGTAGTTTTCCTGCAATATGTATGTAATTTCTATGTAAATGAATATTTCAAAATTGAAATCATATTTCTCCTTACTTAAATTATAAACATAACTGTAGACCTGAATGCATTTTAATCAAGTACATTTGGTTGGATTTATTTCATTCTTTTAAATTAGTTTTGTTTTTAAAAATAATTGTTATACTTGTCTTGACACTGAAATCCAAAATTTAGTGTATTAAAACTGGCTAGTTAATTAGTAACCCTAAGTTTAGAAATAGTACACAATTTTTATCTTTGATTGTCCAGAAGTTTAACAGGTCCTATTTGGATAAATTGCAGTAAACGCAAGAGGTTTGTGCCAACTGTCCTCAATGTATTGTATTCTCAACTGAGGTCTGTGTTTTAGATTTGCTTTGTGATCTGTTTCAAATGTTAGGAATTTGCATACTTTCATTATTTTTCAACTTTATTCTTCTTTTGCTTCTTGAAATTTTCAAGAATTAACCCCAAAGCAAAATATTTTTGGCTTCAATTTTGCATGAAATGTAAACACACTTTTTGGCAAATTAGATTCTCATTTGCCAAACCATAAAAGTATTGTTTTTTTTTTGCTATAATTTTTTTATTTTTATCAAGTAGAGTGACATTTTTTAATGCCTTAAATTCTGATTCAGGATTGATTTCTAATAAATAATTGTTTTTACAGTTTTAATTTAATTAGAAAGTACAATCATATATCAAATCATATCAATGTGCATTATTTATGTTTCATTCTCTTATCATGAACTGGAAAATGCATAGTTAGGTATATAAAAAATATGTTCTTAACATTTCGGTCAAAGCCGATTTCATGCTATATTTACACTTTTCACAAGTTTTTATACCATAATATTTAACATAAAATAAAAAGAGATGTACAGCTATTTGCCTTTCAGTTTTTATAACATATTATGGTTTTATATTGATCAAATTCATGATACTTGAGCAGTATACTTATATATTTGTTGGAGAGATTAAAATTTAATTTACTTGGTTATGAAACATTGTAGTTTATTATTGTACTTTATTATTTTATTGTATATTGTATAACTTTTTATTGTGCTTGAATAACCTAATATATATTTTTATTATTAATATCATATTCTTTAAGTATTTTTATATGAGTAAAACTTCATTTTATATTACATGGTTACTTTGTAAGTTATCAAACACTTTTTTTTCTCCTTCTAATCTTCTGGTTATTATTTGTATTAGCTAAGTATTTTTATATTGCAAAAAAAAAAAAAAAAAAAAAACTAGCCAGGGGTCTGTACAGTTTTTTTTTTATTTTTTTTATTTTTTTGCAGGGTCTTATTTTTGTGACTTTTTTTTTTTTTTTTCCTTTTGAAAAATTTCCATTTTTATATATTTTTATGAAACCTTCATGCAATACTAAAAACAATTTTTTTAAATTAAAAAAAAAATTCTAATGTTAAGTAAGTACTTATAAATATTTGCAGTGATATCCTTCTACTCCTAGATGATTTAAATATTTCAATTATAGATGCACATTTTTTGACATGAAATTTTGTGAAAGGCCCATTTTTTTTTGTGAAGGATTCTTAAACAGACCCAAGTCTCCTTCTGCATAGACCCCTGACAGCTTTAACTATTTCAATCATGTACTTTCCATTAAAAAGTTGCAGACATTTTTTTTTTTTTTTTTTTTTTTTGGAAAGTATGTTGTACTGAGTAATGTTTTTTTAATATATTAATTGTAATGCATTTTTTAAAGCTGAGTGATCTGTTTTATATATGTTTTCTGGAGGTTAAAAATATGTTGATCTGAATTGACACTTGTGATAGTTGACTGTGAAATATTAAAATGTAACTGAATGTGCTTAATACTCAAAAACATGACATTCAGAAATATTTAGCAATATTTGTTATTAAAATTATTTTTCATACTACACAAGTCTAGTTCTTTATTTACATCTTCTTATAACCCTGTTATTTTCTATCAAAAATTACTTTGAAGGTCCTCATTATGCATCTACTTCTTATGTATATTTCTTAATCTTAAAATCACAAAAATTCTCCATCTTCCGATTCGTATTTTGTAAATTCTGAAATGCTGCTTTACAAGTTTTTTTACCGGAATCACAACTTTTCCAGTTCTTTCGTTGGTTTTCTGGATAATAGAAACAAGAATTTATGCACTTAAAAGTTAAAAATTAATTTATTTAAATCAATGAAGTTTTGTCTCTATATAACAGCAATATTGTTGTGAATGAATACTAGAGTGAGAGGCGACCCCATCGAACATCATTCTTAAACTCATATGGAATGTAGAGTTATACTAGCTGATTAACAATCGTGTGGTCTGCCGAAGCGCATTTGGCCGGAAGTGTCCGAAAAGCGTGACCGCAAGTGCAATTTTTGGTACCAAAATACCTCATCGAATTCATAGGGAATGAAGGGAATTATCTACCGAGTAAGAATCGCTTGGTCTGCCAAACGGCATTTGGCCGGAACTGTCCGGCAGACCAATCCGAAAGTGCACTTTTTGGGTGCCAAAATATCTCCTCGAACATCACTCTGAAATTCACAGGGAATGAAGAGAATTACATACCGAGTAAGAATTACTTGGTCTGCCGAACCGCATTTGGCCGGAACTGTCTGGCAACAAAATAACAACTTTAGGAATAATTTAAAAATATCAAACACCCTCGTTCATGATCGATGCAAAGACATCACGGAGTGTTGTTGGATATGATATCATGAATGACGATCACGGACGTCATTTCATGAAGCTTATTATTAAAAAAATATATAGATATATCGTTTGGGCACAAAATCGTATTTTTAATTTTTACAAAATCGTTTGCTCTAGTGAAAGTCATTCTAAAAATTGATGCCGATTGGTATGCCGATATTTCTGATCAGAACTTTCTACATTGTTATATTGAGAAGTCGTCTCTTTTTTTCTATGGTATGTTCTTATTTCTTTTCAAATATAATTTAACATCTCAAAATAAATGTTTGTTTTTTGTGCAAAAAAAAAAAAAAATGTGTTGGAATTCAACGAAGAATCATTCCAAAAATGAGCAGAAGCAATAAACTTCAATAAAAAGATCAAAGAAGAAGAATGGCGCTGGACAGCTCCAGGGTAATATTTACATCTGCCCTTAGCCGATTATTTTCATTTTGCCCTTGTTGACATTTGTTCCAAATTTTTTAATTGGGTGTGGAGCATTGGCTATTCCTTGTATGGAATGTTTCCACCCTTTAAAATTAGTTAATAGGTATGGGAATAGCTTATTTGTCTATTCTTTCCCTCAGTTCCAATCAGGGATGTGACTATACATTTTTAGGAGTGATACATTTTTAAAATCCCGCATTTGGAATGTTTAGACTCTTTAAACAGTAAGTCGAAGTATCTTACCTTATTGACGCTGGTAACAAATTGCAGGGTTGTGACTGTATTGGATGTGGGATATTTCTCGTTTAGAACGCTTTGACTCTTTAAAATTGGCAATCGACATCGGAATAGTTGACTTTTTCTATGTTTGCTTTTGTTGATTTTGTATCTGTGAGAATTGCGACTATATTTAAAGTAGAACATTTGAATACCCTTCACTTGGTATGGTTGACCCCTTAAAAAGGGTTTAATTAATGGACATCGGATAATTTACTATTCTTATGACTTTTTCTATGTTTGCCTTTGTTGACAGTTGTACCGATTTTCAGAATTGTGACTAGATGGGAAGTTGGATAATTAGCGAATGAGTCAATAAAGGATTTACCTTTTATACATAGATTTTTTTTTCTATAAGTGCGTCAGGACCATTGCTCAGGGTCAACTAATTATGATATTGTGGCGTTTTTTTTTTTACTAAAATATGATTGGTGATCTACTTAAATAAATCTAAATTTGCTGAAAGAAATCTAACTTTTCGTAGTATTTTTAAAATTTTTTTTACATATATTATTTTTATTGCAATAAGGTAAATATCTGCAAAGTAACTTTTCCTGGATCATATATTGAGTAGAGATTTCTCCAATTAAACTACAAAAGCTTCAAAGTAATTTCATTGCTTTTTGATGTATTGATATGTTCCTTTATAAGTTTCGAATTAAAAGTTTAACTCAAATAGAAATGTATTTGTGTGTTAAACACTTTCTAAAGAGTTTGATAAATTTAACAATGTTATCTACACATCATTCAATTTGTATACATTTAATTTCTCATTAAAACTACTCTTTTATTTATTTTTTACTTTCAATTACCAATAGGGTAATAAAAAAGTTGGATTCTAAAAAAAAAAAAAAAAATTCATTTTTAAATTTATTTTTTTTAATACCCATACAAGAATTGTCGCAAAAAATATCGCCAACTGGCCATTTATTCTAAATGAAGGATGAAAAAATGCAAATGGTAAATGATACAAATCCACGTCAGTATTATAGCGTAATTGAAAGTTGTGCGATGTTCCACACACCCTAGTGTTTTTTATTTTTTATGACGCACTTCCAACATCATTACGCCCCTGATCTTTAGAAGTGGTATCAAGCGAAGAAGAGATATGAAATTCTTACTTCGATATTAAGTTGTGTTCCATCTTTCAAAATTCGTTCCAATGCAGTTAATTTCCAGACAGACATAATAATATATTCTGATAGAATCTAATACCATGTTTAACACGCTACTCCTGACCTTTCAAAGTAAGATTTATTCAAGAATATTCATTGCTATAAGTAATGAAGAGATCCAATGCGTACGAAATTCCATCTGATAATTAGACACATTAATAATAGGGAGACATAAAATGCAAGCATGCATTTAATGAATGGAAACTTATACAAAATGAACTTATTATTAATTCCGCCCTCCTCCCCTGTCCCACTTAAGGGGACGTATATAAATTACGTCCCGCCTAGAGAAGATTGGGGGGTGGGGGGAGAGGAGTTTGTCTAATCTGAAGCTCCGTGACAGGTTGAGAAGGAGGGATGAATACTTTCATGACGTACCAATTTTTCCCTATTACTGGACACATTTAATAAGTTGCTTTTTAATTTCAGTTATCCTTATTAGGTAAATGAAAGTATAGTATTCAGTCAAAAAAAAAATTCGATTTTTTTTTTTTTTTTTCGTTTCTCCACGTTTTAGAACAATCTGATTTAAAAAAAAAGTGATCTAGAAAAAATGTGTGTCTGTGGTCAGCTTAACTCCCGAACAAATTTATCTACGATGCTCGAATTTGGTGCGTGGGTTGGTGATGGCACAGGGACTTACCATTAAGGTCTTCGTCAAAATCGCGCATGCGCATAAGGTAGCTGCCATGGAAAAAAAATCATGTTTTTCACTCAGTAATTGCTAAAAACGGCTCTAATGATTTAATTTTTTAAATCGCTGTGGTAGGGCCTATTAAGGTGTTCTAAACGACCCCACCTCCGAAATTCCCTTAAAAATGTTTTAATGGCGTAAAAAGTTGTAAAACAAACGCCTTTAACACAGAGTTCTCTTTGCTTAAGCATACCTCATCTGTTTCACTTATAAGAAAGGATAATATAAATAATTATAGAAAAGTATACCGGCAAAATCACCAATTTGGCGAAGTTTTTTTTTTTTTTTTTTTTTTTTTTTTTTTAAATCGTGCACTTGGAAAGTTGCTCGAATTTCGGCATGGATTGGCCAATCTAAATTTGGTAAATACCGCCGTACTACATCAGAAGCTACATTACATATGCACTTTTTTAAAAATTTTATAAACCGAGGAGTAAGACAGAATTAATTCAATTA
Source organism: Linyphia triangularis (assembly GCA_963978545.1). Taxonomy (NCBI): domain Eukaryota; kingdom Metazoa; phylum Arthropoda; class Arachnida; order Araneae; family Linyphiidae; genus Linyphia; species Linyphia triangularis. The sequence goes on from OZ021729.1 coordinate 77,633,455, forward strand.
ATTTTTTTTGGAAAGGGGGGGGGGGGGGCGAGGAGGTGGCAACAACGTGACGTAGGTTTATTGGGAGATGGGGGGGGGGGGGGTACTGTTGATCAAAGTGACTGGGCATGCCATGGGGTTATTTAGAAAAAATTTAAATTTGGCGTGGCATTTATTTACTTCCCCATGTTAATTTAACAATCTAGAATGAATAAAACTTAATTTTGGTTGTTTAATACATATCGCTATCATTTCGTGTCTGATTAGCGTTGCGTAGCTTCACGGGATTGCATTTTGTTTATCAATTACAGTTGACGGAATAACTAATTTCGAAGTTTCATATCGATTATGCATGTTGCCGGAGGAAAGGGGATATCTTCTTCCTAACTGACATTTTTCAAAAATAGGAATGTATTCGCTGCAAGTAAAAGTTTTATTTAAAAAAAAAAAAAGCAGTAGAAAATTAAAAGAAATCTAAAAAATAAATCAACCAAACGTCTAGTAACCAATCTCTTCCAAATTTTCAAACGAAAATATAGGAAATCGTCCACTTCTATGATGAGACCCCTTCGTTTTTGGGGGGTGGGGGGAACTAGGGGAAACTGTCCTGCAATTGAAACTTAAAAACATGTTTTCGTGTTGACCATTCCACCCCCTCCAACCTTTTGTCTTTTACCTTTCTTGTTTGTCTGTTGTCTGCAGGCCATTAGTGGTACAATGCCATTTCTGTCTGGGTTTGGCAAATGGCACCACATCGGCCAGATTCAGAAAGTTCGTGACTAACAGTTGCATATTTTCCCACAGGAAGTGGCAGTTTTGTGAGTAGCGTTGTGTATTGCATAGTATTTGAAGCTTTGCTTGGAAAACTAATTCTATTCTTAGTAATAAAAGTACCAATTTTTTATTTTTTTTATTTTAAAAAGAATACAACACTGTATTAGTTTAATCCTTCAAAAAAAAAAAAAAAAAAAAAAAAAAAATCCATTTAAAATGTAGTTCACCGATTACTTTTGGGTCAGCACTGTTTAAATATTTTTTGCAAGTACAAGGGAAAAAAATACTATTGAGTATCAATTTTATGTTCAGCTTATTGGAAAAGAAAACAGAACTAAAATTTTTCAATACAAAAACTTTGTTGCACAACTATGTGGATTCAATTTTTTTACAGCTCTTTATTAAAGTGCTAGCTGAATACCCGTGCTTAGCTACGAAATTTTAACATGTGCAATATTTTAGCTAGCTGCGAGGCCTCGCGTTGCAGAAATCTGTCATTCGTGTATAAGTCCCACTTTTTGGCCCTTCGCTCACAGGAAGTTTTATCGCTACGCAAAATCGAGCTCGCTTCGTTCACTGAAAAGTTCATTGACAAATAAACACAGGCTTACTTCACTCGTTGAAAGGTTCATTGCTATGCAAACATAGGCTCGCTTCACTCACTAAAATCTAATTGCTACGTAAAGCCTTAATATTGGAAGCCTCTCCCTTGTCGAGGAAAAAAAAATTCACCGTTAATACAATAATACAACACTCCTTTAAGACTATTTTAACACGTGTTTGTGGAAAGCAAAATTAGAGGCCAAAACTACTTATGTTGAAACTTTCAGAGCTCAAGGCGCTTTTTGTGAAAACATTAATTAAAAATCAAATTAAAATTTTAACTTTCTTTTAGTCAGTCCAATTAGAAAGCCAAAACTACTTGTGTTGAAAATTTCAGAACTGTTGCCCAATTACAACTCGTTTTGTAAAATATTTGTTAATTAATAACAAATAAACTTTTAAAATTCTGTTTTTCAAAAATCCAATTGGAAGACCACAACTACTTATGTTGAAAATTTCAAAGCTGTAGCCCTATTTGAAATCACTTTGGTAAAATATATATTAATTAATTAAAAAATTTAATTAATAACGAATTAAACCAAAATTTAAAGTTCAATTAGAAGGCTAAAACTACTTATGTTGAAAATGTTAGATGTGTATCCCTATTAGACATTGTTTTGTAGAATATGAATGAATTAATTAATTAATTAATTAATTAAAAAATTAATTAAAAAGAAACTAAATAAAAATTTAAAATTCTGTTTTTCAAAAGTCCAATTAGAAGGCCAAAACTACTTATGTTGAAAATTTCAGAGCTGTAGCAATATTAGAAGTCATTTTGAAAAAAAATTGTTAATTAATTAAGAAAATTAATTAAAAAGAAGCTAATAAAAATTTAAAAATTATTTTTTTCAAAACTAAAATTAGAAGGTTAAAACTACTTATGAGGAAAATTTCGTAGCTGTATTTCTGTTTGAAGTTGCGTCGTAAAAAAAAAAAAATATTAATTAAAAAAGAACTAATTAAAATTTTAACATTCTGTTTGGCACGTATATAATTAGAAGGCCAAAACTACTTATGCTGAAAATTTCAGAGCTCTACTTCAATTTTAAGTAGGTTTCTATAGATCCACTATAGATCCACAGACAGACAGACAGACAGACAGCTTGTTTTATTATTATAGATGAATGAACTTTATAGTATAGGCAAATTAGACCCAAAATTAGGTCTAGACGGAAATAATTATTTGAAAGCTGAATTCTTCTGAAATAGGTTCTTTAGGCCCTCCTGGACTCCTCTAGAAAAGTCCCAAAAAATCCTCCTTGGGCAACATTCTTAAATTTTGAATTTAAGTCCGCCATCTTGGATTTTTTTAAAAATGCAATAACTCAGCAATGCACAATCATAAACTGGTTCTGTTGGTGTCAAACGTTTCTTTTTAGCAAGAAGAACTTGTTACTGCAATAAAAAATCTAAAATAGAGAGTTGATATAATTTTATTAATATAAAACAGGCCAAAAATCTACAAAAACAGATTTTTCCACTAAAGGTTTGTAAAATTTAAAATTTATTCGATTAAAATCTTTCGTTTTCAAAAAAATAGGTATCACCACTGTTTCTATTAGTTTTTTTTATAACTGTTATTGATCGTTTACGGGTTTTGGAAAGCTGAATAAAACTGGAAGAAAATTGCATTTTCTGCGGTGAAGACGGAATGATAGACAACAACAGTATCAATATAACAAGAGGTTTGGAGAATTTAAGGAATATCAGTATAAATAGAAAAGATGGGATTGTGAAAAAAATCGAAGGCGTTAATCATGTACGAGCGCCTGTACAGTGCAGAAAAAATTATACCAGACATGGGAGTTACATTTCAGCAGCTCTACCTGGAGGAGTAAATGCAACGAAACCTCTTCCCAGAAGTAATCTATATCTCTTCAACTTTAAAACATGTTGCCTTTTTTGCGGAGAGACAGTTTATAAGGGAGCTTACAAAAAGAACCAACATCATTACCCAAACATTTGGTGTCCCAAAAATTTCAAGTATTTGGAGTACGTGTGAAAATTGGGGGAAATTAGTTCTATATCTCATTGACAGTGAATGTGATCTGATACCGGTTGAAGCTCAATATCATAAAAACTGTGATGCATGGTTTTCAATTGTTGGCTCAAGCATGTTAAGCGAGCCATCTGAAAGTATAGTCTGAAGACCTGTTGGTGAGTCGAAGTTAGATGCTTTCAATAAATTATGCAAATTTCTGGATGCCAACAACGGCTGCCAGTATTTGCTATCCGATCTTATGGAGATGCTCTCAAATTTTAATACTGAATGTGCCAAGTTATACAGCAAAAAGCTTCTGAGGGATCTTTAAATAGTACGCTACAGCAGTACCGTTCTTATTTCAGCTAGCATGAAGTGTTTCGGGACAGTTGTTTCTTTTAGGCCAGTTGCATTGAAGATTTTGACGGAAAATTGGTACGCTGACCGAAAAAAAAGACATCTTTGATGAAAAGAAAAAGATCATAGATGCGACTATTAGCAACCTCAACATTTTCAAGTTAGAAAGAAGAGATAAGATCTCAAGTTTATGATTGCACGGCATTTCCAACCTGCGAAATATATCAAGGGGGGAGGAAGTTGGTGAGATGCTTATTCATATGCTTTCTGATATAATAAAACCAATAAAAGGGTTGCCTTGCAATCAGAAGGTGTTGAGTGTTGTGCACTCTAGTATTTCTTCAGTGCGTCCACGATCATTTGTGTCAGCTGTGCAGGTTGGAATTGGAGTGCTTCTTGGCGTTTCCGATTAAGACATTTAATTAACCTTCGACACAATTTCGGCTGGTCTGTTTCCTACAGTGAGATTTGTAAGTATGAAACTTCCGTAACAGTGAACACTTCAAGAGAAGTTCAGGATAACAGATTTGTGCAGTATGTCTTTGATAATGCAGATCACACACTCGAATTGTGGATGGACATGGGAATGCCACTTTCGCCTCCCCACTTTCCACGTGATGGGAGGAGTACAGTGTGTGACGCCTTTTTCAGCTGTTCAGACGAATTCACGTATTCCACGACCAAAGAATCTACCAGCGTCAACTGTTGTTAGAAAGTTTAGATTAATCCTGATCATTACTTACCACCGGCTTAAGAACCATGGATTAAAGCGCCTAGTTGGAAGACGTCCTTTCCCTGAAATTGAGGCCCGTGGATGCTAAAATCGGATACATATACCACTGGATTTGGATGGTGTGTCCCAAGTAAGCTAAAGAACCCATACAGGATGGAGTTGTTTGATGAAGATTGGCGCAGGAAAAAAAATGCTACGAAAAGTTAACAGTGATAACTTTACCCTTCATCAATCCTCAACCTTCTAACTCCACCTCAATTTACACCTGTCTTCGTTTTACGGCTGAAGAATGTAGGAAGCAATAACAAAAGTGTATTGTAGCATTTGATCAGCCGCTTTTTATTGAAGCTATACATTTAGTCTTTCAGGCTGATGAAACAAATGAGCTATCCAAGGTAATTGTAAGACTAGGTGGATTTCATCTGCTTATCAGTTACAAGAGGGAAGTGGGAAAAATCATAGCTGGCAGTGGTATTAAAGAAATGAGGGGTGAGATATTTGCTAAGAATGCCGTTGTCTACATGTTAATGGGAATGCTTATTCAAGAGCTTTACGAGCTCATTCGCTTTCTCAGGCAGCTATAGCTCATCTGATTTTGGAGAGTTGTGAGGAAGACACATTTTTAATCGCTTCTAAGGTCGAATCTCTCTGGGAAATTCATAACGAGATGATAAACTTATCTTCCTCCGAATAATATTTTCTATCCGAAGTCCAACCATAACTGAGGATTGTATCCGACGCGACGAATGCGCTGGAAAAAAAAGGCCGTGCAGCAAAATTATGGCTGCAGTACTTCAAGCAAGTTTCTATAATACATGATTTCGTGAAAGCAGAAAGAACAGGTGACTGGGATCTTCATCTCTTTTTTGTCCAATGCATGTTAGTTTACCTCCATGCAGCTGGACATATTCATCACGCTAAATCAGCCCACCTCTATCTCTAGAATATGGCTAAAATCAAGACTACTTTGTCGGATCAAGAGTTAGTATGTTTCGTCAGTCAAGGTTATTTTACAATTCGGCAATCGGATAAGTTTAGGAGCGGCATTTGGACGGACGTGATAATTGAGCACAGGTCCTTATGCGATCTATGAAGGTTAGCGGTGTCTTGACACAAGGGCAAAGTATGTTTGATAGTGTCGTAGCGCTTTGGATTTGCTTAATGTCAGGAAGTCTCCATGCGACGAAAGCAGTAGAAGCTTTCACAGGAGTGACAGGTGAATCCTCCGACCAGCACATTTCTTTATCAAGATCGTGGCAGACTCTAGATACCATTGATTTGAAGAAATTTTTTATTTCGTACCTGCGTTTCAACCAGAGAAATTAGTGCAAAGCGTACACGAGTTTAATGAAAGACAAACATTTTTCAAATACATTGAACACTATTTTTCTTTATACATACTCATTTCTAAATCCTTTAAACGAATTCTATTAAAAATAAGTTTCCAAACAACTTTTTTTGTAAAATAATGTCTAAAAATTGCTATTTTTAATGTTTTCAAACCGATTTTAAGTTAATAAAATTATATTAACTCTCTATTTTAGACTTTTTATTGCTGTAACAAGTTCTTCTTGATAAAAAGAAACGTTTGACACCAACAGAACCTGTTTATGATTGGGCATTACTGAGTTATAGCGTTTTTTTAAAAATCCAAGATGGCGGAATTAAATTCAAAATTTAAGAATGTTGCCCAAGGAGGATTTTTTGGGACTTTTCTGGAGAAGTTCAGGGAGGCCTAAAGAAACTATTTCAGCAGGAATCAGCTTTCTAATAATTATTTCCGTCTCCAACCCTAATTTGCCTATACTATTACTGTTGTACATGAGATTTTGCAACTTTGTGTAAACTCGACATAGCTTTTGGCATCGACATTGTAAAATATATTTCATACTTCGCAAGTGGTAAACAATTTGTATCATACAATTTGTGTGAGACGGTTTAACTAATTGCATTTTAATTAGCTAATTATCTAACTAAAATATTTCAATTGTGATAAATTTGTTTTTCAACTTTTTAAGCCATTAAAGCCTTTTTACGGGAATTTCGGAAGTGGGGAAGTTTAGAAGAATACCTTACCACAGCGATTTTGAACAAAATCGTTAGAGCCGTCTTTTAGCAATTACTACAAAACATGATTTTTTCAAAGGCGCACCTTATGCGCACGCGCAATTTTGACGAAAACCTTAATGGCAGATCCCCATGGCTACCACCTAATATCGTGGGTCAATTTGTTCAGGAGTTATGGTGACTACAGATACATAGACATACAGACCGACATTTTTTTCTGCATCACTTTTTTGAAATTAAGATGTTCCAAAAGGGAGAGAAATGCAATTTTTTTTTTTTTTTTTTGACCGAATGCTATACTTTCATTACCCTTTGTACATATATGGGTAATTGAAAGTAAAAAATGAAGCGACTCACTGTTACTTGAGTATAGAGAAGTCTTAGTTACTTTAATGCTCAGTTCAGCAGGTTGAACATGTCTTTAAAGATTAAACTTCCGGCATTTTAATATTGATAAATAACGTTCATATTACGTTTGTACTCTTCGTAGTTTTTCGCTGAGTCAGAAGGCGAAGTAGTAACTTGAGCCAGCATTTCACTTTCCAAATGTAAGTCTGGTCCATCGATATGTTAGGGCAAATTAAAGTCAGAGTAAACGGTTTTTCACGATTTCCTGAAACATAAAGTATTCAAGTCTTATAAAAAAAATTCCAAATACAGTTTATAATGTGATCTAATCTACAAAAAGAACGATAAAAGCGATATTTTAACTATTTTTCTACTTATTTCTTCACAACTAATTTTCTTAGGATTGAGATTAGCATCCTCTAAAATATTTAGACCTAAAAATCCTTACAAAGACCATGGACTGTATATACTCCTCTGTCATTATAACTCTCACTAAACGCTTTAAAATTTTATTTAAATGATCTACGATTTTGTGGTCCTATAGAAAATAAACTTTTTAAGACATAATTAAAACCTGGCATTGTTATGCTACTTGAGTTAGTTTGACTCTAAAGCCCTTGTTAAAGCCTAGTATTGTTAAGCTAATTAGGTTAATTTGGCTTATAATACAGAATGTTTCAACAAAGAAAAACTACAAACTAACTGCATTTTAATTAGTTAATTTTTTTATTTTAAAACAAAACTCCTAATCTTATAAGTAAAATTCGAATTCAGTTAAAGCAATTTCAAATGATTACTTATTGGTGTCACAATTTAAGTGAAATTAGATTCCAAACATTGACACTGACAATTCAAATAGAGACATTTCATAGCTCAAATCAAACTAGAAATAAAGTTTGGCAACTCCGTCGATAATATTTCATTCGGGGCTATTGGCGAAATCGGTTGGCGCACTTGGCTGCAAAATACCTCATAACAAGCAACTTGTCACTTTCGAATAGAACAGGAAAGTTGCCGGAAGCATCATTACAGGGACGATGACATCACCGCTGGTTTCGTGTTGATTGGATACAGCGATTTAACAGAAACATTAATAGTTAACGATAACTATGTTGTGTAATAGTTAAGGTAGAAATTTACAAAAGTTTTTTCCAAAATGATTGAATTTAAAAAAATACTTTTGCCGGAAAAATATTAAGCAAGTAATTAATAATAACCAACAAGTTAATTATAACAATATTTTAATTTAATCACAGAGTAAATTACAAAGAGATTGGCAAGAGGCTTTAATGTAGTATTTAAATGCTAAAGATTTATTCAATGGAAAGCTGTTATGAAAAACTTTAAAATCGTAATCTAATCGAATACTGTAATTATTGAAAGTTATTCACAGAATATACTTCGTGCTCTTCTTAAATATTTACATAATAAAATAATGTAAGAATGTTATCTAACAAGTTTTCAATCAAATTAATAAAATAACCTTAAACATTAATACAAACTTTATCTTGTGAGACATTTTCTTAAAGTTCTTACTAAACAGACTTTGAAATTAGTTTCTCAAAAAGATTTTTCAATGGATGCAAGTGAAAGAAGTTGTTTGGAAAGATACGAAAACGTATCGCTAACTGGTGAGTAATTATTTTAATTGTATTTTTAAAATATATTTCATATTTCCTAGATTTCTAGGACTCAAAATTCTAGGTTTTTATACTGACAATTTTTTTTATAGCAGTGCAAGAAAATGGTATCCGTGAATTTCAATTTTATTTGTTTTACGAACGAATAATTTTTAATTATTTTAAATTTTTTTTTGTGCAAATTACGCTCATTAGTTTAGTTTATATTTGTGGCAGTAAACTACAAACAAAGTAACTTTGAAATAGTTAGTTTAGATTTGAAATTGTAGTTAATTTATTAGTTTTTATTAATTATATATTTGAAGGTGTTGAGGAAACACTCCATTAGATTATATGAAATTTATACTACTTTACAAATCATTTTTAAAAGGTATTTGTACATAAAAAAAAGTTTCGAAACTTTGAGAAAATAATAATTTGTGTTTGAAAAAATTAAATGCATAATTTTATGTGCACTATTTTCTTTCACTTTATAACTTTAATTTAATATTTCAGTATTAAATTGTATGAAAAGTTATCAGATTTTCGATTATAATTTTACTGTACTTGTAATATTTATATACGTATAGTATATATATAGGAAGGCTATAAGTATAGAGCCTTCCACACCTTTAAACCATAATTAATCATTGAAGAAATACATTCAAAGTCTAAATAAGTTTTTATGAAAACTAACTTCCTTGACCTTAAATTCAATTGAAATGTAATTAAAATTTAAATTATAACAAGTAAATAATTTGACACTAAATTAAGAAAAAGTTTGGCTAACAATTTTTTTGTCTTCATAATATAGGTGCTCATAATATGTGGGGCATACGGACTATTTACGGACGTGTTAAGTACTAATTTGCATTAAACATGTTTTCTTGTATGACGCTTCTTAGTTTGAAATATTTGAAGGTACAATACGATCGATTCATTGTGATGAGTGTACTTTTTTCTTAATAATGTGGAAATGGTTTTCAAAAAGAGTTTAATGTCAAAAGCGTTTCTTGCGTTTTTCTATGTTTACTGCAGCAATTGAAACATCATCTAAGCAAGCAATTCATTTAAACACTTGTTACATTCTTTACACTAACTAATTATCATACGGAAAATAATAGACAATATTAAGCAAAACAAAAATTGTTTAAAAAAAAAAAAAAAAAAAAAAAAAAAAAAAAACAATTACGAAACTTTTTTTCGAAAATAGTTCAAGTTGGAGGTGAAACTCTTATGCCTTTACGTTACAAATAGGTGTAAACCCAGAAAACTCCCAACAGGGTGTTCGAGGCATGATCTGAGACATAATCAAAATATGCCATAATTGCCCGCGCGTCTACTCATTTTTATAAATCAGAGATTGAAAATAAATAACGTATGCAACCGAACTAATGAATGCAAATAGATAAATTTTGTAGAAAGGTTAATTTTTTTAAACCTCTTTAATCAAATTTAATTAAAATTTCTGATAGAGAAAACATTATTTATTACTCATAATCTATACATGTTCTATTTTGAATTCGAAAATTACAAATATTTTTCTCAGTAACGTAAGTAGTTCAATAGTATTGGCTAATGTCGGAAAAAGGGATTCCGAAATATTGGCTTATCCTGACCGAAACTCGAACATCATTCCAAAATACACGATTTTTTAAATATAAACAAGTCAAAAAACATTTTTGTTTTCCATATTTTCTCAAAAATGAAATATTTCAATTTTAAAATTGCTCATTAGCGTTTCAAAACCGACCATTATCTTTTATCCAGCATTGGGCGAGGATGGCCAATTCCGAAAATCACAAATATTTTTCTCAGTAACATAAGTAGTTCAATAGTATTGGCTAATGTCGGAAAAAGGGATTCCTAAATATTGGCCTATCCTGGCCGAAACTCAAACATCATTCCAAAATACACGATTTTTTAAATATAAACAAGTCAAAAAACATTTTTGTTTTCCATATTTTCTTAACAATGAAATATTTCAATTTTAAAATTGCTCATTAGCGTTTCAAAACCGACCATTATCTTTTATCCAAAATTGGGCGAGGCTGGCCAATACCTGTAACAAAGACCGGTTTACAACATTCCACATCGGATTTGGCCAATTTTGAACGATATTGACCAGCGTTGCTATGCTACTAGAACCTACTGGTTGTCAAATTCAATATCTCTGAGTCAGAAGAAGATAATCTCTCAAAAAACAACTAGACGTTGTAAAAAAAGCCTACCAAGTAAAATAATCAGCCAGAAAAAGTTGTGAAATCTAATGTTAAGTTTCTTTGGTGTACTTGTACACTATGAAATAAATTGGGATTATTACGGTGGATCTCCATAGGCAATCAGAACTTGACAGGCTAGAGTTACTTCAGATTAATTTTATTTCATTTGCTTCAGCTACTTTGCACCCATTGCACTGGATTGAGATTAATTTTATAAAAATTCTAAGCCTGCGAAATACCTATACTAGAATAATCGCAAAAAATATCGCCAAACTGTCCATTTATACTAAATGAATGATGAAAATATGAAATAATGTAGATTTCACAAATCCACGATAGTATTATAGTGTAATTGAAAGTTTTGCGTTGTTCCACCCCCCTGGTTTAGTTTCAGTGTCACTAGGTGGCGCTGATATATTTCTTGGCTCTTTAAAAAAAAAAAAAATTGAGATCAACACGAGTAAAAAGTATTTCAATTTATAAGGATCTGAGTTTCAATAAATAAATGTAAGACTTAAAAGTAGCATTTGAAAGAAGCGAGAAAAACTTTTTGATTCGTCGCTTATCTGTGAAAGTATTTACTCTCGAATAATGTGTGACGAGACAAGAAGCTAAATAAGATATCAGCAATTTAATTAAATGCTTTTGTTTGGTTGGAGTGTTTTCCTTCTTTATTTCACTACCGCTTCAAACTTGCTATAGGTTCTGGATTGCTTTGAATTCCATGGTATTTCCCCCCCCCCCCCCTACAAGATAAAGTAATATAAAAGTAATTGCCATAAAAGTGTCCGTGTTTCCTAAAACACGTCCTTTTTGAGAATTTGATTTAATCTTTTATTGCTTTTTGTTGGTGAAACATGGTTATAGGAGTGAAGTTTTCTAATGATATAAAACTCTTAAAAATAATTATTCTTTTAGATCTTTTGATACTTATTGTGGTTTTTCAGCTCTTAAATTATTTATTTTTAAGCGTACGTTTAACGACCTAATGAATAAAATTACATTATTTGTGACTTTTAACTACACAATATATAAGATAGATTGGATAATGAAAGTATTGCACTGGTGAGAAGGGGGCGGGGGGGGGGGAAGAGATGAAACTGATTTTTTTATGCTTTGGCAGGTTTTGCCTCCAAAATTGTGATTTTTGGAAATATGGTCCGTGTCTTTATTGTGTCTATTGTAAGCATAATTCCAAAACGGATTATACTACTCTTTTTAAATTTGGTATACATGTCAGCTCAACAATGATACGCTAAAACAAGGCTTTCATTAAATCCGCTCATGCGCAGAAGGTACCAGCCATTAAAACTATTTCTAGTTTCTCAAATTAATTGCTTGCATAAAGTCCATTGCAAAAATTAAAATAAATAAATTTTAGCTTATCTTTCGTGCTGCATTTACTGATACCTCCAGTAGCGCAACGACACTGGTCAATATCTGTAACAATGGCCAATCCCGATGTGTAACCTTGTATAACGTCCATTGTTACAGATATTGGCCAAATTATCCCAACGCCTGAATAAATATACTGAAAGTTTTGAAATGCTGATGCATAATTTTAAAACTGAAATATTTTATTTGTAAGAAAGAACGGAGGGCAAAAAAATTATCTTTTGCTAGGTTTTTGATACATTTATTTAAAACTAGAGGTGTGGAACATCGCACAACTTTCAATTACACTATAATACTGACGTGGATTTGTCATTTTACCGTTTTTATATTTTCATCATTCATTTAGAGGAAATGGTGAGTTTGGCGATATTTTTTGGCAATAATTCTTGTACTTCTCTTTATAAAAAAATAAAAAAATAAAAAAAAACTTTGCCAAAATGGTGATTCTGGCGATATACTTTTAAATAATCCTTATATTATGCTTTGTTATAAGCGAAACTGAGGGGAGAAGAAAAAACGATCCTTAATGAGGTATGCTCAAGGCAAGAGAGCTCGGTGTTGAAAGCATTCATTTTTCAACTTTTTACGCCACCAAAACACTTTTACAGGAATTTCGGAGATGGGGATGTTTAGAATGTTAGTCCCATTGAACGGCTGTTCCGGATTATCTCGTCCTTTTATCCCCAGTTTTTCCAGCAATACACAATATTTTTAAATTTATAAATAAAACTTAAATTTTTTTTTCCAATATTTTTATTAGGATGATAGTTAAAACCCATTTAAAACAAATTGAATAAAAAAAATAAATTTAATTAATTATATATTGGAATCAGAAATATAATTAAAAAATTATTGCAGGGAAAACAACTATACAATTTCGCCCATTCCCTGGACACTCAATGGGTTAAGAGGCATTTATCACAGCGATTTTTATCAAAATCGTTTTTTGGCAATAATCGAAAAACATGATTTTTTCAATGGCAGCTACCTTATGCGCATGCTCGATTTTGACGAAAACCTTAATGGTAGGTCCCATGGCCACCACTAACGCTCATTACAAATTTGAAGATCGTAGGTCAATTTGTTAGGGAGTTATGCTGACCACAGACAGATATTTTGTCTAGATAACTTTTTTGAAATCAGGATGTTCCAAAACGTGGAGAAATGGGGAGGGGGGGAAATCGTTTTTTTTTTTTTTTTTTTTTGGACCGAATGCTATACTTTCATTACCCTATGTATACATATGGGTAATTGAAAGTAAAAAAATCGTGTATTTTGGAACGATGCTCCAGTTTTGGCGAGAATTGGCTAAATTCCGGAACCAGTTCCAACATTGGCCAGTGCTGCTGTATTACCTCAATACGCTTAAACAAAAACTCTGTTCCTCTAGATGTCTGTCCGAACTCAACTGATACATTGCCAAAAGGCTGAAACTAGAAATTAATCTCTACTTTAGCAGCAAAAATAACACAATTTGGTTAACTTGGCGAAATTCCTGAAGAGAATTATCGCTAAACTTTCCAATTTGGTGAATTTTTTTTTTTTTATCTAAAATTAAAATATTAAAATGAAAACAGTAAATGATGCCAATTTGTTTTCAGTTTTATTACATTAACCAGTATTATAGATGATTAAAATTTGCAAAACGTTCCACCAATATGAAAAAAAAAAGAAAGAAAAAAACTTTTGCAAAACGACTTTAACTCTAAATTTGAAAAATAACATTTGCTATCATTCAGATAAAAACTTATCCAGTTGCCATTGTTGTAATCATTAAGATAACTGATTTTGCGAATTTTCTTTTTTACATTAAATATTACAAAAAATACCGCTAAATCGAAAAATTATTTTGCCTATCCAGCCAATCCAAAGGACGAGGAAGTTCCGCGTCTCTCAAGAGATCATTCTTTTTTAATTAGCTTGTATACATGCTACAAACGGGGATTGTTTCATATTTTTATCATTAATTTGACATTTTTACATAATAGATCTTGTTATAAATGAACCTTTACATTAAATTTAAAAAGAGCTTAGACAATTAATCATAAAAATAATCATAATTTAAAACGTCATTTGATATGTTTTCTCGGACATTTTTTCTTTAAAATTTTGTTAACCTAAAATAAAATGAAAGATTTTTTTTTTTTTTTTTTTAATCTTTTCTTTCTACAGGCTCTTGCTAATAATTAGTTATTGATTTTTTTTTTTAATAAATTACAGAATTTTTCCGATTTCTTTTATGTCTCTGTTACATGTAAGAATGATTAATTTTCATAGCATATGGTATCCCACATTCATAGGATACGATATCCCATAAGTAGTGATTTAAGAGTTGTTATTAAAATAATTTTTTTTTTTTTTTTTAAAGTAGAGGAATCTTATGAAGTTGAGGTATTAAAAAAAAATCCGAACTTTGACTGTATTTTCGGTTATAAAATTTTTAAGAAAAAGCAAATTTGCAAAATATGTATCTCGTTTAAGAATTTCTATGTTTGTGTTTAAAATATTATTATTTAAGAAGTTGTCAGCTAGATTTTTTCCTAAAATAATCTAAAAACTTTAAATCAAGCCTCTATTTTTAAACGCGTCATTCGGTTTAGAACACAATATAATTTTCACTATATTGTGTTCTAAATCGACCAAATTAAAATTTTCATTAATTAAAGTGGACAATGACGTCATGTATAGCGAAAACGTATTTGCGGTTGCATCATTAATAATCATGGGTGAAATAGATGGCCTTCTAGTATTATGCTTTCTTGGATTAACTGGAAGTTGGAGATTGGGTTATTCTACACTTAAAGGCGCTTGGACTATATTTAGACCCGTTAAAGGTGGTGAGAAAATGTAATAGTCTAACTATTTATAAGTTTGGGAACATGTTAAACATTTTTAACCGTCCTGAGGATAAATAAGACTTAGAAAGATTGAAATACTTTTCTAATTTGTAAGAATGTAGAATAGAAAATGTGTAATAGGAACTATGTTAAACTTTGGAAGCATGTGTACAGATTTTCAGCTATCTAGCTATAGTGAAATTAGGGCAAACGGCTCTTCCACATTTAGGCCGTTTGACTCCTTTTTGATCTTTGAAATTTGGTGAATTTAGTTAGTGTTAGCATACTTTTTCTATGTTTTTCATAGTTCACATTTATACCAAACTTCAGAGTTATGGCTATTCAGAAAGTGGAAGTCCGAGGGATGTCTGAAAGTTTAGGTAGTCCATCATTCTGAATTTTATATAGAATGTAGAGAAGAGACAGTAGATTAAGAATATACTGGTCTGGTGGGGGGGAAAATGGTCGAAGGTGTTCAAAAATAGATTTTGAATGAGTTGAACTAAATCACCGATAGCCAAATATGTCAAAACTTTCCAAATAAGGAGCTTTATTTTTTTATTTGGCAACCCGCGAGTCTCAAATTTTTGATGAAGAAATCGAATACTTCCTGAATATTTTTTTTTTTAAAGTGATTTTTTTTTAAAGCTGACAATAAATATTACGCTACTGATGATGCCAATTTAGCTCACTTTTAAACGATACAAGTATTTGGCTCTAAAAGAGTGAAATCGTCTGCACCCTTCTTCCTCAAAAATTAAAGAACGGTGGATTGCCAAATAAAAAAGAATGTTCGTTATTCGACAGTCGACATACTTGACAATTAAACAACATTAGCATGCATATCTTTTTAAACAAGCAAGCGCCATGCCGTAGCATTAAGTGGAGACAGACACCGGACCAGCTTGTGACTAATTGAAAACAATACCTTTGGGTTTAAGGCCCAGGGTAATAATAAAAGTAAAATTATATTCTTTAAAGCATTATAAATGGTAACCCGTATAATACAGATTCGAATAAAATAAGAACATTGAATTCAGCCTTAATATTCAAATTAAGACAATTTAAACTTCGCAAAGTGGTCAAAGGAGCAACGCTTTCTCCTTCTTAATCGACTCAGAACTTTAAAACTAAGTCACTTAAACGCTATAATTTTCCTTATTAGAGAGATTAAGTACCCGTACACATACGGTTAACAACCTGCGTTCGTCTCGGTCCCTAATTTCTGGATTAGCTTGCATCCAGCATTCCTGGAAAAGAGAAGAATTGTTCTAACTCGTTTAAGAATAGGCCACATCACTCATTTCCTTCACCTGCACCTTCTGCTGGCAGTAGATGCTCCCACGTGCAATTTCTGTGGTGTTCCTTTTATAGTTGTCCATATTTTATCAGACTGACCAGATTTTCAGTTCCGTAAGATTTCGTCATTTTATCTCAGCTCACCCGCCATTATCTACACTTTTAAATTCATTTCCTCATCAAATTTTTTTTTTAAAGATTTTATTAGAAATTGGGTTTTATCATGTCGTAATATTTTTACTTTTGTAACCTGTTTTTACTTTTAAATCTTTTAACTGGTTTCTGGTTGTTTTCAGATTATCTGGCGCCGTCAGCAACACGAGGGCTATAATGCTCCGAAACATTCGTCATTAGACAAGCCAACATACATTTACAAACACCCATGCCTAAGACGGGACTCGAACCCGCAACCTCGCGGTTTAGAAGCTAGCACGTTAACCACTATACCGTTTGGTCGGCTTAACTAGTTTCTGAGATTGACTCCTTGATAATTTTTCGGCGCAGTTTGGACTTAGCGTTGCCCTTGCGCAAATGAAATCAAATATAAGCAACTAAGTACTACAAATGTGCGAATTGCTTAGTCTATCTTTCTAGAAATATAAAATTAATCAACTTGTACAGTACCCAAAAAAAACAACAGAACGATGGCTATATCTTTTGTTATAATTGTTGAAATAACAAACAAAAGGTACCATTGTAAATCGTGGAAGGTTTTTAATAATTGTATGTAGTTTTTTTTATCATGAGGGGTCATCTACATATTAAAACAGAACCAAACTTTAAAAAGTTCAATAGCAACCTCATATAATTATTCCATATTTGGATTCAGCATTAAAAAAGAATGCGAAATACAAAAATTCGTAATTTTCTAATGAATGGTTTGTAATTTAAATGATAAAAAGAAAATGATAAATTAATGTTAAAAAAAAAAGTTGGTTTTTTGGCCATAAATACTTAAATAATTAATATATTTCAGTAATTTTTTTTTCAAAAGGTAGTTTGTAAATGGCCAAACATAAATAGCAATCAGCCTTTGAATCAATTTCTTTTTTAATAATTAATTATTAATTAATAAAGCAATTAAAATTTTTTTTGAATAGAAACATATATTTTTTTTGCTTTCATTAGATTTACCATGGTCTAAAACCCCCCCATAATTGTTTTCTTTCTATTTTGACTATTAGTTCTCGATTTTTTAGAGAAAATGTAAAAAACGCTCACTTTAAGGGACCGTATAGTAGACGACTTTTGAAAACTATCAAAGATTAATTCAAGGTAAACTAGAGGTGTGGAAAATCGCATAACGTTCAATTATCGTATAACCAATAGTTTAAAAACTTAGAAACACGCTTTAATAGGAAAGTGAACTAAAAAGTAGAAGATAATTTTAAATAAGTTTGAAATAAGAATAGAGTGATTAACAAGAAATATTTATTTTATCGTAAAAAAGCGTGGGGTGCTTGATGTCAATTTTTGTAAATATTTAATGACAGATATTGGTAAAAGTAGAGCCATTATGGAAATATCTTAAAAAGCACACCACGCTTTTTTACGATAAAATAAATATTTCTTGTTAATCACTCTATTCTTATTTCAAACTTATTTAAAATTATCTTCAACTTTTTAGTTCACTTTTCTATTAAAGCGTGTTTTTTAGTTTTTTAAATTATTAATTATTTTTTCTGTAAACTATAATTTTTTTTTTTTTTTAATTTGCTTTCTTAAATTCCATTTATTTAAAACAACATTTTTTAAGCAATTTCAATAAGTTATCCTTTAAAAATTTTACTGAATCATGTGACTTTTTCATTTTATAAATAATTTCAATGATCTAGTTACATTTGTGTTTATAGTGAAATATTTCTGTAAAATATTCATGCTTTGCTAAATACTGTTTATTGATACCTACATTTAACATTTATTAATTTTCTAATTATCAGTAGTATTCGTTATATTTCTGCAATTACAGTTTTCGATATTTTATTTATTTCGTGTGAAGAATGCACATCTTTAATGTTGTAAATAAATTGTTACTTTTGCATTTACTTGCTATTTTTGTATTAATCTTATGACACTATAAAATTATGTAACATGACACTATAAATCCAAGTACTTTCTATGCAATTTTAGACTAATACTTGTATTTTTTAATCTTCGTGAAACGCGCCACATTAACCGTTGATTTCTCCCGCTGTGAAGAACCTTAAAAATACCTTTCGCTTTATGGAAATTCTCCCTGAAGATCGGTAAAAAACTCGTCGAAATATTTTCGCTCATAAGTGACGTGTTTTTCAACATAATGCAACGAAATTTGGTATTTAGAGTAAATGATGTATTCTGAATCGAATGAAATGATAAAAAATAAGGGTTCGTATTGAAATTTTCGAAGATAGCGTTACTTTTACTTAGTATACGGTCCCTCAAGAAAAAAAAATGCATCAGATATATAGAAAATCGTAAGCAAAACATTTTGGTGCAAACCGCAGGGGTCGCAGACGTCCTATATGTCCTATAAATCCTATATTTTTTTAAAAATCGGTAAAAACGTCCTATATTGTCCTATATTTTACAATTGTCCTATATATCCTATATTTCTACATAGATTCGATCTATATTTTCTTCGAATTCGTAATAACGGAGCCGTTTGTTGCAATTTTTTAATATTTTGGATTCTTTGGCGCGATCGTAGGTGAAAAAGACCTGACAAAAACGATGTTTGAACGGCTGCGCGGCGTTTTATCTCTTGTGACGTCACTTGCTGCATAACCTACAACTCAACTCTACTGGACCGGCGGGAGTTGTAAACATGTGAACGTTTCCATAACAATCGGTCTTGAATTTCTGATCTGATTTCTCGGCTCCAAACGTAATAAATTAACTGACCATAATGCAGAGAGAGATGCAACAAAACTCTGCCTCGGGAAAAACGGATAAAAACATATTGGGATTAACTTGCAGGACTACTAAAGAACATTTTGAGTGCTCAGTCAATAATTGATGAAGGAAACAAAAGGGTTAAGATTTACTGTATGGCTGTATGTACCGAATGGCGATTTTTTTTATTCCGAATCCTGCATGGATTCTGCGCCACGAATTGTTTACATCAAACCGCTCCAAATTATGGCAACCATAGGCAGTTAGTTATCTTGCTCTTAAAAATGGCAGTGCTACCATTTTTTGGCGAAAATCGCCTTGGCGCAGAATTCGTACCGGATACGGAATATTAGCCACAATTTTTTCATAAAAGTCGCCAAAATTGAAAATTACATTATTACGTTGTGTTGTCAAATCCAAACGATCACTAGGGTTGCTTTAAAACCAAGTGCATGGTTCGCCCCATTCGGCGATAAATCTCCCACTTTTCGCCGCCAATCCAGCCGACACTGAACAGTAAATCTGAATCAACAAAAGACTGCAAACAGGGATAAAAAGAAAATACTTAAAGAAATCGGAACAGTTAAAAATGCTGGAAGCAAAAGACTCATGATTGCAAATAATGTAATTAATAAAACTTGATTTAGGGATGGAATATTGAGGCAATAACGGATCACGTATTCAGGGATCAGGCGATTTCTTTTTTTTTAAAGGTGTGTTTTCTATTATCTTAAATTCAATATAACGAGTATATAAATGTATAAAGAGTTAATTTTGAAATTCAGTAGCAACTGTGTGCAGTTATTTGATGTTTTATATTGTCCTATATTTTTTTTGAAAAAATCCTATATATTCTTATTTTCTCACTTTGACCCCTGAAACCGTAAGATTCTACGATAATTAGAACCGAAGATATAGCCATCGTTCTGTTTTTTTTTTTTTGGGGGGGGGGGGGGTACTGTACAATAACATTAATATTATCAAAATAGTCAAATTGTTTCCTTGGTCTAGAGGTTAATACAGCATATCTGCCAATTTTTAACTCTATATCTAAGGTTAAAAATTTGAATTAGGTACAGAAGTGCAAAATATTACTCTTAAAATCGTACTATTTTTAAGGTTTCCATCTATGCACAATGCAGAATAAAAAGTTCTATGACTTAACAGATGCTTAACCGACTCACAATTTTAAAAATAATTTGCAGTTCTTAACTCACAATTTTAATAATAATCTTACGTTTCTTTTAAACCTTATAATTTTTCTAAATATATAAAATACTACTGATATGTAAATTTTATAATCTTGATCTTATTCAAAATTCAAAAATTTGAATTTTTTTTTTTTGCATAACTTTTTCCGCAAAATGTAGTTTTAAGCTTTTTTATTAGTCTGATAACGATAACTTCCCAATATAAACTTCAGGCAGTTTTCAGATACATTTGCTAAAATTTTCAGCTTCTGTTAGAGGTGGAATTTTTTTTTTTACTTTAAAATTGTTAAAGATTCGTATAAGTACAAATTCAATATTTTACATTTCAAATGGAAATTTAAAATAATCAAACTCTACTTACATACTTTTAATCATTTCGTAATTAGGGTTTAAAGTTTTCAATGAATATACAAATGTGCTCAGTCAATCAATTAATCATTTATTCACTCATTCATTCAATCAAGTCAATCAATCAATCAATCCTTCGATCGATTAATTTTAGCATTTTCTTTACCATCTGTAACTGCTTTAGCTATTTTATTTTGTCCATCATTTAATTTCTTTACCTTTTCCCAATTATCCTATCTAATCTTACAATTTCTGAAGCTATTGGAGAGGAGAGATCATCCCTCCCTCTTGATCCGCGCCTGCTATCACACATCCCAAGATATTCGGCGATATCTCGCAGAAGACAATATTTCATTCTCTCCTCACCATTCCATTCTAATTCCATTAAGGCGCAGATAGACTGACTCCTCTCCTCTAATTGCAATGAAGTCCGTAACGGTCACAAACTCCGAGACCAATTTCCACCGGAAGATCGATTCAGATAAAGCACGAAGAAATAAAAGCAGGGAGGAAGCAAATAGAAGTTTTCTGACCTTACATGAGGCTTCGATAGTAAAGTGAATGGTCTCGTAAATTAGCCCCTCCCACCGTTGACGACGTCACTCATACGCAAGTTATGAGTGATCGTTAGATTCTATATTTACCCAATTACATTACCGATCAAATCATTACTTTTTTTTTTTTTACAACAACAATAAAAAGCTGTTTAAAGAAATTTCTTGAAATAATAAAGTCAAGTGTGTTTTTCTACTTTTACTTTTAAAAAAGTACCAAGAAAACATTTATGTTTACCTGTGGTCATTTTAATTCCCGAACAAACTAAAGGAGACACCGGATGGTGACTGTCTTTAAGTTTTCGTGAAAATAGCGCATGCGTAAAAAGGAGCTGACTTTAAAAAGTTTATGTTCTTCAACAATTGACAATTCCCGCAATTTTTTATTTATTTTTTTATTCATATCTAAAAGTTTCGAAACCACCATAAACGCAACAATTTCTGCACAATGCGCTTTAAAAAAAAAAAAAAAAAAAAAAAAAAAAAAAAAAAAATTGCGATCAAAATTACTTTGTTAAACGTTGGCGAGAAAACGACTCGTTTCGCTGGCATTGAATGTGACGTCACGACTTTGCAAACATCTTGGCTTGAAATGCAGCAGCGGAAACTAGACTTGAAAGTTTCTCGCAAATCACGCCAACCTGTACGGAATTTGGCAATGGTCTACCAACGCCAAATCTTTCAACCCCAACTATTTGGCAGAAACCTCACGATAACCATAGAAACGATAGGGTCTCTTTACCTCACGAATTTCGTACTGTTTTGATCGGATTGGTTTTGGCTCGGTTTTGGGGCATTTTCTTTTCTTAATATTTAAATAACTAATTTTTTTAAAGAACTTTTGTTTAAATATTTGGAATCAGAAAGAAATTCTTCATAAATATATACTAATTACACACTTTTTAAAAAAATACGGGAACTGTCCACTGACAAAATAAAAAAATGAAGGGAAAAAGATAAACGTTTCTAACAATCAGGATAAAAAAAATAGTGTGATACTGCTTTTTTAGGTGTTTTAAACATCCTCACCCCCCGAAATTCTTGTAAAAATTCGATAAAAGCGTTAAAAAAAAAAAAAAAAAAAAAAAAAAAAATAAGAACGTAACTTCTCTGTTTCATTCACAAGAAAGGATAATTTAATAATCATCGAAAAACCTATCGTTAATTTTTTCATTTTGGAGAGTTTCTTTTACCAGTGTCATAATTATTACCAAAAATAGCACCAAACAGATAATTTTTTTTTTTTTAACTTATAGAAATATGAAAACAAAAATAGTAAATTGCAACAATCCATGTCAAGTTGAAATGTAATGACCTGCATTATTGCGGTGTTTCATACTGCTAGTTACAACTTCTTCTTAAGCACTTCAGCCTAGAGCAGGTCAATACTGTCCAAAAAAGTTTTTGCCATCTTGGTCTGTTGGAAGCAATGGCTTTCCAACATGGGCGACGCCAGGAATATTTGCAGGGGTGTGCAAGACTAGATTTTTATCAAAATCACTAATTTTTTTAATGCTAATTGATAATTATGCATTATAAATTATACTCTTTGAGAATGGTTAAAAAAATTCATAGTATATATTTTTGAAAGCACGACCCTGATAAAGAGAGAGAAAAAAAAATGAAAAAAAAATATTTTTAATGATTTGCTTTATCATTCAACTAGATCTCATGGCATTCAAGAGACAGTGTTTAGAACAGAGGACCACGAAGATGCATAAATACAATAGACTAACATTTCATTATTTGTTTCAAATTTTGGAAAAAAAAAAATCAAAATGAAACACAAAGGCAGAATTGGATATATTCACCTTTCATAATCCTAGACAACAGGCACCTGAAAATCTCCACGCAAGGGCTAACGACATAGAAAAGAAACAAAAGACTAACATAATGGAAAAACAAATGCTCATTGTTACATAAAAAGTATAAACGGTATATGTGCTTTTTTATCTTGGAATATACTCCTTTCCTACGATTTTTTAATTTTTTTTTTTTTTTTTCAAGAATTAGAGGGGTGCAAGTGCACTTCCTTGCAACCTTCTGGCGGTGGCCATGCTCTCCAGTTTGCGATTCCAACTGTTTTTAGGTCCCTCTCTAAGTTATCCAGTCATCTAGTAGAAGGGCGACTTCTTTTTCTAACTCCATCTGATTTAGAGAATGTTATATCTTTTTTATAGGTTTATTATCTTCAGATCTGAAAATATGCCCCAGTAACCGAATGCGGTTGGCTTTAATAACATGAAACGAGTCTGGTTGCTTAAATTTTCCATAGATCTCGTGGGTGTGCCATTTATAGCTTTTAGGGTCTGCTCCAAAGATTCTTCTTAATATTTTTCTTTCAAAGATCACCAGTTTATTTTCTTCTAGTCACAACTAACGTTTTTAAATAAGCTTTAGGGTTTTTATTTATTTTAGTAACTCGGTCCAGTTTAATTATTTAATTAAAATTTCAAAATGTCATAAATTAGTGTTCCCATTGATTTCATTGCTTGTGGAACTTGTACATGTTTTGAAACAAAATTTCGGCCGACAATGGGTAAAAAAAATATAGCCTTAGATGTATGTGGCTATGCAAGACTACCGATAGTTTTCTAGCGGACTGCCTTTGGTTAGATAATTGTGACGTCACAAAAGTCACATCGAATGAATTAAAATTAATATTTAAACTGGAATCGTATGAAATATGTTTTTAGTTATGATTTTTTTGCGATCTGGTTTTATGCGTGCTTTCCAAACGGCAAATGCATGATTTTTTTTCTTCAAATAACTTAGTTTACAAGCAATGAGAGAAAAATACATTATTCATCAGAGATTTTATATTTATAGACAGTATAATGATTCAATTTGATTTTTATAGTGATAATTAAATCTAGCTTAAAATATCGTACTCTTAAGTGGAATTAGAAAGAGGAAATAAATATTTTTAAACGATTTTCATTTAGAAACATACAAAAATAGTTTAGCCTTCTCACAACTGTTATTTCAAAAACCATATCAAATTTTGAATCAAAATTAATTTCTTAATATCCGTTCTATACTTGTTGCCCTTGATCCATGATTTTCAAAAATGGGAATTATTTTGCAATACTATTTAATTAAATTAATTTTTTAAGGATAATTTCCCCTTGGTGTCTGTATTACTCATGCAGATTTTTATGAAGATCTATTAGTTACTACTAGCTCCAAACGGTTTCAAAACCAGAGAGCTTAATTTCAACAACCTTTTACTCGTGCAAAAGCCGACGAAAAACTTTAGTAACGGGCATTACCCTCTCCAATTAGATACACAAATAAATGAAACAGATTCACTCAATCATCAGCCTTGACAACGCAAAAGAATCATTTCCCTCTCACAGCGTGTGGAGAGGATCAGAATCGCTTTCTCTCTTATCTGTTGCCAACTCATCTCATCAAAATGTGTCCCTTTCTTCCTTCGAGAGGACAGCACCAATTATGCGCGTTGTTGTTGCTCAGAGATAGTGATCCATCCTTATATCACACCTCACTACAACCAACACACTTGGGGAGGAGGGAATCTTGCTTATCTGTGTGACGACAGGTGGTGTTTGGTTGGAGATGCGTAATGAATAGGCAGGAAATAAGTTTTAGTGATTATTATTCTGTTAACGTTGCATACGTTGTTTTTGTTTATGTTATTTTAAAACAAAAATTATCGATACTATTATCATTACTATTACAATTATAGCCAATACTATTATTATTATTATTATTATTATTATTATTATTATTATTATTATTATTATTATTATTATTATTATTATTATTATTATTACTATTGTTATTATTATTATTATTATTTTGCTATTGTTATCAATACTATTAATACTATTATTTTATTACTATTACTATAATTTTTATTACTACTATTAATCTACTACTATTAATATTATTATTACTATTATTATTATTATTATTACTACTATTTTACTATTATGTTCATTTTTATTACTACTATTAATTTGCTACTATTATTATTATTATTATTATTACTATTTTACTATTATTATCATTTCTATTACTACTATTAATCTACTACTATTAATATTATTATTATTATTATTACTACTACTATTTTACTATTATGATCATTTTTATTACTACCATTAATCTACTACTATTATTATTTTTATTATTATTATTATTACTACTACTACTACTATTATTATTATTATTACTACTACTATTTTACTATTATGATCATTTTTATTACTACTGTTAATCTACTATTATTATTATTATTACTATTTTACTATTATGGTCATTTTTAATACTACTACTATTATTATTACTATAATTTTTATTACTTCTATTAATCTAGTACCATTAATATTATTATTACTACTATTATTATTATAATTATTATTACTACTATTTTACTACTATTATCATTTTTATTACTCCTATTAATCTATTATTGTTATTATTATTATTACTACTACTATTTTACTATTATTATCATTACTAATACTATTCTTACTATTTTACTACTATTATCATAACTATTATTATCATTAATATTATTATTATTATTATTATTAGTAGTAGTAGTATTAACATTGTTGCTATTATTTTTGTTATTATTATTATTATTAGTAGTAGTAGTAGTATTAAGATTGTTGCTATTATTTTTATTATTATTATTAACATCGTTGCTATGATTTTGGTTAGTATTATTATTATTTTGATTGTTATTATTGTAGTTATTATTATTATCATCATCATCATCTTGTCATGATTATCATCTTTATTATTATTATCTTTGTAATCATCATGAAAGGAAGAGTCTATTACCAAATAATTTTCTTATTTTAATTACGCTGCAGATGACTTTTTTGGATATTAGTGTAGCTTATTCTAGACGGTAAAAAACTTTGATCTAACGATGAAACTTTTATTTTTGACTGTAGTTAGGTTATGTATAAGTAGTTAGAAAATGACAGTCCTGAGCCATGGCGCAGCGCGCAGAAGGACGAGGGACGATGACGTCACCGGAAGGGGGCGTGACCGGATATGACGTCACCGGAAGGGGCGTGGTCGGATATGACGTCACCGGAAGTCACGTGACCGGAAGTGGAGTGGAGTTGTTTCCCTCCTGCTGCTGTTTTAGTTTCGGTTTCGTTATAAGCTGTTTGTGTATGACGTCACAGTGGGTATGACGTCATAATGTGTTTTATATCAAAGTTTTGAGCGGTGGCAACACTTTTTAGTTTCGGTTTATCTAACAGACGGAGTTGAGTTGTTCTAGGACTGCTTGTAAACGAATAAGTTAGAGTGATAGGCTTTTATTGCGTGACGTCACAGTAGGTATGACGTCATAATGTGTTTTATATCAAAGTTTTGAGCAGTGGCAACACTTTTTAGTTTCGATGTACCTTTCAGATGGTGTTGAGTTGTTCTAGGGCTGCTTCTAAACGAATAAGTTAAGAGTGATAGATATTTTTACTAGTGACGTCACAGTGGGTATGACGTCATTCTATGTTAAGATTTAACATTTACGATATGGCAACATCTTATGAGAGGTCTAGGTTCGAGCAGGTGTGAATCGGATGAGTCATCCTGTCTGAACAGGTTTGAACAGCTTAGGGCAGGATATTGCATGGCGATAAAGGTGGATAGGTGTTAACCAATCAGATTTCACGCTAGAGGGCGTTGTTTCGACTGCCAGCCAATTAGAAGGGATGAGCTGCGTCACTCACGGACTTGTATTCAGCGAGGACACCATTTCTCTCCTGATTTTGTCAAGTGAAGGTGCGTTTCTTCGAAGTTGTGCGTGTTAGTTTGAAGTGAAAATGTCGTCTGATTTACATATTGAACTCGTTGAAAGTTTTTACGATGCAGCTAAATCACAGCAGTTGTTGCATGAATTGTTGAACTATGAGTATGAGAATCTCCAATTGAACTTTAATGGAAAACGTTACACGCCTCAAAGGAAAGTGCTCGGTTTTGGTGATACTGGCGTTAACTATGCCTTTTCCGGAACGTGCGTCTTTGCAAAGCCGTGGACTTCTACACTGCTTGATATTAAGAAGGATGTTGAAAACAAGACTGGACAAGAATACAACTATGCCCTTCTCAACTACTATGCAGATGGAAATGCCAAGATTGGAGCTCATAAAGACAGCGAAAAAGACTTGGATCCAGACTTCACTATTCCAACCCTAAGTCTCGGAGCTATCAGAACCATGCAGTTTGCCCGTCCTGATTTCCAGCCCAACAAAGTTCCGTTGCCAAGTGGATCTCTCCTTCTCATGAAGCCACCCACCAATCAGTTCTGGACCCATGAAATTTCAGCCGAACCTGCTGTGAAGGAGCCGAGAATCAGTATCACTTTTCGGAACATCGTAGCGAGATCCCAAGATATTGTAGAGTATCCCCACAAGTCCCTTTCTCGGAAGAGACCATCAGATGAAGTGATCGTCGAAGAAGAAACAATTCCCGATGACGACTGGATGACTCGCCTTTATGCCTCTGTAAAGAAAACCAGTGGATGCCTCAAGGAATGGAACCTTGGATTTGGTTTCATAGTGTCCCTTCATCAATATGACTCTCGTCTTTTCATCCACATGTCTCAACATAATAGTCAAGGAAGTACTCAGAAAATTATGATGAACATGGATACCTTTCAGGACTTTTATAACAAACTCTTACACGTGAACACGAAATACGCAGCTAGTAGCGTTGTGTGTAACAATCAACTCCTGGTTCTATCACATAAGGGTGAGTTAGTTTTAAAACAACTCTTTTATCTTAAACTTAAGGAAAGTTCCTTAAAAGTAAATGAAAATAATCTTGCTAAAATTAGAGATCTCATGCATGAAATATGTGAAACCATCAAGGAGTCTCTTATAAATTTACTACGAGTTGAAATTCTTAATCATTGTGTTCAAAATGTAAATATACCTCCCAATATAGACTTATTTCATGAATATGTTTCTGCTTTTCGATGTGAAATAGAAAGTAATATTTTAAAATTGTTTCGCTGTGATGCTTGTGCTATTGGTGACCCCTCACAAGGAAATCATGTCTGTATAACTACTTCATTGCAAGATCAGTCTTGGTGTGTTGGAGACGATGCTATTCTTGTACTTAATGTTAAAAATGTGATTGAAACCTTACAATGTAAAAATGTCATACAATTCTTTAATGAAGATTTCTTTAAATGTATATCATATGGTGCTTTGAAAGATTATTTGAAAGTGTAAATAAAAATTATTCAATGGAAATTTGTGTGTGATTTTCTTATGTGAAATAATAGAACAAAAAAAAAATGTTAAAGCAATATCACTTTATTGAATCATAAATTTTCCCACTTTTTAGGTGGTTTTACATTTCGTCTCAACTTTGTTTGAACAATTTTTCTGATTTTTGGATACTCTAATGCATAAATAAGAGAGAAAAAGTAACATACTTGAACATCTTACAACTAAGAATTCAAAAGTGAACGTGAAAATTTACTTTACGAATAAACATCATGTCTTTAAAATGTGTAAGAATATCACTAAATAAGAGAAAAAAAGTAACATACTTAAACTTTGTACGACAAATAACTTTAACATTAACGTAAAATTTTTTCTTCACATATAAAAATCACGACTTTAAAATGTGACGTGTAAGAAGAATTAGCATACTCTTATATCAACGATAAATAAGATAAAAAAGAAGCTCTAAAAATTTATAAGGCAAATAATTTAAATAATACGCGAAAATTTACCACACATATAAAAATTATGTCTTTCAAATGTGTAAGAATAACGCTAAATTAGAGAAAAAGAAATACTAAAAATTTATAAGGTAAGGAATTGAAACAATATGCGAAAATTTATTTCACGCATAAAATTTTTATCTTTAAAATGTGTAAGAATAATGCTAAATTAGAGAAGAAAAAAAAATAACATACTTAAACTTTCTTCGACAACAATTTAAACAATACGCGACATTTTCATACACAATTATTTTCTTAGGTTAATGTTAAATAATGGGAAATTTAACAGAATAAAAATTTCAAAGATAAAGAATTTTAACCTTTACACGAAAATTTACCTCACAAAAATATCATATCCTTAAACTTTAACGTGACAATTTACTCTTCATATACAATTAAACTCTTAGGTTAATGTTAAATAAGAAAAAAAATAATATACTTAAAATTTCTAAGATAAACATAAAGTAAAAATTTCGTATCATGTGTTTAAAATGTAACATATAAGAGAAAAAAACTAACATACTTGAACTTTCTATAGCAAAGAATTTAAGCATTAGCGTAAAAATTCACTTTACATATAAAATTCACATCTTTAAATGGGAAGATAAGTAGGTGACGGTAATTAGCCAATCAGGGTAGCGGTAGGTGATACGCCATTCGCCGGCATTTTTAGATCGGAGGATGAGTCACGCTAAAACTTGTTGGAACAGGTCGGGAGATGTACAGCAAGAACAGCAGCATCGACGCGCAAGCAGCGGGTGATGCTGTGATGTGTCAGCAGGTCTTTGAGATTATCGTTTTCCTACTTTGCCGTTTTCATAATGAAATGTTTGTGAAAACTTGGAATGAATGAAGTGGATTTCAAAGACACATTAGTAAGTGAAGGTAGAATTCGCATGGACTTTCTTCCAAAAAGTATGATTCACTTGGAGAATTTAAGATCATTTCTACTTGAAAACTTTTCTATTATTTAAAACATTGAATATTGTTCAAACTCAGTGGGATTATATGCTACAATACAGGTAAAACTTAACAAAATTGTTACATAGAAGAAAAATAGTAAGAGATTTAAAATAAATATTAGTTATAGATACTCCAAAGAAAAAATTTCACCTCTACTTTTCAATCGGAAAATCAATACAAGTTGGAAATTTATGTTACTTCAAGAAAGACTTAGACAATTTACTTTGTAATAATATACGTTAAGGTGTCATATTAACTCGTGCAATAAATGCTGACTAAGGATTATTTTACTTATCAATCTAAGAAAGGTGAATTGGGGGGAAATATTAAATAAATTGTAGATATTAAATACATTGTAGATATGCATTCAAGTTTTGAAAATCGCCTGCAAGACTTTTAAAACATCTTAAGATAATTTGAAAGAAACTTGCGAATTATATGTAAACTACATAACTTTTTACACTCTGAAAGGAAATAACAAGTAACTTAGTTAACTCTTTTCATGGAAACACTCATATTCAATGACATGTTTTTAAAATTTAACCTTCTTTACATGATATTAGTTATAAATTTGTTCAATCTCAGATGCGATATGCTATTATTTCTAACATATATGTTACGAATTGTGTAAAGTTTTTAAAAGAGTATATGCAAATCACCAATCAGAAACATAAAAATCTAACATCATTCAAACAAACTAAAGTAATAAGATAATTTCCTTAGTGGAAATAGTTAACTACTCATGTGATGGAATATACTAGAAAATTTAAATACTGAAAAAAGTTTGCTAGGCAAACTTAAAGAATATTTTTTTTTCTTGTGAAAAAACTAGCATAAATTTGAAAAATGTAGAGTTTGTTACTACGTAAAATTGAACATCATCTGGACAAACTAAATTATACGTGAATTTTTTTTTTTTTATTATTATTATTTGAGAGGTGCTGACAATATATCATTAATATAGAGATTTTTAACTTCCATCCATAATTTCTAAATAACTTATACATAAATTTCAGAAAAACTGAAACGGAATGTGTTTTACAAGAGGCTTATTTTGTAAGATGAATATTCAATATTAATATAACTGAGCAAAGTTCATTCCGGAAAAAACTTGTAAAAGATACTTATATTTTGAAATATCCTTTTAAATTTATGAGTGCTCGCTTTCGAAAGACACAAATAAAACTGATATTACTCATGATAATTAACACATACATAACATTAGTCAAACAAAGTGAAATTTTTATTGCTTGTGACCGATAACTTTTCAGTGAAGCAGAACTTACATAGGAAATTTGTGCAAACTTTTTCAACTTTTAAACCAAGTATCATGTAAAATTATAAATTACGATAGGAAATAGCATACTTCAGAATCGGAACAAGTCTTGTAGTTAAGCTAAATGTATTTCTCAAGGAATTGAAAGCATACCAGAGAAGTCCTTATCATTTCGCATCTTTTCTCATGTTGCAAGAAGACATACTTTGTAAAAGATCGTCTTAGCACTTAACAAAAATCAGTAAAAATAAATATATTTTCTATGGCAAAGATAAAACTTCACAAATTAATTACTTAAATTTAGCTAAGTTGCATATGGTTTATTCACATAACTCGCATATGCTTCGAATGTTGAAATATATTTGTCAGTTGAAATCAAACTCATCGAAAATAAATGCTATCTACATTTTCAAGTCGGAAATTACTATTAAATAAACTTTGCATGTAAGACATTATCATGTTAAAAAGAAAAATCTACAAAAATGTAAATGATAATTTTACTGCTGGTACATAAATGATGAATAATTTATGATTTTATTCTAGGCAAACGTTTTATTGCCTAACAGAGAACTTAAACTTTAGCAGAAAAACGAAAAAATACAATTTTTATATCCTATCATGCTTGTCGAAAATTGAATTTATTAGCTGTTGTAATAGATTTTTATTGTCCAAATTTCTATAGTTCTTCCCAGTGCAATAATATTAAGTTCATGTGTAATGAGTAGGTTTTTTTTTTTTTTTTGTTGAATCTTATAAATTTAATGAAATTATTATGACCTAAGAGATTGAGTGAACTGAATAAATCAATGACGTAAATTTAAACAGTGACTTGAACTGATACATACTATAACTGTAAAGAAGTATGACAAAGTGATAGATGAAGTGAAAATAGAAGTTGAGTGAAATGTGTTGAAAAAAGTTGAAGACGACAAGAAATTCATAAATGAGAATTATCATTGACTTATATTAACTTCGTTTTTCTTGCTTATGACAAGAAAATACACTCTTGTTTATTAAGAACCAACTTGATATCTTATCATAGAATGACAATGATGAAATATCTATACATTAAAAAAAAAATAACAAACTTAGACATAGCAAATTTCTTGAAATTCATGTATAATGTGAGAAGTTTTACTGGAAATATAGAAGATACAACATTGAAAGATGTGAATGTTTCGAAGTACTTTATCAGAAATAAAAAAAAATAAAAAAATGCGCTGAGGTCCGCTATAAAATTTTTTAGGAGAAAGTTTAAACAAAATCAAACATGCTTTTAAGTGGGAACACATATATTAAAACTATAGCACATTTAACAATTTATATTATGTCATCTCAGTTGGTATCAAACTGAATAATATGAAAAACAACCACAAACTGAATAAACATGAAAATTATCAATATATGTGGAAAAGTTTCATTTTTTCACATATAAAAAAAAATAACACATTGACATACGTTAAGATCACGAAACATGCGTAATCATATACCGATAAGAGCAACCAATGTTGCGGGGAGATATTCACGTGATGGACAATATCCCATGAATAAATTGAGTGATTTAATTTCTAATGCTAATTCCAATAGTATTCCACGTAACTTCAACTTTATATGTTACACTATAGATATATTTATTTTTCAAATATATTGACTTTCGAAAAATCATCCTTCAATATAAGAATGATCATAGTAAGAATAAAAGAAAAGATACTAAGCATTGATTTAAAGTGTATTTATTTCAACTTAGCAACAAATCATATGCGTGAAACGAAAATTGCTTGGAACCAAAGTATAACTATCCAATTTCATTGATTCCTACAAGGAAAATTTTCTCATCTAGTAATTGAATTTTTTTTTTCTCGTACACATTATAAGTGTTGTCCAATCAGATGTAGAATAGCTGAAGATATCCGACCTCTTTCTAAATATTAATAAGTCACTGTTGAAAAACTTATAAAAATTTCAATTTACACTTAAAGTTTTTATATATATATATATATATATATATATATATTTCAAAGAATTTTTTCAAATCAATATGTATATTTAAATACTGAAACTTATTCACTTCAATAAATGTATGTTTAAGTTATAAAACTTGTCGTATGTATTGAAAAATTGTAACTTTTCGTCTTCGTATAAATCGATAACTTATACACTAGTTCTTCATCAATTAATCTTCTAAGTAAATCTTTCAAAGGTAAAAACATACCTATAGCTTTGCATTTGTAACAAGTTAAATTGTACATGTTTCTCGTGAAATTAAAATTTTATATGTTTTTCATGAAAATATATAAAATTTTGTAACTTTCACATGAAACATGTACAATTTAACTTGTTACAAATGCATAGCTATAGATATGTTTTTACCTTTGAAAGATTTACTTAGAAGATTAATTGATGAAGAACTAGTGTATAAGTTATCGATTTATACGAAGACGAAAAGTTACAATTTTTCAATACATACGACAAGTTTTATAACTTAAACATACATTTATTGAAGTGAATAAGTTTCAGTATTTAAATATACATATTGATTTGAAAAAATTCTTTGAAATATATATATATATATATAAAAAAACTTTAAGTGTAAATTGAAATTTTTATAAGTTTTTCAACAGTGACTTATTAATATTTAGAAAGAGGTCGGATATCTTCAGCTATTCTACATCTGATTGGACAACACTTATAATGTGTACGAGAAAAAAAAAATTCAATTACTAGATGAGAAAATTTTCCTTGTAGGAATCAATGAAATTGGATAGTTATACTTTGGTTCCAAGCAATTTTCGTTTCACGCATATGATTTGTTGCTAAGTTGAAATAAATACACTTTAAATCAATGCTTAGTATCTTTTCTTTTATTCTTACTATGATCATTCTTATATTGAAGGATGATTTTTCGAAAGTCAATATATTTGAAAAATAAATATATCTATAGTGTAACATATAAAGTTGAAGTTACGTGGAATACTATTGGAATTAGCATTAGAAATTAAATCACTCAATTTATTCATGGGATATTGTCCATCACGTGAATATCTCCCCGCAACATTGGTTGCTCTTATCGGTATATGATTACGCATGTTTCGTGATCTTAACGTATGTCAATGTGTTATTTTTTTTTATATGTGAAAAAATGAAACTTTTCCACATATATTGATAATTTTCATGTTTATTCAGTTTGTGGTTGTTTTTCATATTATTCAGTTTGATACCAACTGAGATGACATAATATAAATTGTTAAATGTGCTATAGTTTTAATATATGTGTTCCCACTTAAAAGCATGTTTGATTTTGTTTAAACTTTCTCCTAAAAAATTTTATAGCGGACCTCAGCGCATTTTTTTATTTTTTTTTATTTCTGATAAAGTACTTCGAAACATTCACATCTTTCAATGTTGTATCTTCTATATTTCCAGTAAAACTTCTCACATTATACATGAATTTCAAGAAATTTGCTATGTCTAAGTTTGTTATTTTTTTTTTAATGTATAGATATTTCATCATTGTCATTCTATGATAAGATATCAAGTTGGTTCTTAATAAACAAGAGTGTATTTTCTTGTCATAAGCAAGAAAAACGAAGTTAATATAAGTCAATGATAATTCTCATTTATGAATTTCTTGTCGTCTTCAACTTTTTTCAACACATTTCACTCAACTTCTATTTTCACTTCATCTATCACTTTGTCATACTTCTTTACAGTTATAGTATGTATCAGTTCAAGTCACTGTTTAAATTTACGTCATTGATTTATTCAGTTCACTCAATCTCTTAGGTCATAATAATTTCATTAAATTTATAAGATTCAACAAAAAAAAAAAAAAAACCTACTCATTACACATGAACTTAATATTATTGCACTGGGAAGAACTATAGAAATTTGGACAATAAAAATCTATTACAACAGCTAATAAATTCAATTTTCGACAAGCATGATAGGATATAAAAATTGTATTTTTTCGTTTTTCTGCTAAAGTTTAAGTTCTCTGTTAGGCAATAAAACGTTTGCCTAGAATAAAATCATAAATTATTCATCATTTATGTACCAGCAGTAAAATTATCATTTACATTTTTGTAGATTTTTCTTTTTAACATGATAATGTCTTACATGCAAAGTTTATTTAATAGTAATTTCCGACTTGAAAATGTAGATAGCATTTATTTTCGATGAGTTTGATTTCAACTGACAAATATATTTCAACATTCGAAGCATATGCGAGTTATGTGAATAAACCATATGCAACTTAGCTAAATTTAAGTAATTAATTTGTGAAGTTTTATCTTTGCCATAGAAAATATATTTATTTTTACTGATTTTTGTTAAGTGCTAAGACGATCTTTTACAAAGTATGTCTTCTTGCAACATGAGAAAAGATGCGAAATGATAAGGACTTCTCTGGTATGCTTTCAATTCCTTGAGAAATACATTTAGCTTAACTACAAGACTTGTTCCGATTCTGAAGTATGCTATTTCCTATCGTAATTTATAATTTTACATGATACTTGGTTTAAAAGTTGAAAAAGTTTGCACAAATTTCCTATGTAAGTTCTGCTTCACTGAAAAGTTATCGGTCACAAGCAATAAAAATTTCACTTTGTTTGACTAATGTTATGTATGTGTTAATTATCATGAGTAATATCAGTTTTATTTGTGTCTTTCGAAAGCGAGCACTCATAAATTTAAAAGGATATTTCAAAATATAAGTATCTTTTACAAGTTTTTTCCGGAATGAACTTTGCTCAGTTATATTAATATTGAATATTCATCTTACAAAATAAGCCTCTTGTAAAACACATTCCGTTTCAGTTTTTCTGAAATTTATGTATAAGTTATTTAGAAATTATGGATGGAAGTTAAAAATCTCTATATTAATGATATATTGTCAGCACCTCTCAAATAATAATAATAAAAAAAAAAAATTCACGTATAATTTAGTTTGTCCAGATGATGTTCAATTTTACGTAGTAACAAACTCTACATTTTTCAAATTTATGCTAGTTTTTTCACAAGAAAAAAAAATATTCTTTAAGTTTGCCTAGCAAACTTTTTTCAGTATTTAAATTTTCTAGTATATTCCATCACATGAGTAGTTAACTATTTCCACTAAGGAAAATATCTTATTACTTTAGTTTGTTTGAATGATGTTAGATTTTTATGTTTCTGATTGGTGATTTGCATATACTCTTTTAAAAACTTTACACAATTCGTAACATATATGTTAGAAATAATAGCATATCGCATCTGAGATTGAACAAATTTATAACTAATATCATGTAAAGAAGGTTAAATTTTAAAAACATGTCATTGAATATGAGTGTTTCCATGAAAAGAGTTAACTAAGTTACTTGTTATTTCCTTTCAGAGTGTAAAAAGTTATGTAGTTTACATATAATTCGCAAGTTTCTTTCAAATTATCTTAAGATGTTTTAAAAGTCTTGCAGGCGATTTTCAAAACTTGAATGCATATCTACAATGTATTTAATATCTACAATTTATTTAATATTTCCCCCCAATTCACCTTTCTTAGATTGATAAGTAAAATAATCCTTAGTCAGCATTTATTGCACGAGTTAATATGACACCTTAACGTATATTATTACAAAGTAAATTGTCTAAGTCTTTCTTGAAGTAACATAAATTTCCAACTTGTATTGATTTTCCGATTGAAAAGTAGAGGTGAAATTTTTTCTTTGGAGTATCTATAACTAATATTTATTTTAAATCTCTTACTATTTTTCTTCTATGTAACAATTTTGTTAAGTTTTACCTGTATTGTAGCATATAATCCCACTGAGTTTGAACAATATTCAATGTTTTAAATAATAGAAAAGTTTTCAAGTAGAAATGATCTTAAATTCTCCAAGTGAATCATACTTTTTGGAAGAAAGTCCATGCGAATTCTACCTTCACTTACTAATGTGTCTTTGAAATCCACTTCATTCATTCCAAGTTTTCACAAACATTTCATTATGAAAACGGCAAAGTAGGAAAACGATAATCTCAAAGACCTGCTGACACATCACAGCATCACCCGCTGCTTGCGCGTCGATGCTGCTGTTCTTGCTGTACATCTCCCGACCTGTTCCAACAAGTTTTAGCGTGACTCATCCTCCGATCTAAAAATGCCGGCGAATGGCGTATCACCTACCGCTACCCTGATTGGCTAATTACCGTCACCTACTTATCTTCCCATTTAAAGATGTGAATTTTATATGTAAAGTGAATTTTTACGCTAATGCTTAAATTCTTTGCTATAGAAAGTTCAAGTATGTTAGTTTTTTTCTCTTATATGTTACATTTTAAACACATGATACGAAATTTTTACTTTATGTTTATCTTAGAAATTTTAAGTATATTATTTTTTTTCTTATTTAACATTAACCTAAGAGTTTAATTGTATATGAAGAGTAAATTGTCACGTTAAAGTTTAAGGATATGATATTTTTGTGAGGTAAATTTTCGTGTAAAGGTTAAAATTCTTTATCTTTGAAATTTTTATTCTGTTAAATTTCCCATTATTTAACATTAACCTAAGAAAATAATTGTGTATGAAAATGTCGCGTATTGTTTAAATTGTTGTCGAAGAAAGTTTAAGTATGTTATTTTTTTTCTTCTCTAATTTAGCATTATTCTTACACATTTTAAAGATAAAAATTTTATGCGTGAAATAAATTTTCGCATATTGTTTCAATTCCTTACCTTATAAATTTTTAGTATTTCTTTTTCTCTAATTTAGCGTTATTCTTACACATTTGAAAGACATAATTTTTATATGTGTGGTAAATTTTCGCGTATTATTTAAATTATTTGCCTTATAAATTTTTAGAGCTTCTTTTTTATCTTATTTATCGTTGATATAAGAGTATGCTAATTCTTCTTACACGTCACATTTTAAAGTCGTGATTTTTATATGTGAAGAAAAAATTTTACGTTAATGTTAAAGTTATTTGTCGTACAAAGTTTAAGTATGTTACTTTTTTCTCTTATTTAGTGATATTCTTACACATTTTAAAGACATGATGTTTATTCGTAAAGTAAATTTTCACGTTCACTTTTGAATTCTTAGTTGTAAGATGTTCAAGTATGTTACTTTTTCTCTCTTATTTATGCATTAGAGTATCCAAAAATCAGAAAAATTGTTCAAACAAAGTTGAGACGAAATGTAAAACCACCTAAAAAGTGGGAAAATTTATGATTCAATAAAGTGATATTGCTTTAACATTTTTTTTTTGTTCTATTATTTCACATAAGAAAATCACACACAAATTTCCATTGAATAATTTTTATTTACACTTTCAAATAATCTTTCAAAGCACCATATGATATACATTTAAAGAAATCTTCATTAAAGAATTGTATGACATTTTTACATTGTAAGGTTTCAATCACATTTTTAACATTAAGTACAAGAATAGCATCGTCTCCAACACACCAAGACTGATCTTGCAATGAAGTAGTTATACAGACATGATTTCCTTGTGAGGGGTCACCAATAGCACAAGCATCACAGCGAAACAATTTTAAAATATTACTTTCTATTTCACATCGAAAAGCAGAAACATATTCATGAAATAAGTCTATATTGGGAGGTATATTTACATTTTGAACACAATGATTAAGAATTTCAACTCGTAGTAAATTTATAAGAGACTCCTTGATGGTTTCACATATTTCATGCATGAGATCTCTAATTTTAGCAAGATTATTTTCATTTACTTTTAAGGAACTTTCCTTAAGTTTAAGATAAAAGAGTTGTTTTAAAACTAACTCACCCTTATGTGATAGAACCAGGAGTTGATTGTTACACACAACGCTACTAGCTGCGTATTTCGTGTTCACGTGTAAGAGTTTGTTATAAAAGTCCTGAAAGGTATCCATGTTCATCATAATTTTCTGAGTACTTCCTTGACTATTATGTTGAGACATGTGGATGAAAAGACGAGAGTCATATTGATGAAGGGACACTATGAAACCAAATCCAAGGTTCCATTCCTTGAGGCATCCACTGGTTTTCTTTACAGAGGCATAAAGGCGAGTCATCCAGTCGTCATCGGGAATTGTTTCTTCTTCGACGATCACTTCATCTGATGGTCTCTTCCGAGAAAGGGACTTGTGGGGATACTCTACAATATCTTGGGATCTCGCTACGATGTTCCGAAAAGTGATACTGATTCTCGGCTCCTTCACAGCAGGTTCGGCTGAAATTTCATGGGTCCAGAACTGATTGGTGGGTGGCTTCATGAGAAGGAGAGATCCACTTGGCAACGGAACTTTGTTGGGCTGGAAATCAGGACGGGCAAACTGCATGGTTCTGATAGCTCCGAGACTTAGGGTTGGAATAGTGAAGTCTGGATCCAAGTCTTTTTCGCTGTCTTTATGAGCTCCAATCTTGGCATTTCCATCTGCATAGTAGTTGAGAAGGGCATAGTTGTATTCTTGTCCAGTCTTGTTTTCAACATCCTTCTTAATATCAAGCAGTGTAGAAGTCCACGGCTTTGCAAAGACGCACGTTCCGGAAAAGGCATAGTTAACGCCAGTATCACCAAAACCGAGCACTTTCCTTTGAGGCGTGTAACGTTTTCCATTAAAGTTCAATTGGAGATTCTCATACTCATAGTTCAACAATTCATGCAACAACTGCTGTGATTTAGCTGCATCGTAAAAACTTTCAACGAGTTCAATATGTAAATCAGACGACATTTTCACTTCAAACTAACACGCACAACTTCGAAGAAACGCACCTTCACTTGACAAAATCAGGAGAGAAATGGTGTCCTCGCTGAATACAAGTCCGTGAGTGACGCAGCTCATCCCTTCTAATTGGCTGGCAGTCGAAACAACGCCCTCTAGCGTGAAATCTGATTGGTTAACACCTATCCACCTTTATCGCCATGCAATATCCTGCCCTAAGCTGTTCAAACCTGTTCAGACAGGATGACTCATCCGATTCACACCTGCTCGAACCTAGACCTCTCATAAGATGTTGCCATATCGTAAATGTTAAATCTTAACATAGAATGACGTCATACCCACTGTGACGTCACTAGTAAAAATATCTATCACTCTTAACTTATTCGTTTAGAAGCAGCCCTAGAACAACTCAACACCATCTGAAAGGTACATCGAAACTAAAAAGTGTTGCCACTGCTCAAAACTTTGATATAAAACACATTATGACGTCATACCTACTGTGACGTCACGCAATAAAAGCCTATCACTCTAACTTATTCGTTTACAAGCAGTCCTAGAACAACTCAACTCCGTCTGTTAGATAAACCGAAACTAAAAAGTGTTGCCACCGCTCAACTCTTTGATATAAAACACATTATGACGTCATACCCACTGTGACGTCATACACAAACAGCTTATAACGAAACCGAAACTAAAACAGCAGCAGGAGGGAAACAACTCCACTCCACTTCCGGTCACGTGACTTCCGGTGACGTCATATCCGACCACGCCCCTTCCGGTGACGTCATATCCGGTCACGCCCCTTCCGGTGACGTCATCGTCCCTCGTCCTTCTGCGCGCTGCGCCATGGCTCAGGACTGTCATTTTCTAACTACTTGTATACGAACGAGCTCGTCTAAACTGATTTAGAAGTACCACCTAATTTCGATTCTGGACCGCATCAAATATACAAGGCATGTTAAAGAATAATACTTGCGGGCATCTTTTGGCATAGAAGGTAGAGGCAAGATTTTAACAACTTATATTTCGCCAAAGAAACTTTAATATTTGTTTACAAGTAACATTAAAAATTCGGAAATGGACCTGACAATTGCAAAAATTGTTACATTGAGATCGATCAGTTTTATTATTGATTATTTAAAAACTCAATAATGGTCGTTCAGTACGATGCAAAATACTCTTTACATATCTAATCAACATATATTAAAAGAAGCATTATATCTCATTCAAGATCGTTTAATTCCTATTTGAACAATTCCCATTATTTTTAAATGCATTTAGCTGATTTTTAAAGAAGTGGAAATCTTTATTTTGAAATACTTCTACACAAAACACTACTTTGGCTTCACTATTTTTACAAATTGGTATTACATAAAATTATCTTTTTAATGAAAGTATAAAGGAAATTCTAGAGTGACATGAATTGTCAATAATTAATTTAAAATAAACAAAAAATTTAGTCTCAGATCATTAGTTTTTTAAAAAAAAGAATTTTGAACTTTTTTTCATATATTTATTTGTATCGAGGCTATTTTCTGAAAACAATTTCTTCGCTATTTTTCCTGCTGAATAAAGATGCGAAACACAAGAAAAAAAAAAGCTTCTTGTCCAAAAGTCGTTCTAATTGGAACAGGAAAGGGAAAAGCCAAAAACCTTTTTGCACTTCATCATGACTTTCGATTCTGCCTTTATCAAAGAACAAATTGTTTAGAGATTTTCTTTCTGTAGGTGATTTTTTTCCCCGATAAGACCAAGAAAATCTTTCACTCGGAAAAACTGATTTACTCAGTAAATAAACCTGATAACTGTACCAAAACTCAAGCATTTAGAAATCTATTTTATCCTTACTTATTGCTATTTTATTGAAAAGATAATTAAGAGCTATCTGTGTATGGTTTATACTTGAATGTATTCTGTAGAAACATAGTTCAAAAATAAATATTTAAGTTCGCCTTTGACAGTGGATTAAAGTGGTGCCAGCAAGGGGGCACATTGCCACTTATATAAATTGGAACTAGAGGCGCTATTCATTGGTGTACAGTCAAAATTGACGCATGTTAAAACAGAAATGGGTAAAAATGGGACGAATTATGAAGATGCTCTTGAAGTAATCTACAGTAATAAAACAAAGCATCTGTCGAATTGTGACTTATGATTGAAAGCATTAATAGAAAGTAACTTCCAGTATTTGAAGACCTCTGAAGGAGAAATGAACCTTTTAGCTAGCGAAGCGTCAAAAGATGGGATCTATACACATTAACGGGTCTCAGTAACGTGGGGCTATTCAGCTAGTAGAAGAAATAAAACGAGATGTAAAATATTTGAATCTATCATTAGAGCAACTTAAAGTATTAGCCATTTCCTTTTTAATTTTTCCATAGCACA
Organism: Linyphia triangularis; assembly: GCA_963978545.1. NCBI lineage: Eukaryota > Metazoa > Arthropoda > Arachnida > Araneae > Linyphiidae > Linyphia > Linyphia triangularis. The sequence continues at coordinate 77,675,709 of OZ021729.1, forward strand.
ATCCACCCATCATAAGTTCCATTCATAACTAATAACTTTCATATTATTAGTAAGCATCTAAAAGAGATTTGACTGTCGTTAATATTACAATTACATATATATATATATATATATATATATATATATATATATATATATATATATATATATATATATATATATATATATATATATATATATATATATATATATATATATATATATATATATATATATATATATATATATATATATATATATATATATATATATATATGAGGTTAAGACTGCGCTAAGAATATATAAAAGGTTAAGACTGCGCTCGTGCATAAGGTAGCCGCTATTGAAAATTTATATTTTTCTGAAATTGCCAAGAGGAGAAATGATTTAACGGTTTTAATCAAAATTGCTGTGATAATGCCTTTTAAAGTGTTTTAAGCATCTCCATCTCCGAAACTTCCGTATATTGATTTGTACGCTCAAAGACCGAATTTTTTAAAACCATAACGGCTTATCAGGATGGGACAGCTTAACGTGAATTCCGAACCACAACCAACATCCATTCTTAACTCAGGATTTGAGCCCGGCACCTTCGGTACGCTAGGTTAGAGCACTAACCCAACATCCATCAGGTGGCCCGAAACTTCCTTAGAAATGCGATAAAGGCGTAAAAAGTTTATTAAAGAATGTCTTTAACACAGAGTACTCTTCCCTTGAACGGCATAAATTCAGTGCCCAGTATTAAGTGTAATTGAAAGTTTTTCAATATTCATCACCCCTAGTTTTTAAATTAAAACAACCCAAAAGTTGAAACAAAGATCCTTACACAAACACAGATCCTTATACAAACAAAATACATGTAATGACGCATTAAAGTAATGGAGGAAAAGTCAAATGTTTTGGAAGAGTGGGAGAGATTTAATGAATTCTTTTGTTGTGCCTGGAATGTTGATGAAAATATTTGGTCGAATGGCCAGAAGTAATAGCGAAAGGTCCCTTAAATCTGATGGGAACGAAGAGAGCAATAGTTTCACGGTTGCTTGTTCAATTGCTTTAATGTAAATAAGAGATGAAAAGTTGGCGTTGTTGGATTATAATAGAATACTTCTTAAAGAATTGCATGTCTGATGATTAGCGAAAAATTACGATCTATTTATTAATCATAAAAGTTCTTTTGGTTAAGTGTCTTCTTCGTGTGAATGACTGAACGTAAAATTACGTTTGAGGAATCGGATTTTTGTGTAAGGTGCCCCAAAAAGTATAGTTTTTTTTCTTTAGTTGTTTGAAAAGTAAAAAAAGTCAGTCCTCTTATTTTAAGCAGTTTAGCAATTTATACAGATTACATATCTCGGAAAGTAAAAAAAAAAAAAAAAAAAAAATGTATTTCCTTTTTTGCACACACTGTATAGTAACAAGTACAACACTGTATATTACAAGACCTTTCGATTCATACACTTTTCAGAGAAAACAATTAATTGTAAAATTAAGTTTAATACATTGTTGTCATTGGAACTTAGTAAATTGAATGAAATTTCAAATACTCAAACATAAATCTTTAAGAAAAAAAAAAAAAAAAAGAAAAAAAAAAATCGCGTACGGTTCCAAAACCTTTGCAATGACGAAATCACAGGAAAATAAGCTCTTTGTCTTTGAAAGATCGATATTGCCAAAGGTTCTGAGTGCAATAACTATTAATGATTATGGAGGCACACATAATGACAATGAGTTGCGCAAGATATACAGAGAGGCCGATATCATTAAATATGTTGCAGTTCATTGCACTAAGTTTGCTGGATACATCTGCCGAATGAATTTCTATTCTTTAACAACCAGTCTTCCATTTCAAACCAATAGGAGCCCGAATTAATGTCAGTTAAAGACAAATGTGGGCTGATTGTATTGAAGAAGACTAAGAGTCACTACCTGGAACATCTTAGCGGAGAAGAGAACATAATGGAAAAAGATTCTGAGAAAGGCCTTGGCCCTAACAGAGCCAATAAAAGAAAAAGAAAATAAAGTTTACAGCTAAGCAATCTATTGGTAATGAGTTTCTTTTTCAATTTAAATTGTTTTATTAAATATTTGTGTTAGTGTTAGATGGTTAAAGCAGGATTTCAATTCATTATTTAAGAAGTGGGTGTAAAAAAAAAGGCTACAAGAAAAAAAATCTTGTGTGAAAATGTTATATTTAGTTTTCATACAGGAATAAAACTTAGGAAAATCAGCATATGACATACTTTCCAGTACTTTATGATACTCTACATTGGGGAAGATAAGCTTACACGCCCATAACCGTCTTACATGATATTGACATCCATATCCATCATTTTGGACGTTTCTTACGAAGCAAATGATACTCACTTTCAGAAATTAACATGAGATCGATGAAGGCGTAGGAATAAAATTGGAATATACTTACACTTTCATGACTTGTCACGAAGTCGTCTATAATTCTTGCCACTCCTATTTTTTCCCCCCTTCTCTTTGTTTAAGAAGTTGTGACAGTGCATATGAGATTAATTTGGAAGAATAACTCCTTGATTATGTATTCGAAGACTAGAAGAATATAAAGTAGAACCAATGGCTTATTTTTTTTTTTTTTTATCTTCTGGTGCATATATATTGGCTTGTTTCATGTTGGAACTTCTTTGCAACACACTATTTTTTTTATGAGTAGAAAAAGACTACGAATAACTTTTATTTTGCAAATAAAGTAACGAATGGTTACAATTTTGTTTAAGGACATTAGTACAGGTAAAATAGGATACATAAGAAATTGGAAAAACTGAAACTTGTCATAAAATTGAAGAGTTAAGAGAACCCATAAAAAATTGTAGGGTGAAAGGATGTTTTCATGAACAACACTTGGCTAGACTCTACCAAACTTAAATTTTACGTTTAACCTCCTTCCTCTCTCTCCCAAACCCCCCCCCCCCATCCTGTACAACTAGAAGACTACTTATATATGCATATTTGACCTAGTTAAGTTCATTATTTTTTCATATAACTTTGCCATCAACTAGAGTTTTATAAAGCAAAAACATGACTGCTAGATTCACGTTAATTTTATAATTCTTATCTGTTTACGAGTAGAAACTAAAGGTGCGGGGCATCGCACAACTTTCAATTACACTATAATACTGATGTCAATTTATGTCATTTACCGTTTTTATATTTTCATCATTCATTTAGAAAAATTGCCAGTTTGGCGATATTTTTTGCGATAATTCTTGCATGGATCATTAAAAAAAAAACCTTCCCCAAAATGATGATTTGGGCGGTATACATATCAATAATTCTTATATTATACTTTCTTGTAAGTGAAACTGGACAGAGAAGTAAAAACAATCGTTGATTAGGTATGCTCAAGGAAAGAAAACTCTGTGTTAAAGGCATTCATTTTTCAACTTTTCACGCCATTAAAGCATTTTTAAAGGAATTTTCTGGGTTGGGGATGTTCATAACACGTTAAGAGGCATTAGCACAGCGATTTTTATCAAAATCGTTAGTGCAGTTTCTTAATAATTTTTCAATGACAGCTACCTTATGCACATGCGTGATTTTGACGAAAACTTTAATGGTAGGTCCCATGGCCACCACCTACCCGCACATCATATTTGAACATCGTAGGTCAATTTGATCGCGAATTATGCTGACCACGTACACACATACACACAGACAGACGTTTCTTCTAGACAACTTTATTGAAATCAAATCAAGATGTTCCAAAAAGTAGAGGAATGCAAAAAAAAAAGTTTTTTTGACCGAATGCCATACTTTTATCCCCCTATGTATACATATGGGTGATTGAAAGTAAAAAGAGCCAAAATGTCTCGTGCGTACGGCAGAGAATTGTTCAAACATATTTGCAAAGAACTTTCCAAGAAAAGGTACTTAAAAAAAAATAAGCAATTTTACATTACGAGTATAAGATTTTTCGAGAAAAACAACGTAATGAAGAATAATTCACGATATTATTACGCTGTCAGAGCGTGCAATTTGGAAAATAAAGTTATCTCAGTAACAAAAATCCTCATGAACTCTAGTAATTCGCCATTAGAATCTTCATCAAATTGTGAGGACTATTCAGAAAGTTCGAAATGAAGCTCCTAATTCCCATGTATTGTGCATTGTGATGACAACTCATGGCTGGAGTTAATACGGATTGTTTCGTTCAATAATTTTCTAGCTTCTGTTACTGACAATTACTATTTTTCTTAAATATTACTTTTTGCTTTTAGGTAAAACTATAAGGAGGAACTTAAATATATAGTCTGTCTATTTATATCCTTCAGTACTAGAACGACTAACGAATTTAAACTACAAATACTACAGACACGTAAAACTGAAATAAGAATTCATTTTTTAGCATTAAAGTAAATTTCAACCAATCGAGGTTGTGATTTCATTTAAAATAGCCAATGAGAAAAATGGCCGAAACTATTCAAAAATCAACTTTGAATGAGTTGAACTAAACCCGATTGCCAAATATGTCGTAACTTACCAACTAATTAACATTATTTTTTTCCATGGTAACCCACTGCTCTCACTCTTTATTTTCAATAAGGACGAGTGCCGACGATATTTCTTCTCGGGCATAAAATACTTCCAGCTTTTAAAAATGAGCCAAGTTGGATTACTTCATTGATTACGTCATTGATGAAGTATTATTTATAGTCAGCAAATCATCTTCAACCTTCTTAACTGAAACTTAGAGAGTTGTGGGCTATAAGATAAAAAAAAAAAAAAAAAGGATGTTTACTTTTTGGCAAGCTATGGTATATTTTGTTATCAGAAATAGTTCAACTCATTACTCATTCTAAGTCGATTTTTGAATAGTTTTGGCTATTTTTGCCCTGGCAGACAAGTGGATTTACGACGTAGTAACATTTCTCTACTTTCTATAATGGACCAAACGGTGTAGTGGTTAGCATACTAGCTTCTAGACCGAGAGGTTGCGAGTTCGAGTCCCGGGGAAGACGTGGTTGTTTATAAATGTATGTTGGCTTGTCAAATGACGAATGTTTCGGCGCATTATAGCCCTCGTGTTGCTGACGGCGCCAGATAATCTGAAAACAACAAACCAACCTACTTTCTATGAAAAATTACGACTGATGTTTGATCAGGTACTTAAACTTGCCTTCGCTTTTCAGTCCATAAGATATTCATGGTAAAGATCGTGTATTCCGGAGAAGTTCTGTAAACATGGATGAATTAAAATGACAATTTCAAAAATATTAATTTAAAAAAAAAAATATTTTGATGATAATTAGACAATTTAATTAATAGCTTTTTTTTTTAGAAGTTCAAAAACAGTCAAAAATCCTGATCCAATTTAAGACAGAGATTATACTATGGAAATTTGCCCCAACAAAAATAGTAATATATTTTTATATGTTTATTTTTTACATTTTATGTATTTTCTTTACATAAATTACAGATATAATTTATTCGAACATGCAGTGAGATTACTTTAAATATGCCACAAAGAAAAATAAGCATAATTAAGATGTTACATTTTCTTCAACTAATGTTGTGCTCCTTTTTTTATCCCCATTATTAGAAGAATACGTTTTATGCTAATGACTCCGAAATATTTTGTTTCTGTTTGCGTTAAATATTTTCCCAAGAAATAAAAGCATTTGGTAATTGACAAGGTTTTCTTACAATGCAATCAAAGTAAATGGACACCGCATTTTACTACAACTGTTCCTGAATCTTGACACAACTAGAAATCAGAGATTGGTAAAATTCCAACTTAATTAGAGAGTTTCGAAGTATCGAAGCGGCAATCGAGCTCGAATCGAAGGGAACCTAGAGAATGCTTGGAATTTTATTTATTTGGTTTTTGACCGTGTATAATTTAATTGGAGGTAACAAAAAGTAAAACTGTTTCATTGAGAAAACGACGTTAAAGTTAATTTAATTAATAAGGCAAAACGTACATTTTTAATTTAACTCTTAGGATTTTCACTGTTACGAACAACTAATTTGTTTTAGAAGAAATTTAATTTCGTCGACAGGGCAAATCAGTTCGAAATATCTTTACGGTTGCGATTAAAGTTGGGGCAAATCTTAAAAATGCTTAAAGGTTCCAATGATTTTAAATATTTTAGTAAGGGTATGCGCTGTGTTCTAAAGTATATTTATAAGATAAAATACTTAGTTTAAACAAATGCGATTTTGTAAACTTTCCTTATATTTCAATAAACTTTTAATTAAGGGTATGGCAACTAATTAAAAAAAATTAATAAACTGGAGATAATTTGGCTGATTTCAATTTTGAATTGCTTACCTGGTGTGAATGAATTTGGTTCAGACCTGATAAAGAAATACGAATAATTTGATATGCTTAGTTACTCTGTTTAATTTAATCCAATGGTGCCATGAGGTATCAATTTTAGATTCGAATCTTAATAAGATTTTTTTTAATACTTTATATTAACTTCGATTTTGTGTTTAATGTATGTTTGTTGGTATGTTTGACGATGGCGGGCAAATCTGCTGAGGCCTAATTAACTCCCTTTTCATCATTCAATTGCTCTGGAGCTTAGCAGACAGATTCGATGTCGATGACAATATATTCCATCAAATTTTAGGGTATGCCACTGTCACTAATAGGTAGCTTTTACGGAATACTAATAAACCAACTTGCTGTCATCCAATCACGCTGAAATAGTATTTAACCGACCATTGAACAAACTCTTTCCCTTGCCAATTTTATAAATAAATAAATAAATAAATAAATAAATAAATGAAAGAAAGAAAGAAAGAAAGAAAGAAAGAAAGAAAGAAAGAAAGAAAGAAAGAAAGAAAGAAAGAAAGAAAGAAAGAAAGAAAGAAAGAAAGAAAGAAAGAACGTGTTCGTTCAAACAAACAAACAAACAAATAATAAAATTGTTTTAATCAGAATAAATAAAAGGACATTTGGTTGTGAATTATAAATTCCCGTTTAATTTTAATAAATAAATTTAGAAAAGTAGTTTACCACATATTTTGCTGATAGAAATGGTGTTTACATCTAATGATAAATATTAAAACTAAGCACACGCTGGAACAGAAACGGCGCCGGCGCAATATTAATGAATTTAAAAATCGGCAATGCATATAAAGGATTCGTATTAAAAACTTGGTTTTTATGGGTTATATTACTTTAAATCTTATTAAATAAATAAGAAAAGTATTTCCCCGTCGGCAAAATTCCATGAAGAGGATTCCAGACTTCTAAAGAAAAATATAAAGGAAATAATTGATTGGTCAGAAAAACTATTCGAGTTACTTCCCTACCATAGCTCCATAAGAGATAAGTTTTAATTAAAATATTTCAAAAATGTTTTATTTCCAAAGAACCACAACTCCTATAAAATTGCTGCCATAATTTATGCAAAGCTTTAAAAACTAGAGTTAGAGCACATTTCTTCCCCAAGAAAAATATTTTATTGTTTATCGTTGAACATTTATTTAATAATGCAATACACTGCGCATCTTTTAATTTAAATGAATATAAATGTTGAAAATTGTAGAAATTAGAACATTCAACTGGAACTGTAGTTAATAAATTCAGAACTCTGACTATATTTGCGGTTATGAAAATGTTGAGATAAAGTTTTTTTGCCCTATTTACAATTTTTTATAGTTTTATATAAGTTGATTTCTTTAGCGATAGTCTGCTAGTTTATTTATGGAAAATTTCCAAAAACAATTCAATTATAACTCCTCTTTTTAAACCATTTATATTAGCTTCGATTTTATAAGTTTGTGTGTGGTGTCGTGAAAATAGGCAGACGACAAATTAACCTATTTGTATCTGTCACATTTCGAGGCACTTTTACACATATTTCTATTCCCTTACGTCAAACTATTAAGCATTTATTCCCGTTCTATTTTCCTGATGCCGAGCTTAATTAAAACATGAATAATATTTAATGACTAAAACCTTCCCCTATTAAGGTTGGCGAAGCAACCTTGGTAGGCTAATTAAGCCACTTGCCGTCATTCAATCGGGCTGAAACTTGACGGCTTGACTCGTTGTGGATGACAATGCATTCAATCAAGTTTTGGAAGCAAAAAAAAAAAGTTAGTAAATAGTTTTGAATCAATGTTTTCTTCCTAGTGGTCAAACCCTATGAAAACTCGATCTGAGTTCTGGAAGTTGCAATAGTACGTTAAAATTGGCAATGCATGTAAAGGATTTATATAAAACACTTTTTTTTTGTATTCATCTCGTCATTTGATAGCATGAACCCAAAATCCAAAATGGCATTACTGTATGTTGTAAAATACACATCTGAAATAAATGTATCAACGTTGTAAAGCACAGTTGATTCAGAGTAAAGATAATGAATAACTGACAACTTATCGTTGCTCAACGCTTTCGCTTGTACGTGTACGTTACATATTGCGTTACATTCTTTATTGCGTTATATTTATATTTGCGAAAATTTAAAAATTGATTTATTAATTAATAACCAAACTCCATTTACTACAAACATGCAAGATGAATACTTATGATGCATACTTATAATTAGCCATTAACAAACTGTTGTTTGAAACAAAAATTAATCAAGTATTTTAATATTTTTATCGTTAAAAAATTCTGATTTATTAATTATTAATAACCAAACTCTATTTACTCCAAAGATGCATGATGAATGTTACTCACATTTAGCTGTTAACAAACTATTGTTTGAAACAAAAATGAATCAAATAGGTTAATAATTTTACCATTCATTAAAAATTGGTTTATTAATTATTAATAACCAAACTCCATTTAATCTAATCCAAACATGTATGTTGATTATTTCTCATATTTAGCTGCTAACAAACTATAGTTTGAAACAAAAAATAATGAAATATGTTAATAGTTTTACCATTTATAACTAAACAAAAAGGATTTTTCTTTTCAACATTAGTCGACCATTACTTGTCATCACTTAAATCAATAACCATTCATTAAAAAATTTAAGAAACTTCGCATTCGACGTTTGATTGGATGCTAAGTATTAATATGTATTAACATTAAGGTTTATCGTTGAACTTGTTACAGTTTCACTCAGTTTAATATGTTGTAATTTAATACCTAATGAAGAAAACAAACTATCTGCATACATAAAAAACATTCCACGAATTATAATGGTACTTCCCATTTTTTCATTAACTATAACAAAAGATATACCCAGAGTTCGAATTTTTTTTGCCTGCTGTATTATCAGCTGCTTACTGTATTATCTATAACATTATCAATCATATAGCCACATGCCCAGCCATGCGAAACTTTCAGCAAAGAAATATTATTCTTACAAACATAAGACTTCCATTTGATCTTCATGGAAAAATCGTAACAAAGCTTTATTTTTTCTCCTTTAAGAAGCAGAAGTATTTATTGGCTTATCTTGAAGAATATTTTTTAGATTAAAAATAGGTTTCTACTACGACACAGCTTTGAATTACTTTTATAACATGCCTCCACGCAGTTATTTATAGAATGATTTCATAGGTAGTAACAGCTATAATAAACTATCTTATATTTAGAACTAGCTAAATACCCGTGCTTCGCTACGAAATTTTAACATGTGCAATATTTTAGCTAGCTGTGAGGCCTCGTGTTGCGGAAATCTGTCATTCGTGTATAGGACCCAGTTTTTGGCGCTTCGCTCGCAGGAAGGTTCATCACTACGCAAAATCGAGCTCTCTTCGTTCGCTAAATTAATTAAAGAGAAACTAAAAAAAAATTTGAAATTTTGTTTTTCATAAGTCCAATTAAAAGGCTAAAACTACTTATGTTGAAAATTTCAGAGCTGTAGCCCAATTAGTAGTCGTTTTGTAAAATGTTTGTTAATTACTTAAAAAAATTAATTAAAAAAGAACAAAATAAAAATTTAAAATTCTGTTTTTTAAAAGCCTAATAAAAAGGCCAAAACTACTTATGTTGAAAATTTCAGAGCTGTAGTCCTATTAGATATCGTTTTGTAACATATTTATTAATTAATTAAAAAAATTAATTAAGAAGAACTAGTTAAAATTTTAACTTTCTGTTTGTGATGTATACAATTAGAAGGCCAAAACTAATTATGTTGAAAATTTCAGAGCTGTAGCCCTATTAGTAGTCGTTTTGTAAAATGTTTATTAATTAAAAAAAATTAATTAAAAAAGAACACAATAAAAATTTAAAATTCTGTTTTTTAAAAGTCCAATTAAAAGTCTAAAACTACTTATGTTGAAAATTTCAGAGCTAGATTAGATATCGTTTTGTAACATATTTATTAATTAATTAAAACAATTAATTAAAAAAGAACTAATTAAAACTTTAACATTCTGTTGGTGATGCATAAAATAAGAAGGCCAAAACTACTGATTTTGAAAATTTCAGAGCTCTACTCCAATTTTAAGTAGGTTTCTATAAATCCACAGAGCCACAGACAGACAGACAGACAGACACAAAACTTGTTTTATTATTATAGATTTACAAAAAAAAGTAGCAGTTCTTACATGAAAAATAAACAAACAAAAAAGGGTGCTAAATAGTTAATTATGCAACTAGTGAGAAAAGCAATATTTTTTCGAAAGAGATAAAACTCTTATATAACGAGTGCGTAAGTACGAGTCAAATAATTTACCGAGTTTGAAAAAGTATTTTCCCACTTGTTGCATACAATATTTTTTATAATCACGTGCAAAAAATATTTGTACTACATATATTTATTAATGTTAGCAACTCCAGTCAATGAATTTCTTTTGAAAATATGCTATTTCAATGCCAAGACTATATAATATTTGATCACGAGGAGTGCGAGAAAGTACTTTTTCATACTAGTTCGAAAAAGTTACTTTCCCGCACTCCTTGCGAAAAAGTGTTACTTTCGCCCCGACTTTTTATTCAAAAGGATTAAAAAAAAGTTTAATTTTTTGCCCTTTGTTATAAAAAAAAGGTATAAATCCGCTTTATTATTTTATAATACTATTTTTTATTGGTATCTTTTAGAAATAACTTTATCTCTGTATGAAAAAAAATTAAATATTTCAACCAAAATTATCTGTGTATAGCAAGGTAATTCTTATGCTATCTTACACAAGTTTTCATTTGTATAAAAATGTATCCTGGAAAAAAGTTGAAGTCAGTCTGACAAATTTTTACAGACTTTTTAATTTCTTTTGTGACACGAAGACATTTTAATAGCCTTCGATTAGAGTTGCTCGCCAGTAAAAACCCTTAATTTAAATTTGACTTACATTGAGAGTTAGTTAAACATTTATAAATGCAATAGTAATAAATACGTATTTATATAACTAGTGTAAATATTTTTCAAAACAATTTTAAATATTAACAGGAAAGGGATGGTAGAGGTACATTTCTTTAGGTATTTGAGATGGCTGTGTTGAGTTTAGACGGCCTCAATTGAAAATTTTTCTTATCTTCCTACATAAATTCTTTGAGATTGATTCCACTTGGGAAATGCTAGTGAACAATCACTATACAACTTTAAAAAAATATAACTTATAAAAATAAGGTTTTTAAATATAAATCCATTATTTGCATTGTCAATTTTTACATTCATTGACAAAGCCCCGTTTCTGTTGCCAGCGTTGTGCTTGGAATTTGCATCTAATTTTAAATATTAAAAGCATCTATATCAACAAAATAGGTGGAAAGTGACTTTTCAAAATTTCTTGATTAAAAATGAATGTGAATATATGCATTGGCATCAAAATATCTTTTATTTATTCTGATTAAAACAATTCTAGTTATTTTTTATTTATTTATTTATTTATTTATTTATTTATTTATACACACCCACACACAAACAAAATCGAAGATAACATAAAAGATTTTAAAAAAAAAATCGAATTTTCATATTCCATAATCCAATCACTAAGCGCATTTTATTTTCTCACTAACTTAGCAGTTGATTATGACGTAACGCTGCACAACATTCACATATTTTCGCAATAATAGCTTATAAATTTTCTTGTAATGGACAATTCCCGCATTTTTTAAAAACGAGTGAAATTAGTTTATATTTGAGAAGAACTTTTTTCCGATATTCAAACAAAAGTTCTTTAAAAAATATAGTTATTCTTGAAACTATTAAGAAATAGTTTCTTAATAGTATTAAGAAAATATACTTTTAAATAATATTAAGAAAATATACTTTTAAATAATATTAAGAAAATATACTTTTAAATAATATTAAGAAAAGAAATTAATACTTTACTAAGAATTAATACTAAGAAAATATACTTTTAAATAATATTAAGAAAATAAATTAATACTTTACTAAGAATAAATACTAAGAAAATATACTTTTAAATAATATTAAGAAAAGAAATTGCGCCGAAACCCCGTCCGATCAAAACAATCCGCTACAGCTGTGACGTCACGACATCTTTCCATTTCTATGGTTATCGTGAGGCTTCTGCCAAATTTTTGGTGTGTATTTGGTAGACAATTGCTATATACCGATTTGCGAGAAATTTGCAACACTAGTTTTCGCTGTGAGTTTCAAGCCAAATTGTTTCGGATTAAGTGACGTCACATTCTTTTTGAGCCGAATATGTTGTTTTTTCTGCAAAAAACTAACAAGCGAACTTAAATTGCAAATTAAAAAAAGAAAAAGCCCAGTGGATAGAAATTTTTGTGTTTATGACCTTTTCGAAACATTTAGAATCGAATAAAAAAAATGCGGGAATTGTCCATAGTTGTAATCTTACTTAAAGATTATCGTACAAAATGTCCAGCTTTTTTGGTCATGATTCCAATCCAAAAGAAATCCAATCAAATGTTAGGGATTGTCATTGGGATTTAATTTAACATTCCTTTGACATCAATGAGAGTTAAAGTTGAAGTGTATATCCAATGTCACTGTTGTTTATCTTAGGATGGGAACGTTCTTTTAGAGTGGACTGAAAATGTTTTTCTAGTCTTCTGAGAGTAAAGTCGAGAAAAAGATTAATTTACGAACAATATTGGACCAGTTGTAAAAATGAAAGGGATTTGATTTCGATATTTATTATTTCATTATTACTTCTTTTATTCTATTGTTTATTTTAATTTAAAATGACTTTAAGGGTAGTTATAGATCACAGGAAAGAACACAACTGCAAAAGTATTACAGTGGACAATTCCCGCATTTTTCAATTTTTTTCCCTTTTTATTAAATTTTAAATGTTTCAAAATGGCCTTAAACATACAAACTTCTACTTACTGTGCTATTTCTTTTGTTTTTTAATTTGCATCCTAATTTCACTTGTTAGAATTTGGCGGGAAAAACAACACATTCAGCTCGGGTCGAATGTGACAACAGCGGAAACCAGTTTTGCAAGTTTTTCGCAAATAACGCCAACCGGTATGGGATACGGCTACTGTCTACCATACACACCAATTTTTTGACAGAAACCTCACGATAATCATAGAGAACGGAAGGATGTCGTGACGTCACAGCGGAGCTTTTTGATCGGACGAGGTTTAGGGGCATTTTCTTTTCTTAATATTTAACTAACTAATTTTTTTAAGGAAAGTTTGTTTGAATATTTGTAATCAGAAATAAATTCTTCATAAATATAAACTAATTTCACTCGTTTTTAAAAAATGAAAGAATTGTCCATTATGTACAACAATCCCGAAAAGAGTTTTTATGCTGATATTGTCAACATTTTATGTTGATATTTACTAATTTTTAAAAAAAAATTAGTATTTATTTGATATAATTGAATAAATGTTATTTCAGATTCTACGTAACTATTCTTCTGTAATTATACATCCTGCTTTTAATATTCCGTTTTCAAAAAGTAGAAAAAAGAAAAAGAAAAAAAAAAAAAAAAAGAAAGAAAACCTAAATATTTATTTTCACGTCTGTCTATCGATTAAAAATTTAATTACGTAGAGACTTGGAACTCGGTTTGATCAAACGACTTAAAGAAAATTTATCAAATATAATTTGATTTAATTACTAGTACATGTAATAACTAATAATTTCCAGAAAATAAAGTTTTTAAAAAAGACTAAAATTGTAATTTTCATACAACGTAGTTTATTAATGCCGTCCTTTAATCTCTACGAAAATATTATTATGTTTATTAATGAACAAAAGTTGAAAGAAAGTTGATGAAGTATGATTGATTAGAATAATCCGGTTTTCTATAATATGAAAATAAAAGAAGGATGTGTCAACCATTGTTTGAGAACATTGTCATTCAAAGTTCACGGTTCACATATTTTAAATCAATAATAATACGTATCACTTTTCTCTTGTCTAATTTACTAGTTTAATATTTTAGTTTAATAAAGCATGCAAGCCACACTTGATTTTTAGAAAATAAGAAAAACATATTGATCTGCGCAGGCGCGAACACTACCTAAGAGTTGATTTTGAAAATTAAATTACTTGTGTTTCCAAAAGTTTATAAAGTTTTTGCTGAAAAATACTAAAAATCTTTGAACATGCTTTTGAAATTTTTCATCGTTTGGGTTTTCAATTAATACGTCAGGCATTTTCGTTCAAGAATTTTCAATAAATAATTTTATTAGAGCTTTGAATAACTTACGTAAATGTATCTCATCTCCCAATCAAGATCCACAAAGGACTCGCTACTTTATTAGCACCACTTTGGTCGCTATCGACTGACATTCTACAATCCCGATGTAGAACGTTGTAAATCAGCCGTTGGATACCGATACTGACCAGTCTCGCCCAATGCTGGATAAAATTATTAGGTTTGAAATGTTGATGCACAGTTTTGAAATTGAAACATTTTATTTATAAGAAAAGGCGGTGAGAAAATGCATGTTTTATGATGTTTTTAATAAAATTCTTAAAAGAAAAAACGTGTATTTTGAAACGATACTCGAGTTTTGGACAGAATTTGCTGCCTTTAAGGTAAAGAACCCATTAGAGCCATAATAGACTGAGAGGCTACTGCAAGTTTAGGAGAATTTTTTATGAGATATGGAGAAAAGTTAGTAGATTACGAATCTACTGGTTTGCCGTGGGAAAAATGGTCTTGCCCTTGTTGTGCTACCTTTAGGTAAAGAACCCATTAGAGCCATAATAGACTGAGAGGCTACTGCAAGTTTAGGAGAATTTTTTATGAGATATGGAGAAAAGTTAGTAGATTACGAATCTACTGGTTTGCCGTGGCAAAAATGGTCTTGCCCTTGTTGTGCTACCTTTAGGTAAAGAACCCATTAGAGCCATAATAGACTGAGAGGCTACTGCAAGTTTAGGAGAATTTTTTATGAGATATGGAGAAAAGTTAGTAGATTACGAATCTACTGGTTTGCCGTGGCAAAAATGGTCTTGCCCTTGTTGTGCTACCTTTAGGTAAAGAACCCATTAGAGCCATAATAGACTGAGAGGCTACTGCAAGTTTAGGAGAATTTTTTATGAGATATGGAGAAAAGTTAGTAGATTACGAATCTACTGGTTTGCCGTGGCAAAAATGGTCTTGCCCTTGTTGTGCTACCTTTAGGTAAAGAACCCATTAGAGCCATAATAGACTGAGAGGCTACTGCAAGTTTAGGAGAATTTTTTATGAGATATGGAGAAAAGTTAGTAGATTACGAATCTACTGGTTTGCCGTGGCAAAAATGGTCGAAACTGGTCAAAAATCAACTTTGAAGAGTTGAAATAAATCCGATTACCAAGTATGTCATAAATTGCCAAAAAGTGAACACACCTTTTCGTCTGGCAATCCACTGCACTTTGATTTTCAATGAGCAAGGGTGCTGAAGATTTAGGATCTCTGGCTCGGAAAACTTGCATATTTTAAAAGGAATCGAAATTGACGACATCAGTCAACAGTGACGTAATATTTCTTATCAGCTCGGCTCATTTTTAAAAAATGCAAGTTGTTGCCAGATATCTGAATTAGTCCGAGAGGCTAATGCAATTTTTGGACCCCATCGAATATCATTCTGAATTTTGTATAGAAATTGGAGAAAAGTGAGTAGATTACGATTCCCCTGGTCTGCCGTGGCAAAAAATAGCCGAAACTAATCAAAAATCGACTTGGAATGAGTTGAACTAAAATCCGATTGCCAAATATGTCATAACTTACCAAAAACAGAACAAACTTTTTCGTCTGGCAGCCCACTGTATTTTGATTTTCAATGAGAAAAAGCACTGATCTCTGGTTAGGAAAATTTGTATCTTTTAAAAGTAAGCCAAATTGGCAACATCAGCTACGTCATCAGTGATGTAATGTTTATTGCCAATTTGTCTCATTTATGAAAGATGCAAGCAAGCCATCGCCACACATCCGAATCGTTTGCTATCTTCTTAATTGAAAATTAAAGAGTGAGGGTTACCAAATAAAAAAAATGCTCATTATTTGGCAAGTTATGGCGCCTTTGGCAATTGGATTTAGTTCAACTTATTAAAAGTCGATTTTTGATTAGTTTCGTCCATTTTTGCCACGGCAAACCAGTGGATTCTTCGTAATCTACTCAATTTTCTCCAATTTCTAAAAAAAATCCAGAATGATGTCCGATGGGGTCCAAAAATTTCTGTCAACTCTCAGTCTATTGCAGTCCTTAGAGTAAAGAATGTAAGATAACTTTTATTAGCTATTTTTCACACCAAATCCTTTAATAAAACGCAGCCACTATCAAACTGTATAACTGTACCTACATTTACTGCAATCTGTTTACCGTCTAGAGTACTGATTTCTAACTACAATTTCTGGATAGTGCATTTCTGGATAGTAATCTGAAACCTAAGAAAATTTAACGATCACCATAGAGAAATTTCCCACCAAACTGAATAGAATCTGATAGCAACGATGGGCAAGCTGTTAGATAGCAATATGAGGGAGAAGTGAGTGCAAAAAAATTGTCATACTCTAATGCTTAGAATGAACTTTGGAGTGCTTGTGTTCTTTAAAAGTAATGATTTCCATTTAAATTATTACTTGGTGTTAATAAACCATTTTATGAACAAAGTTTTTTTTTTTAAAGTTTTTTTTAATGGGAATATTTGAAAGAAAGCCTTTTTAATCGATTGGGACATATTTCTAGAATTACTATATACCCGTGAATGTGCACAAATGAAAGTATAATATACATTCACAAATTCCGAACAAAATTTCTTGAAAGATACTCCTAGGCTGACAACTAGCAATATGGACAAAACAAATGTGACATCACATACATAATCCTCGTTTTGGTACGCTCGTAGAAAAAAAAAAATGTTGAAATAAAAAGAAATATCCTATTATTGATTAAATATGAGTTTCAAAGCATTAAGTACCAAATTTAGTAAAACATACAAAACTAGGACAGTGGAACATCGCACAACTTTCAATTAAATTTAACACCAGTCATTGCATTTAAATTTGTCATGGATTGGTGTAATGTTTTCTATTTTCGTTTTCATACTATCAGTAATTAAAAAAAAAAATGAACAGTTTGGCGATAATTATTACAGTGGCTTAAAAAACGATCGAAAAAATGAAGAAATGGGGATATGTTTTCAATAAATATGACAGTATCTTTCTTGTAAGTGAAACAGATGAGAAACAGTCTTTGTTGGGCGATGCTCAAGGGAAGAGAACTCATTGTAAAATTTTCCAATTTTGAACTTTTCACGCCTGTATCGAACTTCTACCGAAATTTCTATATTGGGAATGTTTGTATGCTTAAAAATATTACCACAGCGATTTTGATCAAAATTGTTGGAGCCATTTTTGGTATTGCTGAAAAACACAAATATCTCATAAATAAATTTTTTAATAAATAAAAATTTCATACAAACATAAACTACCTTATGCGCATGTGTGATTTTGACGAAAAGCTTAATGGCAGATCCCATGTCTACCACTGACTAGTAGGCAAAAGTTGAACATCTTCGGTCAATCCATTCAGGAGTCATGCTATCCACAGACAAACCCATATATTTTTCTATAACACTTTTTTAAACTCAACATGTTTCACAACGCCGAAAATTGGAAAAAAAAAAAAAGTATGAATTTTTTGACCAAATATAATACTTTCATTGTACCCTATGATTGAACCAATTGATGATTGAAACCAAAAAAAAATTTATATAGTAAATGGTTGAAGCCTGAAATTTTTCCATTTTAGGTATTAATTAATGTTTAAAAATGTTTTAATAATATGTTTTTCTTTATGGTTATTAAGTTTTAATTAATGTACATGACGAATTTCAATTTATAAATCCCGCATAGTTTTTAAGACGTGGCCGTTTTACATTGCAACTCATTGAAAAAAATATACCTCGTTTTAAATAAAAGCTTATTGAAATAACCTTAGAAATTTATTCCAAATCATAACAGTAAAATTTTTCAACAACATTCAGTGTGATTATAATTAAAGTTCAATTTTCCAAAAAGCTGTAAATAAAATACTAGTCAGAATGACCTGAAATTTGACCTTACTTTCCTTTTGTTATCTATTTCTTATAACAAAAAAAATAAATAACAAAAGGAAAAACATCTGTATAAGGCATATTTGTCGATTATAGCAACAGGGGAAGTTGCTATAATCGACAAATAGGCCTTATCCAGTAGTTTTTCCTTTTGTTATTTCTTTCTTTGTTATAATTTCAATAACTACTAATGCTGTTCTGTGGCTTTAGAGCCAATAACTTAGTCGGTTGGTTTTAACTTAGATCTGATTACAGAGGTCGAGTTTTTTTTTTTTTTTTTTTTTTTTTCTTTTCTCTTCTTCTTCTTCTTTTCTTTTTTCTCTTCTTCTTCTTTTAATATTTTTAAGTAAATTTGTCATGTTGAAATTTGACCTGAAAATACGCGAAAAATGTAGAAATGGTAAGGGATAAGAAAAAAGTTTGAAATAGTCGCCATGCAATTTCCTCCTTCGTCGCGTAGGTCAAATTTCAGGTCCTTCTAACTAATGATAATTTTTACAGCTTTTGGAAAGTTGAACTTTAATTAAAATCACTCTGTACACCAAAAAAAAAAAAAAATACTTCCATTAAGCTTATATTTAAAGTTTTGTCATGGACATTAACATTTCAAAAATGTTTGCTTTCAATTATTATTTAGTTAGTATCCATCCTGCGAAACCCAATTCTATTTACTATATCTCAAAATGTAATCAAACTCATTTACAAGATGACAAAAGCGCATGATTCAATTTCTTAGCTTTAATATCAAAATGATAAACAAGCACAACCTTTAAACATTAAAGAAACACAAAAAAAGTACAAGTTTACTCTCAATAAACCACTACACCCTTCCGTCAAGTTTAACGACTTGACACCGAAATATGTGTTTACAATTTAAGTCCTCCCGTATACCTTTTAAAGGTCCAAACTTCATTACGTGTCTCTAAAGGACATAATGATGAGCTGGTATATCTCGAGCAGAGAAAGGATAGGATAAAAGGCTCGATGAGCTTATAAACTGAATTAAAAGAACTTCATCTCTTGTTGAGAGATAGTGGAAAATAAACAAGCTTTGAAAATTCCTGTCACTTCTCGTTTGGATCCATGGATCTTATTTCTGGAGCGCTATAGATAACACCTTGAGGAGAACTCGCACAAAAGAGAATATATACCCTTATTGGGGGGACTTTCATTGTGAATCGAGATTGTTGCGTAAGGTTGAGATGGGATTGTTTTGGCCTTTTGAATGTGCGGAAAATGGAATGGGATTTAGATGCGTGAGATGGTTTTGTCGTGTATGTATATGTCAGGGGATGGAATGGGACATGATATGCAGCAATGTATTTGTATCACGCTGAATAATGTACGAGATAAGGTTGTGTTGTTATTTCATGCTTAATAAATATTCCGATCTGACGTAGTTATTCAATTCGACATTGTCTTCAGTTGCTTCAATTAAGTCAAGGTATAAGATCTGATTCATGACGTGCATCACAATGTTTGTAATGACTAAAAGTATTTGATGCTTTTTAAGGAGCGGTAAAATATTCGATAGTATAGTTAAAATTAATGCACAATTGTTTTTACTATTAATCCTTTATATGTTTTGCCACTTTTATATGCAATTGTAACTTATATTTAGCGATTCCGAAGTCAGTTGGAATTTTCATAGTCTTTGACCACTACTAAGAAAACCACAGACTTCTTGACAGGAACTAACTTTTTCTTGTCTCAAAACTTAATAGAATCCATTGTCAAAGATAACGAGTCTATCTGTCAAGTTTTAGCGTGATTGAATGGACAAGTGGGCTAAATAATTAAACATATAGCACAACTTTCAATTACACTATAATACTGACGTGGATTTGTGTCATTTACTATTTTTATATTTTCGTCATTCACTTAGGAAAAAATGGCATACTTTGACACTTTTGCATTCGTCCTGTGATATTGCATGTTTGTTTTATGTTGTATAGTTTGAATGACCTGAAAACTAGAGCCATTAAATGAAATAAAAAAAAATTATTTTCTGAGAACTAATCAGAAAATGCGAAAAAAGACATTCGATTTTTTTTTGGGGGGAAAGAGGATGCTAGGGGCTACTAATGATTGCAGTATAGATCCTATATATTTATACTCCTCTAACCTTTCAAAACTTTTGGACCTTTTTTGGTATTTTAACTTCAATTAAAAAAAAATAAAAAAAATAACAGAATTCAATTGCATATAAACTATTCTTCAAAAGCAGAGTTCTTAGTTTCAAAATTAGTCTATCAGTTATCAATTTTTACTTTGTATGAGTTGGTTGTATTCAGATTATCTGGCACCGTCAGCAACACGAGGGCTATAATGCGCCGAAACATTCGTCATTAGACAAGCCAACATACATTTACAAACACCCATGCCTAACACGGGACTCGAACCCGCAACCTCGTGGTCTAGAAGCCAGCACGCTAATCACTATACCGTTTGTTCGGCATTACTTTGTATGAAGGGGGGAAAAAAAAAAAAGAAACCCATTTTCAGAAATAATATTTAAGATTAAGTACTGACATTTTAAAGAAATTATCAATCCTCTTAAATATTGAGTTTCTAGAATTACAAATAATTTTTAACATTTAATATCGATCTGTAGAAATTTGCTAAGTGCGATTCTTTAAAGTAAATCGGCGCTCTTCTGACAAAATTCTTGACCCTTAAATCCTATCCCGAGGGTTCGAATAACAATTCTTGAAAGATTTTTCTGGTAAAAATAAGCTTTTTTTCTTCTCTCCCCCCCTTCCCCCCCCCCTTCTTTTTCTTCTTCTTTCTTTCCTTTCTTATAAAAGAGCAAGTTAAGCTGCTGAATACACAGTTTCAAAAGATCTCTTACTGCTTATTTGATCTATCAACTGTAGATTTTCAACTTCCAATTTTCTCGATTAAGAACATCAAAGATTTTTTAGTTATTTTAAAGAAGAAATTTAAGAATACAGCTACAGACTTTTACGACAATTGAATTTATTACTCAGTGTAATATTACTTACTGTGTTTATTGTAGTAATGAAAATAAGTGAGTGACAGAGATTTTTTTTTTTTTTATATAATTGGAAACTGAAAGTAAAAAAGCTCATCCCATATTTCGTTCAAAATCCACTTTTTTTTTTCATGCTATCATATTGACTGATGCATTGTAATCGAGAAGGGTTCATATCTATTTTCCATAGTGAAATATTCTAGCGTTCATGCATTCCATACCAAAGGTGCCAAGATCGAATCCTGGGTTAGGCATGGATGTTCGCTGTGGTTCGGAATTCACCTTAAGCTGTAGATAGGCATCTGTAGTAGACAAAAGAAGTAACGGTTTTTACCCAAATGTACTTTTTTAACTACCACTTTTGTATGCCATGCTACTTTTGCTACCATGTGGTAGTATGAAAATTGTTCAAAATTATGGCAGATGAGACAAGTCGATAGCTCATTTTTGTTTGGAATAAACGCATACAATTCTGTTCATTCTTTCTTAAATTCACGATTTTGCTGATTAATTTTTCTCTTCTTTTACTTGTTTTTTAAATGTCAAAATTCTTAAGTTATGCGCACATGCCTAGAAGATTCAGTAAAATAAGAAGCATAGGATTTTAAGAATTACTAATGTAAAAAAATTTAATGACGCTTTTGGCTTCAAGCTTGGGAGATGACATTACGAAAAAGCTTAATTCAATAAAGGAAAAGCTTTTAGTGAAGAGTTTATAAAAAGTAAAAAATAAATAGAAATATTAAAAAGTATTATTATATTTAAAAGTTAAACCGATTGAGAAAAATCTGTCAATTACAAAAAATATTCTATTGAATTTAAGTGGACTTTGTAACAAAATTTTTTTTTTTAAAATATCAATTTTAAGATTCTTATTTCGTGTTATTTTATGTTTTTTTTCCCCCCATTGATGCACTATTTTACTTTTTACTCATATTAAAAGTATGCTATATTTTGTTTTAGAAACTATCAACTATTCACTGTATACGAATTTTATCTTTGATTTTCTCTAAAAGGGATATTACAAACTCCAATGTATATTTTCCAACTTTCTAGCAGAGATATATATTACATAATCTGCAAATAAAACTAAGATTACTAAGTTCCTTTTTTTTTTTTTTTTTTTTTCCTATTTGAAAAATTAAGATTGGTTTAACTTTAACAAAATTTTTTTTTTTGACGTTCTTTTATATTTAATATGTATAAATATTTAAAATTCACTAGTTAAGAACTTTCCAAGTCAATTTGAATTTGCGGGTATAAGGGGTACAGAGTCCTTTTAATTTTTAAAAATTTACTTTAAATCAATCACTAAAAGCATTGCAACGTAATCAACATAATTACACAAGTCAATAAAAAATGGTATTCATTTTAAAAAAAAAGTAATGAGTACATAATAAATTTTAATACTTCTTTATGGTATAAAATTATAACCCATAAAACAAAGCTTTTTTGTATAAGTATTAATATGCGTTGCCAATTCTTATATTCATTTACAAATCGCCGATTCTGTAAACAGCGCGTGCTTGGTGTTTGCATCTCATTTTAAATTTCAAAAACTTTTTTATCAGCAAACTACGTTTCAAAATTTATTTATTAAAAATGAACGTGAAATTATGTACTCACATGCAAATATCTTTTATTTATTCAGGTTAAAACAATTTTATTATTTATTTATTTAAAAAAAATTGGTAAAAGGAAAGAGTTTCTTCAATGGTAGGTCAAATACTATTTTAGCTCGATTGGATGAAGGCAAGTTGGTTTATTAGTAGTCCGTAAAAGCGACCTTTTAGTGAAAGTTACAGCCCTAAAATTTTATGGAATGCGTTGTCATCGACATCGAATCTAAATGCCAAGCTTCAGTTCGATTGGATAACGGCAAAGTGGTTAATTAGGCCACCGCAGATCTGCCCGCCATCAACAAACATACACACTAAATCTAAGTTAATATGAAGGATTTCAAAAGGAAACTATCATTATAATCAATGTGTGGAGGTTACCTAAAATGTCATAAAATAAAGCAAAAATGTTACGTCTGATATCTATAAATGTATTTTAAAGATGAAATAATTTTCTTTTCATTTTTTTAAATTTCAATGTACACAAAAGACACATGATATCTGCATATTTACAGAGGCAAACATGTACATAATTACAGATCTAATAGGTAATACAATACATATCAAACTCTTCTTAAGTAATATAAAAGCATAACGAGAAAATCATACAAAAGGCGGAAAAACGACCTGTCTTTAGAATCCATTTTTGAAATCGTAAATAAACTACATATTTACTTCCCTTTCTAAAGGCCGATCAAACGGTATAATGGTTAACGTGCTAACTTCTAGACCACGAGGTTGCGGGTTCGAGTCCCGTGTTAGGCATGGATGTTTGTAAATGTATGTTGGCTTGTCTAAGGACAAATGTTTCGGCGCATTATAGCCCTCGTGTTGCTGACGGTGCCAGATAATCTGAAAACAACCAACCATTTCTAAGGAATATACTACTATAAGAAAATATGTTCAAAAGAACTTCGAATCGAACTTTCGAATAATCGAAAAATGAGTGCATGATTCTCAGTAAATTTAATTTATTTGCATTCAAGCAATTACTATGTAATTCCAAAAATAATAATCCAATTTCTTTTAGAAAACTAACATATTTGCATAAAAAAAAAACTTTTCATTTGATAATATTCATTCAATAAATACAGTTTGAGTTTAAAGTCACGCACAACAAAGTTTACTAGACCCTAAAATTATCAGTTTGAGATTTTTAATTAAAGTTAATCATCAAGAAGATTAGTTGCAATGTTTGCTTTTACATTTACCAGACACACTTTTGTTGGTATTATACGATACGAGTTCGAAATGACGTCCTTTCTTCGCGAACACAAAAACGTGTTCGTGTTATCTAATTTCGTAAGACTCTGCGGACCGTGGAAGTATTGATGTTATACTAAACTTCAACTTAATTAGACATCAGTTAGACGATAGATCGTCACAGTGCTCATAGGTATTTAATCCATTTTGGCCGACTGAAGACATAATTCTCGCCAAACCTTATAGCCTTTTGTTCTCTATAGGGTTGTGGTTTGGCGAACATTATGCTTTCACGCCGCCAAAAAGGATTAAATACCTATGAGCACTGTGACGATCTACCGTCTAAGTGATGTCTAGTTAAGTTGAAGTTTAGTATAGAATTGGCTGCTGGGATGGTTCGTTTTCAACTCAGCAATCGGGTGTGGACTATTTGGTGTACGTAGAAACTTTGTTTCAACTTGTCAGATTTTTATCGCCTAAAATGGATTGTCTATCGGCTCTTTTACTTTCAATTACCCATATGTATACAAAGGGTAATGAAAGTATAGCATTTGGTAAAATTTTTTTTTTTTTTTTTTTTTTTTTTTTTGCATTTTTCTACGCTTTGGAACATCCTGAAGAAATCGAAAGTCAATGCGATTTTACTGAATCACAACCCATTAAATTTTAATGTGAGCAATATTAAACTCTTTCTGTATTTAATTTCCTGATTAGTCTTTTATAGTACAAGTCTTCTAAAATTATTGCGAAGTTGATGGGACAGCGATGGGACAATTTCGTGTTTAACGAATGCATTAACGTTAAGTTTTAAATACGGAGAACTGCTTTTACTTCGCGTTAGACGGGATTTTATGTCAAGCGATTTCGCGTTAACGGTGTTTGACTGTATAACGTCAATAGCTTATTTAATAAAATTTAGTTTTGAAAACATTTTAAAGTATAGACTTTTTTTTTTTATTTAAACAGCAAAATTAAAAATTTTACTTCAAACAAATTACTCCATGTATGCATTTATCTCAAAGTTGGTTTTCTGCTCTTAAATTGCAATAAATTATTTTTTGATTGGTTGATTAAAGCTGAAGTTATCTGTGGTGCAAAATAGTCAACATTAGCGAAAACTAGTTACACACAAATCAAGTTTAAGGTTTGTGGTAATTATCTTTTAACACTGCGTACTTTTACAAAATATAAATGTAGTTTAACGGTAGTATTTTACATATCATAAATAACATCGTATCATTTTAAACTTACTGATTTCGCAAACGTTTCATAGTAAAAAAATATTTTTTTTATTTTCATTTTCACCAAATTTCACTACAGTAGAACCTCGATTAACCGTCCCTCTTTCATCCGGAACTCTCTGTTAACCGACCATCCCTTAGTCGACATCAAAAATCTCCCAAATGAGTAATAAATCATTTGCCCTTTTTAAAACCGGAATAATTTCCTTTACACTAAATTTGCATAAGTAATGGTGAAGCTTTTGACCGTTTTTCAAAAGGACTGACAATGGTTAGAGCAATAATCATATTCAGATTGAACTGAACTATTGTTTTTAAGAAAGACTTCGGGATAGAACCGCAAAACAACGATTATCAAGATTACGACAACAAAAACTCATTTTCAACAATTATTTCATAAAAAAAAAAAAAAAAAAAAAAAAAAAAATTAAAAGCCCTGCATTCAATAAATGAAAATAATTTACTTTTTATTATTTTTTACAACTCTCTATTATTCGGTATTTTCGCTTATCCGACCTATCTTCGGTCCGAATTAAGTCGGTTATTCGAGGTTCTACTGTATTTCTAAATTATACTGATAACATCGTAACATGTATTAGTTATCTTGGAGTGAAAGTATATATACTAAGATGAGAAACCTCTTTAAAAGCTTTGACAGTTAAGCTTATCTGGCTGTTAATAATGCGCTTAAAACGGAATGTGGTCGCTCTTCCCCGAGTTTACAGAAATGTCATTTCATTTATTTCCGACCTGGTCCACTCCGTTCATTCAAATTCCCTTGATCCACTCTGGCCATTAAAATTTACGGATCAAGCAAACGATCGTGGATGGAGATAGCGGCGGGTTTACAAGAGGCGTCTGTGGACACTCGGAAAGAGATTTTAGCTTCAAAAGCAACTGAATGTGACGTAAGCTGAAGTGGAATTATTCAGATTAAGTATCTTTGTGTGTATGTGAGGGATGTGACTGATTGATATATAAGGGGTATATTGTTTAAATTTGTTTGAATCAACGGGTATATTTTAACCACTTCGAGTAATTATCGGCCGCTTTGTGATTTGAGCAACTCAATCTTACTAGAGGTCGATAATACCGACATTCTACCAATGATATTAATACCGAAATATATTCTGAAATAACAATATCAAAACAATGGTCATAAATAGCAATATCAAAACAATGATCATAAATAGCAATATCAAAACAATGATCATAAATAACGATACCGAATAATTATAAGGGGTAGCAATTCCAAATAGTTATCAAAAATTACGATAGCGTATAGTTGACGTTTTGTGAATTGACCTACTCAGTGTGACTATAATACGAGAAATTTTACCACTGATAATAATACCGAAAAAATATAAGAGCTAACAGGACCAAGAATTTATAAAAAATAACCCCCCGCTATCGAATAATTTTCAGAAGTAACAATACTAAAACAATGATAAGAGATAACGATACCGAAAAATTATCAGAGATAACAATACCAAATAATTATCAAAAGCAATGGTACCGAATAATTGAGAAAAATAACATTACCAAATATCATAGGTAACAATACTAAATAGTTATCAAGAATAACAATACCAAATAATTTTCAGAAATAAAAACTCCTCAATTTTTTTTTTTTAATTAAAAAAAAAAAAATTAAAAAATGCCAAACTCAAAAACACAAAAATATTTCTGCCAATAAAAAAAAAATCAGAAACTTGAGGATAAAGTTGTAGCTACAAAAACAGTGATATGAAAAAGGCAAACTTCCATGCTGCTTTGGTTTATTTTTAAAATATAAGTTCTTCTTTACATAATAAAACTGTTGTATAGTTTAAACAACATATTAACTTTATTGAACAAATAATTCTCTTTAATTCTGTCTGTTCAAAATTTATATATTAATACAATTTTAAGTATACTTTATGCCTTTTCACAACACGTCGAATCGTTATCTAATAATGTAATAAAACGTGTTTCTATTAGTCACGCTCTAGTGAATCGACCCCTTGGCACAAACTTCATTTATAATCTCCCATCTTTAACGTTTTCTTTTCATTTCTTTAATATTCGTGCTGCAAAATATGTTAATAGATGAGAAAACTGGTGGAATGGAAAATCGCACAACTTTCAATTACACTATAATACTGACGTGTAATTGTGTCATTTACCATTTTTATATTTTCATCATTCATTCAGAAAAAATGGCCAGATTGGCGATATTTTATGTGATACTTCTTATATGCGTCTTAGAAAAAAAAAAAACTTTGCCAAAATGGTGATTTTAGCAATATACAGTAGAGCCTCGATTAACCGTCCCTCTTTCATCCGGAACTCTCTATTAACCGACCATCCTTTAGTCGACATCAAAAATATCCCAAATGAGTAATAAATAATTTGCCCTTTTTAAACCGGAATATTTTCCTTTACACTAAATTTGCATGAGTAATGGTGAGGCTTTTGACCGTTTTTCAAAAGGGCTGACATGGTAATCATATGCAGATCAAACTGAACTATTGCTTTTAAAAAGACTTCGCGAAGAACCGCGAAACAACGATTATCAAGATTACGACAACAAGAACTCATTTCCAACAATTATATCATAAAAAAAAAAAAAAAAAAAAAAAAAAAAAAAAAAAAAACATTAAAAGCCCTGCATTCAATAAATGAAAATAATTTACTTTTTGTTATTTTTTACAACTCTCTTTTAACCGGCATTTTCGCTTATCCGACCTTTCTTCGGTCTGAATTAAGTCGGTTAATCGAGGTACTACTGTACCTTTCAATAATTCTTATATTATCCTATCTTGTAAGTGAAACTGAGAGAAGAAGAGAATAAAACAATCATTGATGAGCTATTTTCAAGCGAAGAGAACTCTGTGTTGAAGACATTCGCTTTTCCAAACTTTTTACGCCATTAAAATATTTTTAAGGAAATTTCGGAGGTGGAGATATATAGAACACCTTAAGAGGCATTACCACAGCGATTTTGATCAAAATCGTTAGAGCTGTTTTTTAACAATGATTGAAAAACATGATTTTTTCAATGGCAGCTACCTCATGCGTAAGCGCGATTTTTTGACCAAAACCTTAATGGTAGGTCCTTGTGCCATCACCAACCCGCACACCAAATTGGAACATCGTAAATAAATTTGTTCGGTAGTTATGCTGACCACGTACACACATTCACACAGACAGACATTTTTTCTAGATCACTTTTTTGATATCAGGATATTCCAAAAGCAGAAGAAATGATTTTTTTTTTTTTACCGAATACTATACTTTCATTACCCTATGTATACATATGGGTAATTGAAAGTAAAAATAGTTACTGTAAAATAAATAATGTAACATGAAAATGCAAACCTTTAATATAGTGGCATTTTTTTTGGACTCATAAAAAAATGAGATAACTATAATAAATATCACTTAAAATGTCTTTGCATCCTAAAAAGTTCAGAAATAAATTGTAAGAAATAGTATTGAATAAAATTATTAACTAGGGGTGTGGAACATCGCACAACTTTCATTTACACTCTAATACTGACGTGGATTTGTGTCGTTTGCATATTTTCATTCTTCATTTAGGATAAATGGCCGGTATGGGAATATTTTTTGCGATAATTCATGATGTATCTAAAAAAAAAAAAAAAAAAAAAAAAAAAAGCACTTTGCCAAAAGGGTGATTTTGGCTATATCATATACTTTTCGATAATCCTTATATCATCCTTTGTTATAAGCGAAACTGAGGGGAAAGAAAAAACGATCGTTGCTCAAGGAAAGAGAACTCTGTGTTGAAAGCATTCATTTTTCAACTTTTTACGCCATTAAAACATTTTTACGGGAATTTCGAAGGTGGGGATGTTCAGAACACCTTAAGAGGCATTATCACAACGATTTTTATGAAAATCATTCGAGCCGTTTTTTAGCAATAATTGAAAAACATGATTTTTTTCAATGGCAGCTACCTTTCGTGCATGCTCGATTTTGACGAAAACCATAATGGTAGGTCATATGACCGCCACTAACCCTCATACCAAATTTGAACATCGTAGGTCAATTTGTTCGGAAGTTATGCTGACCACAGACACACATACACCCAGATAGACATTTTTTCTAGATCACTTTTATGAAATCAGGATGTTCCGAAATGTGAGAAATATAACAAAAAATCGGGTGGTGTTTTTTTTTTTTTTTTTTTTGAACGAATGGTTACTTTAATTACAATATGTATATATATACATATATGTAATTTAAAGTAAAAAGAGGCACAACTTGTTAACATTCAGACGAATCTTTTCATATGTATTCTTAGAATGCTATGAGGGAAATTAAATCTAAAAATCCTACACAAATATGTATTTTCCCTGTAAATCTGGATAATAGGCAATTCCCGTAATGTTTTTATTTTTTATTTTTTTATTGAATTCTAAATGTTTCGAAAAGTTCATAAACACAAAATGTTCTGCTCAATGCGCTTTTTTTTTTTTTTTTTTTTTTGTTGCAATCAAAGTTCCGTTGTTAGACGTTGGCGAGAAAATGATTCACTCGGCTCGAATTGAATGTGACGTCGATGCTTCCCAAACATCTTGACTTGAAAAGCGCGTGTCAGCGGAAACCAGCTTTTCAAGTTTCTAGCAAATCGTGCCAACCTGTAAGGGATATGGCAATGGTTTACCAACGCCAAATATTTGGCAGAAACCTCACGATAACCATAGAAATGATAGGAACTCTTGACGTCACGGATTTTGTTTAAAGTTTTGATCGGATTGGTTTTGGCACGGTTTGGGGCATTTTCTTTTCTTAATATTTAAATAACTAATTTTTTTAAAGAGCTTTTGTTTCAATATTTGGAATCAGAAAGAAATTCTTCATAAATATAAACTAATTTTAAAAAATGTGGGAATCGTCCATAGTATAACATCAGGTTGCAGTAAATTCTTTGAAAATTCAGTCACCACTTCACTGTGTACTGGGTTTCGAAAGATGCTCCTTTATAACTGATATCAAAAATAAATTGTAAATCGTAATTTGATAAACTAACAGACTCAGGTGGGGCATGAGCATTTAAGATAGTTTCGAGGAATTTTTTTTTTTTTTATTGTATTTATTAGATATATTGGAGTGCAGAGAAATAGGAACCATTAGGTTTCCTCAAAGTGGTTGATTTTTTATTTTTTTATTTTCTATCGTGCTGCCATCTACTATATATTACCACAACTTCCTAAAATTTTGGGCTATTACAGTAAAACCTCAATTAACCATCCCTCCTTTATCCGGAACTCTCTGTTAACCGGCAATCATTTAGTCGACATCAAAAATCTCCCAAATGAGTAATAAATCATTTGTTCCTATTAAAACCGTAATCTTTTCCCTTGCTCTAAAGTTACATAAGTAATGGTAAGGCTTTCGACTGTTTTTCTAAAGAACTGACATGGTTAGAGCAACCTTCAGATGCAGATCAAACTGAACTATTGCCTTCAAAAAGACTAAGGGATAGAGCAGCGAAACAAAGATTATCAAGATTATTGCAACAAAAACTCATTTCCAACAATTATGTCATCAAAAAACATTAAAAGACCTGTATTCAATAAACGAAAATCATTTACCTTTATTGTTTTTTACAACTTTCTTTTATCCGGAATTTTCGCTTAACCGACCTACTTTTGGTAAGAATTACGTCGGTTAATCAAGATTCTACTGTGCTGATTTTTTTAATTCAATTTTCAAACAAATAATACAATATACAATTGTAAATAAACCATTAATTTTTTATTTTTCCTCAAAAGTGCATAAATTGCAAAGTTCTCCTTTCTGTAGAGTTACCATCTACTGTATATTACCCCAACTTCCTAAAATTTTAGGCTATTTCTGATTTGTTTTATTCGATTTTAAAACAAATACGCAATTATAAACAAACTGTTTGTCTGAAAAGATTATTTGGAATATCGGTTAATTATCAATTTTTAAAAAGAAAGAAGAAAAGATCGTCACAAAAATGCAGTCCAGAAAATATAATATATAAGATTAATATCTTATACAAAAACTATAAAAACAAACAAACATGAACCTTTTTTCACAAAATAACCAGCAGTAGGAAATCCATATCCTGTCAGTTAAAGTAGAGCCACCATTCATCCAATTAAATTATTAATCCCTTTTAATTACCATGTCGTCACTTGAAACTAACCAATTAACGTGGTCTAATGACTTCAAACCAACCAATCATCGGATCGAAAGGCTGTGTTGCAGGAACGCCCATGGCTGGTTGCATTTGAACAATTGCAGATTTGTGACGGTCCATTTCATGCATTACAAACTACTTATCATATAGTTGAGGTAAGAGATAGTGTAATTTAACCAAGGAGTAATAGAATGTTCAATAGGAGATAGGTCAGTTAGACGACTTCATAGATTATATTCGTTGTTTAATGCAACTATCGTTATATTTTAGTAATTTTGTTTTAAAATATTTGAATCTTTAATATTATTTTCACTCTTTATTATGATCAACTAAAGTAAATTAATATTACCCATAAAAACAAAGTTCTAAATATAAGTCCTTTATATGCGTTGCCAATTTGTGTGTGCAATTACAACTTTTTGAGCTCGGATCGCGTTTTCATAGTGTTTGACCACTAAGAACAAAAGACCCATTACGAACTATTTACTAACTTCTTTTTTGCACCCAAAAACTTGATTAAATACTTTGTCATCTACAAAGAGTCTATTTGTCAAGATTCAGCTGGATTGAAAGTAGGAAAGTTGGGTAATTAGCCCTCCGAAGATTTTACCTCGTCAACCTTAATAGGGGAAGGTTTCAGTCATTATTTATCGCCAAATTGAACCTGTTTAAATTAAGCTTGGTATCTGGATAATAAAATCTGAGTAATAGCTGATAAGTGTGACGTAAGGCAACAGAAACACAAATCTTTCATTTATTTGGATTAAAACAATTTAGCAAAAAAAGAGAGTTTCAAAAATGATCGGTTAAAATTATTTCACTCATAGCATAGCTATGCAACTCAAAGTTGAATGGACTGGACTTCATTGCATAAGGAATTTATGCATTCACGTTCAAATATCTTTTATTTATTTTAATTAAAACAATTTTGGCAATAAGAAAGACTTTCAACAAAATGATCGGTTAAACGGGACTTATTAGTATTTCGAAGTGATTATAGAAGCATGTATAAAAACGACTTTCTGGTGAGAGTGACAGCCATTAAAATTTGATAGAATGCATTATCATCGACATCGAATCTATCTGTCAAGTTTCAGCCAGATTGGACTTCAGCAAGTGGGTTAATTAGTTAACAGTTTTGCCCGGGATTGACAACCATACACACTCACCCAACCAACTAAACATACACACAAAATCAAAGTTAATATAAAGGATTTAAAAAGACATTCTTTGACTCTAAAAATGTGTTTCAAAATGCCATGTATGTTTTTTAATATTTGATTCAGTAAATTTTATGCACGTGGAAGTGAAAAGATATGTATTCTATTTTCTTAAAAAATGATATAGACTGAGAGGCGACTGCAATTTTTGGATCCCATTGAACATCATTCTGAATTTCTTATAGAAATTAGAGAAAAGTGAGTAGATTACGAATCCACTGGTCTGCCGTGACAAAAATGGCCGAAATTGATAAGAAATTGACTTTTAATAAGTTGAACTAAATCCAATTGCCAAATGCGCCATAACTAGCCAAATAATGAGCATTTTTTTTTATTTGGTAACCTTCACTCTTTAATTTTCAATTAAGAAGGTTGCAGATGATTCAGATATCTGGCGACGGTTTACTTGCATCTATTAAAAGGGAGCCAAGTTGGCAAAAAATATTACGTTACTTATGACGTAACTGATGTCGCCAATTTGACTTACTTTTAAAAGAAATAAGTTTTCGGAGCCAAAGATCAGAAATCGTTTGCGCTTTTTCTCATTGAAAATAAAAATGAAGTGGGTTGCCAGACGAATAAGTTTGTTCTATTTTTGGCAAGTTATGACATATTTGGCAATCGGATTTTAGTTCAACTCATTCCAAGTCGATTACTGATCAGTTTCGGCCATTTTTGCCACGGCAAACCAGTGGATTCGTGATCTACTCACTTTTCACCAATTTCTATAAAAAATTCAGAATTATGTTTGATGGGATCCAAAAATTGCAGTCGCCTCTCGGACTAATTGTCATCGACATCGAATCTATCTGCCAAGTTTCAGCCAGATTGGACTTCAGCAAGTGGGTTAATTAGTTAGCAGTTTTTCCCGGGGGTGACAACCATATACACTCACCCAACCAATCAAACACACATCCAAGATCAAAGTTAATATAAAGGATTTAAAAAGACATTCTTTGACTCTAAAAATATGTTTCAAAATGCCATGTATGTTTTTTAATATTTGATTAAGTACATTTCATGCACGTGGAAGTGAAAAGATATGTATTCTATTCTCTTAAAATATGATAAATATAGTTTTCAGAGTTTATACAGTACAGTAGAATCTCGATTAACCGACCTAATTCGGACCAAAGGTAGGTCGGTTAAGCGAAAATTCCAGATAAAAGAGAGTTGTAAAAAAACAATAAAGATAAATGATTTTCGTTTATTGAATACAGGACTTTTAATGTTTTTTTATGACATAATTGTTGGAAATGAGTTTTTGTTGCAATAATCTTGATAATCTTTGTTTCGCTGCTCTATCCCAGAGTCTTTTTGAAGGCAATAGTTCAGTTTGATCTGCATCCGAAGGTTGCTCTAACCATGTCAGTTCTTTAGAAAAACAGTCAAATGCCTCACCATTACGTATGTAACTTTAGAGCAAGGGAAAAGATTACGGTTTAAAGGTTAAAAGAAATAAATGATTTATTACTCATTCGGGAGATTTTTGATGTCGACTAAATGATTGCCGGTTAACAGAGAGTTCCGGATAAAGGAGGCGCGGTTAATCGAGGTTCTGCTGTATTATTGTCTGCTATTTATATTGTATTAAGTTTATATTGTATTATTGTTTGTACAAAAGGAAAAAAATGTTTACAAAATTTCAGCTTTATTTGCTGTTTTCTAGTAATATATTGTGCTTCAATAATGAAGATAGTTTATAAAATAAGCCATTTTTTTTTATATTCTAAGTATATTGAATAATTGTTATTCGCTCAAAAATAAAACTTTCCATTTTCTCACAGTAAGTGTATTACAAAGAAAAAGAGGGTTTTACAAAATTTTCAGAAACTTTTTAATGGTTTTTTCTTGCAATATATGGACTTCTAAGGTGAAGACATTTTTTCAAATTAACGGAATATTACTTGTATTTGTGAACATATACACTTTTACAATTCTTTACTCTTAGTTTTCTCCCAATATGTGTACTACAAAGGAAAAAAACGTTTTACAGATTCTTAAAAACATCACAATTTTCTCATAGATGAGCTTCAGAGGTGAAAATAGATTTTCGAATCTTTCTTACATTTATATTGTATTGAATATTTATAATTTTATAGTTCATTACTTTTTGTTTTCTTCGCAATATGTGTACTTTAAAGAAAAAGAATGTTTTACAGTCTTAAAAAAAAATCAAAATTGAAAGCAAAAATTTTGCCGTTAGGAAACATTTATCCTATAAATATTTTATTAATTTAAATATTTTTAAACTCTTAATAAACTTATAAATATATTTTTTATGAGACCGGGCAAAAAATCAAAGTTTTTTTTAATCGTTTTGAATCATAAATCTTTCTAAAAGTAGTAAGAGTGAGTTAAAGTAACTTTCTCGCACTAGTGGGAAAAAGTACATTCTATCGAGCGTCGTGTTTAAATATTATATAGTCTTGGCATTGAAATGACATATAGACTGAGAGGTGACTGCAGTTTTTGGACCCCATCGAACAACATTCTGAATTTTTTAAAGAAATTGGAGAAAAGTGAGTAGATTACGAATCCATTGGTCTGCCGTGGCAAAAATGGCCGAAACTGGTCCAAAATCGACTTTTAATAAGTCGAACTAAATCCAATTGCCAAATACGCCATAACTTGCCAAATAATGAGCATTTATTTTTATTTGGTAACCTTCACTCTTTAATTATCAATTAAGAAGGTTGCAGACGATTCGGATGTGTGGCTATGGCTTACTTGCATCTTTCACAAATGAGCCAAATTGGCAAGAAACATTACGTCATTGATAACGTAACTGATGTCACCATTTCGGCTTACTTTTAAAAGACACAAGTTTTCCGAGTCAGAGATCATAAATCGTTTGCGCTTTTTCTCATTGAAAATCAAAATGCAGTGGGTTGCCAGACGAAAAAGTTTGTTCTCTTTTTGGCAAGTTATGACATATTTGTCAATCAGATTTTAGTTCAAATCATTCCAAGTCGATTTTTGATCAGTTTCGACCATTTTTGCCACGGCAGAACAGTGGATTCGTAATCTATTCACTTTTCTCCAATTTCTATAAAAAATTCAGAATGATGTTCGATGAGGTACAAAAATTGCAGTTGCCTCTCGGACTAATATTTTCAGAAGAAATTCATAGACTGGAGTTGCCAACAATAATAAATGTATGTATTAAAAATATTTTTTGCACGTGATTATAAAAAATATTGTATACAGCACGTAGAAAAATATTTTTTCAAACTCCGTAAATTATTGAAATGTTCATTTAAAGACAATTTATCATAATATTGTCACAGTAGTTTGATATTTTTATGCGCATATTGTTGATTTTTCATTTACATCATTAATATTTAGTGAAATGAATTAGAAAGAAATCAGAAGTGTTCCTCTTAGATCTAAAAATAGATTATTAAGCATGTAATCATTGAAAGATTTTTAAAAATTCAAGATCATTTGGAGATATCAGAACTTCCAGTTATAGCTACTTAACCACTCAAGAGATCATTAAATTATAAAAAATCAAATAAAACCTTTTCACTTTTTTATTTCTATTTTGTTGCCGAAATTGAAATACGGATCTGTTATTATTTTTTTCGTATTTCTTTTTTTGGTTAAAGTGGTTTACAGAATTAATTTAAACGAATAATTTCAAGTATTTCAAGAAGATAATGGCATGAAATTGAGTGCCCTCGAATGAAATAGATTTTTTTCCCCTCATTGTTGTTATCATGGAGTTAAATATAGATTTATTGTTAATAAGTACACCAATCTTTTATTTTAACTTGATAATTTAGTGACTGATTTGAAAATCAAACTTCAATGAATAAGCTTTACAATTTATTTATTTTCATAAATTTTTGATTTCTTCTAGTGACCGAAGGTATTTTTCAGTTCCCATACAGAGGGAAATCGTGCATTTGATGTCTTCATATATTTTCCAAATATTATAGTAAATTAAATTAAAGTTTTTTAAAAACTACATTAAAATACTAAGAAATAGAAATTAATAATAATAATAATAATAATAAAAAACAGGGCTGCGAAACATCTCACAACTTTCAATTGCTCTTAATATTGGTTACTTCATTTAAATTTTCCTTGGATTGGTGTAAATTACCGTTTTCGTTTTCATATTTTCATTAATTAAAAAAAAAAAAAGAAAAAAAATGGCCAGTTCAGCGATATATTTTTGGTGATAATTTTTTCATTGGAAGAAAACGCCGGTATGGCGAAGTGGTGTTTTTTGATAAATAACTAGGGCTTTCGATAAAAAAAACTAAGGCTGTGAAACATCGCATTACTTTCAATGGACAATTCCCGCATTTTTAAAAAAAAGAGTGAAATTAGCATATATTTATAAAGAATTTCTTTCTGGTTCCAAATATTTAAACAAAAGTTTTTTAAAAATATTAGTTATTTAAATATTAAGAAAAGAAAATGCCCCAAAACCGAGCCAAAACCATTCCGAACAAAACAGTCATCATAATCCGTGACGTAAGGAGACCCTATCGTTTCTATGGTTATCGTGAGGTTTCTGCCAAATAGTTGGCGTTGAAAGAGTTGGCGTTGGTAGGCCATTGCCACATTCCGTTCAGGTTGGCGTGATTTGAGAGAAACTTGCAAATATAGTTTCCGCTGCTGCATTTCAACCCAAGGTGTTTGCGAAGCCATGATGTCATATTCAATGCCAACGAAATGAGTCGTTTTCTCGCCAACGTTTAACAAGGTAATTTTGATCGCAAATTAAAAAAAAGATAAAGCGCATTGAGCAGAAAGTTTTGTGTTTATGGCCTTTTCGAAATATTTAGAATTAAATAAAAAAAAAAAAATAATAATAAATAAATGCGGGAATTGTCCATTACGAAGTAAATTTTATCCAGCATTGGACTAGAAATTTTATTTGTTAACAGCGTAATACAGGCTTGCCAAAGTTGCAAACACTGAGTGAATCTAGAATTATTTAGATGTTTCCCAGTGCGTGCTGATTGCCAAATGGACAAATCTCGCGTTTTTTTCTTATTTTTTTATTCCATTCTAAATGTTTCAAAAAGGCTATAAACACAAAAATTTCTGCTCATTGCCCTACCTCTCTCTCTTTTTTTTTTTTTTTTTTTTTTTTTTTTTTAAATTTTGCAACCTAAGTTCACCTGTTAAGACTTTGGTGAGAAAACGATTCATTCGGCTCGAATCGAATGTGACGTTGCTTGACTTGAAACAACTTGGCTTGAAACGCAGCAGCGGAAACCAGTTTTGCAAGTTTCTCGCAAATCGTGTACGGGATACGGCAACTGTCTCCCAAACCAACGCCAACTATTTGGCATAAATCTCACAATAACCATACAGAACGGAAGGATGTCATGACGTCACAGTTAAAGCGGAGTGTTTTGATCGGACTGGTTTTGGCTCGGTTTGGTGAGACATTTTCTTTTCCTAATATTTAAACAACTAATTTCTTACTGAATTTTTGATTGAATATTTGAAATCAGAAAGAAATTCTTCATAAATATAAGCTAACTTCACTCGTTTTTAAAAAAATGCGAGGATTGCCCATTGTTTGCTCCGGGATTGTACGGGAACTCTCACCTGCAAGAATATTGTTACACAAATTGGCTCATTTCCTTACCGCTATATCCGAAGCTGTATTCATCAAAGCTTGTGTTGAAGCTAGATAGTAACTTAATAGTCCGAGAGGCGACTGCAATTTTTGGACCCCATCGAACATCATTCTGAATTTTTTATGGAAATTG
This sequence comes from Linyphia triangularis, assembly GCA_963978545.1. Taxonomy (NCBI): domain Eukaryota; kingdom Metazoa; phylum Arthropoda; class Arachnida; order Araneae; family Linyphiidae; genus Linyphia; species Linyphia triangularis. The sequence goes on from OZ021729.1 coordinate 77,714,265, forward strand.
AAGAAAAGTGAGTAGATTAGGAATCCACTGATCTGCCGTGGCAAAAATGGCCGAAACTGATCAATAATCGACTTGGAACGAGTTGAACTAAAATCCGATTGCCAAATATGTCATAACTCGCCAAAAATAGAACAAACTTATTCGTCTGGCAACCCACTTCATTTTATTTTCAATGAGAAAAAGCGCAAACGATTTCTGATTTTTGACTGGGAAAACTTGTATCTTTTAAAAATAAGCCAAGTTGGTGACATCAGTTACGTCATAAGTGACGTAATATTTTTTGCCAACTTGGCTCAATTTTAATAGATGCAAGTAGACCGTCGCCAGATATCTGAATCGTCTGCAACCTTCTTAATTGAAAATTAAAGAGGGAGGGTTACCAAATAAAAAAATGCTCATTATTTGGCAAGTTATGGCTCATTTGGCAATTGGATTTAGTTCAACTTATTAAAAGTCGATTTTTGACCAAATTCGGCCATTTTTGCCACGGCAGACCAGTGGATTCGTAATCTACTCATTTTTCTCTAATTTCTATAAAAAATTCAGAATGATGTTCGATGGGGTCCAAAAATTGCAGTCGCCTCTCAGTCTATAACTGTTGGTCGGAAAAGTCTTGTAAGCCTCCGAAAGAAAAGAGGTACTCTTACGTTAATGGGGGTCATAGGTACTTCCAATTACGGTACGGATTCTACGTCAAGAATTGTTTACAAAAAACCGCACCAAATTATGGCAACCATAAGCAGCTCACTAGTCATTAAAAAAATGGTGGCTGCCGCCATTTATTGGCGAAAATTACCTTGGCGCAGAATCCGTACCGTACTTAGAAGTTTTACTTTGATTTTATAATACATTGCCAGCGGCCCCTTTTAACGGAAGAGTACCAAAAGAAGAAATTATAGTTTTTATTTGGTAAAAACTGCGTCATCATTTCCTTTATGTCACAAGGTTCTCACTCAAATCACAGAATGAAAATCAATGACTTTTAAGAACCTTTGAAATTTTGCTTTCAGGCAACATGTCTATATATAAATTTGTAATAAAGTACATTCTACCAAAAAAGTTACAAGTTGGTGCATGAGTAATACAAATTTGTCAGAGAATTTCGATACGGTGCGGATAAGTGGCGGTCACGCGGGGATAGCAATTCTGAGCAGTATTTTCTTATAAATTTTGCAGTTGGGCACACACAACACACACAAAAATTAAGGACTTTTAAAGACCTCTAAGGAGCATTCTAAAGGACTTTTAAGCACCTCTAAAAATTTTCAAGTACTTTAAAGGACTTGGAAACAAGTTCAAAAATATTAAGCACTTTTAATGACTTTTAATAACCGTGGGTTGGTTGGTTGTTTTCAGATTATCTGGCACCGTCAGCAACACGAGGGCTATAATGCGGCGAAACATTCGTCATGTTAATTAACCGTGAGAATCCTGAACATAAATATCAATAAAGTGCAGGGTTTCATTTAGTTGGATTTCGAGCGCTGTTTTTAAAAGAGCTTGTTTTTAATTGTGAATATTCGCTGTATTCCAAATTGAACGCACTGAAGATTTTGTTACAACTCGATAGCAAGTTTACTGTTGTTTAGAGAGGTTTTGTGAGTCTTTAAAATGAGGAATAAAGTATATATTTTTTATTTTGTAAAAGCTTTATCATCATTTCCGCAGAGAATTTTTTTATACTTTCAATTGCCCATATGTAATACATAGGGTAATGAAAGTATAGCATTAGGTCAAAAAACTTCTGTGCTTTTCTCCACGTTTCGAAACATCATGATTTAAAAAAAAAGTGATCTAGAAAAATGTATATCTGTGTGTATGCGTGTACGTGGTCAGCATAATTCCTGAACATATTGACCTACGATTTTCAAATTTGGTGTGCTGATTGTTGATGGCCCAAGGACCTACCATTAAGGTTTTCTTTAAGACTGTGCATGCGCATAAGGTACCTGCCATTGAAAAAATCATGTTCTTAAGGTGGCTTAAGGTTCTTAAGGTGTTCTAAACATCCCCACCTCGGAAATTCCCGTAAAAATGATTTAATGGTTTAAAAAGTTGAAAAACAAATGCCTTTAACATAAAGTTCTCTTTCCTTGAGTATACTTTATCAACGATCGTTTTTTCACTCCCCTCAGTTTCGATTATAAGAAAGAGTAATATAAGGATTATTAGAAAGTATATAGCCAAAATCGCCATTTTGGCGTAGTTTTTTTTTTTTTTTACAAGAATTACCGCCAAAAATACCGCCAAACTGGCTATTTCTTCTAAATGAATGATGAAAATATACAAACCGGTTAATAATATGATGCGCGTCTGTAGCATCTCTAATTTAGTCTTAGAATGACGACCTCGCCCAAAGCATTTGTATAAGCGTTTCCCTATATCGTAGTCTATAAACGCATGATATGGAAATAATTTTAATTACTAAACCACTTCCAGACCAGTGCCTAGTATACGCTTTCTTTTATACAACAAAACACGAGCGTTCATCTTATTAGGTATAGATATATTTGGCCACTCTCTAGACTTCCTTACTTACGACACACGGAAGACTTAATTACTAAAGTCGAAGTTCTTGTAGTTTCCACGGGGGAAAAGAGTTCGTCTACACAATCTTAAGAGAAAGTGCCGAGGCAGATGATTTATACGAAGAAGACCCACGCATCACTTGACTTTCTTCTCAAAGTTCCCGTTCTATTTCTTCTTTTGGGAGTTTAGGAGTCGGATCTGAGATTGGCGTAATTGACAATCAGGATTCTTTTCTTGTGTGTTATCAATAAGAGAAACTAAAAGAGCGTGGAAACGTTACGTTAATTGTTAAGTTTTGCTGACATCAGAAAAAAATGTAAAATTACTGATTATAACTATTCCAAGTATAACGATTGATTGCTACTTTTTTAATTAAACTACTTTTTTAATTAAACTAGGGGGGTGTGGACCATTGCGTAAATTTCAATTACAGTTAAAACGGGTCACTCTTCTTAAAATGAGTTGTGAATGGAGTAACTTATCGTTTTAGTTTTCATATTATCGTTAATTTAAAAAGAAAAATTGTCAGTTTGGCGATATTTTTGGCTATAATGAGGAACTTACACAAGTGAGGAAAATTAATATTTTTTGTATTTTCTAGTGTTATCCAACGAATATATTTGAGCAATGCAATTATTTTTTATCTTTATGCTTTCAATTAATCAAAAATCGAGTTTGAAATTAGCCGAAATCAAAGCAAAGGTCACGTGACCAAAAACGCATGAAAAAACCGTGACGTGGTTACGAAGAGATAAAGTAGCAAAACGAAGGAGAAACCACACTTATTCCTCGTCTAAAACAGGTTTTAGACTGGTTCATTATTTGCGCGTTGACGTTTCATGTAAAAGTGGCTTTTTCCCGCTAAATCGCAAAGTGAAAAACTAAATATTTTTTTTAACTATCTATCCGAGCTCAAATTTTTGAAAGAATGATATTGTTTTTCATGATTTTCCCTCTACTTTTATTTAAAAATAAAACCAAAAAAAGTAAAAGTTCCTCATTATTGCATTAACAAAAAAAAAAAAAAAAAAAAAAAAAAAAAAAAAAACTCTTTGAAAATGGCAACATTGGTGCTACATTTTTTTTTTTTTTTTTTTTTTGATAAATAATACATTATCATTTCTTGTAAGTGAAACAGAGGAGAAACAGTTGTTGATGGGAGATGCATAAGGAGTGATTAGGTTTGGTAAAATACGCAAAAGAAGTGCATGTATGCTAAGGATGTAATGGCAAGATGAAAGCCTCCAATGCTTCTTATTAAAGGATGTTTCAAAATAAACTAGAAATACAATAGAAAACAGATGATAAATTGGTAATCACCAGAAAGGAAATGATTGGTATATATAAAAAAAAAGCATGGGAAAAAGAAAATTACATTGTGAATAAATAATAAACTGTAGTATTCATTAAAATTTTTTCCATTTAAAGCAAGTAAATGGCATTTTGTTTAAAATGCCTACTGGGATGAAAGATCTCCCAGCTTTCTAAGTAAAATACTTTAAAATGGGGAAAAAGTATATATTTATACAGCAAGTATTGTAAGGAGTGTTTCCCTGAATTAACTCATACGGGCCTTGATCCCGCAGTTTGTCGTTATTTTTGTTTTTAATTTTTTATTTACCTACTTTCAAGATAAGAATAAACTTAATTTAAAAAAAAAAAAAAAAAAAAAAAAAATATATATATATATTTTTTATTCCCATATTCTAAATTTAACATACCATCATTCTTTTGAAGGTAAAAATAGAGTTCAAGCAGATGTAAAAATGAACAACATTAAAAATGCAATTTTTTAATTTTTATTTTTTATTATTATTAGACCAAATTGTCTCAAATCGTTATCCAGAACACTCAGTTGTTCCTTAATCGACGAGTGAAACCTTGTGTACATTAATAAACTCTTTCCAATTTTCAGCTCCTTTTTGCGCTGCCGCGTGGGACTCCTTCCTCTGCTGGCCACCCCTTCAACCCGGAGAGACAATGAGCAAGCCCTGCCCTCAGATGGACTCCAGGGGAGTAGTCATCGGAGACGCCACGCACCCTGGTGAAGGAAAATTTTATTACTATAACTTTAAGCACACTTAAGTGCCATTGGATCGGGAATATCAACTCGATAACGATTTGATACTCCTCTAACTACGACCAGCTCTCGTAGCCGAGACACTGGTCCTTAAGTTGAAGTCCTAATAAGGACCATTCCCTATACTATACTAAACTTCAACTTAACTAGACATCACTTAGACGGTAGATCGTCACAGTGCTCATAGGTATTTAATCCATTTTGGCGGAGTGAAGACATAATTCTCGCCAAACCTTATAGCCTTTTGTTCTCTACAGTGTTGTGGTTTGGCGAACATTATGCTTTCACGCCGCCAAAATGGATTAAATACCTATGAGCACTGTGACGATCTACCGTCTAAGTGATGTCTAGTTAAGTTGAAGTTTAGTATAGACGGTAGATCGTCACAGTGCTCATAGGTATTTAATCCATTTTGGCGGCGTGAAAGAATAATGTTCGCCAAACCACAACACTGTAGAGAACAAAAGGCGTTTGGCGAGAATTATGTCTTCACTCCGCTAAAATGGATTAATTGCCTATGAGCACGGTGAAGATCTATTCGTCTAGTGATGTCAAGTTAAGTTGGAGTTTAGTACAGCTTTGTTACAATCTTCTTCTAGCCCAGTGCATTTAGAAACTACTTTCTATAACCAACTTCACATTTTGGTGAGTAGGCACGAAAAAGATCATTTAATGAAATGACATAAATTGTTTTCTTTTAATGTTTATCCGTTATAAATGAAAATAAAATAGCAAAAGGCAAAATCAGAGGGAGCCACGCATCACTGATGTTATCAAAGTCATTAAAATTCGAAGAATAAAAGGAAGCTGGCCATCTGGGTAGAATGCAGGAAGACCGGAACTGCGGAAAATTATTTCTAGTCAAGTCTACAGCAATCAGACGAAGAGGCAAACCTCGTTTTGGGTGGATCGACTGTGTCGAAAAGGACTTCAACATTTTGAGAGCCGGGAATTGAAGGACAGTCGCCAAACGAAGAGACACCTGGAAGAAACTCAGCGAGAAGGCCAGTGCCCACCCAGGGCTGGAGTGCCAGGGAAGAAGAAGTACAAAAGCATCGCCGATTCGTTAACGGAGTTGGTTGGTTTGTACGCTCAACTTCTTATTTTTCACACAATGACGGATAATCAGGCAGTTAGTTGGATTTTGAAAAGCTGCGTTGTTTTGAAAAGAGCAAAGCTCTTGTTTATTTTTACGCTGCCTGAATTATCGTTGTTCATGTAAAGTCGTATGCACTGAAGCTATTGCTAAAGCTTAATAGTGATTTGGCTGTTGCTTCAAGAAGTTTTGTGAGCTTTTGAACGAAAAATAAAGAGATTAACTTTTAATTTGTAAAAACTGTGTCGTTATTTCTTAAAAGAAAATTCATAACAATGCACTATTCCAGAAGTTGTAGATAGAGATCAGTGGATGAAATGACAGTAGGAAAGTCTCTCTGACTGTCTAACTGAACCCATTATAGGGAAAGAGTTTATACAGCTAAGCCTCTATAGAGTATGATAATTTAATTCTTATCTGAAGCTAGTTTTATAAGAAATTTTTCTCTCAATGTTCGTACATTTTCGATATATTTGCGGCTCTTTCGAAACTATATTTCTTCCTACTGATTGCAAATATAGAATAGCACACAAATTAGGTACCTAATGTTTGGTAAGTGATAGCGACTGATGGTGCTCAAATTACTACTTCACTCACATACTAATTGTAAAAATAACAGCAAAAAAGGACAGCAGGTACTCGAAGTTTGTGTAATAGACTTTTAGAGGCTACTGCAAGTTTAGGTTCCCCATTAAACATCATTCTGATTTTTTATAGAATGTAATAAAATGCTTGTCGATCATGAATTTACTGGTCTTCCAGGACAAAAATGTCCGAAACTGTTAAATTGTACTTTGAATGAGTTGAAATAAGTTCGATTGCCAAAAATGAGCCTTCTCTTTTATTTGGTAACTCACCACTCTCTAATTTTTAAATGAGGAAGATTTCAAAGAATTCTGATCTTTGGCGACATCTTTCTTGCATCTTTTAAAAAAGTAAGCCAAGTTGGCAATAAATATCACGTCACTGATGACGCCAACATGGCTCACTTTTAAAAATTGCAAGCTATCGTCTGCAACCTTCCTCCTTAAAAACAAAAGAGATGTGGATTACGAGTTAAAATAGAATACTTACTATTTGGCAATCATATTTAGTTCAACTCATTAAATTTATAGTTTTAAACAGTTTCGGTCGTTTTTGTGAATGAAGACCAGTAGGTTCATAACCTAGTACTAACTTTTCTTTACATTCTACAAGAAATTCAGAATGATATTCGACGGAATACCTTAATTTGCAGTCGCCTTTCGGACCATAACACTGCTAATTCGAGATTCATTGGCACAACGGTGCAATACAAACCATTTCAAACTTAAATATATTTTGAATCAAACTTAAATTATTTTCTAAATAACTTCGTTATTTCTAAACTGACTTGTCGTAGGATAACTAACTTTATGGTTCTAAGCTATTGCAGTTCTTGAGCCTATTTAATGAAATTCATTAATGGTAGTTAGTACTAGGCTTCAATATGCAAAATAAAAAGTTTAATTGCGACAAGAGTTGTAATTTTTTTTTTACAAGAATTAAAATAATATCACTGTTGTTATTAAAAACACCCGAGATATTTTTCGAGAAACTAATAAAAATTATTTATTTCCAGATATGTTTGCTGTAAGAACGTGTGCAGAAAATGGCAGCTGGATAGAAAACAGAACAAACTTCAGCCTTTGCATGACAAATATTGCGGTAAGGGGGAAAGTTATGTAACTTTCAAGATTTAAAACCTTTCTTATTAAAAAAGAAAAATAAAGTTGCATCTAATTATCTTTATCCTGATGGCCATAATTCAACTTTTTCTATTGAGAGCCGTTTACAGCCTGTAGTAATCTACAAACTTTCATAAAACTAGGGGTTTGGAACATCGCACAACTACACTAAAATACTCGTCACTGCATTACATTTAACATGGATTGGGGGAAATTTATTGTGGGCGTTTTCCAATTTTAGTTTTTTAAAAAAGTAGCCAGTTTGCCGAAATTTTTTGGCACTAATTATTTCATTGGCCAGAAAAGAACTCGGCTAAAATGGCGAAATCGGCGATACGTTTTTTGATAAATATTACATTATCCTTTCTTGTAAGTGAAACAGAAGAAACAGCCGTTGATGGGCAGTGTTCAAGGGAAGAAAACTGTATGCTAAAGTCATTCCTTTTTCAAGTTTATACACTTTTATTGAATTTCTGAGAAAATTTCTGATTAGTGGTCTCTTTAATACCCGTTACGGCCCAACCGCCCCCCCATTCCGGCCGTGTCTTTTCACTCACAGCTCCTACCCCCCCTTCTTAGGTGGACCTTGGAGGTCCGATACCATTAACGGCTCAGTACAATGGGGCAGAGAACCATCTTCACAGCGGGAGGGGGGGAGAGGTATTTTTGTGACTGTCGTCTCGGCAGGGTGTGTAACAGGTGGTTTTCATTCTTATCTTTGGAAGCCTTTTTTTTTCACAATCCGAGACTCAAATACTTTGTACTACTAAAGAACACAAACAAAACGCCTTGAGGATTTACCAGTTGTCAACATCTGCCTGGAAACCAGATATCGAAGAGAGATAAATTACCCTTAGCTTAGCAGGGGGTCTATTGCCCTTCTCTCTAAATGCCGCACTTGGAGGGGTGAAAGTGGTTTTTCTTCTCGGGCGGAAACCCGGTCCCTAAAGGATATTCCAGAAAACTGCATTGGGAACTAAAGAGTTAAACACCTTTTAAACTGAATGACACATGATGTTTACATTTTGTGTACAGAATAGTAGTGGCCATGGGACCTATTAACGTTTTGGTCAAAACGTTTTGGCTTGCGCATATTAGCAACTGCCAATAAAAAATTTATGTTTTTCAGCAAGTGTTTAAAAATGGCTTTAACGATTTTAATCAAAATCGCTGTGGTAATGGCTTTTAAGGTGTTCTAAACATCCCCCTCATCGAAATTTCAGTAGAAAAGCAATAAAGGTGTAAAAGAAAGAAAAACGAATGTTTTAGCACATAGAACATATCGCCAAATTCGCCATTTTAACAGGTTTTTTTTTTTATTTGATTAGTTTTTGGTTAGGCCATTTTTAAAAAGAAACAAAATTCATGAAAATATGAAAACGATAAAGTACACTAACCCATTAAAATAAACCACAATGCTCATGGGAGGAGAGTTCTGTATCAATACTTTGTGATCCGCTCACGTATTAGTGCGTGTTTTTGTCACCAGTATCAGGTGGCCGCTTACATATTAATACATGTCGCTCGTCTCGTTTTCTAAATTTTTTTAGGCTTTTATTGCACTTTTACGGGAACTTAGAAGGTGGGGATGATCGAATCACCTTATGAGACATTAGCACAGAGATTTCAATCAAAATCGTTAGATCTGTTTTTTAGGAATTGCTTTAAACATGATTTTTTCATGATTTCAATCTTATGCGCATGCGCGATTTGGATGAAAACCTTAATTGTAGGTCCCATGGCCAGGGCTGCCAACTCTCAGATAGCCTGAATCGCCAACAGCCTATTAAAAAATCGCCAAAAATCGCCAGATCTCAAAATCAAGAAAATCGCCAAAATATAGCCAAAATTCGCCAAATGAGAAAATATATCTCCAAAAAAACTAATTATCTTAGATAAAAGATGTATTTATCAATAGTATTGCCTTTCCAGCCAAGCCAATTGGCAAATAAATACCCGCAAACCGGGTTTTTTCAACGTTGGAGGGTAATTTGAAAATGAGGGTATCTGCGTTTTTTTTTTTTTTTTTTTTAAAAAGAATGTATTTTTTTTTACAACGGAGAGGTCATTTTTTCGAGTAATGTGATAATGTGAAGGCATGGATTAAATAAACAAGGGTTATTACTACACGAGTAGGTGGCGAAACACGAGATCAATTTATTTTATCCCCTACCCGGTATAGTGTTCGTCATTGTGGTGTTCGTTTCAAGTTTCAATTAGTTTGCAGCCGTTTTTAGGGTTTCCTATCCCTCCCTATTGCCCCCCCCCCCCCCAGGAGTTCTCTTACAAAGAAACCTCGGCGCCTACTTGACAAATAATTAGATCGACTTGGCGGGCAAACTTAACGTAACCCGAATGGTTGTGGAGAATCGTTTTAGGGCAGTTTAGCTTCTGGCCTCCAGCCTTCTTCTTTCCTTTTTTTTTTTTTTGGTCTCGCATGCAAAACCAAATCGCGGTGAACAGAACAAAGGACCAAGGGGTACCCTGTTGTGTTTGTTAAAATACTAGTCGCACTGTCGGCAGGGGGGGGGGGGGGATGAAATTTGCAGTGTCATTTCCTTTCCCTTGTTCCAATCTTAAGCCGAAACCGATTCTGGTTTTGGCTTTTTTTTCCTTTCCATTTCTATCTATTAACTGAGTTGGGATTTAGGAAAGCTAAGCTGAAGACACACAGGAACAAATTCCATCCTCCTTAATATTTCAGTGCATTTCTCCCCTTTTGACATTTATCAAAAGGGGGCTTGTATCCTCGCCGTGCCCGGACCGTTCCTGTGTGCCCCCAGTTTAGGCTGCCACGTATTATTCATTAGGCAAAAAATTTTCGTTGCTCTCTAAATAATATTGGAAACTTTTCTTGGATATTCCTAGGTTATTTGCTTACGCTTGTCATTTAAAACTTAACAATAAGAATAATAAAAGACTGCAAATTATTATTTACTTTCAATTTGATTTTGTACAATAGAAGAAACAGTATAAATAAGAGAAAATACAACGAACCTGGAAATGATGAAGAAAATGGTAGATAAAAATGTAAATAGTACAGCTTTAACCACAATAATTATTTCTAAAAAGAGTTAATTAACTTTAGAGAGAAATGAAAAATAAATATTGACATAATTAACATGACTGATTACAATGCTTTAATTGGATATAAAAATAAGAATTTATGTTTTTGAATAAGAATTATTTGATTATTTTTCTTAATAATCTTATGACTTTTGAAATTTTAATTTGTTAAAAATTTTAAACTTGTTTTTTTAACAGTTCAGATTGTGACAGATGTCCGATTATTGATGTAGTAACAAACACTGTCGGGTCTACTTATATTTTGAAAATTGAGATCACCACAGAATTCCTTCACGTTATGGACAATTTCGAAACAATATTTCATATTTTCTTAGTTACACGAACAGTTTTGCATTTCAATAATTTTATGCTTTTACATGGAGCTAGATAAATTATTTTTATGAATTTCAATGACCCATTAGATAAAACAGGGAAATAAAAGTATTGGATTCGGTAAAAAAAAATCAATTTTTGCTTTTCTTCATGTTTTGGGATGTGCTCTGAGTTCAAAAAAGTGGTCTAGAACAATGTCGGTGTACGTCCGGAGACCTAGTAAGCATAACTCCCGAACAGATTGATCTACGATATTCTACTTTGGGTCGCACTCATCAAATGAGTATTTTACCTTGTTTGTAAAAGGATTACTTTCCACACTAGTTGCATAAATAACTATTTCCTATAACATTTTTTTTCAATTGGATCGGCTTAAATTAGAACTTCTCAATAGTCAAAAACTTCTCAAATCTATTGTATCTCTTTGTTAATGTATTAAATTTTGCTGTGAAAAATATGTGATAAATTTTTGTAAATTATTTGAAAATTTCCGATTAGTTTGGTATGTGAACGAAACAAGTAATTTAAAATGAATGACTGGTGTTTGATCTAACATTTTAATTTTTAGTCTTTATTTTTGATGACGACATTTTAAAAATTTTGATTTTTTTTTTTTATTAAACTTTTATTATTTTAAATAAGATACTCATTTCATAATACATGCTAAAGAGTTTTTAAAGTTGCTTCATTGACTTTGACTTCAGGGCAACATATTTTAAAGTCGGATTTTCGGGGAATCGATTGACTTCTTATAATAATTATTTTTTTTTTCCTTTTTTTGTCGCGTTCCTTGTGCCACCTACGTGGGAAGACTGCTTCTTCCTCTCGTTTTTTATTTCTAGTAACACCTTTAGATTAGATACGAATCAAGTTTCTTAATAAGAAAAAATCCTTTGCACGAAATAAGAAAACAATTTGTGATTAGTTGAAACGCACGTCGAATTCTTCCACCTCTTTTTATTTTACACTACAGCACTTAGATTAAGTTCAATTGGATTACAGTAAATGAGTTAATTAGTTCCTCCAAGTCAAATAGAAACGCGTGTAAAAGAGACCTTTTAGTGACAGCCCTAAAACTTGATAGAATACATTGCCATCGACATCGAATCTATCTGCTAAGTTTCAGCTCGAATGGATAAAGCTAGGCAAGTGGATTAATTTGTAGTTATCATTTTCTCAGATTCGTACGCCACACACAAAAGCAAACAAAAGTTAGGATTTAGAAATACAACATACAAAATTCAAAGAAAATTGTTTCCCCAATGAAAATAAAATTAAAAAATAGGCCATATTCTAAATGAACAACCGAATTCTAAAAATAGATATCAAAGTATCATATTTGATGCCTAATAATCTACAAAAAGCAAAGTATTTAAAAGTAAATGGTTGAGAACAAAACAGGAACAAAAAGCAAGCCAAAGTATTTTAATGATAGCGCAATAAATGTATCTTCTAACCAATCCTCAATAATTCAAGACAACAGGCGCCTGCATTCACCAGACAGTTACAAGGAAAGTTAACTAAGTCTGCTTTAATAAAAAAAATATATATAAATATATATATATATATATATATATATATATATATATATATATATATATATATATATATATATATATATATAAAAAAAATAGCAGATATCCAGAAAATCACTGGAAAATCCGAAAATCGCCAAAAAAAAGCTGAAATTCGCCAGAATAATTTTTTTAAATCGCCAAAAAATCGCCAATCGCCAAACCCTCAAAACCTATCGCCAGACGCCTTCAAAAATCGCCAAATTGGCGAAAAATCGCCAGACCTGGCAGCGCTGCCCATGGCCACCATTAACCCGTACACCAAATTTGAACATATTTGAACATAGGAGGTCAATTTGTTCGGGACGTATGCTGACCACGTACACACAGACGCACAATTTTTCTAAATCACTTTTTTGGAATCATGATGTTCCAAAACGTGCAGAAATGTATTAAAAAAAAAAAAAAAAAAAAAAAAAAAAAAACACGATTTTTTTTATTTTCACCGAATGCTATACTGAATTGAAAGTACAAAGCAAACATACTTTTTGACGTTATGACATATTTGAAAATTAGATGTAGTTCAATTCATTCCGAGTCAATTTTGAGCTGTTTCGATCATTTTTGCCCCCTTAGACCGTATAATCATAATCTACTAACATTTCTATACATTCTATAAAAATTTCAGATTGATGGTTTGTGGGATACCTTAACTTGCTTGGACTATTATTCACTTCAATTTCACTTTAGCTCGTAAGCAATAAACAAAATTTAATACATCAACCCAATACATGAAATCCATTATAATGGGACTTTTATTTTAAAAGAATTAAAATCACCTTTGCCTGTGCTGTATAGAATTTACAAATTAAATTTAATGATGTCAACACCACGAAGCTATTGCTAAAAGCATTTAAACTTTTTTGACCTCGAAATGATATATTTTTTCCCCGTTTCATTTTAATGTCACCATAAAAGGTGTCGAAATGGCAAACTTATCCATTTCTCTATCCAACTCCTTTGGAAGCACAAATGTCGTAAATATATTTACGACTCGTCCAATATCTTCTAAGACCGCGAAAACTTGCTGCAAAAGTAATAAATTCAATCGATTATTTTGGAAACTAGATCAATAAAAAATGCATAAAATTCAATTAAAAAAAAAGCAGTGGACTGTTTTGTACTAAGTTTTCTCACATCTTTTTACTTTATTACATCTTGTTACTTTGTACTTATGGACATTTTATTTATTATTTTTATAGTGAAGAAATAACTTCTATAGCTTTCATAAAAGTTTATTGGCTTTAGAAATATAATATGCTATCAAAGTTTTACCTATCAGAGCATTTTTGAAACAAACATCAAACAAGAAAAACAAGTGTTAATACATTTAGGTTTGAGGAACAAGTTTAAAAAAAATACGAAGGCTTTCCAAACTTCTAGAAATAAGTTAAAACACTAATACATCAATAAGTTTATTTGGTAGGTCATTAAAAACGTTGAAATCTCAAATTTCGGTGGTGCAAAACTATTTTGAGAGTTTTGGATATCAATTGCTTTTAGAACAATTTGACAATTTTTGGATAACAGTTGTTTTTCTCTAAAAGTAAATAAATAATGGGATATTTTCCTGATAAGAGATATTGAGGTAGGCTGTATTTTTTAATATGTTAAAAATAACACAAAAAAAAGCTTATTATTTAAATGGATTTTATTGCAATTTTGATGGACATAATCATTATGATAGTAGATATACTACTTCTTTCCATTTTGCACTGTATGACAAGGCAGAAACTAAATTTTGAGAGGGAATGGGATGGGGTTGAAAATTTTTTTTACTCACCTTGCGGACGTACATAAATTACGTCACGGAATTTTTTTTTTACTTTTTTGACAATCCCTCCCCTTTCTTCATAGCATACTCAGTCTTGTTTGATCACTCCCCTTCTCCCCCCCCCCCCCTTTCCTAGAATTACTTAACGTTTCTTCTATCCTACCCTTTTCTTGGTAAGTAATTTTATTAATTTATTTTAAGAAACCATATATTTAATGTTGTTTTGAGATGAAATCAGATAAAATAAAGTCCGACTCATTGCAGTTTACCTTTTATTAATGTGATTCTTGCCCATAATCAAATTGCACATATTTGAAGCTAACTTTTTTCAAAGCTTCAGATTAAAAAAAAAATTATTAAATTTATTTGTGAAATTTTTACATCATACAAGTGATTACCCCTCCTGTTCCCTCCATGTCAGTTCCCCCCTCCCCGGGCCTGGATACGGCCCTGCTGTATGACGCATATTATTTTAAAAACGAAAATTAATAATTTCAGTTTTTATCTGAAGAAAGTATCATAAGAAGTTTGCTTTATTTGCTAGAAGAATCTATGAGGAAACTAAGTATAGTTATACAAATTATATTTACAAAACATGAATGCATTCATACAAGTTATACGTATACAAAAAAAAATTTAAAAAGTAGAGTTAAGAAAATGAAAAGAACACAATGCTTGTTACATCCCAGAAAAAGTAAAAAAAAAAAGGGTATTTATTATTTTTTTACAGGCAAGTCTTAATCCAAAGATCCAAACCTAATAGACATCTGATCGAATAACGTACTTTCCTGACCATGCTGACGTTTTGGTTCTTCTTTTATCACTTAGCCAGGCAATTGCATTTTTTTTTTATATTTTATTTTTATTTTATTATTTTACTCAGTTATCTTGGTACCCTTGTTTAGCTTTTATTTCTTATACTTCTGAAGGAAAAAAAAAACTTTTCTCTCCTTCGATTTGAGTTGTGCTCAACTTAATTTTCAAATGTACTTTTAGAAAATTTTCTGCGGAATAGTTGGAATTTCCAGAATGTTAAAAGAACCATAAAATGGAGAGGAATATTTCGCAATTGAACCAACAAAATAGGTTTTTGTATTTCAGTCATTTCGAATCGTACTTTAAAAGTACATTTTTCTACAATTGACATTTTAAAATACATATGACACAGAGGCGATTTTTTACTATTGGAAAAATATATTTGGGACTTTTGTTAAATAGATGTGAGAATGTTGCGTCAAATGTGTGTATATATATATATATATATATATATATATATATATATATATATATATATATATATATATATATATATATATATATATATATATATATATATATATATATATATATATATATATATATATATATATATATTTGGATACTTACGTACTATCCCGTCGACCATGGCCACCTCAGATGTATGGTTCGGCTCAGATCAGAGTTGAAACCTTCTAGTGAGATACAAGAATCGAAAAGACGTAATTAGGTCAGAATATGTGTTCTATAAATTGAATATGATATTGAATCTCTATAGCAATTCAAAACGTGATTCATTACAAAAACAATTTAATTTTGAGTAATTTCTGTTGAAAAATGAAATAATCGCAAAAATGTAAATAATCATTTTTGCTACCAGATATTGGACTGAGTATTAAGAATAATAAAACTAAACATTATCTAAGATATAATTATTTTCATATCCTTTATATTTGTAGAAACTGATGATTGTTGAATTTATATTATGCACATTTTCGTTTCAGTCTAAATGCATGCTTTTTTTAATGCTTGTTACTTGGCAACGGTAACTGTGATTCGTGCTTTTCGTTTGAAATGTTTTTGAGTAGCTAAATAATAGAATGTACGTAAAATAAGCGTTTTTAACGGTAAATAATGTAAAGAAATGTGTGCTGTCAAGTATCAAAGAGTGTTGTACTATCACTTGGCATATAATTAACCCAGTTTTGAGTATTAGAAATATCGATCTTGAGTTGAATTAGAAATCGGTATCCGACAATATTAACTTATATTTTGTGTGTGTGGAGAGAAAATCTTCGGTGGTATTAACCCACTTGCCATCATACAATCGAAATGCAACTTGGTAGTTAAACACGTTGTCAATTACAATCTATTTTATAAAGTTTTGTGTTCTGTCACTAAAGAGCCGCTTTTACACACGTTTCTACTGATGTACGTCATATCCAGATACAAAGTCATATTCAAGCATTTCCAATTTGGCGATATTTAAAGACTGAAACCTTCTCCTGTCAAGGTTGATGACATATGATTTAAAAAAAAAGAAGGAAAAAAAAAAAAAAAACCTGCTATTTTGATGTTTTAAAACTTTTATATCAATTCTAATTTTTGGTGCTTCGGTTAAAATTTACTGTACCGAGACCCCTTGGCGATTTTAAAAAAAAATCCTCGTCAAATTGAAAATGACGTCACATAGCTGTATCGCCAAATCCAAAATGGCGTCAAAATCGCCTTCAGATGCTTTCCTCCAATAGGGTTGCCGAAAAGTGGTTTTGTTGCAGGGTTGCCATTTTAAAACTGTTATCGCCAAATGTGAAAAACCGTGTCAAGGCGTCTCATACGGTAAATCTGAGCCGGTATTTCTCCTTTGAAGCAGAGGAAGTCAATTAAATACTTCTCTCCCATCTATGCGACGTATAGGTTGTCTATGGTTACAAACACATTCTAACTAGTTTTGGAAGAGGAGAGTTAATATAAATCTCTAAAATGGTTATTAATCGTTCTTCGGCTTCAAGTCAATTGACAAGCATGCGCTATCCAGAAAGTGTAATTAGATATCATTTGTTGAATTTAATGACTGATGGAGACATGAGGTTTAATGGCACAAAAGTTTCGCGAGGGCCATATTGCGCCAATTAATGACTGAAAACCAAACTACTGTTAAAATTTACAACATATAACAAAAACCTTAACGTTCTGATGTTTTTCATAAGCATACTCCACAAATTGGCGAGTTTGGTGACCAACTTAGTGGAAAAAAAACTCGTCTCTGAATATCCAATTTCAAATCTTTATTTTCGCCAAGATTTGAATAGAGGTATAGTGGAAAAATTATTGCAGTCGAATTTAGAAGCACCTCCTGTTGAAATTTCTATTTGAATTTTGTGTATTCCTACAAATCTTACCTAGACACTCAAACTGTGATATGGCACATGTATCTTGCATTTATAGTATAGGCTTAGCAAATTGCAAAGCGACTGTCGGTTGTTATTTAGCAAATTGCTAATTGACTATCAATTGTTATTTAGCAAATTGCAAACTGATTATCGGTTGTTATTTCCATTACCTCTATACTAAACTTCAACTTAACTAGACATCACTTAGACGATAGATCGTCACAGTGCTCATAGGTATTTAATCCATTTTGGCTGAGTGAAGACATAATTCTCGCCAAACCTTATAGCCTTTTGTTCTCTATAGGGTTGTGGTTTGGCGAACATTATGCTTTCACGCCGCCAAAATGGATTAAATACCTATGAGCACTGTGACGATCTACCGTCTAAGTGATGTCTAGTTAAGTTGAAGTTTAGTATAGTCATAATACCCTATTGAATTTCCGGAACTGATCTTGATTAGACCTTTCATTTTATATATTGCATATTATATCAGCGGTATTTGATTCGGAACTACATTAGTGTAATGTAGAAGCTAAAATCCTAATGACAATACTTTTTGTTGTGTGGATTTCGAGAGGTTGTCTTCAGATGTCAAGTCTTTGAAGCTCAATATTTTTCGTCCCAACAACAGAAGCGCAACCACGCTGGCCACCATCGCTCTGCTACATAGGCTAGTACCGATGGGGAACTAAAAACTTTGTAAACCGCCGTTGTTACATAAATTGGTCAATCTCGCCATGTATAAAATATACTGTTTTGTAAGTTGTAAGTAAGTTTGTAGGTTTTGAAATGTTGATGCTGAGTTTTAAAATTGAAATATTTTATTTACAAGAAAGGATAGAGGGCAAAAAAAAAAAATATGCTTTGTGATATTTTCAACATGTATATTTTCTTCAAAAAAAATCTTGTATTTTGGAACGATACACGAGTTTTCGCCGAAATTAGACAGCCTTCTAGAGATCCTACTTCCAGCATTGGCCAATACTACTGTGCTATCTAGGAAGTCTGAAATCGAATCAAAATTTGAATTCAAAAAGAGCTACACCAATTCAAAAAAGTTTCTTCGAAGATAAAAAAAAAGTTCGCACTTGTAAGACTTTCTAGAAAATTGTCGCTCGTATAAAATCAATGGCGGAAACACACTTCTTTCTCTATTTTTCACCTTTTTTTTCTCTTTCTCCCTCCCCCCCCCCCTTTTTTTTTTCTTCTTTCTTTTTCCTTTTCTTTTTTCCTTCTTATCCCTCTTTCTTGCAGATTTAGAATGCCGCTAAACATGTTTTTTTTATTTTTTTATTATTAGACTTATGACTATTAGTATTTTCTCTGAAAAAGATATTTCAACGAAGTAACATTTTCAGAGAAATTGCTGTTTTACTTTGAAAGTATTTCTCTGAATCGAGGGACTGAAAAGCAAAGGGGGTCTAAGTGACTTTTCTTAACTTTTGAGAAAATGCACTTTGCAGCTTCTTATTTATATTTATTTCTATGAAAACTAGTGATATCTTCATTCCAGAGAGTATTCGAACAAAAAATAATTTTCATACAAATTTAATATAAATGAAAAAAAAAAAAAACTTAAAAACTTTATTTTCGCAAAAGTTAAGAAAAGTCACTTGAAACTCTTTTCTTCTCATGCCCTCAATTATTATTCGAATTTAAATCGATATTTTGGTGGATGCCCTTGTTCGAAATTGTTTTGGTAGAATTACTAGTACTACATCTCGAATTTACATTCCACCCCCCCCTTCCCCTTCTAATGGCTGATCCGCAGTCACTTTGGTGCACAAACTGCTCGCAAGCCACTACAGGGTCGTAAGCGATGGCCACTTGTGAAGGGGCATCGTTGTTGACCTCTAAGTTAGGGCCATCGTTGTCCCTAACTTAGGACACCCCCGTCTTACATCCATGTCTGGCCTCGGATTCGAGCCGAAACACACTGGACACACCCGAGCGTGGTAGTAGTCTGATGCACTAACCACCATACTGAATGGGTGACTATTTTGAAATACTAAAATAATATAAAAAGTGTTTTCACATCAGAATTCACTTTGAATTTTGACAGAGATCGGGTCAGATTGTTTTGAAGGATTGTAATTTTCCCAGGAATAAAAAAATTAATAGTCGTATATTATTTGCTAGTTGTGTAAGAAAACAGGGGTATGGAACATCGCACAACTTTCAATTGCACGTAATACTGGTCATTGCACTTAAATTTATTCGACATATATTGTGTAATTTATCGTTTTAGTTTTCATCATAGACTTATTATTATCAATAGACTGCGCCTTCCCACTTCAATCATACAACGAGAATGAAACCAAAATGAATCACATGAGTAGGGATTTTTTTATAAGCAGGGTTGCAGATTTGGCGGGTTTCTCCTCACTCAGGCGATAAGGGATAATAAGATTATTAGATAAAGGATTAATTTTACGACGTAACCAAATTAAAAAACCACGTGACTGATAAACGAATTTTGTGATTCATTTTGGTTTCATTCTCGTTGTATGATTGAAGTGGGAACGCGCAGTCTATTAATAATAATAAATCCATGGTTTTCATATTTTCATTTAAAAAAAAATTGATAGTTTGGCGATATTTTTTGCGATAATTACGCCACTGCCAAAAAAAAAAACTTCGCTATGATGGGGAAATTAGCTCTATGTTTTTGAATAAATATTGCATTGTGCTTTCTTATAAGTGAAGCAGAGAAGGAAAATCGTTAATGAGGGATGTTCAGGGTGAAAAACTCTGTATTAAAGGCATTCGTTTTTCAATTTTTTTACGTCTTCATCGTATTTCTAAGGAAACTTCGAAGGTGGAGATGTTTAGAGAACCTTAAAAAGTATTTTCACAGCGATTTTGATCAAAATCGCAATTGCTGAAAAATATGCATTTTTCAATGACAGCAACCTTATGCGCATGCGCTATTTTGACGAAAACCTTAATTATAGGGCTCATGACCTAATATAATCCATATATTTAAGTTGAACATCGTAGGTCGATTCATTCGGGAGTTATGCTGACCATGGACATACACATTTTTTCTAGACCATTGTTTTGAACTTAGCACTGTCCAAAATGCATAGAAATGATTATACTTTCACCTCATACTTGAAAACGAATTATCGTTGATACATATGTGGTATATTCTCAGCGAAGCTTTTCAAAATAATATGTGTATAAATATAAATATAAGTAATGAAACTGTATTTTAAAAAAGAAACTGGTTTCTAAACTTAAACATTAGCTCAAAAATAATACCAAACAATGCATTTTATTATTATTAAGCCAAAATACGTATATCCGGAATATTTAACTAAACTTTATTTTTAGTAAAAAAAAGTTTCAAATGCAAGTGCGATGTTTCAAGAATTGCATTTTTATTTCCTTCATTCAATTTATGAATTTAAAGAAGCCATCGACTTGAATATATATATATATATATATATATATAAAAATGAACATATTTTCTTTGGAAAATATTCGTATTTGATTGAGGAATTCTGCAAATCAAGTTCCTTATGCAAATGAATGCTGTTTCGCTAGCAATTTTAAATATTCAAATTCCTCACCGAATATTTCCAAAGACATTTTATGTGAACAATGGGAAAGAAATAGCTCGTATGGCTATTTTAAAAGTATAAATATAAGAAAGCCTTTTTTTTGTTATTTTTTTTTTTAAAGTTAACTATTGAAGCTTGAAATATGTTGTTTTTAAAATTATCTTTTATTACAAGAATGATTAATACATACATGTGAGATAAATTATAATATGTGGAAGAATATGTTGTCTCAGCAACGTTAAACACGGCAAATAAAAGCAGTTTTATGGAAAAGTTGTTGTAGCTTATAATTTAACCATGTTTAATATTACAATTGCAAAAAATAACCTTATATTCTCTCTGGTGCGAAAATCAAAACTATTTACCATAGAACAGAAAATTTTGCTAACTATTATGTCATGGGTAGTTTATATGGTTTCGCAAATTCTCTGTATATAATTGTAAATAGTGTAGCTAAGGGTATTGTTTTCAATTAATCAAAAGTGTGGCCCGGTGTCGGTCCCCACTTTAAATATTTGAGCATGCGCAACAAAGGCATTGTGTGAGCATGCGTCCGCTCCGCCTGCTTGTATGAAGATAGACGTATGCTGATGTTGTTCAGTTGTATTGATGTATCAATGTTTTATAAAACTCAAATAAAAAAAACTTTGTCATGGGCTTGGACTTAAAGCCCATGGTACACTGTACATAGGCCCTTAGCCAAATATTTATCTTAAATAAATATCCATCGCGGTTTTAGTAATTTTTTCTGTATTTTCTTTTTAAAGTTTGTTTTATTAAATGTATTTGTTAACAGAGATAATTTAGGTTAAAAGTTGACATCACCTGAGTGAATCGAGAAATTTCTATACTTAACTTCAACTTAACTAGACATCACTTAGACGGTAGATCGTCACAGTACTCATAGGTATTTAATCCATTTTGACGGCGTGAAAGCATAATGTTCGCCAAACCACAACCCTATAGAGAACAAAAGGCTATAACGTTTGGCGAGAATTATGTCTTTACTCCTCCAAAATGGATTAAATACCTATGAGCACTGCGACGATCTACCGTCTAAGTGATGTCTAGTTAAGTTGAAGTTTAGTATAAATGTCTTCTAGCGCGTTCTGATAATCAACTCGTTTGCTCTGGATTTTTCAGGAAAGTTCGCGCAGTATAAATCACACCCTGGCGTGAAATCGGAGTTAGTTGAATTGTGAGAACTGCTTTGAAAGGATTTCAGCGCTTGTTTGCTTTCGTGGTGACTCAATTATCGTTGAATATGAAATATAGCATTTACAGTATAAGACAGAGCTTATTACTGCAAGTATATCTGCTGAAAATTTACATATATTTCGAAACAATGATTGGTAAATATAGCTATATTCTATTACAGTTAGAACTTATGCTAAAATGCATATACTATTTGAAGCAATAATATGAAATATATAGCAATGATATTAACACTTAATCTATACGGTTGTTAAACCTAACAAAATATATACACGTTTTAAAGCAATAACTGGGAAAATATAGAATAAGAAATATACTGCCGTACTGACGACCCGAGGAGGTATCTGCATTTTTTGGGCCAAATTGAGTTATTGTTACCAAGTGGTTCTCTGTAATTAGTTATTTATAACGGTGAAGTTTAATGGTCATATATGTACGAGAAATATTAAAACAATTAGTAAATTAGTTAATAAGTTAGCATTAACTACATGAAGTCGTTAAACTTGAAACCACCCTTTCTTATTTTGAACTCAGTTGCAGATGCCCCTTCTGTGCTTAATACGGCAATCTGGGACAAAGATTCGAATGGCACCTGAAGACCAACTCTAAGGTTTAAGGCCAACACAGGGGTCGCAGACGTCCTATATGTCCTATAAATCCTATATTTTTAAAAAAATCTTCAAAAACGTCCTATATTGTCCTATATTTTACAATTGTCCTATATATCCTATATTTCTATTTTGATTCGATCTATATTTTCTTCGAATTCGTAATAACGGCACCGTTCGTTGTCATTTTTTATATTTCGGAATCTTGGCGCGATCGTAGGTGAAAAAGACCTGATAAAAGCGATGTTTGTAACGTTGGCGTTTTATCTCTTGTGACGTCACGTGCTGCATAACCTACAACTCAACTCTACTGGACCGGCGGGAGTTGTAAAATGTAAACTTGTGAACTTTTCCATAGCACGCGGTCTTGAATTTCTGATTTATTTTCTTCTCCACCGTAGTAAATTAATTGGTCATAATACAGAGAGAGACTCTGCCTCAAGAAAAACGGATAAAAACGACTTGTGATTAACTTGCAGGGCTACTAAAGAACATTTTGAGTGCTCAATCAATAATTGATGAAGGAAACAAAAGGGTTAAGTTTACTGTATGATGTCGGATGACGATTTTTTTATTCCAAATTCGCTACGGATTCTGCGCCACGAATTGTTTACATCAAACGCCGCCTAATTAGGGCAACCATAGGTAGTTTTCTTGCTCTTAAAAAAGTGACGGGGCTGCCATTTTTTTGGCGAAAATCACCTTGGCTCAGAATCCGTATCAGATTCGGAATATTAGCCACGATTTTTTCATAAAAGTCGCCAAAATTGAAAATACGTTGTGATGTCAAATCCAAATAGTCACTAGGGTTTCCGGAAAACCAAGTCCCCGGTTCTTCACATTCGGCGCTAAATCTCCCACTTTTCTCCGCCAATCCAACCGACACTGAACAGTAAATCTGAACCAACAAAAGACTGCAAACAGGGATAAAAGAAAATACTTAAAGAAATTGGAGCAGTTCAAGCAGTTATAGATACTGGAAGCAAAATACTCAAGATTGCAAATAATGTAATTGATAA
This sequence comes from Linyphia triangularis, assembly GCA_963978545.1. Classification (NCBI taxonomy): domain Eukaryota; kingdom Metazoa; phylum Arthropoda; class Arachnida; order Araneae; family Linyphiidae; genus Linyphia; species Linyphia triangularis. Next base: position 77,737,980 of record OZ021729.1, read on the forward strand.
AACTTGATTTAGGGATGGAATATTGAGGCAATAACGGATGACATATTCAGGATCAGGTGATATCTTTTTTTTAAAGGTGTGTTTTCTATTCTCTTAAATACAATATAACGAGTATATAAATGTATAACGTGTTAATTTTAAAGTTCAGTAGCAACTGTGTGCAGTTATTTGATGTTTTAAATTGTCCTATATATATTTTTTAAAAATCCTATATATTCTTATTTTGTCACTTTGACCCCTGCCAACACTAAGACCAAGGGCAAGATAAGATTGAGAGAGACCGACGATATCTCCTAATGAAGCAACCTATAAGACGAGGGAAATGAATCTGCTATTCAAATGGACTTCCGCTGGATGTTCAATTAGGAATGTCTCTGAAATAAGGAATCGAAGGAATCAGAGAAGTTAGGCGTCCATGGATTGGGGGGGATTACTCTCCGAGTCAGTGGAAAGTAGAATACTTCGTTCCGTTTACGCCCTTTGAATTATCCTACCTAATGAGAAAGTTCATCTTATTGTGATTGTAGAAGAAAGTAAAAGAAACGTAACGACTGTTGTGAAAGACGCATTCTCTTCAGTGGGAACTTATACAGTTGCTTGATGTTTATCTTAGATCGTTTAATGGGGAATTTCGTTCAGAATAATCCTTCTACTGATGTTTTTTTATATATATATATATATATATATATATATATATATATATATATATATATATATATATATATATATATATATATATATATATATATATATATATATATATATATATATATATATATATATATATATATATATATATATATATATATATATATATATATATATATATATATATAAATCGGTTTATATATGTATCTAAAATATATTAAATAGAAAGAAATGTGTTAAATCAAATGAGGATTTGTGGAGACAGGTATTGAAAGTAAATGGTCGATGCTACATTTCTCAGAAATGTAAATGGAACATTACCTTTAAAATTCAAAAATTTTGGATTTTTTTTTTTGGAAAAAAAATTTATTCACTGATTTTTACTGAACATTTTGATTTAAAAATTGAATTGTGCCGATATTCTAAAAACTTCCAGAGTTATTTAAAAAAAAAAAAAAAAAAAAAAAAGAGAACATAACAGCATCCATGAATCAAAACTACTTTTTTTTTTTTTTTTTTTTTTGTAACCTTATGCAAAGGATTCTGACTTAGCCGTTTCATATTTTTGCTTGAAATTTTTGGAGAGTATGTGTAAAATATATGTTTTTTGATTGTAAAAGCGAAATTAATATAAAGGATTTAAAAAGTGCCAAGTTCATCCTTTTATTCATCACATTTTGTATAATCGAACGCTGTTACAGATATCGGCCAATCTCATTCAAAGCTGTATAAAATGTACTAGAAATTCTGAAATTATTGATGCACAGTTTCTAAAATTGAAATATTTGATTTATAAGAAATAATGGAGGGCTACAAAATATGTTTTGTGATGTTTTTGACACGTTTATTTAAAAATAAAAACGTTTATTTTGTAACGATTCTTGAGTTTCGTCCAGAATTGACCAATCATCTGGAACCCCAGTTTCTGATCTTGGCCAATAGTGTTTCGCTAGTTGGGAAGTTACTGTAAAAATTATCTTTAACCTAATGCTCACTTTACTGGTAAATGCAATTGAGGGCCTCAGAAGCAAAAGGTCCAAGTAACTTTTCTTAACTTTTAAGAAAATACCTCTAAAAGTTTTTTTTTATTTATATTACAGTCAACTAGGAAAATCTCGAAGTCTCATAAGTCGAGTATTCGTTTATCTCGCTAGGTACATTTTTCATTAGGTCCCAAGAATATGCATTGAATAGAATATAACGTTCGAGTGACTTCCGATAGCTTGGTTGGTTGTTTTCAGATTATCTGGCGCCGTCAGCAACACGAGGGCTATAATGGGCCGAAACATTCGTCATTTGACAAGCCAACATACATTCACAAACACCCATGCCTAACACGGGACTCGGAACCCCCAAACCTCGCGGTCTAGGAGCTAGCACGCTAACCACTATACCGTTTGGTCGGATGACTTCCGATAGCTCGAACTTCGAATAACTCGAAGAATTTGGACAGTCCCTTGAACTTCGAGTTATCGTGAGTTGACTGCAAATGTGTACGAAAATTATTTGTTGTTCAAATACTAACCTCTGGGATGAAGATATCACTAGTTTTCATAGAATTTGATATGAATAAGAAACTTCAAAATGCATTTTCTCAAAAGTTAAGAAAAGTCACTTAGACCACTTTTGCTTCTCAGGCCCTCAATTATTTTTTATATGCTAAACTCAATTTAACATAGATTATCATACCTTTCGTATTCTACACAAAACATGTTTGCATACTTCAGAAATATGTAGTCAATAACACGCAGATAATCAATCAATAGACTTCAATTTGATGGTGGAAATAAAATAGAGCAAAATATGTGTGATATTTGTAAGAGTAAACATTGCTGTCCGTAAACAATGAAGACCAAAAATGAACACAAACTCCCTTTCATTTAAATTTTGATGGCTTGAGACGTTTTCAATTAAAACTAGAACTATCAAGGTTTAAAAGCAAATTAATGTTCAACGAAGCGTTAAAGAAATTAATTGTAATTATCATCCAAATGAATAACTCGCCTTGATAAAATAATGTATTTTAAATAAATAAGGCGTTTATTCTTGCTTTAAAATAATTAACCCTAAATATGTTCTTGATGAAAAGTAAAAAAAAAAATTGTACACCCACACAATCAAGGAATAATTCTTATTAGAGTTTAAATTATCTATGTTCCTCGCACAAATTTTTTGGAATTTGATAAAACTAATTAAAAAACATACCAAAGTTAATCGTTGCGACGCTGAACTATTATTATTTTTTGCAACTAGAAATATATTATTCTGAAGTAATTGAGTGTAAGAAGGAAAATTGTTATTTCACTATTTCTTAGATACATTCAATAAATTGCAGATTTTAATAATTATAAATAACTACTTATATTGCTTTGCCTTTGTGAAAAATTTTACGATTTTTTTTTAATATAAATTTAAAAAAATTACTTATTAAAAAAAGTTTCGAAATTTCTATCAAATTTTTCCGGAGCACTTGTTTACCACTAAGGCTGTTTTATACTCACTCTGATTGTTATCACTGTTATGCGCCGGTCGACTTTAAATATATACAATGTTTTACCTCAAGTAATTTTTTCACAAGTAATTTTGAGCCATTGAATCTTCCTAAGTGTCTTCTTTTTCGTATTTTGTGAATTATTCTAAACTTTTAGTTTGATTGAAAGATAAAATTTAGATTTGATAAAAATATAAAGTAAAAAAGAATAATAAGTATTTAAACCAATGGCTGGCGAAGAAAATTTCGTCTTATTTTGCTTTGATTATCTGATAAATTTGCAATGATACGCAGTATATTCTGTGTTTGAACTGCTTGAATTCAAAGAATTGTTTTTACGTATTTAGAGAATTTAGCAAATGCACAATTAAAAAGAATTTAGTAAATGCATAATTTACATTTTAAATAAATGATCATTTTTCAAAGCAAACATTTTCAAGCTATAAAAAAGACAATTTTGACTGAAAGATGCTTTATTATTGATGATGAATAATACGGCTCTTAATTTATCTTCAAAATTACCAAAAGGACTCACAAATATTTCAAGCAAAACTAAGGTACATATACAGCATTAGTTACTCATAATATTACATGATAAATACGATTCTTTAATTTCTCCAGAATTCACAGTTCCAAACTCAATTTTTAATTCAATATTAACCAATAATTAAAGTATTATGTTCTAATGGTGCTTTATATAAGAGAACCTATCAAAAGAAATAATGTCTACTGTAATTATACCACTATATTTCTTGGGAAAGATACTCTCTTGGGAGTAAAAAGTGTTACGAGAGGATACTAAGATATACAAAAAATAACAGCTTTAGCATGATTTATGTTGTTTCCCATCCACTGATCCTACTTATTTCGAACAAATTGGAACATAAAGGACAAAGTTCCTCTCAAGAGACATGTCTTCAGAGATTGATGGCAAAAAGAATTCTTTATCTACTTTGAGGTATTTCCGCAACATTTATCTTTCTTTAGAGGGACATTTGTTGCAAAATCCTTGAAACTCTCTTTACAAAATATGTAGACAAATATTACAGCTGAATAGGCACGCGGGAAATAAAAGTTGTTATTATTTGATGCACTGTAAGAAAAATATACAAACTATCAAACAACTAACAGGCATGTATCAGCTGTTTTTGGTTTGTGTTGATGTCTTTGTTCTAATGTTACTTTGTTCGTTGCAGTTGTGTGGATTATTAAGCATTTTTTTTTTTTTTTTTTTTTTTGTATGTAATTGGAAATAGTGTACATAATTCTTTTTAAAGTTCTATTTTCTTAAATTTTGTGTTAATCCAGGAATGAAAAAGTTGGCAATATATGAGTTAATCAAGAAATTTCGCGATTATACTGAAAGTTCTTATCGCCGAATCGTATGCTTTGAATTTTTCGGGAAAGTTCTTAAGATGAAAACTGCCCGAAACTGAAATTTTGGAGTAAATTAGAGATTTAAAGTCGTATTAGAAGGAATTCTGCCCAAATCGACTACGGGGGAAATGTATCAAAATGTGCTTAAAAATAGTTTCGTTCACCAAGTCTGGGAAACAAGAAAACTATTGAGTTTCGGAAATATACTTTTACACTGATCATAAAAATACTAAGTCTTCTAAAAAATAATTGCTTATAATTGTTTTATAAGCCTTTAAAGTGTTTTTTTCCCCCAACAGCAAAACGAAAACAGCATTAATAACTGTTTTAAGACAAATTTTTTACTCTAGCCCTAAGCTCCCGGGTATTGTTTTCAATTAGTCAAAAGTGTGGTCCAGTGTCCGTCCCCACTTAATGTTTGCGCATGCGCAGGAGCGGCATTGTGTGGACATGCGCATGCTCGCATAAAAAGAGATATATGCTGATGTTATTCAGTTGCATTGATGTATGGATGTTTTATGAAACTCAAATAAAAAAACACTTTTATAATGGGCTTGGACTTAAGGTCCAATGCAAACTGTAGAAATAGATCCTGAAACAATGAGAAGGGTATGCAATAAAAAAAAAAATCAGAATGTTTTAATAATATTTCAAATTCTATTTGCATATTATAAAATATGTAACCAAATATGCAATCATCATACTTTTAATGAGTAAACAAAGAACATTACGGTGGAAATACACAACCAAAGCTTATTAATTAATTGATTGAAAATTCCAGTAACTGTTTTTGCTTAGTTTTTGGCATTTTTATACTCATAAATAAAATAAAATACCATTTTTATAAATTTAATAAAATTAAATGAAGGCCATTATAATAAAATGCCATTTTATTTTGCTTAATTGTTGATTTCCTATTTTTATTTATAAAAATTGCCCACATATTGGAGTGAAAACAGAGAGTGAATTGTAGCTCTACTTTTGATAGTTTAATTTTAAAAACTATGCACGTTTAAACATGACAACTTTTAAATTTTTGTAAAAAATAGCTTCCCCCCCCCCCCCCCAATTTTTTTTTTTTTTTTTACCCTGCAAAATTTCAGGTGTTTACTTATCTTATATTTACTTTTCTTACATACCTTTACTTATATATCTTTACTTATCAAACAACTTGAACGATATCCGCGGTTCATGGTCTAAAATTAGCCTGGGTTTGAATTTTCACTGTACAAACTGAAGATTTTGTTCATTCACTATTAGTCAGAGAAGTTTAGTAAAACCCGGTAACAAAGAATAAATTATCAGTTTTTATTTTGTAAAAGCTGTATCATCATTTCCTTTGAGATAATTCGTACAAAATTTGCCTTTCAAAGGTTTTTCTCTAATAATGAATCATGTATATAATATACAGTTAACTTGATCCTAAGATAGCAAATAAAATAGCTTTATCATCAGTACATAGTATTGTAGTGAGTATCTAAGTAAATACATATTTTTCTCCTATACTACAATATAGTGAGAATAGGACTGTCTAGTGTCTATGCTCATGATGCTTATAATTAAAGCTCAACTTTCAGAAGGCTGTAAAAAAAAACTGTGGTCAGAATGACCTAAAAGTTGATTTGTATATACTCGAAGTAGAAGGAAAAAGAAAGGCATAAGAAAAAACCCCATTTCGAACAATATTTTTTTATTCTATACCAGTTTTCCTATAGACTGAGAGGCGACTGCAAATTTTGGACCCCATCGAACATCATTCTGAATTTTTTAGAGAAATTGGAGAAAAGTTAGTAGAATACGAATCCACTGGTCTGCCGTGGCCAAAATGGCCAAAACTGGTCAAAAATTGACTCTTAATAAGTTGAACTAAATCCAATTGCCAAATCCACCATAACTTGCCAAATAATGAGTATTTTTTATTTTTTTTTTATTTGGTAACCCTCACTCTTTAATTTTCAATTAAGAAGTATGCAGACGATTCAGATACCTAGCGACGGCTTTTTTGCATCTTTTAAAAATGAGCCAAGTTGGTAATAAACATTACGTCACTGATGACGTAACTAATGTCGCCAATTTGGCTTACTTTTAAAGTTTTCCGAGCCACAGATCATAAATCGTTTGCGCTTTTTTCATTGAAAATCAAAATGCAGTGGGTTTGTTCTCTTTTTGGCAAGCTATGACATATTTGGCAATCGGATTTTAGTTCAATTCATTCCAAGTCGATTTTTGATCAGTTTCAGCCATTTTTGCCCCGGCAGACCAGTGGATTCGTATTCTACTCACTTTTCTCCATATTCTATAAAAAATTCAGAATGATGTTCGATGGGGTCCAAAAATTGCAGTCGCCTCTCGGACTACTATTCTTTGCGTTTATTCATTAATAATTCCAGGTCATTCTGACGATTGTTTCCTTTTTTAAAGATTTCTGAAAGTTGAACTTTAATTATAAGCTCCCTGTACGTCGAATTTTCTGTCTGAAGTCAAACTTTCGAATCAAAACTGCAAATAACACACATGTGTGATGTGTAAAAGTAAAGGTCTCGTATAGACGAATATCCATAATGTTATTCAAACGAAAATTGTAACCAATAATACTGTAAATTATGACTAGAAGTAATCAACTCGTACATTCTAAATTTAAAAACTAGGGGTCTGGAACATCGCACAACTTTCAATTAAACTATAATACTGATGTCAATTTGTGTCATTTACCGTTTTTATATTTTCATCATTCATTTAGAAAAAATGGCCAGTTTAGTAATATTTTTTGTTGTTGCAATAATTCTTGTATGGATCTTTGAAAAAAAAAATAATAATTTAAATTGTCGGATTTTGGTGATGTACTTTTCTATATTTCTTATATTATCCTTTCTAATAAGTGAAACAGAGGAGAGAAGAAAAAACAATAGTTGATGAGGTATGCCCAAGGAAAGAGAACTCTGTGTCAAAGGCATTCATTTTTCAACTTTTTAACCCATTAGAGCCATTTTTATGGGAATTTTGGAGGTGGGGATGTTTAGAACACCTTCAGAGGCATTACCACAATGATTTTTTATCAAAATCGTTAGAGTCGTTTTTTAGCAATCATTGAATAACATGATTTTTTCAATGGCAGCTACCCTATGCGCCTGTGCAATTTTGACAAAAACCTTAATGGTAGGTCTCATGGTCTAATGGTAGGTCCACTAATCCACACACTAAATTTGAACATCCTAGGGTGATTCGTTTGAGAGTTATGCTGACACGTATATACATACACAGACAGACATTTTTTCTGGTCAACTTTTTTGAAATCAGGATGTACCAAAACGTGAAAAAATGCAAAAAAAAATTAAAAAAAAAAAATTAACCTAATGCTGTACTTTCATTATCCTATGTATACACATGTGTAATTGAAAGTAATAATACTGGCAAGTACCAGTCCTGTTGAGAGTCCCCCTGAAATTAATAAATATGGCAGCAAGAGCCTCTAACAAGAAGTACACGAGGTTTCAACAGAAAGAGTGCTTCGATAGAAACTCTATATATAGGAAGCAAGGAACTTGGTTTCAAATCGTGATGCAGGTTTTGAATTGAGATAATTGGCGACGCATTTTCTAGAACTTCCAAATTTATGAGATGTGTCCGGATTGTAACTTGTGTGGAATCGGCAGTGAATGTTTTAATAAAATATTTATGAATGGTATTTCTGAAAGTAGGTGACGGATGTTTTCAATTGCATAAAGTATTGTTACGAATTTCTGTACATTTGTAAATATTCCGTAGTATTGATTATGTAAATAGGAAAATTTATGTACATTTCGCACAAGGCAGTGCAAGAGTTCGCTTTCCTGCAATGTGTGTCTTAATCTCTTAAAAACGTGTTTTACAGAGATAATGCTGGGAAGCGAGTTTTACAAAGAGAAGGCCATTTAACATTATTGTATTGGTAATCTCGCCAAATTTGCGAGATAGAGCCAAGTTGGCGACGATTTTGGCGACTAATTTTTGTCACCAAATTTGGCGAGAAATCGCCAAGCGTCGCCAAACTTGGCGACCATTTGATGATATTTTCGGTCCTCATGCACACGTATAGGGCTTTTCGACTACGATCTGGAAAGTTATCCAAATTTCTATCTCTGGAAGTTTCGAGAAGATTCGCCTTTCCTATATAAGTCCGGCCAAGAGTTAGTTGACTGGAATTACTGAGTTAGTTGACTGGAGTTACTGAGTTAGCTGTCTCTCAGTGAGCATTAAGAGAGTTTCGAAAGTGAACTGTATTGCATTGCCTTTTGCGGCGATTTTTCGCAGTTGTGTTGTCAAGTTTTTAACTACAGTTTTGTGGTCTATTGTTGTGTAAAGAGCTGTATTGAGTCTACTAGAACGAGAAGTTCTGGAGTTATATCGGAATAAATTTCTGCAAATTTTTATCTGCTTTGGCTTCAAGTCTTTCTAACCCATCCACGCAACAGTATCAAAAAACAAGTATTCAACTATCTGCGCTTGCTTCAACAAATTCAATTAAAGTGGGTTTGAAATTAATTATACTTAGATTGGATGTGTGTTTTATGTTATTGTATGTATTCTATGGTATTTTGACTGATTTACTAATATGTAGTTTTATTTTCAGACGCTGTATCCAAGTGCATGGGCTCCTACTATCGTCGCTTTAATAGTGGTGATCTGTTCCATCATTTCCATTATTACGCTATCCATCACACTCTTCATATTCTGCTACTTCAAGTAAGTGTTTAAATAAACCATTATTGTCGGTAAACCCCTGCGTTTTTCAAAAACAACACATTTTAATTCAGTGCAAAAGATTTTTGTCTCTCTTCCCCCTCCCCCAATTTTAATTTAAACAATTCTTCTAAAGTAAGACAATTATTTTTACAATAACATCAATTTAATCTTTTTAATTAAACCGGATTAAAAACTTAAATAATATACATTGAATAATGCGTTCCAGACCTGCCTCTGATCAGGTGGTTAGACTGGATAGCAGGAAAAACTGGATAGCATAGCATATTACTGGACTGGATAGCATATTCAGGACACCCAAAATCTCCCGAAACCTCATGGTGAAATAACACATCCGATTTTTTTTGGACCGAATGCTATACTTTCATTACCATGTGTAAACATATGGGTGATTGAAAGTAAAAAGAAATTCAATTACTAGAAATATGAAATATACCAATGTATAAGATGTGAACAAAATTCTAAATCCTTAGACAATAATAGAATTATAACAAATAAATATCGCGCGAAATGACTTAAAATACTAAGAAACTCCCGCACTCTAATTCCGTTCCACAGAAATAACATCACTTACAACAAAAATAATCATCGACTTCATTTATTGAAATATGATTAAAAAAAAATGTGACGCGTTTATTAACGAAGATGCCTTTTCCCCGAGATAAGTACATTTTTTTTTTTTTTTTTTTTTTTTTTTCCCCCCCCGAGAACAGAAATTTAAAAGAAAGTGCGCTAAATTTTATTTGATTTCCCATTTCCTCTTTTCTGATTGCTTTCCGTTCAATTTCTTGGTTTTTTTTCAATATTTTTTCCCCCATTATATTTTCGATCAATATTAAAATATCTTCAGCATTTAATTTTTTTTTTTTTTTTTTTAATTTTATTTTTCATCAGGAAGAATTTTTAATTCATATATTCAGTTCAAGTATATAGAAATTTAGTCCGAACACTTAATTTGAATAATTTCGTATTGTGCCAGTTGAAATTAGAAAAAAAAAAATTCCATCAATTTTTTAAACAAGTACATTTTTGACAGTCACTGTCACTAAAATGCTACTTCTACACCTGTCTGTATTACTATAAATCATGTCCAGATACCCATCATGTACAGTTTGGAGTCATTTATGATTAAAATTTTCACTGTTAAGTGTGATGATAAATGACGACAAATAATTAACCTTAATTTACAGGGGTTTTTTTTATTAACCAGTTTAACGAGAAACTTGAAAGAGAAAGCTTGAAACTAAATACCTAAGCTCTAGTCTGATATTTCCACGGAAATTCCATAGATTACTTATGGAAGCACTTTTCCATCAGAATTTTAAAGTACTTCCGGTTTCATATTTTAAGTAATCTTCCTATCATACCGAGACTTTCAAGCATGGATATGCGACACACACATGGCCATTCAGAAAAGAATCGCTAATAGACTGAGAGGCGACTGCAATTTTTAGACCCCATCGAACATCATTCTGAATTTTTAATAGAAATTAGTGAAATTAGTGAAAAATGAGTAGATTACGAATCCACTGGTCTGCCATGACAAAAATGGCCGAAACTGGTCAAAAATCGACTTTTAATAAGTTGAACTAAATCCATTTGCCAAATGAGCCATAACTTGACAAATAATGAGCATTTTTTTTTTTTTTTTTTTTTTTTGGTAACCCTCACTCTTTAATTTTCAATTTAGAAGGTTGCCGACGATTCAGATATCTGGCGACGGTCTACTTGCATCTATTGAAAGGGAGCTAAGTTGGCAAAAAATATTACTTCACTTATGACGTAACTAATGTCGCCAGTTTGGCTTACTTTTAAGATATAAGTTTTCCGAGCCAAAGACCAGAAATCGTTTGCGCTTTTTCTCATTGAAAATCAAAATGAAGTGGGTTGCCTATTTGTTTGTTCTATTGTTCTATTTTTGGCAAGTTATGACATATTTGGCAATCGGATTTTAGTTCAACTCATTCCAAGTCGATTATTGATCAGTTTCGGCCATTTTTACCACGGCAGACCAGTGGATTCCTAATCTACTCACTCTTCTCCAATTTCTATCAAAAATTCAGAATGATGTTCGATGGGGTCCAAAAATTGCCTCTCGGACTATAACTTTGAAATGACGTAACTCCGAAATGGTGAGAGACAGAATAAAGAAGAAGAGGTTGGCAGGTATAGAATTAAATACACCGGTTTACAAAATTGATTGATGAGTGTAAATTTAATGACCGATGAGACTAATTTCCATTTGCAAACATTTGTCAATAAAAAAAACTGATGAATATGGTTTACTGAAAATCTGTCTGTGTATCTTACAAAACCACAACATGCTGATCCTTAGGGTTTCACTAACCAGTAAAGGGAATAAAGAGAATATTAGGATTTTTTTTTTTTTTTTTTTTTTTTTTTTTTTTTGGATGCAAGAAACAAATAAGTCCATGCCGCTATATTCAGATTTTACAATAATTTGTTATCACATTTCAGTATAGAAACTAATTTTGAAAATCAGGGTATTTAATATTCGACACATGTCTATCCAATATAACTCTTCTTTATATCTCTCACTGTTTTTCAGTCTTGTCAATTCAAAGTTAGGTAATCTTTTCTGAAAGTCACTGAGACTGTAGCACTAATACTTTAGGTTTAATAAATCTTCAATTGACGATTCCCGTATTTTTTTTTTTAATTCAATTCTAAATGTTTCGAAAAGATCATAAATACAAAAATTTCTACTTACTGCGCTTTTACTTTAAAAAAAAAATAAAAATTGCAGTTTAAGTTCGCTTGTTAGTTTTGGCAAGAAAAATGACACATTCGGCTCGAATCGAATGTGACGTCACTTCATCTGAAACAACTTGGCTTGAAACGCAGCTACGGAAACCAGTTTTGCAAGTTTCTCGCAAATCGCGATAACCTGTATTGGATATGGCAATTATCTACCAAACGCACGCCAACTATTTTGCAGAAACCTCACGATAACTGTAGAAACGGAAGGATGTCGGGGCATCACAGCTATAGCGGATCGTTTCGATCGGACGAGGTTTTTTGGGCATTTTCTTTTCTTACTATTTAGATAACTAATTTTTTTTATAAGAAATTTTGTTTGAATATTTGGAATCGGAAAAAAATTCTTCATAAATATAAACTAATTTCACTCGTTTTTAAAAAATGCAGGAATTCTCCATTGACTTCCTGTTAACATTTCTGGTACTTCTAGTCGTATTTTCCGATTGAATTTTGGTATAGAACCTTGTTTCAACTAGACCTTTTATTTGACATATCGGACACATACATAGATTTTGTAGTTTTGTGTGGGAATGATGGACCCAGATACAGACATACGCAATGGCTTTATTTTCCTTCTTACACTCAATTCTGTACAATATATTTCCAGTGGTAAAAAGTAATAATACTTTAGCGTCTTACTTTTGACACGCTATTTAACAAATTCTATCAAATTAATGAATTTTGTATACAGAATATAGATAGTTTAATTTATAATAAGAGTTATTCATTGTGTGGATATATATATATATTTACTCTCAAATGAGAACATAATTGGGATTAATTATTTTAAAATAAGAATAAAGTCTTATTTATTTAAAATACATTATTTTTGCAAGTCATTCATTTTTATGATGATTGTAGCTAATGTCTTTAACGCTTTGTTGAACCATTTTTAAACTGTAAGTAGAATCTATCATTACAACTTATACAGATTTTTTTTTTATTTTTTTTTTATTTTTTTTTTTATTTTTTTTTTTTTTTTATTTGAAGAACTTTAACTATTTTTAAAATAGAATTTTCACATTGTAAGGTAAAGAGGTATTTTACCAATACCTAATCTGTACTATATTTTAATTTTTTTTTATTTTTTTCTTTTCTATTATTGTTATTAAGATACATTGAAAAAAATATATTTTCCAAATAAGAGTAGTTTATTATTGAATCGCGAAATGTAAAAAGGAGTCACGTCCAATTGAAAAACTATTGACATGTTCTCTTTTTACTTTTATTTATTCTATTATTATTAAAGTTTTGCAAGATGATGAATTATAATTGTATCTCATAACATTTTTCAGCTGTTTGAAGTGTAGTCGACTGAAAGTGCACAGGAATCTATCCATCGCTCTGCTTCTGAACTTGATTCTGTTGATTGTAACATCTTCCCCTGTACTTATGAATTTCTCCTATAGGCACACCGTAAGTAGACAATATATTTATTACATATTTTAATCGGTTTTTGAGGAATCTTTTAAGTCAGTTGAACCTATATGTTGTGCTTGAAATCAAGAAAAACCGCTTTTTTAGAAAAAACATAGTGAATGAAAAAAACTTCTCAAATAACCGAAGAATCATTGCGCAAATATTCGATCCATTCTAGAATTCACAAACACTGTACTGTGGATCAAAGATTTTCAAAAATGTGCACTTACGTGTTATCCCGGCGACCGGCGTTGGCGAGACATGAAGTTCGCCAAATGAATTCGAAATTGATGCTCGGTTCAGGGCTCAGTAGAAACATTCCAAGGGAAGGCCTTGGAATACCCGAAAATCGTCCCCAAAGTACGTTGCAGAAAAAAAAAAATCATGAATATTTTCAATTCAAATAAGAGAAAGAAGAGTTTCAAATGAATAAGAAAATATTAATAATTAAATAATATGAAAATGAACAAAAATAACGAAAATAATAATTAAATGAAACATTTCAATATCACAAAATCACACTCAATCGATAGATAGCATTAATAAGTTGAGTACGCAATAAGGTTTTAAAAATACAAACCAGGAATATGTTGTTCGTATCTGAGTTTTTTAAATAGTTTTTAAGCAAACACACAAAGATCAATTATACATCGAGCTCCAAATACAAGCATGAAGTAAAGGCAAAATATTAAAAAGAATAATATTGATTATCAAAAAAAAAAAAAGACAAAAAAAAAAAAGACAATGGAAAATTCTCGCATTTTATAAAAAAAACGAGTGAAATTAATTTGTATTTATGAAGAATAAATTTCTGATTCCAAATATTCAAACAAAAGTTCTTTAAAAAAAATTAGTTATTTAAATATTAAGAAAAGAAACTGATTGAAAACCTCTTCCGATCCGCAGTCCGATCAAAACGATCCGCTATAGCTGTGACGTCACGACATCGTTCCGTTTCTATAGTTACAGTGAGATTTCTGCCAAATGGTTGGCGTGCTTTTGGTAGACAACTGCCATATCCCATGCTGGTTTGCGTGATTTACGAGAAACTTGCAAAACTGGTTTCCGCTGCTGCGTTTTCAAGCCAAGTTGTTTCAAATGAAGTGACGTCACATTCGCTTCGAGTCGAATGTGTCGTTTTTCCGCTAAAAATAACAAATTAAGAAAAAAAGAAAGACAAAGCGCAGTGAGCAGAAATGTTTGTGTTTATGGCCTTTTTCAAACATTTAAAATTGAATAAATAAAATAAAATAAATAAATGTTTGGAATTATCCATTCTCTGGATGAAGCATGGTTCTTTTATGCTATTTTTTCTACTTGTAAATAAATTAGAATGTCAAAAGTATGATTCATTTATTTGTTATGTTTTCTTATAAATAGAAAAATAGTTATAGTCAGATATTATAAATCATACTTGACATAGTTTAAATAATTATTTTCCATTCAACTTTGCCACCAACTAAAATTATAAAAAACCAAAAACATAGCTGCTACTTTCAGCATAATTCTATGCATATAATCTGTTTAAGGGTAGGAAAAAGAACTAAAATATTTCGTGCATCATCCTAAGAATTACCCAAAAATATATCACTGCACTTTGTTAGGAAACGAAACAAAATATTTTATCATTTCCCAACAAAAACCTGCACAATTCATTATCCTTTTATTGATTATCTTCAAAACAACAAACACAGTTTAAAGTAATAAAAATATTAATATGTTATCCAGTAACAAAGATTAATTAATTCTGTCTCTTTAAATCTTTGTATCATAGTGTTAATAAAACATATTTGGATTGAGTTTAAGTTTCAGAACACCCTCAAGTTAATAGATACTGTCCTAGATTATATTAGATTTAATAAATGAATGAATAAACAAAGCAGGATTGTTTTTTTTTTTTTTCATTTCATGTAATTGAGTTTGAACTAACCAGCACGATTCTTTATTTTTCTGTAGAAATTATTTAATTAGACTTCAGTCTTAATTTAATTAGTTTTCAGACTTCTAAATAAAAAAAAATTATTAGAAAAAACTGTAATCGATAATTTTATTAATTATTAAGAAAAATACTTGGTAGTTGAAGCACCTCGAGAAGGCACTTATTGAATTGTACATTCGACTTCAAATAAGTATTTTAAATAAACTTGCGCTAAAGTGTGAGTGATATTTATGTCATAATTGATGATCTAGTTCATTTACTTTTTGTAGTGTAGAAGATAAAAAAAATATTAATATAGATTTTTTTTTTTTTTTTTTTTTTTTAAATTTATTCTTTAATAAGAATTTAGAATACAGTAGAACCACGATTAACCGTCCCTCCTTTATCCGGAACTCTCTGTTAACCGGCAATCATATAGTCGACATCAAAAATCTCCCAAATGAGTAATAAATCATTTGTTCCTTTTTAAACCGTAATCTTTTCCCTTGCTCTAAAGTTACATAGGTAATGGTGAGGCTTTTGACTGTTTTTCTAAAGAGCTGGCGTGGTTAGAGCAACCTTCGGATGCAGATCAAACTGAACTATTGCCTTCAAAAAGACTCCGGGATAGAGCAGCGAAACAAAGATTATCAAGATTATTGCAACAAAAACTCATTTCCAACAATTATGCCATAAAAAAAACACATTAAAAGTCCTGTATTCAATAAACGAAATTCAGTTACTTTTTATTGTTTTTTACAACTCTCTTTTATCCGGAATTTTCGCTTAACAGACCTACCTTTGGTCCGAATTAGGTTTGTTAATCGAGATTCTACTGTATAACTTTTAATTTTACAACAAACTTTTTATTGTTTCATTCCGTGAAATTACGGAAAGCAGGCAACAAATCTATTTCCGATTTCTGCAAAGATTTCCTTTATTTACCCGTTTTCAAAGACTGTAATTCCAACGAGTTCAGTAGTGTCTTAGAACTAATACAAATCACCGCATTTGCTGTTTGTTACAAAAGAAATATATTTAACACTTTGAAAAACAGAATGGCAAGAGTCCGAATCAGACTTGAACTCGTTTCAAACTTTTTTAGCCTTTTCAATAGTTGAAACCATTATTTCAGCCACAATATATGTTGAACAAACTTACCGAGTTTTTAGAAGAAGAGTAGCAACAGTAATAAATGTTAATTTACGAAACTTAAAGAAAAAAAAAATAGCTTACTTCTTTTTACTATTAATTTTCCAATTATTTCTATAAAATAACTTAAAGGAATTTCTCGCAAGTGCAATAAAAAACACCGACTTATATTAGCTTCAAATTATATTAATGTTGTTGTATCTCCACTACACAATCATATATTTTTTAACTATTACACCCGCAGATACCGTGGTAGGAAAAAAGAATAATCTGAGAAGCAACTGCAAAATTATAGTTACCACATCGAACATCATTCTGAAGTTTTTATGCATAGTAGAGAAATGTTAGTAGATTATGAATATACTAGTCCGGTCGATCAAAAATGGCGGAAACAGTTCAGAAATCGACGTCGAGTGAATTGAACTAAATCCAATGACCAAATATGTCGTAACTTGCCAAATAATGAGAATTCTTTTTTATTTGGTAGCCCGCCACTCGTCAATTTTCAATGAGGAAGGGTGCAGACGATTTCTCGTCTGCAATCTTCCTCATTGAAAATTGATAATAATAATGAGAATTCTTTTTTATTTGGTAGCCCGCCACTCGTCAATTTTCAATGAGGAAGGGTGCAGACGATTTCTCGTCTGCAATCTTCCTCATTGAAAATTGAAGAGCTGTGGTTACCTAGAAAAAAAGAATGCTAATTTATTTGGCAAGTTATGTTATATTTGGCATTCTGATTTAGTTCAACTCTTTCAAAGTAAATTTGTGAAACTGTTTTCAGCCATTTTTGCCCCACCAGACTAGTATATTTATAATCTACTAACTTTGAGCCACTTTCTATAAAAAAAATTAATAGCATTCTATATATATATATATATATATATATATATATATATATATATATATATATATATATATATATATATATATATATATCCACTTTTCAAGAAAATACCCATGCGTCTCTTCACTTCTAAAACCACTAAAATTCATCCCCTCACTTTTAAACGCATTCAATCCGCCTAAAAACAACTGTTGAAAAATAACATTAACTGTGAAAAAGTTATTTATTTTTACATTTGAAAACTTTAAAACTATTTATGGTATATATATCACATTATTATAAAAATGTATTGTGCTACTTTGTATAAAGATATTAGCATTTTTACTAACAAATACAGTTACACCTGGTCAACTTTTTTAACTTTGAAAGAGCTTTCTTTTAAGTTAAGTTTCTATTTTTGTTTCATATAAAGACAAGTTATTATTATTATTTTTCTTTTAAACTTTTTAGAATTCTCTATTAGTTTAATTTCATGAAAGTATGCACATTTATAAGTATTATTTAAATCTAAATAAACAGTTATGTATTTAACATTGAATCATTACTTAACTTTATCTCTTACTTCCAAGAAGAAAAAAAAACTAAGTCGCCGAATACTCATTAAAATGATTATAAATTTTGGACCCTCGTTTAATGTTAATGTTAGGAAGTATAAATAATTTCTTTACTAGTCGATATTTTTATTATAAATTACGAATTTATAAAATTTATCGTTGAAGATGGGAGAAGGGGCGAAGGGGGTTGAAACTTGCCACCAAATTTTGGGCATACACCCCCCTCCACACACACTTTTTTTTCTCCACTTCTACAATAATTTACATAAACCTGCAGTCTCCTCTCAGTCTAGAGGAAAGGCCAATCCGACTTTCCCTTTAACATAGATTGTTAGTTAACAAACTTACTACGATCAAGTGAAATAAAATAAAATTAGTGTACAGAAGCTTTTAAAAACGAGGTTTTCAGACCTACTAATTCCTTTCACGACGTCAAAACGGAAGCTATTACGTTAATTAATGCACAAAATTATAAGAAGCTCTATTGTAAAAATTTATATCGCTAACACCGAACGGAAATATTACCATCTCAATAAGAATCACTGTTTCAATAAATATAAGACACAGCATCCGAATTCATTCTAGCGTTAAATACTATTCCTTGGCAATTCATTACACTAATGATTTACTGAGGCACCTCGTGTTCTGTATTATGTTCGAATAAAAGTACAATAATTTACATAATTATTAAGATTTCATTTGAGTAATCCCTCTGTCCTATGGAAATTTCTCTAAATGACTGCATTAACCAGATTCTGAATTATTTTGTATCCATTTTTTTTAAGGCTCGGTTACCACGATACTAAATAGCATTCTTTAGTCGGTTTTTTTAATAAACTATCATTTATAACAATGCATCTTTTGTTTCGCGGGTCGTTGTCACCATTTGTTTTTCAAACGACCATTTTAAGAATTCGTTCAATACAACTTGTAAGCCATTAGCATCATTGGTGTTTTGTTAGAGTAAATTTTTTTTTCATTGTTTCTTTCTTCTTTTGTTTGACTATGATCATTTTTATTGTATGCTTCTTTCTATTTAATTATGAGGGGTGCTAGCGTATTATTTTTATTCTAAGTTAAATACTTTTTTTTTTAAATGAAAATCATCATTCGACGCATTTCTGGAATGGTTGAATAAATAAGTGCTTTTTTTTTCTCTTCCGCCTTCGAATTCTTCATTTCGACACTTTTGAAATATTTTACGCCTCAAATACTAAATTTATAACTGACATTTAAATTAATCAATAACTAGATTAAATTAAAATGCGACGAAGAAGAATACGTTGTGTTAAGCTTGTTAAATGACGTTTATTAAATATTTACATCTTTAATATGGAATCGGGCCTTTTTTATTAAAACCATTCATCACTCCACGCTAAAAGGTCATTACGGCTTTTACTTGAACATCGTTTCAATTTTTGCATTAACATTTTTGAAAGAATGGCATTGCACTTGATTACCCAAAGAACTATGGATGTAACTTAAGTCTCGCCCTCTTATTCCCCAGACCGGAACCAGTCGGATTTTTATATATGCTGTCACTTGAAAATTTTTCAATAGACAGAATCATAGACTTGTTATTATCAATAGACTGCGCGTTCCCACTTCAATCATACAACGAGAATGAAACCAAAATGAATCACAAAATTCGTCTATCAGTCACGTGGTTTTTAATTTGGCTACGTCGTAAAATTAATCCTTTATCTAATAATCTTATTATCCATTATCGCCTGAGTGAGGAGAAACCCGCCAAATCGGCAACCCTTCTCCCAAAAAGTCCCTACTCGTGTGATTCATTTTGGTTTCGCCGACCAAACGGTATAGTGGTTAGCGTGCTAGCTTCTGGACAGCGAGGTTGCGGGTTCGAGTCCCGTGGACGAATGTTTCGGCGCATTATAGCCCTCGTGTTGCTGACGGCGCCAGATAATCTGAATACAACCAACCAACCATTTTGGTTTCATTCTCGTTGTATAATTGAAGTGGGAACGCGCAGTCTATTGATAATAATAAGTCTATGGGCAGAATCATGCGTCTTTGTCCAACCAGAAAATGAGCATAGACCGTGAAGTATTGGCCATCATTCATGTAAAGTTAGTGACCAATTTTGTTTTCCGTATGCGCGGAATCATTGAGTAGGATAGCAAAAACACATTGAAAATGTGGTTATGTAAATGGCAGGTCATGTACTTTGTAGTCTTCTTATTATAACATATCTATTTCTCTAAGTAAGTGTTCAATAAAGATTTGTTTCTAGTTGGTATGTTTTGGGATGCGATGTACGATATCAAACAGTTCTTGAATTCGTGTGGGATATAGTTGGTTGGTTATGTAAGCTCAATGACCAATTTTTATGCATAATCAGGCCCGGAACTAAAGCTTAACATGGATTCCGAACCGCAACGAACATTCATGCCTAACCTAGGAATCAAACCAGGCACCATGCGAGACCAGAACGCTAACCACACAGCCATCAAGTGGACGTATGGGATATATAGTAGACAATTGTAACGTATGTCAACATAGAAATAAAATGCAAAATTCAATTTGGTAATAAAATGGTTAAAGCAATAACATTTTATTTGGTCGACTTCAAGAGAGTTATATTTTTGGGGGGGGTTAACTATTGTTTCATCATCGTAGAAAAATAAAATAAAATAGTTTAAAAACAGAAAAGGAGAGCTTTCAATTATTATTATTATTATTATTACCATTACTATTACTGTTGTTATTATTATTATTATTATTATTATTACTATTACTGTTATTATTATTATTATTATTATTAATATTATTATTAATATTATTATTAATATTATTATTATTATTATTATTATTATTATTATTATTATTATTATTACTATTACTGTAATTATTATTATTACCATTACTATTACTGTTGTTATTATTATTATTATTATTATTATTATTAATATTATTATTATTATTATTATTATTATGCCCATTTTCTTTTGGTCCCTTTTTCACTATTGAAACTGTGTGGTTTCCATCATTAACAAAAGCTTTATCATTGTGATAAGTATTTTAAAAGATTTCTTACTTCAAACAAATTGATTTACATCAGTCACTGTCTAAGCGAGAAACATGAAAATATCGCTTCAACGCATGTTTGTATTGCAATACATCAAGGCCAGAAATTGATTTATGGGAGTAATTTGATGGCGGCTACATATACGGTTAACGCATGAGACTCATTTTAATTTCGACTTCACTAAACAAAACTGATGAATATAGGGTACTGAAAACCCTACTGTATGTCTTACAACGCCACTGCATTCTGCTAAAATGAAAATTTGGGCTGCAGTATTGAGTGAAGGGATCATAGGGCACTTTTTCCATGAAGGTAACGATGAACTCATTTTGCTAATAAGATTTTACATCAATATGTTGCCATTTTACAGTACTGTAACTAATTTCGCGAACCGGTGTATTTAAAATTCCATACCTGTCTATTCAACATACCTCTTGTCTCTTTTTTTCTGTCTCTCACTGATTCACAGTTATGTCATTTCAGGGTTAGGGAGTCCTTTTCGAAAGAACCTGATGCGAAAAAAGTAATAATACAACCCATAAAAACAAAGTTTTCAATATAAATTTATTACATGCATTTCCAATTTTTATAATCATTAACAAAGCGTTGATTCTGTAAACAGCGCGTGCTAGGTGTTGGCATCTCCTTTTAAGTATTCAAACCATCTCTATCAGCAAAATATGGGGTAAACTACTTTTCAAAATTTATTCATTAGAAATTAATAAGAATTTATGAACTCACATCCAAATACTTTTTGTTTATTCTGATTTAAAAAAAAATATATATTATTTATCTATTGAAACAATTTCGGCAACAGGAAAGACTTTCTTCGATGATCGCTTACATGCTATTTCAACGTAATTGGATGACGACAAATTGGTTTATTAACATTCCATAAAAGCGCCCTTGTAGCGACAGTGATAGCCACCAAAATTTGATGCAATGCATTGTCATCGACATCGAATCTCTCTGCCAAGTTTCAGCCCGATTGGATGACGGCAAGGGCTTCCGCAGATTTGCCCGCCATCGACAAACATACACACAAAATCGAAATAAATGTAAAGGTACATTATGTAAATGTAAAGTACTGTTTGTTCTTCTTCTGTAGGAATGGGTGTGCCGTGGTGTGCTTGTTCTACAGTTGTACTCGGGCATGTGCAGCATCAACTGGATGTTCGTGGAAGGGCTTCTGCTTCATTCTAGAGTCACTGTCCACATCTTCAAGCAGGATGCCCCATTCAAGCTCTACTACTGCATAGGATGGGGTAAGAGACATTTCAACAAGATCCACAATGGCGCAACATCGCTGGTTAAAATCGCTTAGCATTGGCCAATCCCGATGTGGAGCGTTGTAAACCGGCCGTTGTTATCGATAATGGCCAATCTCACCCAATACTGGATAAAATATGCTGGAAGGTTTTAAATGTTGATGCGCAGTTTGAAATTTAAATGTGTTATTTGTAAGAAAGGACGAAGGACAAAAAAAAAATTTATGCTTTTGACGTGTTTTTTTTTTTTTTTTTTTTTTATGTGCATTTTGGAACGATGCTTGAGTTTGGACTGGATTGATACGACTTCTGTTTCCGACATTGGACAATACTGACAATTTTTTTTTTTTATTATTTATTTATTTGTTCATTTATTTATTTATTCATTCATTTATTTATTTATTCAGAGTGGCCACAGAACCGGGAAAGCCTGGAAATCAGGAAAATGTCAGGGAGCTTTCTGATTCTGGAAAAAATCAGGGAAATGTCAGGGAACTTTTTACAATTTCATGAAAATCAGGGAAATTGTGCATTGTTTAAGGCACTTTCATCCATATTTTGGCGCTATTTACATGGAGATATGTAGTGGTAAGTCATTAGAAGTTTAATGTTAAGGAATAATTTAAACTTTTCATTACCAACAAAACTATTTTTTAAAAAATTGCATATTATCTCTTTAGCATACATGTTCTATTTGATCAGATTGTCTAGACATCTGGAAAACCTAAGAAAATTGGACAAATTTGAAAAAAAGTTTGCCCTAAAATCAGGCGATTTTTTAAAAATCTGTCAGGGAATTTATCAGGGAACTTTTTTTCCTGAATTTTGTGGCCACCCTGTTATTTATTTATTTATTTATTTATTTATTTATTTATTTATTTATTGATTGATTCGTTCATTCATTCATTCATTTATTTATTTGTTTGTTTATTTATTTATTTATTTATAAAACCTCATTTTTTTTACAAAGATTTGGTATTTAAAAAAATAAATATGAAAATACCAGGAAATTTTTCCACCTCAGTTTAATCTTTGGGTTATGTACTACAAAAAAAGTTAACGGCTAATGGTATCTCTCTACTAGTTAGCTAGAAAAGGTGCATTGTAGTTTAAAATAGAGTCAACTCTCGATAACTCGAAGTTCAAGGGACTGGTAAGTCATTAGAAGTCAAACTATTCGAGTTATCCGAAGTTCGAGTTATCGGAAGTTATTTTCTATTCAAGGCATATTCTTGGGGCCTAAAGAAAACTTCGAGATAAACGAATATTCGACTTTAGAGACTTCGAGTTATCGCGAGTTTTATATCATATTTAGAAAAAACCTATGTAAAAGGTAAAAGTCTTATATAGTTCAGAATTGTTAGTTTGCTTTTTTTTTAAAGCAAAATATAACCTATTTCTAATTTGAGTCGAAAGAAAAATAATAAATCAATGGAAAGGCAAGAAACCATGATGCAATAAAAATTTCAAAATCGATTATTTTTTATTTTTAGGGTGCTGGGTTCTTTTAATTATCTTTGTGAAGTCCCAAGTAAAAGCAGGCAAATCCCAATTTAACTACTTTTATACACAAGCAAACAATACAATATGCCTCAATATTGACCCTTATTAATTAAAGTCATTTATAAAATACCTTTTCATATCCAAACACAACATGCGAATCAACTCACTAATTTTAATTCACAGTGCGACGTCTTACTTGAAGACGAAATAGTAAACAAATATCCTATTAGTCCATCCCCTCTGAGGTCAAAAATGGTTAAAATTTCCCAATTAATGGTGTCACATCAAATAAATTACATAAAAATTTATTTTACTTGTCTCAACATCAGAAAAAGTAAAATTGTTTGAATATGCGTTCTAAATAAGGTTTATTACTTCTTTAGACCCCCTTTGCGTAGTTCAATATCTTTTCCTATTTTCGCCTTCGGTAGGTCGTGGAGAATATTTGCATTTCTTGATTAAATATCTTACTTCTCTGTAGAAAGATGAAGAGAAGAAAGCGCTTGGTGGGGGAGCGGAGAAGGTAAATATTGTGATAGATAAATATTTATCGTAAAGCAAGAGTTGTATAAAAAACACTCCTTAGAAATTTCGATAGATAGAAAGATTCCGTTCATGGAGTATTATTCTTAATCGTACGAACTTTCATTTTGAACACCTCTTAATGTAAATCTTAGAGAAAAAAAAATACAAATAACTTTCAGTTAAAAATAACATTGTTTTTCCCCCTCAATCCAACGTGAAGAAAGAAAAACGGTTTATGTTTGTTTGTCCCTTTTTTCGCTACTCTCAAGATTTAATTCGAAAAAGAAGTAGAAAACGAATTCCGCTTATTTCTAATGTTATTATTAACATTGTAAAAGGGCAACCAAAATAAATTCAACAGTCATTTGATGACTTAAATGATGGGAATAAATCAATTTGTATTGTGACAGTAACTGTACATCAGATCCAGATATAAAACATGTAATTTTAATAAATTTTAATCAATGAAATCTCTCTTCCCCTCCCCCCGTTAAAGGTTAACGGAATAGGAAAACTAACAAAAACCTTGCCAGCATGTATTTTTTTAAAACAAAAATTTCGTCAAATCAGCAGGTTCGACAACAAACTTGTTGAAAAAATTTGTCACCGAATATCTATATTCTAATCCAATATCTCTATTTGCAGCCAAGATGTCAACTTCCCTATTTTTTAAATTTTTTATCCTACCATCAAACTGAAATATGACATGCGTGTTTTAATTATAGTTTAGGCTTAAACTTGCAAAATGATATTTGGTTTTCATACTCGGTACTTCCTGCCCTAACTTCATATTAAATTTGATATAGATTTTTTTTTTCTTCTTTTCTTTCAAAAGACCTTTAATTTGACTTATTGCATGTACCTTTGGAAGTTGTAGTTTTATCTGGGAATAATCACATCAGGTGGACGAGCAGAACCTGTATATAAGCTTCTCTCTGTAAAGAGGAGCTTATACAATATGCTCTGGATATATTACCAAAGCTTATACAAATGCTCTGGGAATTACGACATCAGAGCCTTTGTAAAAGCTTCTCTCTGTGATACTTTGGAATTTTTCTTGCTATTGTGGTTAAAACATATTTGAAACTAAATACTACAAATTAAAAAAAAATAATAATAATAATGATTGTGTTACGAATTGTCTGAGAAAAAATGAGGACTCAACTTTTACAAAATGAAAATTGATAATTTGTTCTCCGTCTCAGAGGCTTACAAAAAATTCTTTATGCTGCAGTAAACTCACTATCAACTTTTAATAAAAGCTGGTCAAACCTAATCCCACAACATCTTTAAACATCCAACTCTTATGGTTGGTTGGTTGTTTTCAGATTATCTGGCGCCGTCAGCAACACGAAGGCTATAATGCGCCGAAACATTCGTCATTAGACAAGCCAACATACATTTACAAACACCCATGCCTAACACGGGACTCGGAACCCGCAACCTCGCGGTCTAGAAGCTAGCACGCTAACCACTATACCGTTTGGTTGGCCCAACTCTTATGAAATTCCATATCTTGGTTGTTTTTATATCCTCGCGTGCGAACTGAGAAATCCAGAGCAATCGATCTGGGGATTAGCGTGCGCTAAAAGCATCTCGGATATTTTCGATTCTCTAGGGGATGCCTACTTTTCAAGCCTGCATTATCTCTGTTAACAAATAAACTTAAGAAAATAGAAATTTAATGAGAAATATATACAATACTGTTATGAATTTTCCACAGAGGCAATGATGGAACAGTTTTTATTAGATAAAAACTATTATTTATTCTTTCTTCAAAGGCACACAAAATTTAATCGAAGAACACTTGAATCAGTATCAAGCTTCAACACAAGCTTCAATAACAACAACTTCGAATTCAGCGATAATTCAGGTCAGGCACACTCAAAGCGTTCAGCTTTCATCGAGTTCCGAAGTCAAACTGTCCTGTCGATTTTAGCTGCGGTCGAATTTATACAAGCGCGTGAGAACCTTCTCGAAATATCCAGCCAATTCGTCGAAAAAAGAAACATCTCTAAATTTCCCGATTGCTTGAGGTGTTGCCACCTTTTTCTAACCTGTATTATCGCTGTTAATAAATAAAATAAGATAAAATAAATTACAATAGAATTTTAAAATAATGCGTCACTATTTACAGCTATAAACAGAAAATTTGTGCAACAATATTTATAAATATTTACAGATGAATTGCGTAACAATAGTTTGGAAATGTGGATTTCGTTCCGAATATCAATTGTGATTATATATCGTACTGCCGATGACCTTGGTAAAGTGACTCAATTTGTATGGCCTTTTCGTACCAGTTAGGTTACTTTTCAACCAACATTGGGATATTGTCACGTGAGTTAGTGTAAACAAAATATATCCCTTTAGTTTCTACCATAGACTTATTATTATCAATAGTCTGCGCGTTCCCACTTCAATCATACAACGAGAATGAAACCAAAATGAATCACAAAATTCGTTTATCAGTCACGTGGTTTTTAATTTGGCTACGTCTTAAAATTAATCCTGTATCTAATAATCTTATTATCCTTTATCGCCTGAGAGAGGAGAAACCCGCCAAACCTGTAATCCTGCTCCCAAAAAGCAGCCAAATCTGCAACCCTGCTCCCAAAAAGTTCCTACTCATGTGATTCATTTTGGTTTCATTCTCGTTGTATAATTGAAGTGGGAACGCGCAGTCTATTGATAATAATAAGTCTATGGTTTCTACACTACACTTATGTTTAAACTTCTCTCTGTAGAGTAGACTTATTTAAAGCTTTGGGTATGATATCAGAGCTTATGCAAAGGCTTTGGGAATGCTGACATCAGAGCTTCCAACTCGTTAGGGTAGGGTAGAATCCAAAAAAGATATATGTTAGATCAACTCGCATGACGAAATCGCACTGGGGATTGAAAAGTGACCTAACTGGTATAGAAAGGCCGTACAAGTTGAGTCACTTTTCCACTGTCACCGGCTGTGTGATGTGTCATCAAAATTGATATTCGGACCCTTCCCTCTAATGTGGCTTTTCTCTACAGTACTTCGGAACTTTCCCCCCTACAGTAGTTGTATAAAGAATAAAAAGTACGCAACGTTTAAAAATAACCGAAAAAACTGCATAGGATTTTTATTTTTTATTGTTTTTTATAGATTTCTACTCACTAAAACTGGAGAAAATGCTGAAAAAATTTCATCATGTCAGGTTTTCTTGAAAAACTCGTTTTTGCAATACCAAGTCATTGACTTGGTTGTACAGAATTAATCCTTTCGAAAGATGCTGCCGAATTGCTGGGGTCAAGACTAGAAAATAAAAACTTAGTTCACCCGAAACCTCATTTCGAGAGACGCTACCAAGGAAGATGTCTATTGTTGGATGCTTAAGCGGGACGCAAAAAATGGAAAACGGAAGAAATCGAAGAAAAACTAAAGAGAAAAAGAAAAGGTTTCTTGAGCATACAGAATTATAAGAAATATTATTTAGTTAAATGTAATAAAATGGAGTTTTTTTTTTTTCCCATTAGTGTAATACTTTTTTCATGCAAACTCCCTCTATTTTACGAAAAATCTGTACGTGATGGAGGGAATTTGAGATCATTTTCCGATTCAATTGACTAGAAAACGTAATATTTAGGAAAAACATCTCAGACAATCGAAAGAGATATTTTTTTTTTTTTTTTTTTTTTTTTTTTGCAGACCTGTGTGTGTAATTCTCCACGAGGATTTCCCTATCATTTTACAATTAATTTCTTAAACTTGAGTATTTTTTTAAATTTACACTAATATTACCTATATCTAATATTTTTTAAAAAATAAACCCCCTAACAAACACAGTTGGTCTATGCGTTGTTGATCTGTATCCTAATACAATGTGCATTATGTCACATTACAAATAAATATTGTTCCTCTAGTTATACCGGCTTTCTCAATCGGGATCTGGTGCATTCTCATGTTCCACTACCACAATACCCCTTGCTGGTCGGGATATGGAGATCTTCCCTATATTTGGGTCATCACGGGACCCATGCTGGTTGCCCTGCTGGTATGTATGTTTCTATCCATTATCATCATTAAGTACCAGAATGCTTATGTACCTTCATGAGTGTTGTTTTCAGAAAAAGAAATCATAACACGGAATAGTGATTTCGAAGAAAATTATTTTTATGTAAGTACCATGAATGACTCTTGTATTGCAATTACCTCAAATGGCATTGGTAATGTGAAACTAGTTATTTATTTTAGATTGACAGTAACTTTAACAAAACTAATTTTTTCCAACAAAAAAAAAAAAAAATCTGATTTCAAGAAAACCGTATTTTCAACAAAAGAAGAAATATATAAATTAGTTATTGTGATAATTAGTAAGAGAATGCAGCGGCGCTTTTACAAAAAAATATTTTTGTATACGTTATAATCAACTTAATACTGTCAGATGATCCAAAGTTCTTGGATTGTCTTTTCTTATTTACAGGTTAAAATCTTCTTCGGCAATTTTTATCGAAATTCACTACAATGTCTTTTCTTTTTATTTGAAAATTGGAATCGGTGGAATCAAGACATTTCTGCCAAGTCTTCTATCTTAGTGAAAGTGTGAAAAGTTAAATTACCTTTTATCGAAATTATGTTTCCTGAAAAGCCTTTATGTTTAAAAGATCTCAATGACTCCAAAAAAGCAATCATAGCAAGAACGTTTTTACAGACACATTTTCTTAGCGTCTTATTTCCATTTCAATCCAAATCATTCTATCATTCCTATTTTACTAGGCAATTGAAAGAAAACTTACATCCTTCTATTTCAAAAAATATTTCAATGAAGGAGAAAGAACTATTTGGGATGTATTTCCTTTTCATTGTATGTTCTTTTCATATAAAATTTCGAAGGAACTCCTTCATTGTATGAGATAATTCTTGTCCAACTACAGAACTGAAATTCGAACTTGTTTGTTGGATGGGCGACACTTTTTTTTTTTTTTCATTTGTAGTAATCCCTCACAATCCCCTTTTCATCAGTCGCAGACTTTGGTGGATTTGTGTCTACGTCACAATACACCCTTCCGACTTTCAGCTCTTGAAAAACTTCCCCCCAAGTAGGAAGACTCTTCTTTTTATTAAATCCTTTATATTAACTTAGATTTTGTGTGTGTGTGTGTGTGTATGTATGTTTGTGAGTATTTTTGTCGATGGCGGGCAAATCAAAGCCTAATTAACATCTTTGCCGTCATCCAATCGGACTGAAACTTGGTAGATAGATTAGATGTCGATGACAATGCATACTATCAAATTTTGGGGACTTTCACTAAACGATCCCTTTTACGGAATACTAATGAACCAACTTGCCGTCATCCAATCGCGCTGAAAATAGAATTTAACCAATCATTGAAGAAACTCTTTCCTGTTACTAAAACTGTTTTAATAAATAAATAAATAAATTGTTTTAATCAGAATAAATAAAATATATTTGAATGCGACTGCATAAATTCACATTAATTTTTAAGGAAAAAGATTGATATTCGATTTTGAGATTTATATTAAAACCTTTTTGGGTTATATTATTAATATTGGACTTCCAAATGAGATTTACCGTAAGGAAAATTATGTGGGGGGAATGAAACATATGGAGTATTTGTACGGAAAAACAATATGAAGTACAAACTTATTATTATTATTTCCCCCCCCTCCCCCCCCCCCCCCAAACATAATGAAATATTCTACATTGAAAAAGTAAGAACAAATATTAAGACCAAGAACAGGCTCAAGGCCCAACAAGGTTGGTCTAAGCAAATAAAAAATACCAAATTTGCATACATAAAATAAAATACCGAATTTAGAGAATAACATAATAATAAATACGGAAATTTTCATAAAACTTAATAGAAAATTGCAAAATTTCAGATTACATAATAGATAAAGTATACCTTATTCCGTAGATATGCGATAAAGGCGTAAAAGGTGGAAAAACGAAGGTCTTTAACTAAGTGTTATCTCCTCCTAAGCATCACCTTTTGACTTTGACGATTGTTTCTGTTCTGTTTTACTTACAAAATAGTATAATGTAGTATTTATCAAAAAATATAGCAGCATTTCCTCATTTTGACGGGTTTTTTCTTACAAAAACAGTAAATTACACCATTGCATGTCAAATTTAAATGAAATTAGCAGTATTTAGTGTAACTAAAAGTTGTGTGATGTACCACACTCCTAGATTTTACATACCATTGATACATTAAATAGTATTGAAGTCATTTCTTAGGAAGCGCTGGTGCACACGAAATGAGATTTTACAAATACGTTATTCATAATTAATTAGGAAGATTATAGAATAGAATATTATGAAATAAAATTATTACTATATTCTATTATTGAAGAGATTGCGGGTCTAATGATGACTTGTATTTCCGTAATTATTCCGCTTTTTATTTAGACTTGTAATAATTTTTAAATTTCTGAATCCGTTCATTCCGTAGGTAATCCGTTAATTCCTAAGTGGGACAATTTTGCCTTTTTTTTTTTCTGAAAGTTCTTGTTGAAAATTGTATAAGTTAAAAAATTTATATTAGAAAAACTAGACAAAAGTGGTGACAAATGGCATAGAATTAAGGAAATTTGAGAGCAAATGAGTAATAATTTTGTAACTTTTTTATATTATTGCATGTAATAATTTTTAAATTTCTGAATCCGTTCATTCCATAGGTAATCCGTTAATTCCTAAGTGGGACAATTTTGCCTTTTTTTTTCTGAAAGTTTTTGTTGAAAATTGTATAAGTTAAAAAATTTATATTAGAAAAACTAGACAAAAGGGGTGACAAATGGCATAGAATTAAGGAAATTTGAGAGCAAATGAGTAATAATTTTGTAACTTTTTTATATTATTGCATGTAATAATTTTTAAATTTCTGAATCCGTTCATTCCGTAGGTAATCCGTTAATTCCTAAGTGGGACAATTTTGCCTTTTTTTTTCTGAAAGTTTTTGTTGAAAATTGTATAAGTTAAAAAATTTATATTAGAAAAACTAGACAAAAGTGGTGACAAATGGCATAGAATTAAGGAAATTTGAGAGCAAATGAGTAATAATTTTGTAACTTTTTTATATTATTGCATGTCAAATTTAAATGGAATTAGCAGTATTTAGTATAACTGAAAGTTGTGTGATGTGCCACACTCCTAGTTTTTACTACCATTGATACATTAAATAGCATTGAAGTCATTACTTAGGAAGCGCTGGTGCACAAGAAATGGGACCTTAAAAATACATTATTTATAATTAATTAGGAAGATTATAGAATTGAATATTATGAAATAAAATTTAATATAAAAACGTTAAAAAATTAATACTCATTTGTTCTCAAATTTCCTTAATTCTATGCCATTTGTCACCACTTTTGTCTAGTTTTTCTAATATAAATTTTTTAACTTATACTATTTTCAACAAAAACTTTCAGAAAAAAAAAGTGCAAAATTGTCACACTCTTGACCTACAGAATTAACGGATTCAGAAATTTAAAAATTATTACAAGTCTAAATAACAAGCAGGAATAATTACGGAAATACAAGCCATCATTAGACCCGTAATCTCTTCAATAGTAGAATATAGTAATATCGCTTCCTTTTGGAGTTGTTCTTTCAAATACGCTCTTTTGGAGTGAAAAAGTGTCTAAGTACCTAAAATCCTTTGTTTGCAGAAAACGCGATTAATGACTGAAAGCCACAGATCTCAAACATGGAAGCAGAAATAAGACAAGAGAAGACAGCGGTTAAAATCTGAAGCATTAGACTGTAACATACTACAATCTTGTTTCAATCAAAAAAGATTCAACAGACTCTACAGTGAGAACATCGAATTCATTTATATTTCTTCGGCTATATAAGATTTCTTAGAGAAATGGAGTCTTGTTTGACCTAATAATTGCTCAAATAGATATTCCAAGAAAATATCTGGAATAACTTTTCGTAGATAAATATTATTTTCATACTGATTTTTTTATGTGTTAGGAATTCAGTTTCGGCAGTTTCTAGATCATTGAGTTGGAGCATTTTTATTTTTAAAATGCAGAAGTATTTGTGTTAATGATTGAGTATCCTATAAAATATATATATATAAAAAAAAGGGATAGTGTTAGATATTTTCAATTTATTATAAGTATATGGTGATTTTTTAACTTCTTTTGAATTAACTTTTCACTGTTCTTGGAAAATGATAAACAGTATGTAGAATGACCTTTCACACAGTTTTGTGCTATTATTTAACACAAAAATTGAATTTTTCATGTATTGAAAATTGATAAACTTTAGGTATAACTTACGCCCGTTAACCCTGGGAACTATTTCGCAATTCATTCATCTGCTTAGTAATGCTTGGCATACCCCGAGCTCGCCATGCTTACAAATTTCTACAAAAAATACACAGCTGAAAACCATCCGTCGGTGAAAGCTTTGTGACATGATCCTGAAAATCAATAAAACGGGAATTGAATTATTCTTCCATAAATATCAAGCACATGATCGATTTATCGAATCTGTCTGAAAACGAATTTACAAATCTAAGGTTGTCATACATTCATATAATTTAAAACATATTATTAAATTATGCCAATTCTTCGAGGACGACGGTCACTTTGACTTACAATTCAGAAAAAAAAAAGCTTTTTAAATAAAATACCTTATATAATTTTGAAATATAAAAGATACCATAAATGTACCACATTTTTGAAAATTACCACTTCAAACATTTAAGTGAAAATGAGGAATATGCGTGGTAAGTCAGTCCTGAAGAATTTCGACCCTTCAAAGCACCCTCTTAAAGCATTTTCCCTTTAAACGTGGTGAAATTAAAAAGCTAAATTTTTGCTACAGTTTGCATCTCTAAATTTTTCTTATTAGCAGATTTCACAAACCTTTCTCCACAAATGTGCACAATTTTACACTTTTAATTCCAATACTTTTCCGCTGTGAGACAGATAAGGGCACTCGGAGGGAAAAATTCTGAAAAAGCGGTGACACTTTTTAATCCTAACTTTTTTTTTTTTTTTTTTTTTTTTTTTTAGTATAGAGAAAAATTCCGATTGTAATATGATAGGTGACAAAGTATTTGATTCAGCACAAAGAAATATATATCGAATTTAAATAAATTGCGCAAGTTTGTATTAGTTACCTTTGTCATTTATTTTCATTATAACAGAATACTTTATTAGGTTGTAATTTTCATAATTTTGCAGTCTTTAACTTCCTTAGTTTTGCTAATAAATGTGCAATAAAAATAAAGCTGAATAAATGTAAATAAGAACATGTAATTTTAAAATATTTTGATCACTCTAAATTCATATTTTTATGGAAACAAGTAACCCATATTCAGCCAAATATGGTATTTTAAAGAACATTGTGACAAAATTAAGATGAATACAATGAAATGAATATTTTTTAAATTACAAATTTAGTCAAAAATACTAAATTGTGTAATAATATACGAATTTCTTTGTTTTAAAAGTTTACTTATAGACTGTAAAATTAATATTATTATTTTTTTTTATTTAAAACTCTTTGATGTTTTATCTATATACAGTTAAAATTAGCAATGAGTTATAAATTAGGATACATTGTGATAAACTGTTTCAGTTAAAATCAAACTAAAACTGCATTACAAATCGTTAATGTTCAGAAATGTCACTAAGACATTTATTTCATGGGTAACTTATGTGGAATTTTCGCTTGTATATATGTATAATACTAATTGTTTAAAAGGAGTAAAGAATGATTGCATGTGAAAAACCTTCTCCTTTGCCTAAGTCCGAAGTTCGCTAGTGCAGCTGTTGGTTGAATCAACATGGTCGACGCCTAGCTACAGTTGCTTCAGTCGGTACTGTGGGGTAAGATAGGGCATGCCTCCTCCTCTTACCTCCATGAGCTCAAACTACAGCTTCATGATAGCTTAAAGGCTCTATGTAATAGGCTGCCCATGGTTACCAACACATTCTAACCTGCTTGGGAAGAAGTTTCTAATATAGATTTCTATGATGTCCTGTTAACAGCCTTCTTAGCCTTCAAGTATTATCCATATACAAGCCTTAGTCCATATACAAGCATGTACCTTCTAGAAGTTGTAGAATAGAGATTTGTGCTGCAAGCTCGAATTCAATTTGGTTTTGCACCAAAAGAAGCACTAATTGACCGACATTGAGTTTCCCAAAAATTAAAAAAATCTCCAAGATTTTAATACAAAAACTCGAACATCAAGCATTTCTTACTGTGAAAGTCTGACGAATAAAGAAATGATCACGTGTTTTTTCCTATGCAGGTGAACAGCCTCTTTCTGGTGGACATAATCCGTGTGCTGGTGGGAAAGCGTCATGCTAACTTTGCCCACGAGGCGAGTCGTTGCGCCCTCTACGATGGAATGCCCCAACAGAAGATGTGCCCCTGGCCGCATGGGGCGCAACCTGCCCTCCTCAACGCTTGTGGTCGGAAGTGAGTGTTCCCACATAGAGAATTATTCAAAGTTGCTTCAAAAGTTTGCGTTTACTTTTACCGAAAGTTGAAGTATAAGTCTTATTGTTGCGATGGCATTTGGAAAATATTTATAATAGGTTTGTTTTTCTTAAGTCTGAAGGTCTATCTGTCCCTAGTTCGCAGATCTAATGCTTTATTTTTTCGACCACAATTTCCACCGAATATTGCTTCGAGGCATATGAAATTTTACAACAAGCATAGTATCAGTAATAAAAGTCCATTAAAAAAATTGAAGGCAAAATAATAAGTGCTTTTTTTTTATAATCATACTTAAGAAGTTTTAATTAGCTAGCTTATAATTATTTAAATTTTAATAATAAAAAAAACACCCGTTAATTTGCCTTACATTTTTTTAATTAACTTTTTCTAATGATGGTTTGTTGTAAGGGTTGATATGCTTCAAAGCAATTCTCCGGAAGAAATTGTTTCTAAAAAAATTAAAGTACTTGGTTGATGAAGCCAGGGAGAGTTCTCTCTCAAATTGCATTAGTTCAAACTAGTAAAGAAACTTTCTAATTATTTTCTGTTCTAAACTTTCGAAAATTTAATTTTTGTTGAAAGCTTCACTTTGCCATGATAGCTCCTGAGCTTTATACATTGGGACAAGCTTGTATGAGCGCATGCAATGAATACGCTACAATGATGTGTGAACCTGTTTTACTACGCCCTCTGATTGGCTGATTGGAACGATGAATGGCCAATCCGTTAAAACCCTTATAGTATCCGTGGTTAGAAAAGTAAAATATTATTTTGAATTTTAACTTAAAAGCGCTTATTTTCTTCTTGTTATCAACATATATTTAAGTTTAATACTTAACTATGCGCAGGTTATCAATATTACTATAAAAGTTGTAATTTGTCCGGGACTATATCTTTACGCGGAAGAATCCATTCTACAGTGTTATGCTCAAGGCTCAAGTAGTGTTGTCCGGAGGTCAACTAAAGGAGTATCTAAAGCTCACTGCGACTTCAGCGCTCTCTGTTAGAAAATATCGTAACTAACTTTGTACTGGTCACTTTTTTTTTCTTTCTATCTCTCATTGTATGTCAGCTATGTAATTTTTCTTTCTGAAAGACCTATACAAACTTGGTAACATATTAAATGGATCTCAGAGTTAATAGCGAGTCTGTCGGTTAAAATTGGCTGGTAAATTGTGATCTGATGTTATTCAAACAAACACCAAACTTGTATCTTCACAGTTGTTTTAAGTTAATTTCAATTAAAAATGAGAATGTGTGTTTCGGAAAAAAATTTCAGTAACCATAAATATATATTTATTCAAATCCTGTACGTTATATTGTCGATTGCGGGCAAATCTGCGAAGGCCTAAATAACTCCCTTTCCGTCATCCAATCGAGCTGAAATTTGGCAGATAGATTCGATGTCTATGACAATGCCTTCTATCAATTTTTGGGTGCTGCCACTGTCACTAAAAAGTCGCTTTTACGGAATACTATTAAACTAACTTGCCTTCATCCAATGGCGCTGAAATAGCATTTAAACCGATCATTGAAGAAACTCTTTCCTAATGCCAAAATTGCTTTAATAAATAATCAAATTGTTTTAATCAGAGTAAATAAAATATAATTGGATGTGAGTGCATAAATTCACATTCATTTTTAAGGAATAAATTTTGAAAAGTAGTTTTGCTGATAGACATGTTTTAAATATTTAAAATTATATGCAAACACCAATCACACGCTTACAACAGAAACGGCGCTATGTTAATGAATTTAAAAATCGGCAATACATATAAAGGATTTATTTTAAAAACTTTGTTTTTATGAGTTGTATTATAGGCGCTCCAATCACAATGAATTCGGAGGAAAATTTGTAACATTATACTCATTGGCGAGCCTTATGTCTGGTCGGGATTTTAATAATTGCTCGTGTTTTTAGAAAAGCCATAAAAGCAACAGCTCTTCTGTTCCCGCTTCTCGGCATTCCCCATCTGTTGTTCTGCATCAACCCAAAAGATAATGGCAGACTGGAGGAAGCCTACATGATCGCCAACGCATTCGTCAAATCCTCGCAGGTAAGGGAATTCGAAAAGCCTATTCAAATCACCACTCCCGCATTTCCGAGTGATTCGAAACAAGGCGTGAGGGCGCTTTTCAATGAATACCCCATAGCAAGTGTCCGCTTCTAGCTCGCTCAATATCATTTGCTTATTAACCTTTAACTGCTGTAAGCGGTCTGACAGACCGCGAGTCATTTTTTGTGGAATGCTTCCATCCCCTAAAATATCTCACCTTTGAATTTTATATTAATTTTTCTGTTACTATGTTTCTTAAACTTTAAACTGATGTTCACCAATTTGTTTGGCATAGTATGGACCATGTGTTGCTCTTGCGCAAAGAACCTCAAACCACCCAACCACAGCAGTTAAAGCTTAAAGCTGAATTGAAAATGATTATTTTAGTTGATTTGAGAGACAGTGAACCCAAAGTAATCAAGATAAGGAAGTTGGGTTAATGAAGATAAATAATTAAAGGAGGCGGGTGCTAGTTATTTATTATTATTATTACTTTTAATTACTCTATACTAGAAGAATACATACCCTGAGCTGTAGGAACCGGATCCCCTATTGTTGTAGAGTATTGAGTGAGTTCAGGGTATGTTGAGGTCTAGTGTAGATATGATATAGGTACAGAAAGTATTGTATTCCGTGAAAAAAAATCATGTGGGTTTTTTTTGCGTTTTTATACGCTTGGGAAAGTCCTCCGTTCAAAAAAGTTGCATAAAAACTAGGGGTGTGGAGCATCGCACAAATTTCAGTTATACTATGATACTGACGTGGATTTGTGTCATTTAACGTTTTTATATTTTCATCATTCATTTAGAAAAAATGGCCAGTTTGGAGATATTTTTTGCGATAATTTTTATATGGGTCTTTAAAAAAAAAAAAAAAACCACTCCAAAATGGGGGTTTTGGCGATATAGTTTTCGATAATTCTTATATTATTTTTTCTTATCAGTGAAACTGAGAAAAAAAAGAGAAAAACGATCGTCGATAAGTTATGCTCAAGAAAAAGAGAACAGTGTAATTTTCTCTCTCTCTCTCTCTGAAGAACTTTTTCAAAATTTCTATGGTGCCTTTTAAGGTGTTATAAACATTCCCTCCTATGAATTCCCCTTAAAAATTTTATAAAGGCGAAAAATGTTGAAAAACGAATGTCTTTAATATAGAGGTATCTATCTTCGTCTTTGAGCTTTCCCCATCCAAAGACTGTAATAATTATTTCCACGCTAGCCATTTTTTAAATCAATGAAAATATGAAAACTAAAATGGTAATTACACCAATCCATTTCAAAATTAAATACAATGAATTGTCATTGCATATTGCATTCAAGTTTGATATAGTGTTATTTACCGTTTTCATATTTTCTCCCATTTAAATGGCCTGTTTGGCGATATTTGTGGCAATAATTTTTACATGGTTAAAAAACACACACGTTAAAATGGCAAAATTAGCGATGTTATTCGATAAGCATTACATTATTCTTTCTTGTGCATGAAACAGAGGAAAATAAATAGTTGGTGGGCGATGCTCAAACTCAGGTAACTCTGTTTTAAAGACGTTAGTTTTTCAACTTTTACCCTTTTAGCGCATTTCTAAAGGAATTTCGGAAGTGAAGACGCCTAGAACTCCTTAAGGAGGCTAAGCAAGAATTAGAAGAGCGATTTTAATCAAAAACGTTAGAATAGTTTTTTCGAAATTGCTGAAAAACACGATTTTTTCATGAGTTTTAAAGATTTCAACCGTATGCGCATGCACAATTTTGACAAAAGCCTTCATGATAGGGCACATGGCCACCACTAACCCGTATGCCAAATTTGAACATCGCAGATCAATTCATTTGGGAATTATGCTGACCACGTACACACACACACTTTAAGATATTTTATGTATGATAGATATTTGTATACCACTGTAGATGTAGATATTTTTTGTATACCACTTTTTAATAATCATTATATTCTGATCGTTGAAAAATGCAAAAAAAAAATTACCGAAAACAATACTTTCATTATCATATGTTAAGTTATGGAACATAGGATAGTGTAAGTAAAAATTAAAAATTTAGCAAATTTAGTAAACTATACCCTCTGAAACAAAGTTTTACATCACTTTAGGGATTAAATCAGTGAGGGGTTGATAGATAAGTATTTCCCATGCGAGCCATGGCTTCGGCAAATTTAGTTTGACTCACCACAAATTAAATAAATCACTTGAAGAATACATATTATAAAAAAGGAAATGAAAAAGTCCAAATCTAACTTGACTTAAGGGGACTTGGTACACTTAAAATTATTATTATTATTATTAATATTATTAATTATTATTATTATTATTATTATTATTATTATTATTATTATTATTATTATTATTATTATTACTATTATTATTATTGTTATTATTATTATTATTATTATTATTAATTATTATTATTATTATTAAATATTATTATTATTATTATTAATTATTATTATTATTATTAATTATTATTATTATTATTATTATTAATTATTATTATTAATTATTATTATTATTATTATTATTTAATTTAAGCCTTTAAAATTATAATTTTTACATATTTGGAAGTATTATTAGACAAATACTAATTTTATTTAAAGAAAAGTTCACATAGTGCTCTACATCTTAAGAATTTTAAATTATTTAAAAAAATTCGTAAAATTTAAAATTCTATCTTCTAGTTCTATTTTCAATTTTTTTTTTTTTTTTTTTTTTTTTTTTTTTTTATGTTCTTTGTAATTTAGTCATCGGATTTTGAATAAGTGAAACAGTTTTGGAGAAAAACAATAAAATCTACACATGTTGGTAAAAAAGTCGTAAAAAAATAATATTTTTCAACATTTAAATTTGTAAAAAAAAAGTTTATATTTTATTAAAAAAAATAAGATATGGTAATTCCAAAAAACACGAATTGAGAAAAATGCGTTCTAAACATCGAAGGAGCTATTGAATCTATGGTAAATTCTCCATAAAAATACAATTTTTATACAATTCCAGTTATAGGATCAGCTCAAAAACTTGCCATAATATAAGGAGAAGGTTTCAAAGATTACAATTACGAAAAAAATATAAAATTGATATTTTTATAATTTTTTGTGAAAACAAAGGGCACCAAGTCCCCTTAAGATAGATTCAAAATGCATAATTTAACCCCAACTGATGTCGTCTAGAAAAACGTCTTAAAAATCTATAAAATATAATATTTTTAGCAATTATAAATTCTAGTTCGTTATCTGTGTGTTGGAAAATGATCAAAAGTGTAATTTCGTTTTTTAGATTTCCTTATAAAATTTTATAGAATTCTTTAGATATAATTATTTACTCGCAGTTTCTTAATTTAGAAATATTTTACATTGATTGAGAAATTTAAGTAAAAAATTTAAAACCGCAGTATTTATTATTTTGAAATGATGTTTTATAACGAGTAAAACATTAATGAACACAATAATGAATCGTGTATTTATTACTTTCTTTAATTTTAGGGTCTTTTTGTATCGGTGCTTTACTGTTTTATGAATAATGATGTAAGTATAGTTTTTTATTTGATGATGCTGTTTTATTCATTCGTTTCCAAGTTTTGCAATGTTGACTGAATATATGTCAAGAAAATATACAAATCTTAAAAATGTTGCACGATAAAGTAAAAAAATTATAGCAATATGAATTTAATTTCGCGACGTATTTAAATGTTTGTATGATATATCTGTATTAACCCTTTGGGTACATTTGACGGCTGAGATTCGTCATGCACTTGTTTTGCCTGTTAATAATGACAAACCTAATTCGTCATTCAAACTAGTTTGATTAGATAGATTTTAATGTCACAAGAGCCATGATTGGTTAAGTCAAACATCGGTTGGTTTACCTATACTTTAAAAAAATAATTTGTTTGGCTGTATTCCTTTAAAGTTCCTTTATTGTTTTGAACCAACCGTTCAAAACGCAAGAATTTTCCCAAATAAATCTGTACCCAAGGGGTTAATTTAAATAAAAAAGTTATGCAAAAAATTTCATGTGTAATTGTGTTGTTACCAAACTTATTACATTTTTATTTTAATGTTAATTTTAATATTTTATCGAACCACAAATTGAAAAGGGTTTCGAAAACTTTTCCTTAGCATTTCATAATTAGAAAAAAATCTTTCATTTCTATTTGATTTGCTGCTTTTAGAACTTTCTTAATCCTTGTTAACAATGTATAAGTATGTGCATGAACTGAAATTTCAGTGTTTTCTGTCTGGTAATTTGACATGACTTTAATAAATGGCGCCTAGCTGTATGACTTCGAGTTTCCCGGGGTTTTCTAAAGTATATAAACCGTTTGAAATTTTTTAATACCTAGAATTCTGGCAGTTATTTCACTAGTCAGTTTAAAACTACAGTAGAATCTCGATTAACCGACCTAATTCGGACCAAAGGTAGATCGGTTAAGCGAAAATTCCGAATAAAAGAGAGTTGTAAAAAACAATAAAAAGTAAATGATTTTCCTTTATTGAATACAGGACTTTTAATGTTTTTTTTTTATGACATAATTGTTGGAAATGAGTTTTTGTTGCAATAATCTTGATAATCTTTGTTTCGCTGCTCCATCCCGGAGTCTTTTTGAAGGCAATAGTTCAGTTTGATCTGCATCCGAAGGTTGCTCTAACCATGTCAGTTCTTTAGAAAAACAGTCAACAGCCTCACCATTACTTATGTAACTTTAGAGCAAGGGAAAAGATTACGGTTTAAAAAGGAACAAATGATTTATTACTCATTTGGGAGATTTCTGATGTCGACTAAATGATTGCCGGTTAACAGAGAGTTCCGGGTAAAGGAGGGACGGTTAATCGAGATTCTACTGTATACATTATATGAAAAATTTAATTTTATTATAAAATGGAATAAAACTGCCCAAGATAAAATTCTGAATTCAAACCCTTATAAGTCTTTAAACCTTTTCCCACAATTATACACTGAATTATACTGACATTATATAGCGTAGTGCAAAGTACACTCAAACTACATTAATCGACTCCATGTATTTAGGGCTCTAGATGCCCGGCGGTTAAAATGACTGAGCTCACAAACGGCAAATCATGAATTCGGTTCTAACTTCGCCGAATATTGATGTGTGCGATAATGGGGGATGGAAACACATTAAATACTTCGTGGCAGGCGCGTAGCCAGGAGAGGGGATATATACCCTCCCCCCCTTCCCCGAAATCCCAAAATATCTTTTAACTTTTACAAATTCGGGATGTCTTGTATTAATGTGTGAGGATAAGGGGGGGGGGGGGGAGGGTGAGAGGGGGAATCTCGGGACCTCATCAATTTCCCCTCCATTTTGAAAAAATATATAATTTTGATTTGTAAGTCATTGTCAAGGATATATATTACAACCATTCTGGTCAACATGTGCCAGCTGCGATTCCGACACATATATATATATATATATATATATATATATATATATATATATATATATATATATATATATATATATATATATATATATATATATATATATATATATATATATATATATATATATATATATATATATATGATCCGAGTGATTAGTTATAGTGATATAAGTTTAGTTATCTAGGATTAAAACTTTGAATGGTTATTGAATATTGAATTAGCATTGAAATGAACTGTTATAGGTGAAAAAAAATTGTAATTTTTAAAACACTTCAAGGGCTATAATTATGTGTTTCCCCACTAGTAAAATCACTTATATGCAAAGACAAAAATTAATCAAAATTTATGTAAAATCTACAATTTTGTTAGAATTGTTTTCATTCACAATAATATCATAAAAGAAATGTCTGCTTTATGGGACACCAGAAGTTTAAAAATGTTACTCTAAACATTCAAAGATTACTTATTAATCATTTAAAGATTAGAAAATCTTACCTTTAAAATTGTACGAAAACGAAGCACAATAAAATTTATAAGTGTCTTTAAAAATGGTTAAAAAAATTATCTTCCATAAGTTACATTGATATTGTAAAATTTAAAGACTCATCACCAAATACATATTTTTCATTATAATACCTATTTTCCATTCTAATACATACTTGAAATGTATCCTTTAAGCATTTACAAATTTACAAGCATTTACAATAGCAATAAAGCATTTACAAGCTTTAAAACATTTTACAAATGTTCATTACAATATTTTATACAAACTAACTCATGCCTTTGTAGAAATATAAATTAGAATAATTTTAAGAAATTCTGAATTAAACTTTAAAAAAGGTTTTTAAAAAATTGTTTATTTTTAAAAATTGAGCATTATTATGCATGAAGTTTAAATGTTGCTAGTGCAAAACTTAAATAGGTTCAGTGCCATTCATAGATCTGAATAAAAGGTTAAAAAAAAAGGCACTTTTAGCATTATTTTCAATGAAGCTTCCCGTTTTATGCAGCTAAACCACTAGAAGACCATGTAGCTGTGAATTTGTAAATTACCTATTGAAATTAGTAAATTTCTTCTTGTTTTCAGGTACAGACTGCTTTGCGCAAGGCCTACATGCGCGCTGTAGTTCGCCGCAATCCAAATCACAAGTACACGTGCCGAACTAGAGGCCTGTCACAAACATCCGGCACTTATTTGTCCCACTCGGATGGCAACCTGCTGTCGGACGCACGTCACAAGACGATGTCAT
This sequence comes from Linyphia triangularis, assembly GCA_963978545.1. Taxonomy (NCBI): domain Eukaryota; kingdom Metazoa; phylum Arthropoda; class Arachnida; order Araneae; family Linyphiidae; genus Linyphia; species Linyphia triangularis. The sequence goes on from OZ021729.1 coordinate 77,781,435, forward strand.
CAAAGACTGTCCTCCGACTGAAGGAGATACCATCCAGCAGCAAAGGGGAGCCCTCTGTCAGGTCGGAGTACATGACTGTCATCTTCTGAAGTACGTGATCGTTGGCGATCATGACGGTCATCTTTTGAAATACGTGATCATTGGAGATCATGACGGTCATCTTCTGAAGAAAGTGATCCTTGGAGATCATAACGTTTATCTTCCGAAGTACGTGATTATTGGAGACTGTCATCTTCTAAAGTTTGTGATCATTGAAAATCATAACTGTCATCATCTGAAGTACGTGATCATTGGAGATCATGACCGTCATCTTATGAAGAACGTATCTTCCTTGGAGATCATAATGGTTATCTTCTGAAGTACGTGATTATTGGAGATCGTGACTGTCTTCTTCTAAAGTTTGTGATCATTTGAAATCATGACGGTCATCTTCTGAAGTGCGTGATCATTGGAGATCATGACGGTCATCTTCTGAAGTATGTGATCATTGAAGATCATGCCGGTCAACTTCTGAAATACATTATAATTGAAGATAGTGATTGTCATATTCTGATGAGGATTATAATTAAATCGCAGTTTGTTTAAAGGGGACATGTTTATCGATTTGGGATAGTACAAGTCCCTCTTTTAAAAATTCCCATTCAATTAGAGACCAAGACGTACGTTTCATAATAAATGTGATAATTGGAGATCGTGACGTAATTGCTTTAAGTATGCGGTATTTGATCACAACGATAATTTTCTGAAGAATGTGATCCTCTAAAATCATAACGGCCATTTTCTAAAGAACATATGATCGTTGAATGCCAAGACAGTCGTTTTCTAAAGAAATAAATTGAATATTATGGTAGTTACCTTCTGAAGAGCATCATTATTTATGATAGAGGTCATTAGTCATCTTATTAAGAATACGATCATCTAATATGGTCGTTTCCTAAAGAAACAAATACTTGGATGGCACGGTAGTTATTTTCTGAAGGACACCGTCATGGAAGATCATGGCAGCCATCTCCTTAAGAACCTGATTATTGAATATACCATTGACGTTGTCTTCTAAAAAACACGTAACTGAAAGTCGTCATCTTCTTAAAAAACCATTGAAAATCATGGCGATCATTGTCTGAAGAAAAAACTAAAATTCTCTACCTCAAAAATAAACTGTCATAAGTGCTATTGGTTTAACATTGCACTTATGATAGTTTTTTCTTAATTAGGAGGATAATAATTTCCTAATCATTAAGTTAATGTTTTGAAGATATTGGTTGTCTGATTATATTTAGATAGCCATAATGTGCTTTCCTGAGTATCCCAACATTCTTTTGACTGCTTAGATAGAGAAACTAATGAGAAGTACTTCTAATTAGTCATGAGATTTAATATCTGAAGATTATCATAATTGCTAAATGAAGTTCACAAAGTTAATTATTGAATAATAATGTACTTCCGAGCTGCAGATACAACTTTTGTGTTAGTTAAGTCATCGTACATCGTGCGCTTATCTATTTTCTAACTATCACTTATTAGAAAGAGGGTCCACTTATTTTCAAGGTCCACTTATTTATAAGCACATAAGGTGATATCTGGATGATTTTGTTAGCTAAACTAAATTATTTTTACCAGGCAGTTGTCTGTAATTTGTTCAACATGATGGTAAAGTTTTATGGTTGTATCTTCACGGGAAATTTAAAAAAAGTTAATAAGTTAGCATCAACTAGAAGTTGTTAAACTTTAAACCGAAATGTCTCCTTTTGAGCTGAGCTGCAGATACCACTTCCGTGCTTAGCACAACAGAACAGTGGTCATTTTATTAAGATCACGATGATCATTAATGAAAGGGACTACTTTTTTTTTTATTCACAATCATAGCTACTGTTTTCTAAACGTCATGGGGATTTTCGGAAATTATTCCTTGTTATTTTCTAAATATCACAAAAAGGACATATTTTGAAAACCCAAATTTTGAATGCCTGGATGGTAATAAATAAACTGGATTTCCAAAATATGTGGAGGTTAACATTCAAATCATACCTTCAGGTTATAAACTTTTGTTACCGGCATTCATGTGAAGGACATGTTTTCAGATTTTAAAGAACTTGTTTACAAGATTTTGGTCCTATGACGGACACGTTTACAAGATTTTGACATTTTGATGACTGATAGTCATAAAGGTTCATTTACACACTACCAACCGGCGTGCCAGTTGATACCACCAGTCTGTGAAGTCAGTACTCATGAATGCTGATTCCAGTAGATCAAACATTTTCTATTTACCGGTGTTGGCGACTTCCATCGTCCAATCAACTGCCCTCGACTAAGCACCGACAGATGGCGCAATGGTCGCTTCGCTGTCGTCACATAACTGGCAAACTAAACTGAAATGACAACAGGTAGCATGTTAAGCAGCCTTAAGAGTGACATTCTAGTACTCACGAATCCTTGAAGATCAGAAAATGTACTTGGACTTTCGGAAAACTCTATAATGACAACTACTGACAGTTTATGAAATCAATATAATTTTATTTTCAATAAGCATATTCATGACGTTTATTGTAAAGTTAATGGTAATTTCTCAACTCATTCTAAACACAATATTTGAGCTTCGCTATATTTCTGAATGTCTTAATGATTATTATCTGCATGTCACAAAGGTCATTTATTGAAAGATTCTCGATTTAAAGCATGCAGATTGATGTGAACTTACCATGATTTTGTATTCCATTTTAGTGACTTGATGTTTCATATTTTAGTAAGTTTCCTTCATCACATTCTCAACATTTTACACTCTAGTCATTCTTCGCAACACATTTTATTAAATTATGAAAAAAAAAGTTATTTCCTTGTGTATATTTTCTTATTTAAATACTTTGCCAAATTATCTAAAGTAATTTTTTTTTAAAAATAGCATAGATGTATGACACATACACATATCCACTAGCAAGCATACATGGGGAACGATAAATCAAGCGCTTTTCTACGAATGATTATACGCTTGAAGCGCAAATAAAATTCAGTTTCTTGTGCATATTTCGATACGCCTTATGTATATTGACGAAAGCCCTCGCTTGGTTCTTGCACCAGAAAACCTCCTATACAAGAAATCAAAAAGTTATATGCTGATGTGTAAAGCTTAAAGAATAGATATTTTGAATACAAAAGCTTACGATAATGTCTGACCAGAGAATTTTAATCTTTACAACGTTACTGAACGTTAAAAGCATGGCACCGGTGAACTTTTAATTACATGAACTTACAGTTCTGTCACATGAAGTGAAATAATATTAAATCAAATTGGCTTACAGGAAGCAGTGACGTCGTGCTACTCGCAACCAATACGATTCAAAGTGCTTTGCATCTTGAATCGGGGGAATCCCACTTAAAATATATAACGAAAATTATCTTCCTCAAACATCAAATCAGAACCAATTTTATTTCAAACAAACTGTATTGTTGCGTGGACGGGTTCGAAAGATTTGAAGCCAAAGCAGATCAAAACTTGCAGAAATTTATTCCAATATAACTCTTCGCAGATTCCTTTACAACTCCAGAACTTCTCGTTCTAGTAGACTTAATACAGCTCTATACACAACAATAGAGCACAAACAGCAGTTAAACTTGACACACAACTGCTAAATCGCCGCAAAAGACAATGCAATACAGTTAGCTTTAGAACTACTCGGAATGTTCACTGAGACTCAGTAATTCCAGTCAACTAACGGACTCAACTAACTCAGTAATTTCAGTAAAATAACTGACTCAACTAACTCCAGTCAACAACTAACTCGATCACACTCTCTCTCGGGCTTATATAAGGGAGGCGAACATTCTTGAAACTTCTAGAGGTAGATATTTGGAGAACTTTCTAGATCGTAGTCGAAAAGTCCTATGCATGTACATGGAGACCGAAAATGTCGCCAAATTTGGCGACAAAAATTAGTCACCAAAACCGTCGCCAACTTGGCTCTATCTCGCCAATTTGCCATTACCATAATGTTAAATGCCCTGCTCCTTGTAAAACTCGCTTCCCAGCGTTATCTCTGTAAAACTCGTTATCAAGCATTAAGACACACATTGCGAGGAAGCAAACTAAAGACGAACTATTGCACTGCCTTATTCGAGATGTACATAAATTTTCCTATTTACAAAATTAACACTACGAAATATTTACAAATATATAAAAATTCGTAACAATATGATATTCTCTAACAAAGAATTAAAATTATGATGCACTTTTAAACAGTCATCTTTTCAAAGAAAAAAAAATCAAGAAACTCTACTAGTCTCAAACACATCAGTTTTTTTAAGCAAATAAACCTAAAAACGATTAGGATACTAAATCAAATAATGTCATTTTACAACGAAACCAAGTTGTTATTTTTTTTTTAAAGATATCTCTTACACATATCAACATGCAATCAGCTCTCTTCCGGTATTTACAGAATGCTATGCTGCAATGCAATAAGCGTATATCCACCTTAACCTGAATATAACTAACGCGAGTCCACACTTGAGGCCGGACACTAATGAGCAAAACTTTCCAAACTCACTAATAGGTGTTGATAGCAACTGTATCAAATCTGCTTTCAAACACATTTCGTAACCTGGATCATGCCTTAATAAACCTATAATAACTGTTAAAGAGTTTACTAGACACGATTAAATTATATTTATGGGTTTTAAATATATTTCCTGTGTACATATTTATAAATATTGTCATTTTAATTATCTTGAGTACTCTTTGGTAAGGAAATATTTATATTTTATTGGAATTAACAAATTTTCGGTAGTTTATAAACAGAATTTGGCGAGAGATATTTCCAGAAAGGCAGTATTATACTAATTGAAATTAATAACGTTTAAAGATATACTACTTAAATCTAAAGAAATTATCATAGAAGTTGTTTTCCATGTCTTCAACTATTTTAAAAGGTATAAAAAAAAAGAAAATCTAAGGAGTAAGGTCTTTTTTTTTGTTGTATATTTTGGAAATTATTTAAAACAAGATCATTTTCTATAGTGGGTGCAAAATATAATAGTATTTTATTTATATTTTACATAACTTAAATCAAGCAGAAATGGTTTTCATATTTTAGATTGAAAGTAATTTTTTTCCGGGTAATTGTTTGTGAAATTGTAAAAAAAAAAAAAAAAAAAAAAAAAAGACATGAAACAAATTGCATTGCACAAAACAAAATAAATAGGGACGTTCATTAAGTCTTACTCTTCTAAAGCTAATAAATGTATTAACTTCAAACACATTTACAAAGTTCGAATAACGTAATGTCATCTATCATTTCTAATTTTTAAATTTATTTAAAATGTTTAATTATAATATTAAAGTAAATATTACGTAAGTGAGGACGTAATATTTATCACCAACTTGTCTCACCATAAAAAAAAAAAAAAAAAAAAAATTAGTATTAAGCGCCAGCAACATGAAATCGTCTGCACCTTTTATCATTAAAAATTAAAGAGCGGTGTGTTAAGAAGAAAAAAAAAATGTTCACCAATTGGCAAGTTATGACATATTTGGCAATCGTATTTACTTCAACTTATTTAAAGTCAGTTTTTATACAGTTTTGGCCATGTTTGCCTCGGTAAATCAGTTCATTCATAATCTACTAGTATTTCTCTACATTCTATAGAAAATTAAGAATGATGTTCGATGGGGTACCTAAAATTGCAGTCGGCCACGCTGACTATGAGCATTATGTCCACAATCTTTGATATACAGAATGTCCAATAAATGACACCTATTAATTTTAAAACGCGAATAATTAAAATAATATCGGAGATAGAAATCTATCATTTGTTGCATTGATATTAGAAAAAAAGTTTTGAATAATATAACCATAAAGTATCAGAAGTTAGCCTAAAACATATTTTTTCATTTATTGTAAAAACTCAAATTTTCAAAAAATGTCACATGCCCTCTTCTTCATCCACTTAGTCCTTCAATTGATAATCGGAAACTTTGGTCTGAATCTGTTTCTGACGGTGTGATTAGGTTCTTGATACAGCATTATTTAAAAGCTCTTATTGTTCATGATAAGTCAGTAAATTAAAATGTTTCGTGGGCTATTATTGAAAGAAAAAATCAAAATCATATAAACAACTAAATAATAAAACATTTCATTGCTTAATTGCATACTTAATTACCTATGTTTAACTAGTATTGGTGGCGTACTATTTGGAATCTGAAGTAAACGAAAAATCACTTCAAACATGCAAATGGACAATAGTTTAATTTTTGTCTAATTTTTCTATTACAGGAGCTACTTAAATACAGAAAATTGAAGAGGAAATCCTATTAAAGATCATTTCCTATACGCTCTACGTTACATCTCCTAGCGCATACACCTTGACATTTGGTGAGCGGGTTTGAAAAAGATCCCTTAATAAAATGACATAAATTGTTTTCGTTTAATGTGTATCTATTAATTAAAATAGCAAAAGACAAAACCAAATGGAGTCACTGCATATTAGAGGTCGGCGATCTATCAATACGTCGATATTTTTATCGATATTTAAAAAAAAAAATCGATACAAGTCATCGATATATAGATATTTTAAAAGATTTTTAGTTTTTTGATGATCGTTTTGTAGTCCCATGCGTTTTTTTTTTCTTTTTTTTTTTCTTTCTTCTTTTTTTTTTTTTTTTCTTCTTCGATTTTCTTTAATCCCTTTTCAAAAACTTCAAAACTAAAGTTTGGACTTGGCTGAGAGACAGTTAAAATGGCATCCTAACAGAAATCATAAAGTAATGGAAAGATAAGATCATTTATTAGTATTTATTAGTAGTCATTAACATAGCGCCGTATCTGTTGCCAACGTGTGCCTGGAATTTACATCTAATTTTAAATATTAAAAACATCTCTATCAGCAAAATATGTGGTAAACTACTTTTCAAAATTTCTTCTTTAAAAATAAATATGAATTTATGCATTGATATCCAAATGTATTTCATTTATTCTGATTGATAATATAATTTATTTATTGAAATAATTTTTATAATTTAATTATTAAAAAAAAATTTTATAATTTATTTATTAAAATAATTTTTATATTTTATTTATTAAAATAATTTTTATAATTTATTTATTAAAATAATTTTTATAATTTATTTATTAAAATAATTTTTAAATTTTATTTATTAAAATAATTTTTATAATTTATTTATTCAAATAATTTTTATAATATATTTATTAAAAAAAATTTATAATTTATTTATTAATACAATTTTGGCATGAATTCATGAAAAGTAGAAACTTGCTCCGAAAAACTTCGTTTCAGGCAAAATTGAAAATAAATAAATAAATGAAGAAAAAAAAAATCATGTATCGATATTTTATTGATAGTTTTTCCTGTGCAACGATATAGTATCGATATTTATTTTGATCGATATTTCCGACCTCTACTTCACATGCATTGATGTAAGGATTTAAAACATAAAATAAAAATATTTCAGACGCTATTTTCAATTTTCTAATCGATGTCATTTCATTAAATAATAATTTTCGCACCTACTCAACAAATGCCAAGGTTTTACAGAAAGTAGTTTCTAAATGCACTGGGCTAGAAGATTGCAACATACCGAGTACAGGGAATGAGCCTAACAAGGACTTCCTCTTAAAAAAAAGAACACTATCTCACAAATTGCAAGAAGCATGCACTTTCAGGAATCAGCGGTCTCCACCCAATATAAACATATTTTGGAACTTAGAATTCTGGGAAATGCCATTCGTGATACGGACGACTCCTAATGTTTATTCACGTTCCTAAACAATCACAACAAATCCTGTTGACCCTCAGTCTGTGCTATCACATGGGGAATGTGTACTCAGTCAGAGAAGAGCGAAATTTCGCTATTCACATTCATCCACACATTGCTTAGCCAGACTTAATTTTAAGTTTTACTGTTAGTTACTTTTGTAATAGTATTATACTTCATTTTGAAATTAATAATTTCTTATTTACTGGTGAATATGATTCTTTTCCCCGTGGATTCATTTTTTTTCCGATTATTTTTATTATCTTCGAATCTCTTTAACTAACATAGCCGATCAAACGGTATAGTGGTTAGTATACTAGCTTCTAGACCGCGAGGTTGCGGGTTCCGAGTCCCGTGTAAGGCATGGGTGTTTGTAAATGTATGTTGGCTTGTCAAATGACGAATGTTTAGGAGCATTATAGCCCTCGTGTTGCTGACGGCACCAGATAATCAGAAAGAAAAAAAAAACCTTTAACTAATATAATGATTTTTCATCAAATGCAATACATTCAATGCAACAGAACTCCTAAATACAAAAGTAATTTATTTTTTGTTTTAAGATACTCCAAGAAATCATTTTCTAGCTACTAACTCCCTTTCTGGCTCCTACCAAAGCTCCATTCTCAAGATCAACAAAAACACAAGCTTCTCAAAAATAAACATAATACTTAAGAAGCCGCTCTGAATCCTTCTCACAACAACTTTTCCAAAAGTTCTAGAACAATACATCTCGTTATTTCTACCAACAGTTTAAACATGAATTTAAGATATAGACCGTCTAACCGTTAGCTCCTTTCTCAAGCCTAGAAAACTACTTAAAAATAAGGCAATTGAAATTATAAAATGTATACAGCATTTAATAATCTAACAACTAAAAACAACACAGTTGCAAAAAGTTATCTACCAGTAAAATCATTAAGTGCTCAGCCAGAAAAAACCATGATATGCGTATTTTTCTACATGAAGTCTAATGACTTCACCAGATTCAAGTATAAATTCAAATAATTCTAATCTAGGATAGTAGTTAAACTTTTGAAGTGCAGAGTCCTACCAGCCCATGTTTTTATTTAAAGTTTATCACTACCCAAATATGCACAACACAACACAACACAACATTGGCAAATTCGATGTGGAACGTTGTAAACCGGTCGTTTTTACAGATATTGGCCAATCTCGCCCAATTCTAGATATAATATACTAGAAGTTTTAAAATATTGATGAACAGTTTCAAAATTGAAATATTTTATTAATGAGAAAAGAGGGCGAGCAAAAGAATATGTTTTGTGATGTTTTTGACAAGTTTATTAAAAAAAACTTTTATTTTGGAACGATGCTCGAGTTTCGGTCAAAAATGGGCAATCTTCCAGAATACCTGTTTTTTCAACATAGGCCAATAATGTCGTGATTCTTGGTTAATTATGCATAAAAATCTTCCTTTTAATTGCAACTTCTACTAAATCGGGCATGATAGTCAGGTTTCAAGCTGCATGTTAAACACTAATGCTGAATAGGTGACTTATAATTCAATTTACTGTATTTAGTATAATTAGTAAGTATACATTTAAAAAATAATTCTCAAAAGAAACATTTAACTCGGGAGATACCGCTTAAAAAATATTCATTTTATTTATTCCACCGAAATATTTTTAGCAAACATCTAGAAGAACAAAGTTCATTTACTCAGGTTATTCTTTTTGTCAAAATGAAAGAATATTATAACTTTATATGTTTTCTATTGTTGTATTTATACTTTCTTCATTTCTAGAAAACAATATTAAAATCTATGCAGTTTGGGTGTGTTTTGTTATTAAAATGTAATGGGGAGGGGGGGGGGGGGTTCTGCTTAGCGGGAACTTTTTTTTTTTCAATCGCATTGTTCTTTTTTGAGATACATAAATCTTTCAACCGGAACGTTCATTTTTCTGTCCCATGTCTATAAAACCCTTAATAAAACATTTTAGTAGATTTTTTATTTTTTTTATTTTTTTTTTAAACTATGTTCTTTTTAACTTTCAATAGACAAATAAAATGAATTGTAATTGTTTTCCTCGTAATTTTTTTGAAAAACCACGCAATTATTACTGAAATGTCATTATTATCCGCTGTTCTTTTTCACAAATTTGGTCTTTCATGATGGATGTATATTGTACGAAATTTAACTTGTATTTTGAATTAACTTTTTTACTAAGCATTCAACATCTGAATCCCAATTATATACAGATTTTCCTTTAAAAAGTATTTTAAAAATACTACCGTGATTATTTTGTAAATTATATCTTGCTTTTTGTTTCATTACCATCGAATAGTTTTTACGTCCTTTTTACGTTCCATACATTAATATAGGATAATGAAAGTATCTCTATGTATAAGGCAAAGCCCTGTCCTCACTGACTGACTCACTCAGTCACTCATCACTAATTCTCCCACTTCCCATATAGTCACAACTTTAAATATAGGTACAAATGTCAAGAAGGTCCAACATAGAAAAAGTAAGCAGTTCCGATCTCGATTAAACAATTTTAAGGGGTCGAAAAGGGGTCAAATGTTCCAAACGAAGGATATCCGCATGTCCCACTTCCAATTTATTTACAACTCCTGATATTTGATGCAAATATCAAGAAGGACAAACATAGAAAAAAGTAAACTATTCCGATGTCGATTAAACAATTTTAAGAGGTCAAAAAGGAGTAAAATGTTTCAAACTAAAGATATTCGAATGTCTTACTTCCAATGTAGTCACAACTGTGATATTTGATACAAAAATCAACAAAGACAAACATTGAAAAAGTAAACTATTCCAAATCTCGATTAATCCACTCTAAGGAGTCAAAAAGGGGTTAAACGTTCCAAGCGAGGGATATTCTAATGTCCCACTTCTAATGTCTGGTAACTCTGATATTTGGTGCAAATGTTAAGAGGGATAAATATAGAAAAAAAAAGTCATTCCAATATCGATTAATGAATTTTTAAGGGATGAAAAGTCGACGCAACATTCAAACTATTAAAGAAATATCTTAACGTCTCACTTCCAAAACCGTTACTTACAACTTTGAATTTTAGAACTAAACACAAACATAAACACAATTAATTATTACAATCTCGATTAACTAATTAAAAAGGGTCGAAAGGGGGTTAAATGTTCTAAACGAGGGATATTCAAAAGTCTTATTTCCAATATATTCGCAATTATACATTTTAGAACAAATATCAACAAGGGCAAGCATAAATAAAGTAAGGCATTCCTATTTTGATAAATAATTTTTTCGGGATCAAAATGGGATCAAACGTCTGAAATGTGGAATATATGAACGTCTTTTGATTGCTAAAATGAGCAAGGTAAAATTTCGTAGCGAAGCAAGGGTATTCAGCTAGTCAGTATTATAGTGTAATTGAAAGTTGTACGATGTTCCACACCCCTAGTTTTAAATGCTAACGATATTGTACAAAAATGAAAAGGAAGAACTTTCATCAAAATGCACAGGAAAAAGTTTATTAGCATTTTTGTCCTCAATATAATACGTTGGTTTTTTGTTCACACTGCTTAAAATATTGAGTAATTGTTTTTAAACTGCTAAAGGGTACAAAGAAAAAGAAATATTCTTCATTATTTGAAACACGAAATATTCTTCATAATCTAAAACACGAAAACTATTGACATAAGTTAAGAAATTCATCTTAATTTAATTTTTTTCCCCCTTTTTTTTTTCTGAGTGTATGCAATGTTTTGAAGAAAAACAAACTACTTGAATATTCATTTTGATAATAGACTCGACAAAAGTTTGAAACAATATCATCCATCTTGCGTACAATAAATAATACATCATTTTCTAACAACAATCATGAACTTTCAAGGATACAAAAAGTAAATTTATTTTTTATTAAAACGCGTGTCAACACCAATTGTTTCAACTGTAAAGTGAAGTTTTACAAGAAAAAAAATACGCTGAATATTTAGCGGAAACAGTAAAAATAGGCAATAACTAAAATGTTTGACAATAATATAAAACATAAAAACAAAGTTTTTCATATAAATCTTTTACATACATTGACAATTTCTGTAAAAGCGGCCTTTTAGTGACAGCACCAAAACTAGACAGGAAGGCATTGTCATCAACATGGAATCTATCTACAAAGTTTCAACTCGATTTGATGAAGGCAAGTGTTTTAATTAGTCATCCAAAACGACAATAGCAGCGTGTGTAGAAACTGTCTTTTAGTGACAATGACAGACTACCCAAAACTTGATATAATGCATTTCTTTCTGCACCGGATCAATCTGTCGAATTTCAGCGCGATTGGTCCACAGAAACTGCGGTTATTGGTATTTAGAAGCGATAATAGAAATATGTGTAAACAAGGCCATTTAGTAACAGTGACAACTCCCAAAATTTAACAGAATGCACTGTTATCGACATAGAATTTATTTGCCAAGTTTTTCCAAGTGCTCAATCGCATAAAGATAAGCGTTCTAATTAGTAATCCGATTATGGAAGCATGTATAAAAGCTGTCTTTTAGTGACAGACCCGAAACTTGATAAAATGCCTTCTCGTCGACAATGAATCTATCTTTCAAATTTCAGCGGGATTGGATGACGGCAAGTGGGTTGATTAGTATTTAGAAGTATTAATAGAAGCTTGTGTAAAAGCGGCGTTTTAGGGACAGTAGCAGCCCGCTAAACTTGATGCATTGTCATCGACAACAAGTCTGTCTGCCAAGTTTTAGCTTGATTGGAGGACGGCAAGTGAGTTAATTAGTCTTCCGCAGATTTGAACGACACACACACAAAATCGAAGCTAATATACAGGATTTAAAAATGGCTGAAAATCTCGCAGCCTTGGTTTTCTTAGACTAGATGTCGATTTGAATGCTATAGTTTGCAAAGACCATGTGCTCCATATTTTAAGGAAAACAAATTCATAATTTATTGAATTCCAGGATCAAGTCACAAAGCTTTCCCTGACGGGCGTTTATCAGTTGTTATTATGTATTTTTAGCAGTAAACTGCAAGCACGACGAGATCGGGATTTGGCGAGCGCTACCTTGTAGGCGACTTGATTGCGAAGCAATTCTCTGGGGCTGGTGAGCGTTTACGAGCAGACAAGGAGCAGAGATCCCCTAGTTGCATTAAAAATTAGTTTCAAAAACAAAAAAGTAGTATTAATAATAACAGTAAAATAAAAAAAAAATAAAAAACTGTTATAAATAATGATATTGATAATAATGAAATTAATCATAAAATCGTATTTATTTGACGTAGTCCAAGAAGAAGATTTCACCACGATATGGTGGTTATAAGACTAGAGAGATTCAAAGTATTCTTTTTACCTTGTAAGCCGATTTTTTTGCAATGATTATACTGTACCAACAATGAATTAAAATAACTTTCCATATATCGGACACTTCTCTTTCCATCTAAAAGATTTCGCCCAAGAACTGGCCCCGAGATAAAATGGAACACTGGCAATAAATCCTTAAAAATAATAATAATAATAATAATAATAATAATAATAATAATAATAATAATAATAATAAGGATGTGGAACATCCCACTTAACATCGCATCGCTTTTAATTACTCTTAATTGCAAGCAACTTCTTTAAATTTGCCATGACTTCTTGTAATTTACAGTTTTCGTTTTTATATTTTCGCCAGAAATAAATGGTCAGCTTGGCGATATTTTTGAGGATAAATATTACATTGACCAAAAAGTAAAAAGAACACCGCCTGAATCTCGAGATTGGCGATACGTTTTTCTATAAATATATCATTTTCCTTTTCTGTAAGTGAAACAGGCGTGAAACAGTCATTAATGAGCGATGCTCAAGAGAAAAGAATTCTGTGTTGACATTCGTTTTTAAACTTTTCAAGCCTGTATCGAATTTCTTCGATAATTTTACAGGGGGAGATGTTTCGAACATATTAATAGATATTACCATAGCGATTTCGATCAAAATCGGGAAATATATATATATATATTTCTTTACGTTTTGAAACATCTTGATCTCAAAAGAGTAGTCTAGAAAAATATATGTCTGTGTGTACGTCATCAGCATAACTCTCGAACAAACTGACCTGCGATGTTCAAATTCGGTGTGCGGGTTAGTGGTGGCCTACCATTAAGGTTTTCGAAAGTGCCTTTACAACAGAGCTCTCTGCCCTTGAGCATCGCCCATCAATGATGATCTTTTTTCTGTTTCACGCACAAGAAAAGACAATTGTAATGTCTATTGAATAATAACGCCAATTTCGCCATGTGTGTGTGTGTGATTGACCTACGATGCTCAAATTGGCATGCGGGTTGCTGGTGGCCATGAGACCCACCATTAAGGTTTTCGTCAAAATCGCGCCTGCGCATAAGATAGCTGCCTCTGAAATAATCATTTTTTTCAATGATTGCTAAAAAACGGCTCGAACGATTTTGATAAAAATCGCTGTGCTAATGCCTGTTAAGGTGTTATAAGCATCCCCACTTCCGAAACATCCACTTTTCTTCTCCCCTCATTTTCACTTATAATAATGGATAGTATAAAGATTATCGAAAAGTATGTCGCCAAATTTTTTTTTTTTTTTTTTTTTTTTTTTTTTTTTTTTTTTTTTTTTTTAAATATCCATACAAGAATTATTGCAAAAAAAATTCGCCAAGCTGTTCATTTTTACTAAATGAATGATGAAAATATAAAAACGGTAAATGACACAAATTCACATCAGTATTATAGTGTAATTGAAAGTTGTGCGATGTTCCACACTCCTAGTTTTTATGACAGTCATTTATTATTTTGAAAAGGTCACATTCATTTCCTGCTATCTATAAATATTCAAGATAACTTAGCCCTGAAGCGATATTCAGTTATAATACTTTCGTGTACTCTATCTTTTTCATCGGGGTTCGCTAATATTTGCCGACTCCTGAATTTTATTATTGTATGAGGGAGGGGTCCATAAAAGTGAATAACAATCCGGTTTTCAAAACATTTTTTTGACTGTAGGCGTAGCCTAGTAAGTTTTGGTGACATAATACTTTGTGTCATCAGAATTTCGGACTGTGTAACATAACATCAGATGTATGTTGTAGTGGGTATGTTCTCGCTAACAAAGGGGCAAAGTAGAAAGGGCGCACAAAATGATTGGATGCCACAAACCAAAAAATGTGTGGGTGAGGAGAAAAGGACAAATTTGTAAGGATATAAGATCTGTAAAAGTTTAAATAATTTTTGGTTCTTTGACACCTACTCTCGGTCACATACGTTGTTTGTATGATTTCAGATGCTATTGATCAATTTTAATCTAAATAGTTTTATAAAAAGGGCCATGAAAAAAAAAGTGTTTCACACTGCTCTTTCCTTGAGATGCCCCTACAAAAAACACCAAGGATGTGGAGCAACTTTCAATTACAGTGTGATAATGGTTATTGCATTGAAATCTGATATGGTGTTACTTGCCATTTTCATATTTTCTCTCGTTTAAATAAAAATGGCCGGCGAGATTTTTGTCAATGATTTTTAAATGGGGAAAAAACCCGCCAATATGGCGAAAATGGTGATATTATTCAATAGACATTACAATTGTCCTTTCTTGTGCGTGAAACAGAAAAAAAATCTTTCGTTGAAGGGCAATGCTCAAGGGCAGAGAGCTGTGTTAAAGGTACTCGTTTTTCAACTTTTTTAAGCTTTTATCGCATTTCTACGGGAATTTAGGAGGTGAGGATTGTTATAAAACCTTAAGAGACATTAGCACAGAGATTTTAGTCAAAATCGTTAGAGCGGATTTTTAACATTTGCTGAAAAACATGATTTTTCATGATTTTAACCTTATGTGATTTTGACGACGAAAACTTTAATGGTAGGGCTCATGGCCATCCCTCACCCGCACACCAAATTTGAACATCGTAGGTCAATTTGTTCGGGAGGTATGTTGACCACAGACACACAGACATACATTTTTTCTAGACCAGTATTTATTTTTTTTAATTCAAGGTGTTCCAAAACGTGGAGAATTGCAACAAAAAAAATCGACTTTTTTTTTCTTTTTCTGGCCAATGTACAATTCCAGCATTTTTTTAATTACAATTGAAATTAGTACATATTTATGAAGAATTCCTTTCTGATTTCAAATGTTTAAACAAAAGTTCTTTAAAAAAATTAGTTATTTAAATATTAAGAAAAGAAAATGCCCCAAAACCGAGCCAAAACCAATCAGATCAAAACAATCAACAAAATTCGTAACGTAAAGAAACCCTATCGTTTCAGTGGTTATCGTGAGGTTTCTGCCAAATCGATGGCGTTGAAATATTTGGCGTTGGTAGACCATTGCCACATTCCATACAGGTTGGCGTGATTTGCTGATTTTCGCTGCTGCATTTCAAGTCAAGATGTTTGAGAAGTCGTGACGTCACATTCAATGCCAGTCGAATGAGTCGTTTTCTCGTCAATGTCGAACAAGGTAATTTTGATCGCAAATTAATAAAAAAGAAAAAGCGCACTGAGCAGAAATTTTTGTGTTTATGGTCTTTTCTAAACATTTAGAATTGAATAAAAAAATGTAAAAAAAATAAAAATGCGAGAATTGTCCATTGCTATACTTTCATTACCCTATGTAAAAGTATGGATAAATTAAAGTAATAAATTCTGTAGTCAGTGCTTTACACTGCAATTCACCGGCATTGGTTACCAAAACGAAGCTAGCTATAAAAAAAATATAGTATGTGTGTGGTTCAGTTTTTAGCTTAGATAACCATTGTTATTGCTAAGCCTTTTCCGTTTTCAATTCATTAGCCCAGGCAGGAAATTTCCAGGAATTGCATTAAGATGTCAGTAAATAGAGCTCATTCCAAATATTTTCCTACTGTTCAAAAAAGAGTTAGGTGTCATAAGTGACATCGGAAAAGCATTTCTTCAAATGGTAGTACGCCGAGGGAATAGAGATTTATTTATTTATTTATTTATTTATTTATTTATTTATTTATTTATTTATTTATTTATTTATTTATTTATTTATTTATTTATTTATTTATTTATTTATTTATTTATTTATTTATTTATTTATTTATTTATTTATTTATTTATTTATTGTTGGAGAATAGGCAAAGACAGACACATAAAGTTTTTTCAACACAAAAGAGAAGTGTTTGGATAAAATGCAGCCCGTTTCTGTTAATCTCTTGAATATCACGAAAGAAAGCATTATTACGTGTTTGAATCTGATTTTAGAAATGTGCACAATAAAACTTCTTCCGTTGACAGTATTGTTACTAGTGTTCATAATACGAAAGATTAAACTCTAATTCTCAGAAGATCTTGTCCAAGAGAGTTTCCGCTGTAGCGGGTAAAGAACACTACTTAGACAACAGTAGTTCTAAACGAGTAACAACTGAAGCACTAAGAATAATTTGAATCAAACTTCCAGATACACTGAAAATAAATAAACATTGGCAAAAAAAAAAAAAAAAAAAATAGTTTGAAAACCACCATAATTTTAAAAAAATTCTAAGAGGTACTCAAAGTATTTGAGTGACTTATTCTGTTTTCCTGATGGTCTAGTTTTTTCTAAAGATAAGAATCAGGATAAAAAGTTCATTAATGATTTATGATAAGTGTTTTTTTTTTTTTTTGTCTTCAAGTGGTAAATATCTTTCATGTGTTTTGGCTCTTGTTTCAAAAGCTGAATATCTTTTTAAAAAAACAACAACATAACTATTCCAATATTAATTCAATAGCTCCATATTTGTCAAATCATTTCAGATGATTCGAGAAGATTTCAAAATTTGTACTCTTTGTTATTACGAATTTTGAAATCTCATCGAATTGTCTAGATTCATTAACTACTGTCGTATTCCCGATAAAAAAGAAAAAAGATATCATCAAACAATTTCTTCTTCACTTTTAATCGTTGCTCTTTTAAAAAGTGGGACAACACCACAATTAGAGCTTTAAACTGCCAGTTAAACAAAATTCACAAAAAAGTAATATAACCCATAAAAATAAAGTTTTTAATATAAATCCTTTATCCTATATGCATTGCCAAATTTTACATTTATTAACACAACGCCGATTCTTTAAACAGCGCGTACTTGGTGTTTTACATCTAATTTTAAATATTAAAAACATTTCTATCAGCAAAATGTGCGGCAAACTAAGTTTCAAAATGCATTTATTAAAAATGAACGTGAAATTATGTACTCACATCCAAATATCAAGTTATTTATTTTGATTAAAACAATTTTATTATTTATTTATTAAAAAAATTGGTAACAGGAAAGAGTTTCTTCAATGGTCGGTTAAATACTATTTTAATGGCGATTGAATGACGGCTAGTTGGTTTATTAGTAGTCCGTAAAAGCAACCTTTTATTGACAGTTACAGCCCCAACATTTGATTGAATGCATTGCCATCGACATTAAATCTCTCTGCCAAGTTTCAGCCCGATTGGATGACGGCAAGGGGGCTAATTAGGTCTCCGCAGATTTGCCTACCATCGACATACATAGCCATCCACCCACACACACAAAATCGAAGATAATATAAAGGATTCAAAAAGACATAAGTAGAGGCAAGCTGTACAGAGAGAGTTAAAAAGGAATGATTAGATATTAAGAATACATGGGGGTCTTCTTTCTCAATGAACGTATTCAAAACAAGCCCTTTGTGTATTTTTTATTAGGCATGTAGCAATGTGCACTAACGGGAGTCGAACCAGGGACTCCTAGATCCGTAGACAGGCGTTCTAAGCACTAGACAAAAGTAATCACTATGCCTAGGTGTTGTATCTTTCTTTTGTACACGAGACCACCACATAGCTCTTTCCCAGAGGGTTGCGAATGGGGCGAAAGATTGAATTGCTTGCATGTGAGTTGAGGGCGTTGCGTGAGAGAGAGTTGTGTGCGTTGCGTTTGATCGCCAAAGATACCGTGATGATTGTGTGGCAGTCGTGTAGTATTTTTCAGAAGGCGCCGATAGATGGCAGCTTGATTCTGTTCTCCCTAGTCACCAATGTAGCAATGTGCTCAAACGGGAGTCGAACCAGGGACTCATAGATCCTAGGACCGGCTTTCTAACAACTAGGCAAAAGTATTCATTAGTATGCAGGGAATTCGTTCTCACTCTTCGATCACGTGCACATCTCCAAGCAGGCACACTATGCTCCCACGCTCTGTGCAAGTGATATTTACATCTGAGTCCAACCCTGCATAGCAAAACTAACCAGCAGACTGCCGCGATCCTCAAAGAGAAGCAGACGTGTGCGTCGTTTCTAAATCTTAATTTCCTTTGTAAATAGCCGACCAAAAGGTATAGTGGTTAGCGTGCTGGCTTCTAGACCGCGAGGTTGCGGGTTCGAGTCCCGTATTATGCATGGGTGTTTGTAAATGTATGTTGGCTTGTCTAATGACGAATGTTTCGGCGCATTATAGCCCTCGTGTTGCTGACGGCGCCAGAATAATCTGAATACAACCAACCAACCTTTGTAAATATTGTACCTAGTCTCATCATTAAATATCTTGATAATTGAAATGGAGTCATATCAACCTAATCACCTACGCAACCTTCCTAACAAAGCTACTTTGCAAGTGCATATAGGTGTAGTATTTGTCTTTTGTACACAAGACCACCACATACATGTTCTTACGGTGAAAACAGATAACAAGAAGGGAGTGTACCTCTGGGTTGCATCATGGTGTTTACCCTTAGGAAGTGATCTTTTCGAAAAATTGTCTTGACACCACTGTCCCAAGATCTTGCAATGACTCATCCAGGAGATACCTTGGAATATCTGGCAATTTTCTTAGGGATTTACGGACTGGCCAAGGAAAAAATAATAAATGTTCAAATATGATGCTTAGAAATGAAAGAGTGATATAAGTTTCAAAGCGATTGAATTTAACATTTAGTTTTTCAAATTTCCTGTTGAAAGCTATTATTTTGAATTTTTATTTAGATTTGGTACTTTTGTGACAACATGTATTTTGTGACAACATGTATTTTGTAACATCGAATCAGACAAATATTATATTGTTTCGATTACAATGAAATCAAAAGGCATGAAAATTTTTGACGTTAAAATATTTTTTGATATAAGAAAACGTTAAACAATTTACAAAAAAAAATATAGACTTTTATCGACAAGAAGAAATAGAAATAAGACTTTTTTTTTTTCTTCTTTTTCTTTTTTCTTTTCCCTTCCTCTCTCTCTACCTCCAAATAAACAAACAAATTGTTGTACAAATTTTAATTAAAGTTGTTTCGCTTTAAAAAAAAAAATAAGTATTAATAAACGTTCTACTTTCTTACTGTTCTATTGAAAATCATAAGATTGGGGTAGTCGGTAACTTATCTTGGATTGGTGTATTTAAAAGTCATTTATGGAAAAAGTAAGCAACCAAGATTTCAATTCAACATTAAGAGGTAGGGAAAAAAAGCAAAACGTTGTAAATAAAAAAAAAAAAAGATTTAAATTTTCTATTCTTCTTTTACACAAGATAATGGTCAGATTCATGTCACAAAAATAAAGGTATTCAGAGATTGTCTCTGACCTTAGAGACCGCGTTTTTGGACCATGAGTCTTCTTGGGTTAAAAAAGAGAGAAGTAGATAGAAAATTAAGGAAAAATTAGAAAAGAGTGCACGGGTGTAGGAGTGTAGTGGGGCCGGTACGCATCGGTATGGCGTATTGGCTTGCCTGTAACCGGTACTTTTTTGAGAGCCGATGGTACGGAATACCGCCACACTTTTTTTTAACTAATTAATTATAACTTATAAATCCTATTTTGAAAAAAGCTAGAGAAAAAATAAATACGTAAATTAAGAGCATTTAGCTTTATTTTTTCTTGTATGATAAATTATGAAAAATATTGTGAATTTGCATTCTATAATTAAAAAATCTCGACTACAGATGGGGTTACCTCCACGATCGGGAAGCTTGCTTACCGGTACAAAAAAATTAAGTACTGGCTACAATCCTAAAAACCCAGCACGGGAGTCTTTGTTTTCAAGTTATAAAGACACTGAGGTGCATGTTATGGATAGTAAAAGTCGTTTTCGGATTGGTTGGTGGAATTTTTCTGGTTTTCTGTCATTCATTGCGTAAATGCAAAGCCTTTTCATAATGCAAGATCTCCTGGAAAGCATTCCAGTTTGACACAGTATTTTCAGCTGCTTAGATCTTACGTGCTTTTTCTGTGTAGTATTTCCTTTTTCTTTTTAATTTTTGAACATTTCTACATTTTACACTTTTTTCCCCTCATAAACAGGTCTGTCCTCTCTTTCTTAGGTATAATACGTCAGATATTTTAATTATCTCTCGACATGAAATCTAGCGAAATTTTCTTTAAGTCAAAGATATATTTTTTACCTATGGCAACACAATTCATGCTGCATACCATACTACAAAGTTGCTGATGGTGCTGTGTAAAATGAAAGCGAAAGAATTATAAATGTTTTGTTTGCTTTTATTTTGTGAGCTTCGAAATTATTATTATCTCCAGGTTAAACCCTTCCCCCGCCCCATTTTTTTTGTCCTACTTACTAACTTTTTCACTATTTTCAAAATGATTTATGTACTCCTGATGCAACAATAATAAACCTTTAATACGAAGGCTTACTTTTGTATGAGCAGAAGGTCCTTTACTTATTATTTTTACATTAACATTCTCTATACGATATAAACCCCTTTGTGTATTATAGTTTACAAAAATATTTTACAGCTTTTGTGCAGAAACTGAATTGTAAAACCTTTCCTGATTTAGAAAAATCGGGAATCTTTGTATGTTAGTATATGTGAACTTTTATTTTCCCCTAGATTATAAGTAAAATTTTTGTAAATTTTATATTTCAAACTAAAGTGCTTTACATTATTTCAATCATCTAAGCATTTGTTTTTACATAAATACGCTCCACAGAAATAACAAATTCCTACATAGGACTGTACCATGTGTTTCAACAACTCCCAATTCAAACTAGGCTGCTTCTATGCTGCATTTTGCCTTTCAAAACTTTCATCTGTGCTTTATTTGCTTGTCGATCATGCTGTTTTCTACTTTTTTATCACTGCAAAGTTTTATTTGTATTCAACCTTTGGATGGAGTTCCCAATCCATATAACATTTTTTTAACATATAGAAAAGAAATATGTCGATTGATCCTTGTGTTAAACTAAATATCTAGTATAAATTAACAATATAAAACAAAATTCACTTTGCTACAACCTGACAAGCTTTTAAACTGTGTTGATCCATACAGAGAGATGCCAACTTTTTTACTGATTTTCCCTAGTTTTTACCGATTTTTACTTTTTTTTAACGGTTTACCCTTGTCCATAACGCTTACATTATCATGAATGAATGCGAGATACAATAGCGACTAGTACTTCAGCATAACACTTAGCAAAAAACAACGTAAATCATAGCAATAGTATCCACAAATTTCAAGAGTACTGAAAAAATATATTTTGCACTGCTCTTTTTGTAGGTTTCAAATAACGTCTATAAAGACTATTGAAAATTTGTATAAACTACAGAATATAAGTAAAAACTATAGAAAATCCATAAAAAATGTGGCACCTGTACTCATATTTCTCAGTAAGTGGCATTCATAATTTATATTTTCTAAAGCATATCGTATTGAAATGCCCAAAATGTGCATAGGTTTTTACGTGGGAATTTTTACTTGTCACTACGAATCTATTTCTTGAGCACGTTATGCATATATCTCTAAATACCTTCTTTATAATCATTTCAAACTTACTTTTGCAGATTAGTTGTGGACATGGATAAAAATTCCAATTCACCCATACAGATGTGTTTTCAATATAACTATTAGAAGGAAAATTTGTAAGAATTGTAATTTCATTTTTGGGAGACTACAAATGTTGTGCTGTGAACTACCTGTCTTATCTTTTTACACCTACCATACAAAACTTTGAAAATAATCTTATTAAATAGATTATTATTATAAAAATCTGTTTCTTTCATTAAAACTATTAGTTAAATATTGGAATTAGTTAGACTAGCAATTAAATTGTAGTTTTTTTAAATTTATAATTTAGCATGCTTAGTTACTTCATTAGCATAAAGTATTTTGTTTAAAGCTATGTATGAATAGTTTTACTATAATGTTTTATTTTCTCTTTTAAAGTGTTGCATACATGTCAATATGTTTAAAAATTCCATTTATGCTTAATTATTTGCTGTTAAAAATAATTTTATTTTTGTAATGTAAAATGTTTAATTGGAATATTTTTGTATTAATTATTTTTCTTTTTCAGTTCCTTATACATTTCATTTTGTTCTATATATATTAGTAACATGAAAGTTATGCTACAATTACAATTTTTACTTTTACTAAAAAATACTTGTATTCTCATCAAGCATGAAATAAACTATCTTAACTTTGGAAACATATAAAGCTTAGTTCAACTGCAAAACTTTTCATTTTCACATAATGTAGATTTTAAAATATGCAAATTAAGATAATTTATATCATGATATTAATTGAAGCTTTTCAACTGTTGCATTATTATAATTTATATTTTACCTTATAAAAACGAATGTATTGCAGAAGTTTCTGTCAAAATCCTTGATGTGTATTCTGTTGAACGTCAATTAACATCTCGCCAAAATAAACGTGTCAGAAAGAATGCATTTGAAAAAGGTAATTCTTTGAAGCTTTAAGTTTTAAATGAATGCACATTTTTGTAAATCAAATTATTCGTGTTAAAATTTTTTTACTAAGTGTGCTTCTGAGTTATACGAGTTTTCTGTTGTTTATTTTAGTGTGAAATGTTATAATCAACTATATGTCATATAGGTGTTAAAGTTTATCATCAATTAATACATTTCAAAACATTATTTCATTGCTTTGCTACTTGTAAAATTCTTAATTTCCTTGATTAATTTCTCATTTTATTTTTATCACAAGTCATTAAAGATAATACTCTCTCGAATCTTTACTTTCCGATTTTGACTTAAAATTCGTTAAATCTTTATTTCTCCCTAAAATGCGAAAAAAATTTACTTTTATTTTCTTAATTTCTAAGTCTTAACCCCCTCCTCTCCCCTCCCAAAAAAAAATTCTTAGAGTTTCCTTCAAAACAGGTGAATTACAACGGAAGCACTGATGAAAAATCCGATATGCAGTCTTCAAATATTTAGTTATTAAACTACAAAATTTTAATTATTGGCAATAAATTTTAAATACTAGCGTAACTTATTGGTATTAGTTTAAGTTTTAAGGTTAGAGCATTATTCTTTTTAAAGTACTTTAATTGTTGCTTAAAAAAATTATATTAGTGGGGTTTTTAGACTCGCATGTTTGTTGGATTTTAAAGATTGTTTCTTGACTCGCGATACTACCTAAATTTACAAAATCATGTAGACATTACGTATGGACAATTTTCTGTTGTATGCACGAAACATTTTGGCTCTTTATTTACTCGTAAACAAAGTAGAATTCTAAAATTATCATGAATCTAGCAGAATGTTTTTGTTTTATGTAACTATAATTAGTGTCAAAGTTATATTGAAAATAAATTATTTTAACCGTATCAAATATACATTTATAAATGCATATTTAAATTAGTTAAAGTATTATTTTCAATATAACTGTCAATAAGTAATATTATATAAAATAAAAACATGACTATTAGATTCTTCATAATTTGGGAATTCTTATCTGTTACTAATAGAAAAAAGAGCCAAATTGTGCAGTGCGTCGGCCAAAGAATTACCCTTTTAAATTTCTAGTTTTAATATCAAATTTCCAAGATTAAACATATTGATCCTATTTTTTTTATTTGAGGTCCTTAAAAATTGTCTTCATTGTCTTCAAAAACTTCACATTTGCATCTTAAATATTTGGACTTATCCCAGACCTATAAACTCTTGCAGGGTCAACTGAATTTTGGAAAGACAGAACGCGATTTCCAAAGATCCGATGCTGCTGGTATTGCTCTTACACAGCGCCAAATTATCGCCTCCTCAAAGAGCATACCTCAAAGAAACACACTAAAGAGTTCCCTTTTGTTTGTGAAGTATGCTCCCAAGGTTTCACCTTTAATTATCAGTTAGAAGCACATCGAAAGAGTCATCGAACTTGACTTTTTTTCTCCATAAAAATATCAATTTCTGGATCAATCACCATCTATCTAGTTTGATAAATCTTCCTAGTTTTTATCAAATTTGTTAGAAAATTAAGTAATTTTTTATAGATATATATATATCAGGGTTCCCACGGTGCTTGAAAGAAATGGAAAGTCCTTTAAATTTTTTTTATGAAATTTGGTCCTTGAATTTTTAAGTGACCACCGATAATCTCTGTCTCCAGTTTTTTCTGCCTCCTATATATTTTATGTCTAAAGTATGTAATTTTATGGTCCTTGAATTTTTTTAAAAAGGTCCTTGGATTTTCGTAAAAATGTCCTTGAAAGTCCTTGAATTTTTTCTTTGCTAAGAGTGCGAACCCTGTGCATGTTTGAGAAAGTACCATTGAAAAAGAAGCATTATACTTTAGTTGCTTGCTGATTAAAAATGTAAATGAATCAATCGCTCTCTATTTTGATAAATGTTTTGATGCTTTTATCTATGTTTTTATGCTGATATGATAAATTTGAGATAATATTTTTTTTTATATATATATATTTTAAAGATCTATTATTAAAATGTTGCCTGGAGTAACATGAAAAAATTTATTAAATTGTATGCATTCTTGTTCATTAGAAATTATGATTGAATAATGAGCCACTATATTTTAATAATTTTTATTTTCATTGAGATTAATTTTATTAAGAAAATAAATAGGAAAGGTCTCAAATGGTTTGAAAATTAAAAAAAAAAAATTACCTTAGATAATTTGTCGTTTAATTGGAAATCTCATTTGTAGCATTAATTATTCATTATTTTTAATGTTCCTATTTTTTATTAATAAATGTGTTATAGTCAGATGGGCGACTGCAAGTTTAGGTACCCCATCGAGCATCATTCTGAATTTTTTTGTAAAAGGTGTAGAAAAGTTAGCAGGTTATGAATGTACTGGTCTGTCAGGACAAAAATGGCTGAAACTGGTCAAAAATCAACTTTGAATTAGTTGAAGTAAATCCAAATATGAGTTGCAAATATGTCATAACTTTCCAAATAATGAGCATTCTTATTTGGCGACCTACCGCTCTTAAATTTTCAGTAAGGAAGGAAGCAGAAAATTTCTCTTTGCTGATGATAAATTTTTTGACATTTTAAAAGTGAGCCAAGTTGGAAATAAATATTACGTCACTAATGACATCAACTTGATTCGCATTAAAAGATGCAAGTAAAATTTTGTTAGATAACTGAATCGTCTGCAATCTTCTTAATTGAAAATAAAAGTGGGTTATCAAATAAAAAAAGAATGCTTCTTATTTGACACATTGTTACGTATTTGGCAATCAGATTTAGTTCAACTCATACAAATTCGATTTTGACCGTTTTTGCCACAGCAGACAAATACATTCAGAATGACGTTTGATAGGGTACGTAAGTTTTCAGTCGCTTCTCGGACTATTAGAAAAATTCAAAGAATTTATTTGGTGAAAGAAATATCATATTAACATATCAGTTAGAGTTGCATTCAAAAATCTATTACATTAAATTGTGTTTGTTCCTATTCTTTAAAGAAGTCAATTTGTTGATGATAATTATTTTTTTGATAATTTGTATTTTCATTAAAGGGGTCCATTTTGTTAAGGAAGCAAAGAGAAAAGATCTCTTGTGATTTAGAAAATTGTAGAAAATGTCTTTAGTTATTAGTTTAATGTTGTTTGATTGTGTTGTAAATATTCCTATTTTTCTAAATATTCTTTTATTAAAATTAAATGTGAAAGAGAAATGTTTAAAATATTCTTTTTACTGTTTGTTAATGTATTGTTAAAATATTGGTAGGAGTCGGTTTGAAAAATCTATTATTGTTGATTTCCTTTTGTTAGTATTGATTGGCTGGATTGATTAACCCCTTGGGTACGGATTTATTTGGGAAAATTCTTGCGTTTTGAATGGTTGGTTCAATACAATAAAGGAACTTTAAAGGAATACAGCCAAACAAATTATTTTTTTAAAGTATAGGTAAACCAACCGATGTTTGACTTAACCAATCATGGCTCTTGTGACATTAAAATCTATCCAATCAAACTAGTTTGAATGACGAATTAGGTTCGTCATTATTAACAGGCAAAACAAGTGCATGACGAATCTCAGCCGTCAAATGTACCAAAGGGGTTAAACCATATTTTTACCGACCGTATCTTACTCATTTAAAACATAACAAAGGCAACAAAAAGAACAGATATCTCCCTAAAAATCTCCTCTTTCTGCATTGTATTTCCTTCATCTTTTTCATTTTTCAACATTTCTACATATTGTACTTTTTCCCCTCCTAAACAAGTCTGTCCTCTCTTTCTTAGGTTTGTAACGACACATATTTTAATTATCTCTTGACATGAAATCTAGCAAAATTTCCTTTTATCAAAGATATATTTCTACCTATGGCCACAAATTTCATGCTGCATACCATACAAATTTGGTGCGTTGTGAAATGAAAGTTAAAGAATTAAATGTTTTGATTGCTTTTATTTTGTAAACTTCGAAATTATTATCTTGAGGTTAAAAATCCCTTTTTTTTTGCAATACTCGCCAACTTTTTCACTCCTGATGCAACAAGATAAACCTCTAATACACTGACAATAAGTCTTTTACTTTTTTTTTTTACTTTAACCTTCTCTATCTGATATATACCTTTTTGCGTATTAGCTATAATTTACAAAAATATTTTACATGTCTTGTTCCGAAAGTAATCCAATATCCTCTTATACCACAGCATTCTTCACATACTAAAAGTAAGTCATAAATACAACACATTTCTCAGAATCTCATAAATTTTAGATTATATAAAACTAGGAAACTCTTCTCGTGCTCACTAATCATCATTCACCCTCATTGATTCACCTTGTTTGCTAAAGTCTTCAGAATGTGTCCTAGCATAAACTTTTTTTTTTGTATAAATCATTGAAAAATTCACAAAAAGTTAACTTCATAGTATTCATTCCCACATTTTGTATATTTCCCTGAAGAATTTTTTTGTTTTTTACAGAAATGGGCTCCATAGAAAAAACAAATTCCTGTATAGAATCTGTACCATGTTTTTCAACAACTCTCAATGCTAACTAGGCTGCTTCTATGCTGTATTTTGCCTTTCAAAACTTTCATCTACGCTCTTGTTTGTTGATCGTATTGTTTCCTATTTTTTTTTTTTTTTTTAATTACTGCAACAGCCCAATTTTTTTTTATTTCAATTCAACCTTTGAAACTAATGGATGGTGTTGCCAATCCATATATACAAATAATGCCTTTTTTTTAACATGTGGAAAAGAAATATGTAGATTGATCCTTGTGTTAAACTAAATATCAAGTATAAATTAATAATATAAAACAAAATTTCCATTGCGGCAAACTGACAAGCTACTAAACTGTGTTAAACTATACAGAGAGATGCCAACTTTTTTATACATTTTGCATAGGTTTTACTGGTGTTTACTTTTCTTTATGGTTTAACCATCCCCAGTACTCTTACATTATCATGAATGAATGCGAGGTACAATAGCAACTAATACATCAGCATAACAATTAGTCAAAACAACATACATCTTTGCAATAGCTATAGTATTAGTAAATTTCAAGAGTATTGGCAAAAGATTCAAAAAAGATATTTTGCATTGCTCTTTTCTGTAGATTTCAAATAATAAATATAAAAATTATGGAAAATTTGTAAAAACTACAGAAATTCCATATAAAATTTGACTTCTGTATTCCTATTCCTCTGTAAGTGGCCTTCATAATTTATATTTTCAAAAGCATATCTTATTGAACTGCCCAAAATGCGCATATATTTTTTACGTGTGAATTTTTGCTTGTCACTACGAATCTATTTCCTGAGCATATATGTCTAAATACCTTGTTTATAATCATTTCAAACTAACTTTTACAGAACAGTTGTGGTCATTATAAAAACTCCAATTCACCCGAAAAGATGTGTTTTCAGTATAACTATTGGATGGAAAATTTGTAAGAATCGTAATTTCATTTTTGAAAAGTACAGGGAGACACAAATGTTGTGCTATGAACAACCTGTCTTATCTTTTTACACCTACCATACAAAACTTTTTAAATAATTTTCATTAAATTGATTATCATTATGAAAACTTATTTCTTTCATTAAAGTTATTAGCTAAGCTTTAGAATTAGTTAGTCTATCAATTAAATTAGTATTTTAAATTTATAATTAAGCATGCTTAGTTATTTCACTAGCATAAAGTATTTTGTTTAAAGCTATGTGTTAATAGTTTTATTTTTATGTTTTATTTTCTCTTTTTAAGTGTTGTATACATGTCAATATCTTTGGAAATTCTGTTTTATGTTCAATTATTTGCTGTTAAAAATTGTTTATTCTTGCAGTGTAAAATGTTTAGATGAAATATTTTTATATTAATTACTTTTCTTTGTCACTACTTTATACTTTTTATTTTATTCTATATATATACAGTAAAATAAGAGCTATGCTTCAATTATAATTTGTAGTTTTATTCAAAAATACTCATTGTGTTCATCAAGCATGAAATAAACTATCTTAACTTTGGAAACACATAAAGTTTAGTTTAGCTTCAAAACTTTTCATTTTCACGTAATGTAGATTTTAAAATATGCATAGTAAAATAATTCGGTATCATGACAGTAATTGATTCTTTTAAACTGTTTATTATAATAATTTATATTTTCCCTTAATCTTAAAAATAAATGTATTTCAGAAGTTTCTTTTAATATCCTTGATGTGTATTCGGTTGAATGTCAACTAGCATCTCACCAAAAGAAACGTGGCAGAAAGAATGCATTAGAAGAAGGTAATTCTTTGAAGCCTTAAGTTTTTAATAAATGCATTGCTGTAAATAAAATTATTCTTTTTTTTTTAATTTTATTGTGAGTTTTTTTATAGAAGCTGTATATCAAACTGGGTTCACAGTTTATTGTCATACCTTTATGACATTTCTAAACAATGCTTTGCTGCTGGTAGAAATCTTACTTTCCTGGATTCAGTGCTCATTATTTTTATCACCAGTCATTAAAGAAAACACTCGTTCGAGTCTTCACTTTCTACATTTGCCCAAAAATTCCTAAAAATTGTAGTTTTATTTTTTTCTATAATTTCTAAAAAAATATTCTAACCCCCAAATATTCCTTGATTTTCTTCCAAAACCTGTGAATTCCGATGGTAGCGCTGATGTAAAATCCGCTATGTCCGTGATTTTTTTCCAGTTTTATTGATGCAGTTTTTAAAAATTTAGTTATTAAACCTTAAAATTTCAATGATAATTTTTTTTAATTATTCACGAATAATTTTAAATTTTACCTCTAAGTTTAAAAGTTGAAACAATATTCTTTTTGAAGTGCTTTGAATGTAGCCTTAAAAAAGGAAGTTTGTTAGTTAGACTCGCATGTTTGTTAAAATAGTATAATTGTTTAAATAAACTGCTACTTTTTTTTCTTTTGTATTTTTGCTAAGAAGTTATTTGACTTGTTAATTTTTTTGAAAACTAGCAGTTTTTTACCTGTATTAAAACAAGTTTCGTAATGAATGTGTAGTGTTAAAGGAAAAATATCCCTAAAATTTAAGGAATTATTCTAAAAATTCTGGGACACCAAACCCCATGAATTGGCTATGTCAGGGGTTCCCAACCTTTTTGCACCTGCGTACCACTTGACTTTTAGAGAAATTTTGGCGTACCACCAGACCTAAATATTTTAATAAACGTATAATATTTACTCTTCTAAAAGTGTTCAAGGGCTTTTTGAATTAAATTCCTGAGAAAACTTCATATTTAATGGTTAGATATTTGTTTATTTATAACATGCTTGTAATAAAGGAGAAATAAAAAGATTAAAATGGTATTAATTTACAGTTTTATTTATTAGCCATAGGTCTAAAAACATACAAATAAAAAATTAGTACAAACTCAGCAAAAAATTAATCATCATACAAAATATACTTTTAAAGTCTTTAATGCGAAACTTGTTGTGGTTTGCCTGTGAATAAAATATCAACATTAGGAGTAATGGAACTTATCTTCAATCTTAAGTCCTTTTCAACACTTATTCTGCTTCGATGTTTATTTTTTATGTACAAGAGTTCAGAAAATCCACTCTCACACAAGTAACTCGTAACAAATGGCATAAAAAATAGCAGAGCTTGCTGGAAGGTCAAAGGATACTCGGTTTTATATCCGATCCAGAAGCTAATTAAAGATTTCTCTTTAAAATAATCTTTCATGGGACTATTTTCTGTAAGATCGATAAAACTTTCTTTTAGTTCACCTGAAACCACCGTACCACCTGAAACGTTCCCGCGTACCACCGGTTGGGAACCCCTGGGCTATGTTAAAGAAGGCATCTCTAATCGAATATTCCTTTGTGAACTGCTTAATGCTGGTGCCGGAATTGCAAGAACTTAGTAGCCTCCTTATGAAATCCAGTTTGTGCAAGATTTTTAATGATTGAAGGCCTTCTTGATCCATTGGTTGGATCAAGGATGTGCAATTTGATGGTAAAAATACCACACTGACATCTTTTTTTTTTTCAATATCTAGCCATTGGAATGTTCCATACAAATATCCAGCACAAATAAAATTTTCCTTTGTTATGGTAAACCCACTTATATGCAGTGCTCTGGATTCAGAGATGAAATGGTTTTCCATCCAATCTACACACAAAGCTTGAAAGAAACGTTCTTTTGAGTCTTTGACTCTTGCAATTCTTTTGTCCCTCAAATGTCATAAAAAACTCCACGTTAGCATCTTAAATATTTGGACTTAACCCAAATCTATAAACTCTTACAGGGTCACCTGAATTTGGGAAAGACAGAATGCGACTTCCAAAGATGCACACCTGCAGGTATTGTTCTTACACAACATCAAATTCTGGCCACCTCAAAGAGCATACCTCAAAGAAACATACTAAAGAGTTCCCTTTTGTTTGTGAAGTATGTTCCAAAGGTTTCACCTTTAATTGTCGGTTGGAGGCGCACCTAAAGTGTCATCGAACTTGACGTTTTGCACTATAAAAAATATGAGTTGCCGGATCAATCACTATCTATTTTGATAACTTTTTCTAGTTTTTATCAGATTTGTTTGAAAATTATGTAATTTTTTTATATATATTTATTGCTGGTTGCATTCGTCCTAAATTTCCTTAAATTTTTGTTCCTCCCTAAAGTTCCTAAAATTTTACTGAAATTTTTCGATAATTCCTAAAAAAAATTACTAACCTCGAAATTTCCTGATTTTTCTCCATAATATGCAAAAAAACCAGATACTCGAGAAAATCTTTTCTAATATTTTAATTATTCAATTTTTTGAAAAATGGCAGCTTTTTGCAGGTATTGAAATACGTCAACTCTAAAAGAAAATCCCTGAATTTTTTGAAATTATCCCTATAGTTTTTAGAATTATCCCTGAAAATTTTGGAATTATCCTTAAAATGTTCCTGAAATTTTTGGAATTACCCTTAAAATTGCTACCTAGTTTTTTTAAAAAACACACTGCACCCTCTGATATATATGTTTGATAAAGTTCCATTAAAAAAGAAGCATTATACTTGAGTTACTTTTTGATTGAAAATGTAAATAAATCAATTGCCCTCTATTCTCTATTTTGATTAATGTTCTTATGTTTTTATTAAGATTTAATTTGTTAGAAAAAGTTTATAATTTATTAAATTTTATGTGATCTTGTTCATTAAAAATAATGATTGATTAATGAACAACTATATTTTAATAATTGTTGTTTTCATTAAGGTTAATTTTATTAGGAATACAAAAAGAAAAGGTCTAAAATGATTTGAAAATTGTTAAAAACGATCTTGGATAATTTTAATGTAGATTAATTGAAAATCTCAATTGTGGGATCAATTACTCTTTATTTTGATAAATGTTCCTATTTTTTATTGATAGATTTGTTATAGATTGATAGGCGACTTCACATTTCGGTACCCCTTCAAACATCATTCTGAATTTTTTTATAGAAGTTTAAAAGAAGGTTTTTTTGTTTTTTTAAATATTACGTCACTGACGATAAAACTAGTTACGTCAATTTGACTCAGATTAAAAGATGCAAGTAAGCGTTGTTAGTTATCTGAATCATCTGCAATCTTCTTAATTGAAAATTAAAGAGGGTTACTAAAAAAATATAGAATACTCGTTATTTAACAGATTGTGACATATTTGGCAATCAGATTTAGTTAAATTCATTCAAAGTCGATTCTTGACCAATTTCGATCATTTTTGCCACAGCACACCAACACATTCATAATCAACTATATTTTCTCGCCATTCTCCAAAAAATTCAGAATGATGTTTGGTATTGTACCTAAACTCGAAAACTCCTCTCAAACTGTTGGAAAATTTCAAAGAATTTTATTTGTGAAAGAGATTACTTATTAGTTAGAGTCACATTTAAAAATCCATTACATTAAATTGTGTGCTCCCATCCTTTTGGTTGATGATAATTATTTTTGATGATGTGTTCTTTTTGTTAAGGAAACAAAAAGAAAAGGTTTATTGTGATATAAAAAATTAGAAAAAATGTCTTTAGATTATTAGTTTGATTGCGTTATAAATATTCCTATTTTTCTAAATATTCTTTCGATTTTATTAAAATAAATGGTCAAGAGAAATGTTAAAAATATTTTTTTACTGTTAATGTATTGTTAAAATATTGGTTGGAGTCAGTTTGAAAAATCTATCAATGTTGATTTCATTTTATCAATACTAATTGGCTGGATTGATTACTCCATATTTTGATCAATCATATAATTATTAAAGTTAATTTTGTAAAGACAACATGGAAGGAACATCTTATGTTTAAAAAGGATTATCAGTTTGTCCCTATCCCATAGACATAATGCTTAATACGTTTAGCCCCATTATCTTTCAAAGTATTGCTCTGAAGCATACAAATTTTTGCAATAGCTATGCAAAAACCAATTATGAAAGGAAAACAAAACAACACAATTTAAAAGGAAAATATCTGTGGTTTTTTTGTTTTTTTTATTACATCAACATCTTAAAGAATTTTTAAAAGCTTGCTCCTAAAAACTTTAAGAAATTCATTATAAATTAACCACTGGTTAATTTTTTTTTCCCAACTTTTATTAATGACTTTTTATTACTGTTGTTTTACCTGATTAAAAAATTCATATGTTTTAAAACAGGGACAGACATTGTAATAAAAAATACTAAGCATTAGGTGTGTGGGAAGGGCCAAGCTGGCAATCTATCTTAAATGTTATTTAGCGACTCATCTAAAATTGAATTGTGTTATTTGTTGGGAAATTTTATGAAGCTTTTAAATATAAAATTATGTTTTTCTAAAAGCTTGTTCTGGTAAATATTGGTTTGTGTTGCTTCAAAGAATTTATTTAGTTTCAGATATTTTCTATCCATATTTATTGCTAATATTAAAAATAATTCTACTTTTTGATAATATTTGTTTTTATAAAGGTTAATTTTGCTAATTGACTGAGAGGCTACTACAAGTTTAGGTGCCCCATCAAATATGATTATGATTTTTTTTTTTTATAGAATGTAAAGAAATACTAATAATAATACTGTAAGAATACACTGGTCTGCCAAAACAGTACAAAAATCAACTTGGCACAGGTTGAACTAAATTCAATTAGTTAACGTGTCATAACTTGCCAAAAAATTAACTTCTCTCTCTCTCTTTTTTTATATATATATCTGGTAACCCCCACTCTTTACTTTTCAATTAAGAAGCTTGCAGAAAATGTGTCTTTCCTGCAGCCAAAATCTTTTAAAAGTCAACCAAGTTGGCAATAAATATTACATCATCATTGAAGTAATATTTATTGCCATATTGGCTCACTTGTAAAAGATGAATGTATTTTTTGCTGGAGAAAAAATATTATCGTCTGCACCTTTCCTTACTGAAAATTAAAGAGCGGTGGGTTACCACATACTAAAAAATGCTCATTATTTGATAAGTTATAACATATATGACTATGGGATTTACTTCAACTCATTCAAGTCGATTTTTGTGCAGTTTCGGCCACTTTTGTCAAGGCAGACCAATGTACTCATAATCTACTAGTATTTCTTCACTTTTTTTAATGAATTCATAATGATATTTGATGGTTACCTAAACTTGCAATCACTGCTCTGTCTATAAGGAAACATTGAGGATATTGCTTGTTGAAATTTTTAGACTTTATTGAGAAAAATTACTATACTTATTAATTTGATGTTGAATGATTAAAAATGTCAATAGCTATATTAATCGCTTTCTATTTTATTAATTTTTCTATGACTTTCTTAAAGTTCGATTTGTTAGATAAATAGTTAAAAGACTTTTATTTCGTATGGACTTATAATTTTGAAAAATGTTGTTCAAAGTTTGATCTGTGTTGTATAAAAATATTCATTCCATTTTATTGTCTTCACTCCTAAAGTCAATTGGTAGATAAGTTACTCTGTTTTGATTATTTGTATTTATTAGAAATCATTTTTTTTAAAAAACAAACATAAAATACATTTCTCTTGTCATTTTTCAAAAGATCTAATGTGATTTAAAATTCTATGATCAAAAACTTAATTGAATTCTATATTATTTTCTCTTTTGAATATGTACTTACATTGCAAAATTACACTGTATTTTTATCATTTTATCTATTAGATTTTGTAAAAGAAACACTTATTTCCTTGTATTTACAATATCTGCAGGAAAATTGCTTTTTGAATTCGCATAGATAAACAAGCTCTGCTCTCCATTTGTATGAACAAATTATTACTTTTCAAATTACTATAAAATTTAAATTGCTTGATATGTGTTTTAATTACAACATTTATTATTTACTTTACCAATTTTATATCTAAATGTTTATATTTTTTTACATATAAGTGGTTTGGGGTTTGCCAGATTTAAAATTTGTGGCCTTAAATTTATTTTGCTCTAAAAGCTTAATTGATTCCCATATTCTATTTATGTATAAGAATTTAAATTAGCATAATATTGGGGGTCGCATTCTCCCTAAAATTCCTGATATTCCTTGAATTTTTGTTTCCCCCTAAAATTCCTAAAATTGTACTTACATTTTTTGATAATTCATACAAAAAAAATCAAAAACCTTGGAAATTTCCGATTTTCCTCCAAAAAAAACAAATATTTCTCCACAAGAGAAAATCTTTTCTGAGATTTTATTTATTAATTATTCATTTTTTTAAAAAATTGACAGTTTTTTGCCGGTATACAAACATGTTTTGAAAAGGATGTCTGTTTTAGGAGACTACGTCAGCTTTAAAAGAAATATCCCTAATTTTTTTTAGAATTATTTCTAAAATTTTGGAATTAAACCTAACATTTTTAAGAATTATCCCTAAAATTTTTGGAATTATCCCTAAAAATTTTGGAATCATCCTTAAATTTCCTACTTAATGTTTTTAGTAAACTCACTGCGCTCCCTATAATTTTCTTTGAGACTTTGTTGTTTTGTTTGATTTATATAATCAAATATTATTTTTTTTTAAATTTTTTTTTATGTTTAACCTTATATTTATGTTATGGATGATAGATATTTCATGTATTACTTCATACCAATTTTGAGTAACGTGTTTTATTTTCTTACGACATCCAAGAGAATTGATGTCAACTAATTGCAAATTATGATAGTAATTTTGCTTTCAATACATTTTTAAGCTTATATGTTTCTCCTAGACTTAAAAGTTACAGCAAGTTCTTTACAAATTTAATTATATTTGTGTAGCTAAAAAGATAAATGTTTTCCAGTTAACAATTACTTTGAAATGACATTTTTGTTATTACTCAGAAAAGCTGTTTTCGTTATTGCTTATAAAATTGATGTTTAGTATGAAATGTTTGTTGTTTTTTACTCTCTCTCGTGATTACAAATAGAAAATTTTTGAAACTTAAAACTTGTTATTCTTCGTTTATGAAACTTTTATTCAATGTTCTGAAGACCGCCTTTTCAAATTAGGATTATGACCTTTTTAAAAAAAATGTTTGATGAATAATTTAAAATTATTATTTTCCTATGATAAATTACCTTTTAACAATATATAATACTTGATGATAATTTTAGATGATTCATCAATTTTTTTTATTAAAATATCAAACCCATAAAAATTTTGCTATGAGAAACAAATTAAATTATTTTAGGTGTATGAATAATAATTTCTATTTCTTCAATTAATTGTGAACCTCATAAAGTCTTATAATCATATTGAGATTTATGCAATATATTTACTATTTTTAAGAAAAAATTTCTATTTCGATACAGTTTTCTGTCCCCCCCCCCCCCAAATATAAATGTATATTTTATTAATGCATGTATTTTTATTGATACTTCTTTTATTTACTTCTCGTTAATGAATTATTACCTATGTTTATTGATATCAAAACTCTTAACTATTGTTTCCTAATATTCCTTTTACATTAGCTATAAATAATATCTGTATAACATTCTCTTTAGTTCTGTATAGTTATTAACTAGATTTATGTATAATTAATTGTGGTTCTTATTGAGAGTAAAATTTAGAAACTATGTAGCAAATTTAACATAGCTTAAGCATTTATTTTGTGTGTTATGCTACTTGTGTAACTTTTGAGGTGATTTCGGTTAACATTTTTACTCTATTGCTTGTGTTATCAATTTGCTACATTTATTAAAAGTATTTTACTGAAATTCTTTTGAAGCTAAATTTATCAATTGACTACAAAATTGTACAATGATAACACGTAAGATTTTTTTTTTTTATATATATATAAATTACAAATGAATTAATAAATTTATTAAAACTATTAAATGCTTCAGAAAAAAGTATTTTTGCTAATATTCAATGTTAACAATGTTTGAACTATAGAGTTAAATTGATTTAAAATAAAATTACAAAAGTAACAGTTTTTGGCTAAATTATAAAAATGTAAAATGCATGAAATTTTTTTTTTTTTTTTAAATTGAAATACAAATGTAATAAGCACACAATTTAAATTTCTATATGATCTTATACTATTCTGATGCTAATCTTGTTTTTAAGATAATTTCAATTGAAATATTTGTTACTCTTACTAATTGGTACTACCTATTTGTATGAAACTTTTTTTCTTTTAAAACTAATATTTACTTGCATACTAACTAAATACGTACTAAACAAAGTACTATTAATAGTACTCAATACTAAATAAAGTGTGAGGAGAGGAAAGTACATAAAAGAGAAAGTAAAGTGCTTGCATTCTCTAATAAATGCTTTTAAGTAATTACTATCAAACGAAATAAAATATCCTGCTCTTATATGTTATTTCTGCTCTTTTAACAACTTTCATTATAGTCACATTGAAAACATGTGTTTCTCAAAACCATTTGCTAGTCTGCCAGAGACGTCAACCTTTCCATGGGATTTTCATAGTTTTTACTTATTTTCTGCAGTTTTACAGATGTTCTTTGAAACCTACAGAAAATACTTCTGCAAAATATCCTTTCTCAATCGTTTGCTGATACTACTCTTGAAATTCACCAATACTTTTGCAATAGC
Organism: Linyphia triangularis; assembly: GCA_963978545.1. NCBI lineage: Eukaryota > Metazoa > Arthropoda > Arachnida > Araneae > Linyphiidae > Linyphia > Linyphia triangularis. The sequence continues at coordinate 77,819,819 of OZ021729.1, forward strand.
TTAGATTTACATTGTTTTCGCTGAGTGTTGTGCTGATGCAATAGTCCCTATTATATCTTGTATACATTCATCGTAATGCAAGAGTATTGGTCATGGATGAACGTTAAAAAGAAGTACAACTTCGGAAATTCTGTAGAAAATTTGGCATCTCTGGTTACTTGCAAAGCTGTTGCATTCTTTTAAAACTAGTATTTGCCTACTAAATAATATGTAAAATTACTTTAAACACATACATTCCTTGAAAGTGATGTAAAGTCTTTAAAAAAAATTTATGAAATTTGGTCCTTCAAAAAAAGACAAGGTTCTTGAAAGTCCTTAAATTTTTAAGGTGGTCTGGGACTCAAAATTTTAAAAATTCTAAAAAAATTATTATTGCAAAAAATAATAAACATGTATCTGAATAAAATGATATAAAAACTTTGTTTCTATCATAAGCAGAGCTTGAATTACTAAGTTTTTGTTATATGACTACTGTATCTTAGACATACTATCTTGAAACTGTTTTTCACCGTGATGGCTTTTTAAGCCTTTTTTTAGTTTAAATGGATATAACTTAAAAACTACTTGTTAAAAATATATGAAAATTTCCACAGTTATTTTTCATATATATTTCTTTAATTTGTCTTCAGGAATTGTGTACTTTGATTTAACTTTTTTTTAAAAAAGTTTTTGTAACTTAGCGTATTGAGGGTTTTATAGTTTTTGCACAAAATATTTTTTTGAAAAATCATGAAGAAAATTTATGATATGAATTATAAGAAGTAATTTAATGTAAAAATAAATGACTTAAAAAAAAAAAAAAAAAAAAGTTCTTAAATAAATCAAATTTAGAAAACATCAAAATTTTGAAGTTTTTTAAGTTTCAAAGCATAATTACTGCATAAAAAATTTCAAAAAAATAATTATAAAAATAAAATTTTTAGAATTTTGAATCCCGGACCACGCCCATCAATTATCTTAGCCTCCGTTTCTTACCCACCTCTGTCTTGTATTTTGATGGCTAAAGTATGTAATTTTATGGTCCTTGAATTTTCTTAAAAAGGTCCTTGAATATTTTTCTTTGCTAAGAGTGGAAACCCTTTAAAAAAAATGCAAAAAAAATTAAAAATGCGTTTCAATGATATCTAGTTTTGTAACTTGCTAAAATAATTTCTATTGAAATATTGTGTGTTTCTTGTTTTAGGAGAATGGATGTCAAATTCAATATATGATATCGCAGCATCACTCCATCTCAAATCTTCCAATGAAGTTGTCAACAAACACAAGCCCTTTGTGCCCCTTGAAAAGCGGGTACAGAACACGGGCCATGTGCCCGTAGTCACAACGAAGAGGAGGTGTGCCCACTGTAGTACAAAAAGCAATGTACGTCGAACACGCTGGATGTGTAAGCAGTGCAATGTGCCGCTGTGCTTGCAGAACTCCGATGACTCTTGTTTTCAGTTATTTCACTCTGTCTGATGGATATTTGCAATATGGAGGATTTTTGTGATTTTCTTTCTTTTTCTAGTCCCGCAACATTAAAAGTGTTGTTACTTTAAAAGGACAACCACTTGTTGAGAAACTTTGTTGGAGATTAATTCCTGTTTTAGGGAATGTTAAATGGATAAGTATTCTTTGTAGTTATCATTAGGCAGCGTTATGTGCAATATATTCAAATAGAACATTGTACCTCATTCCAACAAATAAATCGCAGTTAATTAGTATGTTGTTATGTGTCATTTACATAATTACTTTTTCAAAAAAAAAATTTCAATATGAAACACATTAGTTTTTTCTATATATTTCTAAATTTTTATTTTGGCTTGTTATTATATAGGAATTTTCGGGTTTGATTTGTGTAAACTAAAAATCTAAATGCAATACTGCAATGTATCTATTTCAATACATTTATCGAGGGTGTGACTGTTAGTGGTTTTAAAGTACTTTTTTTTTTAAATTTCAAAGTTATAAGAAGCGGCATCTACAATTTTTTTCAACTTGCTTTGTCTTTTCCATGAGATGAATTATTATCACTAAGTATATCGCACCCTTGCTAAAAAAGTAACATGACACAAAATTCTTCATTTTTAAGTTATAGTTTGTTCTAGTCCAAGAGGCAACTGCATGTTTAGGTACCCCATCAAACATCATTCTCAATTTTTTTTTTAGATTATGGAGAAAAGTTAGTAGATTATTAATACACTGGTCTGCCCAAGCAGAAGTAAGCAGGTGGAAACTGTTCAAAAATCGACTTGGAACGGATTTAACTAAATCCGATTGCCAAATTAGGAGCATTCTTTTTTATTTAATAACCCATCACTCTTTAATTTTCAATTAAGAAAGTTGCAGACGATTCAGATATCTGCTGATAGCTTACTTCCATCTTTTAAAAAAGTGAGCCAAGTGGCAACAAATATTACTTCACTGATTACATAACTGATGTCGCCAACTCGACTTACTTTTAAAATATGCAAGTTTTCTGAGCCCGAGATCAGAAATCGTCTGCACCCTTCGTCACTGAAAATCAAAGTGCAATGGGTTACCAGACGAAAAAGTGCGTTCACTTTTTTGGCAAGTTATGACCTATTTGGCAATTGGATTTTAATCGACTCAATCAAAGTCGATTTTGACCAGTTTTGCCATGGCAGACCAATGTATTCATAATCTACTAACCTTTCACCATATTCTATAAAAATATTCTGAGTAAATGTTCGATGGAGTACCTTAACTAGCAATCGCCTCGCAGTCTGTACAGTATCATAAATTACATGAACTTGAATCTTGAAAATTAGCACAAGTCAGTATCCTTTTATTAAGTTCAACAGCTTTTACAGCAAATATATATATATTTTAATGCTTTATGGGTAATTTTTATCAAAAGTTTTCTCTTTTATTAATTGTAGGATTTTTGTTATTTTATTCAAAATGTGTTTTTGGAATACTCTTTCTTCCTTTTTTTTTGTCATATATTGTTTTTCGTATAATTGTCTAAAATAATAATTTTTATTTAAAATTTTTTTATGATTTAATTGATTTTTTTGTTTAAAATAAGATTTTTCCCTTAAGACTTGTTATTAATTATTTAAACATCTCGAGCCGAATTTGAGTAATATTTTTTCTTTTTGTGTTTGCATCAAATTTTTGTGATAATTTTCAATATCAGTCGAAATTAACATTATTAGAGTTGCATTTGTATGTATAATTTTTTTTTTAATTATTTAAATTTTTTATTAAGTTTGTTTAACTAAGTTTTATTTGTTTTATCTAATTTAGTTGAATTCTATTATTCATACAAAAAGTTCAAAAGATTGTATTACTGTAATTAACCATATGAAATCAAATCGAACTTTGGTGTCGCTTTACTATTTATTTTTATTTAATAGCAATTCTTACATTTATATGTTAATGATTTATATAGTCGTCATGAATATTTATGTTTAAAGAGGTAAAACATTTATATTTCTTCTTGCTGAACACTAAACATACACATTTTATATTGGTTTCAATACTTCTTTAAACAATAATAGAAACTTTATTCCATAACATTATCAATATTAGCTATTATAAAATTGAAAATGTTGCATCTTTTTAATATTTGAATGTATTACTTGCTTCTACATATGCAATTGTATAAATAGAAATGACTTAAAGTTATAAGCAGTCAACCTACTTGGAAGCCAATCTTACAAGAACATGGGAACTTCAACCATGTAATTTTCAAAATTAACCAACCATAGCAATTTTTTTATCTACAGACATTGATTCCAAGATATTAAGGTTCAGTAATTATGAAAAAATTATTTTGCTTTGAGTTGCGTAGTACTTTTTTGTAGAGACAATTTTTAATTGAAATTAAGTACAATGTTTAACAATTATAACATAACTTGTTTTTTTGTTGTTGTTTTTTTTGCCAAAAGAGCTCATGTCTGCTACATTAAAACTTTTGTAACTGATCCAAGCGAAGTATATACAAATTTTAAAACAATAACCAAATGAAAGTTTTTATTATTTTCCTGAGGTTACCATTTAAAAATATTGCACATATTTAAAAAAAGAAAAATTATTTTCTGCCAAAAAAATTAACACAAGCCCTTTTAAAAATAAATTCTCTTATTCATTTAAATTTTTATGTATTCATTTAAATTTATAAAATATTTCTTAAAAAAGCATTAATACTGAATACCTTTTACAGAAATGATTCTTGGTCATACAGTATCCGACAACTCCCTCTCCTTAAAGGCCTATCCCTGCAACATGTGCGAAAAGATATTTTACCGCAGAGACGTCCTCAGGATTCACGAGCGAACTCACACTGGACAAAAACTGTATAACTGCCCCTACTGTGAGTACTCTGCTGCCCAACAGTGCACGCTGCGAGTACACATCTGCAACAAGCACACACAGAACTTCCCACACGCTTGCTCAGAATGCGGCAAAGGTTTCACATTCCAAAGTCAACTCAAGAGGCACATGGCCTTATCGCATCGAAAGAGATAAGCACTATCATAATTTTTACTTTTTAAAAATTTGTTTAAAGTTATAGAAAATGTGTGTTAAATCTAACAGAGTTCACATGGTTTTTAAAAGTCCTGAATTATTACTCACAGGGTTTCCGTGCATAAAGTCAGGAAATGTCATGAAAAGTCGCGAATTTGGACATTGGGTCAATTTTATCATGGAAAGTCATGATTTTGTGCAAAAAAAATTCCTTAAGTCATGGAAATACAGTAAATTTCATGGATTTCCAACATTTTAAATAAAATCACATAACTATGGTGTCATTAACGCCATGATCGTTTTCAGCTCATAGAAAATTCATCTGTTTTTATCTACGTTTTGGCAGAAACAACAGTCACAGTTAAAAAGTGCAGCCTATGAAAACATTTCTGATCAGTAAGGTCTCATAGGTGAAAAAAATTCTGAACTGATTTGATAAGATTATGTTTACATTTTGATTTCTTTTCATCTTCTTTCTTCTACTGTTTGGCATTGTTGATATCAAAACATTTGATTCTTGATAATATAATTTATTATTATTGACTTATTCTTTCTTCAAATATTTCTTTATTGTTAAAAATTGATTAGCTTTTTTTACACTGAAATATCAAAGAACGGAAAATTATTTTTCCCTATTTTCTTCTGATTTGGAAGAATCTTCGTTATTGAAACGGGGATTTTTTACTTAATTTGAAATAAAACTTTATAAAAATCATTTTATGGTACATTGATTTACTTACTATGTTCGTGTTGGTAAAATTCATATAGGTTATTATTTTTGTGATTCTATTTCCCGAGTCATGGAAAATTATTTGTTTCAGTCTTGGAAAGTCATGGATTCGTGTCATTTTATTTTGGCAGACACCCTGTACTTATGATTTATTAAAATTTTTTACATTTAACTATTCATTTTGGCTTGCAAACCTAATTTATAAATTAAAGATGCAAACACATTCACAGGATCAGAAATACCCTAACAATAATTTTTTTACACCAAAAAGGGATTCTAAATAATTTAAATTCTTATCTTCTAGTAAATGACCTTGTACCGAGCTACTGTGGGATTTAACAATTGTTCTAAAAGAGGAATGTCTTAATAACAGATTTTCGTCCTGTACAACCCTTCGTATGCCCTCACTGGTTAAATTGTTTTTTATCATTTATATTTGCATTATTGTAATAGCTATACTTAAGAACTGTGAGGGGAATATAAGAGAAAATGAAATTTTTTATATCCTAGATAACCAGTACTGTAGCAGTTGGGAATTTACTTTGTTTGACAGTCTTTGAAGTCATCTATGTGTGCAGAACCATTACTATTGACTAACAAATATAACTTCTGCATTTTTCTAAAAAAGTTGTATGCATACATCAACTAAAATTTCTCTAAAATTGCTGATTTATATATTTGTACATCACATTACACTATGTTACTTCAAACATTAGTCTCTTTCCAAGGGATCAATATAAAGTATAATTCAGTGTGGCTGTATTAATACATAATCTTTGTGAGTTAGTGTTTCATAGAACTACTCATATGTTTCAGTTGACTTAGTAATCTTTGAAAACCATTTAGAAACATTTTTTTATCATAAAATTGCATTTGTTTGCTACGTCAGTATTGTATTTTGATGTGGATTTTTAAAGTCAAGTTTATTTATACAAGATGTTTAAAAAGAAATTAATTGTAGCTAAGTTTATGTTACCTAAGTAAGATTTCTTTTGTTTTGCTTTTTTGCCATATCTTTTCTCTTGTTTGTGTTCAAGTGTGTTGAATTCATTTTTTGTGCAATTATAATTGTTATTATTTCTGGCTTAATCTTTTAGATTTTCTGAAACTATTATAATTGTTTGTATATTTGCAATTGTATTGTCGAAACTACAAATATGTTATCTTTATAATGAATGTACTTGAAATAATATATTTAAAATAAATCTTAATATTTTCTCTGCCTGTTATTCCCCTTCAGTAATTACATCATTCTTATAATGAAATAGTTTTACTTATTAAAATTTGTTTATTTTTTAAGTTGTATTCTTAAATTATTTTATTTTTTATTAAATAAGATCTAAAACTGAATGATTACTCTTTTATTTATGCGGTAGAAAGTTATATATGTTTTGATGCAATATTTCAATTGGTATTATGTTCTTGAGAATATTGCATTAGATATATGAATTAGTAAATGATTAACAAACTCTCTTGACATAGATTTCTTTTCAATAATAAAGAATGTATTTTCCCAATGTTGCAAGTTACTATAAGTAAACTAAAACAGGAACAGTAATTAATCAGTTATTGTTCCCTGCTTAGTTAAATCAACATTAAAGAAATAATGTCTTTATTAGTGTTTGAAATTCTTTTTATAAATTTGTACTAAACATGCTTATTTAAAGGCATCAACCTGTTAAAAATAACTAAGAAATACAATAATAATTTTATTTTCAAAATTAAAACTTTCTAATTGTCATTCAGTTTCCAAGAAAGCACATCTCTGATATAATTTCTGAGGAGAGATTTTATTTTTGGAAAAATAGAAAATATGCCCTTTAAAATAGTGGTGTGTAAATCGACTAATCGACCAGACCATATTGTAAATAACACTGGTGTAAATAGTTTTAAAAAGCAACTGAATTTGTAGTAATGGATTATTAAGGGGAGTTAAACTGGGGGGAAATAGATTAGTCTTAAGCATGTCATTGGTCATCAATTTTGTAACATAGCAGTGTAAACAGACAACAGCTGTCAACCACTTTTAAAGATATAACATTCGCAATTTCCTTTTAATTATAATATCTATTTTACAGATATCCCTGATGAACAGATTGCTTCAGACTTGGCTGGTAACATCGCCCTATTTCCAAAGGTCTTTCAATGCTCCACATGTGACAAACAGTTTTTCCGGTCTGATGTCCTAAAGAAACATGAGCAGACGCACACTGGACTGAAGCTTCACCAGTGTCCGCACTGCAACTACTCTGCTGTGCAATACTGCAATCTTAAAAAACATATATGCAACAAGCACACTCGGAACTTCCAGCATGTGTGTACAGTATGTGGAGTTGGTTTTGTGTACCAGAACGAACTGAGGAAGCATAGGATCATTGTCCGACATTAGAATTGAATGCTAGATTAGAAGCAATGCTTAATGGCTGTACTTAAAATCTCAATTTTGTTTCTTTAGTAAAGCCTTATATGCCACATTTAATAGCCTTATATGCCACATTTAAAAGCCTTATATGTCTGCACTCTGAAAAAACAAACTTGCTACTTCCAGCATGTGTGTTCAGTATGCCAAGTTGGATTTGTGCTCCAGAACAAACTAAGGAAGCATAGATTCATTGCGTGACATTAGAATCAAATGCTGGGTTAGAAGTAATGCTTAAGGGCTGTACTAATAATCTTCATGTCTTTTCTTTAATAAAGCCTTATGTGCTGCGTTTACGTTTTGAGAGTTAAACTTTTTTAAAGATCTTGTGTATAGAGAAGCAACTTTACATGGAGTGCTCTTAATGGCATGTGTTTCTCTGGATGAATAAATTATTCAGGTGCATGATACTTCTCTGGCAACTTGGACAAAATACCGCACCTGATTCGGATTTTAAAATTTCACAATCCTTCAAAAGGATCAGGATGATGGTGTATCATAGGTCATGTGAATTAAAGCCAAATTCAGCATGCAACCAGAAATGTTTTTGTTTTATGCACATCACATAACACAAAACATAGAAAACCAGGTTATCAATCATATTCTCTGAAAACTTATTCTGGAAAATTCGTAAAAGCTTAATGTTCTTTTCAAAATTTCTACAAAATCACAGTGGGGTTTTGTTTTTGATTGACCAAAGTTATAATTTCTATTGTCAGAACTTTTCAGTGCTTAAGAATTTAAACTTTTTGATTTATAGTAGCACCATAAAATCATCAAAATCTTTGAAAAAGCTATAGTTTGTTATTATTTTTTATTTCTGTTACCACACTAAGGCACATGGGTTAGAAGTTTATAACTTGAAACTTATTATATGATTCATGAAAGGGAACTTGTACACATATGTTTAAAACAACTTCATCATTATATATGTATCTACAGTCTGCACCAAAAATCCAATTGCATATTCTTGTTATTATCTAAAAGTATAACAACTACAAGAAGCGCTTGTATGAATTTCAGTATACCTGCCATGAGTGCAGGAATGGGCTCCTGTAAAAGAATTTGCTTAATGGAAGCAAATAAAAATTCACATATTTTCTTTTCATGTATTGATATATGTTAAGATTGTGCTTATATTCTGTTCAATTAAAAAAATATCAACTCACTTTATTTGAAATATTCAGTGTTGTTGTACCTTGGATATAATTGTTGCTCTTCAGTTCTATAAATTCAATACTTTAGCTAAATAGTATATGCACCTAAATATCATAAATTTCTTTACAGGCATGTCACCCTACAGATTCATCTCCATCACAGGACAGCCCTTCCCAAGGACCTACCACTGTCCCTTCCCCAACTGCAGTAAGACCTTCCATCGCAAGGACTCCCTCAAAGTACACGAGTGCACACACACAGGACGCAAACAGTACAAATGTCCGTACTGTAATCACTGTGCTGCCCAGGTAGGGCATCTTAAGATACACATCAGCAGCAGGCACTCACAAAGTTCACATGTGTGTACCGCTTGTGGTAAGGGATTTGCGTACCAGAGCCACCTGAAGAAGCATCAGTTTCTAAAGCATGGCGTGATCTAATGTTATATGATCTACAAGCACTGCAGAGTTTGTGTACTTACTGCAGTAAAGGGACTGAAACCATAACAAAAGCATCAGTTTCTGAAGTACACTTCTGCATTATATGATTCTAAGCATAATATCTGAATATAATATGATCCTGAAGAAGCATCAATTGTTGAAACATGGCATGATCTAAAGAGCTCTGCAGAGTAAGCAAACTTTGCAGAGTATGTGTACTTGCTATTGTAAAGGGATTCACATATCATAACAAAAGCATCAGTTCCTGAAGTACAATTCTAAATTGTCTAAAGTATAATATCTGATTATGATACGATCCTGAAGAAGCATCAATTGTTGAAGTATAGCATGATCTAATGGTATATGATCTATAAGCACTATGAAGCATGTACTAACTGTTGTAAAGAGATTCACACATCATATCAAAAGCATCAGTTCTTGAAAGTACAGTTCTGCATTATCTGAAGTATAATATGATTCTTAAGCATAATACCTGAATACAATAAGATCTTGAAGTAGGATACAATTGCAAAGCATATTGACTGCTGACTAGAGTATCTTGAAGCAGGATGTGCTCTGAATTATTACATGAACCACAAGATGGAGTGAACTTCCGAGTTCGCAATGCCTGTTATGACGGGATTAAATTTTTTTTTGTTTTTATTGAAATGTGTTTTATGATTTTTTTTTTATTGTACTGATCCCAAAGTCATTAAAAAGCCATTCAAAACAACTATGGATAGAAGAACAAAATTTCACTTCTTAACGTACTGATAAAGATCCAAATAAACCTTTTCAGTAGCATGAGTTTGTAAAGATAATAGTTGTAGTATATGCATTTCCTATGAAATATGATGCCCCGAGAGCTGAATTCAATTGTTTGTACTGATACAAACTTTTATTTAAATTTTGAGTGCCATCTTTAGACATTCTTCATTCCCAAAAGTCTCTTTCTTAATGTAAAAAAAAAAAAGATTGAGTTTTTCAATACATCATTGTTACTCATTTTGCTACTGATCCTTTTGCTTCATTTTATTGAATTTGAGTTATACAAATATTTTTTTTTAGTACTCTATTTTTAATACAAGTTCCTTTTATGTGATAGAGTAGTAATAAACAAGATTATCTATGTATATATCAGAGATCTGAATGCAAAATTCAGAAGCATCATAAATATAATAAATTATTTTCAGTAATTGTTGTTTTTCTTTTCATTGTATATTTGCTGTGTGGGCCTGTGACAAACAGCAACAGTGATCTATTTACACCCTATTTAGCATATTCTATTATCAATACCATACGATTTTCAATACCAAGAAGAATACTGTCAATGTTTTGCAGCTCCTATTTTTAAATCCTTTTTATTAATTAGATTTTGCGAGTTTATAGCAAGCAAATTATCCCACTTGCCATGTTCTATTGAGTTGAAGCTTAAAGACTAGACTTTTTCGATTACAATGCGTTCTATCAAGTATTGGTGATCTGTCACTGCAATTATCCAATTAAACTGAAACTTGGCTGATAGACTCATTGGTATAATGCTTTCTATCAAGTTTAGGAGTTAAAAAATAGATAATGGCATGAATTGATGGACGTTTTTTGGTAATGGTCAAACACTAAAAACTCAATCGAGCTCAAAATCACTGATAATTTGCGATTGCATATGAAAGTTAGTTATACATAATAAAGGATTTATATTAAAAAGTTAATTTTTATAGGTTAATTTTCTATTTTTTAAATACTCCTTTTAACAAAGATCATATCTAAACTTTTAGGTATTATATTTTTATTATTCAAGTAAAAATAAGCTGCTGATTAAAAAATTACTCCATATTAACTAAAATTGTAACTGCGCAAAGATTTTATATTATTCAAAGTTATTGTACAACATGGTAATTCTTCCAGTGAATGTCTATATCAGGAGACTTAGACTCAACTAAATTTGAAAGTAATAAAAACAAAATTGTTAATATAAATCCCTAACTATACATTTGCAACTTGTGCCATTGCAAATTATGTAAATGATTTTAAGATCAGATCAAGTATCCATTAGTATTTGACAGGTACGAAAAAAAAAATCCGTTCTGAGTCATTGACTGACTTTTTTTCTTTCTTTTTCTTCTTTCCCCCACAAAAACTTTATCAAATGCAATGCATTGTCATCAACAGCGAGTCTGCTAAGTTTCAGATCGATTTTTACTCATTAACACAAAAAGTTGGTGGAAACAAAACCACTCATTTCTCATTTGAACCCTATACGGCCCCTGGTACGGCCATGCAAGCAAATAGTTTTCTTGAATTCAAGAAAGAAAAATTTAAAGAGACGGAGAGGAGGAAGTGACAAAAAAAAAAGATATTACACAATATGAGGGGAGGATGGGGCTGCCTCGTCGATCCCCACCCGGTCTACTACGACACTGGCAAAATTTCAAGAAGGAAATTAATTTTTTAAAAACTTTTACATTTAAAAAATTAGAAAACTATCCCACAAAAATTAAACTGGTATTACCTTCCCTCTTCCATTCCCTGCCCGTACTTTAATTTTGTGAATTTTTCGAAAATGAAAGTTTCCTTGGCCACACAGAAAAAGTCAAATTTTCATCAAAACATTATCTGGTCTAATTTTTATTAGTGTTTTATTGTAATTTTGGAACAGAGTATTTTTTTCCCACTCGTGTTTGTCCGTCGATAGCTCAGTTGGCAGAGCGGTGGACTGTAGATGAGATATATCAGTAATCCATAGGTCGCTGGTTCGACTCCGGCTCGACGGAAAGTGATTTTTTTTATGCAGTATTTTTTTACAAATTCAATTGCAATGTTTTAAAATTGATTGTGATGTGAAACCAACAGCTAGTTTAAATGATTAAGAAATAAATAGCATCAATATGTTCAATTATATATATATATATATATATATATATATATATATATATATATATATATATATATATATATATATATATATATATATATATATATATATATATATATATATATATATATATAACACCTTGGCGGCCATTTCTTATTTTCAACCCCCCACGCTGAAAATAAATCAGCCTTAGCCCATATATGCTTTCTAGATTATAAGTATACTTAGATAAAATTATTCTTATAAAAATTGAAGTTTTAACATTTATTCAAAAATTCCTCAAAGTAGCAAAGGAAAAGCAAACTTTCTATATTAAAAAATTTGTTTTTTATTAAATTTTAATTGAACATATTGATGCTATTTATTTCTTAATCATAAATTTTAATTGAATATGTTGATGCTATTAATTTCTTAATAATTTTTAATTAGCATATATTTATTCTTGTTTTTCAATTGAATATTTAAGTGAAATTTAATTATAGTTATATATTAAGTTTCTTAGCCATTGAATATTTTTTAAAACTTACTTTTATTTCTAGTGAATCTTGCCTCTTTTTTCCATTTTACTTTTAAGTTTTAAAATCATGAGGGTGGGTGCATGCGCACCCACTTGCAAACCCCTGGCTGTGTCCATGAAAATTTAAAAAAATTAAAATATTTAAATATTATATAGATAAAAATATATACCGTACAAAAGTTGCATAAATTTCAAATAAACTGCAAAGCAAGCAATAAAATTTCATTAATTATTGCTACAAAACTTTAAAATATAAACAAAAATTAATAAATACGAAACAGTTTAATCCATATTATTGAAAGATTAGATAGTTCATGAAATCTAAAACTAAAATGCTATTGAATTACTTTTACTTTATATACTCTTCAATAGATGTCGCCACTAATAAAAAGTAATGCTTTTATTAGGTCGAAAAAGTGTTTAATTTTTGCTTCATATTCTAGTTTAGTGAGGAAAATTTGGAATTTGGTTCCAAATGAACAAAACAATTTTTATTTATTTTTTCAATTACTTTTTCCGCTCGAGCATGTCAGTCGAAATTCGCTATATGTGATGAAAATCGCTTATTTTTCAAATTTTTTAAACCCAAAAGCTAAAGTGATAATTTCGAATTCTAATAGCGCGGGAATAAAAATATAGACCACCACGTGTTCAAATCTGTAAAAATCAAATCAAAATTTTCGTGCTAAAATCATGCGCAGAAACCATAAAATACCATATTTTAAGAAAAAACTTTAAAATAACGAAATTTGTAGGAAATTAGAATTGATCATTCCACCTTGTTTGACTATAATTTATGACCTATAACTATATTAATATATTTTCGAGAGTAAGGGTCATAACTTAATATTCCACTCGTAAAATATATCTAGTAGCAAAATTAACTAGGGCGTGGAACAACCAGGGACGACGCGAACTGGGGGCGTAGGGGGCGACTCGCCCCCCCCAAAGTTTTAGAAAGTTGGACAGTCGGCAAATTTTGCAAATTTCATCGAGATCTTTCTTTTTCTAAAGTCGAACCACAATAAAATTGAACTTAATAAAAAAAAAAAAAAAAAAAAAAAAAAAAAAAAAAACAATTTTGAACAAAAATATCGGAATGCAGCGTGACCCGAGTTTGACGAATCGGCATTTTTACACTAGAAGTCAATTATAGGGGAGCCGGGTGTCTTTTTTGCCGAATACAATGATGGACTGCCCCCGAACGCAAATATTACCTTATAAATATCTTCATTATCTCACCCCGTCAATGTTTTTAGAAAGGCTGGTAGTTGGCAAATTTCCGAAATTTCATCCCTTCTTTTAAAAATGCCAAGTGACGGATGTTACAAAACATATTGAATGGAAAAAAGCACAAATAATTAAAATCATCATTATTATTAGAAAATTGTGATCACACTGCAGCCTAAGTTGACGGTCGGCAATTTTGTATTGGAATAAGTATATCCTTTTTGATAGGAACATTAAAATAATCTAATCATTGATTTCTTCACTGACATTATATAACTTTGATGTGTTACAGTAGATGATATATTTGTGGTACGTCAGATAACTCCTCAAAAACCATCAGATACACATTAAACGTCATTTATATAAAGTTGTACGTCATATGAGTACGTCATATGAGTTAAAGGTTTTATACAAAATATCAAAGCACCAAAATTTTTGTATACGAAAATTGACCCGCATTTTACAAAGTTATTGCAATTAATGTGAAGTAGAATTCCATAAATGATGTTGTATACAGGATGGTCATAAAGAAACTTGGCCGTTATATGGACATCTAGAGACAGTCTCGTTCAACAGATCGAGATGAGATTTCAGGTATAGTTATTTAGAGGTATGGGGTCGGAATTCTGTGAATTTCAGCAAAATGGCGCTCACACTTAAGCCGGTTATAGTTACGAATTGCAACGCTTGCTTTTTCCTATCGAAAAATGATCACCGCATGTGAAAACTCTAAAGAGCGTTGGAACGGTACGTGTATCACAAAAAACAGACTCGTAATGGACGCACAAAATACAGATCTGCGACTGACCAACAAAAACACGATCAGAGCAATGGAGGTCGCTCGCCAAATATTCATCTTAGAAAACCGATTAAATTGCCTGTGATGGCACTCATGTGAACTTAGGCCTCTATCAAATGCAAATTTCCATTGTGCGTCTCGATCGCGTGTTTGTTGGCCGTTCGCAGAGCTTTTTTTTTGTGCGTGCATAATGCGTTCGTTTTTTTTGTGATACACGTACCATTCCACCACTCTTTAAGGTTTTCTCATGCTCTGAGCATTTTGAGACAGGAAAAAGGCGCTGTCATTCGAAAATTTCAAGTGTATGTATAACTATAACCATTACCGTGAGCGCCACTTGTTGAAATTCACAGAATCTCGAGCTCATACCTCTGAATTACTATACCTGAAATCTCATCTCGATCTGTTAAAGGGAACGGAAGCTAGAGCCCCATATATCGGCAAAGTTTCTTTTTGACCACCTTGTACTTCATATATTGAAAATGCATTCCCAAAATAGTGCATGCCACATGTAAACTGGAAGGCAATATCGAATTTATTCCAACAAAATAATCTTTGGAAAAGTATTGAAAGGTTTACTATCTAAAATTCTTAATGTTTCCCGTGCTCAAATAGCTATGGCCCGACATTGTCCGGTACAACCAAGTTCAGTGTATTGCAAATTATGAGTATCCTTTCATTCATATCCTCGATTTCTGACGCAGTTTGTCCTTTGTGTTGCCCTTGCGCCTAATAAATCTGACAAACAACTAACCAACCTATCCTGGATTTCACCACTTTATACTCTAAACATCGAGAAAAAATTGTCTTTCAGATAAACTAGGATTTTTTAGTCTAAATACCTTTAAAAATATTTCAAATTGGTTCAATAAATCTCAAATTAGGTTCATAACCATTACATGTGGGTAAGGGAAATGGGGGAGGGTTTTTGGAAATTTCATGCTGACAGTGACGTTTCTCATGCTTTGAAGATCAAATGTGCAATTTCTTCTTCCTCAAGATCGGAATAACACTGTAGATTTGAATACCTCCCCCTCACCTTTCCCGAAAAACCCCACAGGTACTATTCCTTATATAGTTTGGTTGGTTGGTTGTATTCAGATTATCTGGCGCCGTCAGCAACACGAGGGCTATAATGCGCCGAAACTTTCGTCATTAGACAAGCCAACATACATTTACAAACACCCATGCCTAACACGGGACTCGAACCCGAAACCTCGCGGTCTAGAAGACAGCACGCTAACCACTATACCGTTTGGTCGGCCCTTATATAGTTTGGATTGTTGTGTGTATGACATGCTTTTTTATAGATCTGAATATTTTGTCACTAAATTCGAAGTTCAATTAGTTACGAATAATTTACCTTTCTGCATATAAATATTATAGTTTGGTTTAATGCTAAAGTAATCCATTTCATTTTAATTCCGCATAGGAAAAAAAAAACAAAAAAACACTAGCATTTTCAAGTTTATTTTCCTTCTTGAATAAATGATTATTTTTCAAAAAACGAGTAATATTTGCAGAAATTAATGCTGAAAAACCACACCACATCAGTGAAAAACCACAAAAAAAAATCATTTAATTAAATCCAGCAATTTTAGCAAAAATATATACTCGAAGTAACTACTTTTAAGAAATAGGTTTCTGGATTGAAATGTTACAAAAAAAATTAAGTTTTATTATTAACACATTTTTCAAGAAAAATCAAAATCTTTTATTTTTTAGTTAGGAAAATGTGTTAAAAAGTATTTAAAAATTAAATAATTAACAAAACGTTTTTAATAATTATTGTCTTTGGCAATGCAATTATAGTGTCCATGAGCGCCTACATGATTATTTGCAGGGAGGTGTAAGGCGACGAAAAGGTTTTTGTTTAATCCTTGATTTTTCGAAGATGGGAATTGGATTTCCTAATTGGATGGTAGTTAATAATTGTGCATTAATGTTCTGTTCAAATTGATAAATTAATATCTATATATTTTTTTCTTGTAAATTTTCCCACTTTTTTCCCCCGTTACCTTAATTTTAGAAATCCAGAGGGGAGGGAGTGCAAGTGCATGTTTTTTATGTCCCTGACATTGTATCTATTATAAAAATTGCAGTGCTTCGCGTAGGGAATTTTCTGAAATAGCAATAGTCCGCCAGAATTATAAAAAGAAGAATTTTTTCAGAATTTGTTTTTTGATCAACCTTTATACAATTCTTTGTAAAAAAGTCACCTATTTGATCAATAATTTACATCTATTTAATTCCATGTTAAAGTGCTATTTTCCAACCACTTTTACACGTTTAATTAATTTTTTTCGAAACTGCAATTTGAATATTTAAAAAAAAAGTTGTATCGAAATGAAGCACTCGTACTACTGAGGTTACTGAATTGGTTTGAGATTGTGGGAGAAATTCTATCTATCTGCAAGGTATAAATGTCTTCCCCCTCCAAATAAAAACGCTTCCAAAAATAATCTCCTTTGTTCGGAGAGAAAGGGGTAATTTACTAAAAAGAAATGAAAAATTAAATGAATTTGAAGGAACTTTAACTATAATGTGATGGGAATTTACTTAAAATTTGACATTAATTACATATTAATAAAAAACCATAAAATATAAAAAATTGTTTAAACGGTAATTTAAAAGTAATTAAAACTAATAGCACATTAAATAAATTAATAACAATTAAATAAAAAAATGCATTAACAATTAGTTTTACATTAATTAACATTTAATTATGTATTAATAATTAATTATATAGTAATTATTCATATATTAATTAAAAACTATTTATACGTTAATTTTACATTAATAAAAATTAGTTAACAATTTAGTAACATCTTAATTTATATTTTCTACATTTACACCGGACATGCCTTGATTTCAGTCGTCAAAAGGGTGTCTTCGCCCCCCCAACCAAAATTCTTAGTGACGGCCCTGGGAACAACGTACAACTTTCAATCACACTAATAAAATTGACGCGGATTTGTGCCATTTACCAAGAGCATTTTTATTAGCTGATAACGCAGTTTAAAAAAAGAAAGTTTTTTAGATTTAAATGCTTCTTTTTAAGGCAGATATTTAATTTACAGAGACATTTATATAAAAAAAAACATATTTTGAATTGATTTGATTTTTACGTCATTACCCATCAGGGCTTATTGAAAAAAAAACAACTCTTTTTGGAAATTCAAAATTTCAAGTTGATAAATAGTTGCCACTATGCTTTCATATTTACCAAACAAATTTTAGGTTCAATTGAAAATATTTAGGTCTGCCGGAAAGGACCTGAAGTTTGATTTTTTTTGTGACGAAAACGAAGATTTTTAATTTTTTTAAAAAACATAAATATAAAGCAAACTTTTATTTTCAAGAATAAAAATGTAAAGTTTAAAATATTAATTAACAGTAATAAAAAAAAATTGCATCTGACATTTAACATTTAGGTCTTCCGTAATCTACATGAAAACCTTAATTTTTTTTACCAAATACGGATATTTTTCAATTTTCAACCCATCTTTTGATTAGTTTCAATTATTTTATTTATAGTCTATAGGAATATCGGGAATATCATATTTTGAAATGGCTTTAACTAAACTCAAGTCTTAAGTCACGTCACTACTTCTTTACGAACTTGGAGTCTCCAGCCAGCAAAGGCTCTAGCTTTCGAGATATGAAGGTAACGTTATTGAAAATGATTCAATGTCACAGAGTTGGAGTGATGAAACTGTACTTGATAATAAAATGCTTCTACCGGGGAAAGGCCAGAAAGTACAATTATTTCAGTGAAACAAGGACAGCCAGGAAATACTCTCTTTTTCTAAAGCATATATGTGCTTTAGAGCAATTTCCATTACCAGCAAAGCTCAATTAGCAAGTGCTCTTTTGCAGGGATTTAAATGTTGTAAACCCAGTGCTAGAAGTGTAGGTAGACGCGGGGTGACGCGTCCCCTCACTTTTCAAGAAAATACCCATGCGTCCCCCCCCCCCCCCCACTTCTAAAACCACTGAAATCCATTCCCCCACTTTTAAAAACACACAAACCATCTAAAAACTACTAAAGATAAATAACATTAACCTTCAAATGTACACTAAAAAAAGTGATTTAAAGTTTTCATTGTAAAAAATGAAATCTATATTTACGGTGTATATCATACAACTATAAAAATGTATTATATTACTTTGTATAAAGATATAAGTATTTTTATTAACGAATACTGTTACGCTTTGGTCAACTTTCAGCTTTGGAGAAACTTTTAAGTTAAATTTCTATTCTTTTCATAAAGAGACAAACTATTGAAAAAAAAAATTAATTAAAGATCTCTATTAATTTAATATGAAAGTATGCACATTTAAAAGCATTATTTAAATTTAAATAAACAGCTATGTATGTAATTTTGAGTTATTACTTCACTTTATCTCTTACTTCCAGGTAAAAAAGCTGAGTCGCAGAATATTCACTAAAATTAGAATAAATTTTCAACCCTTGTTTAATGTTAGTGTTAGGAAGTATAAATTAGTTCCTTCCTAGTTAATATTTTTAATATAAGAGACAGGAAATTATAAAATGTATCGGGAAGGGGGGGGGGGGGGGCTTGCACTTGTCACCAACTTTTGGGCATCCCCCCCCCACCCACTTTTTCCTCCCTCACTTCTACCACTGTGTAAACCTAGAAAATCACGCAGTGGTAAGAGATAAAAAGATTTGTCGTGAAAGAGTAAAATACAATTAAGGTATTAGTTCAACTATTTTTTACTCTATTTGTATGATCTTAATAAACGAGAAGAACACGTATCTTTGGTATAAGATCTATATTCAACATATTTTGGACTAGCATCAATTCTTGGTAGTGGTTCTAGAAAAATCGTGCTTGTGTGTGAGAGGATGTTTTAAACTCATTCTTTCTATCATTATTAGTTCATGTTTCAACAATGAACTATATAGCTCTTGTTTGCCTAAACCAGTTATGACACGTCGTTCCATTGCTATTGCAGGCTGTCAATTAATAAAACATCGAATATGTTTTCTTGAGTCAAACAACATTCACAAAAGGAGATGATCTGAGTTTACCATAAAAGTACTTTGTAGAGGTGATTGAACAAGATACTCAAGATCATCTCTATATATATAAGGCAAAGCCCTCACTCACTGACTCACTCATCACTAATTCTCCCACTTCCCACATAGTCACAACTCTGAAAATCGGCACAAATATCAACAATGGTAAAAATAGAAAAAGTAAACTATTCAGATCTCGATTAACCCACTTTAAGGGGTCGAAAAGGGGTTAAACGTTCCAAACGGGGGACATTCGAAAATCCTACTTCCCACATAGTCACAACTCTGAAAATTGGCACAAATATCAACAAGGGTAAAAATAGACAAAGTAAACTATTCCGATCTCGATTAACCCACTTTAAGGGGTCGAAAAGGGGTTAAACGTTCCAAACGAGGGACATTCGAATATCCTACTTCCCATTTGGTCACAACTCTAAATATTGGTACAAATATTAACAATAGTAAACATAGAAAAAGTAAGCTATTCCGATCTCGATTAACCCACTTTAAGGGGTCGAAAAGGGGTTAAACGTTCCAAACGGGGGACATTCGAAAATCCTACTTCCCACATAGTCACAACTCTGAAAATTGGCACAAATATCAACAAGGGTAAAAATAGACAAAGTAAACTATTCCGATCTCGATTAACCCACTTTAAGGGGTCGAAAAGGGGTTAAACGTTCCAAACGGGGGACATTCGAAAATCCTACTTCCCACATAGTCACAACTCTGAAAATCGGCACAAATATCAACAATGGTAAAAATAGAAAAAGTAAACTATTCCGATCTCGATTAACCCACTTTAAGGGGTCGAAAAGGGGTTAAACGTTCCAAACGGGGGACATTCGAAAATCCTACTTCCCACATAGTCACAACTCTGAAAATCGGCACAAATATCAACAATGGTAAAAATAGAAAAAGTAAACTATTCAGATCTCGATTAACCCACTTTAAGGGGTCGAAAAGGGGTTAAACGTTCCAAACGGGGGACATTCGAATATCCTACTTCTCACATAGTCACAACTCTGAAAATCGGCACAAATATCAACAATGGTAAAAATAGAAAAAGTAAACTATTCCGATCTCGATTAACCCACTTTAAGGGGTCGAAAAGGGGTTAAACGTTCCAAACGGGGGAGATTCGAAAATCCTACTTCCCACATAGTCACAACTCTGAAAATCGGCACAAATATCAACAATGGTAAAAATAGAAAAAGTAAACTATTCAGATCTCGATTAACCCACTTTAAGGGGTCGAAAAGGGGTTAAACGTTCCAAACGGGGGACATTCGAAAATCCTACTTCCCACATAGTCACAACTCTGAAAATTGGCACAAATATCAACAAGGGTAAAAATAGACAAAGTAAACTATTCCGATCTCGATTAACCCACTTTAAGGGGTCGAAAAGGGGTTAAACGTTCCAAACGAGGGACATTCGAATATCCTACTTCCCATTTGGTCACAACTCTAAATATTGGTACAAATATTAACAATAGTAAACATAGAAAAAGTAAGCTATTCCGATCTCGATTAACCCACTTTAAGGGCTCGAAAAGGGGTTAAAAGTTCCAAACGAGGAATATTCGAATGTCCTACTTCTCATTTCGTCACAACTCTAAAAATTGGTGAGAATATCAATAAAGACAAACGAAGAAAAAGTAAGTTATTCCGATCTCGATTAACCCACTTTAAGGGGTGGAACAGGGGTTAAACCTTCCAAACGAGGGATATTCGAATGTACCACTTCCCATATGGTCACAACTCTAAAAATTGGTACAAATGTCAACAATGGTAAACATAGAAAAAGTTAGCTATTCTGATCTCGATGAACCCATTTTAAGAGGTTTTAAAGGGGTTAAACGTTCCAAACGAGCGATATATTCGAATGTCCTACTTCTCATATTTTCACAATTCTGAAAACTGGTGTGAATATCAATAAAGACAAACGCAGAAAAAGTAAACTATTCCGATCTCGGGTGGATCAAGGGGTGGAAAAGGGGTTAAACGTTCCAAACGAGGAATATTCGAATGTACCACTTCCCATATGGTCACAACTCGGAAATTTGGTACAAATGTCAAAAAAGATTAAACATAGAAAAAGTAAGCTATTCTGTTCTCGATTAACCAACTTTAAGGGGTCGAGAAGGGGTTAAATGTTCCAAATGAGGGATATCCGAATGTTCCTCTTCCAATGTAGTCATTTTTCTGATATTTTTTTGCAAATGTTAAAAAAATAAGTCATTCCAATATCGATTAACGAATTTTTAAGGGATGAAAAGACGACGCAACATTGAAACTATACGAGGATTAACTTAATGTCTAATTAACTTAATTCCAATACAGCTACTACTTTGAAATTTAAAACTAAGAGCAAACATAAACACAATAAACTATACCAGTTTACTATTCACAATTATAAATTTCGTTTAAAATGTCAACAAAGGAAAGTTCCTATTTTGATAAATCAATTTGTCGGGATCGAAATGGGAGCAAACGTCTGTTGTGTAGAATACATGAATGTCTTTTGATCGCTAAAATGCTAATGGTAAAATTTAGTAGCGCAGCACGGGTATTCAGCTAGTCTTCTATAAATACTAGATGCGTTGTATTATTATCTTAATTTTTTTTTTTGATGCATAACTAATTCTAGGATTATATTATTGGAAATCATAAGGAAGTATAAATTTTCATTACATACTCGACTATTTTTTATTTCAACTGCGAGGTTGGATCAAGTGATACAATGTATAAACGTGAAATTCGATTTGCAGTTTCAGTCATCTTGAATGGGAGATGTTTCCAGGGTTTCTGCTTGCTAAACCTTAGGTGCAGTTGCTTGTGAGTACAGCCTGACACATTTTCCAATATTCATGGTCGGTGTTCAGCTTCTTCAAATCAACTTCTGGTTAAACACTATCTATATTATTGTATTCAACAACAGGTAAATCTCGACAACTTTTTAAACGTTTTCCTATTGCACAGTAAAAGAAGAAACTTCATGAAGTTGGACAATCGAGAGTGCTTAGATCTTTCGCAAGAGTTAATTTGTTTAAATGAAGTAAACAAACAACTGCTTGGTATCGGTTATCTTAAAGTATTTTCGAATAATGAACAATTAGAGACATCAGTGTTCAATGCAATACCATCATAACCAAGACCTTGAAAAGTTTCCTCATCAATGCAACTTTCTTTCATAAATTGTAATGATGATATTACGTTTCGTCTAGAGCCACTGTCTGGAGTTGCGTGTCCAAAATGCGTGCAAAAGTGTCATGACTTAACACCTGAGTTTGGTAAACACAATTTCGTAAAATGATATTCCCAGTGTATTTCAAAATGCTGTACTACTATACCTAGACTATAAATAAAATAATTGAAACTAACCAAAAGAATGAGTTGAAAAATGAAAAAAGTCCTTATTTTGTAAAAAAAATTAAGGTTTTCATCTAGGTTCGGGGAGATCTAAATGTTAACTGGCAGTTATAATTTTTTTATTTCTGTTAATTAATATTTAAACTTTACAATTTTATTCTTAAATATAAAGTACATTTTTATTTTCAAGTTAAAAAAAAAAATTAAATATTCGTTTTTGTCACAAAAAAAAAATCGGACTTTAGGTCCATTCCGAGAGACCTAAATATTTTTCACTTGAACTAATTTTTTTTTTTTGGTAAACATGTGAGCATAGTGGCCACTTTTTATCAACTTGAAATTTTGAATTTCCAAAAAAAAAAAAATTCACCCCCCCCCCCCCCCCCGATACGTTCTATCACCCATGTTTATCAGCATATCAATTACAATTTTTTTAATATTTTTTTTTCACTCCTACAAAAAAAATTTAAGGATAAATATATTAACCCTCCACCCCACCCCCCCTCTCCCTTATACACATTTCCACTGTGCATTAGGAACTAGAGGATAAAAAATAAATAAAACACTCTAGTTTATGCAACAAAATGTTTTTGTAAAATATGCTTTTTTACTTTTAAGCACAACTTGCGTCTATTTTGAGAACAAACACATTTGAACACAGAGTTCTCTTCTCTTGAGCGTCTCCCACCAATGAGTACTTCTTCTGTACTTCACTTACAAGAAAGGATAATATAATATCTATCGAAAAATATTTCGCCAAATTCAAATATAAATGAAGAAATCAGTATTACGTGTAATTGAAAGTTGTGCGATGTTCCACACCCCTAGTTTTTACTTTAAAAGCAATATCAGCTGCTTACATGGCATGGAAATCAATTGAAAATGCATCAACGCAGCTAGTAACACAACTACTTATTATAATAAATTATAATGAAACTAATTAAGGCTAATTAATAGATTTTTTTTATTACCAATTAAATAATCATTGCTAAAAATATCAAAAAACTGGCGAATGATTTTTTTTTTAATTAATGAGAATAGGGGGCTTCGCCCCCTGCTAGCTAACGCTCGCCAACCCCCAAACGCCTCGCTGCGCTCGGATTGAGCGGCTTTGCCGCTCGAATTTGTGGTTAAAACATCTTGCTGCGCTCGAATAGGTTTGCCAGCCATAAAAAATGTAACCAAATTTTTATAAATTTAATGTAAGGCCTAATAGAGAAAACACCCAAATTGCAAGTTTCATAAAAGAAAGTTAAATATACTATCCACCAACGTTCTGACTTAAAACTTCATTAGCTATGCCCTTACACTGAAGTCCTAATATTTTTTTATTTATTCTGATAAGTCGCCCGTTAGAGAACGAAGTCCAACGCGAAGCATTTTCTGGATAGAAATACTTCAAAATAATAATTACTCTAATACAAAAATGATTCAGAAAAACAGAAAAAATCAACTTTAAAACGAAGAGTTTAAAAAGAGCTTTAAAATTAACAACGGGTTTGTTGTTTACATACGTAAGGATAGCTTTAAAATTAGCAACGGTTGGTTGGTTGGTTGAACCCCCGAGCAGCCGGTTTGTTGTTTACATACATAAGGATGTTGCCAATCATATATTCAAAATCATTGAGGCTTTGTAGTAGCTTAATGATGAAAAATATTGAAATTTAACTAATTAATAAAGTGTTAATAAATTATTTTGGCACGTTTTGGCAAATCTACAGCTTATTTCCTTTAAAATGACACCTTGATCATTGAAATTGGTTGAGCAGTTTAGGCGGACGGACTAACCCCAAAAAACGTATTGCCTATTAAATATATAGATACTAGCTGAATACCCGTGCTGCGCTACGAAATTTTACCATTAGCATTTTAGCGATCAAAAGACATTCATGTATTCTACACTTCAGACGTTTGCTCCCATTTCGATCCCGACAAATTGATTTATCAAAATAGGAACTTTCCTTTGTTGACATTTTAAACGAAATTTATAATTGTGAATAGTAAACTGGTATAGTTTATTGTGTTTATGTTTGCTCTTAGTTCTAAATTTCAAAGTAGTAGCTGTGTTGGAATTAAGTTAATTAGACATTAAGTTAATCCTCGTATAGTTTCAATGTTGCGTCGTCTTTTCATCCCTTAAAAATTCGTTAATCGATATTGGAATGACTTATTTTTTTAACATTTGCAAAAAAAAATCAGAAAAATGACTACATTGGAAGAGGAACATTCGGATATCCCTCGTTTGGAACATTTAACCCCTTCTCGACCCCTTAAAGTTGGTTAATCGAGAACAGAATAGCTTACTTTTTCTATGTTTAATCTTTTTTGACATTTGTACCAAATTTCCGAGTTGTGACCATATGGGAAGTGGTACATTCGAATATTCCTCGTTTGGAACGTTTAACCCCTTTTCCACCCCTTGATCCACCCGAGATCGGAATAGTTTACTTTTTCTGCGTTTGTCTTTATTGATATTCACACCAGTTTTCAGAATTGTGAAAATATGAGAAGTAGGACATTCGAATATATCGCTCGTTTGGAACGTTTAACCCCTTTTTGACCTCTTAAAGTGGGTTCATCGAGATCGGAATAGCTAACTTTTTCTATGTTTACCATTGTTGACATTTGTACCAATTTTTAGAGTTGTGACTATGTGAGAAGTAGGATATTCGAATGTCCCTCGTTTGGAACGTTTAACCCCTTTTTGACCTCTTAGAGTGGGTAAATAGAGATCGAAATAGCTTACTTTTTATACGTTTGTTTTTGTTGATACTTGCACCAGATTTCAGAGTTGTGACGAAAGGGGAAGTAGGACATTCGAATATCCCTCGTTTGGAACGTTTAACCCCTGTTCCACCCCTTAAAGTGGGTTAATCGAGATCGGAATAACTTACTTTTTCTTCGTTTGTCTTTATTGATATTCTCACCAATTTTTAGAGTTGTGAAGAAATGAGAAGTAGGACATTCGAATATTCCTCTTTTGGAACGTTTAACCCCTTTTCGACCCATTAAAGTGGGTTAATCGAGATCGGAATAGCTTACTTTTTCTATTTTTACCATTGTTGATATTTGTGCCGATTTTCAGAGTTGTGACTATGTGGGAAGTAGGATTTTCGAATGTCCCTCGTTTGGAACGTTTGACCCCTTTTCGACCCCTTAAAGTGTGTTAATCAAGATCGGAATAGTTTACTTTTTCTATTTTTACCATTGTTGATATTTGTGCCGATTTTCAGAGTTGTGACTATGTGGGAAGTAGGATTTTCGAATGTCCCCCGTTTGGAACGTTTGACCCCTTTTCGACCCCTTAAAGTGTGATAATCGAGATCGGAATAGTTTACTTTTTCTATTTTTACCATTGTTGATATTTGTGCCGATTTTCAGAGTTGTGACTATGTGGGAAGTAGGATTTTCGAATGTCCCCCGTTTGGAACGTTTGACCTCTTTTCGACCCCTTAAAGTGTGTTAATCGAGATCGGAATAGTTTACTTTTTCTATTTTTACCATTGTTGATATTTGTGCCGATTTTCAGAGTTGTGACTATGTGGGAAGTAGGATTTTCGAATGTCCCCCGTTTGGAACGTTTGACCCCTTTTCGACCCCTTAAAGTGTGTTAATCGAGATCGGAATAGTTTACTTTTTCTATTTTTACCATTGTTGATATTTGTGCCGATTTTCAGAGTTGTGACTATGTGGGAAGTAGGATTTTCGAATGTCCCCCGTTTGGAACGTTTGACCTCTTTTCGACCCCTTAAAGTGTGTTAATCGAGATCGGAATAGTTTACTTTTTCTATTTTTACCATTGTTGATATTTGTGCCGATTTTCAGAGTTGTGACTATGTGGGAAGTAGGATTTTCGAATGTCCCCCGTTTGGAACGTTTGACCCCTTTTCGACCCCTTAAAGTGTGTTAATCGAGATCGGAATAGTTTACTTTTTCTATTTTTACCATTGTTGATATTTGTGCCGATTTTCAGAGTTGTGACTATGTGGGAAGTAGGATTTTCGAATGTCCCCCGTTTGGAACGTTTGACCCCTTTTCGACCCCTTAAAGTGTGTTAATCGAGATCGGAATAGTTTACTTTTTCTATTTTTACCATTGTTGATATTTGTGCCGATTTTCAGAGTTGTGACTATGTGGGAAGTAGGATTTTCGAATGTCCCCCGTTTGGAACGTTTGACCCCTTTTCGACCCCTTAAAGTGTGTTAATCGAGATCGGAATAGTTTACTTTTTCTATTTTTACCATTGTTGATATTTGTGCCGATTTTCAGAGTTGTGACTATGTGGGAAGTGGGAGAATTAGTGATGAGTGAGTCAGTGAGTCAGTGAGTGAGTGAGTGAGTGAGTGAGTGAGTGAGTGAGGGCTTTGCCTTATATATATAGAGATAAAAAAGAAACGATAAATTACACCACACCATATCGAATTTAAATGTACTGGCTAGTATTATAGTGTAATTAATTGAAAGCTGGGCTATGTTCCGCACTTCTAGAATCTCTGCTTTAATAACTCAAGAAATCTGCCTCATCTGCTTGTTATTGATCACCAACTTCTAAATTTTGTAGGGATTTTACCCCTAAACACCTAGTTTATTCCGCTCGTCATTTAAAAGATTATAGACTGAGAGGCGACTGCAATTTTTGGACCCCATCGAACATCATTCTGAATTTTTTATAGAAATTGGAGAAAAGTGAGTAGATTAGGAATCCACTGGGCTGCCGTGGAAAAATGGCCGAAACTGGTTAAAAATCGACTTTTAATAAGTTGAACTAAATCCAATTGCCAAATGCGCCATAACTTGCGCTTAACATGAGAAATTTTTTTTTTTTTTAATTTGGTAACCCTCACTCTTTAATATTCAATTAAGAAGGTTGCAGACGATTCGGATGTGTGGCTATGGCTTACTTGCATCTTTCACAAATGAGCCAAATTGGCAATAAACATTACGTCACTGATGACGTAACAGAGGTCGCCAATTTGGCTTACTTTAAAAGATAGAAGTTTTCCGAGCCAGAGATCAGGAATCGTTTGCGCTTTTTCTCATTGAAAATCAAAATGCAGTGGGTTGCCAGACGAAAAAGTTTGTTCTCTTTATGGCAAGTCATGACATATTTGGCAATCGGATTTTTGTTCAACTCGTTCCAAGTCGATTTTTGATCAGTTTCTGCCATTTTTGCCACGGCAGACCAGTGGATTCGTAATCTACACACTTTTCTCCGATTTCTATTAAAAATTCAGAATGATGTTCGATGGGGTCCAAAAATTGCAGTCGCTTCTCGGACTATTAAGCTTTCTAATCAGGTCTTCCAAAAAGAATGCAATGATAAATCACACTCCCTTCAATACTATTCAACAATACATAGCAGCACTGATTTATCTTAACTAGAGGTATGGAACATTGAACATATTTCAATTACACTACAATACTGACAACTACATTTAAATTCAATATGGTGTAATCAGGGTCGTATTTCTAAATAGAGGCTAAGTAGGCTGCAGCCTAGAGCGGTAAATTTTCAGGGGGTGACAGCTTTGCTATTTATTCAAAAGTTAAAATGAAATATTTCAGACGTTAATAATATTTTCCGTACGAATTTAAGAATGCATGTTACTTAAAAACACTTTTTAGTCCTTTCTACACAGCCTACTTTCTAAATCTATAACATAATACAAATGTGTAGCAGTTAATCTGGTACTATACCTTTCTTATAGTGTAATCTATTTAAAAAAAGATTAAAACTCCAATGAATTCTATCCTTTTGTTGTATAAAACAAATGTATTGTTGAGTGGGTGGGTTCGAAAGTTTTGAAGCCAAAGCAGACTAATACTTGCAGAAATTTATTCCGATATAACTTCAGAACTTCTCGTTCTAGTAGACTCAGTACAGCTCTTCATACAACAATAGAGCACAAAACAGCAGTTAAAAACTTGATACACAACTGCTACAAATCGCCGCAAAAGACAATGCAATACAGTTCGCTTTAGAACTACTCTGATCACTAAGAGACAGCTAACTCAGTAACTCAACTCAGTAATTCCACTAACTCAACTCATGGCCGGGCTTATATAGGAAAGTCAATCCTTCGTGAATCTTCTAGAGATAGAAATTTGGAGAACTTTCCAGATTGTAGTCGAAAAGCTATACGCATGTACATGGGGACCGAAAATGTAGCCAAATGGTCGCCAAGTTTGACGACATTTGGCGATAATAATTAGTCGCCAAAACCGTCACCAATTTGGCGAGATTGCCATTACCATAATCCAATAGGACTGAAACTTGGCAGATAGATTCGATGTCGATGACAATGCATTCAATCAAATTTTGGCGGCTGCAACTCTTACTAAAAGGTCGCTTTTACACACACTTCTATAATCCCTTCGGAGTACTAATAAATTCCATTTAATCTATCATTTGTTAAAACTCTTTACTGTTGCCAAAAATGTTTTAATCAAAGTAAATAAAAGATAATTGAACATGAATGCATAAAACTGTTACGGAGTGAAGTCCTATCAATTTAACTTTAGCCGGATTTACACGCTACCAGTCAAGCCCGTAGCCAGGATTTTTTTTTCGGGAGGAGGGGTTAAGATTTGACTAGATACATATAACAAGTTACACAAAAAAAGAAGTGGACGTGGTGAAACAAGTTTTCACACAATTTAGGGGGGGGGGGGAGGTTGTCCCATTGGCATTAACTATTAGATGTTTTGAACCTCAAACAAATTGATAGGGGGAAAAAATAATTTTGCTAGATTTTTAAATGCAAAAGTTTTTAGAAAAATTGCTATTTTTTTATTTTTTTTTCCACTTTCAAAGTTGAAAAAAATTCTATTAAAGAAACTATATTCTATAAATTAGATGGAGGTTCTTAACATTAAGAATGATATTACGAACAATTTCCAACCATGATTTCTTTTCTTGGCCCCATAAAACTCTAGTAATCACTGTTGAAAAAAATATGCTAATTATAACGAATTAAATGTTAATTAATTTATAAATAAAACTGAAAACTTTACATTTAAACATCATTACTAATTATGTAATTTAAGTGCAAAAAATATCTGATTTTTAAAATAATAATTTTAAAAAAAAAGTTCAAGTGTGATTGTTCATGATTGTGGAAAGTATGCATGTTGTTGGGAAGGGGGGGAAAGAAGGGTTGTTGGGAAGTCGCTAGTTTCCAGCTGCACTAACATTTTCGATCACGAGCCGCCACTTCCATCTTCAACGAGTCAACGATCTACTAGAATTGATAAGTCTGACGTCGGATAATAAAAACACATATCTTTTATTTATTTTGATTCAAAAAAATTTGGCAACAAGAAAGAGTTTCAACAATGATCGGTTGAAATTATTTCTCTTATAGCGTTACTACGCAACGCAAAGTTAAATTGAGTGCAATTCACTCAATAATGAATTTATCCATTCACGTTCAATCATCTTTTATTTATTTTGATTAAAAAAATTTTGGCAACAGGAAAGAGTTTCAACAAATGATAGGTAAAATGGGAATTAATATTCCGAAACAATTACAGAAGCATACGAAAAAGCGACCTTTTAGAGAGAGTTGCAGCCGCAAAATTTGATAGAATGCATTGTCATTATCATCGAACCTATATGTCAAGTTCTAGCCCGGTTGGATGAAGACACGGGGGTTAATTAAGCTTCTGCAGTCCCCCCCCCCCTACTCTATCGACATTCCCACAAGAATGCACACAAATTTGAAGTTAATATAAAGGATTTATAAAGACATATACGTCAAAATTTTAACATTGGATAGATTGGAAATTTAAACTAAACGTTTAAAAATAATATTCCCATTTAGTGACGTTTTAGCAACTTTATTCAACTCGACAGCATTGGAAATTATTACAAAATCCATCACATATCGATACCACCCAAGCAATTATACTTTTTAAGTTCCCGTTCAAGAAGGAAATAGAAGGTTTCGCTTTCTCTTTTCCCAGGGTTCTACAAACCCTGCAATCTTTTTTCACCACCCAAAATCAATGGCCGGGTGTTCGTCAAAGAATCTTTTCAGGAATAGAACGCAGACGATAATAAAAACGTTCTATTCCGCATCGATGCACCCTATGAGAAGACACAAAATGGAATTTGTGTTCGCAATTAGCTCCACTTGATGAGCACCAAGGTTCGAGTCTATTAAGAAGAAGGGAAAACCCTTTTTCTTTTTCTTCTTTTTTCTTCATTTAAAGTCCTTAAAAATAAAGTACTAATCAAAAGGTTTTTTTTCCCCCCTATTCTCTTCAAGTTTGCGCAGTTATTTAAATTGGCTGGTGTCTTCGTGTTTTTCTAATGGTTATTCATAAGATGTGGCGTCGAAAGAGGTGAGATGGCCATGAAATCTTATGTAGTTTCTTGGAGAAAAATTATTATTGGAATAGAACATTTCATTTCAATGACTTATCATACAATGCTAATTAGGAGAGGCAAGAACTTCAAAGATTTGATGGTAGGGTAAATAAAAGTTACAACAACAAAAAATAACCAATGAAAACAAACTTTTTAATTTACCTATACCTTATGCGCATGCGCAATTTTGACGAAAACTGTAATGACAGGTCTCATGGCCACCACTAACAGGCATGCAAAAGTTGAACAATGTAGGTCAATAGGTTCGGAATCATGCTGACCATAGACAGACATTTTCTATAAACCACTTTTTTGAACTCACCATATATTCCAAAAAGTGTAAAAGTGCAAAAAAAAAAAAAAAAAAAAAAAAATGGATTTTTTTTGTGACCGAATTCATTACTTATGTTAACATATGCGTAAATGAAAGTAATAGATTTCTAAATTTAAAAAAAAAAAAAAAAAAAAAAAAAAAAAAAAAAAATTATTCACAAAAGGTCATTTTTTTACCACAATATCTCTTTTGGAAAGAACACGCTTTCAACTCTGAAAAAAAATTTAGTGCGGCTAGTATAAAGTGGGTCGCTATAAATTATGTCTTAAAAAAGTGGCTCGCAATGCTTTAAAGTCTGGGGACCCAAGTATCACACTATTGAATGCTGAAAACAATTTGTTGCAAAATCTGATTATAGAAGAATAGCTATCCCTTCTCTCATGAAAGAAGGGCAGTATGATTCTTGCAATGGATGATGGAGCCGAAATAATCACTTTTGCAATTTGAAAGGGTTTTGCAAGGCACGCAGAGGGTTTTCAGTATCCCCAATTTCACCAATTTTGCTTATTGACAAATCCGTCCAAGTAAAATATTACCCATAAAACAATTTCTTTTTTAAATATAAATCTTTTATATGCATTGCAATTTTTATATTCATTAACACAGTGCAGATTCTGTAAACAGCGTGTGCTTGGTGTTTGCCTCTAATTTTAAATATCAAAAACATTTCAGTCAGCAAAATGTGCCCCAAACTACGTTCCAAAATTTATTTATTAAAAACATGAACATGAACTTATGCTTTCCCCCCCACATCCAAATATAATTCATTCTGATTAAAATAATTTTATTATTTATTTATTAAAAAAAAAAATTACAGCAGAAAGAGTTTCAACAATGGTCGGTTCAATGCTTTTTTTCAATGATTGGATGACGGCCAGGGGGTTAATTAGGACTCCAATAGTTCCGCCCTCATCGACAAACATACAAAAGCGAAGTAAATATAAATTGACTGAGAGGCGACTGCAATTTTTGGACCCCCATCGAACATTTTTTTTTTTTTTGTATAGAATTTAGAGAAAAGTGAGTAGATTACGAATCCACTGGTCTGCCATGGCAAAAATGGCCGAAACTGGTCAAAAATCGACTTTTAATGCTAAATACAATTGCCAAATGCGTCATAACTTGCCAAATAATGAGCATTATTATTATTATTATTATTTTTTTTTTTTTTTGTATTTGGTAACTCTTACTCTTTAATTTTTAATTAAGAAGGTTGCAGATGATTCAAATATCTAGCGACGGTCTATTTGCATATATTAAAAGGGAGCCAAGTTGGCAAAAAATATTACGTCACTTACGACGTAACCGATGTCGCCAATTTGGCTTACTTTTAAAAGATATAAGTTTTCCGAGCCAGAGATCAGAAATCGTTTGCGCTTTTTCTCATTGAAAATCAAAATGCAGTGGGTTGTCAGACGAAAAAGTTTGTTCTCTTTTTGGCAAGTTATGACATATTTGGCAATCAGATTTTTGTTCAACTCATTCCAAGTCGATTTTTGATCTGTTTCGGCCATTTTTGCCACGGCAGACCAGTGGATTCGTAATCTACTAACTTTTCTCCAATTCCTATAAAAAATTCAGAATGATGTTCGATGGGGTCCAAAAATGGCAGTCGCCTCTCGGACAAATACAAAAGCGAAGTTAATATAAAGGATTTAAAAATGGATCTCATCGGTAAACCATATGCAGTCGTCTTCAAATTTACGAATTTTTGCAAAACCGGTATATTGCAAATTCCATATACCTGTCTATATCCAATACACCACGTGGCTCATCTTTCTGTCTCCCACTATTTTGCAGTTGTGTCATTTCAATGTTTGGGCTTCCTCTCTGGAAGATCCTGCTCAATAAACAAATGCAACATCTGTCTGCTTCCGTAGTCAAAACACTTTTATTTTTACCATCGCAGAATTTGTATACGAAATTGTTAAAAAAAAAAAAAAAAAAATGTAATTACTTCTTTCAGATTACTCTATAAAGATACCAAGTGGCGTCGATTAAACTTTACAAAAAGGAATCGGAGTTTGCAAACGGCAAAATTTTGACATCTACGTTGGATTCATTGAAACCCCTAATTGTAAGATAAAGGACCCCCTCTTTAATCGCATTCACAAGGATTTATAATGGACCAACTCGATGTGCAAACCAAGTGTGATAACTGATCTGTAACTATAACTTCTGGTTGGTTGTTTTCAGATTATCTGGCGCCGTCAGCAACACGAGGGCTATAATGCGCCGAAACATTCGTCATTTGACAAGCCAACATTTATTTATAAACAACCGTGTCTTCCCCGGGACTCGGAACCCGCAACCTTGTGGTCTAGAAGCTAGTATGCAAACCACTATACCGTTTGGTAGGCTCTTTAACTTCCGGTGCATGCTTGGTTAATGACTAAGAATCCAAAAAAGGCTAACAATCAACATAGAGATCTATACTAGCATCTTCGTCCCAAACTAGTTAGAATATGTTGGTAACCATGGGTCAAATAGTACAGACACTGAGCTAGGTATAGATGGGGGGCAAATGGCTTCCTTCGCTTGCAGAGCAGAAACCACTAATCGCTAACTTCAACTTT
Organism: Linyphia triangularis; assembly: GCA_963978545.1. Lineage (NCBI taxonomy): Eukaryota > Metazoa > Arthropoda > Arachnida > Araneae > Linyphiidae > Linyphia > Linyphia triangularis. The sequence goes on from OZ021729.1 coordinate 77,854,162, forward strand.
TGTATATGCATGCTTGGAAGCCAAAGAAGGCTTAGCAATCAACATAGAGCTCTATATATTAGCAACTTCCTCACAAACTAGTTAGAATGTGTTTGTAACCATGAGCAACCTATTACGTAGTATTATTGGGAGGAAAAATTCAATGGACAATTCCCGCATTTTTCAAAAAACGAGTGAAATTAGTTTATATTTATGAAGGAATTTCTTCCTGATTCCAAATATTTAAACAAAAGTTCTTTAAAAAGATTAGTTATTAAAATATTTAAAGAAAAGAAATTGCCCCAAAACCAGTCCGATCAAAACGCTCAACAAAATCTGTGACGTCAAGAGATCCTTCCGTTGCTATGATTATCGTGAGGTTTCTGCCAAATTGTTGGCGTTGATTTGGTAGACCATTGCCTTATACCGTACAGGTTGGCGGAATTTTGACAAATTTGGAAAACTGGTTTCCGCTGCTGCATTTCAAGCCAATATGTTACGGATCTCTTGACGTCACATTCAATTCAAGCCGAATGAATCGTTTTCTCGTCATCGTCTAACAGGTGAACTTTGATTGCAAATTAAAAAAAATAAAGAAAGAAAGAAGCGCATTGAGTAGAAATTTTTATGTTTATGACCTTTTCGAAACATTTAGAATCGAATTAAAAATAAATGTGGGAATTGTCCATTGGCTTTTGCAGAGCTGAAACTGCTTATAAGTTCTCCAGAATGAGTAGTTAGAGATGAGTGACTCATAGAGGTCGGCGATAAATCGATACGACGGTATTTTTATCGATATTTAAAAAAAAAATATCGATAGTAAAAATATCGATAGAAGTCACCGATAAATCGATATTTTCAACCATTTTTAGTTTTTTGATGATCGTTTTGTAGTTCCATATGTTTTTTCGATTTTTTCTTTATTCCTTCTTCAAAAACTTCAAAACTAAGGTTTGGACTTGGCTGAGAGACAGTTAAAATGGCACCCTAACAAAAAAAGGAAACATGATGTAATAGAAAGATATCATTTATTAGTAGTCATTAACATAGCGCCGTTTCAGTTGTCAGCTTGTGCCTGGAATGTGCATTTAATTTTAAATATTAAAAACGTCTCTCTCAGCAAAATATGCGAAAAACTACTTTTCAAAATTTCTTCTTTAAAAAAAAAAAAAAATTTGAATTTATGCATTGACATCCAAATGCATTTTATTTATTCTCTGATTGATAATATAATTTATTTATTAAAACAATTTTATATTATATTTATTAAAGCAATTTTTTATAATTTATTTATCAAAACAATTTTTATAATTTATTTATTAAAACAATGATCAAAGTTTATTTATTAAAACAATGTTTATAATTTATTTACTAAACAATTTTGGCATGGATTCATGAAAAGTAGAAATTTGCCTCGAAAACCTCTGAAAAAAAAATCAAGTATCGATATATCGATTTTTTCTTTCTATGCAACGATATAGTATCGATATTTCCGACTTCTAGTGACTCAAGATTGAGATGAACACAAAGAAAGCGAAACTGGTAGTGATGAATCATTGCTCAAAGACAGCCTTGCTGAAGAGGCACCTTCAGTCTGTCCCAATGTTTTATTTTTGCTGCCTACAATATTTGTCGCAGTATTACTTTTGATACGTAAGAATTTTTATGCCAGCTATAACAACAGTAATAAAAGCTCCTCAACAAAATTTGAAGAGAAAACAATCGGCGATTTTACTACCCTTTGAAAAGAAGCTAATTTATAAAACTTTTTAAAAAAGTAATACATAGTAGAAATAATAATTGTTATTTTCCTTTTTCGAAATTGTGCTGATGAGCTTTAATTATTATTTTTAAACCTGGTATAAGAATTCATACTTTTAAAGCATTTCAGAATATATCGTGGCCAAAAACTGAAGCGTTGTGGGGGAAGATACTAAATGATGATCCCTCTTAACAAGAGGTCGGAAATGTCGATCAAAATAAATATCGATACTATATCGTTGTATAGAAAAAAAATATCGATAAAATATCGATACATGATTTTTTTTAAAAATTTTTTTTATTTGATTTTCTAATTTGCCAGAAACAAAGTTTTTTGGAGCGAATTTCTACTTTTCATGAATTTCGATCAAAATAAATATCTATACTATATCGTTGTATAGAAAAAAAATATCGATAAAATATCGATACATGATTTTTTTTAATTTTTTTTTTATTTGATTTTCTAATTTGCCAGAAACAAAGTTTTTTGGAGCGAATTTCTACTTTTCATGAATTTATTCCAAAATCGTTTTAATAAAAAAATTATAATTTTTTTTTTTTAGTAAATAAATTATATTATCAATCAGAATAAATAAAATAGTTTTGGATGTCAATGCATAAATTCACATTTATTTTTAAAGAAGAAATTTTGAAAAGTTGTTTACCGCATATTTTGCTGATAGAGATGTTTTTAACATTTAAAATTAGATTTAAATTCCAGGCACACGTTGGCAACAGAAACAGCGCTATGTTAATGACTACTAATAAATGATCTTATCTTTCCATTACATTATGTTTTCTTTTTGGTTTGAGCTCCATTTTAACTGTCTCTCGGCCAAGTCCAAACTTTAGTTTTGAAGTTTTTGAAAAGGGAATAATTAAAATCATAAAAACACATGGAACTACATAACGATCATCAAAAAACTAAAAATGTTTGAAAATATCGATATATTGTTGACTTGTATCGATATTTTTTTAAAAATATCAATAAAATTATCGTCGTATCGATATATCGCCGACCTCTAATTTCAAAGTCCCAATGGGTCTTAAAGCGTTTAAAAACAGTTACCACGGAAAAATTGGCTGGATTTATTTGTCCTGTCAGTAAATAAAGAGTTAAAGAACTATACTAATTTTGGATTTTAATAATTTGGTGAACAGTTTATTTAAAAAGTACAGCGCAATGTATGCATCAGTTTTATAAATATATTTTAGTATCTATTACTTTAAGCACGTGTTTTTTTTGTTTTTTTTGCGAAAAAGTATACAACGCATATGTGTAAAAAGTTTCAAAGAAAAATATTGGATAGATTTTTGAAAAAAAATTTATATTTAAAAAAAAATTTATATTTAAAAAAAAATTTATATTTAAAAAAAAATTTATATTTAAAAAAAAATTTATATTTAAAAAAAAAAGAGCATTACTATACAAAACTAAACTCAAAGTACAGGGTGTCTATAAAAAGGTTGGACAAATTTTGATATTGAATAATTCCTAAATTAATGAGGACAAATTTAAATTGATAACACTAACGGTTAGATAAACTCAAAAAGTTTTATGGCCCTTGTCGATGGACTTCCTTTTGTGCGCCGTTCGTCGCACGGATAATATCAAGACGGTAGTCAATTTCGCGCCAGGTACTGGCAAGCATGTCAGCATCCACAGAAGCTATTGCGGCTGTAATCCTGGTCTTTTAAGTCATTCGACACTTTTCCTCCCGTAAACGATGTCCTTTACGAATCCCCAAAGGAAAAAGTCCAGTGGCGTTATATCAGGGGATCTGGGTGGCCATGAGAGAAAAACATACAATGATCATAACGCGCGCAGACGATATTTACAAAAGAAACGAGAAAAACAAAAAATTAATAACAAGGGCAGACGATATTTGCAAAAGAAATGATATTCAAATTAGTCCGAGAGGCGACTGCAATTTTTGGACCCCATCGAACATCATTCCGAATTTTTTATTCAAATTAGAGAAAAGTGAGTAGATTAGGAATCCACTGGTCTGCCGTGGCAAAAATGGCCGAAACTGATCAAAAATCGACTTGGAATGAGTTGAACTAAAATCCGATTGCCAAATATGTTATAACTTGCCAAAAATAGAACAAACTTATTCGTCTGGCAACCCACTGCATTTTGATTTTCAATGAGAAAAAGCGCAAACGATTTCTGATCTTTGGTTCGGAAAACTTATATCTTTTAAAAGTAAGCCAAATTGGCGACATCAGTTACATCATAAGTGACGTAATATTCTTTGCCAACTTGGCTCTCTTAATAGATGCAAGTAGACCGTCACCAGATATCTGAATCGTCTGCAACCTTCTTAATTGAAAATTAAAGAGTAAGAGTTACCAAATAAAGAAAAAATGCTCATTATTTGGTAAGTTATGGCGCATTTGGCAATTGGATTTAGTTCAACTTATTAAAAGTCGATTTTTGACCAGTTTCGGCCATTTTTGCCATGGCAGACCAGTGGATTCGTAATCTACTCACTTTTCTCCAATTTCTATTAAAAATTTAGAATGATGTTCGATGGGGTCCAAAAATTGCAGTCGCCTCTCAGTCTAAATGGGAAAATGAATTTTTTTTTTATGGTAACGTTCACTATAAATGAAAATGTATGAGTTATTCTATGCCATAAGTTTGTTTATATCTTCATTATTTTATGAGTTATTAAACATCAAAATGTGTCCAACTTTTTATAGACACCCTGTATATAAATCAATGTAATCACAAAGAACATATTTATCATAAATTAATATTTAAAAAGATTTTTTTTTAAATAAAATGAAAGTGTGCATAAATTGTTAGCTTTGCGGATATTCTGCATGCCCTGTTAAATTAAAATTCTTAACCTTAAAGGATTTGTGCTATTCGATATGTAAAGGAAAACAATGCCTCATTTTAAATGGGGTACTAATAATAAGGGAGATTTTCAATAACGCGTGAGTATTTTTCTTTTATAAAGGTATTTTTGGAAACAATAAAAGCAGCTCAAGGCGCTAGCGGCCATTGTAGGAAGAAATATGGAACACCGTCTGAAAAACGATCAATGTTAGCGAGAAAAGTGCTTGACCTTATTGAGATAATTGTTCTAAATATTTGTTTTAAGCGTATTCTTGAGGTAGTTAATAAGTACATTATCTGGGTTATGGTTGTTTCTATAGAACGTGCTTCAAAATAATACACAATTATCTGCAGCTTCATTTTATCAGGGGGGGAATTTGACGCTAAATTATTATCCGAAATGCAGGCGATACCCCACGCATTTGCATCAATTTAATCGAAATGTAATTGAGTCCAGACGCAAGCGACCAGTGATTGGTTAAAGTCAGAACAAACAAAAAACAATCAATATTTTCATCCGCTTAATAATGACTCCCATGCTGGAGCATTATATAGAAAGTGCAGCAACCATTAATTCTACACGTCATTGTTGTTTGATACATCACTTGTTCCATACCACCATCTTTCAGCTAAGTGAATGGCGCCTTAGCAAACCGAACCCCTAGCAGATTCCCTCCCTCCCCCCCCCCCCTTTTTTTTAAGACTATGCTAATTATATTATCAAAAACACATAGAAAAATTAGTTTCTTTTTAACTTATTATAAGCTGAATTATTGAAGGGAGAGGATCTAAAGATATTGTAAACATTCACTGACAAATCCAAGGAATTTGTTATCTTATTTAAACAAAAAAGAAAAATGTTTATATTTGTCAAGGGTATCCAAATGACAATATACATTAAAACATATTTACATACAAAACTTTGTTAACATATGAGTTGTAAAGATTTATCTAAGCGAGTGGCAACAGCCGGATGATTAAGATTTGTCTAAGCGTGTGGCAACAACCGAAGTGTTACCCTGACAACGGTCAACCAGAGAAGAACAAGATTGTAGTTGGGATGAAAAAATATATGATAGTCTCAATAATATTCAATTTAAACAACTTCTTTTAAAAAATTAATAAAAGCGCTACCTTTGTATTTCGTCGTCGTTATTTCGAGAAATCGTCACAGAGTCTCAATAATATTTTTGTTAAAATAATCTAATTTTATTCGATATATTTTATGATAATACTGCAGCCGCAGATTAAGTACAATGAGAAATTCGTGTAATTTATAAAAAAAGAGTTTGTAACTTTAACAGTGTTTAAGCTCTCTAAAGGTTTTAAAAGTCAAATTATACTTTCCAAAATACACTTTAAGGTATAGATCAAGTCAGTAGAAAGGATTTTTTTCGGGGGAGGTGAGGGGTTATGGTCTAATATTTGATTAAATAGATATAACAAGTTAGCATAATTTTTAAGTCAGCAATTTACTCGTCTTGTTTCTTAAAACATCGCTTCAGTTTAATGTTCTTGGTGATAAATTGTTTAGCACTTGTCCAACATTTATCAAAATTTGAAAAGAATTGTGAAAATAATGTCGTTTGGTTCAATAAAAAAAAGTTTTTCAAGAAAATAAACAAAAATAGTTTTTTTTTTTTTTTTTTAATAAATTGTAACTTTTCGATCTCTAGGCAATATTTTTTCTTCTTTTTTCCAATCTTTTTTTAAACAAAAGAATTTTGTGAGTACTTTATTTTTATTAATGTTGCTGTTACTTGATGTTAATTAATTGTGGTTGCCTTCCATAAAATTTGAGTTTAAATATAAATTGCACAATTCTACGTTCATCAGAATATATTGTTTTCACTTTTTTAAAAACGTTTAAGAATTAAGACAATTGAAATAAAATTTGGCAATCACTACCGATAAATTCAAAAGAATCTTTAATTATGAAAAACGTTTTTGATTATTCGATAACTTAAGCAATTTTAATTTCCCTACAAAATGTTCTTTTTTAGTTTAGGATTAAAAGAGTTGGAAGAAATTCTGGTATAATTCTGACGAATAATTATGTTAATTGAAAAAAATTTTGGCAGTCGCTACCGATAAATTCAAAAGAATCTTTAATCATGAAAAATGTTCTTGATTATTCAATAACTTACGCCATTTTAATTTCCCTACAAAATGTTCTTTTTTAGTTTAGGATTAAAAGAGTTAGAAGAAATTCTGGTATAATTCTGACGAATAATTATGTTAATTGAAAAAAATTTTGGCAGTCGCTACCGATAAATTCAAAAGAATCTTTAATCATGTAAAACGTTCTTGATTAGTCGATAACTTGCGCCGTTTTAATTTTCCTACAAAATGTTCTTATTTACTTTATGGTTAAAAGAGTTAGGCGAGATTCAAATTTCGTAAACAAATGCGTGCGATAACTTTTCTTTAACGACGAACCATAATCAAAACTAAAGCCACCAGATACTCAAATAATAATTACAATAACAAAAACAAACTTAATAATATGTTCTACGTGACTGTCATTCGAAATTCCAAATGCATCAACGGTATCCTTTTCCCGTTGTTTTAGAAGTCTTTTGTTCACCAGAAGCATACGATTATAAAAAAAGGAACACCGGAAAAGGGCGAAAGGAACAGAATAATACCAAAGTTCTCAAAAAGAACTCGAATACGTTCCACAAAGAGTCAACCATGTAAAAGCTTCCAAATACAAACCTGCACAACCTTGACTATCTTAACTCCCCAAACGTCGATTGCTGTAACTCCTTAATTTGGTAACATTTTCTTTTCAATGTTTTTACTGTTCAGAACCCTTTTGTAAAAAAAAAGTTGCTTTTTTTTTTTATATTCGTATCCATCAAATCGTTCCTCCCAATGTTGTTTGAAACATAAGCGATATTGAAGTGCCGTAATGTTTTTTGGTGAGGGATATATAAATGGCGTTTTGTTAATTTGGACTTCATTAGCTGAGTTGGCTGCACTCGTGTCTAATCCATTGGAGATTTTTTTTTAGCGGGAATTTCTTTGTGCAGACATTGAAATATGAAATTTTCAGTGGTATGTTTATTTTAATATGACTATTAATATTTTTTTAAATCTAAGTTATATTTTAATGATATTTTTTTACACATTTTAGATTAGTTTAATTGTCTTATATTTTATTTATCAAATTGTTTTAATTTATTGAAATAAATAAAATTATTAACATCGATTGTAATTTTACTTTTACAAATATTATAATAGTTATTAATATGTATTAGTAATATGAATTTTAATTATTGATTATTATTATGAATTAATTCATTGCTAATTACCATTACTTATAAGCTTTTTTAATTAATCATTTATAGACATTTAGCCATACTAACTTTTTAAAAGAAACAAATACTAATATACAATATAAATGTAAATATGGTAACTTGTTAATGACAATATAAATGCTAATTAATATCAATTAATGTTAACTATGACATCTAATAATGTAAATTATAATTTTATTTCATGTTAATTATATTATTAATATATGTTAATAATACTAGTTCATATTAATTATAAATTAGACAATCAGAATAATTTTTTTTTTTTTTTTAATTTATTGTTCCTAAAGACTGTTTTGAACTACATTTCGATTTCATATACTGTATTAATTTTGTTGTTCTATGTTAACTGAATTTTTTCCTAAAATGTTTTAAAATAACTATAAATAAAAATTATTGAAATAATTATACCACATAAATTATAAATATTTGAGAACAACGAATGCACAATTAAAAGAACTAATGATTTTTTTTTTTTACTACTTTAAGCTTTTATATTAAAAGAAGTATGTCATCATCAAACGATCTTGACCGTAATAAGTTGAGAACTTTTTACGCAGACTACTGTTGTACTATCTAGCAGCGCAATCAAGCAGTTTGCTCATTAGCAACTTGAATTGAAAAATTCGAATTTTTATTGAAAGTGTTATAATGGCGGCTCAATCATTGGTGGGAAGTCACACATTTCATACAGAATAGTAGTCCGTGGCTTCATCTTACATAAAATTCACAGTTATATTTTCTAAAAAAAAATTACAAATACTGATTGTATGCTGAGAGGCAACTCCAAGTTTAGGAATTCTACTGAACATCATTCCGTATATTTTTAATATATATATATATATATATATATATATATATATATATATATATATATATATATATATATATATATATATATATATATATATATATATATATATATATATATATATATATATATATATATATATATATATATATATATATATATATATATATATATATATAATGTAAAGAAATGCTAGTAAGTTATCAATACATGGGTCTGTTGGAACAAAAATGACCGAAACTAACTGTTTGAAAATAGAACTTGAATGAGTTGAACAAAGTCCGATTGCCAAACTTGTAACTTGCCAAAAAATAATCATTCCATTTATTTGATAATTCTTTTGAATATTCAACGAGGAAAAGTGCAGACGATTTCAGATCTCTGACGTCAAATGATCTTTTAAAAGTGAGCCAAATTGGCGATAAATATTAACATCATTGAGGACGATACAATTATCGCCAACTTGGATCAATTTTTAAAAGAGGTATTACTCAAATCTCAATTCCTCCACTACGGTTTCTCAAATAACCGATTCAATTTCAATCAACAATTTTATTCTCAAACCCATTATATGATTAAATACTTCTTAAATGAAATCAAACTGGCTTCCTTCCACAGTTCATCCTCTTATTCCTGGCCCTCCTGGTCACTGTACTGGCAGGAGTAAAGTCCTACTACGGAGGTTACTACCCGCACTACCACTACTACGGGAAAGGATGGCCCTACTACGACTACTATCATTCTTACTACTGGCCCTACTACGGGAAGTACCCGTACTACTGGCCATACCACGGATACTATTGGAAAAAATAAAAATAATTTGCATAGGTAAGAGCAGTTCCTGCTTTTATTTTCAAAAATTCTGTGTTTTTCACCTTGTTGTAAAAATTTTATCTATTGAACTTTAAAATGAAGAATTTCAATAATTTATTGGTGAAAATGTTATGGTAGAATCAAAGGCAAAGTTTTATTGAGGATTGGGGCAGATTTAGAAACACGGGAGGGAGCTTTCGGTTAGTAAAAACTATATATATATTTTTTTTCTTCGTTCTAAGACTTCAATTTTAATTTATTTGTTTTTAAATATTAGTTTTTATTCAACTGCATATAAAATAATAACATGCGCATAAAATATTAAAACACGATTAAGTCATTGCCCTGTAAAACAAATGAATACGTTACAGGGGTTTATGGAGAAGGAAATTTGGGTCCTTTTAAGAACCCTTCACAAAATTCCATGTCCAACAAACTGACCTTTCATGAAATTCCAAGTAAAAAAAAAAAACGGAACCTTTATATCATTTCCAGTTTGAAAATGGACCAATTACAAAATTACAGTTTGTTTTATGCCAAAAGGAGAAAATGGCTCGCTTGTCCACATGTTGATTTTAAGGAAGTGACGTCATGGACGCCAAACCATATGCTCAAAATATATAAAATTGGAAATTTTTCACAAAATTAATATTTTTTCACAAAAATAGGACCCAGTAAAAAAATCCTGGATAGACCCCTGCGTTATCATTTTATATCTTAGTGTATCATTAGATCCTAATACTTTTAATGACTTATTTTCTACTATTCCATAAAAATAATTCGTTACTTAGCATACAAATTGTTTTATATACTGACACTTGAATGCATTCTAAAAATAACTAAGTACTCTTAATATTTCAAAAAAAAAAAAAAAAAAAAATCGATTTTGTGGTCTTTATTTCATATTGTGTTATATTTTTGGCCTTTCCATATATGTATTACTTTTGTTTCAACTCAGATTAGAAGCATGTTATATTTTGTTTTAAAAAATCTAAGTATCGATTTACATTTAACGTTTATTTTCTCGAAACGTGATATTTTAAACTTCAATGTACCTTTTATAACTTTTACTAGTTGAAACATATCATTGATGTTTTATTTTTATTTTTTTATTTATTATTATTACTTTTTTTTTTTTTTAAGTTCCGTTTTAATTTTTATAATTACTTTTTTTAAGGTACCAAATCTTTGTAGAAAAAGAATTGCTTCTCTCAAAAAAAATTGTAAGATGGATTAAAATTTAACAAAAAAAAAAAAAATTGTGACGATATTTTTTACCAAGCCTTTAACATCATCAGTATTTTGTATAAAATCTATTTTTAACCTAGATAAAAAATTTAAAACCATTTCTTAAGAAATTTCTAAAAAAAGGTACGTAAAAAATAAGTAATATATCATTAAATGTATATGAGTTACTGAGTATCTTTAATAACATTTACGTACTTAAAAAATTTATTCATAATTTCTAAAAATCATTCGATCATTTAAAACATTTTATAAAGCTCCTTAAAAAATATATCCAACAAACAAAATATGCCCCTCGTAAAAGAAATATACAAAGCCTTGGTATAAATTTTTTTTTTCCCAATAACAAAAAAAAAAATATCTGCATTCTTCTAACTGTCACTTGAAATACGACATTGGTGAAAAGAATAAGTACTTCCCGATGGAAAACATCAATTTTACATGTTTTCCGTTCTTGTTTACCTTTAAGAAAGCAATGCAAATGTGATTTTTCAACGATGCACCAAGGTTCTAGTTCTAAGAACACCAGCAAAATTGAATAATTTAATTTATATTTTTGTTTTTATCTTTTGTTTTTGAAAACATCGTGATAAAAAAAAAAAAAGGATTTGTGCCATATAAATCTTTTAGAATCCATGCAGAATTATAAGGAGGGCAGAGTTTTTTTCCCCCCTTTTTTTCCCCCCTGTCATTTAACTTCTCAATTTAAATGCATTTTTTTTTTTTTTTTTTTCGAGATTAGGAATTCTTATTTCCACAACCATGAAAAAATCACATATAAAAGAAATTTAATTATAGATGTTAGGAACTATTATTATCCCAGGAAAATTGGACGATATATATAAGCTTTCGAAAGGTAAACAATGAATATTTCCGAATTATTCATTTCTGATTATAGATTTCATACTTGTAAATAAAAAAAAATTTCATTCTCAAGAAAAATATTAAGCATGTATAATTAACGCGCACTAAACTCTACGCACATCATATTTAAAATAATAATTTTAAAGATTTTTAAATAGTTCGATTTTTTTGTAAATGAGAATAAGGACTAAGAATTTTTATTTTATGTTTTGAAATTTCATTAGTACCAGTGCTAGAAGTGTGGGTAGACGCGGGGTGACGTGTCCCCCCACTTTTCAAGAAAATAAACATGCGACCCCCTACTTCTAAAACCTACCTCTGAAATCCCTCCCCCCACTTTTAAAATCCTTCAATTCGCCTAAAAACCTACTAATACGAAATAACATTAACCTTTAAATGTAGTGACACTGTGAAAAGGTGATTTTTTTTTTTTTTTTTTTTTAATTTGAAAACTTTAAAACTATATTCATTATACTATTATAAAAATGTATTTTACCAATTTGTATAAAGATATAAGTATTTTTATTAACAAATACGGTTAAACTTGGTCAACTTTTAACTTTTGGGGAACTTTCTTTTAAGTTAAATTTCTATTTTTGCTTCATATAAAGACCAGCTATATTTAAAAAAACATTTTAGAGTTCTCTATTGATTTAATTTCATAAAGTATGCACATTTATAAGCACTATTTAAATCTAAATAAACAGTTATGTATATAACGTTTAATTATTACTTCCCTTTATGTCTAATTTCAAAGTAAAATAACTAAGTCGTATTATTATTATTGTTATTTTAATGTTTATTAAAATAACAATAAATTTGTAGAGGATTATTAGCAGTGTTGTGTTTCAATTATAAAGTAGAAGACCAATATGTATAAACAATCTTTATTCGATGCAGCTCAGTCTGAGTAGGCATCTCTTAAACTAAAAAACCAATATAACTTAAACATACACCAAACCTGGCCATAATCATACTTTAGAAACATATTTCAATCCACCGGGTAGCATAGCGTGGTTCAGCGAGAGATCCTCTTCACGGACTTCATTAGTATCCTTTTATATATATATACTAGCTGAATACCCGTGCTGCGCTACGAAATTTTACCATTAGCATTTTAGCGATCAAAAGACATTCACGTATTCTACATTTCAGACGTTTGCTCCCATTTCGATCCCGACAAATTGATCTATCAAAATAGGAACTTTCCTTTGTTGACATTTTAAACGAAATTTATAATTGTGAATAGTAAACTGGAATAGTTTATTGTGTTTATGTTTGCTCTTAGTTCTAAATTTCAAAGTAGTAGCTGTATTGGAATTAAGTTAATTAGACATTAAGTTAATCCTCGTATAGTTTCAATGTTGCGTCGTCTTTTCATCCCTTAAAAATTCGTTAATCGATATTGGAATGACTTATTTTTTTAACATTTGCAAAAAAATATCAGAAAAATGACTACATTGGAAGAGGAACATTCGGATATCCCTCGTTTGGAACATTTAACCCCTTTTCGACCCCTTAAAGTTGGTTAATCGAGAACAGAATAGCTTACTTTTTCTATGTTTAATCTTTTTTGACATTTGTACCAAATTTCCGAGTTGTGACCATATGGGAAGTGGTACATTCGAATATTCCTCGTTTGGAACGTTTAACCCCTTTTCCACCCCTTGATCCACCCGAGATCGGAATAGTTTACTTTTTCTGCGTTTGTCTTTATTGATATTCACACCAGTTCTCAGAATTGTGTAAATATGAGAAGTAGGACATTCGAATATATCGCTCGTTTGGAACGTTTAACCCCTTTTTGACCTCTTAAAGTGGGTTCATCGAGATCGGAATAGCTAACTTTTTCTATGTTTACCATTGTTGACATTTGTACCAATTTTTAGAGTTGTCACCATATGGGAAGTGGTACATTCGAATATCCCTCGTTTGGAACGTTTAACCCCTTTTTGACCTCTTAGAGTGGGTAAATAGAGATCGGAATAGCTTACTTTTTATACGTTTGTTTTTGTTGATACTTGCACCAGATTTCAGAGTTGTGACGAAAGGGGAAGTAGGACATTCGAATATCCCTCGTTTGGAACGTTTAACCCCTGTTCCACCCCTTAAAGTGGGTTAATCGAGATCGGAATAACTTACTTTTTCTTCGTTTGTCGCCGTAATGAAGTCGAAAAGTGTTGCCACTCATAAGTAATGAAGATTAAAATCCCCATTACGGCACTTGCTTGTGGTAAGGAAAGGAAGTATGATTGTATTTCAACAAACGACCGACCTTTAAAATTTTACTAACAATATTTTGGACTCTTGTTCAATGTTAGTGTTAGGAAGTATAAATTATTTTCTTGCTAGTTAATATTTTTATTATAAGTTACGAAATTATAAAAAAAATCGTTGAAGATGGGGGGGGGAGCACTTGTCGCCAACTTTTGGGCATCCCCCCCCCCCCATTTATAATCCCACTGATTAGTACATATGAGGTTTATTCAAGAACTGTTTACTTGAAACCAATTTTCTAAAGAGAGGGCTCTAAAACTTTTTCACTTTTTAAATCCGTTATATTAACTTCGCTTTTGTTTGTGTGTGGAAGTGGATATTGATAGCGGTCATATCTGCGGATGCCTAACTCCCTTGACGTAGTCCAATCAGGATGAAACTTAGCAGATAGATTCGACAATGCATTCTATAAAATTTTGGCGGTTGTCACAAAAAGGTCGCTTTTTCTGAATACTAATAAACCAACTTGCTTTCGTCCAATCACTCTGAAATAGCATTTAACCGATCATTGGTGACTCTTTCCTGTTGCCAAAATTGTTTTACTAAATAAATAATAAAATTGCTTTAATCAGAATAAATAAATAATAAAATTGTTTTAATCAGAATGAATAAATAATAAAATTGTTTTAATCAGAATAAATAAATAATAAAATTGTTTTAATCAGAATAAATAAATAATAAAATTGTTTTAATCAGAATAAATAAATAATAAAATTGTTTTAATCAGAATAAATAAATAATTTGGAGAACGATGGTATATTACAGTGTGAGAAGTGAGGACAATTAAGAATAATAGAGAGAAACATTTATATATATATATATTATAATTCCTTTATATTAACTTCGATTTTGTGAATGTTTGTCGATGGCACGAAAATTTTGCGAAAACTTAATTAACCCCTTTGCCGTCATCCAATCGGGCTGAAATTCGGGCAAATAGATTCGATGTCGATGACAATGCATTTTATCAAATTTTGGTGGCTGCCACTGTCACTAAAAGGTCGCTTTTACGGAATACTAATAAACCACCTGGCATCATCACACAATTGCGCTGAAATAGCATCTAAACGATCATTAAAAAAACTCTTTCCTGTTGCCAAAATTGTTTTAATAAATAAATAATAAAATATTTTTTAATCAAAATAAATAAAAGATATTTGGATGTGTGTGCATAAATTCCCATTCATTTTTAATTAATACATTTTTAAAAGAAGTTTACCTCATATTTTGCTGATAGAGGTGTTTTTAATATTTAAAATTAGATGCTAATACCAAGAACACGATGGCAACAACAAATGTGCTTTGTTAATACATTTAAAAATTGACAATGCATAGGAAGGATTTATATTAAAACTTTTTAATGGGTTATATTTATTTATTTCACTTTACTTTGAAATATATTCTGAATATCTATTAACATATATTATTTACTAACATATTCGGTCAGTTTATTAAAGTTGCAATGTATTCCTTAAGAGCATGGAAATTAGAAACTCATCCCCGATGTGTGATGAAGTTTAGAATTTCTTAATGAAATGTTAATTTACCTTTAAATATATTGTTACGAAAATAAACAAATTATTAACGATTTTAAATTATTTTCTTTTCAGAAAATCGAAGAAAGAAATTGTCGTCTATAAAGAATTCGTCAAATAATGCCCAGAAAAAAGAACTTATATTTTGCCACAAGAAAATCACAAAGTGCTAAATCACGCTAAATTTTACAGAAATCGAATTTATTTATAAACATTTGTTCCTTGTTTTAAGAAATCAATACAATGACATTTCTTTACTATGTCTCAGCCTTATTTCTTGACACATTCAGAACTTTTTTTTATTCCGATCAATGAATTCTAAAAATGGAATAAAAATGTCCAACATAGGATGTTGGAACTTATTGGATATTTTGTTACAACAGTCAATTAAAAGTAAAAATAAAATAAGTTTGAGCTCTTATGGCACTCCAAAATATCATTAACCTGGTAGCGCAACCACGCTGGCCAATATCGCTCGACATTAACCAATCCTGATTTGGAACTTTGTAAACCGTTCTTTGTTACCGATATTGACAAATCTGATTTCTCTCCAAATTTGGCGACAAAATTAGTCGTTAAAACCATCGCCAACTTGGCTCTATCTCGCCAATTCGGCGAGATTTCCATTACCATAATGTTAAATGCCCTGCTCCTTGTAAAACTCGCTTTCCAGCGTTATCTCTGTAAAACTCGTTATCAAGGAATGATAGACACACTGCAGGGAAGCCAAGTTAAGACGAACTATTGCACTGCCTTATGCGAAATGTACATAAATTTTCCTATTTACAAAATTAACACTACGAAATATTTACAAATATACAAAAATTCGTAACAATATTTCACATACTTAATCATAATACGTTTAACGTTTGAAAATTAGTAAATATAAATACAAAAAATAACAGCTAGCGCCATTTTTACCATCGGACAATTGTTTAAAACGGATGTTTATTTTCTTATAATTGATCGTAATCAACTTCAAGTAGATATTTTTATCAAGTTATATAAATAACTCTGAAATATAACATTAGTATTGATTCATCAATTGACATTTCAAGAATTAAATAAGTGTAGACAAAGAACAATGAAGGAATTTGCAATAAAAAAATTAACTGAAGTTTTAACAACAAAATTAGAAAAGGTAAGAAAGAAAATGAAAAAGAGCTTTTTAATGAATCACAATTTGCACTGGACCTGAGAATCGAATTTATAAAACCATTTTTATTTATTATTTGGTAAATTACGACATATTTGGCAATCGGGTTTAGTTCAACTCATTTGAAGTCGATTTTTTTTCCTTTTTTTTTTTTCGTTTCGGCTATGTTTGGCCCGGCAGACCAGCGTATTCATAATCTACTAGTATTTCTTTATATTCTATAAATAAATTCAAAATGGTGTTTTGTGTGGTACCTAAATTTGCAGTCGCCCCTCGAACTATAAGCTTTGCATATAGACTGAGAGGCGGCTGCAATTTTTGGACCCCATCGAACTTCATTCTGAATATTTTTTATGGAAATTGGAGAAAAGTGAGTAGATTACGAATCCACTGGTCTGCCGAGGCAAAAATGGCAGAAACTGGTCAAAAATAGACTTTTAATAAGTTAAACTAAATCCAATTGACAAATGCGTCATAACTTGTCAAATAATGAGCATTTTATTTTTATTTGGTAACCCCCACTCTTTAATTTTCAATTATGAAGTTTGCAGACGATTTGGATGTGTGGCTATGGCTTACTTGCATTTTTCACAAATGAACCAAATTGGCAATAAACATTACGTCACTGATGACTACGTAACTGATGTCGCCAATTTGGCTTACTTTTAAAAGATACAAGTTTTCCGAGACAGATCAGAAATCGTTTGCGCTTTTTCTCATTGAAAATCAAAATGCAGTGGATTGCCAGACGAAAAAGTTTGTTCTCTTTTTGGAAAGTTATGACATATTTGGCAATCGGATTTTAGTTCAACTCATTCCAAGTCGATTTTCGATCAATTTCGACCATTTTTGCCACGGCAGACCAGTGGATTCGTAATCTACTCACTTTTCTCCAATTTCTATAAAAAAATTCAGAATGATGTTCGATGGGGTTCAAAAATTGCAGTCGCCTCTCGGACTAATAAACTTTTAACAAATTTTTCCTGAAAACTCAATTTTGACAACAACAAAAAAATAATAGAGTTTCTCAAATAACCGATTAAAATTTTTATTTTTTCACCATCTGTAATCTATTATTTACTATCCGTTTGCTCCAAGAGTTTTTAGCCAAATGGGGAGTTGAACTGTTCCGGAAAAAAAACCTTCAATGAATTTTTTTAAGCATATTTGATATTTTGATTGATCGAGAACTGTGCAATATGCAAAGGGTTTATTCGCATGAAAGAAACTGAATTTTTCCAATCTATAAGCATTGGCCGCACTTAATTGAGGTTGTAAACGCCTCCAGCACTTCATTGATGACTAAAAGAAGTTGCCGGTTTGCTGACGCAAATATTTATAAAATAACTCATAATCCACCAGTTTGATAAAAAAAAATTATCTTTTAGTAAATGTGCATTAAAAGTTTTCGATTGAAAACAATTGAGTTAAGATTTAAACACGTTATGAAACGGAGGCTGGTTGATTGTTTTCAGATTATCTGGCGCCGTCAGCAACACGAGGGCTATAATGCTCCGAAACATTCGTCATTAGACAAGCCAACATACATGTACAAACACCCATGCCTAACACTGGACTCAAACCCGCAACCTCGCGGTCTAGAAGCTAGCACGCTAACCACTATACCGTTTGATCGGCTATGAAACGGAGGCATTTCTCAAATTATTTTAGTTTAACAAACTTCTCTTTGAATGTCGACGATTAAGATGAAGTTCTAGCAAGGCTCATTTCCTATACTTTCTATGTCACAATTTTCTAGTCCAGTGCATTTAGAAACTACTTTCTCTAACCACCTTGACACTTGGTGAGTTGGTGCGAAAAAGCTCACTTAATAAAATGACATCAATTAAAAACTCGAAAATAGCGTCTAATATATTTTATTTTACATTTGAAATCCTTACGTCAATACATATGCTGTGGCTTTAGCCTAGTAATGAATTTTGTTATTTTTTGTTTTTTATTTTCTTTTAAAATAGATAGACATTAAATGAAAACAATTTATGTCATTTTATTAAGTGATCTTTTTCGTATAAACTCACCAAATGTCAAGGTTTTATGCCAAGTAGATTCTAAATGCACTGGATTAGAAAATTGTAACATAGATAGTATTGGGAATGATCCTTATACTAGGACCTCCTCTTAAGGTGTTACAAATGAAAATTATAATAGCAAAAGACAAAACCAGGTGGAGCCACTGCATATGCATTGACGCAAGGATTTGAAATATATAATAAAATATATTAGACGCTATTTTTGAGTTTTTAATTTATCTCATTTCATAGAGTGATCATACTCGTACCTACTCACTAAATTTCTAGATTTTATAGAAAGTAGTTTCTAAACGCACTGGACTAGAAGATTGTAACATAGCGAGTATAGAGAATGATCCTTACTATAATAAATTCCAACTTAACTTGACATCAGTAGACGATAGATCTCCACCGTGCTCATAGGCAATTAATCCATTTTAGCGGAGTGAAGACATAATTCTCGCCAAACCTTATAGCCTTTTGTGTTCTCTACAGGATTGTGGTTTGGCGAACATTATGCTTTCACGCCGCCAAAATGGATTAAATGCCTATGAGCACTGTGACGATCTACCGTCTAGTGATATCAAGTTAAGTTGAAGTTTAGTATAGGACTTCAGCTTAATTATTTTGGTGGACTCAAAACACCCCAAAAAAAAAGAACGACACAATATGGCCTAGCAATAAAGCGATTCGGATACCTCAAGAATCCCTTCATAATCATGAGGAATTTGAAACAAAACTGTAAGTAATCACCCTCTCAGGGACTTCTGTTCGTGCTTAGAAAGAAGGATTGAAGAAAAGAAAGGAATGGGCATTGTATGAGCCCATAAAAACGAACAAGACACTGGATATAATTTATCCTATTGTTTCTACTTGGGTTGTTATTTTCCTTCAGTATTAGTGGTTTTCTGTTCAAGTTTCTGTTGACTCTACAGAAATGCATACTAAAAAAGTAGTTATAGTGACCGCGAAGATATGATGAAGATTGTTTTCAAAATCACTATCTTTGTTTATAATACCCTGGACCCATCAACCTCAAATAAAGAACATGCCATTTAAAGAAGCAAAAAAAATATTTTGAACAATTTCAAATCCGAATGTGGTTTTCTTTGTAGTTCAGAAAATATTTTATGGATCAGGATAGCACGATGCAAAACAAATTAAATTTAGTTGACCAAAGTGGTAAAATTTTTTTAAATGAACTAAAATTCAGGAACATAAAATTGTAGAGATTGGTCATGTTCTGATCATTTGTGTTCGTAAAGTCACAATTCATGTTCGCATCTTTATTATTAATGTTCCTATTTATTTTAAATTTTGATGAATTTTGTGCGTATATTTATTCATTTCATATTATGTTGTTATTTATCTTCGCTTCATGTTTTAATGCTTTTCGTTTAACTGAATTTTAAAATGAACTAAAATTCAGGAACATAAAATTGTAGAGATTGTTCGTGTCCTGATCATTTGTGTTCGTATAGTCACAATTCATGTTCGCATCTTTATTATTAATGTTCCTATTTATTTTAAATTTTGATGAATTTTGTGCGTATATTTATTCATTTCATATTATGTTGTTATTTATCTTCGCTTCATGTTTTAATGCTTTTCGTTTAACTGAATTTTAAAATGAACTAAAATTCAGGAACATAAAATTGTAGAGATTGTTCGTGTCCTGATCATTTGTGTTCGTATAGTCACAATTCATGTTCGCATCTTTATTATTAATGTTCCTATTTATTTTAAATTTTGATGAATTTTGTGCGTATATTTATTCATTTCATATTATGTTGTTATTTATCTTCGCTTCATGTTTTAATGCTTTTCGTTTAACTGAATTTTAAAATGAACTAAAATTCAGGAACATAAAATTGTAGAGATTGTTCGTGTCCTGATCATTTGTGTTCGTATAGTCACAATTCATGTTCGCATCTTTATTATTAATGTTCCTATTTATTTTAAATTTTGATGAATTTTGTGCGTATATTTATTCATTTCATATTATGTTGTTATTTATCTTCGCTTCATGTTTTAATGCTTTTCGTTTAACTGAATTTTAAAATGAACTAAAATTCAGGAACATAAAATTGTAGAGATTGTTCGTGTCCTGATCATTTGTGTTCGTATAGTCACAATTCATGTTCGCATCTTTATTATTAATGTTCCTATTTATTTTAAATTTTGATGAATTTTGTGCGTATATTTATTCATTTCATATTATGTTGTTATTTATCTTCGCTTCATGTTTTAATGCTTTTCGTTTAACTGAATTTTAAAATGAACTAAAATTCAGGAATATAAAATTGTAGAGATTGTTCGTGTTCTGATCATTTGTGTTCGTATAGTCACAATTCATGTTCGCATCTTTATTATTAATGTTCCTATTTATTTTAAATTTTGATGAATTTTGTGCGTATATTTATTCATTTCATATTATGTTGTTATTTATCTTCGCTTCATGTTTTAATGCTTTTCGTTTAACTGAATTTTAAAATGAACTAAAATTCAGGAACATAAAATTGTAGAGATTGTTCGTGTTCTGATCATTTGTGTTCGTATAGTCACAATTCATGTTCGCATCTTTATTATTAATGTTCCTATTTATTTTAAATTTTGATGAATTTTGTGCGTATATTTATTCATTTCATATTATGTTGTTATTTATCTTCGCTTCATGTTTTAATGCTTTTCGTTTAACTGAATTTTAAAATGAACTAAAATTCAGGAACATAAAATTGTAGAGATTGTTCGTGTCCTGATCATTTGTGTTCGTATAGTCACAATTCATGTTCGCATCTTTATTATTAATGTTCCTATTTATTTTAAATTTTGATGAATTTTGTGCGTATATTTATTCATTTCATATTATGTTGTTATTTATCTTCGCTTCATGTTTTAATGCTTTTCGTTTAACTGAATTTTAAAATGAACTAAAATTCAGGAATATAAAATTGTAGAGATTGTTCGTGTTCTGATCATTTGTGTTCGTATAGTCACAATTCATGTTCGCATCTTTATTATTAATGTTCCTATTTATTTTAAATTTTGATGAATTTTGTGCGTATATTTATTCATTTCATATTATGTTGTTATTTATCTTCGCTTCATGTTTTAATGCTTTTCGTTTAACTGAATTTTAAAATGAACTAAAATTCAGGAACATAAAATTGTAGAAATTGTTCGTGTTCTGATCATTTATGTTCGTATAGTCACAATTCATGTTCGCATCTTTATTATTAATGTTCCTATTTATTTTAAATTGATGAATTTTGTCGTATTTTTATTCATTTCGTGTTTTGTTGTAATATATGTTCGCTTATCGAATCTCTTCATGTTTTATTGCCTTTCGTTTAAGGCGTCTTCTCACTTTAGGCACCTCGAAAATAGGCTATTTTCGCGATTTTTTTTCGAGGATTTTTGCAAACAATTATGGGATAAAATGGATCCTATATAATAAACACATCTTTCAAGTACAAGAATTTTTTTTATTTTTTTTATTTTTTTTTGAACAATTATTATAATAAAACAGTAGCATAAACCCGTGTAGAAATGTAATGTTCGTGGCTTGTTGATGAAATTTCGGAAACTATCCGGCCGATTGTCATGAAATTTGAATGACATATTCTTCATAGTTATGGCTATAGCGCATATCATCAGATTTTTGAAATTTTGATTTGAAGTATTTTTTTTACAAAAAACTGCAAAAAAACGCGTTTTTTTTTTTTTACTTTTTCGAAAAACGTGCGCCATTTTGTTATTTTCGCGAATATCAAAAATCTGATGATATGCGCTATAGCCATAACTATGAAGAATATGTCATTCAAATTTCATGACAATCGGCCGGATAGTTTCCGAAATTTCATCAACAAGCCACGAACATTACATTTCTACACGGGTTTTTCGATGCTACTGTTTTATTATAATAATTGTTCAAAAAAATAAAAAAAAAATTCTTGTAATTGAAAGATGTGTTTATTATATAGGATCCATTTTATCCCATAATTGTTTGCAAAAATCCTCGAAAAAAAATCGCGAAAATAGCCTATTTTCGAGATGCCTAAAGTGAGAAGACGCCTTAACTGAATCCCTTCATGCTCTATATTACATTCAATTTACTGACAATTTCAAGCTATGACTCATTTTTGTTCTTATTCACTACTTGATCTGATAAACTGATCATCTATTTACATTTGTTCCGTGTTCCTATTCACGCTATGTTCTGAAACATTTGTCCGTATTATATCCAATTTACTGATAACTTCAAATAGTCCGAGAGGCGACTGCAATTTTTGAACCCCATCAAACATCATTCTGAATTTTTTTATAGAAATTCGAGAAAAGTGAGTGGATTACGAATCCACTGGTCTGCCGTGGCAAAAATGGCCGAAACTGATCAAAAATCGATTCGGAATGAGTTGAACTAAAATCCGATTGCCAAGTATGTCATAGCTTGCCAAAATGATAAAAAACTTTTTCGTGTGGCAACCCACTGCATTTTGATTTTCAATGAGAAAAAGCGCAATGATTTCTGATCTCTGGCTCGGAAAACTTGTATCTTTTAAAAGTAAGTCAAATTGACGACATCAGTACGTCATCATTGACGTAAGGTTTATTGCCAATTTGGCTCATTTGTGAAAGATGCAAGTAAGCCATAGCCACACATCCGAATCGTCTGCAACCTTCTTAATTGAAAATTAAAGAGTGAGGGTTACCAAATAAAAAAAAATGCTTATTATTTAGCAAGTTATGGCGCATTTGCAATCGGATTTAGTTCAACTTATTAAAAGTTAAGTTTTGACCAGTATCGTCCATTTTTGCCACGGCAGACCAGTGGATTCGTAATCTACTCACTTTTCTCCAATTTCTATAAAAAATTCGGAATGATGTTCGATGGGGTCCAAAAATTGCAGTCGCCTCTCAGTCTAAAACTCTCACTCATTCTTCTTCTTCACTGAATGTCCTGGTATATTGTTCATGTTCTAATACCATAGACATAGAATAAACACTAGACAGAGCGCTCCTATTTCGATTATACAATGAAAGTGAAACCAACATGTAACGTGAAGCAAATGGCGAGAAGGGTTGCATGTTTAGCACGTTTCTCCTTACTTTGGCGTTGCCGAGGTTAGAATACGATACAAAACAATTTTTTTGAAGACAGTACAAAACTTTAATTATAGATAAAATTTATAAAATAGCACAAACTAATGACAGGTTATAGAACCTCCCTTTCTTAAATTTCACATAAGAACCAAATCCAGAATAAAATAGGACCATTTTTTCCAAGATTCAATGATTCATCCTAGAACGCACTCCTGCGTCTCTCATTGAAATTAATGTTTTTTTTTCCCTTTTCCCTCCTAATTTAGGTTTCCTCGTGGTTTGATCTTTGTTACTCTTAGCAAACCTGAACACGTCATCTTTGTATTATTTTAAGTCTACGTGTCAAACACTCCTTGGGAGTAAAAGAACATTTTTACCTGAAAATATGTCGGAACAAAATAAAGCCACATGGATGAAAATTACTCAAAACAATGAACTAAATATAATTTGAAAATTCTTCCCCTAAAACAACAAAATTACAATTTGTGACTCTAAAATTCAAAAACTATTGCCAATTTTCGCAAACATACAGAATAACGGAATGCCAATTTCCAATTAAAAATATGTGTATCCCTCTATTTAAAAAAAAAAAAAAAAAAATGTAGGGATGTACTATAAAAAAAAATTTAGTAATTGAAGCACTAGAACCGGGAGAATTTGCTTATCCAAATTTATGGAAAGAGTGATGAAAAATATTTTAGAAAAACAATTGATTGAAAATCTTAATGGTGAATACCATAAGGCATCCGTTTTTGATTGCTTGAGTCAAGAGAGCAATTACATTTGAAATTTATTGTTCCTTACTATTAGAGGTACATTGTATATGTATTGTCCAATTAAAATGTTTCTGAATACAGAAATATGTAATGAAGAATTTCAAATAGTTATTTCGTTAATACAAAAGCAATAGTCATCCTTTTTACTATAAATAACTAGCTGGGTGGCCTCGCCTAAAAATACTAATTAAAATTTTAGCATTCTATCAGTCAGAAATTAAATTAGAGATAAAATGTTACTGACGTTTCAAATTTCAGAGTTCTTCAAATACTTAAAATTACTTTCTACAGACATAGACACAGTCAGTTTTTAAGTATTTATATATATATATATATATATATATATATATATATATATATATATATATATATATATATATATATATTTTTTTTTTTTTTTTTTTTTTTTCTTTCTTCAATAGTTCTTAACTGTGGTTCTAACACTCAATTAAATTATAGTTGCATTAACACAGTATCCTTTAATAGTAAATAAAGGCTAAAATTAAAATGAACATTAATATCGTGTCTAACTTTTTTTATGCATTATCTTGTGATAAGTCGGCTAGAACAAAACTCGGAACTTTTGCGTTGTCCTTGCTTTCGCGTGAAACTCAAATCAAATCAATCGTTGATGTACGATGCTCAAGGACAGAGAGCTCTGTGTTACAGGCACTCGTTTTCTCAACTTTTAACGCTTTTATCGCATTTTTATTAGAATTTCGGAGGTGGGAATGTTTAGAACACCTTCAGAGGCACTAGCACAGCGATTTTGATCAAAATCATTGGAGTCGTTTTTTAGCAATCATTAAAAAACGTGATTTTTTCAAAATATGCGGATGTGCGATATTGACGAAAACCTTTATGGTAGTTCCTTGTGCCCCCACCAACCCACACACCAAATTTGAACATTGTAAGTCAATTTGTTCGGGAGTTATACTGACAACGTACACACAGACATAAATTTTTTCTCGATCAGTTTTTGAAATCAGGATGTTCTAAAACGTAAGGAAATGCAATCGATTTTTTTTTTTTTTTTGACCGAATGCTATACTTTCATTATCCTATGTATACATATGGGTAATTGAAAGTAAATTTTTTTTTAATTGATGGTAAATTTTTTAAGGGAAAAAACAGAAATTGCGGCTCAGTATGGAATCGTCAACCGATCTCTATCAACGATTTTAAAGCATCGGGAAAAGATTGAAGCGGCTTATGATGTAAATCAATTTGAACCTACAAGGAAAAGTATGCTGTCTGGCAAAAATGAGAACATGAAGTAATTATGTAATAAATGCACATATAATAACTAGTAGTTTAAATCTGCATTAATTGGATGACAAAATTTTGTAGACGGTTAACACGGAAAGTTTGGACGACCACATCGACTTCCTGTTAACGAGGTGCCGACCAAACGGTATAGTGGTTAGCGTGCTAGCTTCTAGACCGCGAGGTTGCGGGTTCCGAGTCCCGTGTTGGCATGGGTGTTTGTAAATGTATGTTGGCTTGTCTAATGACGAAATGTTTCGGCGCATTATAGCCCTCGTGTTGCTGACGGCGCCAGATAATCTGAATACAACCAACCAACCTGTTAACGAGGTTTAACTGTAGTAGATGTACCATTTTCATGAAGCTTCAGTTATCAACCTATCGAAGGGCCTGAGTTTAAACAATCCTTTTTATATTCATAATTATATTTAAAAAATATATGTACAAAAAAAAAATCATTAAAAAAATGTTGTTTTCATAAATGCAAAATCCAAACTTTACTTCACTTAGAATGTTAACCAATCGATAACTGTTTTTAATTAATGCAATTTTTTTCCAACTCTTTGCATATGTTTAGAGGATTTTGTTAACTATTCTTAGTAACATAGTTACAGTACAAGAATAGCAATAGGTTTACAGTACGAAATTGAATTGTAATATATATGCACAGTCAAAAGTCGATAGGGCCGACGAAATTTTTCACGTTAACCGAATTTCGTGTTAGCCGTCTAAAAACTTTTTCATCTAATTAGTGCGAATTTAAAGAACTTGTTATATGCATAGTTAATAGTGCTGTTTTTTAAAGCATTTATACTGCAAGGCTTATATTTAATACTATAGTTTAACAATACATATACATTAGGAACCAAAAAAAAAAAAAAGTAACTGAATTTACCAGTAACTTATTATATAAAGAAGTCTTATTGATTTTTGCTTTAATTTTTTTTTTTAATGTGTATACCTCTTGTTAGTAATTTAAAACACATATAGTATTGTCTTGTACATGTGATATTAGGAAACGTTGCAAGATTTAATCTAAAAAAAGTAGCTTAAAGAACACATTTTTTTCCATCTTAAGCGGGATTTCATAATGTGAGATTTTGAGCTAAACGAATAAATCAATGTTACGTTTAAGCTTCATCGTAAGGGCTTTTACTTCGTGTTAAATGGGATTTCGTGCTAAGCGATTTCGAGGTTAAAGGGGATTGGTTGTATAACATGCTGGAACAATATGCTCGATTTTTATTTTATTTGAATCGGCACCGATTCATTTGAAGAAGTGCAATTTGTATCCTTTAAAAACACTTCAAGAAAAGTCGTTTACTCTTTTGTTGCATAACTGAGTTCAAACAGGGAAAAGTTTTTAAGTACTTCCTGCTTTATAAACTGTTGGTCAATCGAAAAGAGACGAATATTAAATATCTCTCATCCAGACTCCTTACATTTTCCTTATGCGAGAGTAATCTCTTAAATAATCTACAAAAACAAACTTTTAAATTGAAGCCCACATTATTATGACTTACTTTTGCAATAACGTTTCTGATATAAATTTTCTCGAAGAGGAGAAAGTACCCTGGAAAGGAGCCCTAGTGGAATTTATAATCAATCAATGCTAAATAATAAGGAAAAGATAAGCTTTCATTAACAGGCAGTAACGCTTTTGGGAAAATTTTACGTATATATCTTCTTCAGACATCTATCTGGTAATTGCTGAATGCTGACTAACGAAGAAGGCGAATATGGGTCTCTCTCTGCTGCTAGTATTAATATTTTTTCTGGTGGTAAAGCTGTACTTGAAGCTGACGTGGGGAGTTTGCAGGTCTACAAATACAATGGAAGGGAAAGTGATTGTGGTAACTGGTGCCAATTCTGGAATAGGATTCGAAACAGCGAAAGATTTGGCAGCGCGTAAAGGCAGAGTCATTCTGGCTTGTCGGAACGTGGAACGAGGTACGAGAGCAGCAGATGCAATAATTAGTGCGACTGGCAACGTAGACGTTGTGGTGCGGCAACTAGATTTATCGTCTTTAGATTCCGTCAGAAAATTTGCTTCGTCCATAAATGCGACCGAGAAACGACTGGATGTCCTCATACACAATGCAGGTGCGGTACCAAGTCCCGGATTGCACCTGACCAAAGACAACTTGGAGCTGCAGTTTGCCACGAACCACTTTGGTCCATTCCTGCTGACTCATCTACTTCTGGACTTGCTGAAGAAGTCGGGACCGTCGCGCATTGTGGTCGTATCGTCCATTGCGCACCTTGTGGCAACACTCGACTTGGACAACTTGAATTGCGAGAAGTACGTTCGAAATCCCTCCTGGATTTACTGCAGCACCAAGTTGGCCAACGTTCTCTTCGTCAAAGAATTGGCCAAGAGACTGAAGGGAAGCGGTGTTACGGCCAACGCATTACATCCTGGAGGGGTGAGAACATCTCTCGCACGAAACACGCAGTGGTTCATAAAATACTTGATCGTTCCAATTACTTATCCCTTTTTAGAAACTTGTAAAAATGGTGCACAAACCTCAATCTACTTGGCAGTGAGTGACGAGGTTCAGAATGTCACCGGAGAGTATTTTGTGAACTGCAAACCAACGTGGACCTCGCCTTCTGCCAGAAATGAGGAAAAAGCCCGTCGCCTGTGGAAATTATCTGAGGAATTGACAGGGATACATGATAAGTTTTAGCACATTTCACAAAAGCACATCGAAGTCTTAATTTACTTTTTCCATATCGTATGAGAATGCAGTTATAAATCATTTAACGCAAACTTTCGTAGAAGATGTGCTGCTCTTAAATCTTAGTTCCGTGTTGACCTGTAGAAATCTATAAGATCTAAATTAGCAGTAATAGAAATGAGGGTAAACGCGGGGTGACCCCCCCCCCCCCTACACTTTTCAAAGAAAAACACATGCGTCCCCATCTTCTAAAACCACTGAAATACCCCCCCCCCCCCTTCGCCCCACTTTTGAAAACATTCAATCTATCTAAAAACTACTAAAGAAAAATAATTTCAACCTCTTTAACGTAGTGACACTGAGGAAAACTGATTTAAAGTTTTCAAATAAAAAAAATATTTATGCTATATATATATCAAACTATTATAAAAATGTATTATACCACTTTTTATGCAGATATTAAGTATTTTTATTAACAAATATTGCTATACTTGATCAACTTGTAACTTTGGAGGAACTTTTTTTTAAGTTAAAAATTATATTCTTGTTTCATATAAAGATAAGGTATTTAAAAAAAAAAAAATGTTTTAGAGTTCGCTATTAATTTAATTTCATGAAAATATGCACATGTAAAAGCACTATTTAAATTTAAATAAACTGCTGTATATTTAATGTTGAATTATTACTTCACTTTACCTCTTACTTCCAAGTGAAAAAAAACTAAGTCGCAAAATGTTCATAAAAAGAAAAATAAATTTCTGGCCATTGTTCAATGTTAGTGTTAGGAAATATTAAATTATTTCCTTACTTCTTAATAATTTTATTATAAGACACGAAATTATAAAATTTACCGTTGGAGAAGGAGGGGGTTGCATTTGTCACCGACTTTTGTGCCATCCCTCCACTTCCCCCCCAATTCTACCAGTGCCTGTTAGAAGTCTATAAGTCTTCCAATTGTAACTAGTATAAAGATAATACAGGTAGTTGAAATGCATTGAAGGTAAAGGAAACCTAGAGAAATAATTATACACTATTGAATAACAAATACTTGTTTAGGATAATTTTTCTTAAAAAGTTTCTAAAAAAAGATAGAGAGAAACGAACAAATAAATAATTTCGAATTTTGTATGAGGAAGATCCAAGGACAGGTCTTATTTCTGTAGAGTTGATTATTGTTTTAGATCTAAGGATTTCTGAATACATACCGAACCGAGAATAATAATATGTTTGAAATGTCTTTACTGTATTATAATCTTTAAAAATGTATATATTTTTTTGAGTCTCTGTATCTCAAAGGTAATCAGATAGGTAACGTTTTAATTTCCATTGCATCTGTAGTATATTGCCATTGAACAGTGGTGCATCCATTCATCGTATCGGGAAAAGGGGGGGGGGGTGAGAATATTGCTTTAACTATATTTTTGAATGTTTTATGAAAGTAAAATAACAAAATAATTTTTTAATCAACCCACGTAATATATCCACGTTTGTATATATCTAACGTTTGTTAATATATCTAAATTTTGAATCAATAAATGAAAAACAAATTTAGCAAAGAGTTACGTTATTTTTTAAGAGATACTCAACTTGATAAAAGGGTGGGGGTTGCAGTACTATCACCTCCCCCCCCCTCTGCATAGACTACTGCCATTTAGCTACGTGTTTTCTAGTTTTTATAGTCTTCTTCTAGCTTTCTTTCTTTTTTCTTTTTTTTTATCTATAACCAAGAAATGCAATGTAACTTTTTATCGATTTTCGAGGAGAGAGAGTGTGTGTGTGGGGGGGGGGGGGGGGCTGCAGCCCAGTCAACTCCCCCCCCCCCCCCTCCACTCCTCTGCATAGACTACTTCCAATTAGGTACGTGTTTTATGTGCTGAAATAATTATTCGATGTCAAACTCCAAAAAAGCTTGTACCAAAACCATATTTTTAAGTCAATAAGCATCTGATAAATCCAAGAGAGTTGTTCCATAAAAATAAAACATACTACTACAAGTTTTACCTTAGATAAGCTATTCAACATAAAACAGCGTAAATCTGTAACTAATTATTCGACTTACAGACAATGAATTTCAAACAAATATATTTTTACGATTCCTTTTTTTCTTTCAAACAAACTATCTTAAGCATTATAATACTTTAATAAATAAAAATGTGTATAAATTAACATTTCAAGGAACTAGAAAGGAGTTACTGCTACGGGAGCATCTGGTAATCTACTAAACAGGAAATCTATTGGCATTAGATACAAACGCTTACTTATCTAGGGTTAATGTTGATTGAAATGTACCAAATAAATGTTTTTAGCAGCTCCAGGTGTTATTCAAAGTAGAGTGCTACATCGGGGTGGGGGGGGGGGGGAAATGAAGGGACAATGACTTAAAAGCATAAAGACAAATTATTTTAAGAAATAAGCAAAAATCACAATTTATCTATTGGTGTTAAAATTCGAAACTTGTTAGAATTGTTACCAGTCAATAGAAAAGTTGAATCCCTCCTTTCCCACCTCCCCCAAATCACTCTCCATGATGAATTATGGAATGGGAAAGATACCTTTATTGAAAACCCCCATTTCAAATGGGTTCAGTATATTTTAAGTTGCATACCCTTTCCCGATTTCACGCATTTTTTATATGGTCCCGATAACCTGGTCTAAATAAAGATGAATACAGTAGAACCTCGATTAACCGACTTAATTCGGACAGAAGATAGGTCGGATAAGCGAAAATGCCGGATAATAGAGAGTTGTAAAAAATAATAAAAAGTAAATTATTTTCATTTATTGAATGCAGGGCTTTTAATGTTTTTTTTTTTTTATTACATAATTGTTGAAAATGAGTTTTTGTTGTCGTAATCTTGATAATCGTTGTTTCGCTGTTCTATCCCGAAGTCTTTTTTAAAAAAGCAATAGTTCAGTTTGATCTGCATATGATTATTGCTCTAACCATGTCAGTCCTTTTGAAAAACGGTCAAAAGCCTCACCATTACTTATGCAAATTTAGTGTAAAGGAAAATATTCCGTTTTTAAAAAGGTCAAATGATTTATTACTCATTTGGGAGATTTTTGATGTCGACTAAAGGATGGTCGGTTAACAGAGAGTTCCGGATGAAAGAGGGACGGTTAATCGAGGTTCTACTGTATAATAAAAAGACAGGTCCAAATTACTGATAACTTCAAACTCTCACTCATTATTTTTCTTATTCACTGCTTGTCCTGGTAAATTGTTCATCTTACGCGTACATTTGGCCCGTGTTCCGATTCATTCCAACGTTCTGATACATATGTCTATATTATACCCAATTTGCTGAAAACTTCAAGATCTCCCTCATTATTGTTCTTATTCACTACATGTCCTGTTAAATTAAAGGGGCAAGCAGCCCCAATCCTTCTGCCGCAGTTTGTCTTAAGAAGGATAAATTCCAAGTTAACGTGAAGGTTTGGCGCAATTTCGAGAAGTTGGCGTCAAGGCCAAAACGTCGTTAATTCGATGTGGCAGCTGACTCAAAATCTACAAAATGGCGCCAAATTCAAAGTGGTTCTTAATACTAAACGACGACTGAAAACATAAGGAATATATGCAAATACTCAGTTAGCAATTATAAGAAATTATTAAGCAAATTAAGGAATGGTAAAAAGCCCAAGAAATAGGATTGCTAAACATGAAACTTTATCGCCTACCAATCCTCTTGACGATAATATTTCCACGTCAACTAGGAATAGACCCTAAGAAGAAAACAAAAATCCGAGGAATGACGTAAGTTTCGTAGTTTAAAGCATTATTCAAAAAACTTACATTCGCTAAAAAAACTTCCATCTAACTCTTCTTACCCAACACAAATATGCATTCCATTTAAATTGCCACATCACGAAAAACTAACAAGTTATACGTGTGAAAAAAGCAGAAGAAAATGTTCCAGAAAAAAAAAAATATGCACGGACAGAGTTCCTTATCCTCGAAGAAGTATCAATTCCCATGCAGATATTTGTGATGAGAAAAGCAATGTGTTCCATTGTTGAGATACAAATTCACTAAAGCAGGCGCGCGTTACAATGGCCAATTCTTCTATTATGTACACCTAAAAGAGAATAATAGAAGGGGAATTCTCAAAATGATTCAATGGAAGGAAATTCCCGAATCGACGTTAACTTTATGCTGTTATAAATGCTTTCACAACGACCACTCGATTGGGAAAGACTCACATTTAAAGACAGTGAACAAATCAGTTTGTATAGAAACTGATACTTTTATGTGTTGTAAATACTATTTGATCAAATAGAATTTAAGGTTCATTTTTCTTTCAGTCTGTGTGGTGAATTGCAGTGAATTTTGAAGCGCTTTTCTTACATCATATCTGTGGATAGAACCCACCTGGATCTATAGTTTTCGTTTCTCAACTAAGATGCCGAAACAGTTCAAAACTCGAATTCGAAGGAATTGAACTAAATCTAATTGCCAAATAAGTCACGAATTGCCAAATTATGAGCATTCTTTTTTTTTATTTGGGAACTCACCGCTTTTTAATTTTCCAAAAAAGGTTGCAGATGATTTGTGGCTCGAAAAACTTACATGGTTTAACACAAGGCCAAATTGGCGTTAACAGCTACGTCATCAGTGAGGTAATATTTATAGCTAACTTAGCTCACTTTTATAAAACACAAAAACTTTTCAAGCAAAGGATAACAAATCGTCTGCAATCTTCCTCATCGAAAATTAAAGAGCGGTGTTTACAAAATTAGGAAGAATGCTCATTATTTGGCCAAGTTGTCACATATTTGGCTATCGAATTTAGTTCAACTCATTCTAAGTCGGTTTTTGAACTGTTTCGGTCATTTTTCGCCACGGAAGACCAGTACATTCATAATCTAGTAAATTTTCTTTACATTCTATGGAAAGATAATTTTCAATGGGGTGCCTAAATTTGCATTCGCATCTCGGACTATATAGAATTCTAAAGATTTAGTGTCCGTATTTCTGTCAGCATGTCAGTAAAATCCTCTAGAATTATTACCAATTTTTCTATAGCTATATGTTTAAAGAATGCATCTTAAATTTGAAAATATACTACATTCTCTGAAAAAGTTCAACATATACTTTAAAGAATATTCCATTGAATTTCTTATAGATTACTTTTTTACAGAGGAAAGTCTATTGAAACCTGTTTTATCCTTGTACTTATCAATCAACCTTCATCCTAAGTCGACTGTTTTGAATTGTCATTAAAATACATCGTTTTGTTTCGATTCTTATTTCAGCAATTAATAAGAAAGTCCCCCACAGTAGCACAACAAAACTGACCATTATCGTTCCACATTGGCCTATCTCGGTATGGACCATTCAAAACCTGCCGTTGCTACTGATCTTGGCCATCCTCGCTCGATGCTGAATAAAATATAATATAAGTTTTTAAATATTGATGCACGGTTTCAAAATCTAAATATGTTATTCATAAGAAAGGACGGAGGGTTAAAAAATATGCTTTGCGATGTTTCTGATATGTTTATTTAAATTTTTTTATTTTTTTTTTAAATCATGTATTTTTAGAACGATACTCGAGTTTCGACCAGGATTGGACAATCTTCCAGGACCCCTGTTTCCGGCATTGGCCAATACTGCCGTGCTACCTAGATCTGTGCAATAGAACTATAATTTTTCATGTAGTACGGATATATCTGTACATGGATTTTAAACGAATCCATGTTTAAAAGCCTAGTTTCCAATTATGTGATTTCTTTCATTCCTTTGGCCGACCAAACGGTATAGTGGTTAGGGTGCTGGCTTCTAGACCGCTAGGTTGCGGGTTCCGAGTCCCGTGTTAGGCATGGGTGTTTGTAAATATATGTTGGCTTGTCTAATGACGAATGTTTCAGCGCATTATAGCCCTCGTGTTGCTGACGGCGCCAGATAATCTGAAAACAACCAACGAACCAACTTTCATTCCTTTGATAGAAAATTGCCAGTCTAGAAAGTTTATTTTGCTCTTGAATTATCTTATATTAAAACAAGTATAAATATGAGTGAAAGAACTGAATTGCCTTTGTTAAAGTGATTTAACCCTTGTTCCTTTACGAAGATATGCCAACCGTTACATCTGATATGAACTCCAGAATAAATTCATGATTTAGAACTCAATTCATCACAACCGTTACTTGGATAACAAATATCTGGAACATTAATAGTTTTAACTACGAATTGCAGACTTCAGACAGACGGTTGGTTGATTGGTTGTTTTCATATTATCTGGAGCCGTCAGCAACACGAGGGCTATAATGCACCGAAACATTCGTCATTAGACAAGCCAACATATATTTACATACACCCATGCCTAACACGGGACTCGAAACCCGCAACCTCGCGGTCTAGAAGCTAACCACTACACCGTTTGGTCGGCATTTCAGACAGACGAAACCCAGGTCCATGAATAGACTCTTTGTATGAGGTAAAAACTGAATTGGCTCATTGGCCATCAGAAAATTGAATCGTATTCAAAGCATGGTTCCAGAGCAGTTCTGTTCAAATTGAAAGAAAACAAAATGATGGTCTATAAAAGTTTTAGAAACTAATAAGCTAAAATAGATCTTGATATTTAACAAGTAGACAATTCGAATAAATTTTACTTTGGTTTTATTAATCATTGGCGTGTAATGTAAGAATTTTTTTTTATACTGGTGATGGTTGGTTGGTTGGTTGGTTGTATTCAGATTATCTGGCGCCGTCAGCAACACGAGGGCTATAATGCGCCGAAACATTTCGTCATTTAACAAACCAACATACATTTACAAACACCCATGCCTACACGGGACTCGAACCCGCAACCTCGCGGTCTAGAGGCTAGCACGCTAACCACTATACCGTTTGGTCGGCTTATACTGGTGATGGAAATCAGCTCACTTATGCATTGCATTCCCGGTATTAGATGATTTGTTAATTCAAATTCAAGTCTTGTTTTAATAAAAAGTATCCTTTGAGCTTTTAAAAGCAAACACAATCTGTGATCAACAGCTTAGCCATCCAGTATCACACATAAACAACGAAAAAGCAATTACAAATGAGCAATTCTAAAATTAAAGGGAATTTGAGGAGGTAAAAAAAATATTAAAATAAAAATAGATAACAAAATTTAAATTTTGCTATTTTATTAACAAAACTAATACACTTACCACTCCAAAAAAAATGTCAAGGAAAAATATATTTTCTAAAAAAAAACGGTTTTCTAATTTTGCTTCTAACCTCCGTGGTTAACACAAACCATGGAGGTTATAAATAAGTAGATTTCCATGCTTAAAACCTAACCTAAAAGACAGAGGATACACTGGCTTTGCTTTTAGAGAAAAAATTGGGTATTTGATAAAAGTTAACGGCAAAATATGCTTAACACTATAAAGAATAACATTACTGAACATGGGGTTTACAAGAACAAAAAGAACTCACCTGATTTCTGAAGATTGGGCAGCTTTTTCACGAACAATATAAAACTATGCACATCCAACAATATCACTAGACAAAATGGTTGACTTGAGCTTCACTTCATCTCTGGTAAAAAAGACTGTGCTGCTTTCTAGTAGAATTTTAATCAAGTTAAAGATATTCCATGGAGGTTATCTCAGCACCCCACGGACAACTTATGTGCTTAAAATAAAATGGTAAAATAAATTAAAACTTATATTTCTTTGTGATTAATTAATTATATGTGTAATAAATAAATGTTTAAACCATATTTTTCAACAATTATATTATTAATCAGGTTTATTTCTTCAGTTAACACTAAGAAAACAGGGGTGGGGACACTCCATGGAGGTTGCGTTTCCCATACTTTGGGTTTAAAAAAAAATATTAATAATAAGTAAATATGAAAAATAAAGACTGAAAACATTAAATGTAAACTTCTTTCTACTTAATATCAATTTCCTTTCCCCCCCAAAAAGAATAAATATTAATCCAGTAAAAGCACAGGGAGGGAAGTTTCCTCTTAATTTCAGAATAGCCCAAATAGGGATGTAAGGAATTTGAAATAGCACAGATTGCCCACAGCGGATTATATTCAGTAAAATAAGATTATGTAAGGTACCACATAAATAAAACCTCAACCCTTCTGACCCGAATTTTGCACTATTAAAATTTAAGAATCAAAAGTACAATTTAATGCTAAGATACTAAAAGACGTATTCTCTGAGTTTAAAGTTTCTCACCTTTCCCATTTCCCGGAATATATCACAATCGTGTAGTCGACTGGTTATATTTTCCCCAATCGTCTAGCTAGACCAATTGAATCTTGAGTAAAGTTTGTGTACTCAAAAACATAAGTCCGTCATTTGGAATCCGAGAGCGTTTCTAAATTTCTTCAACAATATTTTATTCCCCTTAATACATTAAGAACACTGAAAATATAAAATCCCTTACAAGAGAAGGATTTATTCTTAATAGGAAATGAAGTCTGAACTTCGGGAAGTACATTTTTATTAGAGTTGACAGGGTTAACGTACAGACAAGAACATATTTTTATACACGTGCAAACTTTAAAAAAATATCAGTTTTTCACTATTAACTTCTCAGTGGAGAAGCAAAAGCACATGGAATTCGCATCAAAAAGGTATCTTTATGTAACATAACGATAAGTTAAATATTGCAGTCGCAAAATGAAATTCAAAGTGTTCAGTGGGGGAAAGGGGCATATTTAAAAGAATGGAGTACTATTACTGAACAGTTGGACATATGCATCCAAATTAAAAAACACGCAACTCAAAGAGTTGTGTTTAGTAGGAGATATGATCAGGATCACTCCATCATAAGAGTTTATTTTGTGATGTATTATCTTACGTATTAATGTAATGTATTTTCTTACGTAAAATCAGGTTCTTTGTGAACTCTACTCTGGTAGCACAGTGGTATTGGCCAATGTCGGAAACAGGGATTCTGGTGAGAGTGGCCACCCCGTACCGATTCTCGAGCATCGTTCCAAAATACATAATTTTTTTTAATAAATATGTCAAAACCAGCAAAACATAGTTTTTTACCCCTCTGTTCTTTCTTATAACTTATATTTCCATTTTAAAACTATGCATCAAAATTTAAGCATTTTCCAGTGTGTTTTACCCAGCACTGGTCAAGATTGGCATAGATCCGCAACAATGAGATTGGCCAGCGTCGAGCCGACATTGGCCAGCGGATTTGTGTTAGTGGGGTAGTAGATAAATTGCTCTTTCAATCTCAACAGCTGATGTTTTAAGTGATGGTAGGTTTCCAATGCATTGAATCTTTCCACAATGCGTATTCTCGAAGCATCCCAACTTGAGTTTAATTATATTTTGCGCTCCTGAAGAAGTGGAGCTTAATACAGTAATCCAACACATGGGCATCGGGAAGATTATTTTCAGGAGTGAGTGGGGAGAATGCAGATCGTACACTTAGGGAGTGCAAAGTAGCTAAATTCTGTTCAAACCATAATTTTCAATTCTGTTTCCAAATGAAATGTAGAAAATAGTTAAGTGATTAAATTTATGTTCCACTGGATACTTAAAACATCTGTTTTCCACTGATTCATACCACATTTTCCCACTTTAATTTATTTTCATACTCCGGGGGGGAGGGGACACCTTCTTGCACTTCCTTGACGGCGCCCATAATCTAACAAATCCCATATCAAGACCAAAACTCTTCTACGATAAGATACACTTCATTTAAATGAGAGTATTCTATCTAATTAATAATGATGGACTGCAGATAATCTGCAGAAAAGTAGCAACTTGACATGGGTAAATGCCATGAGATAACGACAAAGAGGTGGCAAAATAATTTTATACCAACCCCCCCATTCACGCACACTTTGTTACTTTTTTACACCCAATCGCAGACACTTTGGCGTATTGTACAATTGTTTAAAAGGTAATTTATTACTTTTATTACCGGGAAACCTAATTTACAACACACCCCGTCACTCTTTCTGATGTCCCACAAGTCAATAATAGTCTATCAGTAGAATGAAACCCCTTCCAAATAAAGTTATGGTGCATTCGCATGCTATAATAAACAAATAAACCCATTCCTTCAAGCCAAAACTGGAACGCTTTTGGCGTATTGTAAAATGTATTAAAAAAGTCATTTAGTACTTTTATTATGTGGAAACCTTATTAATAACACTCTCTGTCACTCTTTTTGATGTCTCATGTGTCTATCTGTCTAACAGCGGAAGGAAATCCCTTCCAAGCAAAGTTATGGTGATACGCGTGCCAAACAAACCCATCGGCATTCCTCCACGCCAAAAACTGGAAGCGCTCAAAAACACCCCCGAAAAGACAGCAGCCAGGCGTCAGGTTTAAAACATCAGCAATTGTAATGGACATAAATAAAAAAAGGAATCCTGACGCCGAACAGAGAACAATGGAATCGTCATCCAGACCTGCCATGAATATGGAAGGTTGTTATTTCAGCATGCACATCTTTCGAGACACAGCGAAAAGAGTTCTGGAGGTTTTCCCCTGGGCCGTATATCACACTTGACTGTTCTATGGCGGGAAATAAAACAGAGGAAGATCTTCGTTTGTTTGATGAAATACATTTCACGAATATTTTATAAGGAGAAGGGGGAGGAGGACAGAATTACGGGAGGAATAATGAAGTGGCTTGGATGTGACCCCTAATGCCTTGTTGCAAGGTCGTCGCTGCGGATATAAAATGTCTCTGGTTGGAAAGATGGAGGTTATGTCACAAGATCGCTTCGCTGGCTTCGGTGTTCATCGCTTCGCCCTGCTGAGCTTCATATATCGTCCGACAATGAAGACCTTGGTGAGTGGGACATAATCTGATTAATGTTTTCCATAAACTTTTAAAAATTCTTGACAATTATCTTGATATTTGATAAGTAATAGAACTTTGTGAGTCTTATGCATCAAAGAGCAATTGAACAAAAGTAAATGGTTTAAATGCAAAATTAGCACCATTTTGCGTTGAAAATCCCTAACATTTCCAAAATTGAAATCATTTACCTCTAACCAGCATGGAATTACTTATATTACTTTTAAACAAATTGCTTTCTAGTAGCCTATGTCTTGTTTTAGTAGCATATTCCTAAGTCTAGTAAAACTTTTCAAAATATCTAATAAATATGATATTTAATAAGTAATACGTCAAAGAGCAAGTGACAAAAGTGAATGGTGTTATTTCCAAAATTAACATCATTTAGATCTCAAAAACACTAAAATTTCCAAAATAGATATCCTGTACCCTTAATCAGAATGGAACTAGTTATATTACTTTTAAACAAATTACTTTCTAGTTGCCTATGTCTTTCT
The DNA here is from genome assembly GCA_963978545.1 of Linyphia triangularis. Taxonomy (NCBI): domain Eukaryota; kingdom Metazoa; phylum Arthropoda; class Arachnida; order Araneae; family Linyphiidae; genus Linyphia; species Linyphia triangularis. The sequence continues at coordinate 77,893,916 of OZ021729.1, forward strand.
AGTAAAGGAACTACTTGCACTGATGTACTAATAGTATTGATATTTGTTAATCAGTAATACTTACAAACTTCTTTTGAGTTAAAGACAAATTAATTGTTACTTATTCTCTGTTATAAGCAATACAAATGAGATGTGAAGTTCCTTTTAGAAGAAAAAATTCTTCATGGTTGGAACGTATAAATTAATTTTCAGAACTTTATTTTGGAAATTGGGATTGGAATTGGATTAAAGCTACAACTATTCTGAGGTCTGGAATTATTAATGTTTAAATAATGTTTACAAACACTAGATCACTAAACTACCTGGTTATTGAAAACCTGTTAAGATTCAAAATAATTTACAACAGAGAAAAGGAAGGAAGAATTTCTTGAGGAAATCTCGGAAACTACACATCCGATTAAGATCATTTTTAGAATGGGACCATCTCCATTGACCATAAGCTAATATTAAAAATTATTTTGAAATTTATACCAATTTACTAAGAATTTTTTACTATCATGCGCTGTGACTTTAAGAACAGATTTCAACTTGAATGCTACTGAAAAATATTTATACCGTATTGGTCATGGCACTAAGATAAAAGGTCCTTCAGCTAAAACATTTACAAAAGAACTGTAAAGCTGATCTTAAACAGAAAACTTATAACTTAACAGAAAAATTGCAGAACTGAAACAGAATAATAATAAGAACAAAAAATAAAGGATACTTATTTATGTCTTTTTCATTTTTTTTTACGTAGTTCAAGTTACACAGATTGGAACTTATGTTAAAAATGTAAAGTTATATGTAAAGGGGAAGGTACCTTTATGTGAAGAGAAAAATTTGAACCCTTATTTTTTTTTTTAATATAATATAAAGAAATAAGGATATACACGCTCAAATATAATACACCAGATGGATAGATTTATATAACAAAAAAAAACATTACTTTTGTGGCGACCTCAAATAACAGATAAAGCTTCTGTGCACTTGAGTACTCTTTTGCACAGCGGTAAAGTATCTGACTCGAGATCCAATGGTCTCGCGATCGAGGCCCGTCGCCCGCAACGAAAGCTGCATACGCTTTAAGGCTGACCCGGACTAAAACGAATCATGCTGCCATCTATCGGCGCTTCTGAAAGGAGACACTACATCGCAACAAGCGATCACATACGCAGCTCGCGTGCAACACCGCAACAAGCGGACACAACGATGCAACTAGCATCCCAAACCTCCAACTCCGATCAGACGTTGATCAGAACAACAGTATCGCTCCTTCGTCCCTGGGAGAAGGCTATGTGGCGACCTCAAATAACAGATAAAGCTTCTGTGCACTGGAGTACTCTTTTTCACAGCGGTAAAGTATCTGCCTCGAGATCCAATGGTCTCGTGATCGAGGCTCGTCACACGCAACGAAAGCTACATACGCTTTATTTTTTATTTCACATTTTACTCATGAAGTGATCTTTCGATGAGAACTTGCTTTAATGTATGATGTGCTTTTTCAGGTGCTTGTATTCCTCCTTTTTGCCATCGTCTCATCCGCAGTTGCTCTGCCGCTTGTGTACTCCTATTATGGATATCCGGCTTCATACGGGTACTCCTACGGATACTACGATCCATTATACTCTCCCTACACAGCAGCTTATGTAATGCCATGGTACAAGCGATAGACATACACCAATTTTAGGACCCTAATTTTCTCAAGTAAGTAGTACATAATGAGCTGCTTGTATCGAAATGATTAACTTTGATATTTTAAAATTCACCTTTACGTAATTTACTTTACACATAAAGTAATATATTATCTAATGTAAACATAAATGAGGGCGTTTTTTGTTAAACCTATTATTATCTTCTAACTTAATTTACTTTAAACGTAAAAGTAAAAAATGTAAAAATATATGTGAGGGTGTTTTTTCTTAAACTTATTATTTTCCTTTAACATAATTTAATTTAAACATAAAAGTAAAATCTAATGTAAAACTATATAGAAGGGTGTTTTTAGTTAAGCCTGTTAGTATCTTCTAACGTTATGCTAATGTAGTAAGAAGCTTATACGAGGGCCCTATACTTCTATCTAAGGTTACCTTAAGGTTCCAGTCTTATAATTCAACCACAAGCACCGAAAATGATGGCCACAATTTAGTTCGGTCGTCATTTATTTGACTAACTTTGTTACAAACTATAAAAGTTTCCAACCTGGCTCTAAAGAGAAGCATCTTAATAGAACTTTGAAATTCAATGACAAGTTAGTCGTCAAATATTTTTCTTTATTTAATTGAAAAAAAACACGTCCAAACTGGCAGCGCTTTTTCGTTCGCCTTCGACGTTAACAGGGGAGAAAATGGTTCCAATCATTAAGTTCAAAAAGTAATATACTTTGAGTTGAACCCTAAAATCATAAGCGAGAAACGTACTACTGCCAAGCTATAAGGCCTTGTGTTGCGGAGAAAAGTCAATGTGTATAGATTCTAGTTTTTGCCTCTTCACTCGCTTAAAGGTTCAAAAGGTTCAATGCTATACAAGTCTCATTTCACAAGTTAATAGGTTCATTGCTACTGAAGCATAGGCTCGATAAAACAGTGCTTGAAAATTCTTTTACTTAAAATTTTGAATCTTTTCCCCGTTAGTACAAACCCTGTCTTCCTTATTAAGGAAACCAGTGCTAGAAGTGTGGGTAGACACGAGATGATGCTTCCCCCACTTTTCCAGGAAATATCCATTCGTCCCCTTCCCTCCCACACACTTCTAAAATTACTGAAATCCATCCCTCCGCTTTTAAAAACACTCAATCCGTCTAAAAACTAATAAAGAAAAATAACATTATCCTTTAAACGTAGTGACACCAAGAAAAAGTGATAGTATAAAGTTTTCAAAAGTTTTTCAAAAAAAGTATGCTGTTACATTTGGTCAACTTTTAACTTTGCAGGCACTTCCTTTTAAGTTAAATTTCTATTCTTGTTTCATAAAAAGACAAGCTATTTAAAAAAAAAAATCCTTTTAGAGTTCTCTATTAATTTAACAAAATTATGCACATTTGGAAGCACTATTTAAATCTAAATAAAGAGTAATGTATATTATGTTGAAAGGACGATTCCCGCATTTTTTGAAATTTTTTTTATTCAATTCTAAATGTTTCGAAAAGGCCATACACACAAAAATTTCTGCTCAATACGCTTTTTTTTTTTTTTTTTTTTTTTTTTTAATTTGCGATCAAAATTACCTCGTTAGACGTTGGCGAGAAAAGGATTCATTCCGTTGGCATTGAATATGACTTCATGGCTTCGCAAACATCTTAGCTTGAAATGCGGCTGCGGAAACCAGATTTGCAAGTTTCTCGCAAATCACGCCAACCTGTACGGAATGTGGCAATGGTCTACCAACGCCAACTATTTCAACGCCAACTATTTGGCAGAAACCTCACGATAACCATAGAATCTGTAGAAACCCTTGACGTCACGTATTTTGCTAAGTGTTTTGATCGGACTGGTTTTGGCTCGATTTTGAGGCAATTTCTTTTCTTAATATTTAAATAACTAATTTTTTTTAAAAACTTTTGTTTAAATATTTGGAATCAAAAAGAAATTCTTCATAAATATAAACTAATTTCACTCGTTTTTAAAAAAATATGTGGGAATTATCCATTATTACTTCACTTTAGCTCTTACTTCAAAGTAAAAAAAACTTAGTCGCAGAATATTCATTAAAATAACAATAAATTTTGAACCCTTGTTCAATGCTAGTGTTAGGAAGTAAAAGTTGTTCCCTTACTAATTAATATTTTTATTATAAGATACGAAATTATAAAATTTATGATTAGGGGAAAGGGGTGCACCCGTCACCAATTTCTGGGCATCCCTTCACTTTTCTGTTTCCCATTTCTACTACTGCGAGGGGAAAATGCGGGTCTGTTTAACTAAAGAATAATATGCAAATGTATAGTACCCAAGAGTGTAACAAGTTGTCATCGGACTTGCGCTTTTTGGAACTTATAATGAGGGGTTGTTTTTATGCACATTTGTTACAAATGGTAAAACATCAATTGATTAAAAAATAACATTATAATTTTGACACTGGCTGTTAGGTGAACAATGGGAAGTTGACTATATCACTTATGTTGAAAATTTCAGAGTTCTCCGTGTAGTGGAAGTTAGTTTCTATTGTGAGAAACACACACACACTCACCCTTTGTCTTATTAATATAGAATAAATTAATAAAATTAATACTATGTGTTTCTTTGAAGGAAAAAAAATAGTTCTACTTTCTTCTCAAAAATTTAAGTAATCAAATAAATGCTCTTTTTCTTTTCTTTCTAGAGTTACTGCCATCCGTAGTGAGCAAAGCATCCTGAAGAAACAAAACTCTGAATAAAAGTGTCGTCTACGTATAACAGATACCTTAGTCCTCCCTGCTTTATACCCTGCAATAAAAACGTCCATGCTGCTTATAATACCCTGATCCATTCCATTTTTCATTCGTAATATTCAAAAGAATTCATGTGCTTGCAACTTGCTACAAAAAAAAAAGTAATAAAAAGTGTGACATTCACCTGTGATTTGTTTTCTTCCAGAGCAACAATCTTAAGGAAAACCATTTTGAAATTCTTAGTAAATACTTTTACATTATTAAGTTTATAGTGGAAAAACAAGACTGAAGTAATTCTTCAAAAGTCATAAATTTACTTACGATTATCCTAAGTCTTTAGGAATTATTGTAAATTAAGCAATTACTGGCATATATAATTCAGAGATTATGACATGCACATATACTTTTGACTTATCCTTTTTTTTCTCTATAGTATTGTTGTGTGGATGGGTTCGAAAGATTTGAAGCCAAAGCAGATTAACACTTGCAGAAATTTATTCCGATATACTCTTCACAAATTCTTTTACTAAACCTGAACTTCTCGTTCTAGAAGACTCAATACAGCTCTTTATACAACAATAGAGCTCAAACAGCAGTTAAAAAACTTCACAACTGCTACAAATCACCGCAAAAGACAATGCAATACAGTTCGCTTTAGAACTACTCTGAATGCTCACTGAGAGACAGCTAACTCAGTACCTCAACTCAGTAATTCAAGTCAACTAACGGACTCAGTCAGTAACTCAACTGACAAACGGACTCAACTCACTCACTCGCTCTCTTGGCATAGGAAAGTTAAACCTTCGTGAAACTTTCAGAGATAGAAATTTGGAGGACTTTCCAGATCGTAGTCGAAAAGTCCTATACATGTACATGGGAACCGAAAATGTCGCCAAGGGCATTTAACATTATGGCAATGGCAATCTCGCCAAATTTGGCGACAAAAATTAGCCCCCAAAACCATTGCCAACGTGGCTCTATCTCGCCAATTTGGCGAGATTGCCATTGCCATAGTGTTAAATGCCCTGCTCCTTGTAAAACTCACTTCCCAGCGTTATTTCTGTAAAACTCGTTTTCAAGCATTAAGACACATATTGCAGGGAAGCCAAGAAAAGAACTGTTGCACTGCCTTATGCGAAGTGTACATAAATTTATCTTTTTACAGAATTAATGCTTCGAAATATTTACAAATATACAGAAATTCGTAACAGTATTACGGTATCAAATAAAAGCTAATGATAGTAAGTGGTTTTTTAAGTTATGTTATGGTTGTTATGATTTGCTTAGGAAAAAAAAAACCTAAGTAAACTAATGAAAATATACTTTCTCTTAATTTCTGGAGCACATTTAAAAGGATCGAAGAAGGGTTAAGAAAAGAAAAAAATGGCAATTCTCAATACAGTTCTATAGTTCGATTTCAACCTAACTTAGTACTAAGTACCCGGATGAAAATGGTATACCTTCGATTGGTAGCAAAGAATTAGCAGCCAATCAAAACCCTTAGTAAGAATGAGTTCATCCGGGTACTTAGTACCAAATTAGGTTGACTCTGACATAAACCATAGTTAAATCACTGGTTTGAAAATACAAAATATACATTCATTAACAATTGTACTACCAAATTTCTCATTTGGGTTCAAAACGTAAGTTTTTCTGCAACGCAACGTCTGCAAGTAATAAACACCCTTATTATAGTCTCTAAACATCGCCTAAATGAATTAATCTAACACCTTTTATCGCACTCGTTTTTTTACTTGATGCGATTTTATTCACAGAAAAATACTAGGGAAGTAAAACAACCGCGTTACTTTCAATTCCACTTAATACTGGTCACTGCATTTAAATTTGAGTTTAGTTTTTTTCGTTTTCTAATTTTAACTCTAACAAAAAAAACTGGTAGCTTGGCGGTAAATACAGTCATGTCCATAAATAAAGGATAGTTCAGTTTTTCCCTAATAACTTCTCAGTGGAGTAGCATAGGCACTTGAAATTTACTTCAAAGACACATCTTTATACAACAAAACGATAATTAAAACAACTCAGTCGCAGAATGAAATGCCAAGTGTACAGTGGGGCATATGCAAAAGAATGGAGTACCATTAGTGTGCAGTTGTACAGATGCATTTACATTAAAAATCATTCAACACATGGAGTTGACTTTTAGTGTGAGATATGATCTTCCCTGTCATCAATATTTACTTGGCACAGTATTCTCATACTTAACATGAGTTACTTGATGAATTCTAGCGCCTAAATTGCTCGTCCCTCCTTTTGAAATGTTTGCAAGTGAGGGAAATTTCCCAATGCTTTAAATCTTTACACAATGAATATCGTAGAAGCGTCCCACACATGTTTGATGAAATTTGGAGTAGAGGAGTGATCTGGCTTACTTATAGGGGCGATACTCATATTTTTAATCCTTTATCCACAGCAAAAGTGGAATAAAATAAACCATAACTATCAATAACCGCGATTTTGAAACTGATATTTCACAATTAAAGACGTGTCTAAATCAAGTTAACGTAATTACAGTAAAAAAGTGGAATTTAATTATTTTTTGCGTTCTTGGGGAGCTTATTAAACAAATTCAACAAATTGAATATAAAGACCAAAACTCTTTTCCCACCAAATCATTATCTTGAACTGGCATTTACCATGACATATCAAGTTCCCACCTTTCTACAGATCCTCTGATGTCCAATATTACTCATGAGACTGACAAAATTATTTTCAGTAAATAGTATCTGATGTTAAAAAGATTTAGTCTTTGGGGGCAGTATGTTGACTTGGTTACATAAGCTCCCCAAGAGACCAAAAGATAATTAAGTTCCACTTTTCCCCTGTAATCATGTTAACTTGATCTCGACAAGTTTTTAATGGTGATATATCGGTTTCTAAATGGTATTTATTGATACTTATGGCAAATTTTATTCCACTTTTGCCTTGGATAAGCGATTAAAAAATATCAATATCGCCCCTATAAGTAAGCCAGATCACTCCTCTAATCCAAATTTTTTTAAGCATGTGTGGGACGCTTCTACGATATGAATTGTGTTAAGACTTGATGTATTATGAACTTTCCATCACTTACAAACAGTTCAAAAAGTTGGGGGAGCAATTTAGCCACTACAATTCATCAAGTAACTCATGTTAAGTATGAGAATACAGTGCTAAGTAAACACTGATGACAGGGGAGATCATATCTCACAGTAGAAGTCCACTCCATGAGTTGAGTGATTTTTAATGTAAATGCATCTGTACAATTGCACACTAATGGTACTTCATTCTTTTGCATATGCCCCCGCTGTACACTTTGCATTTCAATTTGCGACTGAGTTATTTTAATTATCATTATGTTGCATAAAGATGTCTCTTTGAAGTGAATTTCAAGTGTCTATGCTGCTCCACTGAGAAGTTATTAGGGAAAAACTGAATTATCCTTAATTTATGGACTTGAGTGTATTACAGAGGGGGGAAAAAAAAAGAAAAAAAAAGAAAGAAAAAAACACCCCACTGCTAAAAATTGTCGGTGTGCTGTCCGATTAATATTACAATATTACATGATCCTTTCTTATTAGTGAAACCGAGAAGAAACAATCATTGATGGGCGATGCTCGAAAGAAGAGAACTCTGTGTTAAAAACATACATTTTTCAACATTTTACACCTTATCCCATTTGTACGGAAATTTCGGCGGTGGGAATGCTTAGAACACCTTTTGAAGGCAATACCACAGCGATTTTAGTCAAAATCGTTGAAGCCGTTTTTAGACATTTGTTGAAAAATATATTTTTTTCAATGGAGGCTTCTTTATTCACAGGCGCAATTTTGACGAAAACCTTAATAAAAAGTCCTCTGGCCACCACTATTAAAAAAAATCGTGTTTTTTTTTTGTTTTTTTTTTAATACGTTGCTCTTATTATTATTATTATTATTATTATTATTATTATTATACTGGGCAACTGAAAGTAAAAAATATTAACCATCAATTTTGAATAGATTTTTAGTAGTTGATATTATTGGTATAACTGCGAGTCGAGTTACATCGAAAGCTCGAAAGAAGAGAACTCTGTGTTAAAAACATACATTTTTCAACATTTTACACCTTATCCCATTTGTACGGAAATTTCGGCGGTGGGAATGCTTAGAACACCTTTTGAAGGCAATACCACAGCGATTTTAGTCAAAATCGTTGAAGCCGTTTTTAGACATTTGTTGAAAAATATATTTTTTTCAATGGAGGCTTCTTTATTCACAGGCGCAATTTTGACGAAAACCTTATTAAAAAGTCCTCTGGCCACCACTATTAAAAAAATCGTTTTTTTTTTTTTTTTTTTTTTTTTTTAATACGTTGCTCTTATTATTATTATTATTATTATTATTATTATTATTATTATTATTATTATTATTATTATTATCATTATTATTATTATTATTATTATTATTATTATTATTATTATTATTATTATTATTATTATTATTATTATTATTATTATTATTATTATTATTATTATTATTATTATTATTATTATTATTATTATTATTATTATTATTATTATTATTATTATTATATTGGGCAACTGAAAGTAAAAAATATTAACCATCAATTTTGAATAGATTTTTAGTAGTTGATATTATTGGTATAACTGTGAGTCGAGTTACATAAAGAAGTTCAATTTAAACAGAATATATTTGATAGAAAAATGATGAAAGGGGGTTCAATTATGTTAGATAAAATGGAAGTAAGAGTGAGTTAATGATTGGTAATAAATCATCTAACAATGATTCAGTACGATAAATCGTTAATGTATCTAAAATTAGTAAACATAATTCACCCTATATTATTATAAGTAAAATAATTTCCCTATGTTTTTTCTATGGGGCCTCGAAAACATTCCAAACAGGGATTGGAAAAAATGATACAGGGTCTGCGTTCAAATGCCAAAGTTCTTGGATATCCTAGAGCAATGTTCGCCACTAACTTTTAGAGGCGGGCCGTGTGACTTATGTTCGAGCTTTTCGCGGGCCGGATCAACGCCGGATGCACCAAAACATATATCTTGAATTATTATCGATTTAACAATATGTAGCATTTCAGAAAACTGGAAAAAAATATGACTTTTTTTTATCCTAATAGAATTGCAACTGATGTTTTTTTTTTTTTTTTTTTTCCTAAGTAATTAAAAAAAAATAGTATAGTTTTCATTATTAATAAATCAAAGTTAAAATAAAAAAAGAAGTGAATCTTTTGTTTCAAAGTGACAATGCGACTTGACCTAACTTTTAAATAAAAGTATTTAAACTGTACTTTCAGATTACTTACGTTTAGTCGATGTGAAGGATTTTGGTTCTATCTTAATCCAATTAAAACACGTTGCTATAATAACAAACAACGTTTATTTACAATTTAAATCTACTAAAAGTTAAGCCTGTGCCTAAGCATTTCTCAAGCAGTAGGCTAAATACAATGTCGCAGCTCTAAGGCCGGCGTCTTTCCTGATAGGAACCGATGGCAAGTCCCTCTTCCACTAAGGCAAGGCAGTGAAGCGCTTTTCAAGTGGTCTGGCCATCTGGTCAATATCCATGACAGTCGACATCAATTGTGAGACGATGACGGTCGAAATCGTTCAGTTTATTTTATGATAGAGTCGATGTCTTTCGGAATATTTGTTGCGGTCAATTTTAATAAATTTTCCAAAAGAGATTCAGTTAAATTATTCCTGTATTTATTCCTGAGGAAAACCACCTTGCTAAAAATGCTTACTTCTTATAGTTTCTTCGGGCACTTAGTGGAGAAGAAGTTGGTTCTACTCTACATAGTTAACGCATATTATTTCGGATAAATTACAATTATAAAAAAAAGTCCATACCATGTTTTTTTTCTTTTTTTTTTTTTTTTTCTTTTAAATCTTTTGTGGTGCCGGTGGGCCACAGAAAAATCTGTCGCGGAACAATCCGACTCGCGGGCCGAGTTGAGGCTAACGCTGTGCTATACTAAACTTCAACTTAACTAGACATCACTTAGACGGTAGATCGTGACAGTGCTCATAGGTATTTAATCCATTTTGGCGGAGTGAAGACATAATTCTCGCCAAACCTTATAGCCTTTTGTTCTCTACAGGGTTGTGGTTTGGCGAACATTATGCTTTCACGCTGCCAAAATGGATTAAATACCTATGAGCACTGTGACGATCTACCGTCTAAGTGATGTCTAGTTAAGTTGAAGTTTAGTATAGATGATAGCCTTATTAATGAAGACACGCTACTGAGTACAGTTTTGATTTTTATCTTCAGTAGCAGTGTGAACAGAGTGCAAAATCTTATGGTGATGGGGGAGGGGGGAGGACACTTAGGTGATAGTAACAATAGCATAGCCTTGTTACTTTTCGATATTAAATTTCATTCTATAAAAATAACAAAAATAGTAGGTTAAATACCAGGAGAATCCCACGTTTTGGGAAGGTAAATTTTAATGGTTTGAGGTCAGAGTCTATTGAGTATTTAAAGAGGATGGGGTAGCACACATATGGACAGTTTGAAAGAAGAAGGGGGGTGGGGGGAGGAGTTTAAAAACGAACTGGATAACGATTCTCAAAAATATTCTCTCTTATTCACGAAGAAAGGGATTTCTTGGAAATTGTGTCCAATATGTGATTTAAGTTAAACTATAAGGAAAGCATTAAAGATCACACTTTGTTCAAGAGTTTAAAGGGAGGTTAAAAACACATTAACGCTGAAGACCATGGAAGAAGTACCAAAAAATGCTTGATAGTATTGTAAAGGAATCTGCCGAGATCGCATTTGTCATTGATTAAGACACCCGGATATGACTGCTTAGAAGTTTGATTTGATGGTATGATGAAATAATAGGATACCTTTTATAAGGAAACCATAGAAAATATCACTCCTTGTACTCGCTATATTACGATCCTCTAGCTCAGCGCATTTTAAAAACTATCTATAAAACTTTAAAATTTTGTGAGTAGGTACTGTAGGCAAAAAAAAAAAAAAAAAAAAAAAAAAAAACGAAAGATGGCTATATTTTGTATTCTATAATTGATGAAATAACAAAAGTCAAATACTGTTGTAAATTGTGGAAGGTCTTTATTAATTGTGTATAATTTTTTTTTTATCATGAGGGTGTCATCTACATATTAAAACTAAACCAAACTTCAAAAAGTTTAGCGACACCCCCATAATATTATACCATATTTAGATTTAGACTCTAAAAAAAAGTATAAATACCAAATTTTCTAATTTTCCAATGAGTTTTTTACTAATTTTAACGATGTCACAAAAAAAAAAAAAAAAAAAAAAAAAAGATAAATTAATGGTAAAAAGAGGTTTTTTTTTTTTTTTTTTTGGTTATAAATTCTTATATAGTTAATATATTTTAGCAATTTTAATTCTAAAGAATAGTTTGTTTAAGGCCATACATAAATAACATACAACTTTTGTATTAAACAGTTTCTTAATAATTAATTATTAATTAATAAAACAAGTTTTAATTTTTTTAAAAATAGAAACATATATTTTATTTTACTTCCATTAGAATTATCATGGTCGAAAACCCTTCCAGAATTTTTGTCATCCCATTTTGATTTTTGGCTCGCAATATTTTAGCAAAAATGTAAAAAAGTTCACTTTAAGGGAACGTGTAATAGATTACGTCTTGAAGCAAGCAAGCGTTTACTTCGTCACCGCTGTAAAGAAATTTGCTCTCATGATCGGCCAAAATATTTTCGCTCATAAGTGACGTGTTTCTCAACATAATGAACTAAAATTTGATATCTAGTTATCCTATATTCTAAATCGAATAAAAACATAAAAGTTAGGGCTTCGTATTGAAATTTTTACAGATAGAGTTAAATTTACTTAGGATACAGCCCCTTAAGAAAAAAAATGTGCTAGACCTATTGAAAATCGTAAACAAACCAATTTGGTGCAAACCTCAAGATTCTTCAATAGTTAGAACCGAAGATATAGCCATCGTTCGTATCAAGCGTAGAAGAATTGATAGAGATTATCAAATGGTGATTATCATGGAAATGTTCTCGAATTTTATTTATTCATTTGCCCGTCTAAATCCACTTTTATAAAAACTAGGGTTGTAGAACATTGCACAACTTTCAATTACACTGGAATACTGATATCAATTTGTGTCATTTACCATTTTTATATTTGCATCATTCATTTAGAAAAAATTGACAATTTGGCGATATTTTTTACCATAATTCTTGCATGGGTCAAATAAACATGAATTTTTCAATGGCAGCTACCTTATGTGCATGTGCGATTTTGACAAAAACCTTAATGGTAGATTTCTGTGCCATCATCAATAAAACGCACACCGAATTTGAACATCGTAGGTCAATTTGTTCGGGTATTATGCTGACCACAGACACACATATACCCACACACACAGACAGAAATTTTTTCTAGATCACTTTTTTGAAATCAGGATGTTCCAAAACGTGGAGAAAAGTAAAAAAGATCAATTCCCCCCACCACCTTTTTTTTTTTTTTTTTTTTGCTTTGTTGTACTTTCATTACCCTTTGTATACGTATGGGTAATTGAGAGTAAAAATTGAAGAAATTTTCGAAGGCAAAGCGTCACATTATAGTCTTCGTGTTTAGACTTTTATGAGAACAATAACTTCTTCAAAATGTTCTTAATGGAGTTTGGAAGACTTATGTTCTTCAAGAATGCTGACTTCCTTTTAATTTTGGCATTAATCATCCATTTGACGATTAAGGCTAAAAAAATTCTCGATTGAAAAACAAAATTGGTTTCTCAATTTTGAAATTTATTGAAATCTAACTTTTCCTTACAATTAAGGCATATTTCCAAAATTTTTATAAATGTTACAATGCAAAAAAAGAAAACGTAACTTAAAAATACTAATTCCTAACATAAACAATAAAAAACTTGTGTGATCACCTTGACGTCAGACAGTAATTTACCCAGCATGTCTCTGACATAATTCTCATAATATATTTTTTTCAACACCAGAAACCACTGTAACTTTAAGCTTAACCTTTGAAACTGTGGCTGTAACTGTAATAATTTTTGTTTACGATTGTTCTGGTTTTGAATCGTGTGATGTGTGTGGTATCTTAAATAAAAAAAAAAAAATGCCTAATACCGGCAAATAAATTTGAAAAATAATATTGACTAAAAAGAAAATTACAAACTTATACGAAACTTAATCATGTTAAAAATATACATTTATATTCTTTTATTTTTTACGTTATTCATTTTCTATCTAGTAAATACTCTGATAGCCGAACCATATATGGACGAAATTTTCCATTTCCCGCAAGCTGATAAGTATTTTAAAGGCATTTATGATGACGTGAGTATCATATAAAACTGCTGTTCTATTCCTATTAATGGATACCATCGCCAAATCAAAAAATGTGGTGGTAATGTTAACGATAGTAAAGATTTAAATAAGACAATCTTAAATGCTCTATTCTTTGGGAATATTTCAGTATTTTTAATTATTTCCTTCCTTTTATTAATTGTGTATAATAAAGTATTTTTTGTCTCTAAAGAAGGTACTTTTTTTCCAAATTTTAAGTATATGGGCATTAGATTGGGGGTCAGAATTTTGGCATAAGGGTTCTTCTTCCAATATTGGGAACGTCAAAGAGCTTTTAATAGTAACTAATATCCATAAAAAAATGGGGTACTTGCGTATTAACGCCACATGCAGCTACAGATTTGGCGGTTTTTAAGTGCCGCCAATTAAGAGCAATCTTGTTGTTTGCACATGCACGCAGTTATCTTTTGGTTTTATTTTATGTTTTGTCGCAAAAGTTTTAGGTGTAGATTGGCGGCACTTAAAAAGCGCCAAATCTGTAGCTGCGGTGGTGTTATTACGTAAGTACCAAAAATAGCAACTAACTGAAAAGAGACAGCAATCAAACTTTCCATTATAGCTGGATTTACACGCTACCATGCGGGTTGCAGTTTAGATCACCAGTTCTATGATGTCAGCTAAGCGACATTGCGCCATCTGTCGGTGATCACAGACGAGCGCATGTGATTGGTTGATGGGTGTTGCTGGTACCAGTAAATAGGAAATGTTTGGTTTACTAGAACCAGTACCCAGGTGAAATCACAGACTGGCAATCTAAAATGGAACCCCAGCTAGTACTGTGTAAATCCGGCTTAAATGCAATTGATCCATTAACTGGGAATTTACTCTTTGCTTCGAACAGTTAATCTACTTGAATATAATAAGTTATCACATATTCCCTGTGGGATGCTGTATATTCATATCTATGCATCTAATTTTAATAATAGAATTCCGTAAATATGTAATAAAACTATTAATATTAACGATATTATTGTTATAATAGACTTTTGTAATATATAATGAACTGATTACTACTCACAAAAACTTATTCGTTATATTGTTGAATGCATTTTTTTTTCGTAGATTGTGACTTAGATTCAATGTACAAACACAATGAAACTGTGATAACCCTCTTTTCCTTAAATTCAAATCTTGAAGGTGTAACTAATCACTTTACCAGAAAGAGTCAACCTTTTAAAATCAGAAAGCAATCAATTTACACAAATAATTTCAATTGAAAATTACTAGGAAACATTCCATGTTTTAATATAAATAAGCAAAAGTTTTTCTTTTGGATTATCTTTTTGACATAATCACACTTGTAAAATCTATGCCAAGTGACAGTAACACCACTTATTCTAATATCTGATTTGTTGAGACTGTAAATTCATAGATCTGTACATGCATTGACTGATAAACCCACTACCCTCTGCGACTTTGTTTAGTCAGAGAGTTACTTTCGATTTCTTCCATTTGAATGTGCTATCAAATTTTTAACTGAGAGCTTGAGAAACAAAGGTGTCTAGGTGACTTTTCTTAACTTTTGAGGAAATACACTTTAAAGTTTCTTACTTATATCAAATTCTATGAAAACTAGTGATATCTTCATTCCAGAGGTTAGTATTTGAACAACAAATAATTTTCATACAAATTTAATGTAAATAAGAAACTTTAAAGTGTATTTTCTCATAAGTTAAGAAAAGTCACTTGGACCCCTTTGCTTCTTAGACCCTAAATTACCTTATAACAGAAAAATAATACTACTACTTTCATAAAAAGAAAAGGTGATTCTGTAACGTTGCAGACTAACAATTTAAACTTTTTGATTTAATATTGCGGACTAAAAATTTAACCTTTGTGATTTAATGCCTGCAGAATTACTAAAATTTATGTATTTTTAAAATGCTTAAAATAAATCTAGTCTACAATGCACTTTTCGAATCTAGTCTACAATTACATTTTTCGAAAATATAACACTGATTGATAGTATCTTTAAATTAAAAGATGTTCTATTTAATAAGGAATTACCTTGTCATCAATTAAAATGTGCATATTTCTGATATTTAACCTTATTTGCTGATAACTTTTAATTAATATATAACAAAGATTAATTTTTTATTCGGCTAATTTGTGTTTTTTCTGTTTTTCAGTGGGATTCGAAAATTACCACTCCACCCGGGCTATACATTTTCACTGTTGTCATCCTAAAGCCATTATCTCAAGTAGCAAATGTTGATGTCAGTAAAGTTGCTTGCTTTCGGTTAGTTAATCTCAATTTCACGGTTTGGACCATGTATGTCATCTACAGAATCCTTCAACATTTGCATAAGGTAGTTCATATAAAAGTAAATCAATTCTACAGTTATATTCTTTCTCAAAATTTAGTAAAGTTATTAGTTAATTATCAAAGATTTAAGTTAATTTGTCAATATTTAAGTTAATTTGTCAATATTTAAGTTAATTTGTAAATATTTCGTAATGTATAATATTAAATGCAGTCACTTTTATTGATATAATTTTACTAGTTGCTTGTATAAAATTTAATTCACAAGTTATAATTTCTCATTTGCTATGGTTATTTTTTGGCAATAAAATTATGCAAATTAATGAAGTTAAAACTGTCATTTTTTATTCTAGATACTCAATAGTGTTTTTTGTAAGAAATTACTTCAGATAAGAAGTTCAGTGATGCTGCGTGCATGAAAACTTGTGTTACATCATTTGTTACTTGACAATTTGGTACTCTTATTGGTTATAGGGTCCATGAGTTGAAGACTACTTTACCGAATTACTCCCAAGACAAACTTTTATGATATTGACTAATCTGATAAATTCACTATTAACATTGTGATATAAATTTGAATTATTATAAGGTTTGGTCAACTTTACTTTTAAAAATATATATATTGCTTTACATTAAAATTTGTGGAAACCATAACTCAGCTGATGTTACCGATAAATTTTCATAAAATAATAAGCAATGATATTTGAAAACAATGTCACCTATTTATAAATTTATAATACCAGCAATCAGTGTTATTCAGACTGGCCTGGTTCCTATGTGTTGCTTTATTTGATTTCATGGTCCTGAACACCAATAAGTACTAACAATTGAATCTATCTCTATTACACTAGGTTAGGTATTATTAGATGTAACTGCTCATCCAAGATATTTCAAACATCTACACTACTAAGCACTAACATTATAGAAAATTCGATTAGTTTTGAAATATTTTTTTTCTAAATAGATTTGTTTTTTAACATTGTACTCTACCAGACTATCCTTTCTGTATTTGCCATTAGCATAACACAAAGAAACCCATCGTTCCTTTGTTGGCATTTGCACTGTTATTATTTTTTATTATGATCATTTTAATAGATTATTATTAATCTCACATTAATTAATAATTTGAATTCATAAAAAGTTTGTTTATGCAGCATATTAAATAACAATATACCTAACAAAAATACTAGCATGGGAAGTGTTAATTTACACAAACACTGTTATATACTGCTTTCCATCTCTGAGATTCATTGATAGATATGCCACTGATTCTGGATTCTTAAAGTTTTATTTCGTGAAGTTTATTTTTATTTTTTTATTAATTTGTTGTTATTTATTGTTTTTTTTTTATTATTATTTATTTATGTAGCTTTTCCTTATTCTCCAGGAAGAGGGAGGAAAGGTCTTATTACTCTCATCCTTCAACATAACAATGTTCCCTGTGTTATATTTTTTCAACTTCCTTTACTACACTGACTGTGGCTCGACTTTCTTTGTGCTTCTCATGTACTACTGGCATCTGAAGAAGTACCACTTTTCTTCGGCAGTCGCAGGTGCAGTGAGCATTCTATTTCGGCAGACCAACATCGTCTGGATTTTTTGTGTAAGAATATTTTACCTTTTTATCAATTGATGTTTTATCTTTAAAAAAAAAAAATTAAATCTAATATTCTGTTATAAATGACACTACCTTTTTACACTCTGTTAAGATATATTAGTACCATAATAACAAGTTGTATGTTCAATACACAACATGCATGTCTACTTTTTTCTCGAAGGGACTTTTTGAACCTCAAAAATAAACTATATCCAATGGTGCTATTTGTTTTCATCAAAGAAATACTGGTTCAAGTATGCAGCAATATTTTCTGTTCAACATCTAGTTTTTTTAACTGATATAGCAGTAGCTCATCAAATAACCAATCATTAAAAAAACTATGGATGTCGAACATCGCACAACTTTCAATTACACTATAATATTGGCTAAAAGTGGTTCAGTGTTAAATGCAACTCACTGTATATATGCAACATAAAATAATTGTTCTTTAACTTAGTTTGTCACGGACCATTTAGTGTAAAAAACTGAAACATATCTTAGCTCTTCCTTTATTTCAGTAACAACATTTAACAATTCATTAAATATATTTGTACCGCAGATATTTGGTATAAAATATAATTTATTGTAAAAAAGTTTTAATAGTAAGGTTTTGCCGGTTCATAATAAAATTGTAGGACCCAAATGAGTAGGAATCACTGAACACTGCATTAAATAGAAAAAAAATAAATGCTGCAATAAAGTTAAATAGGTGGCATTAAAAAAAGGTTAAGAAACAAAAAGACATAACGTTATTTGTGTATATGCTTAACATGACATTATCTACTTCTGTGTGTGAAATATATGACATGTACTGTTAAAAAATTATTTAACTTCAGAAAGGAACCTAATCACATACCACATACACTGTAAGGTTTTGCAAAGATAATGTTTTTGTTTACCTCTACGAAAATTCACGTGAAATATGGCTAAACTCTTCTTATATGTCGCCTTCTCAACTAATCATCCAGGGTTCCCACGGTCATTGAAAGTCATTAAAAGTGCTTAATATTTTTTAACTTGTTTTCAAGGCCTTGAAAATGCTTAGAGGTGCTTAAAAGTCCTTTAAAATGCTTAGAGGTGCTTAAAAGTCCTTGAAAGTTCTTAATTTTTGTGAATGTTGTGTACCCTACTGCAAATTTTATAAAAATACAACTCAGACTTGCTATCCCTACGTGAAAGCCTCTTATCCACTCCGTATCAAAATTCTCTGACATATTTGTATTACGCATGCGCCAACTTGTACCTTTTTTGGTAGAATATATTTTATTAAAAATTTATCTATAGGCCTGATACCTGAAAACAAATTTTCAAAGGTCCTTAAAAACATTAATTCAGTCCTAAAAATTCATTGAGGAGTCCTTAATTTTCATTCTGTGATTTGAGTGGGAACCCTGTCATTTTTCATTGATATATTTAATAAGTCTGTAAAACAAAATAATCCTCTTTTGTGCGTATCTTAATGCATAACAATTGCATATTTTACTACAAGTATCAAGATGATATATGATTAAACTATGAAAATAAGTTAATTGGGAAATAAATCACAAAAATTGCATGACACTGTTTATGACTGTCACATTTTAAGGAAGTAAATTTTCCATTCTTACGGGTCAACTTTACTTACCGGCACTTTTTAAGTTTCATAATTTATCTGTCTTACATAAAAAGTTTTCTTAGAAAGTATAACTTTGTTGACCATTAAGACCTAGTCATGGTCCACAGACAACATTTTGAGAACCAGTTATTTAGAGCTAAAGTGTTATCTACTCATACAACATACAAGAAATCTAAGATTCAAAAGCTACTATATTTCATAGAATTTGTCTTTTAATACCTAACAAATAGAAGATAATCTTCTTGATATTTATGCTTCTCAGTTAATTTACGTTTTGCTTGCACATATTCATGCCATCCTAACGCCAATTATTGTATTTTGATACAGATTTTTTGTCCTTCAGATATAATTGTTTAGAGAAGAGCCATATTTGCACATACAAAGCTTTTTATTTTATACTCAAACAATTAAAATGTCTTCTTGTTTTGTTATTAGTTTGTATAAAAATCATTGATTTAAAATACTAGTTTTTAAGATGATGAGTTTAAAATTAATTATTTTTTAACAAGATCGCTACCTACCATGAGAATACTCTTATTTGGCACAAGAAGCAAAAATATTATTATTGACACATGTGAACAGACGCATCATATCAGCTTTGACAGCAAATGCGTTAAATGAACTCTATGATGAACTAAAAATATTGTTTTGAAAACGGGGCATAAAATCTTTTATTGCCGTTTCATTGTAAAATTTTCAAAAGTTTCATTTTCAAAAATTAGCCAATATTGAAAAGCAATTCAAAATTCTCAATTTCGTTACTATACCATGTACATGATTGCAACATCGAAACCATAGCTACAGTCATTCAGGGTAACTTTGAGCCATAGGGTATAACTTTGCGCCACTTCCTAGTTTTCAGTATTTTTGGTTTTAAAAGCTGCTAATGATCCACTGATGCAAAATGCTGGCAAGATTGTGAAATTGGATTTTTGCTCTATAGTTTAGAATATGAATTGGCAAAACAGTACATAATTTATTTGGCCATTCAGTTGCTTTTCTGAAGTACTGTTTGCAAGTTCCATTTAAATGCTTATTTGAAGTTGATGTAAATCAACTAATTTATGCAAGTAAGCATCAACTTACCACTTTATAAGTTATATAATTTTCTAGAAATAGTGAAATTGTTAGTAGCTGATGGTTATTTATTTACTAACATTTGGTAAAAAGCAAAAAACTAAGACACTAGCATTTTACCACGTATTCAGTGTAACTTTGAGCCGGTTCAAAGTTAGGCTGATAACAGTATGTAATGCATACACTGCTCATATAATTCATATTTTATTCCAATTTATTTTTGTTTTTGCTTTTAAATACATTTATATACATACAAATGCAATTTAATTTATGGAATCTTCCCTTGTATGCGAAATCCGATAAAATGAAAATATTGAGAGTGAATTCAAAAAGTACCTAAAAATATTAGAAATAATGATCTAGCAGTCATTCCCAGACCTGAAAAAAAATCTGCCTACCTGTGATGGCTGTTAAAAACGTTTCATTTGAGGAAGTGAAAAATTTCTATGCAAAAAAATAAATGGTAAAGGAATATGTATAGCAAGGACATGAGGGGATCGTCCAAAATCCTCTACTATATGAACTCCTGGTAGACAGCAAGAGTATAAGTCCTAAACCAGGTGATCCACCTGATGGCTGTGTGGCTAGAACTCAGGCCCCGCATGCTAAAGGTGCCGGGTTCAAATCCCGGGTTAGTCATGGAAGTTCGTTGTAGTTCGGAATCCACGTTAAGCTGTAGGTGGTTGAGCGTATAAACCAACCAACCTGAACTAGATGGTGCAGATGACAGTGTATGTGCAACACTATCATTTTCAGAGAAGGTGAA
Source organism: Linyphia triangularis (assembly GCA_963978545.1). Classification (NCBI taxonomy): domain Eukaryota; kingdom Metazoa; phylum Arthropoda; class Arachnida; order Araneae; family Linyphiidae; genus Linyphia; species Linyphia triangularis. Next base: position 77,914,967 of record OZ021729.1, read on the forward strand.
AGTTGGACAATAAGGACATGATAGAGGTTTATACTGCTGAAATTGTTGTGGAGAATGTTACTGAAAAATCAGAGATTGTTCAAGTGGTGGCTATTGAACACATCAATGAGAAAGGAATTTTATGCACAAAGCATGCAAGTGTTTTAGATTTTGGTTATGGCATATGCAAAGTTTACTACCACATAATTATTCAATACGATGAAGAAATGTACCCAGATCAAATTGACTTAAAAGACAACGGGATATTTGGTGGTTCATGAAGAAATCTGGTGCATATTGGAAATGACCCAATATCAATGGGAATCTGTAGTATGAAAAATTAGGAGTGTTTCAAAAAATTATCTCCAGAAATTATTATTCCAGCTAGAAGACGAGAAGTTTTCTAGATCAATAATTCTTTCTTTGATGCAAAACTATTAATCTGAAAAATGCCAAAGTGGAATTTTTTGAAGTTTGAACTTTATTTTTATATTGTCATACTATTTCTAACATTAAGAACATAATATTCGTATTTGTGCCACATTGTGACTTGCAAACACCATAGTACTTAACTAATTGCATAAGGGCGGCCTATCAGTTTTATTATTTTCTATTTATCTTTTCAATTTTTAATTGATAAAATGAGTTTATATTTAAGTGAATGAACTGAAGATTGTTTTTTCACTATATTTGTATGTTTAAACTGAAGAATAAATAGGTTTTTTTGCAATATATTCATGTGATTCATCATCCATTGTTCCGACCTAATATATTCTTTGTAGTATTATTTAAAATATACAAACTTTAGGATGTTGAAAACTGCAGCTGATGATGTTTCAAATATTTAGAAACTTAATTTTACTAGTTCAAATATTGAATAGTCTTAGACTGAATAAAAAAAAAGGTATTTTATATTAAACTTCTGATAGTGGTTCAAAGTTACCCTAAATGCCAGGGTAACTTTGCACCTGGTTATTTTCCAATTATTTGGTGCTTTCATCATCAACATTTACTAATTTGTGTAAATTAAAATATAATTTAGGGTTTATTCTTCCATTTTATGTCATTAAGTCTGAAAATACTATAAAAACATAAGTGGGGAAGAAGAAAATACTGAAAATGTGGTTCAATGTTACCCTGATTGACTGTATACTTTGTAGACTTTGAATAAATATTTTTGAGGGACAATTTTACAAAGTATTACCTTTTGTCCTTTCACAGGCCGCAGCTGACGAAACCTTATGCGCCCTTCTGGACTCATGCAGCGAAGGACTTTCGAAAAAAGACGAGAAACTGTACCTGACTTCAGTTTCGGACTTCAAAAAGACATTCCTTCCTCTGTGGGTGAAAAACTGGAAAAGAATCCTGAAGAAAATGATCCAAATCAACATGGGTTACATTCTAGTCGCCGTCAGTTTCGTCGCATTTGTGATAAGCAATGGCTCTCTCGCTCTTGGCGACAAAGCAGCCCACCAAGCTTGTATCCACACTCCTCAGTTATTTTACTTCTTGTTGTTTTTCCTCGTTTTTGCTAGCCCATACTTATTATCCTTCTCCAAAGTGAAGAAATTCTTGTCATTCGTATCCTCCAACAAAGTATTTGTGTTTGAGCTGTTTATCGTTTGCGGTTTTTGTATCCTATTCATGTCGCATGTTCACCCATATCTAGTCGCTGACAATCGACATTTCACGTTTTACATCTGGCGACGAATCCTCGGTAGAAATAAACTCATGTCGCTGGCTTTCATTCCTGTGTATATTTTTAGTGGCTGGTCTACAGTAAATGCTCTGCAGCATGAGGATATTATATTCAAGATAATAACGGCTTTCTGCGTTGTAATATCTGTGGTACCTCAAAGATTGCTTGAGTTCCGTTACTTTATAATTCCATTTATCATGCTTAGGATACACTTACGAGTGAAGTCCAAATGGCAGCCGTATGCCGAATTTGTTTTGTTTTCTGTAATAAATTTTCTAGTTTTATATTTGTTTTTGTTCCAGATGTTACCTTGGGACAGTGCTGAAAAAGCTGTGAGAATTATGTGGTGAATATGTCTTATTAGTGTGATTGTGTATATAGAAGTTTTTATGTGGACTATTTTTTATATGTATAAATTATTTTTGTACACATTTGTTTTTTGTCTTTTTGGAACAAATTTTAGCTTGACTGACTAGTTGCTAATGTGCAATCCTACTCAAGTATATCTATGCTTTGGAACAAAAGCAACCAGCATAAAAAAAAAGTCAAATATTTTTGTTCTGTCTTAAAGTAAGTAGATCAATTACATTTTACTGTATGATGAAATTATTAAAAACCAAATGAAACATAATACTTGAACATAATTAAAAGTAGCTTTCAGTTTCTGATAAACAGCTACAAATATACACATTTAAACCATATTTTTTCAGTGCTTTTAAAAAGAACTCTTAAAAATGCAAACTTTCAAACCCCTTGAATACAACAGTAAAATACTCATAAAAAATTGTAACCTATCAGGTTTCACTATTTTTCAGTACCTAGTTAGTGTTAAAGTTCTGCACTAGTAAAATCATTTAACACTTTAATTTGGCATATTTTCACTACTTGAATTTGTGCTATCTTCAGTATAGCCACTCTGATTTTTTTTTATTGTTTTTAATAGTCTTAAATAAACATGAATTTTTCTTAGTTCCACTTCGTGTTTACCAAATATGATCACCAAGTACCAGCTGACTTCATAATTTGACCTAGCTTCTATATTTTTGGAATTTATATAAGAAAATTTTCATTTGGTTGTTGTATGAAAAGATATAGGGGATTAAAAAGCTCTGTTTTTAAAGATTTAATATCAGAAGTGGGTCATTCTACGGGAAGTCAAGAATTCGATCAATTTTTTTTTTTCCTTCTTAAATATTCTTCAAAAATCTTGATATTTACTATAAAGGGAGATATAATAACGCATAATAATACTACAGTAGAGTCCTGATTATCCGAGTTAATGTGGACCAAAACCAACTCAGATAACCGAAAAACTCAGTTAAAGCGAAAATTAAAAATAAAATAAATCGTATCGGTTTAAATGTATGTTTTGACAAGTACAAATGTTATACTATAGGTAAACCACATGCAATTAATAATATATAGTGATACTTAAAGAGTTCTTTTACTTAAGCCTTAAGACCTTGAGCGACGCGATAGGGGGATCAGTGTCATACAATGAAAAGGAATGTAAACATTTTGTTTTCTTGAGTGTTTGAGAGATCAAGTACCAATTTTTTTCGGTACTAGTTTTAACAAAGGAAAATATCAGGGGTAAAAAAAAAATTAAAGAAATATTATCTGGCTCGGTTAAAGCGGAAACTCGGCTAATCGGGGTTTTACTGTATCATAGTTATTGAGATAAAAAATAAGATTTTATTTTTTATGAATATTATAAAATGTCCACCGACATCACATGAGGTATAAAATCCTGCTGAGAATTATTTAATGAAGTTAAATTTAAAATAAAAGTTATAGAATATAAGTAACATTTCTTTTGCAGCTGGTTAAATACTATACAACTTAAAAAGAGACCAAATATAATAATTTTAGTGCATATATTTTTGATTTTCGTAAGATTTTTCGAAACACTATTTTGACTATGTTTATTTCTGAAAAATAACATCATAGATTAGAGAATACAACTGTGTGGGGTTTCACCTGATGCAGAACAACTGCCTTATTTTTTTCAATTCTAATAATACAAATAGTTTTAAATTTCAAATCCTCAAACGATAGATGCAAAAAGAGATATTTTGAAGGAAAAATTTTTCGTATTTCACCTCGAAACTGATTTCAATAAAAATTTGTAATAACCATTCAAGTTGGTTAAACACCAATCACTTTAAAAAATTTAAAGACTTGGGGAGGGGGGATACCAGTTTTGAAACGTTTACATATTTGTTTGAAAAATCAAATTTCCTAAATTCCAATTTCAGAGCATTTTAAATCAAATATACAAAGCTAGAATAAAAATAAAATGTTTATTATTTTAAGATGCTTTTGAAATATCTGTTTAATATGTTCATGAATATGCATAACAAAGTAAATGTACCAGTCTTCTTCACCCAGGGACAACTAGTTCCGCAGATGTAACAAAATAGTTTTTTTTTTTTTTTTTTTGTATGTGGGGTATTCTTCTTTAGATTTTACTTCATGATATTTTTGAAAATCAAAGCTCTTTCATCATATATTGCAAATTCCGACATTTATTTTTTAACTTGAATTGATAATTTAAATTCTATTGAGTTCCACGGATGTGGCATCTCATCTCAACCTTTTTCCTGTCAAGTCCAATAACTTGATAAAACTATTCATAAATAGCTTAGTCTGTAGCTCGTTCTTTGCATCTAGACAAAACATCTGCTTAATATCTGGCCGACCAAACTGTATAGTTGTTAGCTTGCTAACTTCTAGACCGCGAGGTTGCGGATTCCCGAGTCCCGTGTAAGGCATGGGTGTTTGTAAATGTATGTTGGCTTGTCAAATGACGAATGTTTCGTCGCATTATAGCCCTCGTGTTGCTGATGGCGCCAGATAATCTGAAAACAACCAACTGCTTAATATCTGGATTTCATCAAAATAGTATATTACTTCCAACTTCAAGGATTTAATGGCATTTTTTTTAGTGTCCACAGATGGGATCTACTGACCTGGTTACAGGCATAAAACTTGAAATAAAATTAACGTAAAGCATGTTGTTTCTTATCCCACTTCAATGACAGCAGCATCAGATCAAGTCCATGAACTCGTGAGCTTTCAGAAGAGCAAGAACTACACCAGGATTAGAGTGCAGCTGATTCATCTACAAGGTGAGACCAAAAAGTAAAGTGACTGATGCCATAAAAATCACTGTATTATATATTTGCAGATAAATACATCACTGTCCTTCAAATTAGTTCCCGCCGTCTACAATACGCTTCTGCCAACGTTCATACAAGTTCTTGAACCTTCTGAAAAAGTTCTCCTTTGAGACTGTCTTAAATTCCTTGGTAACAGCAGCTTGAATGTCTGAGATGCTTGCAAATCGGTTTCTCTTCAGTGCCAATTTCAGTCGCGGAAAGAGGAAAAAATCTGCTGGCGCTAGATCAGGGGAATAAGGAGGGTGTAAAATTGGCAGTAAGGGAAACCGATTTTCAAGCATCTCAGACATTCAAGCTGCTGTTACCAAGGAACTTAAGGCAGTCTCAAAGGAAGACTCTTTCAGAAGTTTCAAGAACTTGTATGAACGTTGTCAGAAGTGTATTGTAGACGGCGGGAACTACTTTAAAGGACAGTGATGTATTTATCTGCAAATATATAATACAGTGATTATTATGACATCAGTCACCTTACTTTTCTGTCTCACCTTGTAGTATCCAATACATGCCAAGGCATGCGCAGGAGTGGCCTGAACCAAGTTACATTTCGGGCATAGAAGGTAGACTAAAGTCGGACCCAAACCGTTTTAGAGCACGAAGTTGTCCGCTGCGGAGTCTGACCAGAGCATTCTGATCTCTCCTACTGCTTGCCCCAATCAAAGTAGCACCAGGACGACTGCAAACGTACTAATCATGCAAGGGGGCCATTCTCCAAGAGGAGTTAGTTTCCAGTTTGATCCGAGAAGCAAATTCCGAATAAGAAAGAAAGGCGGTTAAACTTGTATGGCTGCCCTCCTTGACCAGTCCATCGGCAATATATTATACCTCATTACCATAAAGATTGCGACGGTACCCATTGAAAAAATATCTTGTTATGGGCACTCAAACTATCCAAATGCTGAATAATATTTACAATCGTAATGTCATCATGTTTCCACCATCCAGACAGAGGTGCTGAATAAAACTACGGGTATAACTAGACTTGTAAGTGTTAGAAATGTGTTCTAGTTAGAGTATTTCCTTAACCCAAAAATGTAGTCGAAAGAATTTTTTAAGTTTATTTGATTTATAAAATATTACCTTAGTAAAAGTCAAAAATAGCAAATGGTGACGTTCCACGGATGTGACATTTCACTGTGTGGGAGCCACATTTCAGTTATAACTAAAATATTTGATTGCAATTTGAAATTGCAACTATTGTAATAGTAATGGTAACTTGGGTTGAAAAAGTCGATTTTTTTTTTAAATTTTTTTTTTACTTATTTCGAAAGTAAAATATTTAAAATTATTTAATTGTTTAATTTTATTATTAATTATTTAATTAATTATTTAAATTTATTTAATTATTTAATATTTAATTGTAAAAATTTTAGACCGAAATTCGAAATATTAATAAAGTTGTAATGAATATTTGAGAGCGTCTCGCTATTGTTGAACATCTGTTCTTGAAAGTTTAAACGCGTGTTTCCCGAAACGTTTTTTTTTCTATTCTATTTGACCGATTGCGAAAAATTCTATTTGACCGATTGCTCTGAAATTTTTATACGTTATTCTCCATATCAGTAGCTCTCGTCGGGACTATGATCTTTTTTTTCCATTCCTAACTTTCCATTTTACAGCTCGATTTGTGCCTTAAAAAATTAACCCTAGTTTTTCAAAGTTCACCATTTAGTTATTTTCTGATAACATTTAATTATCCTAGTTCTAACGAAAACGACAATTCTATAGATTAATAATCTTTTTTTTATGATTATTATTTCAGAAGTCTGTAAGAGCCGAAATCACCAAGGCCACCCACGTACCTTTTTTAAGGTTTTTACTTCGATCAATAATAATAATAATAAAACATAGTAAAATCAAGTCAATTTTTTTTTTTTTTTTTTTTTTTTTTTTTTTTTTGTGTTCATTGTCAATAATAACATACTAACAAAACGAAATCATTGAATTTTATTTTCCCATAAGAAAAATTCCGGATAAAGACCTAAAAAAACGTACAAGTTACCAGACTACTAATACCTTAATTATATCTGGCATTCTAAGGTTGTTTATACCTAAAAAAGCATTTTTATTAGTATACACTTTTTGTAATAAACACCAGGTACACAAATTCCTGATTTTCCGTTTAGTGATCCAAATAACAAAAATATATGTACTTATTTTCTGAGTTATTTTCATCTTTGAAGTTACGCAGAAAATCGTTTGATAGTTGTAGAGATTCCTGAAAAGTTTACACATCTGTTTTGTCGTTACTTAAGTTTATAGTAAAACTTTTAATTAAACCTTTTTGAAACCTTGAGTTCCTTTATAAATAAGTTAATTTTATTTCTATTTTCTGTCTCGTATCATTTTGTAAAAACGGAAAGGAAACTTTGAGTTTTAGTAATTAAAATTCAATAACTTTCATTCATGAATGATTGTAGGTAGGGGGGGGGGGGGGTCCACTAACATTTTTAACCACAAACCGCCACTGTTAAGTACTTCGAATACATGCACATGAATTCCGCAATTCAAAATTATTCCTTCTCATCATAACATATAAAAACACATGCATAGCCTTTTGACCCAGATATATACCGACCATTGTTTGGAAGAGATGAATGCTTTATTTAAATGGCCGCGTAGATAGACGAGGTGTCGAAAATGGCATAAGTCAACAATCAGATTGTTCGGATTTTTGTTTCGTTTGAGATTCCTTGTAGATGCTTTGGTTGTCATTTTATTTGATATTGAGATCTTTTTTTAAAACCTTTATATTAACTTCGAATTTCTGTGTGGTTGACAGCAAATCTGCGGAGGCCTAATTAACCCCTTTCCCGTCAACCAATCGGGCTGAACTCATCGATATAGATAAACAACTGGATAGACTGCTTAACGCTGGGGAAATGAAGCCGTTGCCAGATGCAATTGGTTGGATAAAAAATACGGATTACCGAGGATTGAAAATAACATTTGGGGTTGTACACAGCAGAAATGTCAATAGTAGACCTGAATTAGTAATAATGTGCAAAAAATATATATACTCTAACGCTTTACAAGGTTTTTCGCCTTTCCATCCAACTATAAAAGTGAACTGTGATTGGTTAATCATCCCACCAGCTTCGCAATCCCCGGCGCGTTTTTCTCTTTGCATTGACAATGGAGCAGTCTATCCAGTTGTTTATCTATATCGATGGCTGAACTTGGCACATAGATTCGATGTCGATGACAATGCATTCTATCAAATTTCGGGGCTGTTACTGTCACTAAAAGGTCGCTTTTACGGAATACTAATGAACCAACTTGCCATCATCCAATCGCACGAAAATAACATTTAACCGATCGTCGAAGAAACTCTTTCCTGTTGCCAAAGTTGTTTTAATAAATAAATAATAAGATTGTTTTAATCAGAATAAATAAAAGATATTTGGATGTGAGTGCATAAATTCATATTCAATTTTGATGAATAAATTTCGAAACATAGTTTGCCGCACATTTTGCTGATAGAAATGTTTTTGATATTTAAAATTAAATGCAAACACCAAGCACGCGCTGTTTATAGAATCGGCGCTGTATTAATGAATATAAAAATTGGCAATGCATATAAAGAATATATTAAAAACTTTTTATGGGTTATATTATTTATTTTAAAGAATAGTACTCGTTAATCATTTTTGAGTAGATATTCGATGCCTTCTGAAATTTACTCTATAATAACATATCAATATTAACTGAAAGATAAGTCAAGTACCTAGCTGATGACTATCGGATATTTTGCGTGAAATTTACAAGTCTTTCAAAACTTCCACATAACGAAAAAAGATGGCGACTTTTCTTACGTTAAGGTTAAGGAGTCGTGTTGAAATTAAAAAAAAATAATATTGCAACCGTGTTGATTTGGCGATCATCGGTTGCATCAACTCCATGGCGTACTAGTGTTCTAACTCGAGTATTGGAATAAATTATTTCTGTAATTGAACTTGAGGCACAGTTGTTGAAAGGTTACCGTATTCAGTTCAAGTCTGAATATTCAATCACGAGAAAAAAAATTAAACGATTGTTTGTTGGGTTAAAAAAATTCAAGAATCGCTGACATAAAAACGTGCCAAATTATGGCAACCATAGGTAGTTCACTTGTCTTTAAAAAAAAAAAGGAGGGGCTGCCATTTTTTGGCGAAAATCACCTTGGGGAGTACAGGACTATTTGTTGGAACTCTTTCCTGTTGCAAAAATTGTTTTAATCAAAATAAATAATTGAACGTGAATGCATAAATTCATTATGGAGTGAAATCCAATCAATTTAACTTTTCGGTGCATTAACAACGCCAGTGTAGTAATTTTAACCGACCATTGTTGAAACTCTTTCCTGTTGCCAAAGTTTTTTTAATCAAAATATATAAAAGATATGTGTTTTTATTGCCTTAAGTCAGACTTGTCAGCTTTCGTAGATTGTTAATTCGTTGTAGATAATAATGTATTCAATCGAGTTTTGAGGGGAAAAAAGAAGTTAGTAAATAGTTCGGAATAGATCTTATGTTCTTAGCGGTCAAATACTATGAAAACTCAATCTGAACTCAAGAAGTTGCAATTGCACTTAAAAATTGGCAATGCATACAAAGGATTTATATTAAAAAATTTGTTTTCATGGGTTATATTACTAATTAATTTTTTTCAAATTTGTTGTTACTTTTGTTCACTTCCTTTTAAAAACTAAACAGAATGTATTAGAATTCTGGATCATTTTTTTACCAGCCACATTTACAACAGTCTAGAACATGTTATTTTTTTTTTTTTTTCTTTCTTTTTTTTTCTTTAGAATAATTATTATTTGATAATTTTATATAAAAGATGAAAGAAATCTATAATAAAAACGATAACCCCATCAGATTCCATCAAATAGTTTTGTGCAGCTTTACTTGTTTTATTTTTAGAAGAGTCTATGTATAATAATCTGCAGGACAAAGATGACAGCTGCAAAACATTGGAGTGAATTTGAATTCCCGATAATCTGCAATTTTCAATTTTACCTTTGGATATCAAACCCTATTCAAATTGATCCAGTAGATTTCAAGTTATTATCTTATCCCTTTAGGGATGGAAAGGGTGAATGGGGAATGGCAAGTTAAATCGGATATCCGCTAAAGACAAAAGGTACCGTGCAACTACAATCAAGCGAAATGAAATTGTGTGTAGAAAGATATCCATAGGAAAAAAATTAGTTCAGTAGATCTCAAATTATTATCATACCTCTTTAAGGGTGGAAAGGGAGAATGAGGTGTTTTTTCAGAATTTCATGTAATTAGTTAGCTCCTTTTTATTTCGAAGATCAAGTGTTCAAAAATTTCATCAATATCGGACTGCAGCTTACTATAAAAAAAAAAGAAGAAAAAAGACACATACACCCAAGAATACTGTTATATATAAATGTGAATTTTTATATTTTCTCAGTTTTATTTTTAATTTTTGATAAAATAATAAAGAGATACAAGTGCACTCCCTTGCCCCTCTCTGGAGGTCTCATACTTACACCATCAGTATTCTCAACGCCAAACAAGTGTAAAGAATTGTATGCATGCTTGCTTAGATACAGAATAAAGTTGATTCTCATTCAGTTTATATCCCCCCTCGTAAATGACAAATGTCACTGAAACTGCTTTTACCTTCATCTCGAAGTCATAGTATACGTAAATATTTTCTAGGAAATCCCAAACTTCTCGAGTTAAGTTTTACAACTTCTCATTGTGCCAAAAGTAAACCTGCATTGACTGCTATTAATATCAGCCGTAAATAATATTTCTCTTTCGACACTTGCGGACAATGTTTGGATTGTCAGGAGATAGGTTTTACTCAATCACACTTGAGACAATCGAAATCTTGGGAATTTTTTTAAAAAGTATCGTTAAACGTTTTATTACGTTTGCGGTGGAAAAACTTAGAAAAGAATGATTGATTTGTATCTAAATGCAGTGCTAGAAGTGTGGGTAGACGCGGGGTGACGCGTCTCCCCATTTTTCAAGAAAATACCCATACGTCTCCCCCACTTCTAAAATCACTGAAATCTATCCCCCCCCCCCCCACTTTCAAAACCCCGTCTAAGAACTAATAAAGAAAAGTAAACCTTTAAACGTAGTGACACTGAAAAAAAGTGATTTAAAGATTAAATATATATATATTTAATCTTTCCTCACATACCAAGAACTCACATATCAAGAGTTATACTCAAAGAAAATTACTCAAAATAAAGCGAAATGGCATATACCTCCATCTCACGAATGGTATAAAGCCAAAAAGCCAGGACACTCCCTATCTCTTCCTTGTGATAGGCACACCAATACCCGTCTGTCCCGACTTGCTAGTGGTCACCTTAAAGGCCTCACATATTCCGGGGGAAGCAAAAATTTTCCTCTTTGCCCTAAATGCCAAAAAGAACAGGCATCACCTCAGCACATTTTGGACTGCCTTGGACTGGACTGGGAGGACATTTATAACTGTCCACAACTAGTGTCAGACTTCATTAATGTCGATGGCTTCACTGATATTGTCCGACTTCGTCAGACAAAAGGGAGATTAGAAACAACAACAACATATATATATAGTATACATATTATACTATTATAAAATTGTACTTCACTACTTAGTATAAAGATATAAGTATTTTGATTAATAAATACTGTTACTCTTGGTCCACTTTTAACTTTGTAGGAAATTCCTTTTTAGTTAAATTTCTATACTTGTTTAATAAAAAAAAAAATTATTTTAAAAATAAAAATACATTTTAGAGTTCTCTATTAATTTAATTTCATGAAAGTATGCACATGTGGAAAAACTATTTAAATCTAAGTAAGCAGTTATCTATGTAATGTGGAACTATTACTTCACTTAATCTCTGACTTCCAAGTAAAAAAAACTAAGTAACAGAATATTCACTAAAATAACAATACATTTTGGACCCTTCTTTAATGTTAGTGTTAGGAAGTATAAATTATTTCCTTGCTAGTTAATATTGTTATTATAAGATACGAAATTATAAAATTTATCGCTGGGGAGGGGGGGGGGGGATGCACTTGTCAACAACTTTTGGGCATCACCCCACGTCTTTTTTCCCACTTCTACCACTGTCCCAAATGATAATGATGATATCAACTTCGTGAATCGGCGTTGCTGGTACTCGGTTGTGGAGGAAACTTTGATTGCGAAGTAGTCTTTAAGATATTAATGTATTAAATTACACCCAATGGCAATGTAAATAACTTTCAGAAGTAACGAAAGTTTATCTCTGCGGCTACCCTTACTTAGTAATAAGTACTAACTCGTAAACACGCCAATTAAACGATCAAATCGCCTTCAAGATAATATGGACTGGCGAAGATCATAAGCATCATCTGTGGCACAATAACAATCGACATCTCACGGGTTTGCAGTGGAAACACACGGTCAATCTATTTATGAATCACTTCCGGTTGTAATTTCTGATTGAATGTTGTTTAAACCTTCGAGTCTTATAGAGAACGATATGCGTCACTTGTATGAAGCATATATAGTTTAATTTTAAATTGACTTTCGGTTGAATTTTAATACGTTAACGTATCTCCTCTCAACGGGAACTTTTATTTGACATATCGCACATTTCTGCATCATTTATAGTTTAAGTTAATGTTATCCTTAGGCAGACGGGCGGCCATAGTCCACTGATCTTCACTACAACTTCTGGATAGTTTGTAAGTGGTTTCTGCTCTGTAAGCAGAGGAAGCCAATTGGATACTGCTCCATCCCCATCTATGCTACGTAATAGGTCGCCCATGGTTACAAACACATTCTAACTAGTGTGGGAGGAAGTTGTAAATATATAACTCTATGGTGATTGTTAAGCCTTCTTCAGCTTCAAGTCAATTAACCGGAAGTTGTAGTTAGAGACCAATGCCATAGCCTTTGTATAAGTCCTTGTCTGCGTTGGTATGGTGTAGAAGTTAAAATGAAAAGTACAAACTTTAAAAAAATAAATAAAAAATATATGGCTATTGGTTAGAGTAAAAAGGTGCTAACTCCAATATGTTAAAGTTTTCAGAACAAACAAAACTTTTTAAGTGTTTTGCAGCTATTAGGCCATTCTACAGTTACGTGCAAGACATTCAGACTACTTTTTACTTTCAATTATCCATATATGTATTATACATAAGGTAATAAAAGTATAGCCTTCGGTCAAAAAAAATCGATTTTTTTTTTCATTTCTCCACGTTTTGGAACACCTTGATTTCAAAAAGTTATTTAGAAAAAATGTCTATCTGTGTGTGTGTATGTATGTATGTCTGTGGTCAGCATAACACCCGAACAAATTGACCTAGAATGTTCAAATTTGGTATGTGGGTTGCTGGTGGCCATGGGACTTACCATTAAGGTTTTCGTCAAAATCACGCATGCGCATAAAGTAGCTACCATTGAAAAAAAAATCATGTATTTCAATTATTGTAAAAAAACGGCTCCAACGATTTTGATGAAAATCGCTGTGGTAATGCCTCTTAAGGTGTTCTAAACATCCCAACCTCCGAAATTCCCGTAAAAATGTTTTAGTGACGTAAAAAGTTAAAACGAATGCTTTCAACAAAGAGCCTTGATCTTACCTTGAGCATACCTCATAAAGGATCGTTTTTTCTTCTCCCCTCAGTTTCGCTTGTAACAAAGGATAATTTAAGGATTATCTAAAAGTATATCGCCAAAATCACCATTTTGGCAAAGTTCTCCATCTCTCTCTCTCTCTTTTTTTTTTTTAAGACCCATACAAGAATTATCAAAAAATTACCGCCAAACTGATCATTTCCTCTAATTTAATGATGAAACTATAAAAACGGTAAATGACACAAATCCACGTCAGTATTATAGTGTAATTGTGAGTTGTGCGATGTTCCACCCCTCCTAGTTTTAAATATATTTGCTTGTAAATCATTTTCGTTAACAACGAAGTTTTAGAATTTGCAATGATCTGATGATAACACTCGAGTAGTGTGATATTATATAAGCACGAGAATTTTTTCGTACGTACTTTTTAAATCCCAATTTTTTAATTAAACCTAACTGTCACGTGCAGGATACACTATGTCCTGTTTCCGTGGAATGCTATTGCTATCCCTATTGACAATTGCTAGGGTCTTCTCATCCTTTTTCCAAATATACGAAAAAGTTATTTCAGATTGAAAAGGGAGTTAGCACCTTTTTACTCTATACCAGGGAGCTCAACCAGGGAGCGTAGCCAAAGATTTTTTTCGGGAAGGGATATGAAATTATAACTCAGCAAATCATAACAATAATTTTTGTTATTCATGGCAAATATATTTAATTGCAAGCACTTTTCTTATGTATGTTTAAAAATTTTAAAAACATTTCAAATAAATTTGCTATTTTAAATAAAAAAAAAAATCCTTCGGTTTTTTTTGCGTTTTGATAGCAAATTGAAAAATTTCTGGAGGGGATATATCCCCCTATCCCTCCCCTTGCTACGCGCCTGCGCACAACCAATTTGTTTAGGATGGCTTTTCAATCAGGCACTAATTTTTCCCTTCTCTGTATAAAAAACATCTCAGCAGAACTTTCTCATCCCATATAAGACATGTCATCAGTATAAGACACTTCATCAGTATAAGACATGTCATCAGTATAAGACATGTCATCAGTATAAGACACTTCATCAGTATAAGACACGTCATCAGTATAAGACACGTCATCAGTATAAGACACTTCATCAGTATAAGACACGTCATCAGTATAAGACATGTCATCAGTATAAGACATGTCATCAGTATAAGACATGTCATCAGTATAAGACATGTCATCAGTATAAGACACGTCATCAGTATAAGACACTTCATCAGTATAAGACACGTCATCAGTATAAGACACGTCATCAGTATAAGACACGTCATCAGTATACGACATGTCATCAGTATAAGACATGTCATCAGTACCCTAAAGTTCCTGGCCCTGCGCCTCTAAAATGACGATATGTTCAGGCCATTTACCTTCCAATGATGGAATTCCAGTCGTTCCGAGAGCGAAGAGTCTTAACAAATACTGTCAAGCGATCTCGCCAAAGCGCATCATTATTTATTGTACTTTTTAACCAAATGTATGCAGAATAAAATCTAAACATTTTTTTTTTACAACTCTAAAATCTTCGAAACAACCTTGACTCTAAAACGATGACTTCAAAAGATGAACACAAATCAGTCACCATACTGACAACCAAAAGTGGAATTGCTTAAGAATTAAGAAATCGTCATGTGCAAGGGGCGAGGAAGGAGTTAAAATTTCGACATAAAATCTCTTGAGATTTAAATAATATAACCTATAAAAACAGTGCTTTTTTTTTAAAAAAAATTATATGCATTGTCACTTTTTATATTCATTAACACAGCGCCGATATCAAAAACATTTGGGGGCCTGAGAAGCAAAGTGACTTTTCTTAACTTATGAGAAAATACACTTTAAAGTTTCTTATTTTTATTAAACTTGTATGAAAATTATTTGTTGTTCAAATACTAACCTCTGGAATGAAGATGTCACTAGTTTTCATAGAATTTGATATACATAAGAAACTTTAAAGTGTGTTTCCTCAAAAGTTAAGAAAAGTCACTTGGATCCCTTTGCTTCTCAGGTCCTCATTTCTAACAAGAAAATGTGAGGCAAACTACGTTTCAAAATTTATTTATTAAAAATGAACGTGAATTTATGCTCTCACATCCAAATATAACTTATTTATTCTGATTGAAGTAATTTTATTATTTGTTTGTTTGTTTGTGTGTGTGTTTATTTATTTATTTATTTATTTATTTATTTATTTATTTATTTATTTATTTATTTATTTATTTATTTATTTATTTATTTATTTGTTTATTTATTTATTTATTTATTTATTTATTTATTTATTTATTTATTTATTTATTTATTTATTTATTTATTTATTTATTTATTTATTTATTTATTAAAAATATTTTGGGTACAGGAAAGAGTTTCAACAATGGTCGGTTAAATGCTATTTCAGCGCAATTGGATGAAGTCAAATTGGTTTATTAGTATTCCGTAAAAGCGACCTTTTAGTGACAGTATCAGACACAAAATTTGATAGAAGACATTGTCATCGACATCAAACCTATCTGCATTATTTATTTATTTATTTATTTATTTATTTATTTATTTATTTATTTATTTATTTATTTATTTATTTATTTATTTATTTATTTATTTATTTATTTATTTATTTATTTATTTATTTATTTATTTATTTATTAAAAATATTTTGGGTACAGGAAAGAGTTTCAACAATGGTCGATTAAATGCTATTTCAGCGCAATTGGATGAAGTCAAATTGGTTTATTAGTATTCCGTAAAAGCGACCTTTTAGTGACAGTATCAGACACAAAATTTGATAGAAGACATTGTGATCGACATCGAACCTATCTGCAAGTTTCAGTCCGATTGGATGATGGCAAGGAAGTTAATTAGGCTTCCGCAGATTTACCTCCCATTAACGAAATCGAAATTAATATAAAGGATTTAAAAATATGGCTTTCAGCAGAATTCTTTTACATTTTCATTCGATCAAATAAACGTTTAATTATATTTTAGCGTTCATTAAAAGATTCATTTAAAAGAAATATCAATTTATGAAGCTTGGTTACTTCTTAGGTTTTAAGATTACCTTAATTGATAACACGGAGCTTTATGAAACGTTTGAATACCATTTACAGCAAAAAGAAGTAATCCTTATTTCTAGATTTATACCGTAATAAAGTTTCATATTTAGCAATCCTATTTCTTAACGTTTTTTTTTTTGCCCTTTCTCAATTTCTTAACAATTTTTTTTTTTTTTTTTTAAACCCTTTCTTAATTTTTGTTTTTAATCGCTTCATTTTCATATCTCATTTAATTTCTAATTGGTTATCTGCATATTCCTTTATGTTTTCAGACGTCAATTAGTATTAACTGCCACTTTGGATTAACCACCGTCTTGAAAATTTTAAATCTGCCGCCATGTTGAATTGGCGACGTTTTGGCTTTAATGCCAACTTTTCAAAATTGCGCCAACCCATCCACATAAACTAGGAATCGACCCTTATACCTAAAACACCCACCTAACCCTTCAAGCAGAAAAAAATATGACACTATCAAAACTTAGTAAGACATTAGTATTGTTTAAGATAAAATTGCGTAATTTTTTTCAAATCGATGTGTTGCTTGACGATTTGAAGTCATATTCTCACAAATGTCCGTCTTCTAAACCATATGAATGTATTGACTAAATAGTACAACAGTAATAATAAGTGTAGAAATAAGGTTTAAATTTGAAACAACTGAATTTTTTTAATTACTATTTTGCGTCGTGAATAATGCTATTTTGACTACTTCTATGTCAAAAGCATTAAGCAGAACTTTCTCGACCAAACTGCAGTATAGTTCACGATTTTAAAATCTGGTAATATCATATGCAAGGCGCAAAGCTTATCAGAGCAGAGCTGTAACTAAATTTTCTTTTCAGAGGAGTGGGTGGGGGGGGGGGGCGAAGTAATTTTACTCGTTTACACATGAACAGAAGAAGTTGTGAAAAACCACCTTGTCGATTTCAATTGTTTTTATTAAAAAGTTCGAAATTAAATTCTAAAGTAGGTTTGATATATCACGCATATAGTAGCATTAATGTATATAGTTTCCCGGCCAATGTCAACTGAAACTGGCCAATTTCGATGCGGGACGTTGTGAAAAAGGACGTTGGAAGCCATATTGGCCAATCTAGTCCAATGCTGGATAAAATATACTGGAAGTTTTGAAATGTCAATGCGCAGTTTTGAAATTGAAGCATTATATTTATAGTAAAGGGCGGAGCGTAAACATATGTTTTGTGATGTTTTTGACATGTTTACATTTAAAAAAAATCGTGCATTGTAGAACGTTACTTGAATTTTGGCCAGAATTGACCAATCTTCCAAAGCCCCTGTTTCCGGCATTGGCCAATACTGCTGTTCAACTGGAGTAAATGTATAATATATGATATTTCAGAAAGGTATTGAATCCTATCCCCCCCCCCCCCCCTGCCATGGATACGGTCCTGCGTCATACAAAGTTTTCATCTTCAAATACATTTGTCGTGCATAAAACTAAAGTAATAAGGATATGAAAAATGTAGTCATGAACTAAGAAGACTACTTAATCACACTCTAAAAAACATCTTATGTCTGCAGTAAATGCTAATTTTAGTACTGAAGAAGCAGCTTCGCGTTTGGGCAATTGTCTCTCGTTAAAAATAATTGAATGAGTGGGGTTTTTTTAAAAAAAAAAAAAGAAAGAAACACCGGATGATTTAATCACATCGGTAGTGAAAACTGGAGTAATTATGCTTTCGTCCAATGGTCCTTCAGCAAACGATTCCGACTGACATTCGGCGACCGTCATACTTTTCAGGATAGTAGATAAAAGACTCGCGAAAGTTGGTTCGAATTAATGTTAAGAAGAACTAATGGTCTTTTGATTGTTGTATTTTTCACAGCGTTGAGGTGGCTCGAACGGAATTCCAAACCGCATGGATACTGCTACATGGATGTAAAAGACATCAACTGATTATCATAATTCTTTTATTTCTGTTACGGCGTCTCGATGGCCATTTTTACTGCTAAAGGTGATTTTATCCAGTTTAGAGTAGACTCGGTTGTGTTTTAGAAGTAGTGGTGTTTTTTTTTTTTTTTTTTGCGGAATAGCACAGTCGTCTGCTGCTACTTAACTGAATGTTTTCGAATTTAGTGGAGTTTTAGGTATTTGTGTATAAGTAGCCGATGTGTATAATTTACCCATTATTAGAAGTGTTGTAGTTTCTGATAAACAGCCCATGAAAACGTTGCAAACAATTTATTTGAACAGTTTGTGACAGGCTTATAATTTAGTGTGTGTGTTTGCTAAGTTAGTTGCAAAACTTCGAAGGATTCAAGATAGAAGTGATTCAATGCTTTCCTATGATCATGCTGAATACAGTTCTGAAATTTATACATGTGTCCTTACAGTGATATGTTCTTACTTTATATATGTCCTTACAGTCAATCCACCTTAATTACTGATAAAAGGTAGAAGGACATTTGATTTTCAAATTCTTTTTCTAATGCACCTCTCTCAACTATAGCGCTAACACCAGAAACATATCGTGGCATCGGGAACAAACTCAGCTTAGTTTCGGCAATTATTTTGTTATGATAGAAGTTGTATAAGAAGACTGAATTCCTTGATATGGCGCACAATAGAGATCCAGAAAACTCACTGCTGATGGAAAATATTGAGTTGAGAAAAATGGCAGCCGAAATAGACTCTACGCCAGAAAAGTACATCGAAAAAGAAACCTCTTCTAGTATAAAAGTTTCTGATTCAAGGAACCCCAAGGAATCCACAATGTTCGAAAAGCTGAAAAAGCATAGAGTTCAATATTACCCTTCGAACCGTAAAACCGATAATGTTCTTGCACAGGGAAAAACAACCTACCATTGTCCTGCCAAACGGGTATCTGACACCCGAAGTGATGAACCTTCATCTGCAGGTACAGCTTCCGAGCTGGTTCTTGCTGTACACAAGAATATGTTCGCAGAAGATTACCTCATATCGGATTTTGATTCAAGATGCTTCATAGAAGATGAAGTCGTCTACAAGGAAACCACCATGCCGTTGAAGAAGAAAGCTCTCAAGAAGCGCATGAACCGTCTTTTCCAGAGCTGTCTTTCTAGTCCGGATCGAAAATACTCC
Source organism: Linyphia triangularis (assembly GCA_963978545.1). Classification (NCBI taxonomy): domain Eukaryota; kingdom Metazoa; phylum Arthropoda; class Arachnida; order Araneae; family Linyphiidae; genus Linyphia; species Linyphia triangularis. The sequence goes on from OZ021729.1 coordinate 77,934,566, forward strand.
AATTTCGGTGACATGTATGAACGAAGTCACTCCTAACTTAACCTTTGCCATCAAACTCCTTTAAACCTTCATTTACTTAAGAGATTTTATAAGTCTCACCAGTTTATATTTCTCATGCTACTGTATTGATTTAAACGCTTTGATATCCTTTGTATTAACCCTTTAGCAAATAAAGGGTTAATACATAAAGTTTGCCAGAACTTATCTGAACCACCTAAGCAAAAAGATTCCATCATCTGAACTTACAAATAGTGAATATTTTGGACATGGAATTTTTTTTCTTCCAGTACTATTTCAGAAATATTGGGATAGGTGCCTTGCCTTAATATCAAGTTTTGGTATGTATGATCTTTATTTATTCTATTCAACGCCTTAATTAATAGCATGACAGTAGTGACAGATTTTAGATTAAATTTTGCCTAAAATGATGGTTGTAAGTTATGCTACTTAAGGAATTTTTTTTGAATACTTAGGTTGTCAAAGACTGAATAAAAATATCTATTTCTTAACAGAATGCTTATTTGTAGGTTCTTAGATCGATACGTAAAAAATGTGTTTTAAATGAAAGTGCTTATAGTCCGAGAGGCGACTGCAATTTTTGGACCCCATCGAACATCATTCTGAATTTTTTATAGAAATTGGAGAAAAGTGAGTAGATTAGGAAACCCCTGGTCTGCCGTGGCAAAAATGACCGAAACTGATCAATAATCGACTTGGAATAAATTGAACTAAAATCCGATTGCCAAATATGTCATAACTGTCATCATGAGTAGATTAGGAAACCCCTGGTCTGCCGTGGCAAAAATGACCGAAACTGATGAATAATCGACTTGGAATAAATTGAACTAAAATCCGATTGCCAAATATGTCATAACTTGCCAAAAGTAGAACAAACTTATTCGTCTGGCAACCCACTTCATTTTGATTTTCAATGAGAAAAAGCGCAAACGATTTCTGATCTTTGGCTCGGAAAACTTATATCTTTTAAAAGTAAGCCAAATTGGCGTCATCAGTTACGTCATAAGTGACGTAATATTTTTTGCCAACTTGGCTCCCTTTTAATAAATGCAAGTAGACTGTCGCCAGATATCTGAATTGTCTGCAACCTTCTTAATTGAAAATTAAAGAGTGAGGGTTACCAAAAAAAAAAAAAAAATGCTTATTATTTGACAAGTTATGGCGCATTTGCCAATTGGATTTAGTTCAACTTATTAAAAGTCGATTTTTGACCAGTTTCGGCCATTTTTGCCACGGCAGACCAGTGGGTTCGTAATCTACTCACTTTTCTCTAATTTCTATAAAAAATTCAGAATGATGTTCGATGGGGTCCAAAAATTGCAGTCGCCTCTTGGACTATTATTCATTCGAAAGAAGTGTCATCTCGTATTTTGCCAGCTTTAAAATTGATTTAAAATTGTTATTGGAGGTGCTAAAGCTGAAAATATAGGCAAGTCATAGACAGATAAAAAAAACAAGTGAAAGTTTAAAAAAAAATCAATCGGATTTGATGATGTTCAATATTAATGAAAATGAATACGAATAATTTTAATGATTAGAATATTATCATATCTGTTAATAACTATAATTCTTGAATCAATAACCAACCTTGTATACATTTAAGCTCTTGTAAAAACAATAGCTAAATTTGCATTAAGCAGCAAAACTTGTTTACAGTTTACACACATAGCTTAAAAGTTAAAGTCTTAGTGATGATCAATCCCTATTTTCGCGCCTACCAAACGGTATCGTGGTTAGCGTGCTAGCCTCTAGACCGCAAGGTTGCGGGTCCGAGTACCATGTTAGGCATGTTGTAAATGTATGTTGGCTTGTCTAATAATGACCAATGCTTCGGCGCATTTAAGCCCCATGGGCACCCCCAAGAGGGTGCAAGGGGGTGCACTTGCACCCCTCCTGGCTTTTGAAAATTATATTAAAGTTGTAGAAAAAAGTGTAAATTCCAACGGGGGAAAAGCACATATGCCATTTTGAAACTGTAGTTCAATCATACAATGAATTTTTTCAACTTTATTTTATGATTCCTGTTTATTTCCTATTTTGTTTTTCATCATTGAGTATTGCTATTGCAAGCATCGATCATTGCGAGGAGATTTTAAAGCGCCAGTTGTTTAGAAATATAGAACATTGGAAATTGAGTATATCAGATGAAATAAAAGACGTAGTAAGTTTTTAGATTTCAATTGAGCAATTCTTTTATGTTGTTTCATTTTTGATTTTTTTTTTTTTTTTTTTTTTTCCGAACTTGGAAGAAACAAAATATTAAAATTCTGTATTTTTAATCTTTGATATTAACCTCAGAGTATGCTTCCTTTGGAGATTATGGTAAATCCTATGGGTGAATCACAACATTCTGACTCATCCATTTTGAAAGCTAATGGCAAATTATTACTCTTTTTTACACAAAATGATTCAGCTCAGGATGGAAATAAGATACATAATTGCAGCATCGAACAGTTTTTTTTAACTTTTTTTTTTTAAATCTTTTTAGAGGTTCGTTTTATTTATTAACAAAAGATTGGCTTTTCTAGCTCTGTAATTTCTGTTTAGTTGGTACAAATTTAGATCTGGTTATTTATTACTCTGAGCTACATTATAATACTTCAGTCAAAGTCAATAGGAACTAGCGAATGAATCGATAACATTCGTTTCAGTATTTATTGCTTATTAATGATTGGTTTGTAATATTTCCCATTTTCGTTGGAGGATTTTCTCTGCTGACTGCTAAGTAAACAAAATGTATAATTGTTTTTAGTTAATTACAAGTTGCATTACACAATTCAACATTGGATTTCCTGTTTTTTAGTATTCCTAAGTTGATAAGCATTAAAGTACTTTTTTTCTTATTTTGACGAAAAAATTGAGTAGGTAGAGGGCTCAAAAAATAATTAGTGTGATGACCCCGGCCAACTACGTTATGCCACCGGTGTGGATACGTCCTGTCCGAACACAAATTCAACTTAGAGGTATTGTTTTTACTCGAGGACAGGAGACAGGGCAATTACACAAGAAAGGGAGGCCGATCAAACGGTATAGTGGTTAGCGTGCTAGCTCCTAGACCGCGAGGTTGCGGGTTCCGAGTCCCGTGTAAGGCATGGGTGTTTGTAAATGTATGTTAGCTTGTCAAATGACGAATGTTTCGGCGCATTATAGCCCTCGTGTTGCTGACGGCGCCAGATAATCTGAAAACAACCAACCACAAGAAAGGGAGAAGGTTTTCACCAAAAGAAGCCATGCATATACATTAAGCTATTGATAATAAAATATTTTTCTGATAGAGATTACTGTTTGATGCTATATTTGCTTTTCGAGTATTTTCTGGTGATTTTCTTAAACTTTAGATTTGATGATTTTGTAATGGGCGGTTGGCGATTTCAGCCATTTAAGAGTTGTCAGCTATGACTTCGAACTTATTTGTTTATTTATGTGTGGTCAGAAAATCTGCATATGGCCAATTAACCCAATTACCGTAATTCAATCGGGCTGAAACTTGACACATAGATTCGTGGTCGATGAGAATGTATTCCATCACATTTTTGGGTTTATCACAAAAAGGCCGCTTTTGCACACATTACTATATTACCACTTCGTAGGTCTAATTAAGTCGCTTGCTGTCATCCAATCGAGTTAAAACTTAGTAGAGAGTCTCTTTGTAGATGATAATCAGTACAATTAAGTTTTTGGCACAAACAAAACAATTTGTAAATAGTCCGATATGGATGCTTTCTTCGTAATAGTAAAAAACTATGAAATCTTGACTTGAGCTCAATAACTTGCAATTTCACCAAAAAATTTATAATGTATGGGGGATTTATATTAAAAACTTTATTTTTAATAAATTATATTTTGTGTCTTCCGGTTCTGTTCCAAACACTATCTTTTGAATACCACGAGAACTACTTAGAAGATAAAAAAAAAAAAAAAAAAAGATAAACTTTAATTATTCTTATTCTTATTCTTATTTATTTTTTCCATTTTTTTTCGTGCATAATATTTTTTTTAAACATGGTTGCGTTGGTTTCCAAATAAAATCTACAGAGGGGAGGATTTCAAAAATATATACCATGGTTTTTTTTTTTATTATCAAAGTGAAAATTATTGCATAATTGTTAATTGACAGTTCATTAGAAATTGCAATCCACATTTCTGAAAAATTAATGATTTAAACAAAATTCTATCAGTCTTGCACCTCCCTGCAAATAATCCTGCGGGCGCCCATGTATAGCCCTCATGTTGCTGACGGCGCCAGATAATCTGAATACAACCAACCAACCCTATTCTCGCTATGTTACAATCTTCTAGCCCATTGCATTTAGAAACTATTTTGTAAAAACCTTGAAATTGGACGAGTAGGTAAGAAAATTATCACTAAATGAAATAACATGAATTAAAAACTCAAAAAAAAGCATCAAATATATTTTATTTTATGTTTAAAATCCTTACACCAATGCATATGCAGTGACCCCACCTGGTTTTGCCTTTTGCTATTTTAATTTTCATTTATAATAGATGGAAATTAAATTAAAACAATTTATGTCATTTCATTAAGTGTTAATTTTTGCACCTACATCTCAAGGTGGTTATAGAAAGTAGTTTCTAAATGCACTGGGCTAAAAGATTGTAACATAGTGAGTATAAGGACTTACTAGAACTTGCTCTTCATGCCGTTCGACGATGTTTTCAAAGCTCTTATCCCCTATTAGTTGATTTTCACCAAATAAAAACTTTAAAAAGCATTAATTAAAATCAAATTTAACGCAATTTACGTGTTTTAAAACAATTAAAATGCATGTTATGTTTTTATTAAAATGTTTAATGCACTTGAATCTGTTAAAGATGAGACAATTTTATTGCAATGAGTCATCACAGGGTAACTGATCCAGAACGCAAATTCATTCGAAACTTCTCACTATGAAATACGATTCTTCAAACACCAAATAGAAATCCGTTCTCCAAATAGAAATATTCATTCATAACTTTTCCTCAGAGGTTCCGCAATCCACAAACAATTCCTCTTCCCGAATATATATAGTGACAGAATATCGATGATTGATGCTTTTCGAAAATATCACCTTAAAGCATCACTTGTTGCCATTCTCTAGATTAGAAATTTCCATTTCTATATTCTCGCCCTAAGTTTCACCAATAACCACCATGAATCAGCGTGTGTTTTCCCCCCCACTCACACACCAAAAAAAAAAGTAAAAACAATCATCGCTCGCTATCCCATTGTCTTAGTGTCAAATCCGAAAACACTTCATCGTGATTTGCGCTTTTACCCAAAGTCAGATGGTAATGAAAGAAGAACACAAGAAAAATCCTTCGGGTCAATATGCGTTTATAGAGTTGGGAAGACGTGTTTTATGTCTTTGACGACCCTGGTCTGTCGACCTACATCACTTGATACTTTGATCTGAGGGTTGAAAAGAGGAAAAAAATGTCTTAAATACATGTATAAAAATGCATCGAATTGTTGAACCACGACAAAGACGAATTCCATCCGAATAGAAGGTTACCTTATTTAAGCAAAGAACAATTCTTCGAGAACTTCAGTCCTCCATCTGGAAGAACATCTTGGATTGAGTTCAGTTGTAGTAGTTGCAGATCACATTTATAATGGAGAAATACGCACCGGTAAGTGTAGCTTACTACTTAAATGTTTAAGTAATGTATTAACACTTAATGGTATTAACAACTACTTAACTATGTGTTAATTTTTTAATCAAGTTTTATTTTTCTTGGGAGCTGATCAGGCTTCTTATTTGAAGTTAGATGTTAATCAGAGAATTTTATTTCCTAAATTATTTTAAGATATTAATAAGTATTTTATTCTAAAAGAAACATACCATTAGCTAGGAGAAATAGAAAAAAAGTTATTATTTACAGCCACCTTTATTTTTATTTACCTATCATATATTTTTAATTATCTTTGATTGATTACCAAATTCCTATTTGCTTACTTCCCATTCTTCCCATTTGCTTATTTTTGTTTACTACTCATACATTTTTTATTATCTTTGGTTGATTACCAAATTCTAATTTCTTGTTTCCCATTCAAAAACCAGATACTATTCTCCGTCTTTGGATTTCTAACATGTCATGAGCTATAAGAAATATATATAAAAAAAAAATAAAAAAAAATAATACCAACAGTGCCACCTTTATTTTTATTCACCACCCATGTATTTTCGATTATCTTTGATTGATTACCAAATTCTATTTGCTTGCTTCCCATTCGAATTCTATAAAATATTCTCCGCCTTGGAGTTTGTGATAAGTAACTAGTTATGAAAAATTAAAAAATAATAATACCTACATCCACCCTTATTTTTATTCACTACTCATTCATTTTTTATTATCTTTGGTTGATTACCAAATTCTAATTTCTATCTTCCCGTTCAAATACCAGATACTATTAGTATTCGCCTTTGAATTTCTAAAATGTCATTAGCTATGAGAAATTAAAAGAAAGTTAATACCTACAGCCACCCCTATTTTATTTACCACCCATACATTTTTAATTACCTTTAATTGATTACCAAATTTTATTTGCTTGCTTCTCGTTCGAATTCTAGAAATTATTCTCGAATTGCATTGGGGTTTCTGGCGTATGGGTTGTCATAGAGATTCATCAAAATTTCCTGCTCTTCTCTAACAGCGTTAAAGTTACCTTAATCTGTACTCGTATGCTTAAGCTTTCCTGACTTACTATTTATATATAATCAGAACCACTTTCTTTTGGCGGAATCGTTCCCTTAGAAAAAAGATCGAACAGATTTTAATGCGGTGGGCTGTCAGGCCAATTTTTACCTCTGCTTCTCCTGCTTGGATAACTTACAAAACTAAAGACATTCTTAAACTCCACAGAATCCGAAATAAAATCCTCGGGAATATGATTGATGCTGCCACATTTGTGAGAAATGATCTTATTCACAAGAGATCTCCAAATAGTTTCTTTTGCTCAACACCTGGCCTGGCAGAGCTTAACATTTCATTTTATAAAGAGCAATTGAACCTTCTTCCATCATAAATAAGTGTCGGGATTATGACTTACCTTCCTAAGGATTCAAATAACCACTTTTGTTCTTCAGTGTGCAATTGTTGCAAAAAGATTCAACACCTGAACTGCAGTAGAGGTTTCCTACAGTATTTTCGCTTTTTCTGCAACCAATGAATGGATTGTGTTGGACACTTATTCTATATACCTGACGAGCATTGTAATTAACTTGTAATTTCCTTTTTTGTTCATTGGCCCTCGTCCGTCCTGTTTTTCCCCGTCCGTCCCCTTTTTTCTTTATGCCAATGAGACTTGCACAGTTGAATTCTCACCCTCCAGGCTTATCTTATATCGATGGAAAAGTACCTTAGGGCTGACACCATCAAAAATCCCATATTAAAGCTAAAGCTCAATGCGGTGACTTGATGTTAAAATGTCATTTTTTTTTTTTTTTTTATATATATATATATATTTCCATTCCTGATTCATCTTTGTAAGTCTAGAAACTTCCTTTAGTGGGAAATTATATACAATAAGTTTGGTGAGTCAATTCGGTATGAACTTTCCGAAAAGCCACATCAAACTGACATCTGTGGTGAGGAATGAAGAATGGTGTGAACTCATGCCAAAAATTTGAACTGATGGGCTGTTTTGCCGTCATAAGTTAAAAAGCCCTAAACCCAAAAAATTTATTAACATATTTGAATGCTTTTAAATTCGTTCTTTGAAATTACATATTATTTTTAATTGTTGTATAGTTTTTTTATGAATTAACAATTGAGCAATTCAATGAAATAAAAAGATTATTTTCTAAGGACTAATCAGAAAGTATCAAAGTATACATCGAAATTCTTTTGGATTTAAGGACTTTCAGCTTATGACGGCAATTTTGGGATTCTATCAGTGTTCTATCAGGTGAGATTCTATTAGTTGAGTTTCTATCAGCTGGGATTCTGTCAGTTGGGATTCTATCAGTGTTATATCAGTTGGGAGTCTGTCAATTGGGATTTTATCAATTTTCTATCAGTTGGGTTTCTGTCAGCTGGGATTCTATCAGTGTTCTATCAATTGGGATTCTATCAGTTGGGTTTCTGTCAGCTGGGATTCTATCAGTCGGGATTCTATCAATGTTCTATTAGTTGTGATTCTATTAGTGTTCAATCATTAGGGATTCTATCAGTTGGGATTCTATCTGTGTGATCATCGGACTGACATCAGTTCGAAGTAAGCGCCTGTAAGATTTGAAGTCAGTTCAGCCCTTCAAACCAAACATTCTACGCATTTAAAAAAAAAAAGCTATATCCTTTTTAGTGTTCCTTCAGTACGCTTTCACTTTTCTCATAGACACTTTCCTTTCCAGACTGTCACCCTCTGCATTGTAGCCCTCCTGGTCGCTGCTGCGACAGCGGGCCCCTATCCCCTCAGGCCCTACGGATACGGGGCAGTTAGGAGCTACTACTACAGCGGAGCGCCCGCCGCTGTAGCGCCCTACGCAGTGGCTCCTTACGCCGCCGCACCCCTTGCTGCTGCAGCACCCGTGGCGCCCTACGCTGCCGCCGCAGTAGTTCCCGACTACTATACCTATGCTGCCTCCGCCGCCCTTAGCTATCCAGGATACGGATATGGGTATGGATATCCGTACCTTGGCGCCTACACCGGATATCCGTATGTGAAAAAGTGAAGGACTCGGATGTAGAGAGATGTGGTTGTTTGGTCTCTTTTGCACATACAGGTAATTTTATGGTAGTATATCTATCACATGAATAGCTCCCAGCATAAAGTCTACAGTTGTCTGTTGCCATGGAAACAAAACTAGCCCCGTTTTCCACAGATGGTTCTAGAAAGAACATCTGAATTTGCCGTACTGTAACCTTATTAGACGCCGCCAATTTCATGCATCATGCAAACCCTATCCTTAGAGGACGAGTTTTGTTTCTATGGCAACCGCCACCAACCAGACTATCTGGTGGGAGCCTTTCTCCTGGTAGACAAGACAGTTTTGTTTTTACTTATCCTACAGTTTTATAGTCGGTATTTCAAGTTTTATTGTTCGGTGTTGTTACTTTGCAGTCATCTTATGAGCAAAGTGTGTAGACAATGAGTTGGTATGCAGCATTGTGAAACGTGTAGGTTAGTTGGGTTGGTGGTGTTTTCTCTTATGGGCTACATGAAGGCTATAGTACACTGAAACATCTTTTGATCAATACTGCTATTAGTAATATGTGCATGAATGGAGTAATGCCTTCCGCAGGCGCGTAGCCAAGCGGAAGGATATGGAGATATATCCCCTCTCGAAAAATTTCGTTTCGCTATTAGAACGCCAAAATAAAAGGATTTTATTGTTTAAAACAGTAAATTCATTTAAAATGTTTTTAAATTTTGGAACATGCGTAGAAAAAAAAAATACCTGCTATCTTGATTGCTAAATACATGCGGCATTAATAATAAAAATGATCATTAAGATTTGCCGAGTTAAAATTTCATATCCCCTACCGAAAAAAAATATCTGACTACGCCTCTGGCCTTCCGGGAGATCTTTCAAAAGGAAACTGCCCCGAAATTATATTTCGAATGGGAAAAAATCCACTTAACTTCCACCAGACAGGAAACAATAAGTAGTAATCGTCTAAATAGGAAAGTTATAGACTAATTGGTTGGTTGAATTCAGATTATCTGGCGCCGTCAGCAACACGAGGGCTATAATGCGCCGAAATATTCTTCATTAGACAAGCCAACATACATTTACAAACACCCATGCCTAACACGGGACTCGGAACCCGCAACCTCGTGGTCTAGAAGCTAGCACGCTAACCACTATACCGTTTGGTCGGCAAATTCTAGACTAGAGTATCCTCATATGAGTTTCTGCCTTTGAGTGGTCTTCTATTTTTTTCTGTCTTATATATAATGTAAAATTGAACTGACATAATTTGAATATGTTCAATAGCACCCAAGGCAATTTATTTTCTTTTAACAAACCATTTGGACTTCGTATCGTAAACATTAACATTAAATGTCAGTAAATAAGAGAACACACACAGAATTTAAAAGCAAATGTAGGAAGTTCTATTAAGGATCATTCCCTATATTCCCTATGTAACAATCTTCTAGCCAAGTGCATTTAGAAACTACTTTCTATTAAACCTTAAAATTTGGTGAGTAAGCACGAAAAAGATCACTTAATGAAATGACGTAAATTGTTTTCATTTAATGTCTATTTATTAAAAATGAAAAATTAAAACACCAAAAGACAAAACCAGGTGGAGCCACTGTATATGCATTGACGAAAGGATTTCAAATGTAAAATAAAATATATTTGACACAATTTTCGAATTTTTAATTTATGTCATTTCATTAAGCGATCATTTTCGTACCTACTCACCAAATTTCAAGGTTTTATAGAAAGTAGTTTCTAAATGCACTGGTCAAGAAGATTGCAACATAGCGAGTATAGGGAATGATCCTTACTATACTAAACTTCAACTTAACTAGACATCACTTAGACGATAGATCGTCACAGTGCTCATAGGTATTTAATCCATTTTGGCGGAGTGAAAGCATAATGTTCGCCAAACCACAACCCTGTAGAGAACAAGAGGCTATAAGGTTTGGCGAGAATTATGTCTTCACTCCGCCAAAATGGATTAAATACCTATGAGCACTGTGACGATCTATCGTCTAAGTGATGTCTAGTTAAGTTGAAGTTTAGTATAGAAGTTCCTCTTTAACAGACCACAGATATTTGTACACTTCATTTTTTTTTTACCAATGAAATCAGAGATGAAATATTATTCATTTGAACTTCAATTCACTCGATTTTATCACGATATATTCGACAAAGAAAGACAATTAGAGCGCCATAAAAGACGAATTATCAAGTAAAATTAAATTTGCCATTGAGCTAAGGCAATGAAGACAATTTTCAGCACACCCAAGTAAAAGCCAAAGCTGTATTTACACTACAGTTTTTGGTGTATTTTCAGCTGTAGGATGTTCTGATTTCTGAATACACGCTGGAAAATTCTTAGAACCCAGGTAATCAGTTTAGGCGAGGACAACAAATTAACTAAAAAATTTAATATAATACGATATTCAATTATGCACAGTGGCAACAATTCGGTTCCATAAGTGAGGTGCCGATCTCCAAAATTGATAGACAAACCGCTAATCGCTAACTACAACTTCTGAATAGCTTATAAGCGGTTTCTATTTCTATTCTGCAAATAGATACAGCTAATTGAATATTTCCTCCAATAATGCTATGTAATTAGCAGCCCATGGTCACAAACAGATTCTAACTATACTAAACTTCAACTTAACTAGACATCACTTAGACGGTAGATCGTCACAGTGCTCATAGGTATTTAATCCATTTTAGCGAAGACATAATTCTCGCCAAACCTTATAGCCTTTTGTTCTCTACAGGGTTGTGGTTTGGCGAACATTATGCTTTCACGCCGCCAAAATGGATATATATATATATATATATATATATATATATATATATATATATATATATATATATATATATATATATATATATATTGTCATAAAGGTTAATCTACATATTTAAGCTAAACCAAACTTTGAAAATTTCAAAGGCAACCCCATAATATTATACCATACGGCGAAATACAAAATTTCATAATTTTCTAATAAATGGTTAGAAATTTAATGAGGTGAATGAATTGACAAATTAATGTTAAAAGAAAAAATTGCTTTTTTGGCCATAAATTCTTAGATAATTGATGTATTTAAATAATTTTTGTTTCAAACGATAGTTTGTTAAATACCAAACATAAGTAGCAATCAATAATTTAACAACAATTAGCTAAATAGAAGATTTCAATTGTTATTTGATTTATTTAGAAATGAGCGAAATAGCTTAGACTTGTCCGATACCTAGGGGAAAAAGTTAACATTCAACGGGTTGTTCTTTTGGACGCGGTAGGCGTCGGCAGAGCAAATGTACATTTTACGTAGATAAAAAGACGTACTTAGTTTTATAACATGCACCATGTTTGTGCAGATTTATTTAAAAAAAAAAAAAATTATACATCATTAGTTAACATACCACGCAGGGTAACATTTGCATAACTTTTAACTGTTAAAATTGACATTGCTTACACACTTATTCATAATAACGTGGACATTCTTTTAATGAAACAGATATTTTTCAAATTTTTTTAACTGAAAGTCGTGTGGCTCGACCCAAATTGCGGAGGTTGGAAAGTGTATGGTTGATTTTTTTATTCGTCCACCTTTTCTTCCCTCTTAGGATCTTTCTTCCATTCCAAAAGCATGTTTCTTGACTGTTCTTCTGCAGAAGAGAATTTTTTCCGATGTAAAAGACCTTCGGAAAAAGAGGACACAAATACAGAAATGTGGCCATGTCTGCTGTGCCAATAGTCGTTTCACCACGTCCTTTTAAAATGTTGTTATAGAAATTGGGGTACTTTTCCGTTTTCCGGGCGCAAGCGATAAATCGCCAAATGTAGAATTTCGCCAAATTTCTTCTTACAACCATAAGGGGAAAAGTTCGTTTGGGTCCAGGGTTCAGTTGCTCTATTCTTCGAATTATTCATTTTCAAAACAAAGCACGTTTTCCTTCCATTCGCTTCGCTTGGCGACGCCTCGCGTTTGGTTGGCGAGAAATCGGGTAAATAGTTCGCCATTTCATCAAAAGACACAAAGTAATGAGAAAAAAGGCAAAGAGTCTGGAAGGGGTTCACAACTTCGAAAAGGATTCGTCGGAAGAAGGAGATGATTCTTTGTCCCTACATCAGTATAACTCCACTTTCTGATGAAAGAGCAGGGAGACAGTGCGGACGAAAGCTACTTGTCGAGGGTGAAATTTACGGCAATACCAAATCCATTCGATTGAGGCGATATATAATCGAGATCCATCGTGTCAAGACACAGAACGGGACTGACTGTTTGGAAGGTGGTGGAGTTTGTAGATCCACAAGGATCTTCCATCTCCGGGTGAACCAAATACAAGACACATAACTATCCGTAGTGTACATCAGAGATATAATTACATAAATGTAAAAGAATCAGGATGGAAACAAACACAGAAAGTCAGCAAGCTGAGCAACCAGTGAAGTAGAGGGAGGTAGGGGAGCCAATGGCTACGACAGGTGGAATGCAGGATGAGTAAGATGTTTGTTTACATAAGCGGTGAGCAGGAGCGGAGGAGTGGAGCATGCGCAATGGTGGATGTTTACAAAAGGCGGTCAGCAGTAGCGTAGCGGAGGTTGGTTGTTTTCAGATTATCTAGCCCCGTCAGCAACACGAGGGCTATAATGCGCCGAAACTTTCGTCATTAGACAAGCCAACATACATTTACAAACATCCATGCTTAACACGGGACTCGAACCCGCAACCTCGCTAGGTTGCTCGGTGTAGTGGTTAGCTAGCACGCTAACCACTACACCGTTTGGTCGGCAGCAGTAGCGGAGGAATCTTTTCCCGGCTATATTATTTATTTTAGATTCGTACTGTTATTACTACGTTATTGCTATTTTTTTCTAGCAGTATTCACTACGTTGAGATATATTTACGACTAACTAGAAGATTTCAAATTTTATTTGATTTATTTAGAAATGCCGAAGCGAAATAGCTTAGACTTGTCCGATACCTAATGCACAATGATGCCATTTAGAATCATTTTTAATTTTAATTAAAAAATTTAAAAAAAAAAATTGCTTTTAACCCTGTTATTCTGGATACCAAATGAGTATATTTTATTAAATTCAAATTTTTAAAATGAAAAATAAATAATTGGAACTGAAAAGATTAAGAATTTGTGTGTGTGTGTGTGTGTGTGTGTGTGTGTGTGTGTGTGTGTGTGTGTGTGTGTGTGTGTGTGTGTGTGTGTGTACCAGACATATAGAAAATTGTAAACAAAACATTTTGGTGCAAATCGCTAGATTCTACGACAATTACAACCGAAGTTATAGCCATTGTTCGGAATCAGTTTTATTTTGCAATTTTCTGCGACCACGTATTTAACCTTCTTATCTTATTATTATTACATATAATTGTTATCCTAGATTTTGTTCGTCTGTTTTTTTACTATTCTTTTTTTATTATTAGAATAGATCTAAATGTGCCGATTTAATAGATCTATTCTGATAAATGCTGCCCTCAGGTTCCTAATAGATAAGACTATTAGATTAGTTTAACTCCACTATCAAAGTCAAATCTTTCTCGATCACATTACTCCATTTTTTCCCCTCCATAAACTTTCTATCATAAATGTTTGTAAATATATAGAGTTCTTATTGTCACTCGATAATTTCTTTGACAGTTAAAAATAATTTCTTGGTGATTTTTTTTTCAGCTTTTGAATTACATAGAGATGATTATTTTAAAGTCAAAAAGTAAAAATTAACCGCCCGAACAGGGACTCGAACCCTGGACCGTTAGGTTAAAAGCCTAACGCTCTACCGACTGAGCTATCCGGGCTCTGACAACGCTGTCTCCACAGCGATCAGCAACCGATTTATTTTTGTTGTTGTTTTCATATAGAAATATATAAGCATGGAGGGATCGTTATGTTATTTTTTAGATTTCTTTCAAATTTTAAACCTCATTTTTTATTTTTCCTTTGAATTGTTTTCATCCAGTTTATAAAACATTCACATGATAATGATGATATCTAATGATGCATTGTGCCTGTAGTAGCTATAATTTTTTTAATCGGATTCAGAACACTTTAAAAGGACCTGGCGTGTTTTTCTTTCCTTAATAAAATAAAGGATAAATATCTCTCAATTTCTACTCCCTGAACCATATTTTATAGGCACCATTATTTTAGTTCCCAAACAAAATTGCCATCATACATGAATGCTATGACCTTTTCAAATATTTTTCAGAAAATTTCACAACTGTCAACTTCTTCATTTCTATAACATATCACCACAAAAAGTTATTTAAAAGAAATAAAACTTTTTTTTTCCCCCAAGTTAGTAGATAAACTTCCAGAAAAAAGAAGTGTTGGAAAAAATTTAAAAAAATTTGTACAAATAATAACTAAAATGCATTCAAATAATAAAAATGGAATTTTATTATAGTATTGTTTTTTTTAGATTTTTGTTGGTGAGGGAATAAAATTTATTATAAACAAGAATGTGGTAGAGCCCGGATAGCTCAGTCGGTAGAGCGTTAGGCTTTTAACCTAACGGTCCAGGGTTCGAGTCCCTGTTCGGGCGGTATAATTTTTCTGAACAATTGCAGCGATTGCGGTTAATTCTATTATCTGAAAGTTTTTACTTCCATTTTTGCTTTATTTAATGATTTTTATTTTCTTTCAGAACTACTGCATTTGAGGAAGAAGCATTCGGAAGAGCACAAACAGTTTTCTGTAAATAAACAAATTTGTAATTTAAAGAAGATTGTTTGAATTGTATGTGAACTGAGACCAATTAAAAGATTTTGATACGCTTTTTTTTTTCTTAAATTTATTTCCAAATTAACTGATCAGAATAATTTGAGAACTTGTAATTATTTAGAATAGAAATATAAATTATTTCACTCGTAAAACTTCCACTTTGAAAAAGTCTACATAGCTATAGTCAAAATAGTTATAAACCAAAATAAAATAATACAAAACACAACGGACTCATTAAATATTTAAAACGACTCTCAAAATAATGTTTTGTTTTATGAAATAAGTTTATTTCCATGGAAATATAAGCAGAAAAATAATTTTGAAATTTAATAACGTGGTGCCATCTATTTGGCTAGAAACACTTAATATGTTTTCATACTTAAAAAAAAAAAATTATATAGTAGGTATTAGTTTGCAGATACCAACCACAGGGACAACTTTTTCAATGAAATATAGAACAGCTAATTAATGTTTAAAGCAATACCTTTAAATATCTTTTCATTCAATTATATAATAAATCATTTCTGAAAGAAGCATTTAGATGTAGTAATAAAAGACATTAATTAGTCAATTTTTTTTATTTGGCGATTAAAGAATTCGCCAAAATTAAAAATCTAGTTACTAAAATAAAATAAAATATAAGCAATAAATTAGATTAAAAATATAACTTAAAATAAAATTGTTGTCTGAGCTGCATTTATCTGGGGGGGGGGGGGGGAAATGCCAAATAAAATCGAGCCAAAGAAATAATGTCCTATATTATACTTTTACATCTGTGCTATAAAATGAATAATTAATTTTAACGTATGTATTAAAATAAGTTGGATTTTTATTTTGATAAATATTTCTTTCAAAATTTGATAGTTCAGATGCCAAATACTTTATCTAGGTATGCAATAAAATGAACACAAACAGGGCGAGTTATCATGATAAAGTCAATGAAACAGTGAAATTCTTTTATCTTAAAGATGAACTTTTCAGTCCTTTTTTTTTTTTTTTTAGGGGAAAGCTATATTTACTGAGTATACTTTCTTTTCTTTCACAATTTTGATTTTTTCTGAACTGCAAAATTTTCAATAAAATTTTAATCACAAGAAAGTATTTGTCCTAGATATATTTCCTATTTTTTTTTATTTATTTTTAATCAAGATATCTCTAACCGTCGATAGCTCAGTTGGCAGAGCGGTGGACTGTAGATGTGTATAACAGATATCCATAGGTCGCTGGTTCGACTCCGGCTCGACGGAAAGATGCTTTTTTATGAAAAATTGAAACTTATCAGAAACTCATCAATGAGATTTAAAGAAAATAAATTAGTTATTTTAATAAATAAGTTTTTCGTTGTTTTTTTAAGCAATAAATTTGTGAGCAAAAACATTAGTCATTTATTTTTTTTTTCTCTTATAAAATTTTGAATTGACTTTGATAAGATATATTTCTACTTTCGGAAAATAGTTCGTAATTTTTAAAGTTATAATGGAAAAATATTGCATATACATTGTATTTTAAAGATAACCAGCATTTATAGGTTGCATAAAATTAATTATCTTTTCCAAAGTTGAACACTATTTCATTACATGAAGAGATTTAAAAAATCGATTTTGACTACGTTTTTTTTTTTTTTTTTTCTTCTTTGAAAATTTCCTTTTTTTTTTTAATAATGCAAAAAAAAAAAAATCGTTTTTAGAACAGTAATCCACAGTTTTAAATCTACTTAAATAACATTATTTTTTGTGAAGACTTAAAAAGTATTCTTGGCAAAAGTAAAAATATATATATAAATGTTACCCTGCAATTGAATATGGTGATATTAACATTTGTACAATCACTTAATTAATGTTATAATAGTGGAAGTAAATTTTATTGTTATTTAATGAAACGCCAACACGTTGCAATGAATAACAAAATAAAAAAAAATATTGTGAAGAAACTAATGTTTTTATGTTTATTATCATAATTATTAATAAGCAATATATTAGCTTTTAAAATTGTTAATATAGTAATGGATTTTTATTAATTGCTATTGTTTTATTTTTCATCTAAATCCTAGTGCAGATATTATATATTTTAAAATCTTTTTATTTTTAAACTGCTTTCATAAAGACTTCTTTCTTCTAAAAGAAGATGGCGCCACGTCTTATATAGAAAGAAAAGTAGGATTACCATTTCTGAACATATGCTTTATAATCTGTATAACAGATCGCGCCACGTGTTAATAAAATTGTTTGAATTTTTAATCTATTTGACATAATTAATTATCTGCGTGCAATATCTTATTGCTGCGTGACCCCGAGTTGCGGAAACCGGTGATTGGTGTATAAGACCCATCTCCCATCTTAGGCTTTTTGTAGCCGAGGCCCAGCGTGCCATAAAATACATTCAGAATACCGCTTATTTCTGATGAAATTTATGAATATAATGATTATATATGAGCGTTCAAAATTGATGAATAAGAAAAAGTTTAATTTAATATGCACGAAATATTTATTCAAAAATCAATTTCTTTAAGAGTTATGCATATAAAAATTATTTCTAAAGAGAAATATTAAAAAAAAAAAAAAAAAAAAAATGCTTTAAATGAAGAACCTCTTGAAAAACTGTATTGCTTGCGAATTCAGTAAGGGATCTGCATCTAATTTTAAATATTTAAAACATCTCTAACAGTAAAACATGCGGCAAACCAATCACTTAGCCAGGGGTAGGATATGGACATATAAGAGAAGTATGGATGGTATATAGATATAACCCCTCCCAAAAAATTTCTAATTGTTATTAAAACGAAAATAAAAGATTTTTTTTTTCAAGCATTTAAAATATGCCCTATCATAAAGCTATTTCAGTTACATAATCAAGAAAAACCTTCAAGAGTGATAATGTGCCATGAAACTGAAAAAATTGGATTATTTATGAGAAGCTGCAATCACTGCATGGCGTTTCGTCGGCCAATGATCGGAATTCATCAAAGTCATCGGCGATTCCCCAGACTGATATATAAACACACCCGTTTTTCCTCGTCTGCCGATGACCCTAAACTCATCGGCATAAGATATCTTCCCAATATCGGTGGCCGGTGGAATTTCTAATAATCGTTTTTTGATCGGCAAAAGATATCGGAACGACATCGGGGACAGGCGATAAAAAACTTCTTTTTCTTGCAATTCCACTGAATTAGAGGCGATCCTTGCATGTATTTCAAATTTAAATCAAGTATGCAATTTGCTAAACATTTCGCTTTGGCAATAAGTGAAAAATATTTTAAAAATAAGTGTACGATAAATTTTAAATGTAAAAATATATTTTGAAAAAAATGCAAACCACATAATTATATATTGCTTATCTAATACGTCAATAAAATCCATAAATAAAAGTTTTTATATAGTAAAAAAATATAGGAACACCATTTCTAAAATTAAAAATAAATTCTCCCCCCCCCCCCCCATTTCAATTTCAATATAAAATAAAAATATAGTCCTTGTTTTTAAATAGTTTCATTATAATTTGCTGAACTCATTTACTTAAAAGATGTTTAATCTTTTAAGTAAAATAAAAATATGTTTCAAAAAGTTAATCAAATTGAATATAGTTTTTTAAAAAATTTAAAAATTAAATATATTTTTTTTAAATGTCAAAATTATTAAGTAAACTCTTAAATTGCATTTCAAAAAATATCATAATATTTGCAATCAATTAGTTAAAATTTTACAAAATAGATGGCGACACTATTTATTATGTGTCTCGGTACTAGTTTTTTAATAAGTCGCCAAGTTTGGTTTTCCAGCCAAAATAGATGCCACGGAAGAGATTATAAATTTTGCAGCCAAAATAGAAGCGATTTGTGGTAACCTATTGGGTGTCAGAGGAAACCCAGATAACAACTTGTTGAGACCGGGGATATCGTGATTTTTAAGATTTCATGAATGAAATATCCTTACCTTTATCCCTCAGTTAAATTTCATAAATCTGCTTTGAAATTTCGTTTCATTAACTTGCTCTACAAATTCTTACAACGATTATCTAAGAAATTTTTTTTTTTTAGATTTTTAAAACTTGTTTTGAACAAGAAAAGATGTTTGAAAATCATTTCTTGATTTAAAATAATGAGATTTTGGATTTTATTAATAATAACAAAATTGAGTTTGTTCATACATTTGATTTCGAGAATTTGTTCTCCAGTATACCACATGATGATTTAATTTGAAAAAATGAATTAATTTGCTCTGATATTTTTGATAATTTTCTTAGACTCCGATTTAAATAAGATAGAATTTTTAGAGTTTTGCTAATTTAATGGTTTTGAAAATAATTTATTTAATGGAAACCATTTTTATAGACAAACTAAAGGTATTCCTAAGGAAAGAGCTTTTCTAGCGACTTTGCCGATTATTATTTACTCGAAATGAGATTTCTGGAATATAATAATATTGAAGCTTTTAGATATATTGATGACTTAATTATTTTTAATTTCAATGATTTGGACAAAATTATAGAGATTTACCTGAAGGATTTGATTTAAAATAATAATAATTACAAGAGAGCTCAGTATTTCGATTTAAATTTAGAGATAATCCATAATTCATTATATTGGGGTTTATGACAAAAGATAGGATTTTAATTTTGAAGTTATTTGTCTTTCGAATTTTAATAGCAATTTCAAGATTTTTAGAAATATTTATTATACACAACTAAATAAAATTAAGAGTATTTGCAATAATGCTACGTACTTTAATTTGGCTTTTGGAATTTTTAGGGACAATTTGTAAAAAAATGAATTTACTAAATATTTTTGAATTTTCGTCTTTTGGATTTTTTTTTTTCCCGATTCCATTTTTCGGGCGAAATTGAAATCCAGTTAAATAGCCCTAACTGGTTTAAATATTTTATTATAAATTTTTTTAATTTTTTCTTGGAACATAGATGGCAGTGAAGTTTTAAATGTTTTATGCGGGGCAATTTTGGGAATTATGTTTTTCAATACTTAAACTCTTGGTGCTGGACTGGGTTTATCTCGAATCAACGTGGAGATTAAACTTAGGAAAACAGCTATTTTGTTAAGTTTGGTTTACAAGGTACGTTTCGTTTTAGCATTTGTGAATATTTTTGACTTCTTGTCTATCCGGCTGGATACGTAGGGGCTTGAATGTGATTGATATATATCCAGGGGCGTACTGGCCATAGGGTTGTCCGGTGCAATCACCGGGCCGGTCAGTGTCTGTGAAAAATGGGCCGGTCCGGGACGGAAGTTCGTATTTTTGATTTATTATTATTATTATTATTATGTCAATATAAAAGCTAATTGCATTACTAAACTTTTTTTTTCTCCTAAGCCCAATGCATTTAAATCCCAATCGTTCACTCATGTTCCTCGCTTTTTCGATTAGTAGGGATGATAAGAAATTCTAAGAAAAGTACGCGGGTATTGTGGACAGTTGTAGAAAAGCGACCGACAACTGCTCAATGCCTGAGGTAAGGACGGGACCAAGGAGGTTTCAGGACCACCCGCTTAGATTGTTGGCGAGAGAGAAACTTCTCAGGGGGGGTCAAGGAGTTCTAAGGCGAAAAAGTGGTGGGTAGTAACTATTGCTGTATCAGTTGTTGCAGCATAATGACTAGTCGAATAAAATTAACAAATATAGGAACACTACACACACAAAAAAAAAAAAAAAAAAAAAAAGTGACCGTTGTTTTGCTGAATTGAGTGGCCATTTCATTTTCCAAATTGGTATGGCTCACCATACAAAGCTAAACTGGATGTTTTCAGGTCAACATAAACAAAGTATGTTTTAGACAATCAAGAAACTAAAAAGATTATCTGCGTAATAAATGTTTATGTGTTAATATCTAATGATGCAATTGACAATTAGATACGATAATCAACTCAAAACGAAAATGTTATTATTCCTTAGATAAAAAAAAATTATACTGTGCTGTTCATGTTTTTAAAATTATATATACATGCTGTTATCTCGGATGCCGGACATCTCATCCCTCGGACAACTCGACCCCGGACATCTCATCCCCCGGACATCTCGCCACCGGACAAGTCACCACCAAGAAAGCGCGGATCGAGGGTATTGTGTGGCAAAACGATTTTCTTACGAGGAACTATCGAAGCTGAACGGTGGGACTTGCGTACGTATTCAAGAAGGCACAAAGTTGAAGTTATCTTTTAACCCCTCCTCCCGGCTGAATATTATTGGTGTTATTTAAATATTAACGAAATATTTTATTACAGTCTTGATTAAATTAATGTTAATTCAAGGTATTAATATTTTTAATAATATATGAGTTATTAAAATATGGAAATATAGAATTGTTATACTTCGGTTTCTCCCCCCCCCCCCCCCCCTTCTCTGCGTAGAGACGTTTCTTTTTGACGAAAGAGATGTAATAGTATCGAGAATATATAGAAACTTTGTATATTTAATATGATGCAGAGTAACACTGATGTGTCAGATGGTTATCAGGCGCGGATCAAGATATATATATTAGGAGAGACGGAGGTGCGTGTTGCCATATGGAGAAAGTTTTTATTAATATCTTTAATAAGTAATAAGTTAGTAAAGTATGGAATTTGTATATTCCGGATATTTTTTTTTCTTTCTTTTTTTTGATTTAGATGAAAGGAGATTTAATAGTATCGAGAATATATAGACACATCATGTATTAGATATGATAAAAGGTAAGACTGATGTCTCACAGGTGACTGTCAGGCGCGGATCTAGAGAGGCGGAGGTGCGCGTTGCATACATATGGGGAAAGTTTTTATTAATATCTGTATTAAGTTATTAAAATATGGAATTGTTATATTTAAGATTTTCTTTTTCTTTCTTGACGTATAGACGTTTCTTTTTGACGAAAGAGATTTGATAGTATCGAGAATATAAAGACACTTCGTACGTTTGATATGATGCTGGGTAAGAGTGAGGTGTCAGATGGTTGTCAGGCGCGGATCTAGAGATATATATTAGGAGGGGCGAGGGGCATGTTGCGTACATATGGAGAAAGTTTTTATTAATATCTTTAATAAGTAAAAAGTCATTAAATTATGGAATTTTTATACTCCGGATATTTCTTTTTCTTTTTGGAACGTAGATGCAAAGACATTTAATAGTATCGAGAATATATAGACATGAGTGAGTTATAACATTTCGTAAATCTGATATAATGCAAAGCAAGTTGATGTATGTGAAAGATGATTGTCAGGCGCGGATCTAGAGAGATATAGTAGGGGAGGGGTGCGTATTGCGTTCGTATGGGGTAAGTTTTTATTAATATTTTTTATTATAATTAGTATTTAAATTATGAAATTTTTATATTTCGAAGATTTTTTCCCCTTTTTGACTTAGAGGAAAAGACATTTTATAGTATCGAGAATATATAGACATGAGTGAGTTATGACACTTCAAGGATCCAGTGAGGTATAACCAGGCAAGGATCTTGGGAGGATTTATTAGGAAGAATATGCGAGCTGCTCAAGAGAATTTAAAAATGGTGATGCACTAACTGTTACAAGCCTATCATCGATTTTAAATTAGGTATTGCATAACGCCAACGGGATTCAATAGACATATTCAATAGATATATAGACATGAGTGAGTTATGACACTTCAAGGATCCAGTGAGGTATAACCAGGCAAGGATCTTGGGAGGATTTATTAGGAAGAATATCCGAGCTGCTCAAGCGAATTTAAAAATGGTGATGCACTAACTGTTACAAGCCTATCATCGATTTTAAATTAGGTATTGCATAACGCCAACGGGATTCAATCGTGAGACTAATTGCATGCTAGGCACACAACATGGTCAGTAAGAGCTTTGAAATTTTTACCGTCGACGACGTTTTCTCGCCAACGCGGTATGTTGAAAAAATAATAAATTGTTTTTGGTATTCGATGACATGGCTTAAAATCGCAATGAGGAAATGTTACGGCGTTTTCATACTATAAGGAGAATATTTGGCCATTTTCATTTCAACCCTTTCAATTCCTTCTATTTTCAGCATAGTTGATGGCTGTGTTGTTGACGTTCTTGCATGCCATAGGTTAACTCAAAAGCTCATGCAATGTGTTTAAAGGAGTACTAAATCCTTTTCCTCCCAGGCATTCCAACACCTTCTCGGGCACAACCTTTAACGAAATTCCTTTTATCGTAACTGGTGTGAAGTTCAGCACAGTTAAACATACAAAGCGGATACTGAAAAAGAGTTGTCCGACAATGGACAACCCATTGTATCTTAAGTAACCTGACTAAAATGGGTTTTTCAAACATAATTCATACATCTGCCTCTGTTCTTAGTTTTTGACTTTTAAAGGATTTTATCAGATTTTAAACAAAAATAAAAGACAGAAATACTAAATATAAAAATAGCAATTTTAAAAAAGGAAATATTTATAAGATTTTATTCTGGCATGTTTATACGGATATGTTGGTACTTATAATGAACAACAAGTCTTCAACTAAAACTAAAGTTGTATTGATAAACAGTTTTATTTCCATTTAATACAAATGTCTTTATCTACCCACTCAATCTTCAGTGATGTGATTCTACATATACCTACAGTAAATGTAAGACTTCCAAAGTTTTAAGTTAACATTTCTTAATTACTAAAATAAATTCTTCCAGCCCCACATTTTAGATTACTTTATCATCATTGTAAGTTTTAATAACTAGAATTTGACAGAAAAATTAAAATGTTTTTCTATGCTTCTGTATAAACTTCTCAATAAATAATTATGTTATGAAAGCTGAGTCTACTATTTCATAGTATTATTACACTGATGATTATATTATTTATCCTTTTGCATGAATTACACATGAAATGGTTCTATATAGATATCTATTAAAAAATAGTTCCTACTTATAAGTGTTTCAATTTTAGAGACGCCATGTTCAATGGAAAGTTCTAAAAGATATTTCTAAACCTTTTGTCTTTGCACATACTTCTTAGAAAGTCGATCTTTTATGACTCCTACGCTGACATTTTGAACTTTTAATGTTACTACAATATACTTGACGGTAATATCGTCAAAAGTTACTCTCCACTCCTTTCGTTGTATAAATAATTTTTTATTTAAATTTGCTTTATTTTACTTTATATATTTTACTTTATATATTTTGTGTTAATCAATATCTTCCATTTAATAGTCAAATCAGAATTGAAACAGCATTTTTTATAATCTAATTATTTCCAATTTTATATTTTAATAAAAATTCCAACTACAAAGTAGATTTTACAACATTAATAGTTCATTGTCGCCCGACAATGGACACCAACCACTGCACAGAAAATGTGGTTTTCTTTTCTCAGAAAAAAACTAATTTGTTTTTCCACGTGTTTCGCACATGTCCACCAACTTAACATAAGGATACAAAATAACAGTGACTGCCTCTCCTTGGTAGAGAGTAGTTCCCGAAAATCATTTACCCTCATCAGGGATTCTTTTGTATTTTCCCCCACCCTATTAGCTGCAGGCACATGCAGCTTGATATTTTATTCCGAAGCCCTTGTGTGAAAAAGAAAGACCCCCTTCAAACGCGCTAGTCCATCAATTAACACCATGGGGGGGGGGGGGACTGGCGCTAAATTCTTGATCTACCTTTTCACTTACAGCTGAAGGGATTTATTCAACAGTAAGATGTACAAGATGGATATTCGCACAAAATAGTGTGGGGGAAAAAAAACAAGGAAAAAAAAAACAGTCGAATGAGCAAATGCGCATAATATGTATAACGAAGCTATGCGTATTACTCAAAGTGAAGTTATGCCTTTACTATTATTAAGTTATGCATTTTGCACAAATAGTAGCACAATTATGGAGTAGAGAAAAGATAAAGAAGAAAAAAAAAAAAAAAATGCCAGATACTTTTTTAAACTGAAACTTTCAACCCTTAAAAATAATGCATAATTAAATGTTAAAAAGTCTATTGAAAGTAATTTATATTACTTGTAAAACACATTTAGGCTGCAAATGGAAACTCTCCAAACCCTCCCTTCTGAAATAAATATTTAAATCTTTTTTCCGTGATAATGAAAACGCACAAGATTTATCTAGTGAGGCTAAAATATTTCTTAAATTAGGAAAAATAAATATTTTATGTTGTGAAAAATTGCAACTTTTGGATGCGCGAAGTATATTATTTTTTAAAAAATAATTTTAACTGCATATTAGGTAAAAGAAATGGTCAATTGTTTGAAATAGAGAGTTTATTTGCATTTGGTGATATTTTTATATAAATTTATTTTATGTTTACTCTGAAAAGTGTATTTAACCAAAGGTTGCCTTATAATAATTTTAAAATTCAAAGTCTCAAATATAGACATAATACATAAAGTATAAATTAAATTTTAAAAAATTATCAGAGTAATAATCATAATAAATATGTTATTATTAACTATGTCAAAAAATAAATTAAAAATATTGCATTTTAAAGAATTTAGAGCAATAGGAAGTTGTATAAAAATACGATTGATCTGGTTATCTAAGACTTTTGTCTCCCCTTAAATGCTTGCTTAAGTTAGTATTTTTTAAATTTTAACTTTCAAAATCCATCTTTTACAGTAGTTATATATTTTTTAGTAGGTAGAAATCTGAATTTCGAAACTGTTTAATTTAATAATAAAGATATAAACACACTTTTTAGGCAATGAAAAATCTATTAATATTATTTTTAAATACACTTCCGTTTGACAATCATTCTTCGTGTTTGTATCTTCATTTAAATTTCTAGATAAAATAGCTTTTTCTCACATTTTCATAAAGTAACCATGAAAAAATATAAAGTAAAATTTATAAAACGTACCATTTAGAAATTAATTTCTTAACCAATTTATATTATTGAGTTTTCATCATTCAAAAAATTATGGGAACTACTGTAAATAATGATTCATAATACTGAAATATTTTATATTCGTGATGTGTTTTTGTATTAAAAAATGAACTTTTGTTAAATAAATTTTTTTTATTTTTTGATGTTTCAAAAGCATTTTTTTTTTTTTTTTCGATTTGCGACTAACGCATGCAGAAGCAGCATCTAATGATGTATTCGTCACTAAGTCACTGTTAGTTAATAACTAAAAACTTTCTTAATATTATATGCTGTTATTAAAGTTATTTAAATTTCAAAACACTTACCGTTAGGGAAAAAAAAGGAAATATCTTTGCAGTTTTAATAAGTTAATATTGATTGAGTACTTAATTAACTCATATTAATTTTGTGTTAGTGTTATCTGAAAGAAAAGAGAAAAAACAGGATGTTGTTTTTTACGCTTAACGATCTATTTTTATGCACAATGACGGCTCATCAAGCGACAACTACAGCTTAAAGTAGAATCCAAGCCAAAAAGAGCATATGTGCCTAACCTGTGATTCGAACTCGACACATTTGGCATGCAAGGCCAGATCGCTAACAATACAGCCATCAACTAAGCTAAAAACCGAAGGAATTGAAAGGGTTGAAATGAAACTGGCTAAATATTCCATATCTCGCTATAGTATGAAAACGCAGTAACCTTTCCTCATTGCGATTTTAAATCATGTCGCCGAATACCAAAAACAATTTATAATTTTGTCAACATACCAAGTTGGCGAGAAAACGTCGTCAATGATGAAACTTTCAAAGCTTTTATTAACAACATCGTGTGCCTAGCATGCAATTAAACTCATGATTGAATCCCATAGACGTTATGCAATTTCTACTTTAAAATCGATGATAGACGTGTACGTTAGTGCTACACCATTTCTAAATGTTCTTAATGGAGGTCGGAAGGCTTTATCGAGTCCATCTTAAAAAGGCCTTTTTTATGTACCTTTACTCAGAATTACTCGTAGCATCAGCTTAAGATTTTGTACAGCCAATATTAAAACACTTTGACATAGACTAAGATATCCTCTTGTAAAACAAAAAAAAGTTTTGTTTAGGATTTATGATGTTTTGTAATTTTTTAATAAATTTTCCAAAAAAACCCAACATGGTTAGGATTTTTTTTTAAAAATCTAATCAACATTTCTGTAAAAGAATATGTCTGTTTGTGTAAAAATACAATATGTACGAGGGAAAAAAATTTCAAAGCAAAATATCGAGTAGATCCTGAGAAAAAGGTACATTGGTATGAAAAAACAGCATTTTGAGAAAACAGCGTTTAAAGTACAAAGCAGACGGGCTTTTTTTTTTCAGTGATGTTATTGTTGCAAAAAAATATTTGGAAATACTTCGGATGTGCGCATTGCCCACCAAGTTAAACTATTTTGTAGATAACATTTCAAATATTGTGATGTGCTAAAAACTTCAAAATGGGTTCCGAGAAAAAAAATTGCCTTCCTACCCCTCTTAACTTATAACCCTCCGACCTCAGACTTTGTCACTCTCTGGGTCACGAAAGGTCACCCCGCCATGACCCTATGAGGGGGGGGGGGGAAGGGAGGGATCTTGTCTGCTCTCGTAGTTAGCCGAAAGGAAAGTTCAATAGTTTGACAGGAGAATGAATGAAATGATGTTCCCTTTCGAATGACGATGAGGTGACTTTTTTTTGAGAAAAATAAAGTTTATAAAAAGTCACTAGTTTAACTTAATGGTATAGAACATTTTCGATCATATATTCAGATTAGGAAATAACAGGAAATAACAGATTAGGATCATATATTCAGATTGAATGTAAAGAAAACTTTTCCGAAAGATGTTGTAAAAAAAATTTCTTGTGAAAATACGTTTTTAACATTTTAAAGATATTGATGTGAGTGTTTATGCAAATTAGACATTTTATAAAATGAAGGAAATCTCGCAATTAATAAAATAAAACAGGAACCAAGCATGTGAAATTGAAAGTTTTCATTTCTTAGAACTGTCTCGAAACCAGTGATTCTTTGATTTGTTATTTTGATAAATATTTCTGAAAATAGTTTTTTATTTTTTTATTTAAAGGTACAATTTTAAGGCTCCTTAACTCATTTTGATTTCAATATATTTAATTTTCTATTGTAAAAAAAGAAACTTCCATTTTGTAGGTTTCAAGGATATCAAAAATATAATTTTATATTAAAGCTTCCATCTTTATAAATGGAACTGCATTTATTTGTTTTAAATTACTTTAATGAACTTGCAAACTTAATTTTGATTCTATTATTTTTATTTTTATTCACGGCTTTTCTCAGGGTGACACTAAATGGGACAGTCCAACATTATTAAAAAGTTTGGAAACATATTCGAATGTATTGCCTGTGATTGTTATACTTTTTTTAATACATTTTTAAAATCAATATTTTCATATATCAATGCCCATAATTTTGTATTCAATTCCAAAACAAATTGCTTTTATTAATTTTTATTAAATCTTTTATATTAACTTCGATTCTGTCTGTTTGTTGGTTTGTCTGTTTGTGGCGGGCAAATCTGCGGAGGCTTAATTAACCCCCTTGCCATATTCCGATCTGTCTGAAACTTGGCCAGTAGGTTAGATGACGGTGACAATGCATTGTATAAAATTTTAGGAGCTGTCACTGTCACCAAAAGGCCGCTTTTACTCTATAATCATTACTGAATACTACTAAATGAAAGCGCATTTGATCCGATTATTGGATGAAACTTTCCTATTGCCATCATTTTTTTAATTAAAATAAATAAATAACTGGAACACGTGAAAGCATAAGTTTATTATGGAGTATTGAGTCAATTGAACGTTGTGTTCAATTGAACGTAGCAATGCAGAAAGTAAAAGAATTTTAACCTATTCTGTAGCCACAATTGCTTTAATAATCATAATAAATAAAAGATATTTGGACGTGAATGTATCTTTTGTTCTTGGCTGTCAAACACTATGAAAACCCGATCTAAGCTCAATATGTTTTCACTGCATATAAAGGATTTACATTAAAATTTTTGTTTTTTATGGGTTATATTTATAATAAGAAAATTTGGTAAAAATCATTTGAGAGAAAGCATATATATTTTACTGAATGATACTTTTTCTGGACACAATACAGTCTGGACATTAATACAATTTTTGATTTATCGCGCATTTCTGATTAAGCGTATTCGGTACAATTAATTTCGGTTCCAATCGAGTTCTCTGAAAAACTTTTGGTGTGACAACCGACAGCGCC
Organism: Linyphia triangularis; assembly: GCA_963978545.1. Classification (NCBI taxonomy): domain Eukaryota; kingdom Metazoa; phylum Arthropoda; class Arachnida; order Araneae; family Linyphiidae; genus Linyphia; species Linyphia triangularis. The sequence continues at coordinate 77,964,070 of OZ021729.1, forward strand.
AAACCAGTTTTGTTTGTAATGTTTCTTCTTAACTTATTCTGACATATTCGGAAAGTGGTTTCGAAGACAAGATTATGGCCGGACTCATATTAAAGGAATAAAAAAGGATGTACAGAATTGAATACTCGAAAAGAGCGTTTTTATGTGTCCATGTAATCAGTGGCGGCTGGTGCAGGGGGCCAAGGGGGAGGGGGGCTGGGGCCCCTCACTTTTTTGGACCCTGGCCCCACTTACATATATGCTTGTTAATATTGTTTTGTTGTGGGATTTTTTTAATATTTAAAAAAAAAAGCTTTAAACTTATTTATTCTGTCATTAGACATTAACTATTGTGAAGGGAGCAGGGCGAGCTCTTGCAATAAACTCGAAAAAATGTTAATCAATCACAATCATTACTACAAAAAAGCGACCCTTCTCTTAAAGACTTAAAGATGCTAGTTTTCCTGGGGACAAAATGACCCCTTCTTCGGACGACCTTGAATTTGAAACCGATAGGGCATATAAGATTGCAACTTTCACGTGACATCCTGTTTTGCCAAAGCATAAATACAAAATTTCTAAAACATCCCTGATAACTCTGCTCTGGGGTGGACATCTCTGTAAAGGAATGACCATTTTTTTGTAGAGACGGCGATTGCACGTTGGTCCTCTAGTATGACGGTGCGAAAAAAGTGGCTACAATAAATATCCATTGCATTCATTTTCGCACTTTGTTTTTCAAATTGTAAGAGTAAGATTTTCTCTGCAAATTGTTTTTATTTAGAAATTTAATTTTTTCCCGAAAAATGTTTGAGTATTTAAATGTCGTCCATATGATCGGAAGAAGTGATTTGTCTCACATTAATATTTGATATCCTATTAAACTATTAACGTAACTTACAATCCGATGCCATCAACGGAAGAATTTCTATACAGAGAATAAAAAATTTTCTTCTCTAAATAAGTGGCTCCACTAAAACTAAGCCATCGTATAATGCTATGTTAAAGTTAAAAGATAAACGTCACAGTTACAGAATTTTCAAAACTCCCCTCCCCCCTCTCCCAAATAATATGTAAAATGTAGATAAAGCAAACCTAGTTACTGTTACCAGAAAAAAAATTCATGAGCGTTTAGTAAAGAATCTGAGTCATGAACCTACACCCTTTAAAAAGCAAAATGATACAAGCAATTTGAAATTGTCAAATAAAATTTGGGCATTCTTAAAATTGAAGAAACGATGTTTATTCTTAACTCAGGTAGGATCCAATTCTCAAAATAAATTTTGAATTAAATAAAATATTAAAATTTGAAGCGAGTTCCATGTTTGCTCAACTTCTTTTCAAAATATCAAGAATCATGGTAAAATACCTATTTTCAACTATCGCTATGTCAAAACTCATTGACCAGAGGCAATATATTCAATTCGCATGTGAAATGTCGTCGAATCGAGCCCCATCGGATGTTTTGCAGGTTGGTTTCAATGTAAGTAGACATCTCAAATTTGAGATGCATATGCAATGCATTTTTCAAGTAATTATTCATCCTCAAATCAAGTAATTATTCATTTTTTCATGAATTTAAATTAAAACTGTTGAACTGGTCAATATAACAATACCTTTGACTTTGGTTGCAAATTTATAAATATTGCCCATTCTAAGTTAATGGCATTTTTCATTAGTTCTAATGTTAAGCCAAAATTATTTTGCATGAATTGATTCATAAAATATCATTGACTTGAATATTAGGAGCAATACCAATGTCTTTAAAAGGATTTATTTAAATTATTTTAAAATATTATAAAATTATTTATTTAAGTATTTACTCTAAAGTTACGAAAAGTGAAATTGTTGCTGTCGGGATTTTTTTCTTGTTTCTTTTTTCTATGATTCATGTAATATTTGATGAAAAATTTTCCCCTGTGATTTCTACAGAATTTTTAACCACGGTTTTGACTTTATTTTTTTTATAACTCTTCCCTAACTCTTTATTTTCTTTTTCTTAAATACAGAATAGAAATTGAGTGACATCGGTTTTCATACTTTAACTTATTTTTTTGTGATTAGTATTTTAATTTATTATTATGTCAAACAAAATAAAAAAGCTTTTGCTTCCTACACTCTTGGTATCTAATCCAGCCACCTGTATTGTACATAAAATGTTTTATACTGTTGAAAATATTGGTAACTTTTCTTATATTAAAAAAGTTTTATCTTCAAAGCTGTTTAGCTTTTACACTTCGTCCAATCGACATGAGTTCATTTTAATGTGTTCTCTATTCTTAATTTAATAAAATTATTAATTATAACATGCTTTTCATTATATGATTAGGAGTAACTATTTATATTTAACGGGGGGGGGGGGAGGGAGTGAGCAAAAAGGTAAACTTTAACACTCATTTTTTTTTTTTTTTTTTTTTTAAATTTTTTTTTTTTTTTTTAAAATCTTACAGTGAGTCTCGATAATATTGTACTTATGGCTGTTCCTAATCACTGACCTCTGGTCATTGAGATAGCGTCCAGCTCTTGGTAGGCTTCCCGGAAGACCAGAAGATCCTTAAAATAATCTCCATAAATAAAAAATTTAAACCCTCAAACGCATAGACAGTGGCAAGGGGGTGCAGATCGCATACAAAAGGGTGCAAAGCGGCTACAGCTTCAAACCAGGAATTTTCAATCTTGAATGAGTATCGGATTTCTTACGGAACAATTTATAAATAGATATGCCGTAATTTTATGTTCAATTGAATAATTTGAGGCCTGTACTTTACTTTTTTGCCTAGGAATTCTTCGCTTCATTTTTAATTTTCAAAAGCAAAAGGTGCAATTACATTCACGTCCTGACGTCGTCCATTCTCAAACGAAACATCGCGTCGTTTTCGTAATAATAATTCCTTTTATTGAAATATTTACTTTATCAGATATCAGTATGCTTAGATAATTTAACTGTTTAATATTGTTGTCTTTTCCCATATATATTTAAGTAACATTTACAAAATTACATGAAATTCATGTGTCTTGATATTTGCATGTTTCCTTCCCCCCATGACATGCAATTGTTAATTTGGGCCCCCTCACTTTTAATACCCACGAGCCGCCACTGCATGTAATTCTTTAAACCTAGCTGTGAATGATGCAGCGTCTTTTTCTACAGAAACAACTTTTTTTTGTTAACAGGGATGAGTTTGGTAAAAAATCAAAAAGCTGAAAACAAAAATCAAAAAACTTTATGCGTAAAACACATTTTAAGCTATACTTTTAAAAAAAATGTTTTTCCATGTTTATTTATAACACTGCACCATCTCGGTAAGTCCGTGAGCTAAAATGGTTTAAAGTAGCGGCACCTAAACGTAGGGATACATTTTGTGCTGTCATCAGGCATGGTATAGCTCCAAAGCAAAAAAAAAAAATCCAGTGAAAGCGATGAAAACTGTCAAAAACTTCAAAATTTCAACAAGTCACACAACTTTAAGCAATTATAACACAATGTGCACAACAAACAGGCCGAATTTAATTAAACCCAGTTTTCTAAATTTTTAAGCTACAAACACTAAAAATCTTAAAATCTAAATTTTTATTCATATTGTTAAACTTGTTCAGTAAAGTAAAAAGTAACAAACAATTTTACATACAATTGCAGTTAAAATAACAATTTTAAACACAGATTATTTAGAAAAATTACAATTGTGACTCCTTTTCAGAATATTTTTTTACGAAATGATACAAAAGGTTTGAGTAATTCTGCATAGATTCAAATCAAACGGCGAAATTTAACCTTAAACAGGCACTAATCACGAATATGGCGGCTATCGCATTAACGGAAGTCTAGATCAATAGCTACAATTCGGTGTTGAAAATTTCGGTAATAGCTGGTATTGTATTAGCGTAAACCTCGGCGAAAATGACCATCACTTTAACAAAAGTATTGTAAGCAACACCGGCGAAAATCTAGCTATCGGCAAAAACGAACATCGCAACAACGCGCATATTGGCGATAGCGTCCATAATATCAGCACAAATCTCGGTAATATCGATCTTTTCTTGGTAATACTAGAGCAAATTTCGGTAACATCGGATGTTCCTACAGAATGGCTTTCGACGAAAATTACTCTCACGCCAACAGAAATATCAAAGTTAGAGTCAAATATACCGGGACAACACTCAACAATAGAGCTATTGGATCGGCGTAACACTTGACGAAAATTACAATCACAACAACGTAAATCTCGACGATAACACAATTCATCACTGTAATATCCACATTCTTTCGGTAACATTGGTGGAAATCTCACATTTTACAACAAGGTAGCACTCAACGAAAATGACCATCAAATAAACGTAAATATCAGTGTTAAAGCCGAATATATCGGAACAATTCTCAGCAATAGCGTTGTTATATTGGCGTAATACTCCGCGAAAATGAAAACCACTGCAATTTAAATCCCACCGATAACGCACGTCATAGCCACACAAATCTCGGCAGTAGTGGACATTACATCAACGTAACGATTAGTGAAAACAAGCATCACATACCAACGTACGTTTACACGTACAACAAACGATAATTTCGTGGCAAGCACATTATTCGTATACGTTAATCGCGTGAATGAGTATGAAGGAAATTCCAGTTTGAAAAGAGAAAAAACGGCACCAAACGATCGAATTTCGGGGCAGTTGAAAAAGTATAAAATGAAAGTTTAAATGCCAACCTAACTAAAAAGATACATTTCAGTAGATTTTTCTACTTGGAGCAGGAATGCCGTAGGGTTTCCGTTCTTCCCGATCGGGCGGAAGGGAAGCTGCTTCGCGGTTCATCCTTAGAAAAAGGTTATTTTTCTGTGGGATAGAAAAATCGGGAAAAAACAGATTTTTTTTTCAGAAATTAGAAAAGCGGAACTTTCTTTGAAAAAGCGGAATTATTTTTTTTCTAAAAAATTGAAAAAGCGGAATTCCGCCACATGGCGGAACAAACTCATCCCTGTGTTAATTAACACATTTTTTTGCGGTTCGAAAAAGCGTTGGGAAGTCCTTAAAAATGTTCCACAATTTATTCTAAAAAGCGAGCGAGCTCTACAAGCGAGCCCCAGACATTCCCACAATATGGACAATGGCCACCCACTCAGCACTCCGAGTAGATGGGAGGGGAGGCGTGACCGGGGAGGAAGGTAATTTACTAGTATGCATCTCCCGTCAGAAATAGAACTTTATCGCCTTTTTTTTATCGCCAGTAACTATGATTTGGTGGGAAACCGCACAGTGCCCTCTGGTGAGCGAGAATCAAAGAAAAAGTCTTTGACAAGATCATAGATACAAAATAAAATATTTTCTATTCATACAGAAGTTTAATATAAGTTTTAAAAAAACGGTACAGGGGCATGATAAATTTTACAATTTTTGGGACGGTACCTTTTTTTCCATAAATATTAATTTTCTATGAAACCTTTATAAATGTTATGAAACACTAATACTTCATGCCCTAATATACGAGACAAAAGCTTGTACACATTTAGGGAAACAAATATTAAGCACTATATTTAATATTAATTTAATTTGTAGGATTATACATAAGGTTATATATATTTACATAACGTTACGTATAAGAATACTAAAACTAAATATGTTTTCATATGGGATATATATATATATTTTTTTTGCTATAATAAATAAATTAATATCATTTTCCCAAATTTAAAAAGATTTGCTATTTTCCGAAAATTCCCTATATATATAAAAAAAAATGTCTGTCAATTTCCTTGCAAAGTCTGTATGATAGTAGAGTTTTGTACTACAATACAATTGCTATACCAAGAATCGTGAGTACCATCAGTCCAGTGGCCATGTCAACGCGCTTCGGAGAAGACAGTCCCAGGTTCGATCCCAGGGTAAGTAATATAGACAAATCTGGCGTGAGTAATTTGGTGGTGTTATAACTCCGATTTGTACTCTTAATATGTCACTGGAAATACTACAATATAAGAATTACGCGCTCTGGGTAAATATTTTAATTTGCAAATATTTTAATTGATATTTTCGACAAAATAACGACCATCGTTTCGATATTTCTTGAGAGCAAAATTTTCCTCGGATAGTGCTCGTATTTCCCCCTTTTCGCTCGGCCTTCGAACTAATTCTGCTCGGCTTCTGCTTGAATTCGATCAGTTTCCGGACATGATCGAATTCAAGCAGAAATTCCGGACAAAATGGATTAGTTGCCAAGGGAAAGATAAGTTTAGGGTGAGTTTCCGGTGAATCGCCAATCATCGGCGATTCACCTGGGGATGGAATTCCGATCACCGGCCGAGGTAAAATTGCTACTAGGGATACTTGCGACCTCATTATCCTACTGCTCATGTGAGAAGCGTTAAGAAAGAAAAGTGTGGCAAACATACTAAAACGTTTTTGGGAAGCAATAAAAACAAACAGTTTCATGCACATATCTAAAAAATATCAGGTATATTTCAATGAACAATTCAAATATACGGATTGGTTTCGCATGAAGTGCCAAAATAATTAAAGTTGCAAATCGAAATTTCTTAACTCAGCAATACAAGTAATTATATCTTTGCATACTCTTTTTTTGGGAAAAGAAGCAGTATAGGACCCCATTGGCGACTTTTCCCGGATTGAACTGATCGGATTGGTGTTTTCTTACACTTCTGGCTACCCTTCCTTCATACACGATGTCCCATGGGTTTCAATCTGGCAATCCTTGCAACTTCGGCAGTTATAATTTGTTTTGGCCCAACAATTGAGCGTTTGAACGGGTTCTGTGGACAATCAAAACACCGTTGGCGACTTTAGCATGGCACTTTCTTGAAGTCACGAAGCATTAAGTCGCCAATGAGGCATACATCATTCTGAATTTTTTATAGAAATTGGAGAAAAGTGAGTAGATTACGAATCCACTAGTCTGCCGTGGCAAAAATGGCCGACACTGGTCAAAAATCGACTTTCAATAAGTTGAACTAAATCCAATTGCCAAATGCGCCATAACTTGCCAAATAATGAGCATTTTTTTTATTTATTTGGTAGCCCTCACTCTTTAATTTTCAATAAAGAAGGTTGCAGACGATTCGTATGTATGGCGATGGCTTACTTGCATCTTTCACAAATGAGCCAAATTGACAATAAACATTACGTCACTGATGACGTGACTGATGTCGACAATTTGGCTTACTTTTAAAAGATACAAGTTTTCCGAGCCAAAGATCAGAAATCGTTTGCGCTTTTTCTCATTGAAAATCAAAATGTAGTGGGTTGCCAGACGAAAAAGTTTGTTCTCTTTTTGGCAAGTTATGACATATTTGGCAATCGGATTTTAGCTCAACTCATTCCAAGTCGATTTTTGATCAGTTTCGGCCATTTTTGCCACGGCAGACCAGTGTATTAGTAATCTACTCACTTTTCTCCAATTTCTATAAAAAAATCAGAATGACGTTCGATGATGTCCAAAAATTGCAGTCACCTTTCGGACCAATACTTCATTTTCCAAACTGTTAAGTATGGCTCACAAGTTAACTTGTGGTGATTAATGAGTAAAAAGAGTGTATTTTGTATTATATTCTTTATTTTTTCAGGTATTAAAAAGTTCCCTCACAGCTTTTTATTAATTCATTACTTTTCTGTGGTGATGTGGCTGCGCATATTCGAGTTAAATTATACTTTTATAAAGTCGGTTGTTTGAGGAGATCAATTTGATTTTTAATTCAATTTGCTAAGATTAGTATTGATTTCAAACTATCTCAATTTTTTAAATGGCACTCAGTAAACTTTGCATTGATTTGTGTATCGCTCCCAAATAATTTCGATTTTTTTTTAATTCCAAAACTTTGATCAATGGATTCAATACAAATAAATACAAATTTGAAGACCAACAACAGACTCAAGACCCAACTGAGTTGGTCCAGACAAAAAAAAAAAAAATGAATTTGCTTACATAATATAGAATACCTAATTTGATGATACATAGTAAAAAATACCAAAAATTACATAATGCATAATTAAGTATACATAATTAATTTTTACAGATGTAACATAATTTTATCACATACAATTATGACAATAATACAAAAATTACAAAGTTTACAGAATCATACCTTGAATCCCCCCCCCCCCCTCCCTTCCCCGTCAATTTGTCGTAAAGAAATGTAAAGAATTTGTCAAAATGTAAAGAATTTAGCAATTAAATTCCTGGGTTGTTGTTTTCATAAGAGCTTTATTTTGTGAAAAAAATATTTTAATTGTTATTAGTACTAGTGTATTAGTTATTTAGGAGAGATAATGTCCCTTTTAATATGACCCTCAATTAATTCATTGAAGACGACTTCACAAATGGATAAACAGTCATTGATTTCAACTTTCACCTTAGTTAATTAGATCGTTTAAGGTATATTTTGAATTTTTCAGATTTATTGGGAAATTATTTTTTTATGTTTTTTTTTAAAAACACTCACAATCGCAATTTATTAGCAAAGAAAAAAAACTAAAATTTTGATTGGCTAGTTTTCTTGCCAACCGTCTTTAATGGGTTAAAAAAAAGCTCGTTAATGGGTTAAAAAAAATGCTCGTTAATGGGTTAAAAAATGCTCGTTAATTGGCTAACAAAAAATGCTCGTTAATGGATTAATGGACAAAATGCTCGTTAATGGGTTTAAAAAAATGGTTAATGGGTTAAAAAAATGAACGTTAATGGGTTAAAAAATGTTCATTAATGGGTTAAAAAAATGCTCGTTAATGGGCTAACAAAAAATGCTCGTTAATGGGTTACAAAATGCTCGTTAATGGGTTAAAAAATGCTCGTTAATGGGCTAACAAAATGCTCGTTAATGGGTTTTAAAAAAATGGTTAATGGGTTAAAAAAAATGCCCATTAATGGGTTTTAAAAAAAATGGTTAATGGGTTAAAAAAATGAACGTTAATGAGTTAAAAAATGTTCATTAATGGGTTAAAAAAATGCTCGTTAATGGGCTAACAAAAAATGCTCGTTAATGGGTTACAAAATGCTCGTTAATGGGTTAAAAAATGCTCGTTAATGGGCTATCAAAATGCTCGTTAATGGGTTTTAAAAAAATTGTTAATGGGTTAAAAAAATGCCCATTAATGGGTTTTTAAAAAAAATGGTTAATGGGTTAAAAAAATGCCCATTAATGGGTTAAAAAAATGTTCATTAATGGGTTAAAAAAAATGCGGGTGAAGAAAGAGGGAGAGTGGTAGAAGCAACCAAAATCATTTCGTCACTGCCTTAATTAATGTTATGAAAAATATTAATTCCCCAGTTTTCCAGTGTGAGGAATGGAAAAAATATATTTTCATCAATACAAAATGCTTGAAACAAATGGAAACTATTAAAGTTCAAAACTTCCGAGTTTCGTAATTTTCTTAACTCAAAATTTTTTTAACAAAGAGAGAGAAAGTGTAATTGCTTCTACTTTACAAAAGTATAATCTGCTTTGTAACTGTTGGTGATAGTAACGTTCTGTATTTATTATTGTTATTTTGGAGACCCGATAAAATGAACGGAACTGTTTTTTAACAGTTGGGAGACATTAACGTTCTATATTTCTTTATTACTATTTTACAGACCCTGCAAAATGAAGAGGACTGTTTTTCCACTGTTGGTGGTAGTAACATTCTATTGTTATTATTGCTATTTTGCTGGCCAGAAAAAATAATCAGAAAACCAGCACTGAACAGAAACCAAAGTCCCTTTCTCAGAAAATTTAATTATTTTTAAGCAGGTTATACCGGAGGTTAATTCTGAGTGCGATGAAATTAAAGTCATCCATAATTATAAAATTTTTCAATCTCTACTTGGTCAATATTCTGTTCATTAAAAAAAATATGTGTCGAAAACTATCAGTGTATTTTATTATTAAGTACAATGTCCTCTTTACCATTTTCTTGTCTATTCAAAAAGTAATGTAATGGAAGCGCACTTGGAGCTGATGAAATCAAGGGATTAACAGAAAGAAGTTACAATGAAGTTAATAACTTATTTCCATTTGTGGTGTACGGAGGACATTGTGTTTTGAATTTAGTTTCTTTAAACTATGAATGCACGGTCAACTTAACAAAAATGCAAAGTTGTCAGTACAATTATTTCTGTCGTTGACAAGAAAGAGAACGAATACTAAGACAAAATGCACTAAACATCCAGAAACGTTACTAATGTTATAATATTGTAAAAATAAATAAAACAACATTATTGATAGAGTCGTTTGGAATTTAAATGAACTCCCAAACTTTTTGGTTCTGTTAAGGTATCCAAACACGTTTGGAGTACTTTTTTCAAAAAAAGTTTTAAAAAAACAATTTAATTGTATTTTTAAAAGCAGTACTACTAAACATTAGTGATTCATGCATAAAATTGTAATTATATTCTGATAATTTTATAAAAATGGTAATTTTATACGAAACTTTGAAGAATTTTCCAAAATCTTCAAAAATGTTAGATGAAAAATAATTTAACTTATTCCAAAAATGATACCTACCAAATTAAACTACATACTTATATCTAGAGGATATATCAATAAAATAAGGAAAACTTTAATACATAAATTTTTAAATTGTCATCGAAACATGACTTTGGCATTTTCAACATTTTTAACGTGTTATTTTTTAAATAATGCTTCATAATTATATGTTAACAAATATTTTATTCAAATTTTTTCAACCAAAACCTCTAGAAAAAAGATCACAAAATATATTTAAAAAAAAAAAAAGAAGAGAATTCATTGATAACTTCTTTAGCTATCATTTATCTAGTACAGGAATTTATGCACAAAATTGAACTACGAGAAAAAAGCGTTTTAAGTTTAAAATATCATGATTTTACAAGTATCTCTCCTTGCAATATTTACCCTTATTTTTTTTCTAATTGATCCACACTAAAAAGTGAAGACTGCTTTGGAAACTAGATAATGTAGACAATAACATTATGCAATAAAGTAATTTTAGAAATTTCTTCGAAAATAGACATTTCAACTTAGTCGGATACCTTAACTGCTTAAAAAAAAAGCTTTCAATTTACCCTTCAAATTCTTCTCCGTGACGAATTATGAAACCCTTTGACGATTCCATCAGTGATAAATCTCTCGAAAAAAATATGAAAACGAAAAAATATATAAAAATTTAGCGTTGTTGGACTTTCTTTTATCTTGTTTTCTGGTAGTACCTCGCTTCGTAGAGCATACGCCACTAAAATACAAACTAAAACAGACACATTTTTATGAAACAAACTTCAATTGGTTTTTATTAGAGAAGTCTTACAAAGTTGAATGACACACATGGATGACGATGTTATGGATGGGGACTAGCTTGGCTTTTCTTTTTCTACATCCCCCTTCAAACCTCTTTCAGGATCTAAGCATGGAAAGAAGAGAAAGATATAAGACACCGCGTATGGAAAATATAGATGCACATTCTGATGTATATACTTTATTAAGTATCCTTGATCTTTGAATATGTATTTTAATATTTTTTAAAGAATTCTTTTTGTTTAAGATTAAAATATGAACATATTTTAGATTTTGGTTCATGCATATATCTCTTTCTTTATGCTACTAACTTCATGCTCAGATACTCTATGGCAGATAAGTGTTAGATGGAGATGTACTTTTAAGATATTAAATAGAATATTTAGTCCTAAAAATACATCTAAGTAACTTTTAAAAATAAAAAACATACGGTTATGCTCAATAAACTGTTTGATTCGCTGTGAACGTTCCACAGTCAATCAAAGGGCTTAGCGAGGGTGTACAAATGATCGATTTAAAAAAAACTCTTCTGATGAAAGATATAGTTCTAAAAATTAACGGCATAACTGGTTCTGGGGGGGGGGGGGTAAGTTTAATAGCGCAAAGGCAACACGTGGGCTATACTACGCCAACCAATCGTCGATAGATTTTAAGAGGTCTCGGGTAATCTTTAATTAAAAAGCCAAAGATACGAAAAAGCAAATGTTCAAATCAAGTTATAAAATCCAATGTCTCATATACGAAATTAAAAAGATTTATGTGAGGCGATGAGCTTAAGGTATACGACAATGAAGGACGGTTGGTATTAAAATGCTGTTGTCTGATGGTATTGAAAGAAGGACATTCATTTAAAACATGAAAAATAGAAGAAAGAAAAAATAACCATAGGTATTGCATGTGTGAGGGCATCTTCTGCCGGCAGAAGATGCACTGCACATGCGTAAAGCGTGCGGGTTTTGGAGGGCTAAACAGTTTTTATAATTTCACCCGTGTTGAATTTCTACTATGTTAAATCTCTAACTTTATGAGAAGCTCGAGAATCTATGAAGAATGAGTCAGTAAAACTGGTTGGTTGTTTTCAGATTATCCGGCGCCGTCAGCAACACGAGGGCTATAATGCGCCGAAACATTCGTCATTAGACAAGCCAACATACATGTACAAACACCCATGCCTATACTAAACTTCAACTTAACTAGACATCACTTAGACGATAGATCGTCACAGTGCTCATAGGTATTTATTCCATTTTGGAGGAGTGAAGACATAATTCTCGCCAAACCTTATAGCCTTTTGTTCTCTATAGGGTTGTGGTTTGGCGAACATTATGCTTTCACTCAGCCAAAATGGATTAAATACCTATGAGCACTGTGACGATCTACCGTCTAAGTGATGTCTAGTTAAGTTGAAGTTTAGTATAACACGGGACTCGAACCCGCAACCTCACAGTCTAGAAGCTAGCACGCTAACCACTATACCGTTTGGTCGACCAGTAAAACTGGGTTATCGCTTTTTTTTATATTGGTGCATGAATGTCTGGTATTTCGTATTGGTATTAAAACTAATGTTAATACGGATAATTTTATGTTAAGGATTGCAAGTGATCTGCCCGTGGGGAAAATAGCCTCAGTATGTTGCTGTTGTAAGAGTGTGATACTTACTGTAGTAGTGATGAGTGGTGGCTGATTAGTGATGGTAGCTCTTGGCGTAGACTACTGGGCTGTGGATGTATCCGTGACTGATGGGTTTGCTGTAGGTCAGGCCGTGAGAGTGTCCTCCAAGATAGTAGGCGGGCTTGTGGTACACTGGGGCCTACACAGAAAGGAAAACACTGTTGTTATTATTATGCCACTGGGGTGTTTTTTACTAACCGACATCGCTCTGTACTTGATAGAGTTACAGAATAAATAAGAGTATGTATAGATATAATTTGTTATGTAATTGCAATGAGGCAGAAACACATCCGTAATAGTGATTAGAAAAGAAGTGTGAAATGAGGAAAGGAAACTATGAATAACGCTATAGAGAGTTTTTAACTGCTTCATCTTTTAGTCTTTAAAATTAAGTTTTCAAAAATTGTAATTTTTCAAAATGTATTAAATGGAATTAGAAATACATATATTTAATACGTATTTAAAAATTTATAAAGGAGTTGATGTACATAAATGAACGGTGAGATGTACAGTAGCTCTTCGATATATCGCTCTAAAATGCGTGATATATGGAGCGATATGATAAATGTAAAAACAGGAAATCATAAAAAAAAAAGGGGGGGGGGGGAGAGACATAGCAAAAGCGCGATATATCCGAATGCGCGATATATTGAGACTTAATAAAACAAAGGGGTTACTATATTCAGGTTGGCCCCAAAAATCAGAAAAAAATGTTCCCTGATAATTCACTGACAGATTTCTAAAAAACTCCTTGATTTTGCACAAACTTTTTTAAAAATTACATCAACTTTTCCAGATGCGTAAACATTCTAATCAAATAGAACATGCATGATAAAGAGATTAATGAGTCCATTTAAAAAAAAAAATAGTTTTGGTGGGAATGTAAAGTTTAAATTATTCCGTAACATTAAACTTCTAACTCAGTGTTCATATTCATTTTCAGAAAAATATTTCCCTGAGTTTTCCAGAGTCGTGTCTTCCATCGCAGAGTTTATTATTTTTAGCAATTGTTTATTATTTTAATTATTTTATCAAGCGCCAGATAAATATAATCAAATCTCGATTAAACAAGTTGTTCCGATAACGCAAACAAATCTTTTTTCTTTAAGAAAAACTTTCTGCACGTCTATGTTATGAAATAATTTTGTAACTTTAATTCCTCGAACTAAGATTAAACAAATAGCACCGAAAAGTAGGATTTTTTTTTCTAGAGTAACAACGACTTTTTCTAGGTTTAAAGGAGGGAGGGGGGGGGGGGGGCGATTTTTATTTTTTCTCTGATAATTCCCGGAGATTTTAAGACTGGTTTATTTTCCCAGAGTACTCCAGGTTTTCCCTGTTCTCCCTGAGGCGTATGAACCCTGTAACGAATACCGACACAATTCTCCAGATAAATGGCGCCAAATTACGCATGAAAGGGAAAAGTACCTTCAGAACTTAGAAAATTTCCCTGATTTTCGTGAAATTTTATAAAATTCCCTGACATCTCCCCGATTTTTCCCAGAATCAGAAAGCTCCATGACATTTCGCTGATTTCCAAGTTCTGTAGCCACTCTTTATATTACACATTAATTTTTTCAGATTGTAGGAAATGGTCCATGAAAAGTTGATGTTCCATGAAAAGCTGATTTCCAAGTTCTGTAGCCACTCTTTATATTACACATTAATTTTTTCAGATTGTAGGAAATGGTCCATGAAAAGTTGATGTTCCATGAAAAGCTGATTTCCAAGTTCTGTAGCCACTCTTTATATTACACATTAATTTTTTCAGATTGTAGGAAATGGTCCATGAAAAGTTGATGGTCCATGAAAAGCTGATTTCCAAGTTCTGTAGCCACTCTTTATATTACACATTAATTTTTTCAGATTGTAGGGAATGGTCCATGAAAAGTAGTACTTTCCTTCGGACTCAGTCTTCGGAAATATTATTTGAATCGTTAGATTTTTAAAAGAGAACTTACCGGGAAATTCAGACAACGATAGAACAGATGCAACGATAGAATTTGGAATCAGATTTAAATGTCCTTTAATAAGAATGTAGTAGCCTTGTCAGCAAATCTCATTCAGAAGGGTGCCAGATAGCTAAACTTTATATTCAAACTTTGATTTTTAAAAATTGGTAATTGAATTTCTTATTATAAAACTAATTAACAGTTATGCATGAATTTTCTATAAAAATATGCATTTTTTTTCCCTGTGAATTTTACCTTTTTTTTTTTAAAAATTACCCTCACTTTGTCAAAAAAATAGAAGATAACATGTCTAAATGAAGGATAAACACCATGTTCATAACCCGACCAGGGGTTAAATGTCCTAGATGCCTAGGTCCAGCACCTTCTTACAATCCCTTCACATAAGTCGACAATTAGATCAAAAGTATTTAAAATATTCTATGTCCAACTTCTACTTACAATTGCCTAATCTATTAAGTTTAAGTTATTTATCTCATCGAATCAGTTTTATTTAAATGGGTAAGCGAAAGGCTGGCCATCATCAGAATAAAAGAAGACAGAACGTGCGTGACTTGTTAATTAAGCTCGCAACTTAGTTGGTATTCGACGTTCTCGTATCTGAGTGCAAAGAGACCTACTTTTAGAATGAAAGAAAGTCCATCCTTTTTTCTGGAATGTCAACTTCAGACACAAAAGCGTGCCAAATAAACCAAAATCGCATTTTACACATTCCTTTCCTACCTTAGCATCACAAACAACTGAAATATTACTATTTTAATCACAAAAAGGACAAATAATAACGAAGTCCATTTTACGTAAAATCAAAATCAAAGCGAGAAATTATTTTTCATTAAATTGAACATCAAGGAGTTCAAACAAATGCAATTCACATATTGACTACTTATCATTCTGAAATACCGCACTTTCAGAGTTCAGTTTTATTCAAAGAGATTGTATTAATTTAAATTTAACGCCGCTTTCATCTCTCTCTAATACCAAAGAATTGAAAATTAACTTAAACCCCTTATAACCTGGAAATATAACTTGCGGGTTACGTAAGCGTCCCTGATTTTTTTTGCATAGCGAGAATTTAAGCTTTCATAGCATATAGTAGCTAACTTATTTTATTCCATGAATAAATTAGCTTTGCTATCATAACTCATATAGTAATTTGATAAACTGCCACATAGTTTTGTATTAAAATAAAGAAAAAGGCGCTTTTAAATTTTAATTTTACTTGATACTTTACTTTTCTAACCATAAAAGTTTAAACTAATACTATAAGAGTTTTACTATACTATTCTATACTATGCTACACTATAAGAGAAAATTCTTATAATATAGTATAATATTGTATGGTATAGTATACGAGTTTTAAATATAAGAGTTTTAACGAATCATATGGCTTTGACCGAGCAATTTCATGACGTCACTCACTTGGCGAATCACTATTGGCTAACACAACCCTGTCTCCTTTCAGTTTAACCCTGTTTTTGTTTTTTTTCCAGTTCAAGACGTCACATGTAAGATTATTGCGCAGCCAATCACCTCGAAGTAAAACCGGATCGCACATCACTGCAGCGAATTCAATGACGTCAGAACAAGTTGTCTTGGACTATATAGCATAAGAAACGATGCATCGAATAACTCACCGAATGATACGCGGGCTTGACGTAGTGAGCAACATGGGGCTTGACGTAGTGAGTGACGTGGGGCTTGGCGTATGACTTAGCGTAGACAATTGGGGCGGCGTGGTGCACAATGGGCTTGGCGTAGTGGCCGTGGCTGGCGTATCTCAGGGGTCTGTAGCCCCCGTAGTGGGCACCTCCCAGATAGGTCTTGTATCCTGACCTGTGGTAACTCCTTGGGTAGCCAGCCATGACAGCTGACAGGCAGATCAGACCCAACAAAACAACCTGTAAAAATTAAAAGAATGTCATCTTTAACCTATTGGATTATTTCCATGTAATATGGGACTAATAATGGACTAATATAATATGGAGCATCTAAAGGACTGCTGCCACTAGATATCTATAAACTTCGTTCTTCTACCTTATTGAATGTTTCAAGACAAAGAAAGCCGACCAAACGGTATAGTGGTTAGCGTGCTAGCTTTTAGACCGCGTGGTTGCGGGTTCCGAGTCCCGTGTAAGGCATGGGTGTTTGTAAATGTATGTTAGCTTGTCAAATGACGAATGTTATCTGCGCATTATAGCCCTCGTGTTGCTGACGGCGCCAGATAATCTGAAAACAACCAAGATAAAGAAAAATCTTCCTGAACAGTTCTATTTAAGAAAAAGAGAAAAGGATAATTGTTTTGCTACAACGATGAGAATTTTCGGTATTTTTACTTACAAAAATAGTTTTCAAGTATGATCATAAAATAACCAATCCATTTTTTAAGGGCTGTCGCCATTCCATTGAATACGTATTCTTCTTCAAGGGAAAAGAAACTAATTAAGACTAGGTGTGTTACAACACGCTTAACAGCATTATTTCTATCTGTTTCATTAAAAAAAAATATCTTTCTGATTCCATAAATCTCTGTCTAACTGTATAACTTAGTCATATAGAGACAAAGGCATCGAATCAAGGTAGAATTTCAGTACTTTAAATTGAACACTTATAAAAAGATAAATCTCAGTCCGGATGGGTGTTTCAAGGGTACAACGTCAGATGTCAATTACGTGCCAAATACCACCTTTTTTTGTACAAGGTAAGCACCAAATCAGGATCTTTTCAACTGAGAAAATTGCTCCAATGATTCTGATTATTAACAAAGAACAATGGAGGCTGTTTCCTGTTGCGATATCATAACTGTCTTTAGCTTTAGACTTGCAAACGATTAATATTCCGTTGAAAAAAAATTCTACTTTCCTGTTGATTCAATCGATTCGATTTTTATGAAGTTTTAATGTCATGTGTAATACGATAGAAATATGCTGTTAAAAACTTGCCCATTCTTGTTGAAAAATTATAATACATTTTAAGGAATTTTTTTATTCACATCCAGAAATGGAATAATTTTAGAAGGTTTTCCGTGTAAAGGTATTTTTCTAAGATTTGTTAGCGAATTTTGAGAATTCAATAGGTAATTTTGGCTATACAATGAAAATTTTCCAAATATTGTTTTGTGACGTTTGTCAATCCAAAGATTTTTAGAATATGTTTTTGCTTTTAGGATGTGTTTGTATTTTGATATATATTTATTTTCTATAACTTTCTGTGACTGATTAGAAATCAAATGATCATCAGCATTCCTTTTTAGTTAAATTGCTTTTCATTAGTATTTAGCACATTTTGATTTTTTTTAACTCGCTTTTTATAGCTAAGAATTTTTTAAATCGCAAAGATAAGAATAGCTGGCCATTACGTTAAATGTAGGGTTTTTTTTTTTTTTTTTTTTGCCCTTTCTTTTTTCACATTTTAAAATTTAGGGAAATGTTTTAAATTAATGCATCTTTTATGATTCTGGCACAAAATTATCAAGCTACATTCAAGTAGTTGTGCAGAAACAACTTTTTCTAATTTTCATCTGAAAGTTTCATGACAAATTGGTATTCGTTACTTAAGTAAAATTTAACAAACATGAAAGACTTGTTTATTCAACATGAATTATATCAAAAGTATTCACAGAAAAATTACATTTTGAAAATTTTTACCACTGAAGGCGAATCTTTGACCATATGTCAAAATTAAATGTTTCAAAAACCAATATTGGAATAAATAACAATAATTACTAATTTTCTTAATATTCAGTTTTTCATGCAACAAGAAATTTCACACTTAATAAAATTCGATTTAGAAAGAAAAAGTAATAAAATACTAATCATACTTATAAAATGATAAATAAGAAACTTGTATTGCCAAACGATAAATTTTTTGATTTTAATCTTATAGTAATTTTTTGGGTATTTTTATGGTTTTACTGAATTGAAATATAATCTGGTAACTGGAAGATAAAATTTAATTCAATGAATAAAGTAAGTGTTGTGGAGTTTTATTATCCTATTAATTTTGAAATATAAAACAACAAATGTAACCTCAAAATTTGTATTTCAACATAAACACCAATGGTCTAAAAATTTGAAATATCCAATGTTTGAATATCCAATGGTGGTATCCAATTTTGATTTGAAATATCCAATGTTAACAACAACAACAAAAACCTCAAATGCTTGAATATATAGAAAAAAGTATTACTTACTGCGAAAGTTTTCATCTTTGCTACTTAGTAGGAGCTTCCGTCAAAGGATTGGTAAAATGAAAGTGTGATGCTAAAATGTTGAAGATGAAAGTCTTTATACTTTTTGATTTGGGTCAATGCAATCCGGTCCGTAGCTACATTGAGACGGACATTGTATAATAATTAACTCAACAGACCGGACAACTTACGATTTTGGTATCACCCCCCCCCCCCCTCTCACTCACAAACTTCAGAATGAATAAAACAAAAGCGAACAAGAATTATCTAAAAACGACGCTTCCCAATGGCCAAGTTCGAAAAAAAAAGAAGGAAAAAAATGGAATCTTCAGCCAATGACTGACCTTGTCGGAGTTGAGTTGTAGAGTTCCTTGTGGACGACGTAAATTAAAAACAATATATAATTGAGAAAAATGACCTTGAAACTAAGAACTCACCTGAGATGGTATTTCATAAAGATGAGATTTGGGAGAGGTGTGACAAGAATGGAATGTGTGGTCTAGAACATGGATAAGCCGTTGATGGAAAGTTTTTTTCCTTTTTTTGACGGATTGCGGGTTGAAACAACCTCGAACAATTTTAAACTCGCTTTCATGAATAGAGTTTATTGCTGTTATTTTGAGAAAGTGTTGCAATTAAAGTTCGATTTAAGGGTGAGTGTTCTTTGTCCGAAGAGGAAATTCTGCTTGCATTAGCTGCGGGGTGTTGGTTTCTAGATTCCAAAGGACTTTTGTTTGAAAGATGTAAGAGTATGAAGAATGAATATGGTATTTAGTGTCGTATCAATCTTAAAAGGCAATTTACTTGATTATTAAAGAAACCTCTTGTGCTAAAGTTAACGCATATAACTGAACTAGACACCATTTTCTTAAGGAAATTTCACGTGGTACGTGAAACGAACACCGTAAAATAAGTCAAATTCAGCAAATTTTCTCTGTTTTGGTTTTGACTGAAATAATACGTATAAAATAAAAGTATAATATGCGAAGGCTGTAGAGCAGAGTATTTTTTGAGGGCCGAAGTATGAAAACAAATTCCTACAAAATGTACTTGATAAAAATGTTTTATCGTTTGATATTTTTGAGGAATATCATTGAAGATATATTTTTTCTCTTCAATACTTATTTCTAAGAGAAACGGAAATATAACTTCTCAAGACGTATATTTTGATTTTCTTTTCAAAATGCATAATCAAATACAATTTTGCAATTCCTGCAAAACTTCAATTGGGTAAAAACTCAGTAAGGATTTCTATAAACATACTATTTAATCGTATTAATACTTATTATATAAAGATTTGTGAAACTTAAATGACCTTCAAACTCCATGGCCTAAACGTTCAAGTATAGTTACAAGGCTCAAAATTCCAAGGCATCTAGCATTTATCGTAAAAACTACACTAGGACGAACATTCACTAAACGTATCAGTAGAAACTTTCATGCGAAAATACGCATATTGTTAAATAGAAGATTTTTGAAATTCTTTCATTTCACTATTTTTTAACAAATTATTAAGGAAACTGCATTGAGAATATTTTTTCGAACATGATTGTTTTCATAGTTCGTTCAACTAGCAAAGAAACTAAAAAGACCATTGGATGAATGTCAAACTGTTGTTGTATAAAAACATTTGCATTACTCACAAAGCAAGTATTCGTACAATTGATTTCGTGGAAAAAAAAAACAAATGTGAAGCGGATTTACTATTTGCAGTGGTTTATTTTGGCTCGCATTCAAGCTTACCTTAACTACTTCTGGGTTCCCCTTGCCTCAATTGTGTTAGTTAAAATAATACCGAAACTCATAGCGTGCGGATTTTATAGTCATAATGTAAGTAAGTAATAATTCAAAAAATATTCTACTTTAAGAAGGCATGTGTAAATTCATAATTTTTTAATTCTGCTCAGGGCCTGTATTTTATGTTCTAGAATTTGCAGATTTTTTTTTTTTATTTATTTATTTTTAGAATTCCTTACAAATTTACGAGATTTCATAATGCGATCATTAAAGTATATATTCCTCTCTTCATTTCTTCATTCGCTTGGATATGCATTTTTTTTTTTTTTTTTTTTTTTTTTTTAAGCAAATTGTAGTTCAATATTTATTTTTGTCAAAAGAAGTTTGAATTCTGAAAAAACTATTCGTTGAAATTAAAAAAATTGGTAACATTTTTAACTTTTTTTTTTTTTAATAATCTTTTTATATTCTCAGAATCTTAAATTCTGAAGCATAATAGAACTGAACATAATAGAACTGAACATCTGAAGCATAAATAAAAGAAAATGGGGATTTTTCTTGTTGATCTAAAGTTTCTATTTTCTCATCCAAAACTACTAACCGACAGCTACTAGTGTCGCCAAAAATATCGCCAAGATTGCTAAATTAACGAAGTTTTTTTTGAAAATATTAAAATGCCTAAGGTAAATCATTCCAATCTCTTTAAAATTTCGATCTAATAACTAGTATCGTAGAGGAAACGAATGGTAGTGTTTCACTTTACTTTTTACTGAACATTCTTTCCACACTAAATACGAATTTACGCAAATTTGCCACGAGCACCTTGTAAGTTCGTCAACACTTAGCCAGCCTCGTATTTTTCGCTTATGTAAACATCCCAGTTCTCGCCTTATTTCATCAACATAAATAATGAAGTCCAAAACAAACGCGTAATGCATTAATCGCCTTTAAAATTGGGGTCTAGGTTGAACTGACAGCCTCTAATTATTCGGACGATATTTTCATTGATGGATACAAGTAGAATTACGTTGTTTCAACTCCATCAAACTTTACATGCATGTTTCATTTCTATATTTTATCTAATGAGTGAACATTTTAAGGGAAAATCTTGGTGTCGGACATCGGAAATAGTGCGAATTTCATGCTCATTTGAGATAAATGTGTCAGACGAACGCAATGTTCTGAAATAATGTGGAATTGCAAAAGCTTGGATGGCACTGAGAAACGATTGCGATCTTCCAAGATGATGATTTCTTTAGAAAATGGTTTTGTTTTGGCACTCTTTCAGCCAGAATGTCGTGACAAAACTTTCAAATGTTTGTGTTTGAAAACATCCCGATTTAAAAATTTAGAGGATTTTTAATAATCGTGAATAAATATAAGAGCTCAATCATCATATTTTTGTAGGAGTTGTTCTTTTTAATGCCAAGTTTTATTATAGACTGAGAGGCGCGACTGCAATTTTTGGACCCCATCGAACATCATTCTGAATTTTTTATAGAAATTAGAGAAAAGTGAGTAGATTACGAATCCACTGGTCTGCCGTGGCAAAAATGCCCGAAACTGGTCAAAATCGACTTT
Organism: Linyphia triangularis; assembly: GCA_963978545.1. Lineage (NCBI taxonomy): Eukaryota > Metazoa > Arthropoda > Arachnida > Araneae > Linyphiidae > Linyphia > Linyphia triangularis. Next base: position 77,986,446 of record OZ021729.1, read on the forward strand.
AATAAAATGAACTAAATCCAATTTCCAAATGAGCCATAACTTGCCAAAAATTGAGCATTTTTTTAATTTGGTAACCCTCACTCTTAAATTTTCAATTAAGAAGGTTGCAGACGATTCAGATATCTGGCGACGGTCTACTTGCATCTATTAAAAGGGAGCCAAGTTGGCAAAAAATATTACGTCACTTATGACGTAACTGATGTCGCCAATTTGGCTTACTTTTAAAAGATATAAGTTTTCCGAGCCAAAGATCAGAAATCGTTTGCGCTTTTTCTCATTGAAAATCAAAATGAAGTGGGTTGCCAGACGAATAAGTTTGTTCTATTTTTGGCAAGATATGACATATTTGGCAATCTGATTTTAGTTCAACTCATTTCAAGTCGATTATTGATCAGTTTCGGCCATTTTTGCCACGGCAGACCAGTGGATTCCTAATCTACTCACTTTTCTCCAATTTCTATAAAAAATTCAGAATGATGTTCGATGGGGTCCAAAAATTACAAGTCGCCTCTCGGACTATTAATAATAAATCAGCGATTTCTTTGATTATATTATACTGACATGCTAAAATAAATAAATAAATAAATAAATAAATAAATAAATAAATAAATAAATAAATAAATAAATAAATAAATAAATAAATAAATGAATAAATAAATAAATAATTCGGGTGATGCATGTGTCCCTTTGACAAATTTCGTTTGCCTCTTTCCAGAAATTAGAAGTTTGTTAATATATGTTCGCAATTAACTTCAGATTTTTAAATCTTTTATATTAAGTAAATTTTTGTATGTTTTCTAGTGTGTATATGGCGGACAAAATCTTGGAGGGCTGTTTAACCCTCTTGTGTCGTCCAACAGACCAAAAACTTCGCAAATAGACTCGTTATCATTGACAATGCATAATATAAAGTTTTGGGGATAAAAAAAAGTTTGTCAATGGCACGGACAAAACGTTTTTCTTCATATTGATCAAACACTATGAAAAATCGACGTAAGCTTAACATCGCTTAAGTGTTACAATTCCACACAACAGTTGGCAATGTGTAAAGCACTTATATATATATATATATATATATATATATATATATATATATATATATATATATATATATATATATATATATATATATATATATATATATATATATATATATATATATATATATATATATATATATATATATATATATATATATATATATATATATATATATATATATATATATATATATATATATATATATATATATATATATATATATATTAATATATTATATATATATTAATATATTATGTATATATATATATATATATATATATATATATATATATATATATATATATATATATATATATATATATATATATATATATATATATATATATATATATATATATATATATATTAATATATATATATATATATATATATTAATATATATATATATATATATATTAATATATTATATATATATATATATATATATATATATATATATTAATATATATATATATATATTAATATATTATATATATATATATATATATATATATATATATATATATATATATATATATATATATATATATATATATATATATATATATATATATATATATATATATATATATATATATTAATATATTATATATATATATATATTAATATATATATATATATATATTAATATATATATATATATTAATATATATATATATATATTAATATATATATATATATATATTAATATATTATATATATATATATATATATATATATATATATATATATATTAATATATATATATATTAATAAATATATATATATATTAATATATATATATATATATATTAATATATATATATATATATATATTAATATATATATATATAATATATTAATATATATATATATATATATATATATATATATATATATATATATATATATATATATATATATATATATATATATATATATATATATATATATATATATATATATATATATATATATATATATATATATATATATATATATATATATATATATATATATATATATATATATATATATATATATATATATATATATATATATATGTATATATATATAAACCTTTATTTTTATGGATTATACTTTTTAATGTAATCTGCACTGGTGTTTGACTCAAGCAAATACATGCCATTCGGATATAGAAAGAAATTTGCAGAAGTTACATTAACGATCAGCTAGTCATAAGATTCTATGGTGGTCTCGTGTACAAATGACAGATACAACACCTAGACACTAGTGGTGTCACTTTTATCTAGTGGTTAGCACGTCTATCTACTGACCCAGGAATCCGACTCCCGTTGGCACACATCGCTACAATTCTGTTGCTACAAGTCTCTCAGTGCGAGACAATTTTTAATTGCACCATACAATGCCCCATTTTTTCAGTTTCTGTTTGTCACTTCTGAATCTGATAATTATTTACGATCTTTCTTCATTGTTGTCAAAGGAAAAGCAACTCGCCGCGAGTTCCGACTTGTAAGTTGTAACTCAGACATCTTTTAACCGGGGGGGGGGGGGGGGGGAGACGTGACACGGCTCATAATTTTTTAGTTATATCGTTGAAATAGTTGTAAAAAACAAATATAGGGTTATTCAAACTATGGGGCAGATGTAAGAAATTGTATACCGATTCAACATTTGTCGCATAACAAATGGTTCTTACGTTGAATGCAAAAAAATTACTGAACTTTCCTCCATCCATTGATGTGTAGTATGTGGCGCCATTTATTAGCGTTCATTGCAAATAAATATTTAAAATGTCCTCCTTAATTTTCAATGACCTCTGACAGTGTTCGCCAGTTAAATATTTCCAAAGGGTATTTTCACCCCCTCCCTAAATTTTAAGGGGTATTTTTAGAATCCAAAGGGTATTTTTTAAACTAACATTTTTTAAAAACTAAAACTTAATCAGTTTTTTGACAAAATCAATAACTACAACAATAACACGCTGTACGGAGATCACGATTTCGCGTATCAGAGCGAAAATATACTTTTTAAATGCTTACTAAAAACACTTGATGGTTGCAAACCTTGAACTAACTATTAACGCTATGCCTTTCAGTGACACCCAGTTGGTGTCCCGCGAAATGATCGGGAAAATACCGGCGACACTTCGAAAACTATCGGGAAAATGCAAGCAACTCTATTGAAATTATCACGCAAACGTTGGAGACGTAAAACTGGACGATTTACAATATCCCGAAAAAACGCCGGCGATTGACATAGGCGAAATGATCCAAACCAGTCTTACCGGCGCCAAAAAAGGAAAAAAGAATCCCGATTTGAGATGCGGACGACATAGTGTTAATCTACGTTTTCCATGAATTCACGTACGAGTTTATCTTTTTTCTCTATTTTGTGCAAGAAGGCATGGTAAAAAGCCGGCGAAATACACTTAATTGAAGAACGTACACAATTACATTTGAAAATTGTGGGATGGCCCCCTACAATCCACCTACTAATGTCGCACGTGGTATCAGCAGCCGTTCAATGACATCAGTCAGTCACTAGTCTGTGTGAGACTCGTTTCAACAACATGTATCCGCATACGTAACTGGTTATTTTGGAGGGGTTGATCCGTATATTGCATTCTGTTGGAAAATAAACGAAAATTTTGCATTTCTTCAGAAAAGAACGCTATTTTCAACGATAAAGGGCACAGAAGTAGCGCCACCCTCAGAAAAACGGATAGGATGGTTTCTGATTTTATTAAATGGAAGATTATTTTTAAAAATTTAACCATGAAGTGTCGATGCTTGAATTCACGCATGAGGTTAATGCTATGGAGTGAAATTGATTTTCAATGTTCACGCAAATTTCGCGCATTTTGGCGAACTCTGCCTCTGACATTAATATTCTTTATTACACTCATTAAAATAACGGCTTTTTTTTACTTTAAAATTATGGGTTCAAAATGTGTTTGGAGTTGTTCAACAATAATACGAGTAATTATAATTTTTTAGCTGTGTCGCTTTAAATGAATAAAAGACAAACTTTAGACCTTAACTTTGAAAGAATTTTAGAAACATAATTTTGTGTCCCATCAGCGGGGAAAGGTCATTGACTACTGGTTTCTGGATATTTATTTTGAGGACAAGATCCATCTATAACTTCTTTGAAACATTTTGCCCAATCTCAACAGACACAAATAGCAGAATAAAGGTGACATTGAAGTTCTATCCTCAATTTTGATCAGTTAGACTGCACGTCAGTGTTAATACCGAATCCTAAATTTGGATTTCCATCGTTAATGAAATGATGGCTGACCGAAATAGGCTCCCTAAAAGAGCACTGCAGCAAGGAGGCACTTGTTGATACCCAGAAAACAAAACAAAAACTCATCCATCTCTGAATCGTGTCCTGTCCCTTGACCTGCCATTATACAGCAACCCTTTCTCACCCTCCCTCCTCTCCGTGTTCCATTATCATTAGAATATTCCACTCTTTCAGAAGCATCTGGACGAAGAAACAAAACACTCCAAGACGATGTTTGGGACCGTCAATCTTCATTTACGATTCCTGCGCAAAAGTAGGCGGAGTTTAAGTCGAAGACTTTTTTTTTAATTTTATTCTTCATAAGATGCTCTCATCTTCTGCATTGTGTCTGAGAAGATGGACCCACGTGACCTGAAGAATCTTCCTCGCTGCAAAAGACCATGTTTACATCTGCTGCAGTAGACGTTAATTAGCATGCGTATGTAAAAAAGGGGGAATTGAAATGGGTCACAGACAGAGGAATAAAAATTAGGTGGAGGGATGTGATGGCAACAAGGGGGCTGCTTTGGATTAATGACATCAATGACATTGTGGCATCTTTTCGATCCAAGAGGAGAAGAGTTGAATTGACTTCTTAACTTGAGCTGAAGGCATTCGCCTGGTCAGGTAAGCAACATTCCATAGCTTTTGACTTTCGTTGGTTTCCGTGGTGTGGATTATGGTTCAGTTAAATAATTATTTGTATATATGAACTTAAAGACGCGTATTAACTATTAACTATGTTAATTTTTTGGAAACTTCAATTAGTATGGTTTGGGGAAGGTGTTAAAAACCTGGCAGTTTACCTTCAGTAAACTGACAGGTTTATGAAGGAAGCATAAGAAACCTACCTTGGCAGGTAACCATGCCGAGTTGAAAAATATGTCGCTTATTCGAGCAACATATTTTTCAACTCTGTATGGTTTCAGATTCATGTTTGTGTTTGAGGATCGGCAGTTTAATCTTGAAGAACAAATTTGTACAACTTGCGTCCTCATTGAAAAGTGGCATTTGCGTACATGCAAAGAACAATCCACTTTTAAACTTATACAGTATTGAAAGGGGGAATGTGACAGTCGCTGGCATAATCATGAGTTCACGCAGGAATATTTCCAAGGATTGCAAGGCGGCCAAAGTTTTTGGTTCAGACCTTGATTTTTCAAAAACGATACTATATTCTACTGAAATGGTAATTAATAGTTACGTATTTATTTTTTGTTCACATTAATAATTTGAAACCTATATTATAGTGCTTTACTCTTGAAAATTTTATCTCTTTTTTCACTTTTTTTTTTAATTTTCAAAGCTAGGAGTACGTACAAGTGAACCCCCTTTGAACCTCCACGACGGCAACCATGTGCACAAAATGCTCTCTGGTATTGCAAATATTTAGAAACTTGATTGACATTTGAGTAAAAAAATTTAAATTTCCTCTTTAATTCTACCTCCCCCCATACCATTTCAATCCGGTTTTGGCAGTTTCTTTTTATTCAGTAAATTGTATCAATGTGTATATTTTAGTAATAGATTTACGTTCTCTTTTTGCTAAATATTACTATAGAAATTTACTATTTAAATATTTATACTTATTGAATTTATTTACACTTATTGAATTTATTTAAATAATCAAAACTACTTAGAATGATGCATTTATTATTTTGGCATACTTTTATTTCACCATGGGCGCCCCCAGGAGGATGCAAGGAGGTGCACTTGCATCCCCCCTGGCTGTTGAAATTTTTTAAAAAAATGAGGGAAAAGATGTAAATTCCAAGATAAAAAAAGCACATATGCCGTTTATACTTTTATGTTACAATTAGCTTTTTTTTCCCTTCTATTAATTTAGTCTTTGTTTCTTTTCTATGTCGTTTTTTATAGCTATTTGAGTAACGATTTTTTGGTGTTTGTTATCTATGATTATTAGAGGCTGATGATTAGAAATATTTATTCCTTTTATTGTATAATCATTTCCTGTGTAGTGCTCAAAATTCTAGGAAAATGTTTTGTTATTTAAGTCATCACATATACTTATCTTGAAAACTATTTTTAGAATTCAATTGAACATGTTCCAATACTGTCTTCGTATTTCGTTTTGAATTTTTTTTTATTTTTTCTTACATCCGAAATTTGGAAGAAGAAAAAAATGTTACCCTTCTGTATTTTTGTATCTTCGAGTTCCTCTATTCTAAACACCGTCTCTTGAATGCCGTGAGAGTCAATGGATGATAAAAGAAATTGTTAAAAATATATATTTTAATATTTTTACTAATTTGTATTTTTTTCTCTCTAATAGGGTTGCGCTTTCCAAAATATACAATAAAATTTTACTATTTTCGAAGAGTATAATTTATAATGCCTAATTATTAATTAATATTTCTAAAAAAATTTATGATTTTGATAAAAATCTAGTCTTGCACCCACTTGCAAATATTTCTGGGGGCGCCCATGTATTTCACTGTTAAAAATTTATAATGAATCAAAAATTTAAAATGTGTCTATATGTACTGCATAATCACTTTTACTTCTTCCATTTCCCTTCTTTTTTCAATTCCCTTTCTATTATTTTCTAAGAAAGGGTATGATCAACGTATTGCGTTTGTTTGCATCCTCGTTTTAAGTTCGTGTTTTCATTCCAAAACAAGAATATTTTCTGAAACTAATTTTCGAGTGTGATTTGACTAAGGACTTATTTGTCTCGGTTGAAGTGCAAGCCATGTATTAACTGTGAACTGCTTTGATGGAATGGAAGGATTGTATGGTTAGGCACAGATAAATACAGTTTGCCACCCAATAACTTGATAACGCGAATTCGAAAATCATGAAAAACGTCGTTTTTGAGATTTTAATTGTTTCAAATAGCATCTTTTATACTGTTTGTAGTGATATAATGTAACACTTTGCAATATCTATATTGGAAGTATGAGTATTAAAAAAGACATATGGCGCAGGTCTCTTCTGAATGAAAGTAATTTGTTTATTTCAAATTTGATTTTCTCAGTACGATATTTTAAAGTTTGGTATTCCTATTCTCAGAAACTAGACTCACAATTTAAACACTGACACATTCATTAATTATTGCCATTTACTTTTACATAGACTTTAAGAAATATTCACTAAACAAAATAAGTTATTGAACTTTTAACAATATATATATATATATATATATATATATATATATATATATATATATATATATATAATTATTATTATTATTTTTTATTTTTTTTGCAATGTTTTAGTAAAAAATTATTTTTAAGCAACTAGGCAATATATTTTAAAACGCAGATTTAAAAGTAATGTAAAATGTTTGATTTATTACTACGACTAAGTTCAAATTCACTGTCCCTTAAAGTTTCTTAGAAAAGGTACCATAAAAATTTGGCGATTTGTCTAATACTTCCGGTTTTGGATTTTTATGAAAATTCACTTTAAAATTCGCGATCAATAAAATATAAAAATAGTTAGTTCAAACTGGATAAAACTTAGTTTTGGTTTTTAAGAAAAATGCAAGGCGAAAAATCGAAATTGACAGATACTTTTTCGGCTACGTTCCACCGTATTAAAAAAAAAATTCTGTATGGCACAAAAGAAATAAAATATCAGATTTTTTTTTTTGCCTAAATGTTTTGAAGTTTTTAAATGCAACTTTTACCCACAACAAATAGTAAATTAATATAAAAAGTTATATAACCGTTAATCATTCTTTTAAAACAAATTAATTGCATAGTTTGAAGAGAGCGATACAAGAGTTTGAAGAGAGCATGATTATTAGCTGAACAAATGCGATATATTTGTTCAGCTAATAATCAAGACACTTATCTCTTAACTATAACCTCTGGATATCTTATAAGCGATTTCCGTTCTGCAAGCAGATGAAACCAATTTCCTCCCATCTTTGCTAGTTTTAATAGGTTGCCTATGGTTACCAACACATTCTAGTTAATAACCAAACATGCATTATCAAATTTTATTTTAACTGTTTTTCAAAGAATATGTGGTAATTCCTTTGTTTAGTTGTTGAATAGTTGTTTTGTAATTCCTTAATGGAAGGAAATACAAACCATTTCATTTTGGACTATTTTTAATACGCAGACGATTCTTTACCTCGTAACTGAAAAGAACTATCTCTAAAATTTCGAAATATACGCAAACATTGATTTTATACACGAACTAAATTAATCATACGAAGAATTTCGATCCGGCATATGGCAACGATGCATTTAAATTTCTATCCTCAATCATCGAGTTCTCAATTCTCAATGTTCCTGATATTGTTTATCACATTAGAACGACAATCACGTGATGTCTTAATGGTCACGTGAAATGTTGCCCATCAAGGAACAATTCTTGTGCGGTCATTGGAAAGAAGTGAGTAACTTTCGGAAGGCATTATTATGTAATGAGATAAAATAGGGGGATATAAATCCATGCAATGAGATACCACCACCCCGTACAAAAATGTCGCATTGTCGTTGTCAACACGTCACGCGATTTTTTGCTCTAATTTAAAATGCGAATTCTGCTAATGGCGATCACTGAAGAACCTAATTCTTCAACGCACAATGATAATCCAAGAAAGCAATTATCAACTTCAAGGGGATCATCCCTTTGAATTATTATTATTGTTGATGTTATTATTATCCTTACCATCAACATTATTATTATTACACTACCATTACTATTACTATTATTAATAATAATAATAACAATAGTACTTGGTAGCTCTGTTCACCATTTTTAATTTCCCTGTGAACCCAACCTACGAGACCATGGGTTGGTTCACTATTTATTATATCAATGGGGAACCTAGGGGGAGGGGGCGCCAAGAAGGTACAAGGGAACTGCCAACCCCCCCCCCCCCCGGCTTTTGAAAATTACAAAAATATGTAGAAAAACAGTAGAGTTGACAGATAAAAAAGTGGTTGCGTGCTGTGTAGATTAGATTTTAAATTATTCATTAGAACAGAACACTAATGTATAACTGTTGACTAAGATTTCATTACAACTTCAAGTATTTTTTTTTTTTTTTTAAAGATCAAGGTTTGCACGCATAAAATTTAATCCCCTTGCACCCTTCTGCAAATAATCCTCTCCGTGACTATGGTATGGAAAACTTGTACAGTAGAATCTCGATTAACCGACCTAATTCGGACCAAAGGTAGGTCGGTTAAGCGAAAATTCCGGATAAAAGAGAGTTGTAAAAAAACAATAAAAAGTAAATGATTTTCGTTTATTGAATACAGGACTTTTAATGTTTTTTTATGACATAATTGTTGGAAATGAGTTTTTGTTGCAATAATCTTGATAATCTTTGTTTCGCTGCTCTATCCCGGAGTCTTTTTGAAGACAATAGTTCAGTTTGATCTGCATCCGAAGATTGCTCTAACCATGTCAGTTCTTTAGAAAAAACAGTCAAAAGCCTCACCATTACGTATGCAACTTTAGAGCAAGGGAAAAGATTACGGTTTAAAAAGGAACAAATGATTTATCACTCATTTGGGAGATTTTTGATGTGGACTAAAGGATTGCCGGTTAACAGAGAGTTCCGGATAAAGGAGGGACGGTTAATCGAGGTTCTACTGTATTATAGATCGTGGACGTCATAAGCGATGTCAGATTATTATCCTAACGCTCATCTTGCATTTTCATCTCGCAAAGCTGCATCCCATTCGACGATTTCAAAGAGTCAGCTGAACAAATGCTTCCATCTCCTGGATCAAGAGATGGTTCACATTTGATGCGCAGTTAAAAGGATCCTGTTCAAACAAGCCAACTCTTTACGATCGGCTCATATTTTAAGACACATGGTTGTACGAGATGGTTTAATGAATTTACTACTTCGTGTACTGCTGCAATAAACGGAATGAGGTGATTTTGAAATTGCAGTTCCATCATTTTTGTTCCTTTTATGAAATCTAAAACGCTATATTGCAAAATTGATTAGTTGGTTGTTATTTTCTTTTGCAAGAGCTTCTCGTAGTATGGAGTAGAAACACTGATCTACTCCAACTTCTACTTCAACTACAACTTCTGGATACCTGTTTCTGCTCTTAATGCAGATGAAACCAATTGAATACTCCCAACACCCATCTATGCTGCGTGATAGGTTACCCATGGTTACAAACATATTCTAACTAGTTAGAAGAGAAATGTCTAATACTAGGGAGTGGCCCTTTGCCAAGTGCAAAAAGTCAATTCCTTCCAAGGAGCTCTTTTAAAGGAAAATTATCATTCATTTGAGTTTCAAATAGAATAATACGCTGAAAAATATTCCCATTTAGTTTTGCAATCGACCAGAGACTACCTTTCACCATCGGTGATGTGTTAACTCACTTTACATACCGAATATAACGCCAGGCAGGGCTCGATCACGTGACTTCTTGCATGCTAGGCGAATGCAAAATTCGTATTTCAGGGAATTGTAGTATGGATTCAAACCAAAAAGAAGTAAGATTCAAGTCATTTTTACTCGTATTGAAAGTCCCCGAGTGTAAAGCTGTTCATTTCAAAAAATTATTCTTCGCTAACTATTCGGGTTTAGCAAAAGATCGATAACAGATGGCGAACCAGTCTGTACAACGAAGTTTCAATTCATAGAAACTGTTTCTGTTGCCACTAAACATTGTTTTGGAATTTCCTGCTTCTCATATTGATATTTTTTTTGCGAAATGATTTGTAAAAAGGTTGTTCATACGAACAATTTCAGTAAAACTAAAAAGATCCTTATGATTCTGCTAAAAAAAAAAAAAAAAAATCAAGTGTCCTTCTACTCTTTTTAAGCAGTGTCATCTCAAATAGTTACTGCGACACAACTTTTAATTATCTTTTAGTTTTCAAAACCATAAATAAAAACTTAAAGTGGCAGACTGACATGCGTTGTAGTAGCTGATAAAAATGTCATTTAATTTATTAAGTCCTACTTAAAAATGTTTCTCTACAGACAACAAGACACTTTTTTTTTTTTTTTAAGCAAAATGTGAGTTTTTGGCATTCGCCCAATTCAAATTTCAAATTCTAACTACATTCGGACTTCACTAATTTTGGTCAGAGGTCTTTCCGAAGCATTCATTACAAAGTGTCCTTGATGGCGTCGAATTTCAATGAAGCTTTTGACTGATGAATTTGATCGCATACGTCGATATAAGCTATTATTCGAAGGTGGTCATTTTACTTCCGCCTAAGCTCAGAAGCGGACTCCGCATACCAGAGGTCATTCCATTTCGTCATTCCTATTCATATAAATCCATTAAAAAAAAAAAAAAGACTTTCTTAAAAAGCGGGGAAACTATTTTACATCTTAATCGCAATGTCCGTTGGAACCACCCCAAGGTCCTTAACCTCACGTGTTTGTGTGTGTTTTCTTTTTAAAGGAAAACACCTTATTTTTTTTTTATTTTTTTTAATCTTATATACACAGCAAGTGGGCGCATTGTTGCTTTTTGAGATACAGGATGTCAATATCTACAGGGTCGTTTACAAATGCTTCAAGGACATTACAGTTGCTTCCGTTTCACATCAATTAATGGAATTTTCTAACTCAATAGAAAACAGTAACTTATTTGCTCCAAAAAATAATAGCAATTACAAATTACTTGAAAAATAATTGAGGAAAAACATTTTCCAACTCGTAGAAATGAAACGAAATAGTCCTGTAAGAGTTCAAAGTTTTAAGAATATTTAGTTAAGATTAAAAAGTAATAAAACCTATTAAAGTTTTTAATATAAATCCCTTATATGCATTGCCAATTTTTATACTCATTAACATAGAGAAGATTCTGTTGTCAGCTTGTACTTGGTATTTGCATCTAATTTTAAATATTAAGTCGGTACTCTTCCGTTATCCGGGCGCAAATGCCGCCAATCAAACTCGAGGCGTCGCCAAGCGAAGCGAATAGAAGGAAAACGTGCTAGAAGAAATTTGGCGAAATTCTACATTATTTGGCGATTTATCGCTTGTGCCCGGTAAACGGAAGAGTACCATTAAGTCCATCTCTATCATCAAAATGTACGGCAAACTACGTTTAAAAATTTATTTATTAAAAATGAATGGGAATTTATGCATTCACGTCCAAATACTTTTTTGTTTATTCTAATTAAAACAATTTCGTCAATAAAAAAGAGTTTCAACAATGATCGGTTAAAATTCTTTCACTTAAGCCTGATTTACACGCTACCAGTCGGTCCTCCAGTTTAGATCGCCAGTTCTGAGACGTCAGCTAAGCAACCGTTGCGCCGTCTATCGGTGATAATGGGAGAGCGCACGTGATTGGTTTATCGGAGTCGCCGGCGCCAGTAAATAGAAAATGTTTGGTTTACTGGAACCAGTAGCCTGGTGACGTCACATGACGTCACTGGCTGGCTATCTAAACTGGAACCTCGACTGGTAACTGGTAGCGTGTAAATCAGGTCTTACAGATAATTGACTGGACCGCACTCTAGATTAAATTTATGCATTCACGACGAATTATAGTTTATTTATTCCGATTAAAATAATTTTGGCAATTGGAAACAGTTTCAAAAGTTATCGGTTAAATGGTTTTATTAGTATTCAAAAACGATTAAAGAAACGCATGTAAAAGCGACCTGTTAATGAAAGAGACAGAAAACTTGATACATTGTCATCGACATCGAATCTATCTGCCAAGTTTCAGCCCGATCAGATGACAGCAAGTGGGTTAATTAGGCTTCCGCAGATTTGTCCGGCAGCCACACACAAATAGACAAAATTGAAGTCATACAATATAAAGGATTTAATTAAAAATATTTCCCTTTCAAAACTTATTAAAAATTATGGTCAACGAATAACATATTTTGGGGCAATCGACAGTGGTCCTTTTGCTCAGTGTCATTAGGTGTGGGGTTACGTCGATTGGCAACACTTGTGAAGTCCCAGTGACCAATTAAAACGATCTTTGAAAAACGAATTCGAATTTTCAAATTATATTAGCCAATTACAATGCATGTATTATAATTATTCCCGTGCAAAGAAATTGACTTTGACGTCGTCATACAGCCTCCATTTCTATAATTTATTATCTATGGGCTTCATATATAGTGACAGGGGAAATAAAATACGCATTTGTGATTGTCTAACTGAATTTGTAAATTCGGATTTATTTTTAAAGGTGTTATTGCAATGGACAATTCCCGCATTTTTTAAAAACGAGTTAAATTAGTATATATGAAGAATTTATTTCTGATTCCAAATAGTTCTGAAAACAAAAGTTCTTTAAAAAAATTAGTTATTTAAGTATTAAGAAAAGAAAATAGCCCCAAACCGAGCCAAAACCAGTCCGGTCAAAACATTCAACAAAATCCGTGATGTCAAGAGAGATCCTATCGTTTCTATGGTTATAGTGAGGTTTCTGTCAAATAGTTAGCGTTGAAATAGTTGGCGTTGGTAGATCACTGCCATATCCCTGCCAGGTTGGCGCGATTTGCGAGAAACTTGCCATTGCTGCATTTCAAGCCAAGATGTTTGGGAAGTATTGACGTCATACTCAATTCCAGCCGAGGGAATCGTTTTCTCGCCAAAGTCTAACAAAGGAACTTTGATTGCAAATTTAAAAAAAAAAAAAAAAAAAAATGCATTGAGCAGAAATTTTTATATTTATGGCCTTTTCCAAACATTTAGAATTAAAAAAAAAAAAAATGCATGAATTGCCCATTGTTCATAAGTTTTGATTGATGAGATGGTGCCAGAAAAATCCTACTCCAAAAAATTTCATTTGTTTCGTTAATTTCTGTACATCATTCGTAAGGAAAAATCCTGTCATAACTCTTTTTGGAAAATATTTTTTTTGTGTGTGTTAGAAAAGCTTGAAAGCTCGCAGACATTTTTTATATGGAACATAAGATGAAAGATTAGTTTCACGGAAAACAGTGTTCCTCGAACTTCTATTTGTATCTGTAATCCCGTTTCTTACGAATTGGAGATTTTTAATTTTTGTTATTGTCCTTTTGAACGAACAATATTAATTACGTAAAATTAGACGAGTTCATGTTCATGAACAACCCTTACTCTGCCTTTCTAATTTTCAACAGAGTTGGTTACACAACTTTGTTCACCAATTATTTAAAAACAATTTAAGCGAAAACTAAATGCTAAAAAGTTGTAAAAAACCCCCCTTTTTTTTTGTTATCGAACAAGTTGATTGTGATGAAACTTTGTGGCATGCTTTTGATCCAGAGTCGTTATTATCAAATGAACTTGTTTTATCAATGAATATGCTGTGCCAATTTTTCTGTTCCATTGTCCAATGCTAATATTTCTTTAAGTGTTTCGTAATTTTAGCCGGATTTACACGCTACCAGTCTAGGTTCCAGTTTCGTGAGACGTCACCTGACTACTGGTTCCAGCAAACGAAATTTTTTCTATTTACTGGCTCCAGCGACTCACATCATCCAATCACGTGCGCTCTTCCGTGCTCACCGACAGACGGCGCAGCGGTCGTTTAGACGACGTCACAGAACTGGCTATGTAAACTGGAACCCCGGCTGGTAGCGTATAAACCCGGCTTTTGTTCAAACTTTTTAACTGGCATAGTTTAATTGGTGGCGCAATAATGAACGTATATTTATTCTTAAATTTTTTTTTTTTTTACTTTGTGCAGTGTAGTTAAATTTATTTTAATATCGCTGTTAAATTTATCGTAACATTTGAAAGTTGTTGTAGAACATTTTAAGATTTTATTGCATAATGCAAATGCAACATTGCGTAACATTTGATTAACCCAGTACCTCCCACGCAGAATACTTTAATTTTAAATACAAGTTATTTTTGACATTGTTTTTTAAAATAGTTGTTAAGTCAAGTACTTAATTAAAGATATTAATAATAAGGTTGGACGTGGTTAGGGACGTGACAAAAAGATTTTCTTCTTAAACGCGTTTGTGGTAAAGGTATTTTCCAATGAAAAAATTATGTTTTTCAACATTTGCCAGATTCAAACGAATTTTAACAAAATTGTTCTGGTAATGCCTTTCAGATGTGCTCAACATACTTGCCAGTGAAACGCCTGTAAAAAATGGGAAAACGAACTTCTTTCAACAGTGAAATTCCACACGTTAACTTCTTTTTTCAAAAATGGAAATGACAGATGGCAAGAACCAAAATAAAAAAAAAAAGATGTACGCATATTTTATCCGATTTTGATTCCGTCAAAATAAAAATCAATAGTTAAAATTGAAACTTCTGACCAAAAATTGGATAGCCTACATGGATAAGACTAGAAAAGGCTAAAAGTGTAACACAAAATTATGGGAAAATGGAATTAATAGAATTAAAAGAGAATATATCTGCAGAAAAAAAATCTAATTCGCGAAGTGGAAGATAAGACAAAAAAATCGAACTACATTTTTTTTCGTCTCCCAAGGGTGCCAATTTAATCTAACCGGTTGACTTTGAAAACTCTTCCAAAAAAAAAGGAAGATTAATACAACCACGCCCTTATTTCGGCCCACAGATTGACAAAAAAAAAAAAAAAAAAAAAAAAAAAAAAACTAAGAAAACACTTCAAAATTAAAAAAATATCTATATTAAAAAAAAAAAATGAAAATGGCGACATTCAAGAAGATTGAAGTGGCAAGGTGATTCCCCGAGTAAAACTCCAAGGTCGTCCAAAAAAGACTTTGGGATCCCACCACACAACACAAAACGTCAGAATCACGTTATTTTGACGTCAAAGAATTAACTAAAAAAAAAAAAAAAAATGGGCAGTAATTTCCGGCCGCTTTTTCTGTTCACAAAGAGTGGATGGAACGAAATGTTTTGAAGGTTAAACTGTTTCGTTTAAAGAACGAAACCGAGACCCAAGAAGGGGGGGGGGGGTAATTGAGTGGTATTTTTCTTTCTTTGAGGACAGATGTTTAGTTTTCCACGAACAGCGTATGGGAAAATAAGCACTGCAATTAGATGACCATTATGAAGACAGAATTACTAACATTCTAATTGCGTCTCCTTCGAATGGGTTGTAGGATATGACAAAATGAGACATTGTGTAACATTATATATTTACAAGATATATATATTGTAATTACCATCTTTATTTATACAGTCAAACCCCATTAACGTGAAGTCGATGGGACCGCCGAAATTATTCGCGTTAACCGATTTTCATCTAAAACGAATACATTAACGTTAATTTTTAACTACAGGAAACTGCTTTTAGTTTGCAGTAAACGTGATTTCATGTTAAGTGATTTCGAGTTAACGGGGTTTGACTGTTGTTATTTTTCTTTTTTTTTAAATCCTTTATATTAACTGCTGATTTTGTGTTTGTTTTCAAATCTTCGTAAGATTAATTAACCCTCTTGCAGGTCATCGTTACTCCACCCACCGGATCATAGGTGCCAAATCAAGTAAACAACATCCGATAACAAAAATCCTTGCCACACTATGCCGACCAAACGGTATAGTGGTTAGCGTGCTAGCTTCTAGACCGTTAGGTTGCGGGTTCGTGTCCCGTGTTAGGTATGGGTGTTTTTAAATGTATGTTGGCTTGTCTAATGACGAATGCTTCGGCGCATTATAGCCCTCGTGTTGCTGACGGCGCCAGACAATCTGAAAAAAAAACCAACCAACCTTGCCACACTATATGGATTAACTTATTGAAACAAAAATACTGCTTCATGTTGGCGAGCTTCACAGCAAATTTGGCGAGGACATTTTCGACCAATATATCCAAGTTAAAAAATCCGATGTCTGCATGCAGATAATTGTGGAAGCACTCGTCTGATTGAATTTTTATGTAATCTTAGTAATCTATTTGTCAAAATGACGCAAGCCATCAGCTTTTATAGATTAAAGCTTAGCAAATTGACTTCCGGATACTGTATGCTGTACTTTCGGTTGAATTTTGATTCGAAAACTCTCTTTGGAATTATCGTACGTGTTTGAGACAAATTTCGTCTGGGACCTCGGTCAGAGAGCCTCTGAAAAGCGTCTCTACATTAGAGTAATAGCTAATAAAAAACAAAAACAAAAAAACACATCTGCTCGTTCTTAAAGAGAGAGCTATCGTGAAGAACTAACGGCCTCGTTCGTAATCTAAATGAAGTAATGAATCCCACTGAATTACAACAAGTCCGTGCAGTGGAAGACAGAAAGGACAACTGAGTAGAAATCACCTCCTTTTCCCTTTGCTGTCCATCAACTAGCCGCCGAAAAGAAGAGTGGTGTATGTCACATTCAAATTCAACGCAAATACACTCTATTTGTCATGGTTTTGTACGAGTTGCTCTTGGCTTTAGTTGTTTTACTTCCAAGTTTTATAAAAGAGCTTTTATGATTGGTCTTATACTAAGTCTTATACAAAGTTTTTTTTTTTTTTTTTTTTTAGTTCTTTAAATACAATTTTTTTTTTTTTTTTTTTATCTTAAGGATCACCCGTTGAAAATTTTTCGAAATTTTTGTGATAAAAGTTTCAGGAATTAGAAAGTTGCTTTTAAAATATTTTATATTAACTTAGATTTGTTTTGTTTATAAGTGTTTTTACGCCATGAGCAAATATTCGGAGAGTTAATCGAAGTTGAAGTTAGCAGATAGACTTCAGCAGATATTGTGGTCCCCTAAAAAAAAATAAAGCATTAGGTGTATGGGGCAGGACCAAGCGGGTGATAATTTTTATGAGGAGCTGAAACTTTCGACGCTGTTGCCTTTTGATCTCCATTCCGTCCTTCTATTTTCTGTCCAGACATTCACTAGTTGATGAAGACTGATATTCGAGCGTAGTTGACTTAAGAACTTTAACAACCACTGATCTTGGCCATTTCACGGGATAGACAGTTTAGCTGATACTCGCTCCATGGCTCCGAGCTCCACTAAAATCTGATTTTTTTTTCAAGTCTGTCAAAATCGCACTGTTTGCTCTTATGAATTCAAAACAAATCACTTACACTTCTATCGAAAACACCAAGTCTCTTTTTTTTACATAATAGCCTCATCCTATAACAACAATATTTTGACGACATAGATATTTTCCTTAAAATTATCAGACCTACATAATAAATTGTACCTAATATGTACCAAATAGTTTAATGTTCATTTTTCTACATTTATCAATGACATAAGAGCAACTGTTGAAGAAAAGTACTGAGTTCAATGTCTTATTTTTCCTTACGCTGTTAACCCTAAGTGTAAATTATATAATTAGAATAAGTAAGTACATTGGTGTGGGTACCATGCTGATCGAAAAAAATATTAAACATTATATTTTAATTAGATGACGTCTTAAGAAATTTCCCATCTTTGTTCTTGAGAAATATATGCGTTCATTTATCATCGAGAGTTAATCATCAATAAAAAAAAATTTAAAATAAAAAATCACGTTTCTTTTCGTCCTGTTTCGTCAAGTATTTTCGATTTATTCATTTCGTTGCTTTTGTTTAAGTTTTGAAAAAATGACGAGGGACACATTTTTAATGGAAATGTCTTAGCGCTTTTAATCTCACTGGTAATGGAATAAAATAATAATAATAATAATAATAATAGGGGAGACTAAAGTACTTAGAGCTTGATTTTTTCAATGCACAAGAAATGAGCCACTGAGCCGTTTAAAAATGTGAAACTGATATGCATACATCATTAGAGTAATTACTTCTCATTGGGATTAATATAAATACTTAAAATAATACATTCTGTCAAATAGAAGTTTTTTAAAGAAATTTCACAAATACCTAGGGCCATTCTCTTTAAATGAGGTTTCAGTGCATAATTTTATAAAAGAAACAATATTAAGTAATTATCAGTCATTGGTTTATCATATAATAACTATAATAAATTGCAATGTGTCAAATTATTAGTAAATTACAAGTATTTTCAAAACTTGAAAAAGTGATTCCAAAAAAATGAGCTTTGAAGCGCCAACAGATTTTGGCTTTGGCAATTTGAACACAATAAGCAACTATGTGGCCCTAGGTGTACGTCTTGGTAATTTTATACAAAATGGCTTCTACTAAAAATGCACTTGGAGAAAGGAGTTATTTAAACATCTAATTTAGTACTGTTAGTATTACAAAGTAGAAAATTAAAGAAGAAAAAAAAAAGAAAGAAAAAAAAAAGCTCAAACTTTTTTCAAAAATTATTTGCATAGTGCATGACTCGGAAGACAGTGGTAGGATGATTCATTTTCAACAATTTTAACATTGATTGTAGATACAGTCAATACAAGTATTGTATCGTGCATTCAAAAATTGAAAGTAAAAAAAATAAAATTGCGAAAGGATATTTTACCTTCTTGTGCTAAAAACTTTAATGTTATTTTTAATTTTTAGTGTTTAGATAGATTGCCTGTTTTTAAAAGTGGGGTGTGGGGGGGGGGGGGGATTGATTTTAGTGATTTTAAAAGTGGGAAGACGCATTGGTATTTTCTTAAAAAGCAGGGAAACGCGTCACCTCGCGTTTAACAACACTTCTAGCTCCGACTTATACCACATAAGCTTCAAAACGACTCATATTTTTTATTTTTTTTTCATTGACCTTTCGCGATCGATTTTTTCTCTCATTTCGATTATTCCTAGCTATCAATCAGCGAATGTTTTCCCGGTGTTGACAGGATCGATTTGTAAGCAATTCGATTATCTACTTAAATATGTACATAAGGTTACAGGTGCAGAAGAAAATTGAAAATCGATTAAGGCTATTATCATTATTAACAAAAGCGTTTTGTATGCGAAGCTAACATTACTCCATTTGGGGTCTAATGGGATGAATAGAAATAGAACAGCTTTTGTTGATTTGTCCCAAGTTGGTGAATAACATTTTTCTTTTCTCTTTTCTTTGTTCAAACAGTGCTCCAATGTGGATATCGTCAAATGGTCTCCCTCCCCTGTTTCTCTTCAAAACATCTTTTGTGTTATTCTTGTGGATTTTTCCAGCAGATGGAAAACTGCCGAGTAAGTTAAATCAATACATTATTATCCATTCAATTCCACATTTTTTTTTGTTGAGGAATGATAACAACATAAGGGACACTTTGCACAACAACATTTGCAATATTCCGAATGTTTTTCAATCGCCCTTTATTACATGGTTGGTTGTTTTCAGATTATCTGGCGCCGTCAGCAACACGAGGGCTATAATGCGCCGAAACATTCGTCATTTGACAAGCCAATATACATTTACAAACACCCATGCCAACACGGGATTCGAACCCGCAACCTCGCTGTCTAGAAACTAGCACTCTAACCATTACACCGTTTGATCGGCCCTTTATTACATGATGCAGGATTATGAACCATGATGTTCATTGTTCAGCCTCAGATCGCGATGCTTGAGAAGTGTTTTATATCTGAGCAGATTGTTTATAAAATTGTGACAATTCTTATGGGGCAATGTTTGTTTGTAGAGCTATTTTTTTTTTCTCTAGTAATAGTATTAAGGGTTTGTATTAGTGGAATATTCGAGATTATGGTTTGGATTAGTGGAATAATCCAAATCCTTAATGCTATCCCTTCATTATTAAATTCTCTATTTTTTCTTTAAAAAAAAAAAAAAAAAAAAAAATACAGATTATCCCATTGAAAGATCAATCAGAGATTCGAGGCCATTCTTGAATCTTCTTCTAAATTCTTAATGCCATTTCTAAAATGGCCTTAAATGTCTTGAATAATTTTTCTACGATATTCCATTGAAAGCCCAATCAGGTAATCCAATGCCAGTCCTTTGTCTCTCATGTAGAAACTTTTTCTGTTAAGACTATTCCTCTAAATTATCACATAAATATTCAAGAATATTCTTCTACAAATCCAAAACAAGCGTTTGATGATATTCCTAAAATGATTTAAGTCCTGAACATTTTTTCTACAATTCTCCATTGAAAGCCCAATCAGACATTCAATGCCAGTTCTTTGACTCTCATGTCGAAAGCTTTTCTTTTGAGATTATTTCTCTAAATACGCACTTAAATATTCGAGATTATTCTTCAACTAATCCAAACAAATGTTTGATGACATTTCTAAAATGATTAATATCTTGAACACTTTTTCTACAATAT
The DNA here is from genome assembly GCA_963978545.1 of Linyphia triangularis. Classification (NCBI taxonomy): domain Eukaryota; kingdom Metazoa; phylum Arthropoda; class Arachnida; order Araneae; family Linyphiidae; genus Linyphia; species Linyphia triangularis. The sequence continues at coordinate 78,007,754 of OZ021729.1, forward strand.
TCCGTTGGAAGCCATTCATTCATTGTCAGTTCTTTGTATCTCGCGTTAAAATCTTTTATCTAGAATTTAACCATCTGAATACTCACATATACATATTCGAGAATATTCTACTATGAACCAAAACAAATGTTCCATCATAATTGATATAAAGAGTCCTTTTTTTTTCTAGAATATTCCATTGAAAGCTCGATCAGATATTCGATGCCAGTCCTTTGTCATTCATATTTAAACCTTTTCTCTAGAAATTATTCCTCTAAATAGCCACATAAGTATTCTGCAATAGATCCAAACAAACGTTTGATACTATTCCTTAAGAAATATGGTAGGTAGGAGTTTAACGGCGCAAGGGCAACACGTGGGCCATACTGCCTTTAAGAAATATGAAACACATGTTAAAAGTAAATTCGCTTAATTTACTTTCTAGAAACTATAAATTCATAAGAACCCCTGGATCTGTCTTTCTTTTCTTTTGAAGACATTTTCTATTTTGATAAGCAGCGAAAACTAATTATTTTGATGCAACTAAAAAGTTTCTGAACAACTGAATATTTAATACCTTCATCGCCATTATTACTTTCTCTTGATTTGAGTATGTGGTGCAATTCTGGTCACCTCATCTCATTTCAAGAAGGATATTGATTTGTTGGAAAAGGTCCAGCTTAGAGCTACAAAAATGGCACATAGACTGAGAGGCGACTGCAATTTTTGGACCCCATCGAACATCATTCTGATTTTTTTATAGAAATTAGAGAAAAGTGAGTAGATTACGAATCCACTGGTCTGCCGTGGCAAAAATGGCCGAAACTGGTCAAAAATCGAATTTTAATAAGTTAAACTAAATCCAATTGCCAAATGAGCCATAACTTGCCAAATAAAGAGCTTTTTTTTTTTTTTTTTGGTAACCCTCACTCTTTAATTTTCAATGAAGAAGGTTGCAGACGATTCAGATATCTGGCAACGGCGTACTTGCATCAATTAAAAGGGAGCCAAGTTGGCAATAAACATTACGTCACGGATGACGTAACTGATGTCGCCAATTTGGCTTACTTTTAAAAGATACAAATTTTCCAAGCCAGAGATCAAAAATCGTTTGCGCTTTTTCTCATTGAAATCAAAATGCAGCGTTGCCAGACGAAAAAGTTTGTTCTCTGTTTGGCAAGTTATGACATATTTGGCAATCGGATTTTAGTTTAACTCATTCCAAGTCGATTTTTGATCAGTTTCGGCCATTTTTGTCACGGCAGACCAGTGGATTCCTAATCTACTCACTTTTCTCCAATCTTTATAAAAAAATTCAGAATGATGTTCGATGGGGTCCAAAAATTGCAGTTGCCTCTCGGACTAACAGGGAAACTCGACATTTGAATTAGGGTGCTGTATTGAGGAACCTTAATATGTATACATAGGAAGAAAGATGTTTCAAAGGGGATTTGATTCAGTTATTTAAATTTATCAAACAGGGGGATTTCAAGGCTTTAGGGTTCAATACAAGGGATCGGACAAGAGGTCATGCATATAAGCTATTTAAATCGTATATTAACTTGGAGAATAGGGAAATATTGCTTTTAAAGTTGAGAAATTGATAAGTGGAACAATCTGCCGGACCACATCATAAATTGTCCCGGAGTCGACAGTTTTAAAAGACAGCTGGATATATACTGGAGGATATTGTCCAGAAAAGTTAAATTGGACCAAACTTGATGGGCCTTGTGCCTGTAGTTGTTCTTCTATTTGTATGCTCTGCTAACACGTACTTATTATTCCGAAAGCCAATGCAAATTCAGATTAGATATTGAGAGAGCCGAATTGAATCGTTGAAACATTAGAAGTAAAAGTGATAGAGAAGGTTTTAAAAATGGTTAGAAAAAGAAAAAATAATAATTTGGTTTTAGAGAGAGAGAGAGGAAGGCAGAAGAATGGGGCTGATATCTTTTGCCCTTTTATCCGCCTTTCAAATGACTGAATTTAATATTTTGTCTGATTTATTGAAATTATGTTTCTGCTGCATCTAATAATTTAATTTGGTCAATATACTGCATGTGTACAATACAAAAATAATCATGAAAAAAATCCACACATCTTCCCCTTTACCTAATTATTAATGAATGCCTTTCTTAACCTTGGCATTTGTGACAGTTAATAAGTCACTCTGATCATCAAAGAGGATTGTAAATGATAATTTAATGATTATTATTACTGAAATTATTATTATCATGTTATCATTATTTTTCATTACAATTTTATTTATTATTATTAATATTATTATCATTTTATTTATTTATTATTATTATTTTACTATCGAAATTTCGGTATTATTATTTTCATTTGTATTATCATTAGTAATCTCATCATTATTATTTTTACCATAATTATTATTTTATTGGTACTATTACGATTTTTCTTAGATTCTCATTCTCATTACCATCCTTCTTCTGCATTATTAGCATTCTTATCACCCTCCTCACCATTACTGTTATTGTCGTTTCTATTATCGTAGTTGTTGCTGATGTTATATCTAGTATCATCATCATCCCCGTTATTATCTTTCCTTAATTTGAATCAGGGCCCAAGCTGTTCGGGAAGGCGATTGCACACCGTGATCTCGACACTCGATATGCCAACACCAAGAAGAAGATAGTCCTCATCCACAACTTCTACAGGGCGAGAGTCAATCCTCCAGCCAAGAACATGCTGGAAATGGTAATGCCATACCATATCCTTGTGGTGGTTTTGTGTACAAATAACCGATACAACACCTAGAAACAAGAGATCTCTTTTGTCTAGTGGTTAACGCGCCTGTCTGGTGATCAAGGAGTCCCTGGTTCGACTCTCGTTAGCGCACAACGCTTTATTGCGGACAACCGAATCATGCTGCCATCTATCGGCGCCTTCTGAAACGAAGAAACTATATCGTAACAAGCGATCTGAAACGATACTAGCTTAACAGATACAAGATATCTCTTTTGTCTAGTGGTTAACGCGCCTGTCTACTGATCTAGGAGTCCCTGGTTCGACTCCCCGTTAGCACACATAGCTACATCCTCATTCGATTAGGAAATGCCAATCGTAATTTGAGTCCGTGTGCATAAACAGAGCGAACTTGCAGTGTAACTTCAAAAAACTACATTGTCACAAAATCATCGAAATAAGTTGAGTGTACCTGGGGTTGGAAATCTCTACTTCGGAAGTTTCTTATTCCATAAAAGATGAATCGATGTAAGACCCTTGTTAACAATGTTGGCCAATATCGTTTGACATTCGTCAATACCGATGTGGAACGTTTTAAACCGGCCGTTGTTAAGCCAATCTCTACCAATGCTGGATAAAATAGACTGGAAGTTTTGAAATATTGATGCCACTGTTTTAAAATTCAAAGATTCTGTTTATTAGAAAGGACAGGGGGCAAAAGATATGTTTCATTTTTTAAAAATCGTGTACTTTAGAACGATGCTCGAGCTTCTGTGAGAATTGGCCAATCTTCCAGAACTTTTGTTTCCGACATTGGTTAATGTTGCTGTGTTACCTGGGTTAGAACAATACAAATTAATGAGCATCGAAGACCAAGGCACTGATATTAATTCCTGGCTTATTTCCAAGAAATAATTAGATTTGTATTTTTTACTTCAAGGTACATTGTAAGTTCTCACATTGCATCATAAGTTCTATTTGCAAAATCAGCAACGTGCAAAAAAAAAAAAAAAAAAAAATCCGAATTAATGCCGCTATTTTATATTGAATTGTTTCCTATGCAAGCTTTCCGCACAGAAGCATTTCGGAGAAAAATACTTCCTCTATAAGTTACGAAGACTTAGGAGAAATCGTTTAAAACCTAAAGATAAAGAGTATTTTTTTACTCCCTTGTAATACCACTGCAGGATTCATGGATTCGAAGCAGAATTCTTGTCTACCAAGCGTGGGCGACCACTGATTTCCAATTTCAACTTCTGGATAACTAATAAGCATTTTCTACTCCTCAAGCAGATAAAGCCATTTAAATACTTCTACTCATCTATGCTCTCGAAATTGGTTGCTCATGGTTACCAACACATTCTAACTCCTTTAAAGGAAAGTTTCTACTATAGATCTCAACGGTGATTGCTATGCCTTCTTCGGCATCAAGTCAATAACCAAGCATGTCCTATCCAGAAGTTGTAGTTATAGAGACCAGTGGGGTCACCTCAATCCTTTGATTTCGAATTAAAAAAAAAGCCCCACCCCCCCCAAAAAAAAAAATAGTTACAAAACATTTTGAACTCCGATTAATCTTGGAATTTAAAAAAAAAAAAAAAAATGTGTATCTATAGTATGATTCTTTTAAAATGCCTTTGTCTTCATGGACGTTTCAACTGTTTCAGACGTGGCACAAGGGAGCCCAGGAGGCTGCTCAAAAGTGGGCTGGTGCGTGTCAGTTCATGGTACATGACAAACCCATCAAGAGGTGGGTGGACGGTAAGTGGTACACTGCTCACACTTATCTGCCAAATGTGAATCTAATGGAATGTTATACGCTCTCATGTATCGCCCATCGATGTAGGTTTTCTTAACCCTTTATTTACTGACGGGGCTTAAAGAACCCGTCAGTTTTCTTATCGTACTTTAGTAATTTAAACACTGATTTAAAAATCCTGATTTCAAAAAGTGATCTAGAAAAAATGTGTGTGTGTACGTGGTCAGCATAACTCCCGAACAAATTGACCTACGATGTTCAAATTTGATGTGCAGGTTGGTGGCAGCTGCCATGGAAAAAATCGTGTTTTTCAGTAATTCCTAAAAAACGGATCTAACGATTTTGTTCAAAATCACAAAGACAATGTAAAATCTATCGAATAAAGCCCCCAATTATGCTATTTCGGCGTGTTTTTTTTTTTTTTTTTTTTTTCCCCCCACGTGAAAATTATTGTCAAAAATATCGCCAAACTGGCCATTTTTATTTAAATGAGTGAAAATAAGAAAATGGTAAGTTATGTTAAATTTTACTGCAATGGCCAATATTATATAGAGTAATTGAAAGTTGTGCGATGTTCCACACCCCTAGTTTTTGCCGTTTTGATGTTTCCGATGTTCAGATTCATGATTGTCATGATTTCGAAAAAATATCACCTTTCGAATCACTGTAATTCCTTTCTCACTCCGGCTATCAGATAAATCATTCGAGAACAATTCAGCGAAAATTTCTTCACTGTCACGTTCCGTCAGCGGTCGAAATTTCGGTACTCTATTTTAATTGTGATAATAACCTAAATACCAAGAAAAGTATTTCCTTTATGATAGAACAATGATTTCTAAACAGAGAGAATGAACAAAACTTTTTTAAATCCTTTACATTAACTTCGATTTTGTGTGTATGAATGTTTGTCGATGGCGGGCAAATCGGCGGAGACCTAATTAACATGGGCGCCCCCAGGAGGGTGCAAGGAGGTGCACTTGCACCCCCCCCTGGCTTTTGAAAATTAAAAAAAAAAAAAAAAAATGAGGGAAAAGATGTAAATTCCAAGATAAAAAAAAGTATATATGCCGTTTATACTTTTATGTTACAATGAGCATTTTTTCCCTATTAATTTAGTTTTTGCTTACGTCGTTTTTTATGGCTACTTGCGTGACGATTTTCTGGCGCTTGTTGTCCATGATTATTAGAGACTGATGAGTTGAATTATATATTCCTTTTATTGCATAATCATTTCCTGCGTAGTTCTCAAAATTCTAGGGAAATGTTTTGTTTTTTAAGTCATCATATATACTATCTTGAAATCTATTTTTAGAATTCAATTGTGCATATTCCATTACTGCCTTCGTGTTTCGTTTTGAATTTTTTTTTCATTATATCCGAAACTTGGAAGAAATAAAATATTACTCTTCTGTATTTTTGCATCTTCGAGTTCCTCTATTCTAAACACTGTCTCTTGAATGCCGTGAGATTTAGTTGGCTATTAAAAAAATAGTTAAAAATATTTATTTTAATATTTTTACTGTTTTGTATTTTTGTTTCTCTTTAAAAAGGTTACGCTTTCAAAAATATACACCATGAATTTTAACTATTCCCTAACTATTCAAAGAGTATAATTTATAAGGCATAATTATTAATTAACATTTCTAAAAAAATTAATGATTTTGATAAAAATCTAGTCTTGCACACACTCGCAAATATTCCTGGGGGCGCCCATGCTAATTAACCCCTTGCCGTCATCCAATCGGGCTGAAACTTGACAGATAGATTCGATGTCGATGACAATGTATTCTATCAAATTTTGTGAACTATTATTGTCACTAAAAGGTCGCTTTTACGGAATACCAGTAAATCAACTAGCCGTCATCCAATCTTGCTGAAATATACCATTAAACCAATCATTGAAGAAACTCTTTCCTGATGCCAAAATTGTCTTAATTAATAAGACATAAAATTGTTGTAATTGGAATAAATAAAAGATATTTGGATGTGAGTGCAGAAACTCAAATTCATTTTTAATGAATAAATTTTGAAAAGTAGTTTAGCGCATATTTTGCTGATAGATATGTTTTTAATATTTAAAATTAGATGCAAACTCCGAACGCACAATGGCAACAGAAACGGCGCTATGTTAATGAATATAAAAATTGCTATGTATATAAAGGATTTATATTAAAACTTTGTATTTATGGGTTATATTATTTAAATATTATTACCTTGGGTTTTATAAATTAAAATAAATATTGCAAGTTCAAACACGAATTGGGCATGAAAAGACGAGCTATCCCGTGATTAGTCAACAGTGTATTAAGGTAACCTTCTTTTATAGCAAAGTTATTGCGTTTTCAATACTACATTTAGACATTTGTATCCTAATTCATAATTGTTATTATGTCCTTTCACAGATTATGGTTCGTGTGGTCAGAATATATTCGTGTCCAACGTAGAAGTGGACTGGATGTTCGTCGCTAAGGCATGGTACATGGAACATCAGAACTTCACATACGGAAGCGCCTCCAATAATCTGTCGGATGTTGGGCACTACACCCAGGTATAAGTAAATGAATGAAGTAAACGGCAAAATTTATTTAACATTTATTGTTTTTACTGATAGAATGAATGACAGGTGACTGTAAGATTAGGTACCCCATCGAACGTCATTCTGAATTTTTTATAGAAAGTGGAGAAAAGTTAGTAGTTTTGGAATCCACCGGTCTGCCGTGGCAAAAAGAGTCCAGTGGCGGTTCTAGGCAAATCACAAGGGAGGGGCTACAGCATGCAAAAATGTTCCGTAATGAGAAAGCAAAATTAATTAGAGCTACTGTTGTGGTCAATTAGATTTTATCGCAATCAAGAAATAGTACATTAATATACAGTGTGGCAATTATTTAATTAACTTTAATTATATTTGAGTAATGAGTGCAAATAATTATTTTAATTAATTATTCAAAATGGTGGTTTTTTTAAAGCAATAGTCTAGGTGGATGACCTTAGTTAAAATTGAGTTGTTTTTCTCGATACATTAATACAAAAACAAAACATCAAATTTTGTAGAGTCTGTGTCTGTGATTTTAGACATTCCAATTTGCAATTTTCATTCGTCTTGCTTTTTTGCGACTGAAGATGTTAATGACGTCTTCTATGGAGATTTTTCTATCCTTTTGAATATTTGCCAGTGCTAGTCCGTTTAATCTTGCCTGGCCCATGGTGCTTCTTAAATATGTTTTAATCCGTCGTAATGTGGAGAAGCTCCTTTCGGGTGTGCTTGTTGTAACGGGGATTGTTCCAAATATCTGTAGAAGAATAAAAATGTTGGGGAAAAATTGTTGATCGCACTTCTTCAGGGCCTCAACTGCTGTATAAGGCGGCTCAATCTCACTATCCCATTTGTTTTTCCATAGCTTTATTTCTGACTTTAGTATAAGCTCAGAGCCATCTAGGTACTGCTGGTAATTTTTTGCAGCCTTGAGGATTTCTTCTTCTTCGTACTTCAAAATATTTTTTGGAACAAGGCCTTCTAAAGGTAATATATCCACCAATCGTTGGGAAAATCTCGATTCCAGTTCTTGAATCAAATGGTCTACCAACGGTAAAAAAACCATTCGTCTGTAATACTCCTCGGGATTTGAAGCATCAGTATTTTCTCGATGAGTCTGTCGAAAGCATTTTCTTGGTATGCGTATTTCGCATTCGATTTCGCTTGCTTTTTGCAAAGCGTCTTCGAAAATACTACCGAATTCGACATCCACAGTTCTTCGTAGATTTCTGAAAACCTCTAATATGCAGTTTATATTTTGCAGGGCATTTCCAAAATCTAATTGTGGATTTTGTAGTTGCTCACTTAGCTTTAGAGTTATTGCCATGCAATATGCCGTTGTTTCCAAGGCTATGATGAATTCTCCTTTTTGAATAGCCGAACTGAGCATAGAAGCTTTGCTTGATGTTTCCGAGTTGGTATCTGGTGAAGTTGAAAGCTGATCAAGCAGTGTTACAATAGGGAGAAATAACTCTTTAAATCTAATTAAGCTATCGTGTCGCTCTACCCATCTAGTGGGGCACATCACCTTTAAACTTTTCTTCTTTATTTCTGGAAGTTGATTAATTACTTCCTCTAGAGCATTTTTTCGTAGAGCAGAAGCAGAAAGAAAAGTTGTTACCGCTCCTACGGTTCCTAACATGTTTCGTATGGCAGGAATGTCACACGATTTTGAAATAACCAAATTCAAGGAGTGGCTGAAACAGTGACTGTAAATAGCCATGGGTTGCTCGTTTGATATCAGGGCTTGCACTCCTTTAAACTTTCCAGCCATGTTAGAACCCCCATCATACCCTTGGCCGCAAAGGTGTTCTTTTGTTAAGCCCAAGGCATCCAACTCTTTATCGATTGCTTCTTTTATAGCAACACCAGTTGTCTCTGTCATTTCTGTAAAACCAACAAATTCTTCTTTGGTAACGAAATATTGGGTATCTATGTACCTAACACAAAATGTCATCTGTTCCTTGGTGCTGACATCTGTTGTTTCATCGCACATTATACTGAAAAATTTTGATCTTTTAACATCTTCTGATATTGAAGAACGAAAAGTTTCTCCGATACAGTCTATAATTTCATTTTGGACTGTGTTGCTAATCATTGCACTGTTACGCCTGCAAATTGCGAAATGTCGCTTGAGGTCTTCGTCCCCAGCATCCACACGAAAAGCCAAAAGGCTTTGGAAAACTCCATGCTTTCCAACCAGAAGATCCTCATTACTTTCTTCTTTTAGTTGTGAAATCAAACCGTGATCACGATGTCCTCTTAAGGGCAAATTGTTCCTAGCACAAAATACTATAGTTTTTACTATAGGCCTCAATCGTTTTCGATTATCCTCAATAATGGCCGATGTTTCGGAATCTAAAACAACGTCAATGCTTTTCTTGCTTGATTCCATTACTTTTGTAAATTCTACTGCTTTTTCCATGGAGAATTTGTGGTACTTAGTATTTTCATGCTTACGTAGATCTTCGGTGGCTTTTTTATATTTGGATAACGGTTCTTTTACCAGTGTTTTGAGAGCCTAAAAAATGTACACGCTTGTTAAATTTATATTTATACATATTTTAGGATACATAGTTTTTCTAACTAATTGAACATTTCGGTCGTTAAAGTAAAGCACCCGGTTTAGTAGTATAAAAAAAGGATTTTAATAAATATTTAAAAGTTGAAAGTTTAAATTGATTTGTTTCGCATTAGTATTAACTTTATTTCTCAAAATGCCGACAATATAGGTAAGCCTTCCGCAAAAATTGCAAAGAACGCGTTTCGCAAAATTGTGGAGCTGGCCAGTTTTGCTGTTACACAGTACCTTTACACTTTCAAAATAGTATTACACAAAATGTTCCATAAATTTTGTACATTATTTACGGGTCACTTACAATTTCGTTAATTTTTATTGACAACTTCAAGAGTAATAAAATAAAATATGAAGTCAAAATTTTAATAATTTCAATATAAATTGGGCGAATTTAGGCTATAACTTTTTAAAGTATTAAAAAACAATTATTAAAGTTTTGAAATATTAAAGTCAGAAATGCATTTGAAATTTTTATTCTTAAATTAATCTTAAATCATTTATTTTTAATTGTACCCAATTTTTTTTTAATATCTAAGGAACAATATTCGACGATAACGACCAATCAGTTGGTTGTTGATATAATCGTTAAAACATTAAACATTTCATACAAATGAAAATATCACACAAGTTACAATGAAATGCATAAGAAAAGAAAATCAAATATTTTACCTGAGATCCGATACCAGCACCTGAAGGAGCAAAGAGAACGCATTGGGTGCAAAGTCCACCGCCTAGCATTTGGCTATATGCTAGCCACTTGTATTTTTTTAGCCAATCATGATTAAATTTCCGTTTCTGTTTCCCTTCTACTAGTTCTGGAAAAGGAAATGTTGTTGGAGGTATCCAAGTATTTTTTAGTAATTTTAGTTTCTCATCATCTGTTAAAACTTCTTTCACGGCTCTTCCTATATCACAGGGATCATGTGATTTTTCATATGTATCCTATATATAAATATAGAAATTGATTAATTTGATAATCACTACGAGTATATACGTAATTTTTATTTTTTTTGTAACAGAGTATAATAGATATCGTTTTTGTTTTTATTATCCTATATATTAAATTACTTGCATGTACAATTAAGTTAGTTGCAAAAAAATTCAAAAATGCATTTTTCGAAAAACTGCAGTTGTCTGGCTTTGGAACTGAACGACACATAAAAATAAATATTTATGTGTAAAGCTTACCGGAAGATTTATCTTGCCAGGATCATAGGCTTTTATCGCACTTTCTGACTTCGATTCCAAATTTCCAACATCTAGCTCTTTACAATGGCTTTTAGCGCTGCTCTCTTTTTTCCCGAAATAATCGGTTAAATGTCGCTTCATTTTGATAGCGTACTATGCACAACTATAAACTGGTATAGGGAGACCAGTAAAAATTCCAGGCTGGTACGAGTCAAAGACACACAATACAATAGGAAGAACAAGGATGTTCTGGAATGTCTTCTGAACTAGTTTTAAAACCTGTTCGTGTTCGTTTGGTACTTTCATAAACGAATAATAAAATAGACAGGACGCTCCAATATCTGTTATTAAGAGAGGGTGTTACCAAGACGGAACACGTGACGTGACTAATTCCAATGCCTTTTAAAAACCATTTCTACCCTTTTCAAAATATTATAAAACATTAGTCTAGACTTTCATTTTCATTTCATTATCAATTACAATTTTCAGAAGTAAGTAAATGATAAAGACCATTATTACCAATTAAAGGCAGCTATGTCAGAAAGCAAAATACAAACTAACTTTTATAAGTCTTAAAAAAATAAAATTATTAAGATAATTTTTAAAAAATGACATGACTGTGAAAGGTTATTGAATCCCCTATTTCAAAATCAATTTTGCATCCAAATCCAGTATAGTATTCTGGCATTTTTTCGGCATTCAAGAAAATAGTCTTCAGCTTTCAATTGTTTAACCTTGAAGTAAATGAAAGAATTTTTCTCCAGTTCCGTTTTGAAGGCTGTCGTCACGTGACCGCGCTGTTCGTATTATTAGGTTTTGCCATACAGACTTGGTCTAGTTAATTTATTCTTAGTCTATGGGTACTTTGGTTACCTATTAACAGGGCACTTGGACCAAACGTCGAAAACTACGACATTCTTTTACCTTTTACGGAGAATTGGGGGGAGAAAGGCAGACGCGTCATTTCATATAATTCTAGGGGGGGGGGGGAGGCAAAAATGAGATTTTCTGATCGGAAATTAAACTTTTTCTTAAATATTTGTATCTAGAAATACATTAAAAAAAAAAAAATCTAAAATCTTAGGTGGGGGGTTGTTATGAAAGGGGGCAGGGTTGTTATGAAAACCATTTTATCCAGTGTAAGTTTCACCCTCATGGGGGGGGGCTATAGCCCCCTTAGCCCCCCCCATGGAACCGCCTCTGAAAGAGTCCAAACTTGTCAAAACTGGACTTTGAACGAGTTGAGCAAAATCTGATTGCCAAATATATCATGACTTTGCCAGAAAGGCGAACACACTTTTTCGTTATTAAAAAGTTACACTCACCTTGTTGTATTTTGTTGGGATAAAATTGTTTCGATGTATCGCACTGCACCATTTTTTTCTAACGCTATCATCGGAAGAGAATTTGAACACATAAACCTTAGGACCAGTTCTGGAGTTCTCGTTGCACTTTAGAACGGAACAAGGACTCGGCGTTTTGTAAAATTTTCACCAAATATTAAACGTATAAATCGTCCATAATAACCATCGAACGACTTGTAAAAGCAGAATTTGAAGATCAGTGTACCCACTTTCTATATACAATGTTTAACTCGTGATCTCATAATTTGCATCCACCATTGATGACGTAGAAGGTAAAATGTGGCGGAGCTGGTTGGCCTTCTACCATATCGATGGTCACGCTCAGCTTGGTTAAAAAATGCAAACACAACCTCTGTGCTTAGATTGGTAGCATAGTTCTAATGTTTAATTTTTTTTTATTTAAAATGTCAGATGAAGTATTGCAATAAAAAATAAGAAGTTTTTTTTTTACCAAGTACAACAACATTAATAAAAAATTTACTTGGGATAAAGCATACTTGATGTTTTTTTTCATAAAATTTTAAAAAGTTTTTAAAATTTAAAAAAAATTAAAAATAAAAAGACACCTGTTAGTTTACCGTTAAATTTTGTAAATAATATTATTTTATTGCTGTGCTTATGTTTGGTACAAATTTCAGATGCTTAAAATAATACCTCTGCAGATATTGTGTCCCAAAAATGCAGTATTATGTTTATGGGACAGGCACAGGCAGACAATTCATCTTAACTTCACTAAGGAATTTAAGTTTTAAAATTTAATTTAATATTTTTATTTCAATTTTAATTTGTACTGATACATTTCCCCGTTTTATCTTTGATCTTTAAGCTATTCAATCCCATTTGCACTCTTATTCTAAACAGATGGTGTGGTTCAACAGTCACCGGGTAGGATGCGGTTTCAGATTTTGTGGGTCCAATGTTGTGAGCAGGCCATTTTTCAACTATGTCTGTAACTACTGTCCAATGTAAGTAGTCGGATCTTTGCTTATTGAGTAAGTTGGTTGTTTTCAGCTTATCTGGCGCCGTCAGCAACACGAGGGCTATAATGCGCCGAAACTTTCGTCATTAGACAAGCCAACATACATTTACAAACACCCCTGCCTAACACAGGACTCGAACCCGCAACCTCGTGGTCTAGAAGCTAGCACGCTAACCACTATACCTTTTGGTCGGCGCTTATTGAGTAAGGAATCGGCTTTTATGAGGATATAACGTGTATGATATTTTTGTTATCTACATTTGTTATTTGAATAGTTACGTAAATAAAAATAGCACGTATAAATTCAAACTATTAATTAATTCATTCTCGATAAAAAAAACTGTCGAAACGCTTCTCTAATTATCAATAATAATGGTAGAAATAGTAACAAACCAACGATGGTCCATTGACATCGGAAAATTCAGAAGTAGAAAAAAAAAAAAAAGAAGGGGGGAAAAAAAAAAAGAAGGGGAAAAAAAAAAAAAAAAAAAACACTTTATGCTAACTATTATGCTAATAGATTATAAAAACACTACTTTTAATAATCTATTTACTAAAAATATTTCGATTCTTTAATATTTAATTTTGTTAGTGTAAGTTTGAAATATCTCAGAAAGGGCAATTGCAACCAGTGCCACTGCTGAGGGGGGAGGGGGGAGGCTACTTTTTACTGTCAGTTCGACACCCAAATGTGGATGATCAGATGGCAATGCCAAGTGGTGATTACTACACTCATAGACTTATTATCATCAACGGACTGCGCATTCCCACTTCAATCATTCAACGAGAATGAAACCAAAATGAATCACAAAATTCGTCTATCAGTCACGTGGTTTCTAATTTGGCTACGTCGTAAAATTAATCCTTTATCTTATTATCCTTTATCGCCTGAGTGAGGAGAAACCCGCCAAATCTACAATCCTGCTCCCAAAAAGTCCCTACTCATGTGATTCATTTTGGTTTCATTCTCGTTGTATAATTGATGTGGAAACGCCCAGTCTATTGATAATAATAAGTCTATGACTACACTCAATTAACTTTTTATGATAAACTTTTGTGTAAGCTTTCGTTTTCTTTTCGCAGTGGAAATAATCCTAAAAGACTGGGTCGACCTTATGCTGCTGGAAAGCCATGTGAGAAATGCCGAGGTCACTGCAAGTATAAAAAACTTTGCAGTAAGTATTTTAGAGTTACTTTGTAGTATGTAATTGATCAAATTTTTGTACAAAAAATGTATAACTTAACTAAGTATAATTTATCCGTAAAAACTTTTGTAAAAAAAAAAAATGTCTCTATTTATACTAAACTTCAACTAACTTAACTTGACATCACTAGACGATAGATCGTCACAGTGCTCATAGGTATTTAATCCATTTTGGCGGCGTGAAAGCATAATGTTCGCCAAACCACAACCCTGCAGAGAACAAAAGGCTATAAGGTTTGGCGAGAATTATGTCTTCACTCCGTTAAAATGGATTAATTGCCTATGAGCACGGTGAAGATCTATCGTCTAGTGATGTCAAGTTAAGTTGGAGTTTAGTATAGTGTTTGCTTTCAGTTAACCGTTTTGTATTATAAAGTTATGAATCCATTGCGTCGGCATGAAAAGATTGGTCGAATGTTTGGTAATCTTGAGTCAAAAAGTGTTTTCTGGGAAATGGTCTATTTGTTTGTGTCTGTAAAGATTATAACTTCAAAATGTATACTGTGCCGTCTTCGATTTCCGATTTGGTATACAACTTTTTAACTCCCTATAATAAGACAATAAGGTTTTCGTCAAAATTACGCACGCACAAAAGGCGCCTTCCATTGAAAAAATTTAAGTTTTTCAGTAATTGCCGAAAAACTACTCTAATGTGATTTTGATAAAAGTCATTCTGGGAATGGATTTTCAAGTATTCTCAACATGCTCACCGAAACTCCAATTAAAATGTAGTAAATGACTAAAAAATAAAAAAAACGAACCTCTTTCAATTATGAAAACCTAGTTTCATCAATGGTCAACGTTTTCATCCAACAATGAACTGGTTAGGAAGCATGAAATGAAATTAATGAAAAGATGCATCGATATACATTTATTTTATACTAAATCTATGTATTTTAAAATTTAACTTCTTCATTACTTCAATGTTTATTGATATGCTTAAACAAGGGTTATGTTCTTCTGTCTGTTCGAGATCAATTTTCTTAGCCAAAACTAGAAATTGGCAACCACTTTTGCTTCCGAAAAGGTCACCAATGTCATCAACTTGGCGAGATTTATGACTATTTCGCAACTAGGTTTTTTTTTTTGCAAAGCAAGTAAAGAATTGTAATATAAATTCTTTTAATAATTAGGTGTAAGGCAAACTAGTTAATTAGTTTGTTCGTTACGATTTGTTACAATTTTAGGTGTACAATCTTTATGGCCGTAACAGACGTTTTAATCCCAACATTATTGTCTTTCAGCCAATAGCTGTCCCTTCGCCGATCAGTGGGTGAACTGTGGCGACCTTAATCGAACTTGGCACTCTTGGCTGTGTGGAAACCCGGACAACGAGCGACATCGAGCGTGTCGAGCTACGTGTCAATGTTCACACTCTATTGGATAAAGTACGTGTTGCCAGTGACACCTTATACAATACTACAGAGTTCCAATCAAGAAAAACTGAAATAAACACGCCTAGAAACAGCAAGCTCAATTTTAATGATCATGACCAGAATTGAGCTAACATGGGTGTATGTCACAGATCTTTAACTGCAAGTTCTGGATAGCGTATAAACGGTTGCTGCAAGAAGCCAATTGACTACTCAACTCTCACCCATCTATGATACGTAATAGGTTGCCCAAGGTTACAAACACATTCTAACTAGTTCGGAGAGAAGCTACTAACATAGATCTTTATAGTGATTGCTAAGCCTTTTTCTGCTTGAAGTCAATAACCAAACATGCACTATTCAGAAGTTGTAGCGAGAGATCTGGGGTTTATGTAGAAAATTATTAGAGATTAATTTAATATATGAATTTCGTGTATGTGTCAACGTAGCATTTGGTGATGACGTCATTCCAAGAAGAGGAACATTTCTAAGTCAAGAAATAATGCAGATAAAATGTTTATATGAAATTTATATTTGTACGATCAAAACCTTTTTAACTGAAGATATGATGTCATGTCCGCAAAAAACAAAAACAATTCTTTTTAGTTCATCAGATTTGAAAGTTTTTGTTTAATTGATTGATTTATTGTCATTTGGTTCCTGGTAGACCTTTTGCTTGAGGACGTCATAGGCAACAACTCTTTGCAATGCCTGACTGGTAAAGCTGAAGAGCTTAATTGTGATTGGCTAATGGAATTTGAAAATTGTAATTTATTTTTAAAAGATATGTATTGTAATTGATCACTCGTTTTAACAGATGAAAAACCCACAAAACAAACAACATAGTGAATTAAGTCAGTATTCTTCACATCAGGTGGTCTTTAGACTTCAATATTTATTCACTTGCTTTTCATACAAAGTGCATTAGGTTGAACATATAATTTTTTTTTATTTTATAAAGTTAACAATGATTTTATATAAAACAGAATAATTTATCATAATTTTCTATTTGGTGCCTTTTAAACATATTTGTGTATCTACCTTAATATGCACCGCTTCAGAATAATCTAAAATCTTAATATATATATTTTAAATTTTATTTTATTTTCGCTCGACAGAATAGTTTTTAGCTATGCTGCTACCTTTTAACCTCTTATTTGATGATTTTTATACACTTGAAATAAGTGCTGTTCATTTTGCATCAAAGTAATTTTAACTTTTCAGCATTATAATACACATTTCACAAGGTATTAAAAAGTGCAATTACTATACAAACAACTATTTTTTAAAATCCCATGCAAAAAAATCTTTGTGGATCTATATCTTTACGGTTTTTCGTAGTTTATATTCAGTTTGTAGAAAATTTGTTTTTTTGTTACTCACTCCCATATCATAAAATAAAGAAAATTTTATAAAAATGTGTTTTTAATTTATATTGAATATTTTCCCTGTAACCTGTTGTTAGTGCAAAATATATGATGTATCTATATTTAGATTTTTTCCTGGTTTAAATTCAGTTTGTAGAAAAGTTTTTTTCGACACTCACTGTCCTTTCATAAAATAAAGAATATTTTATAAAAATGTGTTTTAATAGAAATTCCATATTTTGCATTTAACGTATTGTTTGTGCAAACGATCAGATGAATAAAAAACAAACACACTTCCACCTATTCATTTAAAACTTTAAATTATCCAATAAAGTCAAATGTTTACAAATCAAGAGGAACTTGAAGAGAAAAAAAAAGAAAAAAAATCTACTCGATGCATAAGAAATATGTTTATCTACAGTTTTAAAATGTGCATTTATTAATATTTGTCGTGCAAACATATTTTAAAAACTACAAAAGAATAATTACATTTGGTGAAATAAGAATCTATGACGGTATAGAAATGTAAAACAACTCTTTGTAAATTTTTTTTTGAGTTACTGAAATTAAATTCCATATAAATATCGCCAGAAAAAAAAAAAAAAAAAAAAATGAAATGAAATTTAAAATTGTACTCTCTATAATCTAAAATAGCTGAGAAGAAAACTCAGTTCGAACTGATTCAGTAGGTATAAAGTTATTCTTCCGTTCCAGGCACAGAGATCAAACATTTTTTCTTTGAACTAAATTATTATACCCCCAAATTCAAGCATTGAGTAGTTATTATTGTAATTTTAAATTATTGTTCAATTATCTCTCTTTATCAAAAAAAAAGAAAAAAAAAAAAGTAAGGATTAAAAAGAGTCACCACTGTTTCAGAATTTTTCAGTCGCACGCGCTTCTCTGCCTCAGAGTACGAAATTGTTGGATTCAACAGTATGGAATTTTACACATTTGTAGAGAAGTATTTAGGATATCCGCTGATAAGAAAAATTTATTGAGGCAAACTTAAGGTTTTGAGTTTATAACATGTCAATGTAAAAAAACTTTTTGTGGCATATCCCTCTCACTCCAGGGAAAACTCGCCACTCTAGAAGTGTAATATTTTGCAGACATAGAGGTATATGTCTTCTAAAACAATAACGCCACATTTTCTTTACATTTTGATCTAGTTGTGGAGTTAATAAATATCTAAATTCAATTTTAAACTTGCGCGATTGATGTTTGTATATCTATTAACAGCGGAAAAGCATCGAAAAAAAGGTTAATTTCTTTTCATAAATTATACCACTGTATAGAACATATTATCAGAATTCAATTAAAAAAAAAAAAGCTCAGATTGTGCAATAATTTAATTTATTTAAAACTGTGATTCATTTGCATTTTTCTCCTCCCATATTTAATAGAGGAAAGGAAGTGTTACGATGTGCAGTATATTGAATAATACTACGATTGTATGAAAATTACAGTAGTATGAAGACTACGTCATTTGCAACTCATGAGGATTTGTGACCAATCACAAAGTTTCAAGTTGTATTTAAAGGTGTCGTTTGATTGGTCACAATTCCTTGGAGGGTTACCAGGGACTTACCTTTGTGAAATCGTTCTTTTAACATAAATTTTTGCGTGCAGTATTTTAAATAGCAGTTTAAAAATCTGGTATGTTAATCCCAGAAAGCTGAACTTGGGCATATGCAGAGGAATTGTCTGAAATTTCTTATACTACATTATAGTGATAATCACATGATAGATCAATGTACATATATCGATGATTGGTGAAACGAAATTATTTAATTACAATTATTTAATTACCATTTTAATGTAATATACGAATTTAGTGGGAATACATTAAAGATTTTCGTCACATTTGTTTTACTTGCATTCGTGGGTTAAAATGAGCAGAATATTTATTAATAACAAGTTAAATAATCATAGATCTTTTTTAAAATTTCCAGTAACAAAGACATCTAAATTTTTTGATTTTGGATGTCTTATGTCTATTAACAAATATTGGTGTTCGAGTTATGAGTACTATTACGTAAAATCCTGACTTTATGTGGTATGACGTCAGATATAAAAAAAATATGTAACCACATATGAAAGTGCAAATGTACTGCATTCATTGTAGGAGCAGGAGAAAAACAACTTCACTTTGTTGACATCGACATTCATTGAAAAAAAATCAGAGCGCGTAGCGTGCAATATTTTTTGGGGATCTATTGATCGTGAAAAAATAGTTATTAAACGCCACATACCATTTGGTTTTTACAACAGAAGCTGTTTGTATCAAGAACTTTTCCTGAGCTGCTGCTTTGAAGATATCTGAAGATTGAATTTGAACTTTACTTCAGCGTTGGTGTCAACAAAGGTATCTAATCGAAATCGAAGCGATTTCTTTTATTTCTGTACCCAAAGTCTTTTGTAGTGTATTAAGAAGGTTGAAAGTTAATATATTTTTAGAAGAAGTATCATAAATCATTTATTCTTGGAGTCCCGTCTGAGAGAGCTTGAGTTGTATAGATCATTCGTCTGTGCAATAGTGGATAACCCATCCGAAATCATGCCTATGAGTCTCATTTGCTGGTTTGGGAGCTGCTGTAGGGGTTGGTTCGGCACCATTGACGCAGTTTCTCGTTTACAATCAAGTCCCGAAGTTTCGCAAGATGTCCGTTTTCGATCGAGTAAAATAAGAATTCCACGTTGCCTTTAGTTACGCGCCCGAGCACATGTTCTTCTCTAGTCCATGAAAGTGTCTTTCTCTAGTCCATGAAAATGAAAAATCCGGTCAAAGATCCTCTTTGCCAGTAATGTCTAGTCCACTCAAGTCGATTCTAATGTCTAGCTCTTGAAAATGCCAGTCCCTACTTCTGACGTTGCTGTCCTGTCTTGCCCATGAAAGCCCGATTTCGCAGTCTCTCGCCCATGAAAATTGGAAATCCTGTCAAAGATCTCTGCATTGAAATATCCTATATTCTTATACTTAGCCAAAAAAAAAATAAAAAAAATAGCAATCTCGAGTTCTGAAGCTGCTGTAGCTACCATTCCATTATTGCCTATTATCTCATCCATGGAAATTAGAATTCCTGTCGAAGATCCTTTTGGAGCAGTTTTTGTGTTGTGGTGGCAGTGGTATTGGAGCTCTGCTTTTATCAAGTAATAGATGAAGATCTTGGAAATAATCTGAAGAGTATGGAATGCAAGATTATCAAAGCCTCAGTTGTTATACTTGTCGAAATTGAGCTTATGGAACTGTATATTTTAAAAGAAAAGTTAGTCTGTGATATATTCCCACTCGTTTTGATGGGCTTTACCATTTTGGAGTCTGGTCCCGTTGATGTCATTCCGTCCAAAGCCGAAGTTCCTGATGGAAGATCTGGATCTGCCTTGGTTCAAAGTCAAGTGTCCCAAGAATAAACTTTGCAATGATTCCCTTGTGAACTTTTCCTCTCGTCTTGATTATTTCTCGAATGGTGCAAGGCCTTGGAGTCCCTAGTCACATCTTCAGTGCCGGTTAGTGACATTTAAGCGGGTTTCTTCTTCGTTTGTGATTGGTGCACAGGTTTCGTCTTCGATTGTGATTGGTGCGCGAGTGTGCTCTGGTGCTGAACAAGTGGATTTCATGCTGTCATAGTATGAACTTTTTTATTCTATCCACTGTGCTCCCCTTTCAGTAATTTAAATTTTAATCTAGCTAATTTTTAAATTTAAGTGTATAATTTAAAATTTTGGGAATTTTTGGCCTATCTAAATTGTATTAAATTGGGTTTCATTTGTGCAGTTAGAAGCCTTAGTTGCTTGGATACGTTAAAAAATTAAGCAGTATTGGTTTTCAAACGAGTTATGCCCCATTTAAAGTTTGTTTACACAATTGTTAATTCTGTATATATAAAAAAAAGACACTAAGCAGGAGCAATGATAAATTCGAGTTTAATTTATTGGCTTCAAAATTCTGTAGCGAGTTTGCTGAAAATACAATTTTGTCTGTTGAAGAATGCTAATGGTGCCTTATTTTATTTATATGGTTATGTATACTAATGTAATTAATTATAATGTATAAATTAATGTCAT
Organism: Linyphia triangularis; assembly: GCA_963978545.1. Taxonomy (NCBI): domain Eukaryota; kingdom Metazoa; phylum Arthropoda; class Arachnida; order Araneae; family Linyphiidae; genus Linyphia; species Linyphia triangularis. The sequence continues at coordinate 78,028,855 of OZ021729.1, forward strand.
TATTTTTTTCTAGTGTAGAATTGAAATACTTGCATATTGATTAGATTGAGTGCTCATATTTACAATTATTCTATTAAACAGCCTTTGAATTTCATACTTGACTTTAAAAAGAAAATGGTAGAAATGCATTATAAGAAATCGGCAACTTTTGATATTTTTGGAGTTTAGGTAATAAATAAACAGAAAACCTGATTTGCAATAGCACTTCCGGTTATAAATTGAAATTAAAAGGTTATGATTTATAAATATTAACCTGTGAAATAAAGCCAAGAAAAATTGCCACTGCCCCGTTGTGCATCTGTAAAAAAATTATTTCGTTAAAAAAATACCTAAAATGTTGGTAATTAAAACTGGTGAAGAAATAGTCATGGCATACTTTTTATATTTTTCATTAATCTTTTCATTTTAGCTACGAAAAAGTTGTTTTATTCGTTTAGTTTTCCCATTAATTATGTATTTTGTGTGAGAATATAATTACCAAATATTTAATTCTCCAATTTTAATGTTTTGAAATCCATAATATCTGGTATTACCTCATGCCAAATTTGTGAATAAATATTCTGTAACTATATTCACATGTTTTAGGGTATTTATTCTTTGAATTTATGCATCATAAGATTTTCAGCACGTTAGTCTACTTAATTTATGTAATAATAGATTGACAATTGCAAAAAAAAAAATAAGATTCAATCACACTTATTGATTTGCTATGTCACTACATATGACAGGTTCCCATAGTCCTGGATAGTCCTTGAAATTTTTTTGATGAAATTTGGTCCTTGAAAAAAAGATCCTTAAATAAGTTCTTGAATTTTTTTCTTCACTAAGAGGTGGGAACACTGTATCATTAAAACAATAATTCTGTTTTAACCTACGCCTCCGGTGGTTTGTTACTTTTGCTCCTGTTTGCTGTAAAAGTGCACATTCTGAACATAAGTTTTTCTGTAGAGTTCAAGTATTAATTATGTGATTTGAGATTGTTTTACTTTGATAAATTAATAACGAGAAGTTAATTTGCTTAAATCGTCTTATTTTGCATGCACTTAAATTCTTATATGTCCTATAATAAATCTTTCCCCTTATTTAATATTTATACTTTCCATTAGATTCTAACTATGCTATTTTTTAGAAAGTAGAATTAAGTAGATCTAAAAATGATAATTATGTTAAAATCTATAATAAAACAATCTGTGTATCTCTGTCTGGATCTATAGAAAGCTACTTAAAATTGGAATAGAGCTCTGAAATTTTCAACATAAATAGTTTTGGCCTTCTAATTGTACCTATGATAAACAGAATGTTAAAAATTTTAAGTAACTTTTTTTTAATTATTATTTTTATTTTTTTTACAAAAATACTTCAAATAGAGATACAGCTCTGAAATTTTCAACAAAAGTAGTTTTAGCCTTCTATTTGTTTGTTTGTGTAGTTTTAAACATAATTTTAAATTTTTATTTAATTTTTTTAACTAGCAAATACTTTACAAAACGATTTTTAATAGAGCTACATCTTTGAAATTTTCAACATGTGTAGTTTTGGCCTTCTAATTGGACTTTTGACAAAAAGAATGTTAAAATTTTAATTTGTTTATTTCCTTAATATTTTCACAAAAGGCGACTTCTAATAGGCCTAGAACTCTGAAAATTTCAAAATAAGTAGTTTTGATCGTCTAGTTTTGCTTTTCACAAACGCATGTTAAAAGTATTCTTAAAGAGGTGTTGTATTAATGGGTAATTTTTTTTTTCTCGACAGGGGATGGACTTCTAATATTAAGGTTTTACGTAGTAATTAGTTTTTAGTGAGTGAAGCGCCAAAAACTGGAACCTATACTCCAATGACAGATCTCTACAATGTGGGGTCTTGCAGCTAGCTAAAATATTGCACTTGGTAAAATTTCGTAGTGAAGCACGGGTATTCAGCTAGTGTGTTATATGGTGGCACTAAGCGATTTTCGAACTTTATCACAAAGTGCAAACATTGAAGAACTCCAAAGTTAAAACAAACCTAAAATGGCAAAATGACTGTGGTTCAAAATTGAAAGGCCAATCCAAAGCAACAGTGGATAGTGAAAAAGCAAGAATCAAACCCACTTCAGGGTTTATGGCTTAGGCCAAATTAAAAAAATGACTTGACCTACCCTGAAATTGCAGTATAAAAATTTCGACCCTTAAGGTTTTTTTTTTGGATTTAAAAGAAAAATTAATTATAAAAAAACGTTTTCCTTATTATTAATTGATTACGGGGCCACATCAATTGCATAATCGATTAATAATATGTTAAGCGCTTGATGAATTGGTTTTCTTAAGCAGCATATACCTGTTGCAGCCTTGCCTAATGGCGGGGCCGACCAAACGGTATAGTGGTTAGCGTGCTAGCTTCTAGACCGTGAAGTTGTGGGTTCGAGTCCTGTGTAAGGCATGGGTGTTTGTAAATGTATATTGGCTTGTCAAATGACGAATGTTTCGGCGCATTATAGTCCTCGTGTTGCTGACGGCGCCAGATAATCTGAAAACAACCAACCAGCCTATTGGCGAGTAATTAACCGCAAACTTGGTGTTTCTATATCCAGTTTGTATAGAAATATATGTATACCTAAATATTTCACATCACTGCTTTCACCTTGGATCAATTTTAAATCTAACATTAATACTCTGATAATATTTCCTTTTGCATATTTGCCAAAAATATTTAGCAAAAAAACCCTTTTTTTCTACCTACCAACCTTAATATTTTTTCCCATGTTACAGCAAACAAATCTTTTTTTTTTTTTTTATCTTGGGCCTTAAGAAAGTTTAAGTTAACTAATGATACTCCTCTGTTAAGTTGGTGAAGTGGTCCCAAGTCTGAATGTTTACACGTGTAAATAATGCAAGTTATCACTGCAATTCACAATCCCCCCCCCCCTCCCCCCCTTTGCTTAAGGAAATATTAATAGTACCCAACTAACAAAGCCGTTAAGCTTATGTTTGCGATGTATATATTGGACTTATATAACACATTTCATCTTAAATGAATTAAAGCATCTAGTTTTTTTCCTTAATTTATTCTTTTTAATATTTGAATGAATTGTGTAAGAGTTAAAATAATTTTGTATATTTTAAAAAATATGCACTGTTTGCAAGAAACCGTTTTGCTGTGTAATTATATTTTAAAGATTTTAATGAAACTTAAGTTGATGGGAAATGAACATTGAGCATTATTTGTTTAAAAATCATGTATGTTTTAATTCCTAATGCATGTTTTCTGTTTAGCTTTTTCACTTTTCCTCTTCTTTCATTGTAAATCTATCTTATTCATAACCAAAAATCATACATAATGTGGCACTGTTGATGCATTTATAAAAAAAATAAATTTTTTGATTTGTTTTGAAACATTTAGTTAATCTAATTTTGAAAAAATTCTAGTTGAAACCTAAATAGTAGGAATTATGTGCCCCGCTTCAGTTTTACAGGATTTTCAGTTATTTAATGGTATAATTTTATAGACTATTGCCATTTTGGTCCAGAGCTTTTCTCAATTTTGGAAAGGAAATATTCTAATTTTATTGAAAAGTTTGCTTTAGTTTTCGAGTCTTTTCTGGTTAGCTTGGTAGTGGAGAGTTTTTGCAGGTTTGCCAAATTTTGTTTACCATAAATTGGCATGTTTGTCAGTGTTTTACCTAATTAGAAAGACACTTCCGAAGTGGTACTTGAAATTTATCTTTTTTTTATTACTTTTCCGCTGTTTATAGAAAAACTATTGCATTACCTTAAAATTGCAATGTTGGTGTTTTAGTAAGACATATACCTCTGTGTCTGTAAAATATTAGATTTCTAGAGTGATTAGTTTTTCTGGAGCAATGCAAGAAAAAAATAAGTTTGACATAATAGGCCAAAAAATTAAAGTTTTTATCTCTAAATTTTTCTTATTGGCAAATTTCCCAAGCATTTCGCTGCCAATGGGAAAAATTTGATGCATTTAAACATATTTTTCATGGTTTAAATCTAATGGTTTTTTTCTAAAAAAAAGTTTTTTTGCTTTTTTTTAAGGAATAGTTTGGAATTGTATTTTTATTTATTTGTAGTTAGATTTTTCAAATTATTTGATGTTGTAAATGACTTCTGTTTTTAACTGAATAAAGAAAATAATTCTCTAAATAAAAAATCATACAAGTACTTTGGATAGAATAAGTTCTTAAGTATTTTTTAATAGATTTTATAATTAAAGACTGTTAAATTTTGTTAAGTATCAACAATAAGTTTTTATATTAAACTAATAGATTTGTTAATGTTTTATAATAGTTCAAAATTGCTAAACATTAAAAATATCATTTTGAATTACTTCTCACAATTACTGATTGATCTAAGATCAATATTCCATGTATTATGTAGTAAACAATTTCTAGTATTGTGTACATTGATTTTAAAAATTAGTATCCCTAAATAAAATATTAAAATTTAATATCATTTGAATGTCCCCATAAGTAGCAACAATGGACAATTCTTGCAGTTTTTAAAAACGAGTGAAATTAGTTTATATTTTTGAAGAATTTCTTTCTGATACCAAATATTCAAACAGAAGTTCTTTAAAAAAGTTAGTTATTTAAATGTTAAGAAAATAAAATGCACAAAAACCTTGTATGATTGCAGTCCAATCAAAACGCTATGCTATGTATCTGTGATGTCAAAACATCCTTCCTTTTCTATGGCTATCATGAGGTTTCTGCCAAATAGTTGGTGTGTGTTTGGCATTGGTTTTAGGTAGACGATTGCTATATCCCATACCGATTGGCGCAATTTGTGAGAAACTTGCAGAATTGGTTTCTGCTGTTGCATTTCAAGCCAAGTTGTTTAAGATGTAGTGAGGTCACGTTCGCTTCGAGTTGAGTGTGTTGCTTTCCTGCCAAAATTAACAAGCGAACTTTGGTTACAAATTTTAAAAAAGTAAAGAAAAAGCACAGTGGGCAGACATTTTTGTGTTTATAGCCTTTTTGAAACATATAGATTTGAATAAAAATGCGGGAATTGTCTATTGTTTATTTACTTTGTTTAAATTATTTTCAAAATGAATATGAATTGCTATTTGAACATGATTACTCTAGTTAATGTCAAATTTTATTTATAAGTATGTATACATGTAATTAGAATTTTTTTTTTTTTTTTTTCTTTCCAAAAAATGGATTGAAATCAAAAAAAAACCTGGTCGTTTTTGGTTTTTTAGAAGAAAAAAAAGAAAAGTTTTTTTTTCCAACCCTGTTTTTAAATTCAATAGCTTTTGCGCTGTGAGACAGAAGTGCACACGGTGAGAAAATCCTGAACAACTCTTCGTCTTTACTTTTTTAATATAGAGAGATTGCTTCAAGAATTCTGTGAATTGCACTAAGTCCAGTTTCGGATGTGGTTCAATGTCTTTTCAATCAGGAAAAATGACATTCGACAAAGAACAAGCCATTTTCTTTTCTCAAAATATTTAATTATTAAATTGTATCTGCTCTGGAAAGTTAATTACTTAATGCCAACATTTCTTTTAAGGTATAAATATATCCCTTTTAATATTGCTTCTGAAAGGATTTGAACTTTAGAGAACTGTGCTAGAAGAATTTTGTTTTATTAAACACATACTGTAAATGAACATAGTGTGTTGCAATTTTAGAATTAAATGTTATGCTTTATTAAAATATTACTCACTGTTTTATTGCCGTTGTAAAAATTTCTATTAGAATATTCAGTAAAAATAAATGAAAATTATCTTTGCTTCATGTAATGTATATATCCTAGATTGGATTTTTCTTCAAATCCATGGTTTTGATTGTTTTCTAACATAAATGGTGTTTGGAATTTATTATGTCAAGACTGTCGCTGGATTCAAATATAAGTTACTGCTTGGGGTTAAAAAATATATACAGATTATGATCCTAATAAAATGGCATTGCTCAGCAAGCAAGATTTCACAATTAATTCACACTTAAAAAAGAAAAAAAATTACTTGAATTTTGAGCAAAAAAAAAAAAAGTAAAGACAAGTGATAGAAACAAGTTGTAACTGTTATGTTAGAAAAACTATAGGTACTTTATGTAGGAATACGTGTGTACCAACTGAGGTTCGATGTTAGTAACATCAATGAATGAGCATTGCAAATGGCGTCTGTTTCGTTAAAGCTCTGTGAATGTGAATTAAAATTTGTAGCTCAATGTTAAAAGTTTCATAAAAAGGTTTATACACCTCATTATTAATGCTAAAAAATTTATAATTTTTCTGGAACTATATTTTTATGCGCTAAGTTTCTCCTTACAGCATATTCTATAGATAAGGTCATCTCATAGAATATTTATTCGTACCATTCCCAAATTAAGGGGAAATGTTGAAAGGGTAATTTTTTTTATATATGAAAAGACCCTGCAAACTCTATTTGTGTACTTTTGGGATTTCATTTAATTAATTGGTCACAATGGAATTTTCTAAAATAGATAAAGAAATTTTTCCATTTTAAGTTGCTATGATAATTTAGCAAAAAGTATCAATTTTGGTTTGGCAATAACAAATTACCTGGACTTAACCAATTCATTTTTAAGTAAGTTTAGATATTGTAACAAATGCACAATAGTTTCTAGTGCTTTGAAATTTGCATTGATATGGTCAAAATTACACATATCCATTGTTATTTTAATGATTAATGGGTATTTTTTAAAAATTAGGGTTAATATAGTTTAGTGCAAAGTGGTAGGTTTATAATCTTCTGGCTTTGTTCATAGCTCATATAAAATGAAGTAATTTATTCCTCAATTAATGCTATATCACATTAAATGCAATATATGGTTTAAATTGAAACAAATTAGTCAAGTCGAATGACTTATAGCTTTCATTTCTAGATATTTAAATGTTAGCAAGTTCTTGAACATTTACTGTTCTTACTCAACAAGTACTTCTGTGATTCTTTAAAAAAATTTAAATTCCCACTTTGAAGTTTATTACCCAATAAATACCCCTTTTCTAATTTTAGATTCAACTTGCATAAAATATGCTAAAAAGTTTAGTTAACCACTAAACATTTGTGTTTGTCTGAGCCGTATCTAGGAGAGGGGTTTTAGAGTTCAAACCCTGGCTTGAACTACTTTTCATCATATATTATACATTTAACTACTCAGGCATTCAATTTTGAACTTAATAAAAAAACTGGTAATTATCTGGTTGATTTTTCACAACTTTTTCCATTTTCATATAGGGGACCTGTACATGAAAAAGAAGATTAGGATTACTCTGTGATCCAATACAAGTAATCCAGATTTATACAACATTTAATGCTGAGAATTGGGCATTAAAAGTGGGCGAGAGCTAACCAGGGTTGGGGGGGGGGGGGATGTTTCTTTTTGTTTAAACCATATTTTTGTTGTTGTTTAAACCGGGTTTTTTTAAAATCCTTTTCTAATTACATACATATTTATAAATAAAATTTGACATTAACTAGAATATATAATGTTCAAATAACAATTATTATTCTTTCTGAAAAAAATTTAAAATAAGTAAATAAACAATTGTTGCTACTTATGTGGACATTCAAATCAGATTAAATTTTAATATTTTATTTATAGTTACTATTCTTTAAATTCAATGTATACAGTATGATACAATGATAATTGTTTATTACATAATGCATGGAATATTGCTCTTAGATTCATCAATAATGATTATATATTGTTCAAAATGATATTTTTAAGGTTAAGAAATAAGTTGTTAAAGCTCAAAACCTCTATTTCAGAAACAAATTTAAAATGCAGCCTATAATTTAAGTTTAATTGATAATTTTGAATAATTATAAAACATTAATATATCTATTCGATTAATATAAAAAATAGATTTTAACTTATTCTATTCGTATAATTTTTCATTTACAAAATCATCACTCAGTCATGTTATACCAAAAATGTATAGTTCATTTAGTGAATTATTTTCTTAAAAAATAATAGAAAAAACTAGATTTTTATTTCTTTATTCCCGTTTAAAAAAATATAAGTTTTAACAGTTAGGATTTAACATTTTGAATAAAAAACAAGTTTTGCAGCTTTTTCTAAACCCAGTTTTTTACGAAACAATTATACAACTCCAAAAGAGAAAAAAATTCTCACCACATATGCTGTAGTTGCTTTTGCCGTAAGAATTACTTGAACTTCCTTCAATACGTTGGCAATTTATCTTTGAAATGGAAAACTTTTGGTTAAAACTAGAAGTTATTTACAACACAAAATAACTTAAAGTGTCTAATTATAAATAAACAAATCAAAATATACTTTTAAATTATTCTTTAAAAAAAAACACATTTTTTTTTTTTAGAATAAAAATACGATTTGAAATTATTCTCTAAAAAAAAAATGAAATATTAATATACAAATTTGGTGTGGAGAAATTCATTTAAAATTTTTTTTTTTTTGTATTGCATGCTACATTACCTCCGCACATGTGATATTCTGTGTGTATAGTGAAAAATCAGCAAATTGTTAAATAAGATTTCAAATATCTCCCATAAGACTTGGATAGGAACTTGAGCATTCTACCTTAGTTAGCACTGCCTAAACATAGATTTTCTCATTATCATTCGTTTTCACGTAATTTTTACCTTTATTAATTTTTAAAAAAAATTCTCAACCATATTAATTTTAATAGTAAGTCTAATCTTTATTTAGAAATGTGAATTTATATGTTACTCATTGAAATGTTATAAAATCTGTTTCAAACATTTAATTTAACTTACCGCTGAATAAAAAAAAAAAAACTTTTCCGCTCATACTTTCTTGGACAGAAATATTTTTATGATCTTTAGAATAGCTTACATTTGAAAATTAAAATAATTGTTTTGGTTAGTGTCCCTACACTAATTTGTTTTTCATCTGATAGCTCTTGTAAAATATTTAATAATGTTTTCGGATGCATTGTATTTTGGTTAATTGTCACCCTTTATATACTGACGGGGCTTGAGTGCCACCTTGTAGTTCAGTGAATGTCAAGTCTGTAACCCATTTTCCGCTACTTTTTTTCCTCGTTACATTTTACACAGAATCCTTCATAGTTTTAATATCAAGGAAAGAGTGTTTACCAATCTAATTTGTGATATTGAAACTTTCAAAGCTAGGGTAACTGATGCTGTATCAAATGGTTATTGTGCAAATGTTGAACACTAGACAATAATTAGATTTCCGATGACATTCTTCAAGTAACATGTTATTGTATAGGTGTTCTTAAAAAAATTGTCGGATAATTCAGTTCAATCAGAATTATTGATGTTTGATTCATTTACTGTAATTGGTGTCAGTTAAGGCAGTATGCTCACCTTTTAATTTTTGGGCAATTCTCTGGCTGACACACGGGACATTTTGGCTCTTTTTTCTACTTGTAAACATATAAGAATTATAAAATTAAAATGAATCTAATAGTTATGCTTTTATTTTATATCATATTACTTGGTGACAAAGTTATGGAAAAATAATTATTTTAACTAGGTCAAATATGCATTTATATCGTCTGATGCACGGGACACGGGCGTATCCCGTGCGCCAGACGATATAAATGCATATTTGACCTAGTTAAAATAAATATTTTTCTATGTAACTTTGTCACCAAGTATTAGTATAGCCATATATAGCAAAAGCATAATTGCTATATTCATAATAATTTTAGAATTCTAATTTGTTTATAAGTAGAAAAAAGAGCTAAAATGTCCCATGCTTAGAGCAGAGAATTGCCCTTTTGGGATTTTGCAGAACCTTCATGATACTGATATCCCTCGTTTCCAAATTTGTGAAGCATTACTTATTTTTCTTCAGTTTTATCTTTAAACTTAATTAAGTAATGTTTGTAATCATAGTGGGTTTTTTTTTTTTTTTTTTTTTTATAATAAAATTTTTAAAAAACCTATTAACATTTACAAAAAATATATATATAAAGGTTTGTTTCATGTAACTTGGGCAAAAATATCAGGGTAGGTAGATAGGATTTTTTTTTTGCTGAATATTTTTAGCAAATACACAAAAATAAAAAAATTTGGAGTATTAATGTGCAAAATTTAAAATTGATCAGTGATGTAAAATACTTGGGTATATTTATTTTAGTGGGTATCTATAGTTCTTCTGAGTTTAACTGCTCATTATACATTAATTAATTGCTTTAACGAATATTTTTTTTTTGTAAATGAATTTTTTTTTAAAGTCTTTAAAAAAAAAAACTTTAGGGTCGAAATTTTTGTATTGTAATTTTAGGGTAGGATGGGTTACAGGAAACAAACCACTTTTTTCTTTGGCCTAATTTTAAAGTATAAGAACATGTTATTTGCTAGGAAATAGTTTTTCAATATAAATATTTTCTAATTATTTTCATTCAGAAAATTTATTTTAAACTTTGTCATAATTAAAGTTATAATATGAATTATCTATTACAGAATAATTTTCTTATCAGTTCCTATTCTGAAAGTATTTGACTATATTTGTTGGGATTTCTTACTAATTCAGCAATGTTTTGGGCAATGTATTCACTTTCTAGATTTAACTCTGTATTAAATTTGAAATACAACAAAGAACTGGTCTACATTATGTCTTGAATTCTTAGAATGCTGTCTTCAAATTAGATGCAGAAATGTTTGAAGATATTGAGTGGATACTTGTGCCATTAACAATTTCTCTCTATAGTTGAAATCCCCCTAACCTGACACTCAAATTCCCGGATGAAAACAACTGTATAGACTTTTAAGATTAGATTGCAAATAATTAGCAGACAATCAGAGCCTTTACTAAATATGTTTTCGTCTGTGTACTTAGTGTCATGTTGGGGGGATTTCAACAGTAGATAATGAATTGTAGCACCTGTAATGAATTGGCAAGACTTAACGTATCAAGACACTTTTCAAATCTAAATACTTTTATGGTTCATTAAGAAGATCAGAAACAAAATTTCGATTAGCTAGGTTTGGCGAAATATAAATGTAAAAACCTGTGGTTTCTTCAGCTAAAAAGTTCCTTAATTTATTTTTGATGTAATCAAAATTGTTTAAGCCATTTTGGCCCGATTTTCGATACATGAATTCCTTAAATTTCCTGGCCAGCAGATTTAAAGTAAGTTCCCATGATTGCATTTTGTTCAGACGTTAACAAGCAAAGTACTATGTTGCAACTGTCCATTTGTAAACTATGTCTGTGTATAACCAAAGTATTAATTCTTAATGTTATTTATTTTAAATACTCATGTGTACAATGATACTTTAATAGGAGGAACCTAGTAAGGATCATTTGCTATGTTACAATATTCTAGCCCAGTGCATTTAGAAACTGCTTTCTAGAAATCTTTGAAATTTGGCGAGTAGGTACGAAAATGATCACTTAATGAAATGACATAAATTTCAAACTCGAAAATAGCTTCTAATATATTTTATTTTATATTTGAAAATTTTGCGTCAAGGCATATACTCCCCCTAGTTCTGTGATTTGCTACTATAATTTCCATTTATAATTGATAGAAATAAAATGAAAACAATTTGTGTCATTTCATTTAGTGATCTTTTTTGCACCTAATCACCAAATTTCAAAGTTTTATAAAAAGTAGTTTCTAAATGCACTGGGCTAGAAGATTGTAACATAGCGAGTATAGGGGAAGATCTTTACTAGGACTTCCTCTAACATTTTGTGTGCATTAGTTTGTTGCTAGTTTTCTTTTTACCGAAATTTTTCTCAAAAACTGTATTTGGACTTATATAAATTTTGTATTTTTTAATAAATCATATTATTTTTCTATTATTCATATTATATCACTCTGTTGAGGAATTATATGAAAGATTATATGTTTTCTTAAGGCTTGATTGTAGGGCAACATGTTCTATTGTGTGCTGATTTTAAATATAGTATATGTATATTGTTATTTATGAATCATTTTATTGTTTTACTAACCATTCTGGAATTAATTGAAGATTGATTTCTTTTGCTGTAATTGTGTTTAATCTTGTTTTTGTCTAACTCTTATTTAGATTTTGTCAAATGTGTGGAAGTTTATGATTTACTGAAGTTTTGAAAAAACATTACAGTTTTAATGAAGAAAATACGGTATAGTTACTATTATTTCTATTTTTAAGTTTTGCTGTTATATTTCTATTATGACTCGTATCATTTGTTTAAATTATTAAATATGTGCACTGTGTTTGTAAATTTTACTCATATATGCTACTTCCTGACATCAAAATGTTGTATTGATAGAAATTCCTTTCAATTTTATCTTTACAAGTGTACAATCATATCAATAGAATAAACTTAAAAGTTTGTTCTAGAAACTTATGCCCTTTAATTTATTTAAAAATACGTTACTTTTCATATAAAAATGTAAATAAGTGTACATTTTCTTTTTCTTTAAAAGCCTGTATGAGATCTTTCAAAGTTCTTCATTTCTTAAAGATGCTGCTTAAATTTTAAAATCAACATTACCTAATTTAAAACTCAGTTTTCCAAAATAACAATAACATGAGCAAAATAAAAAGGGTATAAATAATAATTAGATAATTTTTCCCCTAAAAATAAGCAACTACTCAATGTTTTTATTAATATTTGAACTTATATTAGTGGATACTGGCTTTTACAAACTTTAACTTATGTAGCTTTGTAAGAGTTTATATGAGAGTTTATCTTAAAATGATGAATGCACTAAAAAGATGTAGGAAATAGGTCAGGAGAAATCAGGCAAATTTTAATTTAAGTTATAATGTTGGAAAATGGTGAAGATCATCTTTTGCGTGTGACTACTTAGTCACAAACTTCTTCGAAATTATTTGTTATGAAAAACTATGGATTTTTAAACATCATGATGACAGAAAATAATTTTTAAAGTCTTAACTGTATAGATATTGAAGCAACATATTAAGTATATACTTAATAATTTTCTTTTTAAAATTTGTTCTTGTAAAAATGAAGTGTCATAATTAAAAATAAAACCAAATATTTTTTTGCAAATATTCAGTAAGATAAGGCAACATATTTGTCTCTTGCTGCATTCCTAATTTCAATAATATTTTAAACAGGTATTAAATCCATTTTCAAGGATTTAATATGAAAATTTTTGAAATAATTTCTTTCATTATTATTTAATCAACTCTGTAAATTCATATTTAGAAGAAAATTTTCATAAAATTATAATTTTCATTCATTCATCCAAATTCAGTGTTTAAACCACCATGTAAAAAAAAATAATAATTTCTCTCTGCTAGGGAAAATTGCTCCATGGCAATTTATTTGTGAGCATTTCATGAATTCTATTTTTCAAATACACGTCCAGAGTCTGATCAATGATGTAAATGTTTTTTTTTTTTTTTTTTTTTAAATTAAAAGATGAAACATGAATCTTAAGTTTTGAAAGCAACAAAGAAAATTGGTTATTTTTTTCATTTGCTGCATAAATAATATTCAAGTGCAGTTTTTCTTACGAAACATCAACTATGTGTGGTTTTATATTTTGGGAAGTTATTTCAAGTTCTGTTTGTGCAACAATCAAAGTTTTCTGAAAACACAATTAAGATATTTATTAAATCCAGTTGTGCTGACAGTAAAAAATAGACTTAATAAATATTTAAAAAAAACAAACATTCTTTTATATAAATAATTAAAAAAAAAAAACTGAAAATAAATGGAATGGATGTGCTTGTTAAGTTTCTTAACAGGATAATGCAATTGGTTAATTAACAGATAACTTAATGTAATATTTTTGCATCAGCAATTAACTAAAGCAAAACCCAAAATAATATAGATTTTTTTATTTGAAAGACCTTTGACTTATTTACAATATTTAATATGAACATAGGAGGAAAATTTTTTGTTTTGATTGAGGGAAGAAGAATTTTCATGTTTTGTTTTTATTGCTTTATAATAATCTATAATAGGATATATTAGTAGACATTTATAGTTATTTAAAAAAATATATAGTTTTTATGTGAAACATATTGAGCAAAATTCCAAAAACATCCCGAGTTTTTCCCCTTTCAAACTTACGTTGTTAAAAAATATCTTGAATAAAAGTAATAAAAAAAAATTGCAAGTATTTTATGAGTATATATTTTATTTGCATTCACTTGAGTCAATTTCTCTCTCTCTGTCAGCTATTTGATAAGTTATCAGTCTTTATAGGAGTTAATCTGCTCAAATAACTTTGATGATTTTATGTAAGTTAATACTATATTGATGTTGATAGAATTTTTTTCATCCGTGCTACTCCTTGCAAAAATTCGTGTTGAACATTCAGAGTGCCCACAGAACCAGGAAATGTCGGGGAATTTTTTTAAATTTCGCGAAAATCGGAAAAATTTTCCCCTTCATTATTTTGCCGCCAGACTCGTAGATTTGTTGTGGTAATTGTTAGAAGTTTAATGTTATGGAATAATTTAAATTTTTCATTACGACCAAAACTATTTTTAAAAAATTGGCATGTTATCTCTTTAGCATACATGTTCTATTTGATCTAGGTGTCTACACATCTGGAAAAATTGAGGAAATTTGAAAAAAAGTTTACTGTAAAATCAGGGAATTTTTTAGAAATCTGTTGGGGAACTTTTTTTCCTGAATTTTGTGTCGACCTTGATGTTGTTTTATTTAAAATTTCATTTCACTTAATAAAATTTGCATTTATAATACTGAAGTTGTAATGCAAATTTTGGTTTGCTATGTATACAATCATAATTATCCAATTATCATATATACAAATTACTGACGTAAACTATATCAGACTGGCCACAGAACTGGGAAAACCTGGAAATCAGGGAAAAGTCGGGGAGCTTTCTGATTCTGGAAAAAATCAGGGAAATGTCAGGGATCTTTTTAAAATTTCATGAAAATCAGGGAAATTTTGTATTGTTTTAAGGCACGTTCATCCATATTTTGGCGCTATTTACTTGGAGATTTGTAGTGGCCAGCCATTAGTAGTTTAATGTTACGGAATAATTTAAACTTTTCATTACCAACAAAACTACTTTTTCAAAAATTGCATATTATCTCTTTAGCATACATGTTCTATTTGATCAGAGTGTCTAGATATCTGGAAAACCTAAGAAAATTGGGGAAATTTGAAAAAAAGTTTGCCCTAAATTTAAGGAATTTTTTAGAAATCTGTCGGGGAATTATCAGGGAACTTTTTTTCTTGAATTTTGTGGCCACTCTGTATATGGTTATTCCATGTACAATATAGTATATATAAAGGCATACAGTAACAAAAATTATTGGAAAGAACTGACCGCTCTGGCAACACACCTTCCTTCCAAGTAGAGTAAACCAAAGCCGGCCATCTTTTCTTGATCTAATGCTTTTTCTTTTCTTAAAAAAAATGGAACTACAGGATAGAGTTCACTTTGAATACTACTAGGTAACATGTGAATTTCAACTTTGATAAAAGCTTTTTATTTTACATTTATCTCCTCTGTATCATTCATACCTAAAAAGAAAATTCCTAAAAAAGCGCATAAAAACTTAGAAAACATTGGTGTGTCCCGCTATAGACATAATGCTTTATTTTCTCAATAAAAAATTTTGCTGGAGTATTTTATTATATAAATATAAGTCGCCTATTAAAACTTTATAAATGGAATAATTGAGGGGGGGGGGGGGAAACAAAAAAAAACACAATAATGAGGGGGAAAAAACACGCAAAAAAACAACAACAATGTTTTCTTTTTGTTTTTAATTTTTTTTAATAACTTTTCGTTACTGATGTTGTGCCTGTTGTAAAATGTCATATGCTTCCAAGTAATACTTCGTCAGAAATTGTGGCAAAAAAAAAAAGTATTATGTGTATAAGACGAGCGCAGATTGGACTCCTCTTAATCTTCTTATCGTCTAAAAGTTTTGCTATTAGGCGATAGTCCTTTAAACAAAAATCCTTTGATATCACAAATTCGCATAATTTGTTTCCATTTTTAGTTGCTTGGTTTAATTTTTATTTTGGGTCTGTAACTGATGATTACATACACAGATAACAGATTCAATTATCCTAAGTTCTGACTTAAAGCTTTAATATGTAATATTTATAAATGTAATAAGTAATTTTGCTTGGAATCTTTAATTTACATAGTGATTGGAATAAAACTTATCATACATTATGACACTCGTCCTTCTTAATATTCTAGTAAAATTATTTATATACCTTTGAAACTTTTCACCCACCTTATTTGAATACCTTTAATTAAACACTCCTATTTTGTAGCTGATAATGAAAATAAATGTATCGGGAAATAGAAATCCCACCAAATGATGATCAAATTTTATGTGTGAGTTACTTGGGATGTTAAATTTTAACTGTTATTTTCATTTTTCTTACAAAGAATATTTTAAATTTCATACATGTCATGAATACATTTAATTAAATTGAAAACTTTTTGAAATGTATTTAAATTATGAATAGTTTTCATTTTGCTTGGTGAGTTTTCGAGGGTGTGTTATAAAAACTTCATAAGTAATATAAAGAATTTTCAATACATCAGTTATTTACACTTTTTAAAATATATTAATTTAATCAGAACTTACTTAGTGTATCTATTTTAAGGTATCAAAAAAGTATTGAGGTAAAAACAAAAAAAATTAATTTAGAATAACAATATTTAAAAAAAAATTGTCATAACATTAGCTCTTTTATCAGAAGTGTTTGCATATATTTTTTTATTAACAATTAAACTTAATTAGCAGTAGTTAGATGAAAACAGTGATTCCTAGATTTGATAAACATTAACACATTAAAAGACGAGAAAATAACTAGTCTAAAATTAACAAAAATAGTAATAATTCTTTTGACAAATTTTTTACACTTAGTTTTTTTTTTCACACCTTGTAATCTCAACGATAAATTCAACTGATCAAGTAATTTAAACACAGATTTCTCAGTCAATTCATTTTGTCGATTGCTATCACCAACACTGGGCAGGAAAATTATGGGCAAAACAGTCACCTGTCTTGGAATATGCTTGGGAATTCGATGGCACAAAATTTCTACAAATTAGTAAAAATAAATCATGTTCTTAATTACACTGCATGTTGTATCGCGTCACACATTTTTAAGAATATAACTTAAGATAATTTACAAATATGTAGCAGTGAATTGCCAAAATAAGTTTAATGTTGAAATATAATTTTAAAAAGTTATTAAGGAAAAAATAAAAGTAAAATTGCAAATCATATGAGTTATGGTTTGTTAGAATTGTTATACTTGCTACCAGAGTTCATCCTAGAAATGAAAAAGGGCAGGGTGCTATTTTCCAAAAAAGGGCAACTCCTGTCTACGAGGACACTTTTCTAGCAAATTGCAAGAAATTTTATATGAGTTTTCTGCCACAATTTCAATATTGTTTTACTTTTCCACCATAATAAATAATTTTAAATTTTTGATTGTTTGAAAATAAATAGAAATTAATAATGCAAAAGACTTGCTCAAAAACTCAAGATATCAAAATACTGATAAAATGCTTCAGTCCTAACTTCTGTTGGAATGGGAATGAGAAAATTATTAAAATTAAAGAACAATCTACACCGTAAAATTTTCATCAAATATTAATTTTTTATAAAAATATCAATTTATAATACATTAAAATTAAGATAAGAATGTTTTGATGATGAATGTTAAGATAAGAACTTTTCACAATGTATCTCCTTACAAAAAATTTTAAAGTTTGAATGAATCAACCTTAAACTTTATTTCTTAGGTTTGCCATTGTCAGATAAAGAATAAAGTTTCTCCAAATTTAACATTATTCATTGTGGTATATCACAAGAAGTTTTCTGACTAAAGAACTTGGACTATGTCCTAAACTATGTGCATTTTATTTATTTTCCAAATTGGATCAAATTCAACGTTAAAACGGCGATTCTTTGCCGTGCATGGCGCTGTTATGTAGACTATAATAGAAGTTTTATTTTGCATTCCGTGATGTTTAATTTTAAATACAAAACGAATGTTTAGAAATTAATTGGTAACAAGTAAATTACCAACCCCCCCCCCCCCTAAATTTAACAAGAGGGCATCGCGATCACGCGTGTCCAAACGGAAATATTCATTTTAAATTCTTAGTGTAAACATTTGATGGTTATACACCTTTAACTAAGTTAATCAAGCCTTTCAAATTCCTTTTTTTCTCTATTTTGAAGAAGGCATGGTAAAAATCCGGCGAAACACGCTTAATCAAAACACTACGAAATGGCCATCTGGATTTACTAATGAGCACTTGGGAAATTGTAAGACGGCCCCCTACAATTCACCTACTAACGACGCACGTTATGTGGGCATCTATTCAATGATGTTAATCCCTGATCTATACTTTGCACGTTTGAACATGAATGGGCATGCGCGACATGCGATTTCAGTAGGGGTGATCTACATATTGCGTACTGTTGGGGGGGAAAAACGAAAATTTTGTAGGATGCGATTTTTTTCTGAAAAAGGGCAGGCAGGGCTCGCCGCCCTTCGAAAAACGTCTAGGATGAACTCTGCTTGCTACAAAAAAAAACAATGTGCTTTGCTAGTCATGACAATGTGTCATGCTTTGTGTCATGACAATGAGAATTTTTTCAAGTTGAAAAACATGCCTGTAGGTAACTTTCTCCCTATGTGTTTAAGTGATTGGAATTACTTCGGTATTAGCCAATTCTGTATCGCGGTGTTGACTTTTCTTTTATGAAATCAGAGAATTTTTTTTTTTAAATGATAAGCTTAGATTTAAAAATATTTGCCAAATTGGTTGATAATTAACCATGGCTGAAAATTGTCGGAGGATACTATGTTTGAATTGTTAAATGTAGAAAAGGAACATGTCAATAGGTTTTCAATTGGACCTAACCCCTTTTCACATTTACCTTATATATGATATATATAAAACATTTTTTTTTTTTTTACATACAACATTGTTTTTATTTTATTTTTTGAGAAGTTATAAGTAATTTACATCATGTACTTATTTCCCTTGTTGAGCCAACTGAAAGGCATACTCCTACATAACTCCTGAACTCAATTACATCTGACTTATTTAAAAATAAGTACCATACATTGTTTGGGCCATTAATGAACGTAATCTTCACTCTACTAAAAACCGAATTTATCTAAACATAATTTAAAAAAAAAATTGCACTTGTGACTAAAAGTTGCACCATTTTGATCTTATTTGTGTATAAAGGAAAACTTAAACTGAAATTGATTTATATTAACATAAAAAACTCTTAAAATAGCAATTAGAATGATGTTGAGTACATTATGGGATGCCTGGCCTATTCAAAGACGGTCACACATATTTTCTTTTCGATTAAGGTTACTATACATGTGGATAATCATAATGAGCCTGAACAAATGTAATAACTTGTATTATTAGAATATTTTCACTGATTTCATCCCATTATCAAGTCATGCTTAAAAGAGTACCGCAAAAAAAAAATTCGAAGAAAATTTACTACAAAATGGAGAAAACATAATTGCATATGATTTTTCGATAATTTCTTTAAAAAATTTAAAACTTCGAAACTTTCTCGATTTTTCTACCTAAACTAGCGGAAAAAACGGGGGAAAAGATCTTTTCTGAGATTTTAATTATTTAATGTTAAATTTTTTAAAAATTGGCTGTTTTTTTGCCTGTATTGAAACATGCTTCAATTGAGAAGAATATCTGTGTTAGGAGCCCACGTCAGCTTTAAAAGAAGTATCCCTAAATTTTTTAGAACTATCCCTAAAATTTTGGAATTAACCTTAACAAATTTTAGAATTGCCCCTAAAATTTTCCTAACGTTTTTGGAATTATCCTTAAAATTCCTTTCTAATTTTTTTAGAAAACTCGTTCCCCCTGCAGACAGTATTCCCACAGTCATTAAAAGTGCTTAATATTTTTATTTCCAGGCCTTAAAAGTACTTGAAAATGCTTAGAGGTAGTTTAAAAATTTTTTAATTTTTGCGGATGTTGTGTGTTCGACTACAAAACTTACAAAAATCCCAGTGACAAATTGTAAAAGAATTTCTAGAACAAACGCGTATAATATGATCATAAACACAACCATTTTAAAATGACCTTACGTATTTGAAATATGTACATATAACACTTTTAAATGTGGAAATTAAGCTCCTAATTATTTCATATTAAGATATACATTTTGAACCATTTTAAAAAAATCCACTGGCATATACTGCAACAAATCGGTATAGGCTGGCAAATTTGGAAGAAATCAGCAATTTTGTGCTTTAATTTTGCTGACACCTTTTTAATGATTTACATCCAGCCGTCAAAATTACTTGTTTCTCTGAATTTGTGTTCTGGAAGTACAGTATGTAATACAGTACCCCCCCCCCCCTCCCCCTGTCTTCTTTCTTCTGTTTTGCATTGTTAATATCAAAACATTTGATTTTTGATTATATAATTTATTATTATTGACTTATTCTTTCTTCAAATATTTCTTTACTATTAAAGATTGATTAGCTTTTTTAACACTGAAAT
The DNA here is from genome assembly GCA_963978545.1 of Linyphia triangularis. NCBI lineage: Eukaryota > Metazoa > Arthropoda > Arachnida > Araneae > Linyphiidae > Linyphia > Linyphia triangularis. The sequence goes on from OZ021729.1 coordinate 78,049,294, forward strand.
ATCAAAGGATGGAAAATTATTTTTTCCTTTTTCTTCTGATTTGGAAGCTACTAAAACAAGGATTTTTTACTTAATTTAAAATAAAACTTTATAAAATTTATTTTAGGGAACACTGATTTACTTATTATGTTCGTGTTAGTAAAATTCATATAGGTTATTATTATTATTATTATTTTTTTTTTTTTTTGTGATTTGATTTCTTGAGTCATGGGAAAATTATTTGCTTCAGTCTTGAAAAGTCATGAATTTGTGACATTTATTTTGGCAGAAACCCTGCTCATAGATTTTATGCAAGCTATAAAGTTTTCATTAGAGTCTGATCAAGTAATGGAAGTATTGAATTTTATGTAGCTGTGTAGCCAATTATGAACATGTTTTTCAATTTAAAAAAAAAAAAAAAAAAAAAATTGCTTTGAGTTTTGTTGATTAAAAAAAGTCAAAATTGTGTCCATCCTTTCTTTTCTCCTCTGGTTGAGTTTGAAAGTTATTTTATGTTCTCTAAATTGATACTGACAGATTTGAAAATCAATTGCGATTTTGACCTCTGCAATCATTTGTTTTTCTTTTATGAACTTAAGAGGTTTCTTGTATTTTGGTAGTTATCGGTTCTGAAACTTATATTTAAAAATTACCAGCTTTAATGAAGAGAATTTACCTATGTTAATGATAAAATATTATATGTTTTTGCTGAGGCTTCCTTATCTATCACAGAGTGGCAACAGAACCGGGAAATGTCAGGGAACTTTTTAAAATTTCATGAAAATCGGAGAAATTTTGTATTGTTTAAGGCACGTTCATCCATATTTTGGCGCTATTTACATGGAGATTTGTAGTGGTAAGTCATTAGAAGTTTAATGTTACGGAATAATTTTTCCTTACCAGCAAAACTATTTTTTTTTTTTTTTTTAATTTCTTATTATCTCTTTAGCATGCATGTTCTATTTGATCAAGGTATCTAGACATTTGGAAAACCTAAGAAAATTGTGGAAATTTGTAAAAAAAAGTTTGCCCTTAAATCAGAGAATTTTTTAGAAATCTGTCAGGGAACTTTTTTTTCCTCAATTTTGTGGCCACCCTGTATCAGGCCCAATTTGGTGTTTGCCATTTTTATGATTAATTTGGTTTTAAAACAATGTTATCTTAGGGAATAAAAGTTTTCCAAATCTCACATCTTCTAGATTTGTTTTATCTGGAGTAATCAAAGAATCTCTCATGATAGCAGAAAAAAAGCTTAATAAATAGTACATTCAAATCCCGCTATACAAAATCGCTTGGCACAAAATCCTGTTTAATACGAAGTAAGAGCAGTTTTCTGTACAATGTAGCTTAAACTTAACATTAATTTATTTGTTTAAAGTGAAATCTCATTTAGACTCCAAGGGGAAAAAATTAATTTGATCTTTAAACCAACATGTGGTTTAAATAATTTTAAAGAGGTAGACACATTCTTAAAAAAATAATAACTTAAACAAAAATCAATAAGAGACTTCTTAATAAGTCAAATAAATTTTAAGTTACTGGTAAATACATTTACTTTTTTTTTTCTTTCTAATTTATATCTTATTAAACTGTTGTACTAAATATAAGCCTTGCAATGCGAATGTTCTAAAAAACAACAGTAATAAATTCACATAAAACTAGTAGTTTTAAATCTGCATTAATTAGATGTCTTGTCTATATTTAGATGGTTAACAAGAAATTCGGTTTACACGAAAATTTTTGGCTACTCCCTCAAATTCATGTTAACGTGGTTTGACTATTAGAATTTAGAATGTCAAGAAATAACATAAAATTCTCTCTTGAACCAATCTCTTCACCATGGTGTTTAACCAGATTGGAAATTTAAACTGACTTTTCTGAAGGAATTGAAAATAAATAAACCTGCCGAACCCTGAAGTCTATATAAACAAAATAAAAATTCCAAAATAGAAAAAAAAAATGGATTCATTTTGCAGTCTCATTTTTGTTGCTCCAGAATTGAGGATTATTTACCCCGAACTCTACAACTTTTCAAGATTATTTGCCTGTTCTCTATAAAAAAAACTTACTTTTTAAATTCCAATACTGCTGAACCCTCTTATGTCATTCAGAATTGCTTATCTCTATCAGTAAGAATTTTTCTATTTACCCCAAATTCTGGAACTTTCAGGATTTTTTGCCTATTGTTCTCCAAAAAAAACCTCTCTATTTGAAATTTCAATATTGCTGAACCTTCTGATGTCATTCAGAATTGCTGACCCTCTCTATTAGTCAAAATGTTTTGTTTGTCTACTTTCTTTAAGTTATAAATTCTGTTACTATTTATCTGTTCACAACATCTTGCCTTTTTACTGTTTTTGCACAAAATGTAGGATATGTTTATTTTTCTGGTTTTTGTACATTTCTTTAATAATATAACATGCCTATTCTTACTTCAAGCAAAGTGAGAAAAAAAAAAAAATTAAATAAACTCTTTTTCTAAAAGGAGCTTGTGCATAACTTTATAAACATCATTTAATGGTTTTAGCTTTATTATTTTTAACTTAATGTTAGAATTGAGGTTTGTTAGTTTCTTTAAAATATATTTTATACTTTATTTAGGTTATAATTAATTAAAATATACTACCTCCACTTAAGCTACTTTAATTTTACTTCAAGTGGAGTGAAAAAAAAAAGAGCATGTATTGTCAAATATACATCGGAACATGTGTTGAATTACTGATTGGTGAATAACTTTATAAATGTCCTTTATGACTTTAGCTTTATTATTTTTTAACTTAATTTGAGGATTGAGGTTTGTTAATTTCCTTAAAATATGATATTTTATACTTTATTTAGATCATTAATTAAAATAGGGCTACTTCCCCTTAACCTCTCTTGGAGTTGCTCATTACATGTATTATTGAATGTATATAACATGTATTATTGAGCAAAAACAGGGTGATTGCCTAAGAAAGTATCTTATATGACTTGCTAATAATAATTGTAGTATTTTACTTTTTCTCTAAAATTTTGCATTCACGTGCTTGGGGAGGGGGGGGGGGGGGGAAGAAAAAAAGCTTTTTTTTTTTAGTTTCCAATTTTTCCTGTAGAATCAATACAAGTATTTTTTTATATATATATCAAAATATAACAGTTTTGAAATTTTATATGCACACATTTAAAAAAAAAATATTGAAAATGGTGGTTTTATTTAAAGTGTGTCTGTGTACAACTGTCTAGAGCCTGGTATAATGAGCATATATTCATAAAACTAAAAAAATTATTAATACCTCAAGGAAACAATTCCTAAAAACATCACTGCAAAGTTTCACCATTATATGAAAATATTTTAGGACTTCCAAATGGTCTGGATCTCTCAAGAAAGTTGTTATTAAAGTTTTAGACCAAACAGAAAACAATCCTTTAAAGTGTTAATATCTGTTTATATAGTTCTTATAGTGTTGTTGTGTAAAATTTAATCTTTTTCTTTAGAGATTGTGTCTACATCATATCAGGCACTTATTCCAAACTGTATAAAAATTCTATCTGTTGATTACTACAGGGTGGCAAAGTACAGTTGCAGTTTAATTATAACCTACCTGTATCATACCTGGTTTTTCCTATTGATAAAAGGGAATGCAATTACGTAGTTGTTTCTATGAAGGAAGTAAAAAATAAAGTTTAAAAACAAAAGAATAAATACCTTTACATTTCTTAGTACTTTTCTACAGTGCAGTGAAGTATATTTAATTATTTGTATGAAATTACTTGTTCACAGTATTATTAATCTTTTCTTTTTTAGGCCAGTCACCAGATACTAAAATTCCCCTTCATTTCAAAATGGTTTCATCTGAAAATCTCCACCGACTTCAAATAAAGATTAGCACCCCTCATTAGACAGCACTATTTTTCTGAACAATGCCTCCTCTCTTGAATGCGGAATTGTTCAAAGTCTGGGGCGAGAAAGAACGTGCCGAATTCGTCACCTTTTGCCAGGCCAACCTTGAAAAACTGCAAAACAACGGCCTGACGTTCGGCAAGGAACCCAAGCATATCAACTTTGTCCTCTATGAACTTTGCAACTACTGTATTCGCGGCGAAATCTCTGCCGAAGTGGTGGTTGCTGCTCTTAGCGAAATACTCCACTTTCACAGCGAATTACCATCTCTTGTCGCCGACATACTAGTCGTACTTGATTGTGAATCGCAATGTTGCGAACCTCAAGCCCAAAGGGAGCGCTTCTTCAACCTTCTCCGTTGTTGCAACCATAAAATCGTCCCAGAGTTTATTTTGAAGGAACGTCTTGATTTCGAAACCCTTGGCGATGCTGGGATCCTGAAGCTGCTGAGGAATGTTCAGACTAAATTCATCAAGACAAAAACGAGGCTTTTCTACAAGCAGCAGAAGTATAATCTTTATCGGGAGGAGATCGAAGGATATGCCAAGTTGATCGTCGAATTGGATCCAAAACCTGGAGAGGAACCAAATGTTGAGTATGCGCTTGAAGTTATGCAGTCCCTCATCGGCTGCTTCAATCTCGACCCCAATCGAGTCCTCGATGTCATTCTGGAGTCTTTCGAATGTAAGCCTGATCTTTCTGGCTTCTTCAACCAGCTCCTACGCTCCTACTTTGGTTCTTCTGAAACAATAAGTCAGGTGATAGGCTTCAAATTTGGTTTTTACCAGCAAAGCGACTCTAAAGAAACGCCTATGTCTTTGTATCGAGTGACAGCATTCCTTCTAAAGTCGAAAGTAATGCAACTCAGCCAGCTGTACTCCTTGTTGAGACCAGAAGACAGCAAGATCAACGAAGAACAAAAAGCAGAGTTGGCCAATGTTCAAGCATATGTCAAGCAGCTGAATAGTTTATCCACCAATCCTGAAGCAAACAAGGAAGCTGCCAAACCTGAAGCAATCAAGACTGAGAAAGAAGACAATCAGAAGTTGGGTTTGTGTGCTGCTTTAATTGACGTCGGAGACTGGGAACACGCCAGGCAACTCATTGGCTGTTTTCCTGATTATTATGCCACATCCCATTTGTTCATTGGCAAAAAATTATGCCACTTAATGCATGTCCTCATCGATGACTTTTACAAAAAGCACAACTTTACCCCTGAGATAAGGAAAGGGGATACTTGGAAATTGGAATCGGGTGTAGAAGTAAAAAGCGTGGAGAGCTTTACTGAACTGTTCAACGATGTCTTTGAGATGGTGCTGGCCCTCGGCCCCCACTTTCATATTGATCCAGTACTCATGGCAAAAGTAATTCGTTTGTCTAGGTATTGGATGAGCACTAAGTCGGGAGTACCAGAATATGGTGTAGCTGCTATTTCAAATATCATCGATCAATCTCTTCTTCCATCTCTGTCCCTTCTTGAGTGCAACTGCTGTATGGCAGAAGAACTGTGGAGTTTGCTGAAGCTTTTCCCATATCAGAGCAGGTATACATTTTACTTTAATTGGAAGACTACGGCAAATACGACCCATCCATTGCTGACTAAAGTCAAGGCTGACATCCTCAAAAGACTGAAATACATCATGAAACGTTTGAGTAAGGAGAACGTAAAACCCTCGGGTCGACAAATTGGCAAGCTGAGCCACAGCAACCCCGGCTACATATTCGACTACATTCTCTCGCAAATTCAGACCTGGGATAACTTGATCATGCCTGTCATTGACTCACTTAAATACCTTACCTCGCTGTCCTATGACGTGCTGGCTTACTGCGTTATTGAGGCTCTGGGTAACTCTGAAAAGGACCGCATGAAACATGATGGGACCAGCATCTCCGTCTGGCTGCAGAGCTTGGCTAACTTTGGTGGCGCCGTCTTCAAAAAGTATCCCATAGACATCTCGGGTCTGTTACAGCATGTGGCCAATCAGCTGATTGCTGGAAAGAGTCTGGACCTTCTTATTCTCAAGGAGGTTGTGCAGAAAATGGCAGGCATTGAGGCGACAGAAGAGATGACAGCAGAACAACTCGAAGCTATGACGGGGGGTGAGCTTCTTCGTTCCGAAGGGGGCTACTTCAACCAATTGAGGAACGTAAAGAAGTCCTCCCAGCGCTTAAAAGAATCCCTTCTCGACCAAGATCTTGCAATCCCTCTCTGTCTCTTGATGGCCCAACAAAGAAATTGCATCCTTTTCCATGAAGCAGAAAACAGCCACATCAAGCTGGTAGGAAAGCTGTATGATCAGTGCCAGGACACTCTTGTACAGTATGGCAGCTTCTTGGCTAACAGTCTCAACATGGAAGATTACGCCAATCGCCTGCCTCCAGTATCAGTGCTTCTGAGTGAATACAATATCCAGGCTGATGTCGCTTTTTACTTGTCTCGTCCTTCACTTGCCCATGCCATCCAGTCCAAGTTTGAAGAACTCCGCAAGCAAGACAAGGCCATGAAGACCCTGAGCACACCCCTGAGCCTCAAGAAGTACTTGGAGATTGTGGACACAATCATCGGCCCCATTGTGCACTCTGTGAGATCTAATCAATTGCACAAGAAGGCATGGGAGGATTTAAATCCCCAGTTCTATGTCACCTTCTGGTCCCTGAGCATGTGTGATCTTGTGGTACCCACCACCAGCTACGAGAGAGAAGTTAGCAAGCTGAAGGTACTACTCCAAGGGGAGGAAAGCAAGGATGCTGGAAAGAAAAAAAAAGAGAGGGAGAGGTGCGATTCCCTCATTTCGAAGCTGATGGAAGAAGAAAAACTTCAGCAAGAGCACTGCGGCAGAGTACTGTCAAGGCTAAGGAGCGAGAAGGACGATTGGTTCCAGTCCAGGGCGGCCAAAAACGAGACCATCACCCAATTCCTGCAACTCTGCCTGTTTCCTCGTTGCATCTTCACTCCAGTAGACGCCCTCTACTGTGCCAAATTTGTCCACCTAATTCATTGCCTGAAGACACCTAATTTTTCCACCCTTCTTTGTTATGACAGAGTATTCTGTGACATCACTAACACGGTCGCCTCCTGCACAGAGAATGAGGCCAATCGGTATGGGCTGCTCTTGTGCTCAATGCTGGAGACTGTGATGAGATGGCATAGTGACAAGGCCATCTTCGACAAGGAGTGTGCCAATTTTCCTGGCTTTATGACCAAGTTCAAGGTAGCTGACAAGACGGGAGATTCATCGGTGGACCATGTTGACTACGAAAACTACAGACATGTCTGCCACAAATGGCACTTCAAAATAACAAAATCCCTCCTAAAATGCCTGGATTCAGGAGATTACGTCCAGATCAGGAATAGCCTGCTCGTTCTTCGAAAAATTGCATCCTACTTTCCCATCATACAGAGTCTGGGAGGAGCCCTCGAGCGTCGCATGGAGAAGATAAAAATAGAAGAAAAAGACAAAAGGCCTGATATATTCGTGCTGGCGACTGGGTACTCTGGTGTTCTCAAAGCCAAAAAGTCCTCACTCATCCCTGAAAGTGAATTTCACCTCAAGGAAACAAATCGACATGTTTCTTCTGCAAATACAGTCAAAAGCGAGCCTCCTACTAGAGCTGATAGACGAGATGCCGAAAGCGTCACAGATGGTTCAAAGGATAAAAATTCCAAAGTGGATTCGAGGGGTGAATCTTCCAACCGAGTGAAGGCTGGTTCGTCAGAACGACCTATCGCTTCTCAGTCTTCTAGTAAGCGCTCCTCAGGTCGAATTGAGAGTGAACAGAATGGTCTTGAAAGCAGAAGCACCAAAGTAATCAGAGTCAAAGAAGAGCGATCCAGTGCTGAGAAAACAAGCCCTTTACGCCGCGAGGTTACCTTGAAGAACGATCTTGATAAATCCTTAAAGGAGGAGAAGCGTGAAAGAAGGGAGGAAAGGTGAGTTGTTTTCTGTAGGCAAATATGTCAAATTCCTTTTTTGTTTTTTAGGCATGACTTTTTGCTAAAACCTCTTTAAGTGCTTATTTAAATAATAGGAATGGGGGGAAAAAATGTATGGTAGATTTGTGTTGGTTTCAATTTACTAAATGTTGTTTTCTAGTAGGCATGAAATGTAATAACCATTAGAAATTTGAACTTGAGGTTAGCATTTTTGGTCTGGAGATAGAAATAAATTACCTGGATTCAAGATGCTATGTTCTTAAAATTTAAATAACTGAAAGTATCGAAAAGTTGTTGCACTGATCTCAACAATTTTAATACTGAAAATGATCATCAGCCTTTGTCTTTTCTTGTCCACCAACAGTTATCATGTTGTAAAAATATAACAATACACAAGGCACAGAGACTGACCACCAAAATGGTTCTCGTCATCCATACTTATCTTTTATCTGTTTTTCCAGGTATGAGAAACAGCAGCTGAGCAGTTCAGCGGATCGAGAGCTCTCAGAGTCATCGCGTGAAATGCATTCCTATCGTCGTTCTGCTGACAATTTGGAGGTTGAACGAGAACACAAGCGGAGGCGAACAGATGGAGCCTCCTCAAGAAGCCCTCGCGAACCCAATGAGCGTGAATCGCGAACCGTCTCGGAGAAGTCGAATGACGAAAGGAATGGTGGACGCGAAAGGGCCTCTGTCGAGAAATGCCACGCTGATAGGGTATGTAGTAATAAGGGCTTATTCTTTGTTTTCTGTTTAAAATGAATTTGCTTATGTTTAGTCAAATGAGTATTAACATGTTTGCTGTCAAAGCTGATGTATGAGTTAGTTCACAAGCAAGGTGGCTACAGAACCGGGAATTCAGGGAATTTCGAAAAATTACTCTTTAATCAAGAATTTTTTTTAAATTTTCGAGTTTCCCTTTTCGCATTTCCCTTGCCGACACGTATTCTATAACTTAGAAGCCCTGCCGCCGGCGCCTTATCTTTGAAAAAAATCTTCAACTTCAATCTGACTGCATCCTTTACAGACATGATTATCTTGCTTCTTGCCTTGCTTTTTTTGTCAACAGAATATATTGGAACCCTAATTATATACATATTATTTTTGTTAGATTTATAGTTTTCTTATAACTTGGAAGCTCTACCGCTGGTGCCTTATTGTTAAAAAATATTATCAAACTTCAATATGACTGCATCCTTTTCAGACATGATTATTTTTCTTCTTGCCTTGCGTTTCTTGTCAACAGAGTATATTACAATCCTAAATTCCTTAATATTTCTTATTGATTCGATTTTTTTTCGTTTTTATTAACCGAACCCTTTAGAGCGCTGTTTTATGAATGCCCAACAAATTTATAGAGGCATCCATTAGTGAAGTGGATTAAATCCTGTACTTGATTTTGTTGTTGTACTTTCATGTTGACACTTGATTAAACACAAATAACTGAAAGTTATGTGTGTTTTTGATTAAATATTTAATATAAATCAAAGAAGTCATTGTATTTTTTTTCTGCCAAAAAAGTATGAACTATGTGCTTATGCAGGGATGAGTTTATTCCGCCATGTGGCGGAATTCCGCTTTTTTAATTTTTTAGAAAAAAAAGAATTCTGCTTTTCCTAAGAAAGTTCCGCTTTTTTAATTCCTGAAAAAAATCCGTGTTTTCCCGCTTTTTCTATCCCACGGAAAAATAACTTTTTTTCTAAGGCTGAACTGCGAAGCATCTTCACTTCCGAATGATCGGGAAACCTATCTCTCAGGGGTTGCATCACATTCCTGTCTTATTCCTGCTCCAAGAACAAAAATCCCCTGAAATGCATTTTTTTAGTCAGATTGGCGCTCAAACTCGCATTTTGTACATTTCCAACTGTGCCGAATTTTGATCCTTTTGTGTCATTTTTTTCTCTGCTCAAAATATAAATTCCTTCTTACGATTTCACGCTATTAATGTATACTAATTATGCGCTTGCTTCCAAGTCTGACATCCACGGAACTATCGTTTATTTACGTTAGTATGTGTTGCTTGTTTTCGTTAAGCGTTACACTGATGTAACGTCCGCTACTGCCGAGTTTTGTGTGGCTAGGACGTGCGTTATCGCTGTGATTTAGATTGCTGTGGTGACCATTTTCCCGGAGTATTACGCCGATATAACAGCGTTATTGCTGAGAATTGTTCCAGTTTCTTCGGCGCTAACGCTGATATTTACGTTTATGTGATGGGCATTTTCGTTGAGTGCTACCCTGTTGTAAATCTGAGATTTGCACCGATGTTGCCGAAAGAATGTTAATATTACTGTGATGAATTGCGCTATCGCCGAGATTTTGTGATGGTAATTTTCGTTGTGTTACTCCCGTATAATAGCGTTATTGTTGAGAGTTGCTCCGGTATATTAGGTTCTAACTTTGATATTTCAATTGGCGGGAGAGTTGTTTTCGTGGAATGCCTTACTCAGGGGTCGCAGACGTCCTATAAATCCTATATTTTTTTAAAAATTGGCAAAAACGTCCTATATTTTACAATTGTCCTATAAATCCTATATTTCTATATTGATTCGATCTATATTTTCTTCGAATTCGTAATAACGGCGCCTTTCGTTGCCATTTTTTATATTTCGGATTCTTTGCCGCAATCGTAAGTAAAAACACCTGACAAAATCAATGCTTGTAACGGCGGCGTTTTATCTCTTGTGACGTCACGTGCTGTATAACCTACAACTCAACTCCACTGGAACGGCGGGAGTTGTAAACATGTGAACTTTTTCATAGTACGCGGTCTTGAATTTTTGATTTGTTTTCTCCTCCAACGTAGTAAATTAATTGGATACAGAGAGAGAGATGCAGCAACATAACTCTGCCTCGGGAAACACGGATGAAAACGACTTGTGATTAACTTGCAGGGCTACTAAAGGACATTTTGAGTGCTCAATCAATAATTGATGAAGGAAACAAAAGGGTTAAGAATTACTGTATGATGTCGGATGACAATTTTTTTATTCCAAATCCGATACGGATTCTGCGCCACGAATTGTTTAAACGGCACCTAATTAGGGCAACCATAGGTAGTTCTCTTGCTCTTAAAAAAGTGACGGGCTCCCATTTTTTAGCGAAAATCACCTTGGCGCAGAATCCGTATCCGATTCGAAATATTAGCCACGATTTTTTCATAAAAGTCGCCAAAATTGAAAATGACGTCAATACGTTGTGATGTCAAATCCAGACGGTCATTAGGGTTTCCGGAAAACCAAATCCCCGGTTCGCCACATTCGGCGCTAAATCTCCCGCTTTTTGCCGCCAATCCAACCGACACTGAACAGTAAATCTGAACCAACAAAAGACTGCAAACAGGGATAAAAAGAAAATACTTAAAGAAATTGGAGCAGTTCAAGCAGTTATAGATACTGGGAGCAAAAGACTCAAGATTACAAATAATCTAATTAATAAAACTTGATTTAGGGATGGAATATTGAGGCAATAACGGATGACATATTCAGGATCAGGCGATTTCTTTTTTTTTAAGGTGTGTTTTATATTCTCTTAAATACAGTATAACGAGTTTATAAATGTATAACTAGTTAATTTTTAAGTTCAGTAGCAACTATGTGCAGTTATTTGATGTTTTAAATTGTCCTATATATTTTTTTTAAAAATCCTATATATTCTTATTTTGTCACTTTGACCCCTGCTTACTTTGATAACATACCCAACAGCGATTTCTATGATTAGTTGAAAGCACATTTTTGTAGTATGAGCAAAATAGTGATATTTTTCTTAATTATTTGATTATCATTTTGGGTAAAAGAAACAGTTGTTGGTGGGCAATGCTCAAGCCAAAAGAACTCTGTGTTAAAGACATTCATTTTTCAACTATTTACGCTTTTATAGAAATTTTACGAGAATTTCAGAGGTTGGGAGGTTTAGTGCATTACTTTTTCTAAGTTTCAGTTTTTAAGTTTCCTGGCATTTTATTATTTTATTGAGAGGTTATAGTAAAAAGATAGTTTTTATAGCTAATAGTACTTTTTAACATTTGCTCCGAGTTCAGTGAAAATGCTTCCATCAGGGTTCCCACGCTCATTGAAAGTCAGTAAAAGTGCTTAATATTTTTGAGCTTGTTTTCAAGGCCTTGAAAATGCTTAGAGGTGCTTAAAATTCCTTGAAAATGCTTAGAGGTCCTTAAAAGTCCTTAATTTTTGCGTAAGTCGTGTGCCCAATTACAAGAGCTATAAAAATATAACTCGGACTTACTATCCCTGCGTGACCGCCACTTATCTGTACCGTATCGGAAATCTCTAACATATATGTATTACGCATCCTTCAACTAGTAACTTTTTTGGTAGAAAATACTATATTAAAATTTATATACAGACATGATGCCTGAAAACAAATTTTCAAAGGTCCTTAAAAACTTTATTTAAGTCATTGAAAAGTCATTGATTTTCATTCTGTAATTTGAGTGGGGACCCTGTTCTATATATTATCATATGATTTCCTCTTTTGAGAAACGACTATGTCTGTATAATGTCCATTTTATAAGATGAATACAAATCTTTAAATATTCTCTATTTACGTTAGTGTAAGATTCTTAATTTCTCAATCCAATTTCAGATGCTCGCTTTGGCCGAATCATCAGCAGAAAAGCCAAAACCGCCGAAAGAAAAGAAAACCAGCCGCAAGAGAGAATATCCCGAGGAAAGTCCCTCCGAACCTAGACGTAGGCGTCAAAAAGGCGACAAAGAAGACGATGAAAATCCAGCAAAGCGAAGCATGGACAACGACCGAGACGGGAAGTCGCGGCGGGACGAAAAGTCTCCTGTTGTTTACGCTGTGAATGCAGATCGGAGAATTGATCGAGATGACAAGAAACATCACCGTTCAACCTCGGCTTCGTCTGGCGTGAAGAAGAGGTCGTGAGAGGGAGGTTCTGGTACTTCTATAGTGGCGTCCTTGTAGTAATGAGTTAGGGCAAGTCAGTAAAGGGATTGCACGTGTGGCGTAATATCATGGTTGTGATTTATACAGATAAGGAAATTTAAATGTGTCGAAGTGAATGTGGACGAGAAATGTGAAACTTTCAAGGATAATGAAAAGGATCTAAAGAAGTCTGTTTTCAAAAATGTTTTTAGAAAACATTTTTTTTTTTATATCCATGTTTGCTGTGATCTTCATACTCACTGCTATGACTTAAGTTCCTTCCTTTTCAAAATGACTGTTGATTACCGTTGTTTCTGTAATTTAATGTTTCAATTGGATATTATTGAATTGGTCATAATCATTTGTGAGAGAAGAACTCTTGAGATAGAATAGCAATCAGTGCTGAAAATCAAAGGCTATTCTTTTTTTTATTATTATTTAAAGACCTTAATTGTATTGTGTTATTATTATTGAATTATGTAATTGAATGAAATGGTAAACAGCTTATTTATTCCACTTACATAAACATACAAGTTTGAATTTCCAATTTGACCATGCCTTAGCTAATATGTATTTTTGCTTAGAACTATTATCTCTTGCCCTCATCTTTAAACAGTATAAATTTCAGCAACATGAAACTAATGAGTGTTGGTTTTGCAAAAAAATTTGCTGAGTAATCGCCCACTTGACTCGGTGAAAGGACCGCTATAGTAAAGAAGTACCATAGGTGTCATCCAAATGCATTTTGTACTCTACAAGTTTCGTACGAACAGACCTATCCCTAAAAACACTTATTTTGTTGAGATGATAAACAGGGTGCTCAACATCGGAATATTTTTGTAAAATCTGGAGAGAAACCGTTTTCACGAACGGTGACGAGATCCTTTACCTTGGAATGTGCTGAAAGATCATAAATCAAGTTATAAGTGCAGTTTGTGGCAGTGATGTTTTATTTCTTCCTATGACAAAATCAATTTCTGATAATTCATTTTTTTGGAATGCAGGGAATATTTTTAATGGAAAGTATTTCAAGTGTTTGTTTTTAATAAGTTACATGTTTCTGTTGGTAAATAAGCCATCAAAAAACTGTGTATAAAATAGGTGTGTGGATTTTGCAAATTTTTGTTGAAATTTTAAAGTGTTCATATTAAATTCACTCTCATAATATTTCTGATGGCAGTTACTTTTGATTCATTAAACGAAATGTGAATTTTTACTTCTTTTTCTAAAAGACAAGTGGATGAAGCTCATGTGGCACTTGGAAACACATTTTATTTATTAATTTTTTTATATTTTAATTATAATACCAGTACGTATAGTACAATAGTGCTGCAAATCTGCATAATTAACAATAGTTCTACAAATTTTTAAAATGTATTTAATAGTTTCTTTATAATTTACAGTAATCTGTTAAGATTTTCCATCTATTTTCAATTAAAAGTTAATAAAACTAAATTCTTGAACATTAGATTTGTTTAAGCACTTATTTGTACATGTATGCAGTTTTAAAAAAATGCCAAAACAAATGTTGACGTTTTTTTTTTTTTTTTTCATAAATAATCCAGCCTTATTTTAGGAATGTTTAATAATATTACTAGAATTAGTAAATACTTTGCATGGGATTTAGATTAATTTAATGGTTCATTATAAAATTGTTGTACATTCCATTTTTTTTTATATATACATTTAAAAAAATTTCATTTAAAAGTTCTATTTTTTTTTTTTTATTGAGTAGTCTGATTTATTTTCGGTCAACTCTTCATTACAGTCAGTTACCAAAATCACTAAAAGTGAAAGGCAAAATTATTTTGTTCATTGCACGTTTTTAGATTATTTTATAATATCAATTTTTAAAAAATATTCAAACTGTGCATTTAAGAAATATTTTAAGAGGGAAACTAAGCGATTAACTGTGTTTCAATATGTATTTAAAATTATTCTGATACTAAGACTAAGTTAACTATATTCTTAACGATAATGTGCGAATGAGTGGTTTTCACAATTTTTTTATGTCGCTTCCAAAACACATAAATTGCAGTTATCCACACCACAGTCCATAGTATAGTCATTTGTTATTTTTTCATTAAATGGTTTATTCATATATTTTTTTTTTAAATGACAAATTCCTGATATTCCTTTCATTTTTGTTTCTCCCTATAATTGTACTTACATTTTTCGATTTTTCTCCAATACACGCAGCAAAACCATGATATTTCTCTTGATGAGAAAGGTGGATTTAATTAAATTTGCATGTTTGGTTAAAATAGTACAACTGTTTGATTATGTAACTTTTATTTTGCTAAAAATTTGTTTCAAGTTCAATTTTTGGAAAATAGTCAGTTTATGTCAGTATTGAAACAAGCTTTGGAAAGAATTTGTGTTGGGAGCCTTTGTCAGTTTCAAAAGAAATATCCCTAAATATTTTTGAATTATCCCTAATAGACTGAGAGGCGACTGCAATTTTTGGACCCCATCGAACATTATTCTGAATTTTTTATAGAAATTGGAGAAAAGTGAGTAGATTACGAATCCACTGGTCTGCAGTGGCAAAAATGGCCGAAACTGGTCAAAAATTGACTTTTAATAAGTTGAACTAAATCCAATTTTCAAATGCGCCATAACTTGCCAAATAATGAGCATTTTTTTTTTATTTGGTAACCCTCACTCTTTAATTTTCAATTAAGAAGGTTACAGACGATTCGGATGGCTTACTTGCATCTTGCACAAATGAGCCAAATTGGCAATAAACATTACGTCACTGATCTTGCCAATTTTGCTTACTTTTAAAAGATACGAGTTTTCCAAGCCAGAGATCTGAAATCGTTTGCGCTTTTTCTCATTGAAAATCAAAATGCAGTGGATTGCCAGACGAAAAAGTTTGTTCTCTTTTTGGCAAGTTATGACATATTTGGCAATAGGAATTTAGTTCGAATTATTCCAAGTCGATTTTTGATCAGTTTCGGCCATTTTTGCCACGGCAGACCAGTGGATTCGTAATCTACTCACTTTTCTCTAATTTCTATAAAAAATTCAGAATGATGTTCGATGAGGTCCAAAAATTGCAGTCGCCTCTCGGACTATAACATTTAAAAAATTATCCTTAAAGTCTTACCTAATTTTTTTTGAAAACACTGTGCCCCCTGTGACAGTTATTACTTTACATTTTAAGCCACTATTCCTTAAGGTAATATACTTTGTAAATTTCGTGATGCCCGAACTTAAAACGTAGGAAATTGTAGTGAATCCCTTCAGACGTGCCATCAGACAGAACCATCCTTTGTTTTGTAGTTAAATGCATTTTATAGAAATAGAGGTATCTATTTTGTCAGCAAAAATGTATGCAGAAACAACATAAATACTCCTAATGAATTATTTTCAATGTAGTAATATTTTATCAAACCATTTTAAAAGTTCATTTAGCTGAGCCCAAGTGCTGGTGCTTTAAGAATGTATTTTTCTTGTGCATGCATTGGCCATATTTTATTAGTCACCAAAATGTTGACTTAAATTTTATAATTTTCAAATGTCAAGACTTTTTTCAAGTCGTTTACTTGTATATTTAGCTAAGCATTGTGCGTAACTGAGCATAGTAATATTACTTTTGTGTTTAGTTATGCAAATTGTATAAATGCATCAATCGCAAAAATTGCACAAAATTATAATTTAGATATTAAACTGAGTATTCTGATTTAAGAAGTATTAAATTGAAACATGTATGTATTCATTCAGGATTTATAAAATTGCATTTCAAGTTACAAGGCATTTCAGCAACTTTTCGTAAAACATAGGATATTTGTTAAGTGAAAATGTAACACCGTTGCAAAAATTAATTTGTAAATTTTGTCATAGGAAGAATGTATTTTATTTTTTTTTCTGAATAAGTATATTTATTACTTATAAGTATTTTTGTATATTTTGTTGAAAGATTGCTTTATCCTTCTAAAAAGTCAATTGTATAAAATTGTCACTATACTTCAATACTGATGAAATCACCACATACAAATTTTATGCCTCTTTAAACACCATTTGAAATAAATTGTTATATGGTAACTAGCTGAAATTTTTTTTTGTCTACATTTCTTTGGTGCAGTGTTTTCGAAGGCACTTGATTGTGATCTTTTTGTTCAAAAATTTAAAAAAAAAAAAAAAAAAAGAGGACAATGTAAATATATCATATGTCATGAATTTTGTAATAACTGTTTTTGAGTATTTCATTATTTCATATGTACATTAAATTTTTAAATTCATTAAAGAGTTAATAAAAGAAAAAATTTCTTTGTTTCTATTCTATATTATAATATCCACCAGTTTACACAATTTTTAGCCAAATTGTTTTATTTGAATAAATACATTTTCTATTAGTAGATTTTATGTTTAAGACTTTATTATTGATTTGAATTAGTTGCAAAATTAAAATGTTTTATTAAATCTTTGTGAAAACATGATAAAACACTGTAAATTAGGCATTTTGTTCCATAATTGCTTAAATTTGATTGTTGTACTGCTCCAAAATTATGTCTGCTCCACATTGGAAGTTTTGTCCATTCCAAAATTATTGAAATTTTATTGTTTTGCTCCAAATTATAATGTGCTGCTTTAAGTAGGCATTTTGGTCTTCTAAATTTTCTTAAATTTGATTGTTCGCCTGCTCTAAAATTATGATTGTTGGTCTAAATCGGCCTTTTGATCTGTTCAAACACCATGATGATCGACAACACCCCTCTTTATCCACTAGGTAGGTTGATAGAGATAGTCACTGTTCAAACCACCTATAGTACGCATTCTGTCTGAGCTTTTTAATGATTGGTCACAGTACCACTATTTAAATTGTGGTTTTGCTTGGGCTTGTTAGCTTTTTCTGGAAATTGAATTGTTAATTATTACCAAAGGTACAAGACTGAGATGCAATGTTTGATGAGATCTGGTTGCATCGGCAATTTAGATTTTGTGGTTATTTCCTACAGAAAACCTCCAATACTGCTTCAACTTTAGAGGCTGCCTCCTCCCCTCGATATAGATAAACAACTGGATAGACTGCTTAACGCTGAGAAAATGAAGCTATTGCCAGATGCCGTTGGTGGGATAAAAAATACGGATTGCCGAGGGATTGAAAATACAATTTTAGGTTGTACACAGCAGAAATGTCAATAGTACACCTTAATTAGTAATAATGTGCAAAAAAATATTTACTCTAGCACTTTAGTAGGCTTTTCGCATTCCCACCCAACTATAAAAGTGAACTGTGATTGGTTAATCATCCCACCAGCGGCCATCAACCACCGGCGCGTTTTTCTCCTTGCATTGACATCGGAGCAGTCTATCCAGTTGTTTATCTATATCGATGCCCTCGACCCACCATTCAGCCTCAGAAGTCCACTGTTCTTAGCAGTGTAACAGATCTTGGAAATCAAGGTATTTTAAAACTTTTTTATCAAGGAATTAAAAAGCAATGAAATCAGTGGCAATTGTGTTTCGAGAATTTTTTCTTCTCTCCATGGGCGTCCCCAGGAGGTGCACTTGCATCCCCCTGGCTTTTGAAAATTTAAAAAAAATGAGGGAAAAGATGTAAATTCCAAGATAAAAGAAAGTACATATGCCGTTTATACTTTTATGTTACAGTGAGCATTTTTTTCCCCCTATTAATTTAGTCTTATGTTTTTTTCCTATGTCGTTTTTTATAGCTACTTGCGTGACGATTTTCTGGCGCTTGTTGTTCATGATTGTTAGAGACTGATGAGTTGAATTATTTATTCCTTTTATTGTATAATCATTTCCTGTTTAGTTCTCAAAATTCTAAAAAAAAGTTTTGCTCTTTAAGTCATCAGATATACTATTTTGAAATCTATTTTTAGAATTCAATTGAACATATTCCAATACTGCCTTCGTGTTTCGTTTTTATTTATTTTCTATTTATAATATCCGAAACTTGGAAGAAATGAAATGTTTCTCTTCTGTAATTTTGCATCTTTGAGTTTCTCTATTCTAAACACTGTCTCTTGAATGTCGTGAGATCTAGTTGGATAGTAAAAAAAATAGTTAAAAATATATATTTTAATATTTTTACTATTTTGTATTTTTTTTTTCTCTCTCTTTAACAAGGTTACGCTTTTAAAAATATATACCATGAATTTTTACTATTCCCTAACTATTCAAAGAGTATAATTTATAATACATAATTATTAATTAGCATTTCTAAAAAAATTAATGATTTTGATAAAAATCTAGTCTTGCACCCCTTTGCAAATATTCCTGGGGGCTCCCATGCTTCACCCTATCAGTACTCGAATAAAATTCTCATCCCATCCAAGCCACCGAAAAATTGTTTTCACTACACCTTCCGCGGAAAAAAAGCAAACTTAATGTTATTCGCTAAGTACAGTGGGCGAAATCAACCTGCTCCCAAAAGCAAAACAGACCCTCCACCCAACGAAGAAAGAAAAAAAAAAAGAAAAGAAAGGTAAGAGGCCAAAGGAGACAAACAGAATAAACCACGAGACGTTCAAGAGGCGGCCATGACCCCCATACTTGGGGCCATCGGGATTACCATTAGAAGAAGATCTCTGGGAATCAACTCTGTGGTGGATTCACAAAGTAGAGGGCGGGGGGGGGGACAAGAAAGAAACGCAGGTGGAATCGTTGTCTGCCTGTTGCCCGAGTTGAAGACCGTTTCGAGCCGCTGGGCATTAAAAAATCTAGATTCTGTTACAACGTAGACCTTGTCAGCCCGTTTACTTGATGAAGTTGGGTGTTTGTCACGGTAGAGCGCTTTCACCAGTTAAGGTTCGGCGTTGATTTATTTTGTAGGGGGGGATTTGTGTGTGTTTTGTTTCCGGACGGTGGTGAGATGGATGTCCTTGTGTTTTCACGCTTCTTTCCATATTTCAATCCGTCTGGTCGTGGTTTATTTCAAATTTTGGCAATTCAATTTTGACCAGCTTCTTGAAATTTCATGTTTTGTCGTCTGGAAAGTTGGCATGCATGCACGCACAAGCATGATGACAATAGCTGCTCCTTTGGGTCATATTATTTATGCTAAACTAAAGCTGGATTACTCTATCAAATTTGCAAATAATTTATTTTAAAAACTGAATTGCAACAATGCTGGACTAAAATACTCGCTATTGAAAAATGCGCTAAAAAGTTAAAAGAAAACCATTGAAGATGAAATTCGTTCACCAAGTGTAAGGTTGGTTGGTTGTATTCAGATTATCTGGCGCCGTCAGCAACACGAGGGCTATAATGCGCCGAAACATTCGTCATTAGACAAGCCAACGTACATTTACAAACACCCCTGCCTCACACGGGACTCGAACCCGCAACCTCGCGGTCTAGAAGCTAGCATACTAACCACTATACCATTTGGTCGGCCACCAAGCGTAAGGACATGCACTCTTAAAAGAACGATAACAATTCAGTTACAAATTTTAATAGTATAGATCACACGCTTGCTATTTGAAGATGTGGATGTGAGTAGCGCTAATTTTTAAAGAATTTTAACCTACACTGCTGCTGTCTAATCGTGTAGTAGATGAGGTTACTCATGACTTAAGGGCTCTGTCTACTTTGGGTGCATGAAGAAAACGCTATTATTATTATTATTTTTTTTTTTTTTTTTTTAAGAATACTATTATGTTTATTGATCTAAAACTTGTTAGGCTTAAAAAAAAACATTCGTAAATTACAAAAAAAAAACAAAAAAAAATTATTTTAACCACTTTTTTAGTGTGGAAATGCCAGGTAAACAAGAGTCATCAAAACTGAACTGATCTTTATGAAATTATAACAACATTTTCTGTACACTTATCGCTATATCCCATACCAGAATTATTGCAAAATTTTAATTTTTGCTAAGTTTTTTTTTTGACAAAAAACATGAAAAAAAACAACCACGTTTTTAATTTTTTCCCCCCACCATTTTGTTATTTTTGCATATAAATTATTATTAGAAGTACGGGATATAGCCACTGTCACACTAAACCTAAAACCATTAAATTTTTTTTGTTTCTGATGGGACGTTGTCAGATTTTTTCAACAGCGCACACCTACCTACTTTTTGAGGACTCCTGTTTGCCTGGCATTTTCACCTTATAAAAGTGGTTAAAATCAATTTTTTTTTTTTTAGTAATTTACGAATGTTTTTGTTAAGCCTAACAAGTTTCATCTAAAGTAGACTGAGCCCTTAACCCATTAAAGACGACTTTGAAATGGATAAAAAGTCATTGTTTTTAACTTTTTACCTTGTTTTTTTTTTTTTTTTTAAATCATTTAAAGTATATTTTGAACTTTTCAGATTTTTTTGGAAAGTTATTTTTATGATTTTTAAAAAACACCAACTGGTACCACAATTTATTAGCAAAGAAAAAAAAACTAAAATTGGCAAATTTTCTAACCAACCGATCGTTAATGGGTTAAAAAAGTTACTTTGACATTGTCTCTGCGTTTTTGTGAGGTTAATGATTGATAGAACAGTTTTACGCCGTCGGTCATGCATAAAACTCATCTTAATCCAACAATGCATATTTATCGACATTTTCAATCACTTTTTGTTCAAGGTGATCTTTACAAATACAAAACATTAAATCACTATTAATATTTCTTGTTTCGTGTAAAAAATAGTATATAGCTTTTAATTCAACAGCCATCGCGTTTTGAGAAAGTCAATGATTGATGAACAGATATAATTTGCAAATCTTTTCCACTATTTTTAAATCCTTAACCCTTTGCACTCCAGAGGTGACTCTCACTCATCACATTATTGGAAGTCGCAACTCGACCACTAGGTTTGATGCAGAAATTCGATGCAAGGCCAATGACTGAGTTTAGTTTCTATGAAGAAGATCTGTAACCGGGTGAACCGATCTAAATATGGCGGGAAACGTCTCGAGTTTCTGGTTCCTCCTCTCGAAAAAGGCCTGGTTGGTTGGTTGGTTGTATTCAGATTATCTGGCGCCGTCAGCAACACGAGGGCTATAATGCGCCGATCGTCATTTAACAAACCAACATACATTTACAAACATCCATGCCAACACGGGACTCAAACCCGCAACCTCGCGGTCTAGAAGCCAGCACGCTAACCACTATACCGTTTGGTCGGCCGAAAAAGGCCTGGAGTACAAAGGTTTAACTTAGATTTTGTGTGTGGCGTGCAAATGGTTTATTAACCCATTTGTCGTCATTCAATCGATCTGAACTTGGCAGATGACATCGATGACAATGATATCGAGTTTTGGAGGCTGTCACTGAAATACCGCTTCTACGCAATCTACTATTGTGGTTTTGAATGACTAATGAGGAACTTTCACGTTTTTTGGCTTTATTTTTAAATAAAAGTAGAGAAAAAAATCATGAAAAACAATATCATTCCTTCAAAAATTTGAGCTCGGATAGATAGTTAAAAAAAATATTTAGTTTTTAACTTTGCGATTTGGCGGGAAAAAACTACTTTTGCGTGTGACGTCAACGCGCAGATGATGAACCAGTCTAAAACCTGTTTTAGATCAGGTTCCTCCTCTGATTTTCGATGGAATCTATGCGTAACTACGTCACGGTTTTTTTATGCGTTTATGGTCACGTGACTTTTGCTTTGATTTCAAACTCGATTTTTGATTAATTGAAAGCATAACGATAAAAAGTAATTGCACTGCTAAAATATAACCGTTGAATAACTCTAGAAAATGCAAATAATATTCATTTTCCTCACTTGCGCAAGTTCCTAATTGACACACTATACTTGCCAACATCAAATCGAGCTAAAACTTGGCAGATAGACTCATTGTCGGTAAGAATGCATTATTTAAACTTTTGGGTCTGTCACGAAAATATCGCTTTAAACACACTACTATTGTCGTTTCGAATGACATAAACAGTTTTGCTTTCATTGAATCAAGCTTAAACACGGCGGATAGATTCGATGTCGATGAAAATGTATTCTATCAAGCTTTGCCGGCTTTCAATAAAAAACCACTTTTACACACGTTTTTATTGTCTAAAGTCACACTTATCAGCGCTTACTCGCCTTCTATTATCCTGATATCAAGCTTAATTCAAACATGTACAATTTTGAGATATTCAATGACTGAAATCTTTCCCTATTAAGGTTGACGAGGTAAAATTACCCGCTTGCCGTCATCTAATCAAGTTGAAATTTGACAGATAGATTCGTTGTGGATGACAATATATTCAATCAAGTTTTTGAGCAAAAAAAAGTTAGTAAATAGTTCGGAAGGAATCTTTTCTTCACGCATAGTGGCAATGCATATAAATAATTTATCTTAAAAACTTAGTTCTTATATGTTATATTATTATTCGATCAAGTGTAAGTCTTAGTAAGGATCATTTCTTATATTCGCTATGTTCCTAGCCCAGTGCATTTAGAAACTACTTACCTTGAAATTTGGTTAGAAGTTAAAAAAAGGATCACTTAATGAAATGACATAAATTGTTTTCATTTAATGTCTATCTATTATAAGTGAATATCAAAATGGCAAAAGATAAAACCAGATGGAGCCACTGTATTGACGAAAGGATTTCAAATATAAAATAGAATATATGAGACGCTATTTTCGTGTTTTAAATTTATGTCATTTCATTGAGTGGTCTTTTTCTTAGCTACTCACCAAATTTCCAGGTTTTGTAGAAAGTAGTTTCTAAATGCAGTGGGCCAGAAGATTGTAACATAGCGACCATAGGGAATGAATGATCCTTCCTTTTAATTCCATGACTACCATCTTTGGACTGTCACTCGGCCAGGGTAAGCGATTTTTATTAACCCGAAAATTGAGTTTCTCTTCATTTAATTGGCGATTTTCGGTGATATCATCGTCTTAAAACTCATAACGCGTGAAGCTATAGATGTGACGTTCTGCTTCGATGTCCTGTTGGCCAGATGGATTGAACCGATAAGTGCGAACCTGCAATTTCGCCGTGCTCGAATGAAAGGCGAACAAACGATTTCTTCCGGCGAGAACAAAAAAAGCACTAAATTGGTGAGTGATTTCTTTTCTTATTTTTTTTTTGTTGTTCTACGTACAATTCTTTCTTCAATTAAAATTTAGCCATTTTGTTCGGACGGGTTGGCAACGTTTTTCTGCTTTAAGTAACTGATTCGTCATAAGATTCAAATGCATCATAAGCAAATAATAGGTGGGATATTCTGATTCGAAGCTGAAACGAGTTGGCTGGTGCTGATAAGGTGCTGATAAAGAAAACAAATAAATTATTCTCAGATTATTTTATTTAAACACTCATTCTTGATCCACTTAGCGCCGCCATGAAGGTGCACAACATCACAGCATATGCACACCCTTGTAGTTTGAAAATTAAAAATATTGTTGGGAAAAGTGGTATGATTTACTGGTAGCTAGTATGATATAGATTTTTAAATATTCATTGGATAAGAAATTTGATACATTAGAGATAATTGAAAAATCTAGGTTCTAACAGAAAAAAAAAAATCCTTTTCACTGCAAGAGGATTAATTTTTTGTAAAGGGGGTGTATTTATTTTAAAGGGGGTGCAAGACTTGCACCCACAATTCTGCGGACATTCATGTCTTGATCTCATAATTTATGTAAATCAATAATTATTTTTTTTTATCTTTTAATTCATAACTTTCTCCAAACTCTTCCCCCCCCCCCCCCCACCAGTTCGGAGAAAATTATGAATAAAGAATAAAGATATATAAATAATATAACCCATAAAATTAAAGTGTTTAATATAAATCCTTTTTATGAATGCCAGTTTTTACGTTCATCATCATAGCGCCGTTTCTGTTGTCAGCGTGTGCTTGCGGTTTGCATCTTAATTTCAAATAATAAAAATATCTTTATCAGAAAAATATGCGGTAAACTACTTTTCAAAATTTATTCATTAAAAATGAAAGTGAATTTATGTATTCACATCCAAATATCTATTTATTCTGATTAAAACAATTTTATTATTTATACACGGAATTTACCTGCTAAGTCTCATCCCGATTGGATGATTGGCGCAGTTTGGCCCTTGTGTTGCACTTGCGCCTAATAAATCTGAAATACAACCAACCAACCAACCCGATTGGATGATGGCAAGTGGGTTAATTAGGCCTCCGCGAATTTTCCCGACTTATACACACACAGTTAATACAAAGTCGAAGTTAATACAAAAGATTTAAAAATAGTTTTTGATTTACATAAATAATGATGTCAAGAAGGTGTGTTTAAATAAAATTTGAGAATGATTTGTTTGCTTTCTTTCTTACCACCCAATTCGTTTCAGCTTCATATCAGCATTCAGAATATCCATTTATTATTACTTACTTATTGTTTTTTATGCCTTTGAATTTTTGCTCGTGTTTCTATTTTCGCTTCGGAGTACTAATTAACCCTTTGCACTCCAGTTGGTTGTATTCAGATTATCTGGCGCCGTCAGCAACACGAGGGCTATAATGCGCCGAAACATTTCGTCATTTAACAAACCAACATACATTTACAAACACCCATGCCTACACGGGACTCGAACCCGCAATCTCGCGGTCTAGAAGCCAGCACGCTACCTTTGCACTCCAGAGGTGACTCTCACTCACCACATGATTGGATGCCGCAACTCGAGAGGACCACTAGGTTTGATTCGGAATTTCGATGCAAGGCCAGTGACTATGTTTAGTTTCTTTGAAGCGGATCTGTAACCACGAACCGATTTTGATGGAACTGAAACGTCTCAAGTTTCTGGTTCCTCCGATCGAAAAAGGCCTGGAGTGCAAAGGGTTATCCCACACTTTCCATCATTCCATCGAGCAGAAATTCGGCAGATAGACTCGTTGTCGAGAACAATACATTCTATGAAGTTCTTTTTGAGGTAAAAAGAAGTTATACTAAACTTCAGCTTAACTAGACATCACTTAGACGGTAGATCGTCACAGTGCTCATAGGTATTTAATCCATTTTGGCGGCGTGAAAGCGTAATGTTCGCCAAACCACAACCTTGTAGAGAACAAAAGGCTATAAGGTTTGGCGAGAATTATGTCTTCACTCCGCCAAAATGGATTAAATACCTATGAGCACTGTGACGATCTACCGTCTAAGTGATGTCTAGTTAAGCTGAAGTTTAGTATAGTCAAAGATACGAACGGAATCGGTGGTTTTCTTCGTAGATGTCAAACACTGTGAAAACTTTATCCGAGTTCAAATCGCCTAAATGAGTTGTATTTGTACATAGTAGTTGACTTATCAAGAACTTACAGTGTAAACTTTGTTTTAGTACAGCGTTCGCCACTAACTTTTAAAGGCGGGCCGTATGACTTATGTTGGAGCTTTTTGCGGGCCGGATACACCAATATACGTACCTTTAATTATTATTTAACTGAACAATTTTTTTTTTTTTTTATCTTAATAAAATTGTAACTAATATTTGATTTTTTTTTTGTTTCAAACACATCATTAGTACATCAAAGACTAAAAGGGAAGTGAATCTTTTGTTTCAACGTTACAATGCTGCTTGATCTAACTTTTAATAAAAGTATTTAAGCTATACTTCCAGATTACTCCGTTTCAGTTGATATAAATGTGAGACGATGGCGGTCGAAATCGTTCAGTTTATCTTATAGACTGAGAGGCGACTGCAATTTTTGGACCTCATCGAACATCATTCTGATTTTTTTATAGAAATTAGAGAAAAGTGAGTAGATTAAGAATCCACTGGTCTGCCGTGGCAAAAATGGCCGAAACAGGTCAAAAATCGACTTTTAATAAGTTGAACTAAATCCAATTGCCAAATGAGCCATAACTTGCCAAATAATGAGCATTTTTTTTTTATTTGGTAACCCTCACTCTTTAATTATCAATTAAGAAGGTTGCAGACGATTTAGATATCTGGCGACGGTCTACTTGCATCTATTAAAAGGGAGCCAAGTTGGCAATAAACATTACGTCACGGATGACGTAACTGATGTCGCCAATTTGGCTTACTTGTAAAAGATACACATTTTCTAAGCCAGAAATCAAAAATCGTTTGCGCCTTTTCTCATTGAAAATCAAAATGCAGTGTTGCCAGACGAAAAAGTTTGTTCTATTTTTGCCAAGTTATGACATATTTGGCAATCGGATTTTAGCTCAAATCATTTCAAGTCGATTTTTGATCAGTTTCGGCCATTTTTGCCACGGCAGACCAGTGGATTCCTAATCTACTTATTTTTCTTCAATTTCTATAAAAAATTCAGAATGATGTTCGATGAGGTCCAAAAATTGCAGTCTCCTCTCGGACTATTATGATAGAGTTGATGGCTGTCGCGAAATTTATTGTAGCCAATCTTACTATACTCAACTTCAACTTAACTAGACATCACTTAGACGATAGATCGTCACAGTGCTCATAGGTATTTAATCCATTTTGGCGGGGTGAAAGCATAATGTTCGCCAAACCACAACAGAACAAAAGGCTATAAGGTTTGGCGAGAATTATGTCTTCACTCCGCCAAAATGGATTAAATACCTATGAGCACTGTGACGATCTATCGTCTAAGTGATGTCTAGTTAAGTTGAAGTTTAGTATAGAAGCTCTGATGCTGTTGCTGCTGGAGATCGCCACCCCTCGTTGCAAAGGGCGATGAGGCCCTTTGCAAGGTGTTTCCATTCTCCTGGCCTTGCACCCCGCACTGTAGCAGGTGTTAGAAGGTAATGGGCTCAACAAAAAATCTTTTCTGGGTGGAATTTAGATGAGAGGACGGAATTGGGTAGAGGCCCTGTTTCTAGAAATATGCGGGCCTTGTTTCTCAAATATGCGGGCCTTGTTTCTCAAATATGCGGGCCCACCCGTTCTAGCCAGAACTACAAATGCTACAGACTCTCCCGAAATATCAAATAAAAGACGTCTTCGGAATGAGTAAATGAAAACTGAACTCTATCTGCAACTTTTGGATAGCTCATGTTATAATGTGTCAAACAATGCGCTCTCTTTTTTTTATTTTATTTGGTAACCTATCATTTTTTAATTTTCAATGAGGAAAGGTACAGACAATTTAGATTCTCTGGCGTCAAGTACTTGCATCTTTTAAAATGAACTAAGTTGGCAATAAATATTACGATACTGTGCGTCAATCTTTGTCATTGAAAATGAAAGAGTGTGTGGGGGGGGGGGGGGAAGGGGAAGGGGGTTTCCGATTACAACAGAATACTTGTTATTAACAAGTTATGACGTCTGATCTAGTTCACCCTCTTTGACAAGTTTAGACCATTTTTGCTTCGCCAGACCAGTAAATTCATATAATCGAATAGCATTTCTTTACATTGCATAAAAAGTTCAGAATGATGTCTGTAGAGGTACCTAAAGTTGATGTCTCGACTAGGATTATTAGGTTTTGAAAAAATCTAAATTTTCAAAAATAAACAAATAAATAAACAAAAGATCTGTTTTAATTTAAAATAGTTTATCCAATTACAATATTGAAAATCTATTTAAATAATTTTCAGAATGATCATTGAAATTAAGCTTAATTTTTATATCTATATTTTTTTTTAGTCTGGATCTATAACAGCAAAATATCGATTAAACATTGTAATTGTTGAGGTTCTCTTACCAAGGTCCAAAACACATTGATATTTTACATAAAAGCGAAACACAATACTTTTCATTACAATTAGTAATTATATATGCATTATGAGTGCATTTACAACTCATTTCTTAATTCAATTGTCTGTTTTCCGAATGTTACCATTGTCTTGAATGAATTGCATCCACTATAACAAGAGCCTATGACCTCTACATATAAAAACTTATTTTTAAAGATATATATTTTTTTTTTTTTTTTTTTAAAGATTCTATTATGAACTATTGTTCCTGGAATGTTGGAGCTTTAACCCTTAAAACATTTGGTAATTGTGAACTGAGTTCCCCTTTTTCGAATTTTATAGGTATGATTCGGAAATATTTGCGTAAAAAATGGATTTAGAACATTGTAATTGAATATACTATTGATACGAATTTTTGTATATTTGTAAATATTTTGTAATATTAGTTATGTAAAAAGGAAAATTTATGTACATTTCGCAAAAGGCAGTGTAATAGTTTGTCTTCGCTTTCCTGCAATGTGTCAATTAATGCTTGAAAACGAGTTTTACAGAGATGATGTTGGGAAGCGAGGCTTACAAAGAGCAGGCCATTTAACATTATGGTAATGGCAATCTCGCCAAATTGGCGACGGTTTTGGCGACATTTTCGGTACCCATGTACCTGTATAGAACTTTTCGACTACGATCTGGAAAGTTCTCCAAATTTCTATCTCTGGAAGTTTCTCGAAGATTCGTCTTTCCTGTATAAGGCCGGTCAAGTGAGCGGGGGAGTTAGTTGAGTTACTGAGTTAGTTGTCTGTCAGTGAGCATTCAGAGAGCTGTATTGCGAAAGTGAACTGTATTGCATTGTCTTTTGCTGCGATTTTTAGCAGTTGTGTATCAAGTGTTGTAACTGCTGTTTGTGCTCTATTGTTGTGTAAAGAGCTGTATTGAGTCTATTAGAACGGAAAGTTGTGGAGTTGTAAAAAAATTGGTGAAGAGTTATTCGGAATAAATTTCTTCAAGTGTTAATCTGCTTTGGCTTCAAGTTTTTCGAACCCCTCCACGCAACACTATTCTACTTTAAAACTGATCTTTTAAAATTTTTTGTAAAATATCAACTAATTTTTAAATCCTATATATTAACTTCGATTTTGTTTGTGTGTGTGTGTGGTTGGCTGAATATGTCGATAGTGAACAAATCTGCGGAAGATTAATCAACCCTCTTGTCGTCGTACAATCGGGCTGAAACTTGCAAAGAGATTCGAAGTCGATGACAATGTATTCTATCAAATTTTGGCGGTTCTCATTGTCACTAATAGGTCGCTTTTATGGAATATTAATAAACCAACTTGCTAACGTCCAATCGCGCTGAAATAGCGTTTAATCAATCATCGAAGAAACTCTTTCCTGTTGCCAAAGTTGTTTTAATAAATAAATAATAAAATTGTTTTAATCAGAATAAATAAAATATATTTGGATGTGAGTGCATAAATTCATATTCATTTCTGATGAATAAAGTTTTTAAAAGAAGTTTACCGCATATTATGAGGATAGAAATTTTTTTAATATTAAAAATTAGATGCCAATACCAAACACACGCTGGCAACAGAAACGTTTGTTAATGAATATAAAAACTGGAAACACTCATAAAAGATTTATGTTAAATACTTTTTTATGGGTTATATTATTATTTTTTATAATAATTTCAAAGCTTATTATTCAATTAAAAAAAAATTGTAAAAAATAATTCATATAGATTCATGATAAATTGTCTTTTTTAATTTTTGTTGATCTCCAGCAGAATCTTTTAAAAAGTATAACTCTAAAAGTTTCATAATATTTCATTATATCTCATCAAAATATTTCATCAAAATTAAAAAAATACTGAAAATCAAAATTTTTAAAATCATTTATGAATAATTCAAATAATATAACCCAGTAAAAACAAAGTTTCGAATATAAATCCTTAATATGCGTTGCTAATTTTAATATTCATTAACATAGCGCCGTTTCTTTTGCCAGCGTGTGCTTGGTGTTTGCATCTAATTTTAAATATTAAAAACATCTCTATCAGCAAAATAGTCGGTAAGCTACTTTTCAAATCTTATTCATTAAAATGAATATGAATTTATGCAACCATATCCAGATATCTTTTATTTATTCCGTTTGAAACAATTTCATTATTTATTTATTAAAAGAATTTCGGCAATAGGAAAGAATCTATTCAATGATCGGTTAAATGGATCGGCTATTTCAGCGCGATTGGATGACGTCAAGTTGGTTTATTTGTATTTCGTAAAAGCGACCTTTTAGTGACAGTGACAGCCTCCAAAATTTGATAGAATGCATTGTCATCGACCAAATCTATCTGCCAAGTTTCTGCCGTTTGGATGAAGGGAGTTAATAAGGTCTCCACAGATTTGTCCGCCATCTCGACATACACACCCAAAGGGTGTGTATGTCGATAGCGGAAAAATCGAAGTCAATATATATATATATATATATATATATATATATATATATATATATATATATATATATATATATATATATATATATATATATATATATATATATATATATATATATATATATATATGTATTATATATATATATATATATATATATATATATATATATATATATATATATATATATATATATATATATATATATATATATATATATATATATATATATATATATATATATATATATATATATATATATATATATATATATATGTATAACTCGATTTTGACGAAAACCTTAATAGTTGGTCCCATGGCCACCACTAACTCGCACACAAAATTTGAACATCGCTGGTCAACTTGTTCGTGAGTCAAGCTGCTGACCACCGTACACACAGACATACTTTTTTTTCTATATAACTTTTTTAAAATCAGGGTGTTCCAAAACGAGAATAAAAAGCAAAAAAAAAAAAAAATTAAACCGAATGTTATGCTTGCAAACATATGGGTAATTGAAAGTAAAAAGGTATGTGCTTGTCTGTGATCAGCGTAATTCTCGAACGGATTGACCTGATGTCAAAATTTTGTATACCGGTTAGTTGTGGCCATGGACCTGTCATTACAGTTTTAGTTAAAATTGTGCATAATGTAGCTGTTAATTGAATAATGTTATGGAGTTTGCATTTAAACCCATCGTAACCTGTTTTAAATCCTTTATATTTACTTCGATTTTGTGAGTGTGGGTGTGTGGCTGTGTTTGTCTATGGCGCGCAAATCAGCGGAGGCCTAATTAACTCCCTTGTCGTCATCCAATCGGTCTGGAACTTGGCAGATAGATTAGATGTCGATGACAATGCATTCTATTAAATTCTGGGGGCTGTCACTGTCACAAAAAGGTCGTTTTTACCGAAATAGTATTTAAACGACTATTGAAGAAACTCTTTCCTGTTGCCAAAATTGTTTTAATAAATAAGTAATAAAATTGTTTATTATTATTGTTATTTATTACAGCGCGCAAGTTATATTGAACATATATTAGACAAGTATAGTACATTTTGTTAAATTTATCTAAAATTTCTTACGTTTCCAGTAAGTGCAATTGGATTTAATATTTTCATTTCAATCGTCAGGGAACATAAAAATCAACTTAACAGATCAACTTAAAAATCAACAGAGTTAACCCGACTACATCGAACAAAAATCCACGCCAAGAACTCTTTTCTCATAGCTACCTGCCCTGCCCCCTTTTTTATGTAAGCCAGGTCTTTTGTTATGATTCCCCTTCACACAAAACACGGTGGCAACTCAACCGCGAAAGAAGAAAATCGTCTGCTCATATTCCGTCTTCCAGTTCAGATGCTAGAAAGCCGCTCAGAACAGCGGACGGTCAGTAGAAGTTCTTGTCTCGTGTTCGCTTTGTTGTGATTTCTTCTTTTGTTTGGCGGGATCAATTGTTTTTCTTTATTCCATTCCATGTGATGTTGCTTCCTTTATTTGTGGATAATTGCCGGGCAATTTCGTACAACGCCCAAATCGAGTTTGTTGGATTTAAGTGCATGTGATTCTGGATTTCTCGAACGCTTTGTGTTGGATAGAATGGAAAATTAATGGTAAGTTTTTGTTCCAATATCAATTATTTTATTATTAACGATGTGATTCCACTATAAAATTTTAAAATTTATTACCCTCAACCAACAACGTTTAATGTAATTTTGTTTTTAAATTTTGTACTACAATAATTTATTCAGCGCTTAATTAAAAACGTTTGGAAACAGTATTCCATACTTTTTCAACTAATATGAAAAAAAAATCTAGCAAACTTATTTAAACTGTGCACACAAGACACCAGAATGGAAAGCAAAGCTGTAGAAAATGTTTTTTAACAATGACTAATAATTTTTGCCGGCATGGTGAGTTCCAGAAGGGTACAAGGACATTAAAGTTTTTGAGCAAACATTTGATCTTCAAAAAAAAAAAAAAAAATATATATATATATATATATATATATATGATAATAATGATTATATTTCATAATGATGCAGTGGTGGCTCGTGCACTACAGCCGGACTGTATCTGAATATATTAGTTCCAAACTAAAATTATGTATTTTACAATTTAATGAAGATCCAATTTCTACAATACATGTAAAAAAAATACGATAAATAGCAAACTTATTGCCATAATACTCAATTCACGAAGGGAAAAAACCCCGCTTCCAATCAACCCAAACTGGTGATCTTCTTCCGAACAGCAGCCGAGTGTTCCTGAAACGCGTTTCGGATGCGACGTTGCCATGGTAACCGGTGGAACACAACAGATCCTTTCCCTCGACGAAATGTGAAGCGAGACAGCCAGTTCAACAGTGTTTCATCTTCGGCTGTCCTTGTGAATTCGGTGAACTTCGGCTTCACTAACATTTTCGACCACGGGCCACCTTTGTAAATTAATAGTTATACATTAATTTTCTGTTTAAATGAATAAGAAAATCTACTCTACACAGTTTTCTTCTAAACTTTATTATTTTTCACCACATCTTTATAATTTTAAAAAGCCAGAGCTCTGCAAGTGCACCACCCTCTTACGCTTTCCTGCCCCCCCCCCCCCCATGACTCTGATCAAGAAAATACTCCACACATTTCTTGAACAATAAATCTGCTCAATACACACCAAAACTGCTCCCACAACTTTGTTGTATTAGTTTTTTTTTAAATTATTTCCGCACATGTTTGTTCAACAGGTTTTGTTATAAATAGTGGAAGGTGTGTGTAAGGCATTGGCATACGATCTTGCTGTCCTGTAGTAGAATTTGTTGAAACTTTCTGCGCTAAAGTTATAGATAGCAAATTCTTTCTTCAGAGAGCTAAAGTAATTTACAAATTTATTCTATTTATAACTAGCTGCTCCCCAGCGTTGCAGAGACCAGTCAATTGGTATAGATCCTAACTTTGATGCTTCGTGAACTTAACTAGCTTCGCTCGTTTAAAGGTTCATTGCTACGCAAACTCCCATTATTTTTAAACTCACTTCAAGGAAAACAAATCTTTAATAATAATAATATAATTATATTAATAATACAATTATCATACCCCCTCCCCTCACCAATAAACCCTATTTGTAAGGTTGTCTTTGTTAATACAAATAATAATAATAATAATTACTCTGGCAAGGTATTAATAGACAAGATTGTAGTGTTGCCATTGGCAGGGAGTTTTTTCCTGCAGAAAAAAAACTAATTAAAATTTCTAATTACCTAAAAAACGCACTAAAATTTCAACATTCTGACCATTAGAATAAACATTTAAGGTCAAAACATACTTATTTTTAAAATGTTAGAGTTCTCCGTGTATTTGAAGTTACTTTCTATAAAAATTCAAAGACAATACTCTATTTTATCCGAGTTCTGGTCTGAGCAGACCGTCTACCCTGTAAGGAAATATAATATTGAAGAAATCATACAGAACGGAAATCATACATTACAAAAATATATAAAAAAAAAAAACCTGAAATATCTTTGCTGCAATATTTATTTCATGTAATTTCTGAATAGGAAACATGAGTTTACCATTCCATTACTACACCGTGGGTGGTGGTACTGGTGGCGATCTCACTGCCAGACGTGTTTTGCTGGAAGTAACTAAGCAGTATTTTGACTCCCTCATATTTGTATGTTGTAGTATGCACTTGGAAGCTGATTTTTTTTTTTTAAGGGTCATAGTGAGCCACTTTCGTAAGTCCTTTAAGCTTAGTAACATCCTTTAGTTCCAAGGTTGCGAAAAAAAATTAAATTCGAAAACTATTTTAAGACTCACTGACTCATTCACGTATAGATTGAGAGGCGACTGCAATTTTTGGACCCCATCGAACATCATTTTGAATTTTTTATAGAAATTAGAGAAAAGTGAGTAGATTACGAATCCACTGGTCTGCCGTGGCAAAAATGGCCGAAACTGGTCAAAAATCAACTTTTAATAAGTTGAATTAAATCCAATTGCCAAATGCGTCATAACTTGCCAAATAATGAGAATTTTTTTTTTTATTTGGTAACCCTCACTCTTTAATTTTCAATTAAGAAGGTTGCAGACGATTCAGATATCTGGCGACGAGCTACTTGCATCTATTAAAAGGGAGCCAAGTTGGCAAAAAATATTACGTCACTTATGACGCAACTGATGTCGCCAATTTGGCTTACTTTTAAAAGACATAAGTTTTCCGAGCCAAAGATCAGAAATCGTTTGCCCTTTTTCTCATTGAAAATCAAAATGAAGTGGGTTACCAGACGAATAAGTTTGTTCTATTTTTGGCAAGTTATGACATATTTGGCAATCGGATTTTAATTCAACTCATTCCAAGTCGATTATTGATCAGTTTCGGCCATTTTTGCCACGGCAGACCAGTGGATTCCTAATCTACTCACTTTTCTCCAATTTCTATAAAAAATTTAGAATGATGTTCGATGGGGTCCAAAAATTGCAGTCACCTCTCGGACTAGTATTTAAACATTTTCATGACTGGGTGGCTGATACACGGGACATTTCCTCCACTTTTTTCTTCTCTTAAACAAATTGAAATTACCAACTAGTGATGAATTTACTAGTTATGATTTCGTTTTCTGTAATTTTAGTTGATGATAAAGTTATGTGGAAAAATATCGTTTTAACTAAGGGGGATAAAACATGCATTTATTGGCAAACGACGCACGAGCCACGGAGCGGAGAAAAGAAAAGAAAATTACGCTTAAGGTGAAAGTTTTCTGTGAATTTACAAGCCCTAAAATTATGAAATATATAGGTACATTTGGGTAGATGATGATAATAGTATATCTATAAAAAAATTTGCAAAAAGATTATTTTTGTAGATTTATTAAACAGAAACATGAACCGACGCACGGGACATACCATTTTCGCGAGTGGAAAACAGTGATATTTTTGCAGATATAATTGTTGTATATGTATTTAAACAAGTTTCACATTTTTATATTTCTTTTGTTATTCAAAGTTGGCACAATTTTAGAACATTTTAGTAGATGGGTTTGCAGTTTTCATTCAGGGAAGGTGTATCCATTTGTGGGGTTTAGTAAATTATGTTTTAAGAAAAAATAAAATAACAAATAATTTTTTTTTTTATGTACTAATTTACCAAGGCACTTTAAAATTGTCTTATATATTAATTTTTCATCCTTTTAGTGAATGCCGTGGTGCTTATATTTTCCCCAGCTACCTTTTTTGTCGACAACCAACAAGTGCTTAAATTCCAAGAACTCTTTTTAAAAGAATTTATTGTTTTAAAAATCAATTTGAAATTAAGAGTTTTTTTAAAAATTAATTTTAAGTTTGAAGGGGACATGTCACAATGTTACGTGATCGAATGCAAACGCTTTTTCATAACATCTGCTACTTTTTGGCATGTTGTTTTGTTTCTATACTGATTGCAGCTGCTAATATTTGGAAAGACGGGAAAAGTCAAAAGAAAGAAATACTTCTCAACTGTGTCTTTAAAAGACGCATTCGTCTTATTTAAAACTCACAAATTAAGGTTGTTCTCCTCCCCCCCCCCCCCCCCTACATTTTGCAAAATTCAACTAAAGAATGTCATACACTTAGGTCACATACCTGCTAACCGATGCAATGATTTATGAAAACTTCTTTCTTGAACTAAACAGCCTGCGAATTTATTCAGATTCAAAATCTTTTTAGAATGAAACGTTATGCCATTATAATAATCAACTCAGTTTGCTTTCTTCAAGTAAAATGTTTTCATTTCGAAAATGGAGATAAGACACAGTACAAAAAAGTCATTGAAGTTATGCCGACTAAACGGTATAGTGGTTAGCGTGCTAGCTTCTAGACCGCGAGGTTGCGGGTTCTGAGTCCCGTGTTAGGCATGGGTGTTTGTAAATGTATGTTGGCTTGTCAAATGACGAATGTTTCGGCGCATTATAGCCCTCGTGTTGCTGACGGTGCGAGATAATCTGAAAACAACCAACCAAACCATTAAAGTTATATGATCAAACACACGTATTTGTATATATTTTGCAAATAGACTTTGCGATGAGCTATAAATGCGACTAACAAAGGTCAACGTGCCAAATGGTCAATAAACAGTGTCTTTTTGCTTATTCATGCTACATTCTTTCGTATCTTATTCTAAACTTATTTGAGCCGACCAAACGGTATAGTGGTTAGCGTGCTAGCTTCTAGACCGCGAGGTTGCGGGTTCCGAGTCCCGTGTTAGACATGGGTGTTTGTAAATGTATGTTGGCTTGTCTAATGACGAATGTTTCGGCGCATTATAGCCCTCGTGTTGCTGACGGCGCCAGATAATCTGAAAACAACCAACTAAACTTATTTGATTCGTCCCGACACTAAGAGGGAAGATGCAGTTACGAGATTTGTACAACACTCTATCAGCGGTGGCTCGTGATCGCAAATGCTAGTGCAGCTAGAAACACGCGATCCCTCCCCCCCCCCCCCCACACACCACACACTTTTTACAATCATTCATGAACGCTGAGTCTTTAATCTTAATAATCTTTTATACACAAACTCAAATCAAAGTTTCCTTTCAATTTTTATGAAATGAATAAGATAAGAAAGAAAACACTTACTTATTTTTTGAAAACCGAATCAATCCTCCTTTTTTGTTAAACTTGCGAATCAGTCAATGATGGCATCATAAAATGGCGTTGTTTTGGTAACACACTCACCCCACCCACGCAGATTCTCATGTGTTGAGCCAATCAGTTCATCGTATTCTCAAGGCAGTCGAAGTTAGAATTAATTCCTGATCGGCAGCACCGCTGTTACATTGCATGGAGGGAAGGCTTCTATTGCTTTCCATGGCTGCCCGAAACACGTTTCAGGAACACACGGCTGTTGTGTTCGTTGGAAGATCACTTTGATTGGAAGCGGGTTTTTTTTTCGTGGATTATTCTTTTAAGAAAATTACCGTTTATCGGATATTTTTACACTTACCGTAGACATTGGATCTTCATTTTAGAAAATTGTGAAATATATAATTTTAGTTTTGAACTAATAAATTTAGATGCAGCCCAACTGTACTGGCTGTAGTGCACGAGCCTCCATTGCACTATATAAAAATATGAATTTTTCTCCTAATGCTGTTCCGGGTGTTGAAGAAATGATATGCAATAAGCAGCTACAGTTAGTGGTATTAGGGCGAAAGTTTTAATAAAAAATCTATCCATCGAAAAAACAATCTTCTTTCGGAATGCTCTAGCAACAACGGGAAAAAATACGACTTCAAACTTGATGAATTGTGCAATTTAGAAACAAATATTATCCTATCTTATTAATTTTTAAATAATTGCGGAAGATTTTGAAATTTTTTTGCTTGTAAAAGCAGGACTTTGGAAATTGCAAGTTAAAGAGCACAAACCTTCCTATTCCATAAAAAGCATTAATACTAAAAAAAATAAAATTCCTTAGAAGAAAAAACCTCACGCGGGTATCTCGCATTTGAAATTTTGAAGTGATGATTGGGTTGGTTGTATTCAGATTATCTGGCGCCGTCAGCAACCCGAGGGCTATAATGCGCCGAAACTTTCGTCATTAGACAAGCCAACATACATTTACAAACACCCATGCCTAACACGGGACTCGAACCCGCAACCTGAAGTGATGATTGGGACTCACATATATATATATAAGTGTTTATTTCAAGTTTAAGATTTATTTAGTTCCCTTTTATTAAGAGATATTACTTTAGAAAGGTTTTTGATCGAAATAGCGAATTTTACAATAATTGACGTAAATATTGAATTGGGCAATTATTGTAATCAAAATAATTGTGTGCTTAAAAATCTTGCTTTGACGCAAATTGTTAAATTACCGAAGCACGGGACTTTTGTGCTTTCTAAAATAAAAATCTAAATTATATTTTTATTACTTTAAGAATTTGCACGGCACCAAGTGACTGAGTTTTAAAAGAAAAAAATGAAGTTTTGTAAAAATTTAAATTCAAAATATATTTTTGTTAAAATAAAATGTATCTTTCACAACGAATCATGGGACATATGTAAGGACTTGAACATAGTTTCATGACTTTTTCTTTCTAGAATGTAATATTATTGAACTGTCATATTTATATAAATTATAATGACTACATTAAGTACAGTTTTTATTGATTTTCTTGAATTTGTCCCTTAAAAAAACCCTATTTACTATAAACTGTTTAACATAATTTAGAGTCAATGAAATGAGTGAATTTGCACTGACGAAAAGTTATATTAAAATGTGCAACACATTTTTTTATTTAAATTTTTCTGATACTTTGGGCATCTAACTTTAATAGCAATTCATTACTTTTTCAGTCCTTCGAGATTTTTCTTAGGTGTAATTCCAGTTTTCAGAGAATTGCTGGGATATTTAGGTTGATGAAGGTTGAATTTTAACAAGGAGAAGAAAAAACCTTGTTTAAAATCTTCACTAATTTTTAATTGCCAGTAATTTACAACAAAGTTAAACTTGAGGATACTTAAGATGTCAATACTTTTCCCGGTCATAGCTATTGCCTGAAAAACTTGGCGCCTTTTCACTGAGAAGTAAGTTTTGGTTCGGATTATAATATACTGAAATTCAACTGGAATCGTAAACTCAAATTCATTTGCAAATGCAATCATTATTTTTTCCCCATCGTATTACATATCGAGTCAATTAGAAAGTTTGAGCACAGATAGATTACTATAAAAAAAAATAAAACGTAGAGAAATTCTTTAACTTTCTCATTTTATGAAGCATTAATAAAAAGTCATAGTCCTTACATAAACTTATCGCACCAGTGTAATATTTCCAAATGAGATTCAATTAAGTTATTTCAGAATTTATTCTTGATGAAAACCACTTTGCTGAAAACTTTTTCATATAGTTTCTTCGGGTACCTACTGAAGAACTGGGTTCAACATAGTTAACACATATTATTTCGGATAAATTACAGTTATATAAAAATAAAAAAAGTCAATACTATGAAAGTTTAGTTTTATCTTCTGGAATGCTGGTGGGCCGCAGAAAAATCTGTCGCGGACCAAATGCGGCCCGCGGGCCGCGTAGTAGGTAACGCTGATCTATAGGGTCATTCTACATCAAATTAATTTCATAAAAGTGATTTTAACATCCAAAATATCCGATTTATATTTGTATGAAAATTGCAGTGAAACTTTTCTTTATTGTTATAAAGAACAATCTAAATTTTTTTTTATATTCCTACTAATAAAAATTTACAGAGCTTTAAAATTTATGAATTGGTCAAATTTGGCATTTCTTTAATTTTCAAAACAAGAGGCACGCTCCGAAGAATTTTTTTTCTCAATAACTACTGATTTTTTAAAATTTTTTTATTTTGAAACTCAATAAAACCGTGCAAAAAATTCAGGAAAATATAGTATCTCTCCAAATTAATATATAAATTTTATAAAAAAAATTATCAAATTGTTTGTACTCAAATAAAAAAATGTGTATTTTTTAATAATAAATTACATGAAAATTATGGTTAGAACATATGTTTCCTTAAAAAAAAAATTGTTGGCTTGTTATATTTAAAATAATACTTTCGTCAGATTTTCTGTAAAAAAAAAATTGAATTAAAAAAAAAAAAAAAAAAGAATGTTTTCTTAAATTTAAGTTTCAAGCATGAGAGTATGATTTTTAAGAAATATATTAGACCTGGAAATGAGTGGGGCTTTATGTACTAAAAAATAAAGTTATCTGAACCTCAATTTCTTATATTAAAAAGTTTTAATTTTTTTCGGTTAATTTCTCTATTCTGAACCATTTTCAGAATGGGGGGGGGGGGGGGTCTGTTCTATATTACAGTAAATGAAACTCTTAGATTTTTGTGAGCAAATTAAATTTTTTTAAGAGTAAAATGTAAGGGTGTAAATGTAATTTCATCCCCAAATTGAAATTTTGTATTTTTCCAATATTCTTCGAAAAAATTATTTTCTTATAAAATAAATTTGCCACGTGTTCTCGAGCAATTTATAAATTTAAATGAGGTTTACTTCCCATTCATTACTGTGTCCTATGAACTAATATTTCTAGTAAAAATCGTTTGAGCTTGATTAGTTATATTTAAAACACATAAGTTTTCTGTTTAATGGTTTGATAAATGAATGATTTTGGAAGGTCACTATAGAAATAATCTTGTTTACTAAACTATTTTCGAGTTGAAATTTGTACTTTCGGAAAAATGGTGAGAGACTGAAGAAAGTTGTTGTTCGCTTTGAATTTAGATGAGAATTTGAGTTGTATTTAGATAAGAGTTCTAATCGATTCAAAGAGATCGATTGAAATACTATCGATTCAAAGATAGAAAAAATCTATACATCTCTTTAAAAAGTGGATGCTTCACCTTTACGATTGCTTGGTTTCAA
Source organism: Linyphia triangularis (assembly GCA_963978545.1). Classification (NCBI taxonomy): domain Eukaryota; kingdom Metazoa; phylum Arthropoda; class Arachnida; order Araneae; family Linyphiidae; genus Linyphia; species Linyphia triangularis. The sequence continues at coordinate 78,090,377 of OZ021729.1, forward strand.
CAAGCTCATCATCTCATCTTATGACAGTAATGACTTTTGTAAAAGTAATTGTAAAAAATCATTACTCTTACAGGTTTCAAGATACGATATTTCCCTCGGAACTTCCACTTGAATGACAACAGCAACCCTACAAAATGACCATCGTCTTCAGCGCAACCAACTCCCGGACGGTGTCCGGCGGAGACGGCCGGACACTGTCATCCGTGGACATCAGCTGCAGCTTGCAGGAAGAGGTCAACTTGTCCGGGCAGGACTTGACTTCAATACCGGATCACGTCCGCAAGAACTCGCATCTCAGGATTCTGGACTTGTCCCAGAACTGTCTCGGGCGGTCAGAGACGAACGTTGCCGGACTGTCCGGCCTGAGGAGTCTGGAGAGACTGAATCTGTCCGTTAATGAACTGAAGACGGTGAACCTGGATTTCGGACTTTTGCCTTTTCTGGAGGTGCTTTGCTTGGCCGGAAACGAGTTGGATAATTTAGCGGATGGAACTGTCACTTTGCATAGGTGAGTAGGATTGAATAGTCTTGCATGCGGGTGATTTTTAAATCTTTTTTTATTTCGATTTTATTTGTTCGCGTGTGTTTTCGAATCTGCGGTGGGCTTGTTTACCCACTTGCCGTTATCTAATTGAGCTGGAACTTGGCAGATAGACTCGCTGTTGATGACTATGCATTAAATCAAGTTTTGGGGCAATCATTGATTTCCCAAGTAGCACAAATCCGCTTCGCCAGTTGGTCAATACCGGATTGATGTGGACCATTGTAGGCTGGCCGCTTCTACGGATCTTGAGTTTTGAACTGTTAATGAAGAGTCTTAAAATTGAAATATAGTATTATAAGATGGGACGAAGGGGTAAAAAAATATGTTTTGCTATGGTTTTAACTTATTCATTTAAAAAAAAAAAAAACAAAAAAAAAAAAAAAACGTTTACTTTGGAACGAAGCTCGAGCTTCGGCATGAAGAGGCGAAGTACCTCCGTTTCCGACATTGGTCGATACCTCTGTGCTTTGGTAAGTCTATGGTATGAAATTTGTGGATTTCGTTGTAGTCAAACACCATCATGAAAACTCGATCGGAGCTCAAATGATACCATTTAAGGCCAATAAAATGTGAGTATTAGGTTTATGTGGCAGTGAAGATCTCTTAAATATTCCATTCCAGTTCGTCTCTTGACCGAAGAGAAAGAGAGAGAGAGAAGACAGACGAAATAATGTCACGGTTTGATGTTTGCAGAGCGACCTTGTTCAAGGTGACCGCCCAACAGTGGCCGAGTCGGGGATTTGTAGTGCGTATCCGGCGACCACTTTTTGTCGACAACTCCTCTCCTACCTTCTTCCGGCCATCAAATTGGTCCTCGTCTTTTAAAGAGGTGCGATCATGTACAAAAGTATCATTTTTAATCTTCGATTTGAATGAAGATGTTGCAGGAGTCTTTCAGAAAGGCATTAATTGACTTTTGAAATGGCGTAACTGCAGAAGAAGTGAGAGACAGAACTGAGTGGCTACAAAACCTGCAGATCAGGTAAACGTCAGGGAACTTTTTAATATTGCACGGGAAATCAGGGAAATTTTCTTTGTCGGAATGTACGTTTCTCAGTTCATCAGTATTTTGGCACCATTTCCCCGGAGAAATGTGGCGGTAACCGTTAGAAGTTTAATGTTACGGAATAACCTAAACTTTTCATTACCGCCAAAACTATTTAAAAAAATAAATTATTTGGCATATTATCTCTTTAGCATACATGTTCTATTTGATCACACATTTGGAAAAGTTGGGAAAATTGGAAAAAGTTTGCCTTAAAATCAGCAGAGTGGCCACAGAACCGGGAAAACCTGGAAATCAGGGAAATGTCAGGGAACTTTTTGATTCTGGAAAAAATCAGGGAAATGTCAGGGAACTTTTTGATTCTGGAAAAAATCAGGGAAATGTCAGGGAACTTTTTGATTCTGGAAAAAATTAGAGAAATGTCAGGGAACTTTTTGATTCTGGAAAAAATCAGGGAAATGTCAGGATATTTTCTGATTCTGGAAAAAATCAGGGAAATATCAGGGAACTTTTTAAAATTTCATGAAAATCAGGGAAATTTCGTATTGTTTAAGGCACGTTCATCCATATTTTGGCGCTATTTACGTGGAGATTTGTAGTGGTAAGCCATTAGAAGTTTAATGTTACGGAATAATTTAAACTTTTCATTACCAGCAAAACTATTTTTTTAAAAATTGTATATTATCTCTTTAGAATATATGTTCTATTTGATCAGGGTATCTAGACAGCTGGAAAACTTAAGAAAATTGGGGAAATTTGGAAAAAAGTTTGCCTTAAAATCAAGGAATTTTTTAGAAATCTGTCAGGGAATTATCAGGGAACTTTTTTTCTTGAATTTTGTGGCCACCCTGATCAGGGAATTATTTCAGAAATCTATCATGGAATTTTTTAGAAATACATCATGGAACTTTTTTTTCCTGAATTTTGTGGCCGCCCTGTAGAAAGAAGACATACAAGTGGTATACGTTGAATGGGCATGTATGGAATTTGAAATACACCGGTTCGAAATATTGAATGATGGGAGTAAATTTGATGTCCAAGTTTTTAGAAATCTGAGCCTCTGTGTTTGGATTGGTAGGGACTGCATTTTCAAATAATGTTTCTCTCAATGGAATTGAGTAAGATTAACATTCTTCATTTCCTTAATTAGTATAAGTAACTCATCGATATTAGATAAACACTGGATAGACTGCTTAACGCTGGAGAAATGAAGCCATTGCTAGATGGACAAAAAATACGGATTGCTGAGAATTGAAAATAAAATCCTAGATTGTACAAAGCAGAAATGTCAATAGTAGACGTTAATTAGTAATAATGTGCAAAAAAATATTTACTCCAGCATTTTACAAGGTTTCTCGCATTCCCCCTCAACTATAGAAGTGAATTGTGATTGGTTGATCGTCCACTCATCACCATCAACCACCGGCACGTTTTTTTTCCCTTCTTCCTTGCATTGCAATAGAATCACTCTATCCAGATGTAATCAATGAAGTAACTAAATACGGACTTAAGAGTCATTACCCGTCTGGGGCTTTGACGTCGTCAGGAATAATTGCAGTGGGGGTGCGGACCACACACAAGGGGGTACAGTATGGCTATAATCTTTGTTCAATAATGGATTTTCCAAAAATAGTAGGATTTGCAATGAAATGTTTATTAATAGTTATGCATTAGTTAACTATTCAAATGAACTATTAAAAACCTACATTGTACGTCAAACCCCGTTAACGCGAAATCGTTTAACGTGAAATCTCGTTTAACGCGAAGTAAAAGCAGCTCTCCGTACTTAAAACTTAACTTTAATTTATTCGTTTGATACGAAATTCGGTTAACGCGAACAATTTCAGCGGCCCCATAGACTCGCGTTAACGGGGTTTGACAGTACCTTTTTCTTGTAGAGTTTGCCAATTTTTTCAATTTTAATTTAGATTTTCAAAAGTCAGAGGGGGGGGGGGGAACAATTACACTCCATTGCTTCTTCCTGGTGTCGAACAAGGCCCATGGACACCAAATATTTTTGGAACTTTTAGTATTTTTGACCTTAATATCCTCCAAAATTATCCCCATGTTAGCACTTTTTTTTAATCCAATCCTTTCCACTGTACCTAAATATGTTTTCATGTAGTTTTTAAAAACGCTACTCCGTTTTCACCGATCCGCTTTAAATCCCAGATCATTTTTCCATTCTAAAAGAGGTTCGATGCATGTCCCAAATCTTAATGGACGCAGATCGCCCAGGCGATCAACTTAATTGCTCAAAACTAACTGATCCTTTCTTCCATAGAACTGTTTTTAGCCCTGCCTTTGAAACTAATTGTTCTTTTCGTTAAGCTTTCGAGTGCAAGCCAGCGTAACAAAGTACCCCTTTCAATTAGTGACAATTAAAAGATTACGGCTGATCATGCTGGGAACCTCTCAATGCTGATTGATACTGCCCAATTATTCAATTATCTCCTGCGCGAATCAAGTAACGGTTTTCAGACGATTGTCCTCAATATCAGCAATAGCCATCGAAGGAATGGCATCGTATAGCTAACCTGTTAGAACATATTTCGTTCTCCAAGCACAACAAAGAACGCAAGGGAAATAATAATTCGAAGCGTTACGGGTGATTTGTTCTCAAATGTTTCGATTAAAGCTTTTTAAATGTGGTTCATTGTTAAATACATTATTTTTTTTTAGGAGCACTTAGGATTAAAGTGAAAATTTCCCATAACTGATTTTTTAAGTGGCGATTGCTTGACCTCGTATTTTTCGATAGCCATTTTCGAAACGGGTCAGTTTAATGATGGCAACAGCTTCGATAAACAGAAATGGCGTACGCTTTCAAACGTTCCATCACGATCTTCCGAACAATTGCTGGAAATGCTTTTTAGAATGGAATACTGACTGACTTCTCTGCGATCTTGTGTACTCAAAGCCACGCCTACGCAATACAAGGAGCCTAGGCTGCGGGTTCAATTCCCGTGCTCCCATTTCTCCAATGAAAAGGGCAGTGACGCGGCCGAGATAATCTTTTGTGTTCAGTTTTATTTTCGCTGGCGGTACATTAATCATTCTAGTATAATGCAAACATTGTTACTTTCGCACTTGAAATTACTTTGAGGCCGTGCATTTAAAAACCCAAGTTAATTATTAGGAATCGAGCTTTTTGATAGAATGCCCGATTAATTTGGCATGAAAATTTATTCTGAGCACATACTTTATTATCCTAAGCAATTTTTTATAATATTTCTTAAGAAGTATTTTCTCTGCAGATGTAAGGTTTCAATGCTAGATCATGCTCCAGTAATTTACCATCCATGATTAAAATTGAAAAAAAAACAAACTAATACATAGAAACAAAGTTTTTACTTATAATCCCCTATATGCATTGCCAAATTTTATCTGTAATTGCATTGAACTTTTATCCATAGTCTTCAAGCAAAATTTAAAATCAAGTCCCGATCAATTAAACGGTTCAGTGTTGAGTTCATTCAGACCCGATCCATCGCAGCAGGTTTAAGTTTCTAAATTTCAAAAAGCGATTAAATTTCACGGAGGTTTCGTAAAAATGTGTGTGTGCCCTCAAAACTTTATTATAGAATGCATTGTCATCGACAAAGGAAGGTTTCTGTCATTAAATATCGCTAAATTGTACATGCTAGACTATGACTTGGTTTCTGGATCTGATGTATGATAATACAAACGCGTATAGCCGACCAAACGGTATAGTGGTTAGCCTGCTGGCTTCTAGACCGCGAGGTTGCGGGTTCGAGTCCCGTGTTAGGCATGGGTGTTTGTAAATGTATGTTGGCTTGTCTAATGACGAAAGTTTCGGCGCATTATAGCCCTCGTGTTGCTGACGGCGCCAGATAATCTGAATACAACCAACCAACCAAACGCGTATAAAAGCGATCTTGTAGTGACAAATCCCAAACTTGAATGCATTGTCTTGGACAACGGGTCTATCTACCATGTTTCAGATCAATTGAATGCCTGAGTTATCAAGCTATGGTTTAAGTTTCATAGTACGAAAATACATTCGGTTAATTCCTTCAATACTTTTTCTTTTATTTGTAACCATCTGCATGTTTCAATTAGTGAAGAAAAAGGCGTAAAATGGAAAAAACTGTAACATTACATAAAATCGAAGTATTGCAGTATGTACTGATACATAAGAGATTTTTTCAAAGTGTACCGAGAAATTTTGTGTACTTTTTGATTATAAATATTCCAAAAAAAAAAAAATTTACTGTGCATTTAAAATATTTTATGTCGTTTTATAATAAGTGATACTTATTAAAAAAAATATTAATTATGAAACATTAAGTTTTATTAATGCATAGAGTAATGTATCAATGTGTCATTGAAATTCGTGAACATAAAAATATTCATTCTGAAATATTAAGTTTTTTTAATGCATAGAGTAATGTGTCATTGAAATTTGTAAATGTATGAACATTTTTGGGATCCAATGGGTATCTTTTTATTTTATTCGTATTATGTTAATGCTTATGAAAAGTTCCCCTTTCAAAAATTGAATTAGAATTAAGTTCTCGCATATTTTCAGGAACAAAACATTAAAACATGAGTATTTCCTTCCTCAGTGGAGGCTATTTTTGAAAGGGATTTCAGTTGATCTTCGTCCTTTGTAATTTTAAAAATTTTTATGGCAATATTATATTGTTAACATTTTATAGTTAATCTATCACTTTTGACATCAAACTATCGGCAATAACTTTATCTACATTATAGTATCTCCATAACATTATACAATATCCAAAGAGAAATGGATGTTGATTCGATCATTTGTATTGTAAACAAAGTGATTTTTTTAATTTAATTTTTATTATAATTTGAATTGTTTAAAATACATTCTGTTTCTCTCAAATTCATCATAAATTAGGGGTGGGAAACATTGCACAACTTTCAAATTACACTAAATTTCTGTCCACAGCCTTTAAATTTGACATGAATTGGTGTGATATACTGTTTCCATTTTCAAATTTTCATTAATTAAAAAAAAAATATCCAGTTTGTCGATAATTATTACATTGGAAAAATAAAAGACCTACATCTCCAAATTGGCTATATTTTTGGAGGTAATTATTACATTATTGCTTTCGGTAAGTAAAACCGAGGAGAAACAGTCGTCGATGGGGGGAAAAAGTCTCAAATTACACACTTTGGTTTTTCAGATTTTTACGTCTTTACTGAATTTTCACGAAAATTTCGTTAGTGGAGTTGTTCAGAACACCTTAAAAAGTATTATAGCTCAGCTATTTTTTCCCAAATTTTTTCAACCGTTTTCGGCAATTGCTGAAAAACACAAATTTTTCAATGGCAGATGCCTTATGCGCATGAGCAATTTTGACGAAAACATAAGTCTATAATGGCAAGTCACATGCCATGCAGTGTACAAAAGTTGACCATCGTAGGTCAATCCGTTTGGGTGTCATGCTGATTACAGATATATATATATATATATATATATATATATATATATATATATATATATATATATATATATATATATACAGTGTTTCCGCGCATATGGAAAGTCAGGAAATGTCATGGAAAGTCAGGAATTTGTTCGGAACACCTTAAAAAGTATTATAGCTCAGCTATTTTTTTCCAAATTTTTTCAACCGTTTTCGGCAATTGCTGAAAAACACAAATTTTTCAATGGCAGATGCCTTATGCGCATGAGCAATTTTGACGAAAACATAAGTCTATAATGGCAAGTCACATGCTATGCAGTGTACAAAAGTTGACCATCGTAGGTCAATCCGTTTGGGTGTTATGCTGATTACAGATGTATATATATATATATATATATATATATATATATATATATATATATATATATATATATATATATATATATATATATATATATATATATATATATATATATATATATATACATATATACAGTGTTTCCGCGCATATGGAAAGTCAGGAAATGTCATGGAAAGTCAGGAATTTGGACATTGGGTAAATTTTGTCATGGAAAGTCATGATTTTGAGCAAAAAATTGCCACAAGTCATGGAAATACAGTGAATTTTATGGATTTCTAAACATTTGAAGTAAAATTACGTAACTGTAACGTCTTAAACACCATGATCGCTCTTCAGCTTATTGAAAATTCATCAATGTTTTTAGTTATGTTTTGATGGAAACAACGGTCACAGTTAAAAACCGTGGTCAATGAAAACATTCCTGATCTCCAAATTTGTGACATCACACGAGTAAGGTCTCATAAGTAAAAAAAATAAATAAATCATAATATGAGAACTGAAATAAACAGTTTTGATAAGCTTGTGTTTCCATTTAATTTTTTTTTTTTTTTTCCATCTTCTTTCTTTTGTTTTGCATTGTTGATATCAAAACATTTGATTTTTGATGATATAATTTATTATTATTGACCTTTTCTTCAAATATTTCTTTACTGTTAAAGATTGATTGGCTTTATTAACACCTGAAATATCAACGAATGGAAAATTATTTTTCGCTTTTTCTTCTGATTTGGAAATTACTGAAACAAGGATTTTTTACTTAATTTAAAATAAAACTTTATAAAAATCATTTTGTAGTATATTGATTTACTTTCTATGTTCGTGTTAGTAAAATTCATATAGGTTGTTATTATTATTATTTTTATTATTTTGTTTTGCGATTTGATTTCTTGAGTCATGGAAAATTATTTGCTTCAGTCTTGGAAAGTCGTGAAAAGTCATGGATTTGTGACATTTTATTTTGGCAGAAACCCTGTATGTATATATATATATATATATATATATATATATATATATATATATATTGGCAGTCAGTTGAAAAAACAGATACAACTAAAGGGCATGTGTTAATGCTTTGCCATTACGCACTCACTGATATCTCATAATTTCCCTACTTTTAAGTGGTCATGTTCCTAAGTATGGCTGTACCTCTGACATAGCGCAAGCTGACAATAATGTCTCCTCTGTGCATGGTGCAAACTCACAGTAAAGATGGTGAGGCAAAAAATGGCTTCCATCTCACTTTCGGTCACTTTCTTTCTAACCTTTGACCCTATAACCAGTGAAACCGGGCGACATCTCTCAATCTCATAATCCCCTTGTATCAGGAGAAATTCGTTGTCGGTATTCGCACTCTTGGAAAATCTCTTCTCCTCGGGAAAACAGAGAGAATGACCAGCAAGGCAGAACCAGTGCTGCATTACGTGCTATTGACCTTAATATCCCCTTCCAAAGATGCGTCTGCGAAGCATTACCGTGATAACAGAACAATAGGTCGTCACGCGAATACCATTCTTCTTTGTGCGGATTAATCCTTGTCCATTTAAGAAAGGAGATCTAATGATACCACTGTCGAAGGTGGATATACCAGCTACGGCCGAAGCAAAGTAATCTCGCGTTGTTGTCATTGTCTCTTTGTGAAAACGGGGGTGGATTTCTTTGGTTTGGTGGAATGGCCGTGTGCCAGAAACTTGTTTTCGGGATTTGTCGCACCAGGTGTGGAAGGGATATCGGTTTGTACCATCCATTTGTAATTGTTTGCAAGTTATTCGAACATAAGAGTTGGTCTAGTTTTTGTTCTTGATCTCAATGGGATCTGATCAGGGCGTCGGTATAGCCACGCCATAAGACTTGTGTTTTGTTATTAGGGCCGTATTTTTTTTTTTTAATCATCCTGAGAGGATTTGGATTTCTTGGTTTCATGAATACTGTGAACCAGAAATTTGTTTTTCGATCCATATCGGTTCCATAGGTCTGTAATTGTTTTCCGGCAGAAATGAAGCAGAAAGGTGGACTGATTCAGTTCAAAATCCTTCTTAAGGCTGATTAACACGTTGCGTTACCAGTCACTGAAGAAGCCAGTTTGTATCTGAAAAACAGTAATTGCCAGATATTGTATAAACAGAAAGCTGCCATTCCACTAGCGTGTGCCGGTGAACTTCCAATCAACTTATTATTTGGCATTTCAGCCATTGGCAATGCGTAAATTAACTTTTAGGATCCCTCTTGTTGAGAATCAGTTGGTGGGTTGAATTGATAATAATGAAACAGAATGGCGATGCAAATCATTATTCTCTCTCTCTTTTTCTATGGGCAGAATTAGGGAAACCTATCATAGGAAGAAATAGCCGCACTCTACTTTTGAAGGGATTTTGAATTTGTATGCAATATGAAAAGTTAGTTCAACTAAAATTTTGGGTTACTCTGCAGACAATGAAGTAAATTGGGATTAATTGTGAAGATCCTCTATTAGCAATCAGTTTCGCAGGCTGGAGTATTTATTCAAATACCTCATATCAATTCAATGGGTGCTATGTAGCTTAAACATACGAACTGATATCATTAAAAAAAAATATGTATAAAAATAAGCCTTGCAAAACATTGGCATGTTCCAGTTAGTTTTGGATGAAAAATTCAAAAGTCATCTGAAAGTAAGGTGATTCATCTAGATTTTATCTTTGTCCCAGGAAAAAAAAAATAGTTCCTTGATTTATAATTGCTGCTAACTACCTGCAATATTCTTTATTGTTACTGCACAATTTTTTTTATTACCACAAGAACGTCTCCGCGGATTTTGTTTTGGAGAAATGGTCACTTTATGTATCAGCAAGTAACATTAATTTCTTTGTTTTCTTGTAGGTTACGTCGTTTACACTGTGACTTCAACCGTCTCTCCTCCCTCCCCCACGACTGGTCCCCTCTCTCCACCTCCCTCTCTACCTTAACCCTATCACACAACAGGCTGGAAGCGGTTCCCACCACAGTGTGGACCCTGCAGTGTCTCGAAGTTCTGGACTTGCGGAGAAACCGCATATCTGCCATTGGTCCCTTGCCGGAAGGGGGCGCTGCATGCCGACTCAGGGAACTCCGGCTGGGATGGAACAGATTGTCCGGTCGGCTGGATTTATCGTCTCTGGTGGTGAGTTCATGCTATGAATCAATATATTTTTTTTTGCATAAATGGATTTGACTCGAAAAGATATTTCCCGTACCCCACGCACACATTCACGAAGGCATCTCAAACAGAGATGAAGCAATGAGATTTTTTATAACAACGAGTAAAAAATTTAACTTTTCTTACTCGTAATCGTGGGGAAAATAACACTATATCGCGAGGAGTGCGGGAAAGTAACTTTCCATTACTACTGTGAAAAGTACTTTCTCGCACGCCTCGTGCTCAAATTTTATACAGAGGGTATTGGCAATGGAATTGAAATAGATAACTCTTAATAACAAGGCTTAATAAACAATTTTTTTTTCATATAGAATTGCATGGTGAACATAACTTAATTGGGAAAAGGAATTTTTTATAAAGCCTAGTTATTAAGAGTTATTCAGATGTATTTGAACTCTATTGCCCGATTAATTTGTGGACACCCTGAAGAGTCTTGGAATTGAAATGACATATTTTCAGAAGAAATTCATTCACTAGAGCCTACATTAATAAATATATGTATTAAACATATTTTTTTTGTGTGTTTGATTTATAAAAAAAATATTGTATGCTACACGTGGGAAAATACTTTTTCTAACGCAAATAAGCATTTTACGACGCTTGAAAAAGTATTACTTTTCCAAATAGTTGCATAAATAACTATTTTATTTTGAAACAATAGAAGTACATACTGTGGTTTAACTAATGTTTTGTGTGTTTGAATATTAGCTATAGTGATTCCACACACAATTTGAGACGCCTGGTTTGAATAAAATTTAGAATTTAGAAAATTTTAGTGATATTATACTAAACTACTAAACTCCAACTTAACTTGACATCACTAGACGATAGACCTTTACCGTGCTCATAGGTAAATAATCCATTTTAGCGGGGTGAAGATATAATTCTCGACAAACCTTATTGCCTTTTCTTCTCTACAGGGTTGTGGTTTGGCGAGCATTATGCTTTCACGCCACCAAAATGGATTAAATGCCTATGAGCACTGTGACGATCTACTGTCTAGTGATGTCAAGTTAAGTTGAAGTTTAGTATAGAAAGTAACAAAAATCTATATACAAAGGTTTTTAAGCGATGACATAATCACATAATAGAGCATTGAATCGTATTGTTGGAGATAGTTTCAATATGAATGTCTCCATCGCGATAGGTTAAAAAATTACAAGCAAATGGACCGCAGCGTATTATTACCTCACCCTCGCGAGATAAGTAACACAGCTCAAAATTCTTCATTTTGAATTAAAGTGTACAGAATCACAGACTGCCAGTAGTACTTGAAGCTAGTTGAACAGCGCATGATTGTTTCAAGTAGAATTCCGAGTTGAAATTGACTTGTGTCATTCTACCAGCTTCAACTCCATGCAATCTGTGATTTCTTGTACAAGCTTTAATTCGAAAAAGAAGAATTCTGAAGGGCTTCACTTTTCTCAGAAGGGTGTAAGTTACCCATTATTAATCTCGTTTTATTCGTCATAATAGACCAGAAATTCAGATATTGTTATATTCAGATAAAAAATTCAGATATTGTTATATTCAGATAAGAAATTCAGATATTGATATTGTTAGATATTCAGACCAGAAATTCAGATATTGTTTGGTTTATAGTTTGGGACATAAATCCTCTCAGTAATTCTAGGAGCTGAATTTTTGCAAAACCAGGTTTTGCCACTTTTTCTTTTATGAAACCAAATCCAGTGAAATACTATTGCTTGCAAAAAAAAAAAAAAAAAAAAAAACCCTACTATTTCTTAGCTGAACAGTGCTGTTTGTGAAGCGAAAGTAATATACAAATGCAATGAAGCTATTTCTATATATTTTTCTAAGAAAACTTGATTCTGCTTTCTATTCTGCTTAAGAAATTGGAGTTTATACAACAAAACAAAAATCAATCTTCTGCTTTGTTTAAAACTATTTTCACACGTTTAGGGTCAGTTAACACAAATTTAATAAGCATTTGGAAAGTTTACTCTTGGGTTATTTTATAATAGTTTTCTTTTTTCTGTAACTAACTATTGAAAAATTGTGACGCATCCAATTCTTCTGCTACAAAAGGGGATATTTCTTTTTCAAAGAATGCTTTTCTGACAAAGTTCATCAACCTTCTCCATACCCTCCAGCTCATTTGTAAGTATCTTAAAGGAAATCTTCTTTCTACAAAATGTCATCGGTAACTTTCTCTGATCAATCCTACAAATTGCCCCCGGGGAAATGTTTAATCCCTTGGAAGCTAAACCTACAGTCACCGACATCTAAAAGAGCATATCAACGAACTGATAAAGCATCTTTCTTCTGTAACTAGAAAAGTGCATTGTGCACTGCTCTTTGCTTGATTAACCAGGCACGTGGAACATAGAATGTTATCTATCAATCTCTCATGATCAAAAAACTTTTTACTTTCAATTACCCGTATGTTTACAAAGGGAAAGTATTGTTTCCGGTTAAAAGTTTTTTTTATCTATTTTTGATTTTTTAAAAAAAAATTTTGGAACATCATGACTCCAAAAAATTGGTCTAGAAAAAATGTCTATCTCTATGTCAGTGTGTACGTAGTCAGCATAACTCCAGAACGAATTAACCTTCGATGTTTAAATTTGGTGTATGGTTAGTGATGGCCATGGGACTTGTCATTAAGGTTTTGGTCAAATTAGCGCACATAAAGTAGCTACCATTGAAAATTTATGTTTTTCAGCAATTGCCAAAAAACGTCTTTAACGATTTCGATCAAAATAGCTATGGTTATGCCTTTTAAGGTGTTCTAAACATTTCCATCACCGAAATCCTCTTAGAAATGCGATAAAAAAGTTCCAAAAAAAATTAATGTCTTTAACATAGTTTTTTTTTTTCTCTTGAGCACTATTCAGCAATGACTGTTTCTTCTCTGTTCGTGAGACAAGAAAGGATAATGTGATATTTACCGAAAACCATAACACCAAATTAGCCATTTTGGCGGGGTTTTTTGTGTAATAATTATATTGCCAAACTGGCATTTTTTTTCTAATTAATGAAAATATGACAGCGGTCATAACACCATTCCACGTCAAATATGAATGCAATGACCACAATTATAGTGTAGCTGAAAGTTGTGCGATGTTCCACACCCCCAGTTTTTGTCGATTAATTTTTACTATTTACACTAATATAGCGATACAAAGACTATGTTCATCAATCTATGTGTACGTAGTCAAAATATTTAGCTATTACAATTATTTCAATTGACGAGTTTTTATTTGTGTCCGTTCTATTAATGTTTCCTTGGATATGAAAGGTTAGAGCCTTTTCGAACACCATTTTAGCACGCCGTAAAGACCACACATTGCTGCCAGTGTCTGTCAAACAGTGAAACCGTAAAGAGGATAGCGATCTAGAATATCAATTTCCGGAAGTATCAGCATCTGGTATTGTTCACAAATGCGTAAAGCGTGATCTTATTGTCAACGGTCTCCCTGGGAAACCACCTGAACTTAAGCCTAACTTGCTGCTGTGTTGCACAAATCAAGTGAAATTGTTATCCATTGTGTTGTGTTTTTTCCTCTACAGTGTATTTTTAACGTAGTGGTTACACCACACTTCTGCTGCTCAGTATCAAACATTTGTCGGCAGTTGTATAAAATCAAGTCACCGGGCTACACATAAAACGAGATTGGTTTTTCTGATACAAATACAAAAATGACACAAGGCCTATCAAGATTGGTCCAATTTAACTTTTCTGAACCATCCCCCAGTATATATCCGGCTTTCTTTTGAAACTGTCGTCTCCATTACTCTATAGACTGAGAGGCGACTGCAATTTTTGGACCCGATCGAACATCATTCTGATTTTTTTAATAGAAATTAGAGAAAAGTGAGTAGATTACGAATCCACTGGTCTGCCGTGGCAAAAATGGCCGAAACTGGTCAAAAATCGACTTTTAATAAGTTGAACTAAATCCAATTGCCAAATGAGCCATAACTTGCCAAATAATGAGCATTTTTTTTTATTTGGTAACCCTCACTCTTTATTATCAATTAAGAAAGTTGCAGACGATTCAGATATCTGGCGACGGTCTACCTACATCTATTAAAAGGGAGCCAAGTTGCAATAAACATTACGTCACGGATGACGTAACTGATGTCACCAATTTGGCTTACTTTTAAAAGATACACATTTTCCAAGCTAGAGATCAAAAATCGTTTGCGCTTTTTCTCATTGAAAATCAAAATGCAGGGTTGCCAGACGAAAAAGTGTGTTCTCTTTTTGGTAAGTTATGACATATTTGGCAATCGGATTTTAGTTCAACTCATTCCAAGTCGATTTTTGATCAGTTTCGGCCATTTTTGCCATGGCAGACCAATGGATTCCTAATCTACTCACTCTTCTCCAATCTCTGTAAAAAATTCAGAATGATGTTCGATGAGGTCCAAAAATTGCAGTCGCCTCTCAGACTACTACTTTACAATTTACGATGTGGTCCTGCAGATTGTTCCACTTACCAATTACTCTACTTTAAAAATAACGTTTCCTATTCTCCAAGTTAAAATGCGATTTAAATAGCTTATATGCATGACCTCTTGTCTGGTCCCTTGTACTGTAAACCCTTGAAATCCGCCTGTTTGATGAATTTAAACAGCTGAATCAAATACCCACTGGACCTTCTTTCTTTCAATGTATACATATTAAGGTTAATCAATCTTGCATCGCAATTCAATGCCGAGTTTCTCTGTTTCATTTTTGTTGCTCTACGCTGAACCTTTTCTTACAAATCAATATCCGTCTTGGGATGAGGCGACCAGAATTGCACTGCATACTCTAGATGTGGCCTAACCAATCCTCTATAAAGTGGCAAAATAATATCACTAGATTTAGATGAGATAGTCTTCCTGATAAAACTTAACATCCTATTTGCTTTTCTACTTGCTATCCCACACAATGAAGCTCAAACTTAAAAGTTTCATTAATTGAAAGCCCTAATGAAAATTATTTCCAATGCGTAGCGGCAAATATATATGTTGTACGATTTTGTACTCATAATACTGAAAGTCGTTTGAAAATAACTTCATTGTGGGCAAAACAAATTCCAACACTGAGCAGTTCCTTCTAAAAAGTCATCCAGGAAGGCTAGCATTCTAGAGTTTGGACTACGCCAGAATCCAGATAGTTGGTACTGAACTGCCATCGCTTTTCTCTTATTTCACAAAAATCCAGTCTAATGACTTAAAAAAAAAAAAATAGTAACTTTTCTTTCAACCATTATTTGCCACAGAACTTTATTTGAACTGAATAAAAGAGAAATCCAAAAATAACTTAAATATTTCTTTTACTTTTTTTTTATACAAAAATTCGTAAACATGATTGCATTCTAGGTTTTGTTACAGATTTAAAACGCAGAATTAAAAGGTAGTGAGTGTAATGAAAAGCCATTCTCTTATCAACAACAGAAATATCAGAGATACGAATGCTTTAGTTTGATTATCGGTATCTTTTCTGACGTTCTAATCCAAAATAAATGCCATTCCACAAAAAACTTTACTTCAAAATTTCAATACAAATATTGATTAAAGTATTTATTTAATCAAGTGGATTAAAACACGTATTAAATTATTTTTTAATCTTTCGTTAAGATTAGGTTATCTTCTGTTCTTAATGACTAAATCTTCAAAAATAACTCATTCTACAACCGATATTCAGTGAAATTTGATACAACAATTTCCATTATTTATTCTTCTGTGTCATTTCCGTTTCCAATTTTGTTATAAGCAAGAACTATTCTACATTTTATACAATACAATTAAGGTGTGTGGCCGACAGAATTCGAGACCTCTGTAACAGAACACTTTTATTGTCTAAATAAGGTGTGTTTACCGTATTTAGGCTACAGAAATGGACGAACATTTGAATAAATTTTCCATCTTCCGAAATACATTATATTATTTTCTGAGTCCCAAACGACTTTTCTGAATTAATTCGATTTTATTTCCATTCGTCTTGAGGTGCGATGGAGTCGAGTTGAGGAGAAACAATGCTTCATCAAGCACCGGATCCATGACTCAACGAACGTGCGATATACGGCTTCGGGGAGGTCTTTTTACAAAGCGGATCGTTTTCAATTTCCTGCCTTTCCTTTTGTGGCATGGCTAATAAGCGAGAGGTAAACACGGTGGCCCATCGTTTGTTTTCCATGGTGTCTACTTCTGAAGTTGATTAAATGTGGAAGGTTTCTTATTTCTACCATGCTTTTCTTGCGACTAGCCGACCATGTAATACAAACAATTTATCAGAAAAGGGCCTATACATGTGTTTTTTTTTTTTTTTTTTTTTTTTTTTTTTTTTTTTGTCGATTGATCGACTTTTTTTCTCCTTTCCTTCTTTTTTTTTTAAAGTTTGGTTCCATTGAATGGCAACATTTTCGGTATGCTTGTGATCAATCAGAAAATACATTTAAAAAGAAATTCGAAATTTCACATTTCACTAGATAAACACAATGCACATTTCATTTATAAGTAATAACTTTCAATATTAAGTTTTTTTTATTTTTTTTTTATTTATTTAATAGATTCGATTATGGAAATGTTGATTGAACGATTCTCCTTTATTCGATAACAATTTCCGGACTATTCACGAAAATGCCTTATAAATAGAATGATAGTGTGGAAAGTGTAAAGCTCTGTTTGGGTAAACGTATTCGCATGTAAAAATTATATTTCCCAACTTCTTATAAGTGTCGAATTTTTATTTCGAGTTCTTTGATAAAAATGTTTTGGTCTTAATTAACGACTTTAAATGTAATTTAACAAGTCTACATTATAAACACGTTAGTTCTTTAATTCAAGTGAATAATTTTTTTCATATATGATAAAATTTCATCTCAAGTTATTTAAATCAGGCGTAAACCCCAAAAAGAGGCTACAAGAAATCTCAATAAATCTCAGAGTTTTCACAACTTTTTTTTTCGTCTTAAACGCCTTTCTCTGTAAGAAATTTCATGACCGCCAGCAGGTTTATTTGCATGGGGATGAAGGTGAAGATTGCATACTCAAGAAGGTGCGCTATGTATTTGTTTAAACCTTGATTTTTAAAAATAAGTACTTTATTTCCTACTGAAATATTAATAAATATAGTCATGTAATAGTTTATTTCTCTATCTCAAAATCCTGCGAAGGGTGCAATCGCACCCTCTGTTTCACTTAACCTTACCAGGTGGTTTCCATGCGCAAGTTTGATACAGCTCCTTCAGTCAACACCCTAGATCCCTAGAAATTATATTCTCTGAGCTTGCGCAAGAAAAACATTTAAATCATAAAAAAGAATTGAAGAAAAAAGTAAAAATTAATCACTTAAAAACGAAAAATTGTTTCTCTTTTCCCTTTTAGTGGATTATCTACTAAGCACGTGACTTCCTACCAGACAGGGTAAACACCTGCCTTCCTTCTGGCACCACAGAGAACTTCTTAACGGCTTTGTAACAGTCACTTGGCTTCCTTAAATTAGAATGTGGTTTTGCATTGATTCATGAAGATTTGAAGCCATGGGTTATTCAAAAATAGCTTTAATCTCTATATATATAAGGCAAAGCCCTCACTCACTCACTCACTCACTCACTGACTCACTGACTCACTCATCACTAATTCTCCCACTTCCCACATAGTCACAACTCTGAAAATCGGTACAAATATCAACAATGGTAAAAATAGAAAAAGTAAACTATTCCGATCTCGATTAACACACTTTAAGGGGTCGAAAAGGGGTCAAACGTTCCAAACGGGGGACATTCGAAAATCCTACTTCCCACATAGTCACAACTCTGAAAATCGGCACAAATATCAACAATGGTAAAAATAGAAAAAGTAAACTATTCCGATCTCGATTAACACACTTTAAGGGGTCGAAAAGGGGTCAAACGTTCCAAACGGGGGACATTCGAAAATCCTACTTCCCACATAGTCACAACGCTGAAAATCGGCACAAATATCAACAATGGTAAAAATAGAAAAAGTAAACTATTCCGAACTCGATTAACACACTTTAAGGGGTCGAAAAGGGGTCAAACGTTCCAAACGGGGGACATTCGAAAATCCTACTTCCCACATAGTCACAACTCTGAAAATCGGCACAAATATCAACAATGGTAAAAATAGAAAAAGTAAACTATTCCGATCTCGATTAACACACTTTAAGGGGTCGAAAAGGGGTCAAACGTTCCAAACGGGGGACATTCGAAAATCCTACTTCCCACATAGTCACAACTCTGAAAATCGGCACAAATATCAACAATGGTAAAAATAGAAAAAGTAAACTATTCCGATCTCGATTAACACACTTTAAGGGGTCGAAAAGGGGTCAAACGTTCCAAACGGGGGACATTCGAAAATCCTACTTCCCACATAGTCACAACTCTGAAAATCGGCACAAATATCAACAATGGTAAAAATAGAAAAAGTAAAC
This sequence comes from Linyphia triangularis, assembly GCA_963978545.1. NCBI lineage: Eukaryota > Metazoa > Arthropoda > Arachnida > Araneae > Linyphiidae > Linyphia > Linyphia triangularis. The sequence goes on from OZ021729.1 coordinate 78,109,299, forward strand.
TATTCCGATCTCGATTAACACACTTTAAGGGGTCGAAAAGGGGTCAAACGTTCCAAACGGGGGACATTCGAAAATCCTACTTCCCACATAGTCACAACTCTGAAAATCGGCACAAATATCAACAATGGTAAAAATAGAAAAAGTAAACTATTCCGATCTCGATTAACACACTTTAAGGGGTCGAAAAGGGGTCAAACGTTCCAAACGGGGGACATTCGAAAATCCTACTTCCCACATAGTCACAACGCTGAAAATCGGCACAAATATCAACAATGGTAAAAATAGAAAAAGTAAACTATTCCGAACTCGATTAACACACTTTAAGGGGTCGAAAAGGGGTCAAACGTTCCAAACGGGGGACATTCGAAAATCCTACTTCCCACATAGTCACAACTCTGAAAATCGGCACAAATATCAACAATGGTAAAAATAGAAAAAGTAAACTATTCCGATCTCGATTAACACACTTTAAGGGGTCGAAAAGGGGTCAAACGTTCCAAACGGGGGACATTCGAAAATCCTACTTCCCACATAGTCACAACGCTGAAAATCGGCACAAATATCAACAATGGTAAAAATAGAAAAAGTAAACTATTCCGATCTCGATTAACACACTTTAAGGGGTCGAAAAGGGGTCAAACGTTCCAAACGGGGGACATTCGAAAATCCTACTTCCCACATAGTCACAACTCTGAAAATCGGCACAAATATCAACAATGGTAAAAATAGAAAAAGTAAACTATTCCGATCTCGATTAACACACTTTAAGGGGTCGAAAAGGGGTTAAACGTTCCAAACGGGGGACATTCGAAAATCCTACTTCCCACATAGTCACAACTCTGAAAATCGGCACAAATATCAACAATGGTAAAAATAGAAAAAGTAAACTATTCCGATCTCGATTAACCCACTTTAAGGGGTCGAAAAGGGGTTAAACGTTCCAAACGGGGGACATTCGAAAATCCTACTTCCCACATAGTCACAACTCTGAAAATCGGCACAAATATCAACAATGGTAAAAATAGAAAAAGTAAACTATTCCGATCTCGATTAACACACTTTAAGTGGTCGAAAAGGGGTTAAATGTTCCAAACGAGGGATATCCGAATGTTCCTCTTCCAATGTAGTCATTTTTCTGATATTTTTTTGCAAATGTTAAAAAAATAAGTCATTCCAATATCGATTAACGAATTTTTAAGGGATGAAAAGACGACGCAACATTGAAACTATACGAGGATTAACTTAATGTCTAATTAACTTAATTCCAATACAGCTACTACTTTGAAATTTAGAACTAAGAGCAAACATAAACACAATAAACTATTCCAGTTTACTATTCACAATTATAAAGTTCGTTTAAAATGTCAACAAAGGAAAGTTCCTATTTTGATAAATCAATTTGTCGGGATCGAAAAGGGAGCAAACGTCTGAAGTGTAGAATACATGAATGTCTTTTGATCGCTAAAATGCTAATGGTAAAATTTCGTAGCGCAGCACGGGTATTCAGCTAGTGTCTTCTAAATGGTAAACCTTTCCCTAAAGCATCTAACTTATAGTTCTATATAATCATATGAGGCTTATTGCAGAATCGGGTGACTTTAAACGCATCTGATTGATGCGGGTGGAATTCTTTGACGAATTCATTCGTGCAGACATTCCAAACTACTTCCGTATTGGATTTTTTTTTTTTTTATAAATTATCCATAATATTCTTGGAGGTTAAAATCGAACGTTCTCACGGAACAAAACAGTCCGGAATCACGACAGATAAAGATGAGCCTAGAATATGTTTATTCACGGTCGACGTAAGGGATTAATTTACCGGAACTCAACAACATTCTGCCTGTAATGTTTCTTTTACCACTTCATTTCCCCCCCCCCCTCCCCATATTTTCTTCATTTTTCAGTTTCTTCATTTTTTTTTTTATCTCTGTTTCATATATGTTCGCTCTAATGGAGTCTTACAGCAGAATTACATCATTTATTCAGAGTTGATGCAAACTTATTTTATTACAAGTCAGGGAAATGAAATAATTTGAAACGGCAGACCTTTTTGACCTAGAATTATTTTCTATTTTACCTTGTAGTACACTTGGTTGCTTGGATGGTACTGTTATAATCTTTTAATGGGGCTGATCTACGTCCTCACCCGGAGAAAGCATTGAAATGGCAACATCACAAAATTCCTTCTGCACCGAAATGATTTGACCACCCCTTTTCTTTAGTTCTTTTTTTTTTTTTACCTCAACCTGTTCCAGAGAGTTGGTTCTCTCACATATGTACGCGGAGGCAGGTGCTAGTTCACAAAGTCCTTCCTTTCCACTCCCAGCCGGGAGTTCAACCAACCAACCATTTATTTGATAAATAGTTTTTTTGAAAATATTTCTGAAAATCCTTTTCAAGCAAATTACAGATTGAAGGTTTCAGGAACTCCAGACTTGGAGCTCCTTGTCCTAACTTTAATTAAGCTTTCTAGGCGACTGTGAACTTCCTTTCAATATGTTTGTATTTAATTTGGTATAAAACTATATTGGGCAATTTTTCTCTTCGGACAGCACAGATGTAAAGTTGTGTTGGCAAGGGTTGCAAATTAAACAGAAAAAAATATTTTTATGCATAAACTTTTTTTATTTTTTTTATTTTCTAATGAAAATTTCATTAGGAGTTATGCAAGTAATTGTCTGTTCTAAAGGAAAATTTAAAATATTTCTAGAGACCATGCGTCTACCTATTGTTTGTGTATTTTTTCACTATTCTTCAATTAAAAAGAAAATAATTTCAAAAGTTATAGGAGTGCAGTTGCACCCACCCTCTTTGTCATTCCTGGCGACACCAATTACATTAATATAAAGTCTATTAAAAACATTCTACAAAAGCATATTTTAGTGAGAATTGATTCAGTTGTGTGGTTACCTGTTATTTCATAAACAATTCTTGTCCTCCAGAAATATAAATAGGGGTGTGGAACATCGCACAACTTTCAATTGCACTATAATACTGGTATCAATTTGTGTCATTTTTCGTTTTTATATTTTCATCGTTCATTTAGAAAAAATGGTCAGTTTGGCGATATTTTTTTTACCATAAATCTTGTATGGGAACACTTCGCCAAATAGATGATTTTGGCGATATACTTTTCAATAATTCTTATATTATCCTTTTTTATATTTTCAACTGAGGAGTGGAGACAAAATTATCGTTGATAAGGTAGCTCAAGGAAATAGAGCTCTGTGTTAAAAGCATTCGTTTTTTAACCATAAAAGCATTTTTAAGGGAATTTCGGAGGTGGGGCTGTTAGAACACCTTAAGAGGCATTACCACATCGATTTCGGACAAAATCGTTATAGCCTTTTTTTTTTAGCAATTACTGAAACACATGATTTTTTAAATGGCAGCCACACACACACACACAGAGAGAGGGAGAGATAAATTTTTTCTAGATCACTTTTTTGAAATCAGGATGTTCCAAAACGTGGAGTATACTTTCATTACCCTATGTATACGTATGGGTAATTGAAAGTAATAAGAGATTCTCTCATTACATTGCCAAATTAAAGCGTTTTCCCAGACGCTGCAATAGTGTAATGTAGTTGTGCAATTACATTAGACAGCCAAAAATTAACAATTACTTTTATCATGAACCCCAACATGACATTAATAACATTGGTTGGTCATCGATTTGATAAAACATAAGATCAGAAATATAGAGGAACGTTATTATTTTAGAGGAAGCAATTCTCCCCCTCCCCACTGGCATATAAGTTTTTAGATTCGAATAAAGTGAATTTCAAAATAAAGAATTTTTCACGTTAACAGAAAGGACATTTTTGAAGTCTTGCATCCGTACAAAAATGAAACACATAAATTAAGCCCACTACTGAAACGTTTCGATTTTGGGTTGCGAATCATGATCACTTGACTTTTCCTGTTTTCCGTTTCCCATAATTGACCTTTGTTTTTTGGAAGTGACATCACCATACCCTTGGCGTGCAGTCTCAAGGCCATGTGAGAATCCTACATGGAACATTCGTGTTGAACAGCATAATCTGGGATTATAATCATTCAACTATGATACTCTTCTCTGCGTAATTTGTGTGGCCCTGGTGACATGAGCTTTTGTTCTTTTCTAATATACAATAACCATGTTGCCGCTTCACAAAGTAAGAGTTCAAATGGTTGAAGTTTAATGCTTTCATGTGGATCTTCTTATACTTTGAGCACGATAATCCTTGAAAAAAAAAAAAAAAAAACGATATTCATTGCGAATACTTACGACTTAACTTCTGCTGAATTGAATTAGATTTTTTTTTTCCGTATCTGTCATGTATGAGAAAAAATAAACAAATTTAGATGCATAGAGGGTCTATTACAGGGATGAGAGTTTTCATCCTTTTGAAGGATTTCCTCCTCTTTTGTTTCTCATGTAACATTTTCCTTTTCTTTGCCCCTGTTTGGAGGATCCGCATTTTTCCGATTTTAACCAGTTTTTCTTGCAAAAAGTATACTTTTCCCCGTGTCTGAACCAAAGATTTTCCCTCTTAGCTCCCCTTTCCTCACAGATTACTTCATAAGCTCCTAATATTTGAAATGTAATTATTATATAGTATGAGAAATTTCATTGTATCTTTAAAATTATTGAATCATCCTTCCTGCATACTTTTTTTGTTGAATTTTTGTGTATTCCTTCCGTGAGCTTTATTTGACGAAACTTTTGGATTTCCTCCTTTTTGCTCTTTGATCACTCTCATCCCTATTATAATTTCGATCTTAATAAAAGTAGTACAAAACTATGATTTTGAACATTTGTTCCAAGATACATAATTTGTTCAACGAAATTCAAAGCCAATAGACATAAATAATCGCAGCATCTTCTAATGTCTGACTATCGCAAGAACAGCCTACGTCAAGAAATAAAGTGTTGTTTGTCGCCATGGAAACCAGATCAGTCCCATTTTCCACGGGAGAAGGGGCGTCCCATAGAAGAACATCAACATGCTGAGTGCATTAGCGATATTCCATAGAACATCAAAATAAGTTGATTCAAGTAAATGATTTCTTATCACCAAGTCGAATGCCGTATCGTAACCTTTCAGGCCGCCAATTTCCTTTCCACGCTCCCCTATTCTAAACCAACCAGCCTTGTTTCTATAGCCACAGCCACAGTTTCTTTCTTGAGCTCTATATGGCAGCCTTAAAGGTTACGATAAGTCTATATTGTCACGTATAATGAACTGTACACAAGAAATACAACGTCGGTGCTATGTCTCGAAAGTATTTATTAGAAAGAATTCTAGAGCAACGTTCAGTAGCAGAAGAAACTATCCTCTGCCCCACTCAACTCGAGTGACTCTCTTATAAAGCTAGATCGAATGTTCCAGAACATTCACCGGAAACAAGTAAAGTTGGATTTGCATAGAAGCACTAGGACATCCATCCGGAAACAAGTCTTACCGGAAATGATAGAACGTTCTAGAAGGTTTTTCTGGAACAAGAAATAAACAGAAATTAAACTTTAGTAAAGTGGGTGCCGGTGGTACTCGAACCACCGACCTATCGATCACCAGCCTCATGCGCTACCTCTCGGCTATAATGCCACATGTATGAATAACCAAAAATGCGGCAATATATACAGCCTGAAGGATTCATTTTGGGAATTAGAAATACTTGAATCAATTTATTTTGATATGCTATGGAATACCGCCAATACTCCATTAGGGCATTCAAAAAGCTAATATCGATGTATTTCTCTTGAAATAACCCCCCCTGAGGAAAATGGGATTCATTTTGTTACCACGGCAACACAAGTCATCTTGGCCGAGGTTTTCAAGAGTTCAGTCTGTCTATCAAGAGCCGTTCTTCCGGTAGACATACTGAACTATTGAAAGGCAACACCGTCACCCTTGTCTATTCGATATCGACGCTCATAAAACGTAAACAACAAAGTGCACTCTTACACGCGGAACGCATACTGATTCAATTCTTTTGTCTCTCCTTTTGCAGAACGTCACCCACTTGGACGTATCTCACAACGATCTGGAAGAGTTGGAGATCTCCAAGCTCCACAAACTGGAGTCCCTTCTGGTCAGCCACAACTCCCTGAAGACTCTGGATCTGGATGGATCGCGACTGAAGAGTCTGAAGTCTGATGGAAACGGTGAGAAACATGGAACTAAAGTACCAGTTTAACCTTTAACTGCTGTAATCGGTCTGACAGACCTCGAGTCGTTTTTTGTGGAATGCTTCCACCCCCTAAAATATCGCATATTTGACTTTTATCTTAATTTTTCTGATACTATGTTTCTTAAACTTTAAACCTATGTTCACCAATATATTTGGCGCAGTATGAACCATGTGTAGCTCTTGCGCCAAAAACTTCAAACAACCCAACCACAGAAAAAAAAAATTCAAAATGAAACAAGAAGGCAATATTGGAATATGTTCAATTGAATTCTAAAAATAGATTTCAAGATAGTATATCTGATGACTTAAAAACAAAACATTTTCCTAGAATTTTGAGAACTACACGTCAGGAAATGATTATACAATGAAAGGAATAAATACTTCTACTCATCAGCCTCTAATAATCATAGACAATAAGCGCCAGAAAATCGTCACTCAAATAGCTATAAAAAACGACGTAGGAAAGAAACAAAAGACTAGATTAATGGGGAAATTTTTTTTTCATTCTAACATAAAAGTATAAACGACATTGTGCTTTTTTATCTTAGAATTTACATTTACCCCTCATTTTTTAAAAAATTTCAAGAGCCAGGGGGCTTGCAAGTGCACCTTCTTACACCCTCCTGGGGGCGCCCATGCTCACTCTAATCAACACGTTTTCATAAATATTTAAAACACATGCTTTTGTGACCATAGAGAAATGATCTCATTAGACGATTTGAGCTCTATAGCTAATGCTTCATTTCTTATGGTCACAATACCACCGTAAGTATTGCTTTAAAAGATATGATTTTTGATAAGGTGTATGAGAAAGTTATTAAAGAACATTAAAACATTTTTAAAGGAAAATAAACAGAGGTTTGTTTAGTATTGAATTAAAAAAAATTGTGGGGTAGCTTATAAAAGGTTTTGAAAGTGTAATAATAATAATAATAATAATAATAATAAAAAAAAAAAAATAAAAAAAAAAATAATAAATGTCGAAGTATTTACCCTTCAAATATTGTCAATGGATTTTTACTTTCAATTACTCATACGTTGAGAAAGGATTATGAGAGTTTTACAATTGGTCTAAAACAGAAGAAAAAGAAAAAAAATCGTTTTTTTTTTTTTGTTTTTTGTTTTGTTTGTTGCTTTTTTGCAATTCTACATGTTTTGAAATGCACTGATTTCTAAAATAAGGTAGCTTCCATTGAAAATTTATGCCTCAGCAATTGCCAAAAAACGGCTCAAAAACGATTTTAATATAAATCATTGTGGCAATACCTTCTAGATATTCGAAACATCTCCACATTCGAAATTCAGGTAGAAATGCAATAAAAGACTAAAAAATTGAAAAACGATAGTCTCGATCACGGAGTTCTCTTACCTTGAACATCGCCCATCAACGACTGTTTCTCCTCTGTTTCACTTACTAGAAAGATTAATATACTATTTATCCAAAAACACATCTCCGATTTCGCCATTTTTACAGGGTTGTTTTTTTTGCCAATATAATACTTAATGCCAAAAATATCGCCAAATAGGCCATTTTTTTTTTTTTTAAATTAATGAAAATATAAAAACGAAAACGGTAACTTACACTAATCCATGGCATATTTAAATGCACTATTAAGTGTAATTGAAAGTTGTGCAATGTTCCACACCCCTAGTGTTTATTAAGCTTATAATTTTTTTTTAAAGTGTAATAAAATACACTCAGTTGTTTCCACTTCAAACTTTATTATTGAGTGTTTGATAGCAATATTTCTGCCTATATTGTGGTCCAAACAATGAAGTATTTGGGAATATTTTTATAAATCAACTAGGGGGCTCCGCCCCCTGCTCGCTGACGCTCGCCAACCCCCTGGATTGCTATGCAATCCCCTTGGCTCGCTTTGCTCGCCTCAAAGTAAAGCATTTAAAATATGCCCTAGCAAAAATCTATTTCGGCTGCATAATGCCATGAAACTGAAAACGTTTTATTATTTATGAAGAGCCAGAATACTTGCCACGTCATTATCCTACTGCTGTCGAGAGGCGTTAAACAGGGACATTATGGCAACTTAGTAGAAAGTTCTTGGAAAACAACAAAAATAAACAGTATCGTACATATATTTAAAAGAGATCGGTTATTTCATTGAACAATTAAAATTTACGTGTCAGTTTCGTATGAAATGCCAAAATAATTAAAGTTGCTTATCGAAATTTCTTAACGAAGCAATCATATGTTCAAATAATCTTTTTTGCGATACTTAGAAAATAAAATAAAACAGTGAAAGGCCAATTATCCGGCATTCAATCAACCGTAATTTTTTGAAAATCAAATTCGGCGAGAAAATTAGCCCTATTTCGCCAAAAGTTTTTTTTCTTTTTTAATTTCATATGAGATTTTGAAGTTGAGTGGGTGGTTTTATTGGTTATTTTGATAGTTTTCAATTCGTAATAGCTGAATTTGCACTGATTAGAAATGAATATAGGTTCAGATTTACTGCACAATGCCTCTTAGCGACTTTTTGAAATTTGGCGATTTTGCGCTGAATTCAACCCGGCAACCTCCGAAACATGTTCCAGCAGATAACTTTTCCGAAAAGTCTGGTTTATCCGAAATGCTAATACAAAAGAAATGTACACATCTTGGAACTATTTATTCTTGCATCATCACAAATATTAAATCAATAAGTTTTAAATAGGCAATAATTTATATTAAGAAAAACAAAATATAGTGAATCCAAGTTGTTGCTGTTGCCAGATGTATTAGTCAAATTTCAAAAGATATATTGCGATTGGTTGGTTTGCTGAATTTGGAAATTCGTGTATAAAGTACATTTAGAAGATTTGTGATTGGATATTTGAAGTCGTTGCCATTCTGCTCACAGAAATACAGCCAAATTTGGACGTAACATAAGAGAATTATATATATAGATTTGCTGAAATTATGGAATAGAATTCAAACTACATTACAATTGGTTTTCGTATACATAGGCCTTCAGCTTCTTTCATACATAATCTTAGTTTAAAATATTTTAAAGTATGTAATTAATCTGCATGTTTGCGCATGTTTAGTTGATACCGTACACATATTTTATATTGGCTTTTACTTTGTCTCTTTTTAGAATTGGAAAAAATAGCATGCACGATAGTTCCTTTACAACTTCAGTTTTTAGACATTTCACAGTAAGTGCAACTTTTTTCTTTAAATTTCATAACTAACTCCTTTTTAAAATATATTTGATTTTATTTAAACTCTTTATAATTATTAGTGCAAAATTATAAGCAACTTATTTTTTTTTTACGAAATTTTATCCCTAAAGTTTGTATTAATTTATTTTAAAACAATATTTAGGACAAAATAAAGCTGATAACTTATGAGAGTTTAAATTTCTTGTGTAGCCCAAAACTGGCTCAGAGGATATTATTTAACTAAAATAAACAGCGATGTGACTGACACGAAATTTGTGGTGCTTGTATAGTACACGTAATTACTTTCAATTACCTATATGTATACATTGGATAATAAAAGTATAGGATTCGGAAGAAGAAGAAGAAAAAAAAAAGGGGGGGGGGGGGAATCGATTTTTGATTTTTTTTTTTTGCATTGTTCCACGTTTTGGAACATTTCGATTTTAAAAAAGTGATCTAGAAAAAGTGTTTATCTGAAGTGTGTGTGTCTGAGGTCAGCATAACTCCCAAACAAATTGACCTATGTTATTCAAATTTGGTGTACTGGTTGGTGATGGCACATGGACCTACCATTAATGTTTTCGTCAAAATCGCCCATGTGCATAAGGCAGTTACCATTGAAAAAATCATGTTTTTCAGTAATTGCTAAAAAAAAACGGTTCTAACGATTTTGTTCAACATCGATGTGGTAAATGCCTTTAACGTGTTCTAAACGACCCCACCTCCGAAATTCCCGTGAAAATGTTTTAATTGTGTAAAAATTTGAAAAACGGATACCTTTAACAATGAGTTCTCTTTTGTAACGTATTGTAATTGTTAATTGCTGTTGTAAAATATAGAGGGCGCCACAAAACAGTTATTTGAAGATTGTATTTTTTATGTTTTTTTTTTATTAGTCTCCTATGAGAGACGAGAGAGGTCAGACGATTCAAAAATGGAACACTAACACCTGCTCCTTGTGAAGTTCTTAAAATAAATGTGTTTTGTTTTCGTTCAAAAATGAAATATTTACTCGACCACGATACCACACTTTCCTTGAGCATACCCCATTAACGAACTTTTTTTTCCTATCCCCAGTTTCAGTTATAAGAAAGGATTATATAAGAATAGCGTAGTTTTTTTTTTTTTTTATTGTTTTTTTAAAAAAGGCCTCTAACTAGAACTATCATGAAAAATATCGCCAAACTGGCCGCTTTTGCAAAATGAATGATGAAAATATAAAAACGATAAATGACGCAAATTCAAGTCAATATTATAGTGTAATTGAAAGTTGTGCGATTTTCCACACCCCGATTTTTTTATATTACATAGTAAAGCAAAGTTAACGTAATTTGTCTGACATAATGTAATAACATAACTTGAAGTCAACGTTGTTGGTATGATAGCCAGTTGCTTAATTTCCTGCTGCTCATTACGACAAGTTGGTTGGTTGTTTTCAGATTATCTGGCACCGTCAGCAACACGAGGGCTATAGTGCGCCGAAACATTCGTCATTAGACAAGCCAACATACATTTACAAACATCCATGCCTAACACGGGACTCGAACCCGCAACGTCGCGGTCTAGAAGCTAGCACGCTAACCACTCTACCGTTCGGTCGGCCTCATTACGACAAGCTTTTATCCCCAAAATATAACTGCCTAATTTAGCTTACGATTTCCAGAGAGTTCTCTATTGTTATTTATTAAATCTTTTAAATTAACTTCGATTATTAACCCACTTTTCCTTCGTCCAATCGAACTGAAACTTGGTAGATAGGCTCTGTGTCGATGACAATGCGTTCTTTCGAGTTTTTGGGACTGTTACGGTAATAGTCCGTGGGACGAACACCAATATCTTTCAGTTCCGTTTGCCATGTTTTGTCACTAGATAATTTTTTTATTTAACTTTTGTACTTATCTAATTTCATCTGAAATATCAATGTTCCCGCACTTAAATGTGCACATTATTTAGAAAAAAAAAAACAATTTTATAGAGGACTATATTTTGGTTTCTGTTTATAGCCATTAGTAAAAGCGCTACTAGATGACGCAGTCAAATTTCAGTTAAAAATTTAACAAACTGTTTTTTTATAATAATTTCCTACTTTTTATTACATTTTATACTATTAGAAATATTAATTTGGGTCTTCATACACTTAATATTTGTGTTTTATTTTTATTTAGTTCGCATAGGAATAAATTTTGTATTCTTCGGCCGTTTGTTTACCTTTCAATTCAATGTTTACGGTTGTCATCATTTAGTTATTGTCAGTTATTAGTGTTTAGTTAGTCATCATTTTATTGTATTATAAGAACAAGTATAAATTATAAAACATCAGTGTATTTTAAAAATGAAGAAAAACCTTACTGTTTTATCAGTTACAAAAATAATAATTTGGGCAATAAAATAATAATGGTATAGAATGATAAGAGTATTAGTACCCCAATTTTGTCACAATTTTCAGTAATTATACCTAGATCGTTTTTCATGCATGTATTATGAAATAATTATTTTCTCATTTTTATAATTTTCTATTTTTGATAAGCAAATGATTTCCATAAATAAAGTTTGAAATGCAGTTTTCAGATAGCGATTTGAATTCGTCTATCGTCTCTGTGGCAGAATGTAAACAATAACAAATGGCGGAAGATTACAACGCATGTTTAAATATAGGGAAAATATCATCAAAAATTGAATATAAAACGATGTTTAAGATCGTATTAATACTTTTCATGATAATGGGTGATATAAAAAAAATAACTTAAAGTGTTAAAAATGATATTTTTTAAATCTTGATATAATTTTGACTGCGCCATCTCATGGCGATTCTAATAATGTCTGCAAACAAGTCGGGGAAAAATAGTTCTCAATATAGTTGTTATTTTATAAGTTATGTGCATATTTAAACGTGGGAACATCGTCATTTTCGTTAAAATGTAGTCATTAAAATGCTTAAGTAACAAATTTTTGTAGTTTTGTTTGATGGCAAACGAAATCTTTTTGTAAGCGTTTTTTTCTCTCTTGTCCCATAGTCTATAAGGCCGCTTCTAACGCAATTTTTTACTATCGCAAAAAAAAAAAAAGAGAGACCAAGACTTATTCAAGCATGTACGTGTGTACAATTTAGCGAAATTTAAAAGCTAAAAGCTTCCCTTGTTAAGGTTGAGAAAATATGAGGAAAGAAACCTGCTTTCTGAAGTTTTTAAATCCATTATGTTAACTTTGATTTTTTTGTGGTGGGAAGATATGTTCGGAGGGCCGTTTGTAGTTGTCCAATCGAGCGGAAACTTAGCAGAGAGACTCGATGTCGATGACAATGCATTCTATGATTTTTGAGGGGGGGGGGGGCGAGTTAGTCAATTTCATGGGATGGATATGTTCTTAGCAGCAGTTAAATCTGAATAGTCGATCCGAGCTCAAAATCGCTCACATAAGTTGCAATTGCATATAAAAATTGGCAATGCATATTGTTACGTGGATGGGTTCGAAAGACTTGAAGCCAAAGCAGATCAAAAATTGCAGAAATTTATTCCGATATAACTCCAGAATTTCTCGTTCTAGTAGACCCAATACAGCTCTTCACACAACAATAGAGCACAAAACAGCAGTTAAAAACTTGATACACAACTGCTACAAATCGCCGCAAAAGACAATGCAATACAGTCCACTTTCGCAATACAGCTCTCTGAAAGCTCGCTGAGAGACAACTCAGTAACTCCAGTCCAACTAATCGCATCACCCGCTCTCTTGGGCTTATATAGAAAAGGCGAATCTTCGCGAAACTTCCAGAGATAGAAATTTGGAGAACTTTCCAGATCGTAGTCGAAAAGTCCTATACATGTACATGGGGACCGAAAATATCGCCAAAACCTTCGCTAACTTGGCTCTATCTCGCCAATTTGGTGAGATTGCCATTACCATAATGTTAAATGCCCTGCTCCTTGTAAAACTCGCTTCCCAGTGTTATCTCTGTAAAACTCGTTATCAAGCATTAAGAGACACATTGCAGGAAAGCAAACCCTTTCACTGCCTTATGCGAAGTGTACATAAATTTTCCTTTTTACATAATTAATACTACGAAATATTTACAAATATCCAGAGATTCGTAACAATATAAAGAATTTATAGTAAAAACTTTGTTTTTACGGGTGAACTTTTTATGGTGTCCGGTACCGAAAAAAAAACACTTTATTTATAAATATTTTTAAGTCAAAAATTTATCTTATGCATAAGATACTATTTATATATCTTTGAGATAATGTTTTTTTTAAATGGTGTGCTTATTTATTTTTTAAAAAATAAAAACTTAGAAAAATCCATAATAAGTGATGTTTGCGTTTTTTGATATAAGTCAAAAAAAATTTTTTAAGTGAAAGTTTTCTGTTATACATAATTATTTAAAGAATTTTTTTTATCTTTACAGAATTTTGATGGGTGAATTAGAAAAAATTATAATTCTCAAAGTTAAAATATCGAAATTTTTGCTTTTTTTTTATGTTATCCTTTACACTAAATGTTATACTTTAAAACAGAATTTAAAAAATAAAATTCTGTGAAGACAAAACGTTTAAAATTATATAAATGCTCCAAAAATTTTAATATCCAGTTGTTAATGGTTCTGGAGATTATATCGATTTGAATTTGCAATTTGCAACATCTGTGAAAAACACTAGTGCTTGAAAAATACACTTTAAGCAGACTCTTCAAGGCGTTAAGCGCATTAGGGATGTTTATATGACAGGTAATTTCGTGGCGTTCTAATCGCCGGGGTAATAAGATAAAAACATTCTCTTCAAGAATGTATGAACTAATTTTTAAAATCAGAAAAAAAGTTTGGATTTTTGACGAAATTTTGGTATTGGACCCCCTTAAACAGATAATTTGCAGTAATACGATATTGAAAACTTTATTTTGTACTTTGCTTCTTATTTAAAAAAAATCAGTCATACATTATTAAACACAGTTATTTATTTTCTATTTGAAATACGGTAATGTATTTTTAATTACACAAATTGTATTGTATTTTTTTTTTATGCAAAACATACTAAAGTATTTCTTTATAACTTAGTAATGGATTCCTTATGTAAAACAAAGTAAAAACGCGTAATTTTCTCATTTACTCTAACAACTATTTCCTGTTGCCAATTTTTTTTATGTTTTCGATATCGGCTCTTTGTTAATGAATATAAAAATTGACAATGCATATAAGGGATTTAAAAAAAAAAAAAAAGAAGAAAAAAAAAAAAACTATGTTTTTATGGGTTATATTATTTGAAATGAAGGTTAAGATTTATTGTACGATCCACCTTGGCGACTTTAAAAAAAATAAAAATTGCCATATTGAAAATGACATCAAAAGGCTGTGTCGCCAAATCCAAATTGTCACTAAGGGTTATCGGAAAACTTTGGTGACGACGTGTGACCACATTTTCGGCGCAGAATCACTAACTTTCAAAAAGTCACCAAGGGGCACCGTACAGTAAATCTTAACCAAAATGGTTACCTCTTTGGTGGTCTTTACTCTCTACTTTTTCTTCTTTAACTTCCATATTTACTTTAAGTCTTTTCTTAGTGACTTCATTTACAGCAGACCACCCTATAGCACATACGGCTTCTGATACATGCGCAGCAAAAATAAATAAATTGCAGTTGGATTGGTATCTTTCAGTCCATTTATAGCTATTTTAAATGATTACCTTTAATCTTATAGATCTGCTTTATCATTCATTTTTTTTTGTTTTGTTGACTATAAATCCATTGATTCAAGAAACTAATCTCAAACAACAGAGCCCTTCCCAGTTCAATGCCCCCCGTTCCACAAATGAAAATAAACTAATTAGTTCAATGAAACTCCATTCTGTAAGTAATTGGTTTCTCCTACTTGAAGTGTGTTTACATTCTATTTTTTTTATATAAAAAAAAAAGTCCTAGTTAAAGAGGAAATTACGTTTGTTTATGATAGAAAACGCCTGATGGTTTACCTTTTTCTGACTCTTGGTTTTTTATAATAGGTAGAAAATTTATCAATGTAGAATTTGGTCATGGAGATAAGTTGGCTTTCATTTCATTACATTCAGACTGGATGGTTAGTTTTGTGCCCTCAACGACCTATACTTGTGCAAAATATCGGCCAATTAAGCTGGGACCTACAGTTTAACGTGGATTACGAACAACAACAAACTTCCATGCTTTACACGGGATTCGAACCCGGCTCCTTTGTCATGTGAAGCCAGAGCGATAACCACACAGCTGTCAGGTGGGAAATTACATTCAGAATTAACAATTTGTAAGGTCAGGCACTTAGAAATAATTGGGCTTTCTGGAAGGGGACACAGAATGGGCTGGTGATCTATTCGTTGGATAAGATCCGCAAAAAACAATATCGTATATCTATCAGAAGAATTGCATCTGCCACTTTGTCTATCGTTCAGGCACGCATCGCCAGGGGGAGGGTTTTTTGATTTCCAATTCCTGCCCATTTGAGGCAATTTCCTGCGGTTATCACCCCTATTCTAAATCGACGAGTCTTGTTTCCTTAGCGACCCGCCACCATCCAGACTATTTGAAGGGAGCTACTTTCATGATAGAAAAACAGTAATTTTTTTCACTGCTCGGGGTGTTTTTGTTTGGGGATTTTCTTTCATTATTCTTTCCACAAATTTCCTTCTGGTCCTGCAAAAAAAAGTTCAATTGAACGATTTCTATACTGCAATATGGCTGATAGGATTATTATTATTATTATTTTTATTTTTTTTGCTATGACAACGTGGCGATATCGAGGGATAATATTCTGTTCGGGGGTCTGACATAATATTAAAAAAATGGACGTATGATTTGTTTGAAAAAATAAATAACATAAAGCTAACGTAATTTGCTTGATAGTATGTGTCACATACTTTCTTATTTCTCCTATTTGATATTCAAATTGCTAAAATTAAACAAATGAGAAACCACAAAAAATGACGACATTTTTGCTTTCATTTACCCATATGGTAATGAAAGTATACATAGGGTAATGAAAGTATAGCATTCGGTCAAAAAAAAAAAAAAATTCGATTTTTTTTTGCATTTCTCCACCTGTCATTAAGAAAATCATGTTTTTCAATGATTGCTAAAGAACGGCTCTAACGATTTTGATAAAAATCGCTGGTTCTAACATCCCTATCTCCGAAGGTGTTCTAAACATCCCTATCTCCGAAATTCCCTTAAAAATGATTTAATGACGTAAAAAGTTGAAAAATGAATGCCTTCAACACAGAGACCTCTTTCATTGAGCATACCACATCAACGATCGTTTTTTTTTTTCTCCTCTCAGTTTCGCTTATAATAAAGGATGATTGAAAAGTATATCGCCAAAATCACCAGTTTGGCGATTTTTTTGTTGTTCTTAGACCCATACAAGAATTATCGAAAAAATATCGCCAAACTGGCCATTTATTTCAAATGAAGGATGAAAATATGCAAATGGCACAAATCCACGTCAGTATTATTGTGTAATTGAAAGTTGTGCGATGTTCCACACTCCTAGTTTTCTTAAATATCTACCACCCATTTAATTTCTTGATGCATAATCTCAAATTCGGAGTATGAAATATTGTTTTTATTGCATAAATGAGAAGCCAGCACTGAAAGGGCAACAACTCAAAATCATTGATGAGTCAGTCAGTCTTGGCTGTTACACGTAGAGATATTACATTACACTCTTGTCATAGATTCCACCTTAGAAAAAGGTGTTCATTTATATTTTCTGTTTCCTTCTTTAGCAACAATTTTAGCTGCTTACCTGAATGGATCGTGGATGCAAGATCTCTGCACACTGTCTCAGCCAATCACAATAAGCTTTCCCTTGTTCCAAAAGAGTGAGTATTGCAGTTGATATTAATTCCTGGTTAAATCTACTTTGCTAAGAGGAAGTCCTATACTAAACTACAACTTAACTTGACATCAGTAGACGGTAGATCGTCACAGTGCTCATAGGCATTTAATCCATTTTGGCGGCGTGAAAGCATAACGTTCGCCAAACCACAACCCTGTAGAGAGCGAATGGCTATAAGGTTTGGCGAGAATTATGTCTTCACTCCGCTAAAATGGATTAATTGCTTATGAGCACGGTGAAGATCTATCGTCTAGTGATGTCAAGTTAAGTTGGAGTTTAGGATCCTTCCCTATACTCGCTATGTTACAATCTTCTAGCCCAGTGCATTTAGAAACTACTCTGTATGAAACCTTGATATTTGGTGAGTAGGTACAAAAAGGATCACTTAATGAAATGACATCATTAAAAAATCGAAAATGGCGTCTAATATAAACTCCAGAACTCTCCGTTCTAATAGACTCAATACAGCTCTTTACACAGCAACGGAGCACAAACAGCAGTTAAAAACTAGATACGCAACTGCTAAAATCGACGCAAAAGACAATGCAATACAGTTCGCTTTCGGAACTACTCTGAATGCTCGTTGAGAGACAACTGACTGACCAACTAGATCACCCGCTCTATTTGGTCTTATATAGGAAAGCTAATCCTTCGCGAATCTTCTAGCGAAAGAAATTTGGAGAATTTTTCAGATCGCAGTCAAAAAGCCCTATACAGGTACATGAGGACCAAAAGTGTCGCCAGTTTGGCGACATTTGGCGAATTCTTGCCAAACCCTCGCCAACTTGGCGAGATTGCTATTAACCATAATGTGAAATGGTCTTCTTGTAAAACTCGTTTTCCACTATTAAGAGACGCATTGCAGGAAAGCGAAGTAAAAACAAGCTCTTGCACTGCCTTATGCGAATTGTGCACACATTTTTTCTTTTTACATAATTAATACTGCGAAATATTTACAAATATACAGAAGTTCGTAACAATATTGTATTTATGATATTTTAAATCCTTATGCAGTGGATCCACCTGGTTTTGTATTTTTCTATTTTAATTTTCATTTATCATAAATGAAAACAATATATGTCATATCGTTAAGTAATCCTTTTCTTATCTACTCTCCAAATTTCAAGATTTTATGGAAAGTAGTTTCTAAATGCATTGGGATAGAAGTTTGTTACATAGCGAGTATAGGAAATGATACTCAGTAGGTGGTTAGTTAATCTTAATTCTGCTTTGTTAATATAAGAACTGTTCAGTGAGTAAGGCATTTTATTTTAATTTCATAAATGGGGAGTAATTGAAGGAAGAAGATTTATGGGCCTGTGCCATAGGCCTAATACTGTTGCGTGGATGGGTTCGAAAGACTTGAAGCCAAAGCAGATCAAGACTTGCAGAAATTTATTCCGATATAACTCCAGAACTTCTCTTTCTAGTAGACTCAATACAGCTCTTCAAATAATCAATAGGAGCACAAAACAGCAGTTAAAAACTTGATACACAACTGCTACAAATCGCCGCAAAAGACAATGCAATACAGTTCGCTTTTAGAACTACTCTGAATGCTCATTGAGAGACAGCTAACTCAGTAACTCCAGTCAACTAACTGACTCAACTCAGTCAACTAACTAACTCCACTCACGGCCGGCCTTATATAAGGAAAGTCAATACTTCGTGAATCTTCTGGAGATAGAAATCTGGAGAATTTTCCAGATCGTAGTCGAAAAGTCCTATACATGTACATGGGGACCGAAAGTGTCGCCAAATAGTCGCCAAGTTTGGCGTCAAAAATTAGTCGCCAAAATCGTCGCCAATTTGGCGAGATTTCCATTATCATAATGTTCAATGGCCTGCTCTTTGTAAAACTCGCTTCCCAGCATTATCTCTGTAAAACTCGTTTTCAAGCATTAGGAGACACATTGCAGGAAAGCAAACTATAGCACTGCCTTATGCGATTTGCACATAAATTTATCTTTTTATATAATTAATGCTACGCAATATATACAAATATACAAAAATTCGTAACAATGCGCTAGCCTTTTGACCACAATATCAACCGTTGTATTGGTTAAATATAAAGGATTTCTTGCACTATTAATGTATAGTAAAAAGAATATTTGCAAAATTTGAAAGCGGGGAAATTACTGGTTTTTTACTTTTAATTAAACAATATGTTGACGTAGAGAAAATACGGCTTTTGGTTAAATTTTTTTTTTTTTTTTTGACTTTTTGCATTTCTTCACGTTTTGGAACATCTTGACATCAAAAAAGTGGTATAGAAAAAAAATGTCTGTCGGTTTGTACGAATTTGGTGTACGGGTTAATAGTGGCCATAGGACCTGTCATTAAAGTTTTCGTCAAAATTGAGAAAATCATGTTTTTCAGCAGTTGCTAAAAAAACGGCTCAAATGATTTTAATCAAATTCTCTGTGGTAATGCTTCTTAAGGTGTTCTATATACATCCCCAACTTCGAAATTCTCGCAGGAATGCGATAAAGTTATAAAAAGTTGAAAAACATGTGTCTTTAACACAGAGTTCTCTTATATTGGGCATCGTCCATCACTGATCAAGGACTGTTTCTCTTCTGTTTCACTGAATAAGAAAAAATAATAATAAGAATTATCAAAAAGTATATTCCCAAATTCGTCATTTTTTTTTTTGTTTGGCCTTTGTAAAAATTATTGCCAAAAATATCGCCAAATTGGCCATTTTTATTAAAATGAATGCAAATATGAAAACGGTAAATAACACCATTCCACTCCAAATTTGAATGCAATGACCAGTATTACAGCGTAATCGAAATTTGTGCGATGTTCTACATCCCTAGTTTGAATACTCTTTGAGGAGATTTTATAGGCTTGATTACAAAAACTTAAGAGAAATTAATAATAACCAAAAAAAATACTTGTTATTTTGCCTTCAATTTTTGTTTATGATCTTTTATTACTTTTGGTAACCATGATGTAAAAATCATATATATTTAAAGCAATCATTGTGAAGATATTGTGTACAAAAATTTTTAGATATATATGGTAAGTACTGTGCGGCGAATTGGCGATAATTGATCGATTTTGGCGATAAATAGATTCGTAGATTGGCGATAAATAGATTTGTTCAATTAAACGATTACGTTATTACCAAGACGAATGCCATATTGTAATCTTTTTGGCCGCCAATTTCCAGCATGCAGTGCCCCTATTCAAAGTCTATGAATCTTGTTACTATAGCGACCGCCACTACAAAGACTTTCTGATCGTTGCACGAAAAAAATATTGATAAAATATCTATACATCAATACATGATTTTTTTTTTTTTTAATTTGATTTTCAATTTTGCCAGAAACAAAGTTTTTCGTTGCAAATTTCTACTTTTCTCATTAATTCATGCCATTGTTTTAATAAATAAATTTTAAAAATTGTTTTAATAAATAAATTATATTATCAATAAGAATAAATAAAATACACTTGGATGTCAATGAATAAATTTACATTATTTTTAAAGAAGACATTTTTAAAAGTAGTTTACTGCATATTTTTCCGATAGAGATGTTCTTAATTTTTGAAATTAGATGCAAATTCCAGGCACACGATGGCAAAAGAAACGGCGCCATGTTAATGACTACTAATAAATGATCTTATCTTTCCATTACATTATGTTTTCTTTTTGGTTGGGGTGCCATTTTAACTGTCTTTCAGCCAAGTCCAAACTTTAGTTTTGAAGCTTTTGAAAAGGGAATAAAGAAAATCGAAAAAACACAAAGAACTACAAAACAATCATCAAAAAACTAAAAATGTTTGAAAATATCGATATACCTGTGACTTGTATCGATATTTAAAAATAATAATAATAATATCGATATAAATATCGTCGTATCGATAATATCGCCGGCCTCTAGTATAGAGACAGTAAAAGTATCTTACGTGCCTGTAGTACTTGCAGTTTTGTATGGCAAATTTGACATCAGAGTGACTAACTCAACATTATAAAGGATTTTTATAAAACACAACCCGAACACTGTGATTTATTTCTCTATTTATTTCAAAGTAATTGACGCTATAATTTATTTTTTTCCTCTTAGGTTGTTCCTTTGTTGCAATCTGATGGACTTAAGACTGAATCACAATTTGCTGGTACAACTTCCAGATCTGATGACGCAGTGCCGTCTGAGGTACTTGTGCCTGCAGTACAACAAGTTCGAAACCCTGCCCGAGGATTTCTTCTGGGCATTCCCGTGGTAAGATATTTTTTTGAAATCTTTTTTAGACCGAGAGGCGACTGCAATTTTTGGACCCCATCGAACATCATTCTGAATTTTTATTAGAAATTGGAGAAAAGTGAGTAGATTACGAATCCACTGGTGGTGCCGTGGCAAAAATGGCCGAAACTGGTAAAAAATCGACTTTTAATAAGTTGAACTAAATTCAATTGCCAAATGCGCCATAACTTGCCAAATAATGAGCATTTTTTTTTTTTTAATTTGGTAACCCTCACTCTTTAATTTTCAATTAAGAAAATTGCAGACGATTCAGATATCTGGCGACGGTCTTCTTGCATCTATTAAAAGGGAGCCAAGTTGGCAAAAAATATTACGTAACTTATGAGGTAACTGATGTCGCCAATGTGGCTTACTTTTAAAAGATATAAGTTTTCCGAGTCTAAGATCAGAAATCGTTTTGCGCTTTTTCTCATTGAAAATCAAAATAAAGTGGGTTGCCAGACGAATAAGTTTGTTCTCTTTTTGGCAAGTTATGACATGTTTGGCAATCGGATTTTAGTTCAACTCATTCTAAGTCGATTATTGATCAGTTTCGGCCATTTTTGCCACGGCAGACCAGTGGATTCCTAATCTTCTCACTTTTCTCTAATTTCTATAAAAAATTCAGAATGATGTTCGATGGGGTCCAAAAATTGCAGTCGCCTCTTGGACTATTTTATATCAACTCCCATTTTGTGAGGCAAACAAATCTGCCGAGGGCAAATTATTGCGGACGGCAAAGTTTATCAGTTTCTTTATTACTTAATACGTATTTATTTAAAAAAATTAAGTCTTTTTTTAACTGTTTGTTGAAATTCGAAGTCCCACCAAACTGTCAAAAGCAATTTGTGTTTCAGTTTTTTTTTTTTTTTTTTTTTTTTTTTTTTTTTTATTATAAATGTAACCCTTGAATTTTAGAGGGAAATTGTCTCTCCTCTTGCAATTTAAATGTTTTAATTAAATTAGGAGAAAGTGAAGTGTTTATGTGTCAAGAAGGCACTAATTTCTTCTTCATAGTTTTCTAATTCTCAAATTTTATCTATTAGAAATACACTTTATTATTTTTTGTAAAACGCATTCGGATTTTACTCTATACTTGTTTAAATGAATTGTTGTTTGTTAGACGGATTTATTAAGTAAATTTTAATCTGATTAAGTTTGTTTCATTGGCATATAATTTTGATTTAGTTTTTAAGCTAAAATGGTATCAAAAGTAATCCAGGTGGTCAATTTTATTTTACAAGAAACTCCAATTTTTATTAATTAATGTAGTGCAATTCAGATTTTTACAGAGATCCACTTCATAATTAATGGATAAAATATACGTCTTTGACTTGCAATAAACAAGTTTCAAAACCTGTATCTTTAAATTCATAAGTTATATAATGATATTGAGTGTGAAAAATTAATATAATAGTTTGCCTTTGAATCTTAAATTGTTTTTTGTATTAAATTGGTTATAGTATAAATGAATTTGTATTTTGCAATTTTATTAACTGTATTTCTTCAATTATCTTTTAATTTCTACTTCTAAAATACATATATTTTTAAAGTCTATTTTCATTTGTTTACTGTATTCTCATAACTTGTAGATAATAATTTATTTTTAAAACATTTAATTTATGTTACTAAAAATTTAAAGAATTCAATTCAAATCAATAAAGATAAAACATTTTTACAGGTATCGACCGTAATTAATCTCAAATGTTAGTTCCAAATATACAAATCCTATACTTAGAATTATTTTGATCAGTTTCATTTATTGGTTGAACTATTTTCCACAAATATGTATTATTATTATTATTATTATTTTTTTTAAATTTTTTTTTTGTGTTGCTTGCTTGATATTAAAAGTAACGCGAATATACCATAAAGATCGAAGAAAATCCACATCGGCATTACAAATTCCTCCATCCAAGCATCTCGCTATCGCGGTGGCAACGGCTCGTTTCCCCAGCGCAGCGTTAAGCAGTCTATCCAGTTGTTTATTTATATCGATGGTTGCAATCGCTCATAAAAATTGGCAAGATATATAATAAAAAACTAATATTTAAAACTTTATTTTCAATATGGGTTAGTTTTTTTTATGAAGAGCTAAATATGCTGTAATATACAGACTTTTTTTTTTAAGCAGTCTATCCAGTTGTTTATCTATATCAATGGTTGCAATCGCTCATAAAAATTGGCAAGATATATATAATAAAAAACTAATATTTAAAACTTTATATTTTTAATATGGGTTAATTTTTTTTATGAAGAGCTAAATATGCTGTAATATACAGACTTTTTTTTTTAAGCAGTCTATCCAGTTGTTTATCTATATCAATGGTTGCAATCGCTCATAAAAATTGGCAAGATATATATAATAAAAAACTAATATTTAAAACTTTATATTTTTAATATGGGTTAATTTTTTTTATGAAGAGCTAAATATGCGGTAATAGACTTTTTTTTTTTTTTTTTTTTTTTTTTTTTAAATCTGAGAATAATAGTGAGAGCTCGGACTTTTCTAAAAGAATCTAAAAAATTCTATCTACAAACATTAATTTTTTTATCTATAAAAGTTAATCAATTGCTTTAACATTCAAGTTATGCTGAATAAATCATTTGTGATTTTTAATATTTGTAATTATAATTGGTATTTCTATTTTTTCATGCTAATTTACTCAAGATACATGTTTTATCGAACGGTTAGAAGGCGGTGATTGGTCATATAAGTTTTGGTGCACGTAAAATACTCTCATGAAAAGTCAAATTAAAAATACCGTCAAGTACAATGTTCATTATTATTGTTCTACTATCTAAGCAAATATATATATATTGAAGAAATTATTAATTAATTAAATAATAATATTATTTACATTAGGTTAGTTGGGCGATGAAAGAAACACTTTTAACTCATCTCACTTACATGTTTAATCTAAATTATATTACGCCGACCAAACGGTATAGTGGTTAGTGTGCTAGCTTCTAGACCGCGAGGTTGCGGGTTCCGTGTCCCGTGTTAGGCATGGGTGTTTGTAAATGTATGTTGGCTTGTCTAATGACGAATGTTTCGGCGCATTATAGCCCTCGTGTTGCTGACGGCGCCAGATAATCTGAATACAACCAACCGAAATTATTTTACTCATCCTAATTGTGGTACTGATATCTTATCCCTTTCCAGCTTGGAGTCGCTCAACCTATCCTACAACAGCCTGAGGTTTCTTCCCACGGCCTGCGAGTCCTCCGTCCACATCAAGTCGCTGCTGTTGTCTGGCAACCAGTTGGGCGACCAGTTGACCAACCTCGTTCACCTGCTCAAGCTGTCGAGGATAGAGTCGCTGCATCTGGCATGCAACGGAATTACTCAACTGCCGGAAGGGTGAGTTGGGAAACATCTCTTCTCCCACACTCAACCAACCTTAGTTCCCTCTTGAAAGTCCTCCCTGAAGGACGAACTAACTACTCTTAATCAGATTGTTTACCCAGTACGCGAGAGGTCTCGGAATCGATTCCCTACGTCGGCGATCTTCAGTATTTGATTTCAAAAATGAGTAGACGCTAGAGCGATTATGTATGATAGTATAGGGTTGGCTGTGGGGCTGACTGACGGTTGAAGTTTTTCGGGATTTCTTTTCGTTTGATTCACAAATACGGGAAGTTAACGCTTGAAAAAAGCCTCCCGGGTCTAGAGATCTCGTGCAACCCCTGGGCCAGAAACTATCTTATGTAGCATACTTCCTGGAATGCTCACGCCGACCAAACGGTATAGTGGTTAGCGTGCTAGCTTCTAGACCGCGAGGTTGCGGGTTCGAGTCCCGTGTAAGGCATGGGTGTTTGTAAATGTATGTTGGCTCGTCTAATGACGAATGTTTCGGCGCATTATAGCCCTCTTGTTGCTGACGGCGCCAGATAATCTGAAAACAACCAAACCAACCAACGTGGAATGCTCAGAGGCTGATTTAGAGAACTGATTACTTTAGGTACAGTGTAACAATATAGAGCCCGTATTGTTTGTGTTGTTGGTGATATTTGATGTTTTGAGACGATTGATGGTGATTTCTTGTTTTTTGTCGTAATGACAATTTTGATTTCCGTCTTGATTATATTAATGTCAAAGATATTTATATTTTTAATTACTAATGAGAAAAAAAATTATATTATCATATTTTATGGTATTGATAAAGTGTGATAAACAGAATATTGATAGTTGCACAATAATTCAATACTTTTCAGACATTTTGGGGACTATACATACGGGCCTTGCAGGACTTATGGAAAATAAAGCCTTTGGTGAAACCTCACTGAATTCATGGCTCAGAGGCACTGAATGCGTCTCAAATGCGTGAGCTTCGATACCAAGGAACCTTACCCCTTAAATATTTTTTTTAAAAATTAGTACTCTCGACGATGTTTGTAACATACATGGTTTCGTAATGATTCCCGGCCATCTACCTATCATGTACAGAGTTTTTCTCTCCGACGAAATATAAACGTAGGTTTGTCCACCTTGAGCATTGCACTAGTTTACGCCCCCCCCCCCCCCCAACTCCTTTTTAAATTTCGGATTTATGTCTGCTTTTTTTTTATTAAAAAAAAAATCGTTATTTTTGTTTTTAACAAAAACAATAACAAGTTATATTTTATTTGGCATTCTTCTTTTGTAAACTTCTTTGTTTTTTTTTTTATTAAAAAAAAAATCGTTATTTTTGTTTTTAACAAAAACAATAACAAGTTATATTTTATTTGGCATTCTTCTTTTGTAAACTTCTTTGTTTTTTTTTTTATTAAAAAAAAAATCGTTATTTTTGTTTTTAATAAAAACAATAACAAGTTATATTTTATTTGGCATTCTTCTTTTGTAAACTTCTGAAATTTAACTGTCCAGCATCAGTTTCATACTTCAAAGACTGTTTTTCCCAATTACAACTATATCTACCTTATCTCGATTAAATGGCAAATAATATACATTCTTTTCAGTTTCTTCGAGAGCCTCGGTTTCCTTCGCACGCTGTCTCTGTCCGGCAACGAATTGGAGAATATTTCTAGTCAAATATCCAAAGCCCACAATCTCGAAAAGTTGTACCTCCACTCAAACCAATTAGTCAACATTCCGAAATTCAGCGTAACTAACAACCTGCAGGTAAGAAAACGCGCATTTATTAGTGAAGATTTCACGTTGATAATGTATCGTTTGATAGTTTTTGTTACATGGTGTAACATTTCTCAATAGGTTCTTGATCTGGCTTGTAACAAAATACATCAACTGGAGCTGGCCTCTATTGTACCGAAGGACCTTACTTATTTGGACCTATCAGCAAACTGCAGTTTACAGATTGACCCGACGGACTTTCACCATCTGTGGTGGGTTTCTGCAGTGTCTTTATTATTTATAACTCTTCTTGTTTAACTATAGGGCGATCCAAAAGTTGCACCAAAATTTGAAAATTCGATTATTCGCGAGCAATTGACTATAGGGCAATTTATACAGGGTTTGTACAGAAATCTAAAGAAAAAAAAAGTCAGGTGTTTTCCCGACAAATAAAAAAAATATTTACTTTTTTTATCAACAGATGTCGCTTTATGAATCTATGGACGAAGAGTTTTCTTACGGTGCTAGCTGCTAGGCGTAAATACTAAAAAAAAAAAAAAAAATGTGCTTCAACTTTCAATTACTGGTTCAAAAGCTGCTACTAGAAAATTTGTTTATCTACTGAAGATATCAGCTACTAACATAGCCATAGCAGAGGCAAAATTAATTCTCCTCTGACGGCTGGTAACATTTAAAGCAGCTTTTAGATGCTCCCTTAATAACATGCCGTCATTAATGGTAACCCTTCTTGTTTATTTTTGGTTTTGCAGCTGCCAGAGATCAGTTGCGGTGGTGGACGTGAACTGTGCCGGTAGGGAGGCGCCACTAGGAGATAGTGTTCCAAAGGAGACCGAAACCACGTGTCCATGGATACTAGGATTCACGGAATCACAAGATGGGAACACCCGGTGAGTACATCAACATTGGTTTGATAAACGTCTGGGAGATTATCAAAATAGATTTATTCAAGGCATGGGAGGTGGCAGAATAATTTTTAGTTGGATGCATATAGAACGCAAAAGGATGCAAGACGGTTAATTATTTCGTTTTTACCCTAATTTTAAATTGGTTATCTTAATAAATTTTGATTAATAGTTATATATTAAATTTTTTATTTATTGGATATTTGGTTATCATATCTGTTGGTATTGAAGCGAGCGAACTATATTTTATGCGGATTAATACAAGATCCGTGTAGATGTAGTTTGTTCGTCCCTCTACCGGGAAACCACCATTCCTCTTGTGAACATGAAGGTGAGAAGACCTGTGTGGTTCTGTCTGATGTTTTATAGGCTGTGTGTGCCGAATTGGTTCTTAGTGAACTTTATCTCTGTAGATCGTTAATTGTCCGTCCTGTTATTAAATGTGTTTGTCTACCCTACCCCATGGACTATTTTTTATGGAAAAGAACAACAATATCAAAGTAGTAGACTATTAAAAATACTTAGAATGTTAAAGTAGAGACGCAAAAGTTTTCCCCCAGTAGCACAACAACTCTAGCCAATATTGCACGACATTGGAAAATCCTTTGTAAACCGACCATTGTTACGCATCTTGGCCAATCTAGCCCAATGTTGAATAAAATATTAAATATTTTTATAAGAAAAGTAGGAGAAGGGAAAAAAAATGTTTTTGATGTTTATTTTTTAAAAAAATCGTGAACGATGCTCGAGTTTTGGTCAGGATTGGCCAATCTTCCAAAAGAGGCCAGTTTGCCCTATTTATGGCATTGAACACTGCTGCTGTGCTACATGGTTAGCCACTGATCCTATATCACTTTCTTGAATTTCCGTTTAATCCTCCACAGAAACAAAATAGTGAAAACCTCACTATATTTTCCTACTTGTCACCAGTTGAATAGTGTAAAATGAAAACGCTATAAGCGATTAACTAAATTCAACCGGAAATTAATATATTTTGAATCTCAAACAAAAAGATTGTAGCACGCCGTATCAAATCGTCCTCTCATCCTCAAGTTAATAAGCGAATCTAAACAAACAGAAGGATCAAGACAAAAGTTCTATACATTTCTCGTAGAGGAAATCTCAATGATAAATTGGCACTGATTATTGGCAACTAATCCTTTTCCAGTTCATAAACTTAAGAGCACTATATTTATATTCTTATACATACATATTTCCCCCCCCCCCCCAAAAAAAAATGAAACACAAAGTTTATAGATTTGATGATCGGAAATAACTTTTATTGAAGGCTACTTACAAATCAAATGAAATCTGTGACATGTCCTATAACTAGATCGTATCTTTCAGGATCTACATCGAATTCCAGAAGGAAACTTCTTCCGGCCGCCAGGAGGCGCTAATTGCACTCATGGAAGTGGACGATCATCACGAGGTGGCGCAATTGAGGCGCGTTCTTCCACACCTCCTCATGGCAGAGAGAGAACGCAATGAGACATATCCAAACTTTCTCAGGAACTCTCTTCTGTCAAGTGTCAGGTACTAAAAAAAAATTCTCTTCTGGTACTGAGAACAACAGTGCTCGTAACAAAAATATTTAAACTATCTTTTTAATAAATTTTTTAAATGGTATGAAAATAAAGTTTAAATTGACTCTTTTTATGCTCGATAAATTTTCACTTGCTTTGAAGCAATGTTTTGGTCGGCTATGTGCTCTATCAAATATGGCGTTTGGTCTGTATCGATACACTCATTACAATACTTCAATGAAAGTATCGATATTATACCTATATCAATAGGAATCGTTTATCCATGTTCACGATTACTCGTAATCTATACTTTGTGTAATGAAACATGGCAGCTTGTGATAGAATTGTCTCTACACTGTATAGAATTCTATTTTTCGGACCGACAGACGACTTGAAAAGAACTCATTCACTGTTGTTTATAATTTTATTTTACTTTTGAGATATGGAATATTAAAAATTAAGGTAACAACAAAGAACATTTTTTTCTATGAATTGAATCTCCAGCTTATATATTTAACAGTATTTTTCTGAACATACATCGTATTTCTTTCAGATATCTAAGGAGCAGGGGCTATGAACATGACGTTGGACTGACCTTATGCCACCTGTCCTCCGCTACGGGCAGCCCTGTTACCCTGAGGCTTGGCACTGTGGGGCGCCCATCTTCATGCGTGCTAGGCAGGGCTGGCAACATCATAGTTCTGGCACAGAGGCAGGACAACCCGCATGTTGGAATGGAAGAGTGGACCACCGTTATGCAGGTATTCCTCTTACCGTTTATTCTAGTTGTTACTCAACACTGGCATTCCACCCACGGGTGCTTGAGCTGCAGCTGATTAACTTACAGGCAAATGGGGCATCTGCCCTAGGTCCACTCTTTGCATGCGCCTACTTTATCTATTTGGGGCCATGTCAGGTTCTATGCATTTTCAGACTCACTTTCATCGAGTGAAGCATTGGCGCCATGATTGATATTGTGCACCAATCTCCATTTATCGTTCACATCGGGGTTCGGCGAAACAGGACCGAATCCGCTAACACCGGATTGCATGTCTTACTCCCCAACGCGCGTTTTTGAAATCTCATACACTCACGTTGTTATTATGTTATACAGTTTGACTCAATTCGCCATGACTAACATCCATTTTCATAATCCCTTTTAGGAAACGGAAGTGTGCAGCAACAACCACCTGAGCAATCTCCAGAGCAACTCCCCATCACCCAGAGGCACGTGGACCACCCTCCCTGAACCAGAAGTTCGAGAACTAGTCCTCAGCCCCCAGGACAAGTTTCTCGTATTCGGGGACAACGGATTCGCCAAGTGTGTCCCCCCTGACGAAGTGTGCAGGCTGGTACAAGGGAAGACCTCCCCAGTTGCCGCAAGCAAGGCACTCGCCGAGATGTACTCCGCATTAGGGGACCGGAGAGAGTGCACTGCCGTCATCATGTTCAAGACGGCGCAGGGAGAAGAGGTCGAGGAAGATGTAGAGAAGTACCGATGCTGGGAGTTCATGCTGGAGCAGAATCACAAGCTTCTGTTTACCAAAGAGCTGGAGACCATTCACAAGACGGTGGTGCATACTGGCGATTCGGTGGAGACGACGGGGGTTGATCCGACTTCGTGGTACACGACTGCGCTGTCCAAGTACAAGTGCCCTTTGCCGTCTCACAGGGGAAGGTATTATTGTTATGGAAATAAGATTGATCCGTGAGCACATAAAGTACGGATGTATTCCTGGAGTTCGTTTGGGTTCGTTCCATATCCTTTCCATACACTTTTCCAAGTGTATGGGATTGCCGTTCTTCGGACTTGACTGCCAAGTGTGTCGCTAGATCAACAGTTTGATCTGCCGCTCTTGAGAAGTGAAGTGAATTTTGCCGTTTCCTAAGAAGACAGAGAGAACATGCTCTTCCGTCCCCACCACGCGCAAGGCTGTACAAAAGAGACTTGGCATCCTTTTCAGACTTGGAAGCAGAATCTGCAGTATAATGACAACAGTGTTCTCTAAAAGCATGTCTCTTAGGTATATTGGGCTAGAGACCATTCACATGATCGTGCTGCATACCAAGAACGTTAAAATGGCCGGTGTAATCATGTTCGAGATCGTTCTGCTTTCATGTAGGATAAGCTTTAAAAGTACTTTACCAACTAATAGGGGGAATAAGATTGGCATAAAACACTAAAATTATTTCCGAGATTTGACCATTAGGTAGGTGGACGATATGCTTCGTTTTCTATGGCATAATCGTAACCTGCAGCAAGTTTTCTGCAAGGGGCAAGCTTTTGTAATCAGTCTCGCAATAATAAGTTACGAACAAAGATTCCACTCTCATGTATTACATTACCTCAGAATTAGTAGAAGTAGATTTTACCATAAGAAGGAGAGTATAAGACGAAAACCTAAAGGCAGACATAAAATGTTTTTGATGTTCAGTATGTTTTTTTTTTTTTGTCTCTCTCGAAAATGGTGGATTTCGTTTTTTCTCAGATTTGGGCAGATTCTGCAGCAAAACATCACGACTATTTTTTGCTTCAATCGTCACCAGGGATTTTCAAATATGTAGATCATGTCACCAACGAAGTCAGTTCTTATGCAATAATTCTTGTGCTCACCGATTTGAAAAACATACATAAGCAAACATAAAGAAATTAAGTTCGTGTGGTTATGGTATACTAATACTGACCACTGATACATTTCGGTATGTGGAACAGAACTTTGGTGATTTTCAATCAAAGCAAAATCATTAAAATGACTTAATTTTGTTCATAAAGGATCGCATTTATTGATTATACCAAGTAATGATGAATATCGGATTATGAGTGTTGGTAAAAATTTGGGAGTACCTTTGAGCCTATGAATGGTGTGAATTTATGCATTCACTATTGGTTCCATTATATTATCGTCACTTTTTAAATGTATGCAACTCTTTCTCTCCCTTCTCTCCTACCCTATACTTCCTTTAACCAGTTAACTGAGTTTGACGAGTTTACTCGTCTTAGAGAAGTGCTAGGATTCTTTTGTCATGGCTTTTCGTCATGCTTAAAAAGTAATGGCCATTGACTATTTAAATTTTAATTATTATGAAAAACGAAACATATTCTCAAATTTCAAGATGTTTAGAATATTTTGAGGCCAGGCCGGAATAAAAAATTACATAAAATATGAAAATTTTGAGATAAGGGCATGCGTCCCCGCATGCACCTGCTGAAACAGCTTTGGTTTGGTGGTGGGTTTACTGGCGCAAGAGCAACTGGTGTTCTATGTGCAAAGTCCCATTGTGTGTAGTAAGTACCCTGTTTCGGTGAATACCACTCCACAACAGGAATTTAAATTTTTAACTTTAGATGTATTATTCTTGCGTTTTTCGTTAATTATGTAATATATGTTAAATAAATAAATACCAGTAATAAAATTAGCAATTTTATAAAGTAAACCTATCTTTTTGATGCAATATTTTAACAGTGATACTTACTCTGTGCTTGACGACTATACTCGTCATCGATTGATTTTCGTGACACACAGAAATTCGCACTTTCAAAACGGAGCGACACAGTTAACTGGTTAAAGTTGTATATTAAAAACGAAAGAACATACATAGAGCTTATAACAATTGTCTCAAAATCAAAGTCACAGGGAAATTATACATTAACTTTTTCATACTTCATTATCTAAAGTGTCTGCTATCAAGAATACAAAGCCTTCAACTTTGTACGTACTCCGATTACTGGCGGTGACTTGAGAAATATTTGGGACGTGGTTTCAACTGCTGACAGGGAAATTTTTTATTCATAAAAAATGTTCTGTCGAAAATATCAATATTTTTATATGATGATAGATTACTAATTCTTGTCATGCATCAGCTTATAAATGAAAAACTTTTGTAAATCTTGAAATAAAATATATTTTTTTTTATAATATTCAGTCTGAGTTGAAGTTTTATTGATTAATGAATGGTGAGTTATATTTTGATATTCATAATGTTTCTGAAACAAATTTCCGAATAACTATTTGAGTTTGTTTTTGGCTATCACAGACACATAAAACACTATAATTTTTTTCTGTATGAATTGGGGACGGGGGTGGGATTTCAAAGATAAAGTAGACAAACTGCATAAAAGGTAAGAGGCAATGGTCTATCAAAGTTCAGTAAATTTAAGTCTACTTTATGGGGACTTGACAGTCAACGACACAAGCTAAAAGCCGAATTTACATCTAATTTCAATGTCCTATAAAATATTTCCCAAAATAAATATTATTATAATATATTATAAATAATTAAATTATTACTTGCCAAATAAAAAGAGTATTATTTATTGTTTGATTTTCAATGAAGAAGGATACAGATGATTTCACATCCCTTGCACCGATGAATCATCTTTTAAAAGTGGACCAAACTGGCAACTAATAATTACATCATCATTGACATTCACCTGTTTGGCAGTAACTGGTGGCCGTATTCCATTGTCTGATTTATTTTCCCCTTAAGCTTGGCGTCCACTGTCTCTGAGCAGAGCAGAGTGGATTAGAGCCAATTAGATGGCTGTCAACGTCCATTGTAGCACGAGACTCATGCTACAGTAGACATTGGCAGTCTTGTAATTGGCTCGAGTCCACTCCGCTCTGCTCTGCTCAACGATAGTGGACGCCAAGCTTAACTGCGTGGCCCCCTGTTATATGTCCCAGCTTTTGACTCTTCTCGAACAGACTTGCTTCGCTCGCTTGAAGGTTCATTCGTACACAAATCCAAACTCTCTTTGTTCGCTGAAAATTCCATTGCTAATCAAACACAAGCTCGCTTCGCTAGCTGAAAAGTACATCGATACGTAAGCAAACGCTCGCTGAATGGTTCATTGCTAAGCAAGCACAGGCTCGCTTCACTCGGTGAAAGGTTCGTAGGTGCGCAAGAATAAACTCGTTTCGCTCACTTAAAGGTTCATTGCTATGTAAACCTTTATTATTAGAGCCTCTTTCCTTGTCAAGCAACAAACAAAATTTCCTCTTTAAAACCAACTATAGAACTCCTCCCCCCCCCCCCCCAAAGTGAAAAGCAAAATTAGAAGGCGAGAACTACTTATGTTTAAAATTTAGAGTTATACACTTACTGAAACTTACATTATGAAGAAACTTAAGAAATTAAAAAGAAATTAAAATTGTAATCTGTTTGTCAAAAATCCAATTAAAAGGCAAACACTACTTTTCTGAGTGCCTACGACTATTGCAAGTCGCTTTGTAAAAAAATTAATAAAAAAAAAAAAAAAAAAACTGATTAAAATGTTATCATTCTGTTCGTCAAAAATCCAATTAGAAAACCAAAACTACTTGCATTGAGCATTTCAGGGTACTACGCCTATTAGAAGTCAATTTGCATTTTTTAAGAAATTGATTAATTTGTATTTTTTATTCAATTAATTAAAAATTAATGCAAAAACTAATTAACATTTTAGCATTCTGTTTGTAAAAAGTCCTAATAGAATGCCAAAACTACTTATGTTGGAATTCTCAAAGTTAACTCTATTAGAAGTCACTTTGTAAAAAAAAATTAAAATTAATTAAAAAATAATTACAAAATCTAATAAGAATTTCAACATTCTGTTTGTCAAATGTTGAATTAGAAGATCAAAACTTGTTATATTGAAAATTTCAAAGTCCTACACCTATTAGAAGTACCTTTCTAAAGATTGACAAATACATGCTCTTTGTTTTATTATTATAGGCTATCCATCTTGTGTAAGGCCCATGCGATGCCACATATTCGTCAGTCTAATTTTTATTTTTAACGAGCTTCCTGCTCTCTCTCTATATATATTGTGACTCGCTTGAAAATTGCTGATCAACTGGAATAGAAGATTAGATTTTGGTTCTGTTCCTTAGAGGTGGGTTGATTACGGAAAGATCGTTAATACTTCTGCGGAAGATTCTATTTTCGATTTTGAACTTTTGCTACTCAAATGGGTTGGTTATGGATGGTGAAGCCATGAGCTTGATTGGGATTTGACGATGAAGAGTTAGCCACATATAGGATGGCTGATGCAGGAATGTTTTTGTAAGCAGTAGTGTCAGAAATATCTGGGCATTGGTTCATATGTTTTTAAATATTTATTTTACAAATTTATCAAAAATTTATTAACTAATTAACATCTAATTCGTTATAATTAGCATATTTTTGAACAATTGCTCGAGTTTTATGAGGTCAAGAGAAGAAATTATGGTTGGAAATTGTTCCTAATATCATTCTTAATGTTATGAACTTCTATCTGCTAGTTTCTAGAATATATAGTTTTTTTAATAGAATTTTTTTATCATTGAAAGAAGAAAAATCGCAATTTTTCTAAAAACTTATGCATTTAAAAATTTAGCAAAATTCATTTTCTTTTCCAATCAATTTGACTGAGGTTCAAAACACCTAATAGTTAATGCAGATTTTAATTCTCCATTAATTTTTCAAAAAGATTATATCAAACTTAAATTAAGTTTCATATGTGCCGAAACCGTAATTTTTTAGATACTGAATTTAAAGCATTCAAATTTATACTCAGAACAAAATAGTACTTGAAACTACTAAAATAACTCTCTAGCCTTCAGATGATACCATTACCTTCCAAAAATTCCATCTAGAGATTATTTGAAAGCCAAAAACAATAAACACATTTAATTTATTTTTGCGATATTTCACGTGTGTACATCACAAAAAATGAACGCAAATTCTTCAATACTGAAATCAAAGTTTCGTTTGAATTTGTACAAAATACTAACATTTATAACATAACATTATAAAACAAGAACAATTAATCAAATCATTGCATATAGATTTGATTTAAAAATAACATACATCTCGTTTTGGCCTCTAATTGTAAGTTCTTACTTACTGAAAAACAATGTTGCTTCTAATCAGAGAGCTACCTTTTTGTTTAATCCACTTTATCCAGAACAATCAAACATGGTCAACAAAACAATGTTCGTAAATAAACGCGGAAAAGTTCATATCTTGCTTTTGCTTTTATGTAGGGTTGAAACAAGGTGTTTGAGCCCCTCAATGTTTCAAAATGACAGTTGATTTTTAGAGACCGTTTATTTTCTCCTACGTCTTTCACTTAAGCTGATTTTCAAGCAGAACCAATTAGCTCATTGAATTCTCAAGGGCAGCCGAAATTAGAATAAATTCTTGATCGGCAGCCCGCTACACATTACGTGGAGGGAAGGTTCTATTGCTTTCCAATGGTTGCCAAGGCGCCTGCAACCTTATCTCCGAAATTTTCTTAGAAATTAGGCAAATACGTAAAAAGTTGAAAAACGAATATTTCTAACACACATTGAGCATTACCACATCAACGATTTTCTCCTGTTTCATTTACCCGAAGTAACACTATGTTAATGAGTATCACCAAAGTAACCATTTTTTTCAACATGATAGCAATATGAAAACAAAAATGACAAATTTCACCAATCTATGTTAAATTTAAATTCAAGGACAGTATTATAGTTTAATCGAAAACTGTACGATGTTTCTCCCCCCCCCCCCCAGTTTTATTTTCATTAAGATACCAATGGGAATGCGTATATCATTTTGTGAAATTAAAACAGCTGACTGTGACGTCACTATACATAAGCTGCATTGGAAACTACTTATCTCGCTCGTGTCGTGAACACGTTTCCCGTTTAATTGTAATCGTATATTTGTTTTCAAATTGTTATTTTTTAAAATTTGATCGGAATTAATTTATTAAATGGGAAGAGGACGCAAAAAACATTTCCGTCGAAGGAAAGATAGGAACTATGATCCCGAATCTCAGGAGGCAAAGGTGAGTAACCAACATTTTTCCATTTATATCGTTAACAATTTGAATCACATGGTACATGTGTTTAAGATGTTACCTCATCTGAGCGCCAATCTCGGATTAGTTTTTGTTCCGATTGTAGTCTTGGTCTAGGGTGCGGGTGAAAAGTTATTTCCTGTGTCTATTCTGATTATTCATTGTTTTATTTTGTAAAATGGAGAAAGCAACGAAAAGTTATGATGATCCACGTGTTAGAAATCTTACATCTCGTATTTTCGGGACAGAAGCCGATTTGAAGAGGACGAAAAAAACCATTAGTGCCATAAATTTACAGTCGCTTCCCGACAAAGGAGCGAAGTTAAAAGAAAAAGTTGATGCGTTAGAAAATCTTCTTCAGACTTTGACTCTTGAAGCAAAAAATGTATTGGAAGAAGGGCAAGTTTGCACTTCCAAGGATGACCCGACAAAGACTTCCAAAGATGAATTTCCTGCTAGAGATAAAAATAAATTTAGTGATGTTCCTGTGACTATTAAAAAGGATCTTTTTCAGAAACCCAAATTTAGTGCCAAAGGAAAAAGTTCCACTACTAACACTAGTAAAGAAAAGCAAGTTCATCTACCCAGCACAACAAAAGCTGAACAAACGGAGGTATTTTCTGATATGTTTTTGGAAAAATCTCTTTCTAGTATGTCATCATTTGCTGACCTTCATAAAACTGCAACTAAAATAGATGCTACATCCGAGAATTACAATTCACCATCTTTCAAAACTTACAGGCAGCCTGATAAGGTGCCATCTATTAAATTGACCGATGCAAAGCCACTCTATGAACCTTGGGTTACTGGCAAGCAGCAAAGGACAATATACACAGCATGCCACCCTGATTCTTTGGTGAATGAAGAAATAGTAAAGCAGTTGCATGGTTCATTATGCACTCTTCCTGATGACGCCATTGAAGAATCGGAGCCTGCATCCCTGAGTACTCGACTGATGAAACACCAAGTCAAGGCTCTGACTTGGATGGTGTGGCGAGAAGCTCAGCAGCCGAGTGGCGGTATTCTTGCTGATGACATGGGTCTTGGCAAAACTCTCACTGTTATTAGTTTAATATTGAAGCAGAAAGAGGCAAAAAGTTTCATGGCAGAAACGACTGAGGAAAACTCTCGGGGGACTTTAATAGTCTGCCTCGCTTCGATCGTTCATCAGTGGAAGGACGAAATTGAAAAGCATTGCGAAGATAGGTCATTGAAGGTGCTCGTGTATCATGGCCCAAAGAGGGAGAGGAGTGTTAATGAAATGAGAAAGTATGATGTCGTCTTAACAACTTACAATATATTGCTGTCGGAGAGGAAGGCCCTGGTGAATAAAAAGATCAAAACAGGTCTTTATGAGCTCAAGTGGGAAAGGGTGGTCTTGGACGAGGCTCATACCATTAAGAACTATTCGTCACAGACAGCAGAGGCTGTGTTTGGCTTGAGGAGTTTTCGCCGTTGGTGTGTCACTGGTACACCAATCCATAATCAGTTGCAGGATATGTACTCTTTGGTTAAGTTTTTGCAGTTTTCACCATTTGACGACTACAAGAAGTGGAAGAAACTTACCAGTGATGATACTGCTGCTAGCGAGGAAAGGTGCAACCTTTTAGTGAAAAGCATCTTGCTGAGACGCACAAAGGAGGAGGCAGATGAATCAGGAAAGCAGCTCATTGAGATGGTTGGGAAGTCTATGTCAATCTGTCATCTTGATTTGTCTGAACAAGAGAGGGCTATTTATGATGAGTTGAATTCTAAGGTAAAGCAAGTATTGGATAAGTACCTGCGCAAACCTCTCGAAAAAATTAAAAGTAACACTCTGCTAGTGTTGCTTCTTCGCCTGCAACAGTGTTGTGGACACTTGAGTCTGTTGGGTAAAGATGAAGAGAAGGAAGACCATGGTAGTGATTCCCTGAGTGAACTTTCAATGTGCCTAACTTCTTTGAACATTGATGGTCAAGCTGCTGCCTCGGAGAGCAGCTCAGAATCGAGCCTAGACCTGAGCCTCAGTGAGTTCCAGCAAAGCGACCTCAGAGATCAAAATATCAAGAGCACCAAAATTCAGAAGTTGTTTGATATGTTAAAAGATATCTCCGAAAAGTCTGAAAATAAAGACAAAAGTGTGATTGTCTCGCAGTGGGTATCTATGCTTGAAATTGTGAAGTTGCATCTTCAAAAAGAGGGCATAGGCTACCATATGATATCCGGGGATACCAAAGCTGAGGATCGCCAAAAAGCCTCTGAGGATTTCAACTACAATAACAATGGACACAAGATCATGTTGCTTTCACTTAAGGCAGGGGGTGTTGGCTTGAACCTCATTGGTGGCAATCATCTTTTTCTGTTGGATTTGCACTGGAATCCCGCATTGGAGAGACAGGCTTGCGATAGGATACATCGAGTGGGGCAAACAAAGGAAGTCACCATCCACAAGTTTGTTTGTAAGAACACAATTGAGGAGAGAATTTTAGATCTTCAGAATGATAAGAGTAATATTGCAAGTAATGTTTTGCATGGGGGTAGGAAGGTGACTAAAGGTCTGTCTATGGAAGACTTCAGAACACTTTTTAATGTTAGATTATGAACATTGTTATTGTAGACCTTTTAAAGTGTCATAGCTGGTATGGGATTTTCGTTAAGGCAATACAATATTTAACCGATTATTTTTTACTATTGACTATAATTTGTCTTTCTAGGCTTTGTTAAATTTTAAGTGAAAATATTAGTGTAATAGAGTGGCCACAGAACCTGGAAATCGGGGAACTTTCAAATTCTGGAAATGTCTGGAATTTTTTTAAATGTCATGAAAATCGGAATTTTTTTTGGTACTTACGTATTAACGCAACCAGGCCAAAATTCGCATAAATCACCAAATTTGGCGACACTACTTACGGCAACCCTACGTGTTATATGTGGTTTTCGTAAAGAAATTATTTTGCTTACTGCTTAAATTGAATGCCGTCAAATCGCGCCAACCCATGTTGCGATAATACGTAAGTACCTTTTTCTTTTGTTCTGAAGGTATGTTTCCCCGTTTATCCATATTTTGGCAACATTTACCCGGAGAATTGTGGTAGTAATCGTTCTTGAATTTTATGGCCACCCTGTGTAAAATCGTTTTATGGCTGTCGATTATTTACCTTTTCACAAACTTTTCTTTGATTTGAAAGAGAATTTCGATTGTTTTTAATATATAAAGGAAATGGTTAAGTTTAGTAGATACTGTATCAGTAGTAGAAACGGTACTTGTATATTATCCCGTTGATCTTTTTGTCATAACAAAAAGTTTGATAATTATGGAATTTCTTTCCTGCAGTCAAAATGACAAAATAAATGTTATTTATTGAGTGCTTGACTATGATGTCTTTCTTATTCAAAAGAGTTGAAAGAGCTTTCATATAAACAAACTGGCAAAACTATGTGAACTATTGAATTGGTTGACAATATTTGGTGAACTTTTTATTATGACAAAAGGCACTTAGCATACCTTGCATGTTACCCTGTCAACTGTTGGCAAACTTTTTGTTTGCCCAGTTGACTATGTGAACTATTGGATTGGTCTACTTTGTTATTCTTTAAATTTAACAAATTTTGAAATTCATTCTCCACACTGCAGTGTGAATAAGAGATTTTTAGGTATTCTTCCGTTAGACAGGTATCAATTGTCGCGAGCCTAAATGTTTCCACATTTAATTATGTGTAAATGTGTTGCGAAGCCTAAACGTTTACAATTTGTTATAGTGTTGCTATAACAACCTTACATCGGTTTGATATAGGAATGATAAAGGATTCGAAGGTTACTTTGTTTAGATGAGTTATCCCTGCAATTTGGCGAATTTTATCTGGTACCTGTCTAACGAAGAGTATTGATTTTTATAAAATTTTTGATGCTTGCTCCCCAAACACAGCAATTTACCAGACCACAGTCCATGATGTGCATTTACAGAGCAATAATTTTTATTTAATAGTTGATTCAGATTTGTAAAAATGTTTTGGTAGTAGAACAGGGTCCCCTCGGTCATTAAAAGTGCTTAATATTTTTAATTGGTTTTCAAGGTCTTGAAAAAGCTTAGAGGTGCTTAAAAGTCATTCATTTTTGCAGATGTTGTGTGCCCACTGCAAAATTTATAAAAATACAATACGGACTTGCTCGCCCCCCGTGACCGCCACGTATCCGCACCGTATCGGAATTCTCTCCGTTAGGTTTAGCGACAACTGATACCTGTCCACCAGAATTCTCTGGCATAATAATTCTACGCATGCGCCAAATTGTAATTTTTTTGGTAGAATATGCTTGATTAAAAATTTATTTATAGACATGACTGAAAACAAATTTTCAAAGGTCCTTAAAAACATTATTTAGGTCCTTAGAAGTCATTGATTTTTATTCTGGGATTTGAGTTGGAACCCTTAGAAGAGATATTCAATAATTGGTGAACATTTCGTTGGTAATGTGATAGTAAGTACTGTTGAAACTTTGTAAGATTCCTAGTGAAGGGAGCAATAGGCAAACTTTGAATCGTTGATATTTAAACAAATAACATATTGAGTTGTTCGGAAAGTAATTTAGTTTTTTTTGGGGAACATGAAAGACAATTTTCGTATAATGAATAAATATTTTATAAAATTATATATTGGCCATTCTGGTCCAACACCTTTTGCCATCTTTCTGGCAGTAACATGATTCCCCGCTCATAAAAGTTTTGGTCCTTGCTCGCAAAAAACTGATTCAGGTGGTTTTTGACATCTTCATTTGAGGTAAAGGTTTTACCATCCAACAAATTTTGCCGGGACCGGAACAAATAATAATCGGAAGGCGCCAGATCTGGAGAATATGGTGGGTGTTGCAGTATGTCCCATCCAAGCTGTAAAAGCTTTTGGCGAGTGACCAAACTTGTATGAGGCCTCGCGTTGTCTTGGTGGAACACTACACCCTTCCTGTTGGTTAATTCTGGCCTCTTCTGTTTAAGCGCATCATTCAATTTGTCCAGCTGATGACAATAGACTTCCGAATTAATAGTTGTATTGTCCGGTAAAAGCTAAAAAAAAAACCTGATTCCTTTGAAATCCCACCAAACGGACAGCATCTTGGTGAATGTTGGCTTTTGAAACGTTTTGAGCCGTTTCATCTTTTCTGTGTCCTCTTGTGTTTCACATTGTTGTATACGACCCATTTTTTGTCCCCAGTAATAATCCGCTTAAAAAATTTATCATTTTCCTGACGTTTGAGGAGCGAATCACACACGTCAACGCGACGACACAAATTTCGCTCCGTAAGAACATGGAGCACCCACACATCAAGCTTCGAGGTTAAGCCCAGGCCTTTCAAGTGGCCATAAACAGTCGAATTCGACAAATTTAACCTCTCACCGATCTCTCGTGTGGTTATTCGCCGATTTGCATCAACTAATGCCTTTATCTTGTCTTTATCAGCTTCATCTGGCCTTCCTGAACTTGGTGCATCTTCGACATCAAAATTGCCGGATCGAAACTTTGCAAATCAGTTCTGGCACTGGCGTACTGTTAACACGCCTTCTCCATACACATTCGTCAATTTTTTTCTTGCTTGGACAGCATTTTTACCTTTTCTATAGTAAAAAGGTAAAATATGACGAAAATGCTGCTTATTGCTCTCCATATTTAAAAGGGCACCAACCAAAAACTACTGCGTAGAATTAATAGAACTTTTTCACACACAAGCCTTGCAATATCAGCTCTCAAGACATATAATGGTTATGCGGCTTAAGTGTGAAGTTGGTTTCGAAAAAATGTAATTAAGTCCTCTGACGGGAAAAAACGAAATTACTTTCCAAACAACCCAATAATTTGTAAATATGCTCTTCCTTTGAAGTGGAGGTTTTAACCTTAATTCAAAGACTATCATCAAAGTTTGTTTAATTGGCAAAATGCAAATTGTGCATGAAAGATTTTGATATTAACCCTCTGGGCTAAGCAGCTGTAAAGACACACATTAAAGACCCGATGCATGAAAACAAATTTGGGAGGGTCCTTAAAAATATTATGTAGGTCTTTAAAAGTCCTTGAAAAGTCATTGATTTTCAGTCTATGATTTCAGTGGAAACCCTGAGAAATAATAAATGATTTAAAATTTGAAATATAAGCATTTACTATTTTTATGTTCATGACAAAAATGTTTCGTTTTTTTATAAAAAAAAAGTCTTCATCTAGTTATTGTGCATTATAAAAAACTTGTCTCCGGCATCTGAAATTTTTTTTAATAATTTTTTATTTATTTAAGTAAATAGACCATAAAGTAACATCATTGCATTTTGAAAAAAAAAACTCAGTATGTTCTATTGGTTAATTATGATGTGTGTATAATGAACAATATGTATTAAATTAAATTTTTGCTGTATTAAATATTTTGAGAAAATTAAACATCAACAAATTGATTGTAAACCGAACTCAGTTTTGCAATGTAAATTTGAGTTTTTTTAGATATGTACTTACACTTTCCAAAAGCAAATATATTATAACCTTTTTAATCTGCAGGAGTAAAAATAATTTTAAATATGGTAGCTGTATATATACTTGCTTATTATCCTGCCGACCGGTAGTGAGACAAAAAGTTCATAATTTCCTTATTCTGGCAAAAAGGTCTGTTGTTGAGGCATTTCAAGGTGAGGTCGCAACACTGATCCGGACTTCCGATTAGGCCAGCCTGTTCTAAGTTTTTTTCAAACAGTTGACAGAATTATATATAATAATCTTGATTTTAAATCCTAGGATGACTAATGGACAATCCATTTTTATGCTATTTTCAGGGTTCGTACGCCTCCTGAAAAACTCCTGAAATTTTTTTTTTTTTTTTTTTTTTAAATGAAGGCCCTTTATAATTCCTGAAAATTGTGTTTCTACTCCTGATATT
This sequence comes from Linyphia triangularis, assembly GCA_963978545.1. Taxonomy (NCBI): domain Eukaryota; kingdom Metazoa; phylum Arthropoda; class Arachnida; order Araneae; family Linyphiidae; genus Linyphia; species Linyphia triangularis. The sequence goes on from OZ021729.1 coordinate 78,152,971, forward strand.
TCTTTTTTATCTCCTTAAAATTTATCATCGAAAGGTAAAAAGATTAGTAGAACCTTAAAACATAGTGTTTTTTTTACTCGATAAAACATCTCTGAAATTTGAAATTCTTACTGTACTTCAGTCTACTTCGCATGCGCTTCGTCACTACAGCCTCAAAGAGAAACCTTCAGAGCAGTCCTAGAATGCACCACAATTCTCAAAAACCAGGTGGATAGGCATAGAGGAAAAATATATTATTAGACATGTAATATTTTTTCTGCTTTAACTCCTGAAAAACTCCTTAGTTACTCCTGAATTTTACTATCATAGATTGAGTGTGAACCCTGTATTTTTTTTATTCTGTGTCTTGCAATGCACAATATTTACTTAAGTATGAGAGAAAAAATGCTAAAAGTGATGTTGCACTTTCATGTTATCTTTTCAAATATTTTGTGCCAATTGGATTTCATGTTAAGTGATTGTCTGTCTTTTATTTCTTTCAATTCATCTACATAAGTATAATTGAATGGCTGTTTGTATGCATTTGTATTTCTTTCTACAGTCAAACTTTGTTAACTCAAAGTCGAGGGGGCCGCTGAAATTGTTCTTGTTAATCGAATAAATTAATGTTAAGTTTTAAGTACGGAGAACTGCTTTTACTTTGCGTAAAATGGGATATCATGCTAAGCGATTTCGCTTAGCAGGGTTTGACTGTATTACCTTTTGACATTCATGATGATTAACTCAATAAATTATTTTTTGAATTGGTATGAGTAGCTTTGAATAAAAAACCCTCATATTTATATACCATTGACATTTAGTTCACATTTTACTATTTGCTTCTATCTAAGGAAACTTAGCTTTCTTGCTTTTATTTTATAAAACACACTTCATCATTATATTTTTAAGTTATAATTAAATAAGTTTGATGTACAAAAATTATGCTTTGATGGGACAATAGACTTTTAATTATTGAAATTAAAAAAATTCATCTGCAGAATCCTTCTAACTTTATTCTTAATAAAATATTAATTTAAGCTGACGTTTAGAAAAAACATATTTGTTTGGTTATCATAACAAAGTTATGCATAAGATTATGGAAAAAAAATCTAAAATGCATTAATTGTGGCAGTAGTTATTGAATTAAAAAAACAAACATATAAAGCAAATAGAGTTCATCCTAGAAATGAAAAAGGGCAGGGTACTATTTTCCAAAAAAGGGCAACTCCTGTTTTCGATGACATTTTTATGGCAAATTGCAGAAATTTGTATCCGGTTTTCTTCCATAGTTTCTATATTGTTTTACTTTTCCACAATGATAAATATTTTAAATTTGTTAATTTTTTTGAAAAAAGAAAATAATAGTAATATTAATAAATGCTTAAAATGGCTCGAATAAAAAACTTGCTCAGAAACTCAAAAGACAATCGGTATCAAAATACCGATAAAATGCTACAGCTCTAGTTTTTCTGGAATGAGATTGAGAAAATTATTAAGAGTAAAAAACCATCTACACTGTGAAATTTACATCAAATGTTCCTTTTTATAAAAATATCAATTTATAATACTGTTGGGGAAAAAAACAAAAGTTTAGTGAATTCGTGTGGGGTAGCATTTCTTTTGAATTAGAGAAATGCTGGGGAATTTCACTCTTCTGGAAAAATCGTGGAATTTTGAAATTTTTGAGTTTCCCTTCTTACATCCCCTTGCAGGGGTGCAGACATTTTATAACAAGTCTGGAACAATTATTTCTGTTAGATTTTTAGTTATCCTAAAACTTAGAAGCGTGTCCGCCAGTAGCTTTATTGTTAAAAAAAATCCTCAAACTTCAATCTGACTGCATCCTTTTAATGGCATAATTATTTTCTTCTTGCTTTGCTTTTTTTTGTCAGCAGACTATATTAGAACTCTAAATTCCTTAATATTTCTAATTGATTCCATCAGATTTTTTCGTTTTTATTATCCCTTTACAGCTCTATGTTACAGATGTGCAACAAATCTATAAGCATCCATAAGCGAAAAAGCTTATATCTTGCACTTGATTTTTTTTTGTTCTTTCATTGACACTTTATTAAACACAATTAACTTGAATATGTGTTTTTGATTTTTAATAGAAATCAAATAAAGAATTGAAACACCCTCCTCCTCCTACAAAAAAGAAATAATCTGAATGCGCTACTGCATACATTCGGGTATAAGGTAAAATCTCAATCTCCCCTTCCCTGGTTGCGCTACTGGTCAAGAAAAAAAGTCTGTGATGAAGTGGTTATTAAACTAAATGTGTCCACCGGCCACTACTTGAAAATTTGAATTTTCAGGTCTACTTTTGGGGTTATGATCGACTAGGTTTCTATAAAAAACAATTTTAAATGTACGCTTTTTACAAAAAGATTTAAAAAGTATTTTTTTTTCTGCAATTATTTTCCACTTTGAAATTTGTGTTGGAGAAATAATTTCCATCTTCATTAGAAGGTGTCATATCACGGGTGCCGGCAAAAGTATTTTCAGTGGGATGCAGATGGTACCCAAGGGGATGCCACTTTACAATTTTTTTTTGGTTTTAATCTAGGTTTAAAATTGCTTTTCTTAGTGCTTTTTTAATTTATAATTATGTATTAAAATTTCTTACCATTGAATATTTTAAGCCTATATCCAGTGCTAGCAATGTGGGTATACGCGGGGTGACGCGTCCCACTACTTTTCAAGAAATACCCTTGCACTTCTAAAACCACTGAAATACATCCCCCCCCCCCACTTTTAAAAACACTCAATCTCTCTAAAAACTACTAATGCAAAATAACATTAACCTTTAAATATATAGTAACACTGAGATAAAGTTTTTTTTTTTTTTACATTTGAAAACTAATTATGGTAAATAAATCATACTATTATAAAAATGTATTATACTACTTTATATAAAGATATAAGTATTTTTATTAACAAATACTGTTAAGTTAAATTTCTATTTTTTTTTTTCATATAAAGACAAGTTATTAAAAAAAAAAAACAAAAAAAAACCCACCATTTTAGAGTTCTTTATTAATTTAATTATTTAATTTCCTGAAAGTATGCTACTTTATAAGCACTATTTAAATCTAAATAAATAATAATGTATGTAAGGTTGTACTATTACTTCACTTAATCTCTTTACTTCCAAGTAAAAAGACGTCGCAAAATATTCATTACAATAACAATACATTTTAGACCCTTGTTCAATGTTAGTGTTAGAAAGTATAAATTATTTCCTTACTAATTAATATTTTCATTGTAAGTTACAAAATTATAAAATTTATCGTTGAAGAGCGGGGATGGTTTGTTTGCACTCCTCACCAACTTTTGGGCATTCCATGACTTTTTTTTCACCACATCTACCTCTGCCTATATCATACTTCTATTTCCTGCGAGTCATACCACTTTTCTTTACATTGTTTTTAAATCTGGGGGGATTGAAGGAGGTGAGTTTACCTCCTTGGTGATGTCCAAGTATTATTTAAGTTAATTACCTGGGATCGAAAATTATATTGTCCTACATGCCCGGGGCATATAAAAATTCAGATCGAGCATTGATCAGGCATTTTTCCCAATACATACCTGATCAGGCTTGTAATATTTAATCAAAAATACCATTCAAAAAATAAGTATATTTTGTATTTTCACTTGTGGGTGTATTTCCTGCGAGTCATACCACTTTTCTTTACATTGTTTTTAAATCTGGGGGGATTGAAGGAGGTGAGTTTACCTCCTTGGTGATGTCCAAGTATTATTTAAATTAATTACCTGGGCTCGAAAATTATATTGTCCTACATGCCCGGGGCATATAAAAATTCAGATCGAGCATTGATCAGGCATTTTTCCCAATACATACCTGATCAGGCATGTAATATTTAATCAAAAATACCATTCAAAAAATAAGTATATTTTGTATTTTCACTTGTGGGCGTACAATTGCGATCAGTTAGTGACTTTCAGTATAAAGTTACCCATTGCGACGCAACTTGTCCACCAAAACTATAAATAATTTAATTCGAATAGACATTGATGAAGTTGAGCCAGTATTTTTTGATCCATCACCAGCCATTAAAAACTGGTTAGGAACAAAGCATATGGGGAAGGGCATGCAGTTTAGATCACTACTAGTTCAGAATATTTTATTTAGATTGGAATAAAAATTGCAACAAAATCAGTTATTTTGTTGTGTGTTTGGGATTTTGTTGTGTAATGAAAAATATTTTTCATATATTTTGTTAATATAGTGTCTTTTTTTTTGTGGTTATTTCATTTTAGTGTTAAGTATAGCAATCCCAATGTGAATAGGTTATTAACTACAATTCTTTTGGGACAGGTCAGTACTAGATACATGAATACAAGTTTGGGCATAATGTTCGGACATGTAAAAATTTTATTCAGGCACCTAATTTTTTTTAAAGATTTTTAGGCCCCAGTTAATTCTTTTATAATGTTTTTGTATAGGATGGTGGATCCAGAGATAGACCCGCATACAAAGACATAGTGAAAGAAAATGAAAATTTTGAAAAGTATTATAAGGTTAGTGTTAGTTATTGTATAATTCTATTAAGTTTTGTTTATTTTCATTTTTGTCTTGCACTTATGAGAATAATCATTCCATACATTGGAGGAAAACTTAAGTGATAACTCTAAAAATCTATATTACTTTGGGTAACCCTTCATTGTACAATCTGTAGCCGTAATTTTTTAAATTCATGTTATACAGTTGTTTTCTCTGCAATAATTTTTAAATTATATTTCTAATTCAAATACATAATTTTTAAAAATTATTTTTTATCTATTTGTTTTAGATAGTTTATAAACTATAATCCTAATAAAAATATTTAAGAATATTTTATTTTTAATTTTATTTATAAATTTAAAAATATTGTGTATTGCTGGAAAAAGTGGGGATCAAATGACGTATATATACATGCATGACCGTCAGTGGGTTAAGAAGTTAAAGCTCTATCAAGCTTTCATTATAAAACAAACTAAACTTGTAAAATTGTCTAGTTTAAGTTTAATTAAAGCACTGGTTTTAAACAGCATAGGATCAATGGTATAAGACAACAGGTATATATGTATTTCAATATTGCATGTTTAAAGTATTTATCATTTGTTTATATGCCTTTTCTGTTGTATTTTTTTAAGGCTCAAGGTATTATTCCACCAGAAGAATGGGAAAGCTTTATGAAGTCTCTTAGAGAATGTCTCCCTGCAACTTTTCGTATTACAGGGTGCAGGGGGTATGTAACAGTATCATAATTTTAACAGATAATTAAAATAATTTTTACTTTTTCTGTTTGGATAAACAGTATCTCTTTAGGAGAAGTCTTAACTGTTTTAATTGCATTAAAATTTTTCTAAATCTCAAAAACAAAGATAGAACCTACATGCGATGGACAATTCTCGCATTTATTTCTAGTTCAATACACCAAAGAAATTCTGAATAGTTTTTAAAAATGATGTTTTTTTTTAAAGCAGAGGTTTATATTTAGAAAATATATAAACTGGTAGAAGTCTTAAAGTTTGAGTTTGTTTTTCTGCAAGAAAGCAATCTCATAAAACCTGAAATATTCAAGGGTCTTTTGTATTTAAATTACTATTTTTAATTATTTCGGTAATTATTATTCTACTAAATATTTGTTTCTTGTAATTTTTTTTTCAGTCAAGCAAATGCTTTATTGAATATAATAAAAGGTAACTACTTTCAAGACCTGATGAAAATGAAAGATGATAGTCCAGATTCGTATCAACCGTTCAGTTTACCCTGGTAGTATTTAAAAATTTATAATTGATATTAGTTGAGAGTGATCACTAGTCCTGTCTCATATTAATCTATTCCATATTAATGTTCCATATTATATACAGTCAAACAATGTTAACCCGAAATTGCTTTACACGAAATCCTGTTTATGCTAAAAACTCCGTCACATTTACTTGTTGAATCTTGCCATTATGAGTAGGAAGCAGTTATTGTTAGACACCTAGCCAAAAATTTTTAATGAAATTGATGATAAATTCTTAAAAAGAAAACCCAGAAATTGTGCCAAGTATGAAATTGCCAGTAATACTCTTATCACATGATTTAAAAAAGATTGAATCTGCTTTTGCTGTAAATCAATTTAAACCTGCAAGGAAAAAGATGTGGGCTGGCAAAAATGAAGACGTGAAGTAAAAACAGCAGTATTAGATACATATATAGCTAGTAATTTAAATCTGCATTAATTAGACGAAAAAGTTTTTAGAATGTTACCTAAGAATGGTCCTAAATAACTACTTTTTTCGGTACATCCTTAAATAAGTTCCTCTGAAGTCTTTATTTTTCATCTTGGGTTCTTAGTTTTTGATTAGGATTTTTTTTTCTTCTTAGAATTTCTTTCGTTATCAAAAAATTTAATTTTTCTTGTACCGGTTTTGTCACATCTTTTATTGGTGGAGCAGTTTTCCTTCCAAGTAGTTATAAATTAAATTCTTTTTAAATTATTTATTTGTTGATTTTGATTCGTATTGTGTTATGGAATTTATGTGTCAGAAAACAAGTTTTAGTCAATAAAAATTTATGAGTGGTCCTTAAAAAGTTTAAAAGGTTATGTAAAAGTTGTTTAAAAATTATTTATTTTTTACTTATCAAAAGCTATATGAAACCTGAAATATATTTATTTTAGTTTGTCTGTGCCTTCAGGTACCCAGGAGATTTAGCATGGCAAATGAAGCTTTCCCGTGTAACAATTCGGCAGTCAGAAAATCTAAGGCAATTGCATAATTTTCTAGTGTCTGAAACGGACACGGTGAGACATAGTCACTTTTTTAAAACTTCTTTAAAGAATTTAATCAATTTTTTCTCTCGTTACTGATTGTGTCATTGTTATTTTAGGGCAATATCAGCAGACAGGAAACTGTTAGTATGCTACCACCTTTAATACTTGGTGTTGAGCCTCATCATAAGGTAATATTTTTGCATATCGTACATATGTTGCATTTCCTTATCTTGAAAACAAGAACAATCACTCTAATAATAGTATTAGTTAAAAAAAAAAAGCAAGAGAAACACGCAAGAAGCATTTATATGTATGCTAAATTATTTTCAAGATACTCAATGGTGGGAAATTTTACATCTATAACTTTGATTGTTGGGCTTTTTAAAAATAGATTTTTTCAACAATTTACATTTTTGTTTTAGGATACAAATCCATGAAAAAAAATAAATTTTTATTTTAAATAACTCATTCTACAAACTTAGTTATGAATAACATATAACATATTAAGATTTTTTTACAGAGGAAATGACATGGATATAAAAAAATTAAACTGATGATTTACTCTTTGTTTCAGATGCTCATAGAACTTCTTTAAACAATGGTGAACTTGATAGCAAACAAAAGTTTCACTGCATGCAATTTCAAACTCTGCAATAATTCGGACTCTTTAAAATTATGCAAAAAGCTTCCTTTCAAAACAATTTTAAACCTCCAACTGACTCAAATTCCATTTCCTGGCAGTTTTTATATCATCGTGTGGGAACTTTCCAAATAGGTCCAGAGAAACCCAACTGCTAAAATTAAAAAATGGGATTCAGTTTTTTTGCTAAATCATTTAGCTAGAAAATTTGCAAAATCACCATTTTTGTGGTATAAATATTAATCAACCAAAATGAGCGAAGTAAATGAAATGAATTGAATGTAGGTGTAAAAGTATTTATCTTATATTATATATTTGTATTTGGTATAAAAGAGCTTTTTGATAAAGATATCTATATATTTAATAGGCAATACATTTTTTGGGGTTAGTCCGTCCGCCTAAACTGCTCAACCAATTTCAATGATCAAGGTGTCATTTTAAAGGAAATAAGCTGTAGATTTGCCAAAACGTGCCAAAATAATTTATTAACACTTTATTAATTAGTTAAATTTCAATATTTTTCATCATTAAGCTACTACAAAGCCTCAATGATTTTGAATATATGATTGGCAACATCCTTACCTATGTAAACAACAAACCGGCTGCTTGGGGGTTCAACCAACCAACCGTTGCTAATTTTAAAGCTATCCTTATATGTAAACAACAAACCCATTGCTAATTTTAAAGCTCTTTTTAAACTCTTCGTTTCAAAGTTGATTTTTTCTGTTTTTCTGAAGCATTTTTTGTATTAGAGTAATTATTATTTTGAAGTATTTCTATCCAGAAAATGCCTCGCGTTGGACGTCGTTCTCCCTTACGTATGTAAACAACAAACCCGTTGCTAATTTTAAAGCTATCCTTACGTATGTAAACAACAAACCGTTGCTAATTTTAAAGCTCTTTTTAAACTCTTCGTTTCAAAGTTGATTTTTTCTGTTTTTCTGAAGCATTTTTGTATTAGAGTAATTATTATTTTGAAGTATTTCTATTCAGAAAATGCTTCGCGTTGGACGTCGTCCTCTAACGGGGCGACTTATCAGAATAAATAAAAGATATTGGGACTTCAATGTTAGGGCATAGCTAAGGAAGTTTAAAGTCAGAATGTTGGCGGATAGTATATTTAACTTTCTATTATGAAACTTGCAATTTGGGTGTTTTCTCTATTAGGCCTTACATTAAATTTATAAAAATTTGGTTACATTTTTTTTATGGCTGGCAAACTTATTCGAACGCAGCAAGATGTTTTAACCACAAATTCGAGCGGCAAAGCCGCTCAATCCTAGAGCAGCGAGGCGTTTGGGGGTTGGCGAGCAGGGGGCGAAGCCCCCTAGTTTATTTTATCTTTCTCTTGATAACTAATGAGTCTTTTGGATGAACATCAAGAGTTAATTAACTGATAATTTTAACACTTAGTTAAAATGAAAATTCTAATATGTTTTTTTTTTGTTAAAAGAAATTTTGTACCTCGGCTGAAAAACCAGGGATGAGATTCTTCCGCTTTTTGGCGGAATTCTGCTTTTTTGTATTTTTGGTGAAAATCCACTTTTTTTTGTCTTGAATTTCTGCTTTTTTTATTCTTTTTTCCGCAAATTTAAATTTTTTCCTCCACTGGAAATTTTTGCTTTCCTCTCCGAAAAATTCCACCAAAGGAAAGAAATCTTCCGTTTTCGAAAGAAAATTCTAGAAAAATATGCTCGACTGAACGTGGAATTCAGCATTTTTTTTACTAAAATTTTGACAATTCTTGAGATTGATACAGATCTGCATTACAATTTTATTTGGCTTCTTGCAAGTTTGATAACCACGGAACTTGCGCACGTTCAGAACTCCCAAACTTCCGACCACTTTTCCTGCAGATTGCCTGTCTCTATTGGCATAATTTACATTGGCAGGGCTGCCACAGGCGACTAAAAAGGCTACTAAAGCGATTATTTTAGTGGCCAGGCGACTATGGTGACTATTTCAATGAAAAAAGGGCACAAAACGACTATTTTTAACAAAACCTTCAACTATTTTTAGGCTGTGGCGACTATTTTTTAAGACATTGGATACTGTCCGATAGTAGAACGAAAAATAATCAGCACTAAGGTACTAACGATTTTCTCAAAACGGTAATTTTTTTTAAGGGGAGAGGGGGGGGGGGGAGGAAGAGGGCAAATACTACCGAAATAGTTGTTCATATTCGCGGATACAGTAGTCATTTTGTTAGTCCGACGATGGTAACCATTCACGCGAGATTGTTGTTTTTGACGGCTACCGCTGTCATTTTCGCCTGCCTGTTAGGTTCCGCCGTGCAAGGTGCTAGAGCATACACTGTTATATTCCGAAATATCAAATTATTTCGCTATATTTACTCTACTTAACAAAAATGAATTTGTGGTGAACGCCGGAAGAAAATGCTATCAGTATGGACAGTATGTTATATAGACGTTATGTTCGAGATTTGTGCCGATGTGGTGAATGATTTCGCCGTGTAGGTCAATCGATGCAGAATGATTAGAATTTCAATGTTGCAGCTAAATTTATAAATAATAAAATAATTTAAATTTTGAGGCAATTTAATTACTTTGAATGTAGCTTAAACAGGGTGGCGACAGAAACGGGAATTCAGGTAAATGTTAAGAAATTTCGTGAAATTACTCTTTAATCAGGGAATTTTGAAATTTTTTAGTTTCCCTTCTCGCATTCGCCGTGCGGGTGCGACATCTATCCCGGCTCGCTTCACACGAAGTGGATGCCGTGACGTCAGTTCGTTGAATAATACAGTTTTTTTTCATGTGCTTTTTCGTAAAAGTCGCTCAATATCTGGATAGTTGGCCGATTTGGGAGTACGAAGTTTCCGACCTTTTTCTACTCTCGGCAGCTGAGCCAAACTGGGCAATCCCCTCTCCTCGGCCCACAACTGCATCTGTATATTCCACTTTTTTTTTTATCCCCCCCCCCCCTACTTTCAAAGATCATTGTTATGCTTGGAACAATTATTTACACAGTATTTCTGTTAGATTTTTGGTTATCTTATAGCTTCCCCACCGCCGGGGTATTATTGTTAAAAAAAATCCTCAAACTTAAATCTGACTGCATCCTTTACAGACATGATTGTTTTTCTTCTTGACTTGTGTTTTTTGTCAATAGAATATATTAGAACCCTAAATTCCTTAATATTTCAAATTGATTCCATCGTATTTTTTTGTTTTTATTAACCCTTTACTGCACTGTTATAGATGTGCAGCAAATCTATAAATAGGCATTAATGAGCAAAAAGGGTTAGATCCTGTACTTGATTTTTTTTTTTTGTACTTTAATTTTCATATTTTATTAAGCGTAATTAACTGAAAGTGGTATGTGTTTTTGATTTATATGTTTAATATAAATCAAATAAGGAATTGAAACATCATCCTCCCCTTCAAAAAATAAAAAATCTGAACGCGTTACTGCATACATTCAGGCAAAGGGTCAGAGTATTTTTTAAAAAGTCCATGCATCTTTTTCGCCTGCCGAATGCTATGCTTGTCATGTTTTATGAAAACGATTTTTTGCCTCATTTAACCTTTTAACTGTTCTGCCCGAGGTAATCTCGGGCACAGCACTGGTGTTCCAAAATGTCACGCCCGAGTATTACTCGGGGTAATTTTTTTTTTTGATTGCTTCGTGTTGTTATACCCGAATATATCTCGGGAGGAATTTATTTGCGCTCAATGCAATAGATGGCAGCACTATACTGCAAGTTTCAAAGGTTAGATGCCAAAGGGTAGAGGCCAAAGGTCAAAGTCAAAGTGCGCGGCATTTTTTTGTTGCAAAATGGCATCCCGTAAACGTTATATAGATATTACAAAATTATATATAGATATTATAGTTATATACAAAACTGAACTACTAATAGGTATTCATTTTTATTTATTTATCTATTTAGAAAATAATTAAATTGATTTTTTTTTTTAATTTTTAGAAAATAATGCTCCACTGGATGCGAACTTTACCACTGCCACGCTGAGTGGCAGCCGCCACAAAACCTTAAAATTTTTATGTATATAATTAAAAATAATAATTTTTAACTGCTAAGTATATTTTATTTTGTATTAAACATTTGTTTTTTGCAATAAAAAAAGTGAACAATTTAGGTACCCAAATCATCTAAATAACTGAACAGCTAAAAGGTTAATATGTACTTTAGTGGTTTAAGATAATATTTTTGTTGTACAAAATTTTATTTCCATATATCTATGAGTAATTAATTTTTATAAGAAGCTATTAATTTCAAGCCTTTCTTTCATACAATATATGTTATCTTTTTTCAACTTGAAAATCCAAAAGACATAATTTTTTATGAAATATTATACCTAGCGAAATTTATGACTGAATAGCAAAATGCTGATTATTTAAGTTTCATGCTCATGCATGCCCAAGTTTAGTAAATATTTAGGACACTGTTTAAAATTTATGAACAGGATAAAACCTATGACATATATTAAAGAAAATAATGTGTTTTATTTGTGATATTTTTTAAATTAAAGAGAAAAGTATTGTACTAGTTTCTTTTCCTTAAAATTAGTAAGTATGGGTGTAGTTTGTAAATTGGTTTATGTGAATTTTTTTATTTTTTATTAATGTTTTCCATTTTTTTCATGCTCTAAAGATGCTTGTTTTGATTTTTAGCCTAAATTTATATTCTTGTGCAATTATACTTTGATAAGTAAATGTAATTATAAATAGTCAAATTTATGTATTTTTAAACTGGTCATATTTTCTTCGTTTTTTTTTTTAATGATAACGTCGACAGAGATGCACATCAGGGAATTTTCTGGAAATTAGGGAAATGTTGGGGAATTTTATTTCTCAAATTCTGTTACTATCCGGTTAAAAATTTTAATTTTCTGGCCTTAATTAAATTCGCCTGTCATTGTCAATATGTAATATAATTGTTTAAACATGAAACTTGTTTTTCTGCCAAAAAGTTGTTTGACTTTGGAAATTAAGAAAAAAATATATATATTTATATATCTTGTTTTGCCAATCGATTTTTACCGTCGCTTTTGCGTGAAGTTAAGTTTGTTTGCTTAGGTGCTGTCTGGGAGTAAGGTTGAGTTGTCAACTTCTATCGCAGTTATGTAAGTACGATAGCGCCTTCCCCAAGACACATGCCTTTTACCGTATGGGATGTTATGTATTAGACACTATTTTGAATTGGAAGAAGAGTGTCTCTGGGTTTTCGTGTTTATGTAAATCGACAGTTTTATTCCGATCTTGATGATAACTTAAAACCTTTAAAACAAGAGGAAGGTCTTTACCAACTTGAAAAAACAATCTTTATTAAAAGTTATGAAAAATGAGGCTACTATTTTCAACTTCTGAGACTACTATTTTCAATGTCTGAGACTACTATTTTGGCTACTATTTTTAACATCTGAGGCTACTAAAGCAACTATTTTCAAAGCTTACATTCAATGGCAGCCCTGCATTGGTATCTGATGGCAATTTTGCTGAGGTTTAGTGAGGAAATGTCCGCTATTCCCCCGATTATGGAGGCGCTGTCACAGAGAATTATGTTGTAGCGTGATGATTTTTTTCGTCAGGTATTACGCCTATATAATATCCATTGATGTTGTTGCAGATATTTGCACCTGTCAGGCATGGTACAGTTTAGGAGAAACGTTTATTTCCGCTCTTTTCTTATTGAAATTTCGATCATTCCTAAGATTGATGCAAATCTGCATTTTCAGACTTCACCAAACTTCTTATATCATGACCACTTTTACTGTAACTTGCCAACTTATATCAGCATTATTTACGTTGGTGCATGGTGATTATTTTCATTGAGTATTACGATGACGTAAGGACTGTTATTGCCGAGATTTGCAGATTGCGCTACTACAGCGAATGCAATCGCCGAGATTTACGTTGTTGGGATGTTAATTTTCGGCGAGTATCACGCCGATATAATAGCCACTATTCCGAAGGTTTGTGCCTCTATAATTAGCGCCATCACCGAAATTTACGTGGCTGTGATTGTAAATTTCGTAGACTGTTACGCCGACATAATCACCTCTATTGTTAAGATTTGCACTTCTAGGTTGGGTGCTAACCCTGATGTTTATGTTGGTGTGATGATCAGTTTGCCAATTGTTGCTTTAATACAGGGTTCCCACAGTCATTGAAAGTCATTAAAAGTGCTTAATATTTTTGAACCTGTTTTCAAGGCCTTGAAAGTACTTGAAAATGCTTGGAGGTGCTTAAAAGTCCTTGAAAATGCTTAAAGGTCCTTAAAAGTCCTTAATTTTTGTGTATGTTGACCAACTTTAAAATTTACAAAAATGCAACTCAGACTTGCTATCCCTGCGTGTCCGCCACTTATCATCATTATGTAGGAATTTTCTGACATATTTGTATTACACATGCACCAACTTGTTACTGTTTTGGTAGAATATACTTTATAAATTTTTTTTATACAGGCATGATGCCTGAAAACACATTTTTTAAGGTCCTTATAAACATTAATTAGGTCCTTAAAAGTCATTGATTTTCATTCTGTAATATGATTGCCGAGATTTACGCCGGCATGTTGGCCGTTATCGCCGACATTTAAGTTGGAGTAGTGGTAATTTTCACCTAGGTTTAAGCCGTTTTAAAGCAGTTATTGCCGAGATTTGCAACGCTGTTTCCGCTGATGTGATATCAGTGATTGGGGTTAGGTCCTTGAAAACGTTTTGGGATGAACCTACTAATTACTACTAATTTTTATCAAAAGTTTATTAAATATAATTCTTCTCATGCTTTTTGTGGATGAATGTTGCATCTCTGTAATGAACAGGTCGTAAATATGTTTTAATGCCTAATTTTAGATTTCTGATGCCCTTGATAATGTGTTAAACTTATTTCTTAATTTAATTAAACTTTTATTGTAAATGATTTAATATTCTTTTTCTTACTTACTGAATTAAAAATAATTATTAATTATTATTGTGCAATTTTTTCATCAGGTAGCATTTTTTGATAGTTTACTTCTTAAAACATGTTTCACGTATAAAGTATGGTGCAATTTTTTTGCTCGCATGTTATTTCAGTCTTTTGGGTCTTCAGCCACTCACACTCCTGAAAAACCCTACATGTAATAAATATTTAAGCTTTCCGATTTGTGTGCAACGTATTATTACGTATTATTATTTATGTAAGTGATATACCAAACTATGTTTTTTTGTTTAAATTAAAAATTATTAAATCAGTACCATTTGGTTATGGACAGATTAAAGACTTGATATAAATACTATATGCCATTTTTTTTATAATGTTTGTATTTTATATTGTCTTTTTTTTATTATAGGTATTTGATATGTGTGCTGCTCCTGGCTCCAAGACTGCTCAACTAATTGAATTCTTACACAGAGACGAGGGTAAATTACCAGGTACGTTATCATGATTTTGATTATTTAGACATATTATGTTGCTACGTATTATTATTTACATATCTTTGCTGTTTGTCTATCATGTATTTTCTCTATCATATTTTAATTCCCACTTTAAAGAATGTTGAATTTACAAAATTTCATGTTTTTTATTAATACAACAGGAATCGCATTGGTCCTAATATTCCTTACATTTTTGTTTCTCCCTAAAATTCCTAAAATTGTACTTACATTTTCCAATAATTCATAAAAAAACATTGAAAACTTAAAAAATTCCTTGATTTTCCTCCAAAACCTGCAAAACCTCTCAATATTCCTCCAAATAAGAAAAGGGGATTTAATTTAATTCTTATGTTGTCAAAATAGTATAACCGTTTAGTTACATAACTGTTATTTTGCTAAAAAGTTGTTTGACTTTACATTTTTAAAAATTGCCAGTTTTTTGCTGGTATTGAAACTAGCTTTAAAAAAAAAAAAAAAAAAAAAAAAAAAAAAAACATGTTTGTATTAGGAGTCTGTGTCAGCTTGTAAAGAAATATCCTTAAATGTTTTTAAATTTTGTATCCCTAAAATTTAAAAATTATTCCTAAAACTTTTGTGAATTATCCTTAAAATTATGAAATTTTTGGAATTATCCGTAAAATTCCTATGCATATTTTTTAGAAAACTCACTGTGCGCACTAATACAATAGAATCCCTCTTAATCTGCTTCCATTTAACAGGACAAATTGTTTTAAAGTACTAATCTAAAAAAAAAAAGTAGTATAAATTGAAAACTTTTTTCCCTTGGGTTACATCTGCATTACACATCTTTTTCAGATGACGATGACGTTTAAATCAATGACAATGTCACTTTCTTTCTTATAACATATAGTTGAGTTAAAAGCATTGGATATGTGGCATTTAAGTTTTCTTTTATTGATGTGTGATCCTTTAAAAAAATGAGGAAACTATGCTGCAAATAATCGAATCTGCTGTTTTCAACAGAAAAATTTACTCTGTTTTTTTTTTGCAATTCTTTGCTTTATCCGGAATTTTGATTAACCAGCTTATCATCAGTATCATTTAGGCTGATTTTAAAAGAGTCTACTGTATTTGATTGTATATTTTGATCCTCTTTAAATCGTTTAATTCCTTTCCAAACTCGTTTGAAAACGTTGTTTTACTACATATGTAAATAATTTGTTAAAAACAACTTTTTCTAATGGCTTCTGTAAAAGCTGTTTATAACAAATTATTTACAAGAAACCCAATCAACAATATCACTAATGGTAGAAAACAACACTTTAATATGTGTTTAAATAACGTTTATGAAAGCATAAATTAAAAATGCTAAAGTAACAGAAAGTTCATAATGAGGATGATATCATTTGGTTGATTTATGTGGGTGCATATTTAAACTGATGTGTGTTAAATTATTTAAAGTAATTAACAAAACATTTTGTGTCAATATTTTTCAGGGCAATTTTGTTTTCTGTTAAACGGTACTATTTCTATCACTAAAATGTTAATTTTTATTCCTTGTCGGGCATAGGTGGTTTGATTGTTGCAAACGATCTCGACAATAAAAGGTGTTATATGCTTGTCCATCAAGCCAAACGATTAAACAGTCCCTGTCTCCTTATCACTAATAACGATGCTGCCAACTTTCCGAATCTTAAGGTTCGAGAGGTAAGTTTGCAAATTGGATATTGTAACAATCTGTTTTGAAAAGTAAAAAATTATTCTGTAAATTGAATATTTGGTTACAAAATGATCAATCATTGCTTTTTAGACTTTATTCAAATACTTTACTCTACTAATGTACCTTTTATATGTTTTGTTGAAAGAAATTAAAAGATTGACATACCATTTCAATTGATAAGTTTGTTAAAGGTTACTTTAAAAATACCTTGCAAAAATTATTTTTCGTTTCTTAAGATTAATTTTTTTTAAACAATTTATTAAATTTTAAGGACCTTATTTTTGGAAGGTACTTAGAAAAGTCCTTAGAAACTCCTTATTTTTATTTTCTAAAAATCTGTTCAAACCCTGTTAAATTTCTCTATCCTTAAAAATTTTAGATTAAGTTTTAAATTCATTGCTTTGTAATGGTTCCTAATATTGATGATGTTATTGAAGTGTTTAAAATGTTTTTATTTATTTGATCTGAACATTAAAAATTAAATTATGGACTTAAAATAATGGAATTTTTTTAAATATAAAAGAAATTTTAGTTGATGTCTCAGTCACGAAAAGGCTATTTCTACATTCACACATTTTATTTCATAAGAACTTCATTTGACACATGTTTGCCTTGTTTTGTGTGGGAATCAGAGCCTTTAGGCGATTGGACAGAGCCTTTGTATAAGTTTTAAACTATTGTAGTGTACTCACTTGTAGTGAATGTAAGCTAAAATATTTAATTTCACTTAAGATTGAAAAGCAATTAAAACATTTATAAGCATCAGTATGCAACTCAGTTGTAATTGAGAAGTTTTACTTTTCTTTGATTACATATAATTTATATTTGTATGCTTTTTATTTATATAATTTAAGCCTTTTATTTTTTTATTTATATAATTTAAGCCCATATTTGTATTATTTATACTTTTAATGGGATGAAGGAAAATTATAGAGCCTTATATGATGTTTCTTTTGCTTACTTTTTATTACTTTGGTTACTATTTGTTTATAATTTATGTTTATTTTTATTACTTATTATTTTTAACTTTTTATAGGGTGACAAAAGAATAAATTTGAAGTTTGATAGAATCTTATGTGATGTTCCCTGCAGGTTCGTTGTTTTATTCAATCAAATAAATTGTAGTTTGGAAATATATTACAGTTTTGTTGTTGTTAAAAACCTGAAAGTTATTAAATAGGTTTTACTTTTTACATTCCAAACACATGGAAATCTTCAGATTTTATTATTATTTTTTCTTTTATAATTTGTATTTACTCTCTTGGAGCAAGGGTCTATTTGGAACTAGTTCTGGATTTTCCAAATTTCAATGTTTGAACAGCTTAGTTTATGCATTTTAGTACTTTTAATGGACAAATGTTATGAATTCTATGAATGGTTGTTTTCAAGCATAATTAGAATAACCTTTTTCTCGGTGTATCAATTCTTAATATCACATTATATGACAATTTTTATTTATGTTTATGTTAAAGGTTTTTAATAAATACCACCAATACTGTATGTTTCAAAACTTGCTGTCTATTCATATTCTTTGGTTCATTTCTTAAGAATGGTAAATCTCCAGAAATAAGGAAAGCATTTAGTTTAGAAAAATGTTTGTGTGATATGATGAATATATCCTTTTTATACCAATCTTATTTCATAATATTTTTTGTGAATTCAAATCTGAATTGGTTGTGAAGCTTGTGCTGTATGTACAATAATATATGTAAGATGTAGTAATGTCAATAACTTGCCATATTGACATTACTACAGGATTGGATCCTGCCAGGCCCCCTCTCCCAGGTTGAGTCTTTTTTTTTCCTTCTTTTTTTTTTCACAATAAAAACAAAAGAAAGAGTTTATTTTTGGATCAAGGTTCTTTTTATAGCCTTCCTTCTCCCTTCCTATTCAAACGGACGTTGGAAGACTGTACAAGTATTCAAACCTCTACCCCCTTGACATTGAAGACATCATCACAACACTTTAAAACAGCTCTTTCTGTTAAAAGTATCCTGGGATCGAATTATCAATTAATATTCTTCCCATCCTGTAGGACCCTTGATGTCCGATCCTTTTTCTGACGGGTGGGAGGAAGAGATTTTGACTCTCGCATGCAAAAGCACATTGGGATCATTTGTGTTTGTTAACTCTTTGCACTCCAGTGACGCCTCTCAGGCGCCACACGATTGGATGCCAAACCATGAGAGGACCATTAGGTGTGATGCGGAAATTCGATGCAAGGTCAATGACTGTTTAGTTTCTATGAAGCAAATCCATAAACACCAGCCGAACCTAAAATGTCTCGAGTTGCTGATTCCTCCGCGCGAAAAAGGCCTGGAGTGCAAAGGGTTAAAATATGTCGGACTGAAAACTTTCACTCAATTTTAATACAACAGACAAATAATTCTCTATTCCCCTCCTTAGTGGTGATGGAACTTTGCGAAAAACACAAGAAATCTGGAATAAATGGAATGCTGCTAATGCCAATAACCTCCATGGGTGAGTCAAATAAAATTTATTGTATTTTCCTGTTGCATCTGCAGTTTTTTTTAAAGTCCTCAGAAAATACTAATTTTGTTTGGTTAATAATCTTTAGATATTTTTAAGGATTTTAATCCTACAACATTAAAACAAGTGCAGTAATTTTTCTATTGTAGCACTGTTTTCTTTGTGAAGTGTCAATGTTTGAGTTAGGGACTGGTGAACAAAACTTGATTTTTTTCCCTAAATAGTTTCTTTTAAGAGATGTCAAATTAAACATCGTTCTATATCTATTGTATTAGTTGGCCAAGAGGAAAGTACAAATAAACTGGTTTAGACTAGTTACAGAGAGTAGAATAAGGCCTGAGTCGTCATCTTTACAAATAGCCAGATCCTGACTATATTGTGTTTTGATTACAATTATTTCGAGAGTTTTAGAACCACTTTTGATGGAAAATATTTCGAAGGTAAACAAAGGTGAGTTTGAGGAGAAAGGAAAAGCAGTAAAAAAATTTGATGTTTTGTGGACAAGTCTAGTTTTTGTTTGCCTTTTCCTCAACTGTGAATTAGCCAAGAAAGATTTCAAATCTCTATAAAAATATAATTATGTTCACAATAAATTTAATTTAGATTGGCATTACTTTTTTTTTTACTACTTACCATTCAAGCATTGGTAAACTAAATAAAATGCATTTTATTGTAAAAAAAACTTTTATATTTTATTGTATGTATGGGTATTGTTGGGCTCTTATTTGGCGAGTTTGCAGAAACGAAGATTTGGACCTAGTACACTCTTGCAAGATTATATCGCACCCTTGTTTCAAAAGTGACCCAACTTAGATTCTTAATTTTTTAGTCAAAGTGTGTACAGAATAACATACTACATGGCACTGGAAGAACAACACAAGTCAGTTTCAACTTGGAAACAATCTTGTGCTGCTCAACCAGCTTCAGATACATGTTGTCTTTGATTTTGTACACACATTTATTCCAAACGAAGAATTTTAAGTTGTGCTACTTTTGAGGCAAGGTTGCGATATTATAAGCCCCATAGATTAATAAACTGTTTTAATATAAGACCTATTATAATATACCTAATATAAGATTCAATTCTTCTAATTTACTATATCTGAACTCAACCCTAACAACTTACTAAATCCCTGAAAATTCATAACCTTATTTTCAAAACTATTCCTCAAACATAATGCAAAGATTTAGCAAGATGTATAAATACTGTTTGAATTAATGGAAATATAAATCTGTCAAATATGGGCTTGAAAGGTATTGTCTATTAAAGACATTTTTCATTTAGATATCTTGGAATTCATTTAATAGATGAATGAAAAGCAACATGTTCCTACTTAAGGAAACTGAATTGAATAAAAATGAGAATCCACAAAATGAGTCTGAAAGCAGAGCTCATTACAGGTATTTTCCATTTAATCATCTTTCAAGTTATTTTCAGAAATTACTTAACAAGAAAAACATATTTCCTTTTATGGTGGAAATCCTTAAGATCTAGTAAAGAAAAACATAGGAAAATACTAAATCGTAACTTTTAATAGAGTTGCACAAATAACTGAATTTATTTCATTAAGTAAATAAATACCTAAGGTATGTAAATTTTCATAAGTCACTAAAATCAGTTTTAAAGTAAAAAAAATCAAATCTTAAAAAAAATTCTTTTGTTTGTTTGTTTGTGAAGACCTTTACTTGCTTTTATTTCCTCTCAATAAAGTGTCATAGGTGATATTGCATAGTGACTACAGAACCTGGAAATCAGAGAAATATCAAGGCACTTTCTAATTCTGGAAGGAAAAAAAAATCAGGGAAATCTCGGGAATTTTGTTTTGTTTTGAAAGTACGTTTCCCTGTTCATCTGTATTTTGGCGCCATTTTTACGGAGATTGTGGTAATACAAGTTTCATGTTGCAGTATAATTTAAACTTTTAATTACTGCCAAAATTATTAAAAAAAAACAAAAAAACAGAGGCTTATTATCTCTTTGGTACCATAAAATCAGGAAATTTTTTAGAAATCTATCGGGGGAACTTTTTTTCGTGAATATTGTGGCCACCTTGAATTGTAATAGTCATATTTGTCCTGTTGATTCCTCCAATTCTGAAAATTGTCTTATCCAGACTAGTTCAAGTGTTCCTTCCTCCACGCCAGATGAACAGAGTTTATATCCTGACTTGTTGTACTTGCTGATTGTGAGTATAATACATGTTTTCCCTTGCAGTCTTCAGCTTCGCATCCTGCGTCGGGGCCTGGAGTTGCTTGCGGAGGGGGGTCGTATTGTGTACTCCACGTGCTCCCTTAATCCGGTGGAAAATGAGGCTGTTATTGCCACTACACTACAGGAAGCAGAGGGTGAGTTAGGATTCTTTTTTGTTAAATCCTTTGTATTAACTTCGATTTTATGTGTGTGTGGCTGGGTATATCGATGGCAGGCAAATCTGCAGAGGTCAAATTAATCTGATTGCTGTGATACAATCGAGCTAAAGTTTGGCAGATAGATTGCATGTCTATGCATTCTGTCAAATTTTAAGGGCTGTCATTATCACTTAAAAGGTTGCTTTTTTACGGAATACTAATAAACCAACTTGCTGTCAGCCAACTGCGCTGAAATAGCATTTAACCTATCATTGAAGAAACTCTCCTGTTGCCAAAAGTGTGTTAATAAATAATAAAATTGTTTTAACCAGCGTGAAAAGAGATATTTGAATGTCAATGCATAAATTCACATTAATTTTTAATGAAGAAATTTTGAAAAGTAGTTTACCGCATATTTTGCTGATAGAGATGTTTTAATATTTAAAATTAGATGCAAACACCTAGCATGAGTGGACAACAGAAGTGACACTTTGTTAATGTGTATAAATATCTACAATGCATAAAAAGGATTTATACTAAAAACTTTATTTTATAGGTTATATTATTTACTTTACATTTTCTAAGGATCAGGTTAGAAAGAATTATGATTCTTTGAATGAAAACTTTGCAAGTTTTAAAAAATTACTCTTTACAAAATTCCATGTCTGTAATTGCCACCTTCTCTAAAATTTACATTATAAAAAAGCTTATAAATTTAATGCTTAATAGACTTAGCCTATTTTATCGAATTGCATGAGTTTTTTCCAATAGTTATATTCTAGAATTTGGGGCATACTTTTACAATTTTCCTAACTAATTCACTGTAATGCCATTTATCTAGTCTTGTCAGTATAGGTCACAATTTGTTATAAAATGAAATGCTTATCTTTTGCAATCACCTTTACTTTGGCTAAAAAATTGGTATTGTTAAGTAATGCAACCTAAATACACATTAATAATTTTTTAACTTATTATTTCATTGTCATAATTCAGCAAGATCTGAGACACTTTTATATTGATTTCAAATTTTTTTAATATATTAAAAATTTACTTAAGGTTTAAATGAAATCTAGAACATATATGGATTCAAAAACATACATTGATATTTTGATCCAGTTTCATTGCTGCCACAGGCGACTAAAGCTACTATTTTCGAGGTAAGGCTACTATGGCGACTATTTTCTTCAAAATTGGCCTGAAAGCGACTTTTTCAGTGTATGCTGTTACATTTTAAACTATTCGGCGACTATTTTGATATATATTTATATTTACAAATGAAAATGCATGAGGAACTGAAACGAAATCAATCATCAAAGTTCGGTCGTGACGTCAAAAGTAGGCCGTCTCACACTTATAGAGAGCTTGATTTGAACTGAAGTGGAGAGGGTTGAAAGTTTTTCTTCAAGAGAACAGAACTTTTTTAGTTTTTCTGCTTTTTTTGGTTTTGTGGGGAATCCTAGTTCGATGGGTGAATCACTAACTTTTGCAATGCATATGCAGAAGTTACATAAACGGCCGACGTTCGGATCAAGCCAAAACTTAACGATCAAGTGACCCTTTAACTCCTGGCATACTCCTCTGGCGTTGCAACAGAAGAGACGTTTTTACGTAACTTCGAACCAGAAATCAAAACTGTGAAATCACATGACTTTGTTTTTTACTCTGATATCATACGATACGTACTGCACCGGTCAAGCATCGTTAATTTTTTTATTTTTTTTTAAATGTAAATATACAGTTGCAGCTCAGATATCTAGTCAGATATCTGTAATAGTCAAACAAAGAGTGTGTGTCCCTCTGTAGAAAGCTACTTAAAATAGACATAGAACTCTGAAATTTTCAGCATAAGTATTTTTGGCCTTTTAATTAGACATTTGACAAACATAATGTTAAATTTTAAATTAATTGTTTTACAAAGCAACTTCTAAATGGCGTACAGCTCTGAAATTGTCAGCAAAAGTAGTTTTGGTTTTCTAATTGGACTTTTGACAAACAAATTGTTAAAAGTTTAATTAATTTTTTTTATCAAAGCTACTTCTAATAGGCATTCAGCTCCAAATTTCCAATATAAATAGTTTTTGTTACACAATGTTAAAATATTCTCAGAAGGGTGGGGGTGTTGTTTTATTGTTTTAACAAGGAAAATTTTTTTGGTTCTCAACAGGGGAGAGGGTTCTGATACTAAGAGTTTATGTAGTAATTAATCTTTTAGCAAATAAAATGAGCTTATGCTTGGGCAGCAAATATCCTTTCAGAAAATAAAACGAGCTTATGCTTGGGCAGCAAATTACCTTTCAGCGAGCATGTTAATGAGTATTATTTAATTTTTACAAAGAGACTTCTAATAGGCGTACAGCTCTGAAATTTTCACGTGAAGTGTTAAAAGCTGGTACCTAAACATAATGACTTTTTTCCGTAACGCAGTACCACAAAGCTAGTTCAAAATATAGTTTTTCAGAATTGTCACGTTATTAATTTTAATATTTGAGGATACTATTTTTTACATCTGAGGCTACTAAAGCAACTATTTTCAATGCTATTAAGCTGTGGCAGCCCTGAGTTTACAATGTCCTATTCATTGTGAAACCGGCTTTTTAAAATTAGTTGTCATTGAAGTAAAATATCGATCTCAATATCCTAGATGACTTGTGGTTTTCAATTTCCAATACAGATGCAATCATGAGCTATTTGCAAGTGCATTCCTCATTTGAATGCTTATGATGTAAAATTTTAAAAATTATTTTCACTAAAAATATTTATATTCATATGCATAAATAAAACTATTACTTTGTAAAATCCCAGTAGCAGAAAATGTGAGACGGGAGACGGATGTCACAGATTTTTCAGCAGCCTACAGATCATTTTACAAATCTAACTTAAAAAAAAATTTTTTTTTTTAGTCCGATTTGTAAGTTAGGTGATTTGAGTCAACGAGCGTGTGTGATACTTTATTTCATGAAAGAGGAATCGGAATCATGATGCTCTCCATGCATGATATCATGGAGATTGTATAGAAGCGTAATGAGTTCTATTTGCTTTCGTGCGTTGGTGTGTAGTTGTTAGCTTCGCTAAAAGTTACGCTGATGTAAGGACCATTATTACAGGGAATCGCGCTGCTAAGACGGGGGAAATCGCCGATATTTACGCCGTTGCGATGTCCCTTTTCGACGAGTGTTACGCCGATATAATAGTTGTCAGCATCGCTGAGATTTACGTGGTTGTGATAGTCAATTTCGTAGAGTGTTACGTCGATAGTGTAATCGCCTCTAATGCATAAATTTCCAAAATTTCAACCGATATATTAGGCGCTAAGGCCGATATTTACGTTGGTATAAAGGTAATTTTTGCTTATTGTTTTTTTACGTAATTGCCGATATTTGCACCGGTAAGGTGGCTGATATTTGCGTTGGAGGAGTGGTAATTTTCACCTAAGCTTAAGCCATTTTAATAGCAACTATCGGCGAGAATTGCGATGCTGTTTTGGTGTCATTCGTCTAGGCTTGTGCTGATGTGACAGCCGTTATGTCCGTGATTGGTGTGAAGATCGCTTTCGCCGTTTAGTCTGAATTTATATAGAATGATTAGAATATTAATTTAAGGTACAATAATTTTAAATATTTCTGTTTTAATATTTTATTTATTTTGCCAAATTTCTATGTTCATGTAAAACAGAAATTCTTAATAAAATTGACGAATATGGAGCTTATGTATTTTATGCAAACTTAAAAAATTAAGCTGCAGGTTATTTTCTAATACCCAAATTAAGGTCGCAGACTGGCAGAAAAGTTTCTGCTACTGGGTGTAAAATTATGTGTTTTATTCATATCTCCTAAATAGACAGATACATAAACGCAAGTCCAAAAATATTTCAACTTTCAGTAAGTTAACAATTTAAAAAATAAGCCTTTTTTTCTATATAGGGGTTATGACAAAATGAGGGTCGGAAACTAAAATAGGTTACACACCACTGACATTTAAGATATATTTTTGCGGACTTAAAATTCAATATTTTCTTATTCTTCCGAACAAGTTAAAAGCTTCATCAAGTCCAATTTAATAAATCTTTAGCCTGTGATAACTTATATTTGCAACAATGTTTTCTGCCATCAATTTAATTTGAAATTTTCTTTTGAATTATTTTCAGGTTCACTCGAATTACTAGACGTCAGGTCGCAGTTGCCAGGTTTGAAGTCACTGCCTGGACTTTTTAAATGGAAAGTTGCAAATAAAGAGTTGGAAATATTCGATAAGTTCGAGGAGGTTCCCGAGAAGTATCTGACCCAAGTTCGACCAAATATGTTCCCGCCTTCTCCTGAAATAGTGAAGGATCTGCATTTGGAAAGATGGTATGATCACTGCTTTGTGTTATATAATGCTGTGAATTAGTTTTCATTTGAATAAATCTGTATCTTGAAGGTAAACGGGTAAAAATCATTCTCGTTTGCACTGATTTCCCTTGAAAAGTTTTGCTTTTTCAACTATTTTAATTTTTATTTGGCATTGTCTGATTAAACTTGCCTATCCCTCACAGAAAAAAATTTATGGCTGCACCATTGGTTCTGTGCACACATTACACAAATATTTTCTTATCGAGCTATCTTTGTAGTTCATAATAACACTGCATATATATTTTCTTCTTTTTTACATTTTGACTGTTTTTACCACCGGGTAAAAGATAACATATCCAAGATTGAAGTTATTGTTATTAGTAGTATTATGTGTTATTTGTAGAGGTCTACAACACTGTTTCATTTAAGGCTTTATTATAGAGATATTTCTTTTTTAAGAGTAGTAATAGTCCGAGAGGCAACTGTAAGTTTATGTACAAGGTAGCAAAATTATTTCAAACATTCGTATCCTTTAGAAATTTGATGCCATGAATTTTTTAAATAGTTACAATTCTCATCTTATTATGATTGGAAAAATAGCAATTATCAAGTCACCTTAGATATCCAAACTTATATATTTTATTTTAGACATAATGATGAAAAGTAATTTAATTTTCAGAACAGGAAAAAATATTCCAAAGTTGTATAATTTTTTAGAAATGCGTTTCAAAAACGCAATGGACCTATTGTAGTGACCTAGTCAAAGTTACTTAAAAACATTCGACGGTGGAGATCTCTTTTGTCTGATGGATAGAGTACTTGACTGGGAAACCAAAGGTCTCACGATCGAATCCCACTGATAACAAAAAGCTACTACACTTTATCGATCAACAAAGAAATCCAAACTTGTAAGTTTCAAAGAAATTAATTTAAGTAATTAATTTTATGAAATAAATTTCAAAAAGCAATCGACCTGTCTACAAAAAGTTCAAGGTTTTAGACATTATGGGCATATGGTTATGAGATATTGGACAATCAAATTAGTTGAACTCAATCTGATTGCTCAAAATGCCATAACTTGTAGTAAGCATTCTTTTCTAACTTACTGCTCTTTAATTTTCGATGAGGAAGACTGCGGGCGATTTCACCTTGCTGTCAAAAAATATTCCCGTCTTTTAAAAGTGTGTTAAATGTTACATCATCAGTTATGTAATATTTATTGCCTACTTGGCACCCTTTTAAAATGTGCAAATACTTAGTGGGGGGAAATTGTCTTAACCCTTCCTCATTGAAAATTAAAGAGCAGTTGGTTATCAAATAAAAAAGAATGCTCATTATTTGGCAAGTTATGACATTTTCGGGCAATCTTATTCAGTACCTAAACGTGCAGTCGCCTCTCAGTCATATGTTAGTTTTTCAACTTTCTTCTGCTTTCTTGCAAAATGGAAAGAAATTGAGATAGTGTGTCCTTCATGTCTGGGCAGGGTTCCCACTCAAATCACAGAATGAAAATCAATGACTTTTAAGGACCTAATTAATGTTTTTAAGGACCTTTGAAAATTCGTTTTTAGACATCATGTCTATATTTAAATTTTTAATAAAGTATATTCTACCAAAAAAGTTACAAGTTGGTGGATGCGTAATACAAATATGTCGGAAAATTCTGATACGGTGCAGAAAATGGCGGTCACGCGGGGATAGCAAGTCCAAGTTGTACTTTTATAAATTTTGCAGTTGGACAATATCTGTAAAAATTAAGGACCTCTAAGCATTTTCAAGGACTTTTAAGCACCTCTAAGCATTTTCAAGCACTTTCAAGGCCTTGAAAACAAGTTCAGAATATTAAGCACTTTTAATGACTTTCAATGACCGTGGGAACCCTGCTGGGGTACAAAAATATTTATCGTGCATAACTGTATATCATATCATTTCTGTAATTGTAATACCTCATAACTTAAAAAAACAATGTGGGAGATGACAAGACAAAAAAAAAAAAAAAAAAAAACACCTTCCTGTAAATTGGCTTTGTTATGTCGAGATACAAGAAATTCTAGGGCTCAGACTAATGTTTGTTTTTCATTCTTAAACAACCTAAAATGTTTAATTTCCCTATAAATTGACTTATGGTAGTTTATCATGTTTTTTGTTTTGGTAATTATGTGGAAACATCACTAAATTATTATCTATTTGTATTACAATAATGCTCTTCAAGCTGTACCCATAGAAAATCAACAACTCCAAAAATTGCAGTTGGTCTGTTCTAATTTCAGTCCTCTCATTACATTTCAAATTAAAATACTCTAGCCCATTTGAGAAATCATTCAAAATGTATTTGCACCAAGTTGTGGAGGATTAATTTAAACTAAATGTACAACAGTATTAGATGCATAGTGGCCACAGAACCTGGAAAATGTCGAGGAGTTTTTTTAAATTTCACTAAATTTGGAGAATTTTTCTATTGTTTTGAAAGTTTGTTTCTCCGTTCATCTGTAATTTGGTGCCATTTGCCCGGAGAATTGAGGTAATAGTTAGAAGTTTCATGTTACTGTATAATTTAAACTTTTCATTCCTGACAAAACTATTTTTAAAAAATTGGCATATTATCTCCTCTTTGTCATAAATTTTCGTTTTGATCTATACATCTGGAAAAACGGGAAATTTGAAAAAAAGTTGGCCGTAATATCAGGGAATTTTTTAGAAATCTGTTAGGAAAATCAGGGAACTTTTTCCACCAAATTTTGTGTACACCGTATTGATAAATACATAGTGGTAGTGCCAACAGACTCCCATGGGACCAGACATGGGGAACAGACTTCCACTTACTCCCATAGCCAAATAATATAACTTAGGAATTTATTTTTAATGGATTTAAAACCTGGTTATGTTTGTCATACTTTGTTGCAAATAGCGATGATAAACCAAATAATAGCCCTTTTTTCATCTGCATTCTTTTTCTTGGATACCATTATTATTTTTGATCAATAGTTCTTTTAAATTTTAGTATTCGTATCTTGCCTCACCATCAAGATACTGGAGGATTCTTTGTAGCTGTGCTTCAAAAGAATAAGAAACTACCCTGGGAGAAACCGAATGGTAAGATTTTGTGAATTTCAAGTATTTTCTTTGT
Organism: Linyphia triangularis; assembly: GCA_963978545.1. Lineage (NCBI taxonomy): Eukaryota > Metazoa > Arthropoda > Arachnida > Araneae > Linyphiidae > Linyphia > Linyphia triangularis. The sequence goes on from OZ021729.1 coordinate 78,181,735, forward strand.
TTCTCAATTTAATTGCAAGTTCTTTTAATTGAACAAATATCATTTTTTTTTTTAGATGTGCAGGACATTTCAAATAGGTATGTGCCATTGAAACTTAATCTGTTTTAATATGAAATGAAAATAATTTGTATCCTTCAAAGTTATATCTTGTTTTTAAACACGCATTTTGATGTAAGGTGTTACTATATAATAAACAAGCAAAGTATACTTCTGTGCTTAAGTTAGGGAAAGTTTTTAAAAATTATTCTAATCTCTCTATAGAGCTTATTTTTTGCCTGTGTGTTTGGATTTGTGTTGCCATGTCCTATAAGTTTAAAATCTAATCAACTGATTTTAGCGTGCTAGTTGTGGTTTTAAAAAATAATTTTTAATGCTTTAAGCTGATCACAATATTGTGCTTCAGGTTACATAACTTTGATGTAGTTTAGCTTTTTTTAATTTGATAAAATATAATAAAATTTATTCCATAAATTAAAAAATAAAGTCGCTATTGAAAATATATATGTAGTAGTCAATCAATTTTTACATATTTATTAAAATTAAAAAATAAACAAACAATTGGACATGAATAAGTGCAAAAAAAGAAGTCATGTACAAAATCAATTTGTAACCAATTTATCTCTATTTTTATTTTTAAATTTTATGTCTGAAGCTTTCTAAGTTGAAAATCAGCAATTTAAATTCTACCTTGAATTGCAACATGAGTATTAAAGTTAATTTAGAATTTATGTAAATGTATTGCTATTTATTGGGGGTTTTGCAGGGGGAAAAAAACCTTTTATGTCTCATGTAAATTTTATTTAAAATTATTTGGAATAAGTATAAAGATTAATCATTTGAATGTATTTTAAATGCAGATCTGATTTAATGAACAAAAATTTGATGTATTAATTACAAAGTTCTGTTGATATGAAACTAAGCTCTGAAACCATTTCATACATTGGCTTTAGAATATTTGTTAGTTACAAACAGGGCATCCAGCAACAAGGAAATATCAGAGAATTTTACAATTCTTGTAGCTTCACTGTTTCATGATTGAATTTTTGAAAAATTGCAATTAAATCGGGGTATTGAATTTGTTTTGTGAACCTTAAGTAGAAAAACTATGAAAAGAAATCCCACAAGAAGAAGAAATCAAATTTTTCAAATTAAAAAAAAAAAAGAAAATGTTGGTTTTAACTCTGTTATGATATTTTGTGCACATAATGGATTTTAAAAGTGTAAATTAATATTTCTGTGTTAGACAGATTGAAAATAATTCAATTTAAAATGTAGAGACACAGTTTTGTGGTCAAGTTAACTACAACTCAAGTTAATATATTAATAGCAAAACTTTTTCTAAAAATATTTCAAAAATAGTATTTTTTTCCTCTTTTCAATTGTAGCCCGCCACCTAAAAAGAGGAAAATAAGGGGATTCAGAGAAGACCCTTTTGTGTTTATAGAGAATGAAAATGAATTGTGGCCCAATCTGAGGTAATAAAACTGAAGTAGCAATTGTATACGTGCTTTTTTTAACTTCCTCTGTTACCGAATTTCCATGTTCATAAAAATATGGAAAACCTCGAATTGTACTTTAAGATAATGAACATAATCGTATAAAACAGCATATTTTTTGCCCTTGATTATTTTTCTAAAGAGAAATACAAATTTGACCAACTATTACAATTTAATGATTATTGATGTTTTGTACGATAATCTATAAATCGGAGAAGAGCGTGCATTTAAAATAGAAAACGGCTATTTTAGAAAAACTTATTCTGATTAGCTATGTCTTTTATAATACACTTAAGATATATTTGTCTAAACAAATTATTACTTGTTAGCTAAGACAATTATATTTTCTGAAAACTAGTGCCATAAAAAAAAAAAAATGCACATTAATTTATTGCTAATTTCTAATTTTTCTGAAATGAGTCTATCCCATTTCGATTCCTAGCTGCTTTTGAACATATAATTTTTTTTTTTGCTTCAATGTAAACTAATATGTATATATAATGGCATTATGTTTACTTACTAATATGTTTTTCTATTTATACTCAAGTAATTATCTTATAGGATGAACACGTATTTAATATCGATATTAATTTATCTATTTTTATTTACTATCAGTATTTTTAATATCAATATTTTATTATTTATTATCAATCCTTACTGCCATTTGTAATAGACCATGTATTGAATATTAAATTGTAATGATTTTTTTTTAGTTTATAGATAGCTGTAATATGTTAATAATTTGTAAATAATTTAAGACATCCTTTGTATAAGGTTAAAATTTAATTTTACTTTCTTAAAACCTATTTTTCATATGTGTGTTTTGTTTTTCTTATATTCTAATTTTTTCACTACATAAGTATTATGCCTACTATGTATTTTGATATATTTAGTAAAATCTGGCACTAAAAATATTTTGTTTTAAAAACTAACTTGAATTTTTTATGATTATATTGACTCTTATTTTTCTCGTTATATTACTTCTTTTGAAAATATTTACTTTCTTTCCAAAATATTTTCTATGTTTTTGTATCACTTTCAAATTGAAAATTTAAAGTTGGGATTATAAATTGCAGGATTTTAAGTAAAAAAAAAAGGTACAATCATAGAATACGATTTTTATCTAAGCATCGTCCTTGAAAGCATTTTTTTAAAACTTTACATAAAAGTTTTTGAAAATTTCCATAAATTTTGTTTGAAAAAGAAATTTACAAAAACGGGACATTGAATAATTTTACTTGGGTCCCTAGAAATTTCCTTCACATTTGAACATTTAGATAAATCTATCAGCATTATAACCATTTTTAACATTTGACATTATTCTGTTTTTAAATGTTCTATTAGCGAATTCTACAAAATGAAAGATTTCCCAGCATCTCAGCTGTTGAGTCGACGCAAAGAAGGCAAGAAAAGAAATATTTATTTCGCAACAGAGTTGGTCAAATCTATAATTGAAGAAAATGAAGATAAAATAAAAGTAGCTAGACACTCTTTTAACATTTTTGTTTTTATTTGGAAATTAAATACTATATAAAAATAAATGTACCCTTCTTTGCATTTCAGGTTATAAATACTGGTGTACGTATTTTGTGCAGAAGCGAAAACAAGAACACGGAGTGTAAATATCGACTGACACAAGAGGTAAATTTTAATTGCAAAAATTGAGGTTTTTTTTGTAAATTTGTGTTGAACCTGTAGAAAATAACATGGTAGCCTCTGAACCTGGAAATCAGGGAAATGTCTGGGAGCTTTCTGTTTCTGGACAAAATCAGGGAAATGTCTGGGAGCTTTCTGTTTCTGGACAAAATCAGGGAAATTTCAGAATTTTTAAAAAATTTGCAAAAATCAGGGAGTTTTTCTATTATTTTGAAAGTATGTTTCCTTGTTCGTCCATATTTTGTCTCATTTTCCCAGTGAATTGTAGTAATCGTTAGAAGCTTCATGCAACAGTATAATTTAAACTTTTCATTTCTGCCAAAACTATTTAAAAAAAAAAAAAAAAAATGGCATGAATGAAACTACGCGTCTCGACAAATTGAGGAAATTTAAAAAAGAAGTTTGTCGTAAAACCAGGGAATTTTTTTTCGTGAATTTTGTGGTTACCCTGAATAATAAGCAATCTATTCAGCTTTGAGAAACAAGATGGAGGAAAGTGTATGGATTATTTCTAAAAGACATAATACAGTTTCTAAGCAAAAAAAGAAGCTAAAAAACAGCAAAAACACCAAATTAAAAAAATGAAATGTTAGAAGTCAAACAACCTTGACCAATTATATTATATTGACCATGATAGGTGAATCTAATTAAACACAGTTTTCTAATTCTTTAAGTTACATTCAAAGAGCTGAAATTCCGGCATTTCCGTTGAACTGTATCATGTCTGTTCTACTTAAAGATGACTATTTTGGGAATTTTTGAATAACTGAATGTAATTAAATCACAAAAAAGAAAAAAAGTTTTTTCAAATCTGATTTTTTTCGAATTTTATAAGTGGAAAAAAAAAAAAAATGTTTGAATTAAAAGGGAATTTTTTCCCCTCTAGCTGTTAACTATTATTTTACATTGGAAAATGGATGTGCAAACTGACAATAGCACTATCAAGCTGATCCTATCCCAAGTCCTGACAGTAAAGTAATAATAATATAACCCATAAAAACAGTTTTTAATATAAATCCTTTTTTATCTATTACTAAATTTTATATTCATTAATACAACACCAATTCCATAAACAGCGCATGTTTGGTGTTTGCATCTGATTTTAAAAATCAAAAACATTTCTATCAGCGAAATGTACATCAAACTACTTTTCAAAATTTATAAAAGATGAACATGAAATTTTGCTCTCAAATGAAATACCTTTTTTTTCTTTTCTGAATAAATTTTTTTTATTATTTGTTTATTTATTAAAAACATTTTGGCAACAGGAAAGTTTCTTCAATGGTTGGTTAAATACTATTTTAGTGCGATTGGATGACAGCTAGTCAATTTATTAGTATTCCGTAGAAGCGACCTTTTAGTGACAGTAACAGTCCCAAAATTTGATAGAATTGTCATCGACATCAAATCTATCTGCCAAGTTTCAGATCGACTAGATGACGGCAAAGGGGGTTTAATTAAGCCCTTGCAGATTTGCCTGCCTTCGACACACACTCAAAATCGAAGTTAATAAAAAGGATTTAAAAATAACCATACCTTGTAAACATGCTTGTTTGATTTGCAGTTTTACCTTGCGTTCCCCAAACTTCTGCATTAAATTTCTTTGTTGGTAATTTGTCAGCTAAGTAGTTAGGACACTAATACATAGAGTTCATCTAACTTACCCAACTTTGTTTGTATTGTGATAAAATAATGCATGTTTTTTTGTTGTTGTAGGGTATATCAACTGTTTTGCCTTTCATGGGAGATAGGAAAATGGATATGAATCTTGAAGATCTCATTACATTATTGACCAATGAATATCCAGAACACACATTATTTAGCAAAGAAACGCAAGACAAAATGCCTGGAATTGGTAAATTAAAATTTGTTAAAATTTTTACTTAGAAAGGAATGTAATAGGAATGCGTATATGTAATTGAACATTTTTTATTTTTGTAGAATCTGGTTGTGTTGTACTATGTTACACTGGAAATAAAGGGTAAGAGTTTTGAAGTATATTAATCATATTTTATAAAACAAAGTTGCAATTGTGCTATTGTTAAATTCTTTGTTATTAAGATATAAGTATTTAACTTTTTTTTTTTTAAATTCTTAGGGCATAAATTAAGTAGTTTTTTAAATTTGCTATTGAATAAATGCTTAAATGAGTTTCAAATGGTTAATATTACCTCTTTATTTATCAGGGTTCCCACAGTCATTAAAAGTGCTTAATATTTTTGAACTTGTTTTCAAGGCCTTGAAAATACTTAGAGGTGCTTAAAAGTCCTTGAAAATGCTTAGTGGTCCTTAATTTTTGTCAATGTTGTGTACACAACTGCAACATTTATAAACATGCAGTTCAGACTTGCCATCTCCTCGTGACTGCCACTTTTTATTTGCACCGTATCGGAATTCTCTGACATATTTGTATTAAACATGCGCCAACTTGTAACTTTTTTGGTAGAATATACTTTATTAAAAATTTGTATATAGACATAATGCAGGACATTTTTTTTTTTGAAGGTCCTTAAAAACATTAAGTCCTGAAAAGTCATTGATTTTCATTCTGTGATTTGAGTGGGAACCCTGTTTATTGATGACACTTGGGTCATTCCCCATAGAATGCAATATTTCAGCAGCAGGAGAGAAAAAGTTATTGAAATCATTAAATGCTTAGAAATTTTTTTCTCTCATAGAACTTACTTATCAATTACAATCCAATTATGACATTGCAGGGATCGTCCACAGTTACTTCATAAATTGACGTCCACGGACATAGCCATTTCCTTGTTGTTGTTTAGTCCTCTGAATGGATGGTTTATAAATGGTATATTACTAAATTGATATTGGTACAACTAATACTATTATCAAATAAGTAATTAATAAATATTTAATAGTTCTTAACTAATATTATCTTGACCACAGACATGATGGTATGATCTTAACACAGGGTTCCCACTTAAATCACAGAATAAAAATCAATGACTTTTTAGGACCTAAATAATGTTTTTTAAGGACCTTTAAAAATTTGTTTTCAGGCGTCATGTCTATATATAAATTTTTAATAAAGTATATTTTGCGTAAAAAGTTACAGAAATTTTCAATCTTAAGTATGTAAAGTATTAATAATATATTTATGAAATATGAATTTATTTCTTATTTTTTTGTGTGTTTTTCCCTTTTTTGGGGATCAAATAACATAAAATAACTGACCTTAAAAAAAAAAATGTGTTGCGTAAAAAATTCAAAAGTGTGTCCATTTAAGTGGACACCCGATCTCTAGAGGATATAATTTTCCCAATTACTGTATGATAATAACAATGAAAAATACTTGAGGAGGGATTTGAAGCTTATAGATCTTCCCTCCTGGCATACCAAACAGATTTTCACAAACTAATTAAATTACTTTGCAAAAATATATTACTTAACAAAACCTTCTTTAAAAATTATATATATATATAGACCAACTAAAAGTAAAAAAAAATATCAGCGTGATGCATTTAGGGGAAAATTGTAATGTTTTCAAGAAAAATTAAAATGTGCAATATTCCTCACATGAAATTGTGTTTTTCAGAACTGCTGATGAGTTCACAATTGAACTGTGTGGTTGGAAGGGTAACACAACACTTCGCTGCTATGTTCCTAAAGTGGGAAGAGCCCATTACCTGAGGATATGTGGGGTGGACGTCACTCAGTTAGGTAATATTATGATTTTAAAAATTAATAAAATATTTATTAAAAGTCAACAAAAGAATATCAGCTTGTTAATAAACAAGTCACCAGTAAGAACTTGGGTACAGATTTGCGAAAACTCATGCGTTTTGAATGGTTGGTTGTATGGATTTTAATGGCACAAGAGCCAAGATTGGCTAAGCCGCGGCAAGCACAATAACGAATAATCAGGCAGGGACCTATAGTTGAACTTGGATTTGAACCAGGTACCTCTGACATGCGTGATCAGAGTGCTAACCACATAGTCATCAGGTGGGCTGCATTTCGAACGGATTTAATTTGCTGATGCAAGGAATATATGTAAAGTCTGTAGATTGCATGAAAATTCATTTATTATAGCAATATGATTTTATCCTTGTCTGAATGACTTTAAAGGAACACAGCTAAACAAATCATTTTCTTATATAGGTAAACCAACCAATGTTTGGCTTAGCCAATCATGGCTCTTGTGACATTAAAATCCATCCAATCAACCTAGTTTGAATGACAAATTAGATTTGTCATTATTAACAGGCAAAACAAGTGCATGACAAATCTCAGCCGTCAAAGGTACCCAAAGGGTTAAAATGTGTTCAACTATAAATTTATATTGCTTGAAGGCTTAAATTCTTCAAATAGTCTAGTAAAATATGTACAAATTTTTTATTAAGAATCCTGCTTTTAAAGACCCTCTATATGTGCATAACACATACAGGGGGTGAAAAAAGTCTCTGTACGGAAGCCAAAGTTACAAATAAATTAGCATAATTTCTAATCTTTTGCTTCATATCTTCAGTAACTATTGAAATATTTTTAATTTGAATCTTTAAAATAAGTTTATAATAAATGTATGTTTTTACAATACGCAGCAAGTATTTAAATTGAAATATTTAGGAGATGATGTTGGCCAAGTGCTATGCAAAAAAAGTTTCTGTATGCAATATGAAAATTAATTCTGACATTTTCCATAACAGACTTACAGTAAATTTTCAAAACTGAAGTGTACGTAAGTGTCATGAAGACATGATAGCAGCAATTGTTTAATTTTAGCTTGTTGCTGATTGTCTTAAAATGGAGTCCCTAAATCTTTCTTGAGTTGGTGAATCATTTATGAAATGATAGAATATCTATGAAAAAAATTGGAGAAATATTTAATATATTGGAGTCTATAGTACAATATGCTATTGAAAGACACCGATGAGCTTCAAGCTTTTGAAGATAAAGATTAATCCGGAAAATCTTCAAAGCTTGTATAAAAGAAATATCGTATAGTAAGGTTCAAGATAGTCCGCGAATAAGTGCACCTTAAGCCGCACATGGCTTAAAAATTGATAAAAACATTGAAGTGACATCTCAAACGGTGAGAAATGTTATTAAAAAAGCTTTCAATGGACTTAAGAAGCCTCATATAAGTACATGTAACAGAAAAAAGCGCATCGAATTTGCAAATTCTTTTTTAGTGATGAATTAAAATTAAATATCCAAGGGTCAGATAATCGAGTTATGGTCAGGAGAAAACGAAATTAACAAATGTTAACTTAAAATTTATGTGGAACTGTCAAACACGGTGAAGGAGGCGTTATGGTTTGGGGGTGTATGAGAGCTGTTGCTGCTGTCGATAATTTAAGTAGAAGGAAATAAGCATAGGTATGTGTATCTTGAAATTCCAACGTAAAATGTCTTAACCAGTACACATAAATTGTCAATTGGGATTTGTCTTCAATGTTTTTATCAAATCTTAAGCCATGTTCAACTTGAGGTGCACTTATTCGCCGATTATTGAACCTTAAATAGGATATTTCTTTTATGCAAGAGTTTTAACTTTGAAGATCTTCCGGATCAAACTCTATCCTCCAAAGTTTGAAGCTCACAGTGTCTTTCAATAATATATTGTACTATAGACTTCAATATTAAAGATTTCAACAATTTTTTTCATAGATAATCCAACATGTCATAACAATCACCAACTCAAGAATAGTTTTAAGAACTCCATTTTAAGACAATCAGTAACAAGCTAAAATTAAACGATTGCTGCTATCATGTCTTCATGACACTTGCGTACACTTCAGTTTAGAAAATTTACTGCAGGTCTGTTGTGGAAGACGTCAGAATTAATTTTCATATTGCATACAGAAACTTTTTTTGCATAGCACTTAGCCAACATCATCTCCTAAATATTTCAATTTAAATACTTGCTGCATATTGTAAAAACAGACATTTATTATAAACTTATTTAAAGAATCAAATTAAACATATTTCAGTATTTACTGAAGACATGAAGCAAAAGATTAGAAATTATGCTAATTTATTTGTAACTTTGGCTTCCGTATGAAGACTTTTAGTTTTTTTACCCATCGTATTTCTCGGTTGTTAATGAAACCTCCTATTCTCAGAAATGAGAGAAAAGAAGAGATACAAAATCAAGGATGAGAATGCAGATGAAAATGACTCGGCTGTTGATCTCGAAGTGCCTGCTGAGGACATAACCGAGACCCCTCTTCCAGAGGTCAAGGAACTGGACATTAATGGGAGCTCAAACAAAGAAGAAGTGACACAGAGCTGACCATTGTGATAAATAGCTTGTATTTACTACATGGAAATAAATTTTATTTGTATAAAAGAAAGACATGTATATAAATGTTATTTACAAATTACATTGGAATGTCACTACAAAATAGCAATTTTTCTTTTTTATCACATAACCTTTCCTTTGGGTACATTTTTTCTCTCTAACAGACTCGGATGTTGCTTTAAAAATGTGTTGTTTGTACATTATAAACAATTGTATAGTTTTGTTCCCTGTCACTACAGAAATAACTTTAAATATTTGACTGTATAAATGGAGCATTGAGCACCAGAACAGACTAAATTCAATTTTTGTTATTTCTAAACTTTTTTTTCAAAACCATTCATGATAGAACGGACCTAATGTGATTTATCTCATGGGCAACTTAGTTTAACCAATAGGTAAATCATGAATGGTTTTGAAAAAAAAAAACAGGGTAGAAATGGCAAAAATCAAATTATGAGATGGTTCGTTTTGGTGTTCAATGCTTCAAATATAAAATACACAATGGCATTTCAATTTTAACACCTATTATATAAAACCACTCATTTTTTGTTTTTCAATTATAAAATAACTTAAAAAGTGAAATACATTTAATATAATTTTTACTCAAGTAATATTTGTACTATAGTTTGTAAATTGCATAAAATCATTTAATATTTTTAGAAGATTTTTAAACGGTAAAATACAAGTGGAAATAAATATTTAATTATAATTACTAGCACTGTTTTTACCGATTCATATGTAATTTAGAATATAAAATTGTAAAATATATAAACAAGTGTGATTAAAGAATATACCTACAAACCATAAATAACAATTAACATTGAAAAAGTAATTTCTTTATCACAGTTCCATGGTAATACTACCAGGCTTTCCCTTTTTCCCCAACTGCGGAAATGTTGATTTACCTACAAATAAATCAAATTACGACTTTGTATTAAATTTATATTAACTATTACTCTTTCAAGTTATGACAAAAGCATAAGATATTATTAATGCGTGAACAATTTACTATGATGAAATTAAATTATTTTTTTTAAATTTAAGTCAGGAATAAAAAAAAAAATTTCTAATGACTTTTTTTCATTTTGCAGTTTTTGTGAAAAAAATATAATCAAATTCAACATAATTATAATTGTCTTACTTGGAGGTGGATTCATTTTAGAGGCCAAGTACACGAAAGGTTCAATTAATGTTCTTCGATCCAAGGCAGACACTTCATATAATTTTACTGTAAGAAATTTCTCATTGAAGTTACTAAAATCGAATGAAATATCACAGAAGCTAAATACTATCTACATAACATATTTTATGCGATAATTTCTGCTGTGAAATGATGTTTTTTCACTAATTTCTTAAGGGTAGTTGTAAAAATACAACCAAATTTTATGGGAAGACTGAATAATAATTTGAATCGAGTTAGTTTTTCTGCTTTCTCTTATTGTCAAGTGTGAAATTGATCAAATGTTTTCTAACCTTTTTCTTTTTGCGCCCACGCCTGAGCCAGCACTATGTCAACTTGTCGTTCATTCTGCAGATCCATTTTGTTGCCTAATACTATAATAGGGACCTGTTTAAAAAAGAAAACAGACATTGTATACTTACAGTTTTTAAGTACTTAGATCCTAGCACATATTCATATAATTTTTTTAAATATTTATGATTAAGGTTGGTGGAGTTGGGCACTATCTTGCGCAAAAGTTGCACTATAACTCCTGTGCCCTACTAACGTTATATATCAACTTTTTTTTCCTATAGAACTTTCAGGTGGAAACTACTCCACATTTGCATCTCGAATGGGAGAAAACATGAAAAACTCCCAACAGGCAGCCCTGCAATCAATGTGAGACCATTTTTGATAGTCATTATCACATATTATAATTTTTAAAAGTATAGCTTGCAGAACGGCGATCCTAATTGGGATTTGAACCTGGAATCTTTTACAAGCTAAATGAATGCTATGCACTCCAGGAGATGTCGGCTATTCCTTACTACACACTCGCTGCTGATCACGTACCTGCTCGGAATGTCTTGTTACTCCCCATTAGTCTGTCCTGATCGGACTGCACCCAATCGGAGTTGCAACTCATGCTGGAATTAACTGAAGTAACAAAATAATATTTGCATGTAACATAAATATCGGGTACATCTTGTCTTCTTCCATAATGTTAGCTGGAAGCGTGTGCTTTTAAAACACAGTTTCAGATAATGTCAGCAAAGAATGGCAGCTCCGATCTGGACAGGCCAATGGGGAGCAACAAGATATTCAGCTCTGGTATGTGATCAGCAGTGAATGTGTTAAGTATGAATGTGAGAATCTAAAAAAAATCGATTAAAATGAACAAAATAGTGCAGTACAAATTACTTTTCGTTAAGTTGTGTAAATTTAAAATTTAATAATCAATAAAATGTTATTCAGAAAGTATATTATAACCTTGTATTAAATTTACATCAAGTAAGGCGGCTACTTTAAAGACAATGTTTGGAATCTTTGAGATAAGGCTGAATTTCAATTGGACATATATTTATTTGTGGGGAAAATACTGTAACCATAAGCACAATGAAGTAGGTTTTCTGTCCAGTTTGGTTTGAAATATAGTCCAGAACTTCTCATTCTAGTAGACTCAGTACAGCTCTATACACAACAATAGAGCACAAAACAGCAGTTAAAAACTTGACAACACAACTGCTAAAGTCGCTGCAAAAGACAACGCAATACAGTTCGCTTTAGAACTACTGTGAATGCTCAATGAGACTCAGTATCTCAACTCAGAAATTCAAGTTCACTAACTGACTCAACTCGGTCAACTCCACTCACGGCCGGTCTTATATAGGAGTCAGTACCTTCGTGAATCTTCTAGAGGTAGATATTTGGAGAACTTTTCAGATCGTAGTCGAAAAGTCCTATACACGTACATGGGGACCGAAATGGTCGCCAAGTTTGGCGATTTCTCGACAAAAATTAGTAAACAAAACCATCGCCAATTTGGCGAGATTGCCATTACCATAATGTTAAATGCCCTGATCCTTGTAAAACTCGCTTCCCAGCGTTATCTCTGTAAAACTCGTCATCAAGCATTAATAGACACACTGCAGGGAAGTCAAGCTAAGACGAACTATTGCACTGTCTTCTGCGAAATGTACATAAATTTTCCTATTTACAAAATTAACCCTACGAAATATTTACAAATATACAAAAATTCGTAACAATATTGACAGTGTAGCAACCGCCCAACAGATGGCATTGCACGTTCTCACCAGTAAATTAGTTTCCGACAAATTCAGTACTATAAAAGCCGAGTAACCTGTCTCTACCTTGAGGATCCTTTTGGTAGACATGAGTTATGAAAGGGCTGGAACAGTATTTCAAAAAGCTATTGGTCCTGCAGGGCTGCCACTGACTGTAAGCTTTGAAAATAGTTGCTTTAGTAGCCTCAGATGTTAAAAATAGTAGTCTCAGACGTTGAAAATAGTAGCCTCACTTCTCATAAGATCGAAATAAAACTGTTGATTTACATAAAACACAAAAACACTCTTCTTTCAATTCAAAATATTGTCTAAAACATTACATTCCATACGGTAAAAGGCAGGTGTAGTGGGGGAGGCGCTACCATATTTATATACTGCAATGGAAGTTGGCAACTCAACCTTACTCCCAGGCAGCACAAAAGCAAAAAAAAAAGCTAATCTTCGCACAAAAGTGAGGATAAAAATCGATTGGCAAAACAAGATAACTTTTTTTTAACTTCCAAAGTCAAACAACTTTTTTCAGAAAAACAAGTATCATGTTTAAACAATTATACTATACATTGGCAATGGCAATCGAATTTCATTAAGGCCAGTTTTAAATTTTTAACAAAATGGCTACAGAATTTGCGAAACAACATTTTAAAAAAACAAAGAAAATAATTTCCAATTTAAAAATATATACATTTGACTATATAGAATTACATTTACTTATAAACGTATAATTGCAACAAAATATAAGTTTAGGCTAAAAATCGAAACAAGCATCTTTAGAGCATAAAAAAGAACGGAAAACATCAAGAAAAAAAATACAAAATTCGCATAAACCAATTTGCAAACTACACCCATACTTGCTAACTTCAAGGAAAAGTAAAACTAGTACAATATTTTTCTTCTTAATTAAAAAAAACAACTGTTATTTTCTTTAATATATGTTATAGGCTGTATCCTGTTAATAACATAAATTTTAAACAGTGTCCTAAATATTCACTAAACTTGGGCATGCATGAGCATGAAACTTAAATAATCAGCATTTTGCTACTCAGTCACAAATTTCACTAGGTACATATATTTCATGAAAAATTATGTGTTTTAGATTTGGAAGTGGAGAAAAGATAAATAACACATAATGCATTAAAGAAAGTCTTGAAATTAACAGCTTCTTATAAAAAATTCATTACTCATAGATATACAGAAATAAAATTTTGTACAACAAAAATACTATCTTAAACCACAAAAGTACATATTAAATGAGGCAAAAAATCATTTTCATAAAACATGACAAGCGCAGCATTTGGCAGAGGGGGGGGGGGGGGGGGGTAAGGACCTTTTTTTTAAAATTCCATAACCCTTTGCCTAAATGTATGCAGTAAATCATTCAGATTCTTTTTTTATTTTTGGAGGGGGGGGGGGGGGAAGGATACTTCAATTCTTTGTTTGATTTATATTAAACATATAGATCAATAAACACATTGAATATATAGCCTTGAAAGCCAGGAAAAGATTAAATATTATTAAGCACATCGCAGGTAGAGACTGGGGAGCGGACGCAGCTACGCTCAGAACCTCCTATCAGGCACTTATTAGACCTATTCTAGAATATGGCTGCCCTATCTACTGCTGTGCTTCTGATACGAACTTGAACAAATTGGAAAGGATTCACTTGAGTGCTGCCCGCATAATCACAGGACTGAAACGTAACTGTCCTTCAGGAATTGTTCTTTACGAAGCGGATCTGCAACCACTCTCTCTCAGAAGGCAGGCAGGCTTGGTCAAATATTTCAATAAACTTTCCAGCTTAAACCAAGAAAATAAAACGGCCTATTACTTAAATAACTGGACAAGCAATCAAAGACTTAAGAAACACAGTCCTTTCAGCCAAGTTAAATCACAGAAGTTAATGGCAGATAATGTAGAGCCCCACTGTCTTAATACTAATTTGAACACTTACGATGGACTCTCCAATGTTGATTTTATTGATTGCCTTCCCACCACACTTAATAAGAATGAATGTTGTCCGGAATTTCTTAGGCAATTGGCATTGGAAATTATTAATCAAATTCCTTCAATTGACATCAAAATCTATACAGATGGCAGCAAAATAGATATACAGGCAGGCAGTAGAATTTATATAGAAACGCCCGTAGAGAAACATTATATTAAACAACGTAATCCAGATTTCTGCTCTGTCTTTCGAAGCGAATTAATAGCAATTGACCTGGGTTTAGAGAATATCTTTGGCGAGGTCAACTACGGAAACTTATGGATTCTATCCGATAGCCGAAGTTCCATTCAACACCTTAAAAACTGCGCCCTCGTGGGAGACAAAACCAGTCTATCCATAATACGCAAAGTCAAGAGCATATCCCGACTGCACAAAGTGCACTTTCAGTGGATCCCGTCACATGTAGACATCCACGGAAATGAATTGGCTGACACTCTTGCTAAGGAGGGACTAGAACACCCTGTCCTCTCTACTCAAGAACTTACATATCAAGAGTTATACTCAAAGAAAATTGCTCAAAATAAAGCGAAATGGCATATACCTCCATCTCACGAATGGTATAAAGCCAAAAAGCCAGGACACTCCCTATCTCTTCCTTGTGATAGGCACACCAATACCCGTCTGTCCCGACTTGCTAGTGGTCACCTTAAAGGCCTAACATATTCCGGGGGAAACAAAAATTTTCCTCTTTGCCCTAAATGCCAAAAAGAACAGGCATCACCTCAGCACATTTTGGACTGCCTTGGACTGGACTGGGAGGACATTTATAACTGTCCACAACTAGTGTCAGACTTCATTAATGTCAATGGCTTCACTGATATTGTCTGACTTCGTCAGACAAAAGGGAGATTAGAAACAACAACAACAACAGATCAAAAACACATATCCTTTTCAGTTAATTACGTTACATAAAATTTCAAAATTAAAGTAAAAAAAATCAAGTACAGGATCTAACCCATTTTGCTTATGAATGAATGTCTATAGATTTGTTGCACATCTATAACACAATGCTGTAAAAGGTTAATAAAAACGAAAAAATATGATGGAATGAATTTGAAATATTAAGGAATTTAGGATTCCAATATATTCTATTGACAAAAAACACAAGACAAGAAGAAAAATAATCATGTCTGTAAAGGATGCAGTCAGATTTAAGTTGGAGGATTTTTTTAAACAATAAATCTACGGTCTCGCTTCTAAATAATAGGATTACTAAAAATCTAACAGAAATAATACGTAAATAATTAGGGTTCTAATGTATTCTGCTGAGAAAAAACGCAAGCCAAGAAGAAAAAAAATCATGTCTGTAAAGGATGCAGGCAGATTGAAGGTTGAAGATTTTTTTTAACAATAAGACACCGGCGGACGCAAAGTTATAGGATAACCAAAAATCTATCAGAAATAATGTGTAAATCATTGTTTTAAGCATAACAATGATTTCAGAAAGTAAAAAAAAAAAAAAAGCGGAACATGATGAACAAAGGAGGGGAGATTGGTCGGTTAGGCTTAGCTGCTGAGAGTAGAATAAGTTCGGAAACTACGTACACCCAAATCGATCGGCCAACTATAAAAACTAAATATATGTCGTGTGACACGAGTCGGGACGGATGTCTGCACCCACACTGGGTAGGCGAGAAGAGAAACTCGAAAATTTCCAAAATTCCCTGAATAAAGAGTAATTTTGCGAAATTCCTTGACATTTCCCTGAATTCCCGGTTCTGACGCCACCCTGTTTAAGCTACATTCAGAGTAATTAATTAGAGTAAAAATTTGTCCCAAAAAAAATGTGAGTGTTACTTTTTAAGAAAATCTTTACTTTGTTTTTAAATATAAGGGCAACACCTTTTGAGAAGCACTTAATACTAAAATGCTGAAAAGAAATGCTAACTATTGATGATAGAGAGAGGGGGGGGGGGGGGAGGTAACTTTTCTTCGGCTTCGACTTTCTTGTTATTATTTTTTAAATGAAAATTTAGGAAGCAATCTTTGGTTGAAATTCCAAGTACGGAAAGGATTTTTGCCAACGAACGGCAGCAGCCACCATTTTTTTAATAACAAGTGAACTACCTATGGTTCATATAATTTGACGCGGTTTTATGTAAACAATTCTTGGAGCAGAATCTGTACCGTACATGGAAGTTTTAGCAATATTTACCAGCCTTTCAATATGTACCAGAGAGAAGGGAAATTAAACATGTGAACTTTTTCTTATTCTAATGTATTGTTATAAATTGCTTAAAAATTTTAATTATTTTATTATTTATAACTTTAGCTACAACATTGAAATTCTAATCATTCTGCATTCATTGACCAACACGGCGAAATTGTTCATCACACTGACACAAATCTCGGAAATAACGTCAAATAACATCAATACTGTCCATACTATGGCACTTTCTTCAGGCGTTCGGTGCAAATTCCACAAATTTATTTTTGTTTAGAATAAATAAAGCGAAATAATTTGATATTTGAGAATATAATTGTGTATGCTGTTGCCTTGCACGGCGAAAGATAAAACATTGAAACCTAACAGGTAGGCGAAAATGACTGCGGTTGCCGTCAAAAACAACAATCTTGCGTGAAGTTACTATCGTCGGACTAACAAAGTGATCACTCTACCAGCGAATATGAACAACTATTTCGGTAGAGTTCGCTCTTCCGCCCCCCCCCCCCCCTAAAAAAAATCACCATTTTGATAAAATTGTTAGTAGCTTAGTGCCGTTTTTTTTCCTGTCTTTTAAAGGACAGTATCCAATTTAAAAAAAAATAGTCGCCTGAGTCCAAAAATAGTTGAAGGTTTTGTTTAAAATAGTCGCTTTGGGCCCTTTTTTCATTGAAATAGTTGCCATAGTCGCCTGGCCACTAAAATAGTCGCTTTAGTAGCCTTTTTAGTTGCCTGTGGCAGCCCTGGTCCTGTGATGCAATTCTCATGAGAAATATTAGTATCAAAACAAACTTTGCTTTAGAAAGAACATAAAGGAAAAGTAAAAGAATTCTGGTTGATGAAGAGACTTAAAAGTTCATTGCATGTATGTAAGAAGATAAAGCCACTGGGGATGTAAAATATGAATTCTCAGAGACATTTTCTATGGTAAATAACTGCATAGCATTTATGCTGCTTGAGTTCTTGGGTGCAGAGCTTCAATATCTATATGTAAACTAATTTCTATTAATTTACTAGACTAGATTGAGCATTATATAAAAACCCTAAATGTTAAATTTAGGTTTTTATATTTTAGGTTTTATTTAAACTAGGTTTAGCAAACAACCATTTAGGTTTTATAAAAAACAAGCCATTTATTACTTTTCATATTATATACTTTACTGATGTTTAAGGTTTTGAAGATGTTTTACCCCCATATTTATTTCAAAATTGTACAAATTCTAGATCATTTCTTAGTTGCCATATATTTCTACTATTAATTTATTTGAACGTTATAAACAAAAAAATACATTAGTTTTTTTTTTTTATCTTTGATATAAAGGTTCACATAAAAGAAGATTACCACAATGAGGAACTTTCACGTTTTTTGGTTTTATTTTTAAATAAAAGTTGAGAAAAAGCCATGAAAAACAATACCATTCTTTCAAAAATTTGAGCTCGGATAGATAGTTAAAAAAGTATTTAGTTTTTCCCTTTGCGATTTGGCGGGAAAAAGTTACTTTGTCGTGTGACATAAACGTGCAGATGATGAACCAGTCTAAAACCCGTTTAAGACCAGGTTCCTCCTCGGATTTTTGACGGAATCTATGAGTAACTACGTCACAGTTTTTTTCATGCGTTTTTGGTCACGTCCCTTTTGCTTTGATTTCAAACTCGATTTTTGATTAATTGAAAGCATAAAGATAAAAAATAATTGCACTGCTCAAATATATTCGTTGGATAACACTAAAAAATATTAATTTTCCTCACTTGTGCAAGTTCCTCATTGGAATTTTCAATTTTTGCGTTAGAGATGCTGCAAATCGTGAAGATTTTTAAGAAAAACAATTTTTTTAATTTTTGTTTTAATGTTTGCCAAATACTGAGAGGGCTTGGTTGAGAGTGAAAAGTCCAAGCATTTTTCAGTAAAATGGAAAATTTAACATTGCATCACTTTAAAAAAAAAAGTCATTTATTACTTTTCAGGTATTATATACTTCACTGGTGTTTAAGGTTTTGAAATGTTTTACCCCAAAAAGAGAAACAGTGAAAAACAACCATAAAGTAATATTAATAAAATAAATCACAAATTCTAGGAGAAAATTATACATTTAATCATTAAAACATACAATAAAAAACAAGCTTACTTCTTTCTTTTCTTTTGTCTTGTCATAGTCTTTCTTGACCTGATCCAGCAATTGGAATGATTCTCTGCTGTTGATTGCATACACAAGAATCACTCCCTATAAAACAAAAAACACAGGTAAATAAATAACAAATTGGTAATATTGGTCAGTCATTGTCAGATGTACAGTTTAGTTTTTACAAAACTAATGTCTCCACAAATGCTACTAAGTTACTAAATATTTAAATTCTTATTACATGTATCAGAAAAATAAAATAACTTATGACATTTGAAGGGATTTTAAGTGTGGTTTTTTATTATTCATCAGTTATCTATTAATAAATTACTTTTCTTAAGGTGGGATGAGTTACATAGTGGCTAGGGTGAAAATTGATAAGGACAAAACTATTCATGTTTAAAATTTCAGAGTTCTAAGCGTATTGGAAGTTACTTTTTCTAGAACCACAGACAAGCTCTTTGCTTTATTAGTGCAGATTGAAATGGTCTCATACCAGTTACATGTTGTTTGGAATTCTAGCTTTCTGTTTACACAGTCCCAGTAACTTGAGCAATCTAGCTATCACACCACCAGTTGATGTTTGCAAGAGAGCATTGGCGATATGATTTGACTAGCCAGCAAACAGAAAATGCTTGATTTAGTTCTCAATGCACTAATACTCAAGTACAATAAAATTAACTTAAAACAGAACCTCTGCGAGGTTAATAATATTGCAAAGGAACCACTGAATAATGTGTTCAAAGTAGTTGATTTCCTAAGTTCTTTCGCAAATTAGACATTTAATCCCAGACATTTTCAGAATAGCAAATTTCCTTGATGCTTCCCTGTAGCTGAATATTCTCTTTATCATAAATATTTTGATAGCTAATAAATTGGGATTTAAACATGAAAACTATAGTGCAGAAACAATACTAAACTTGGTTTAGTTCATATGATTTTAGTAGTACAAGGGAAACACCAGAGCCATGCTATGTCAAGAAGAAATGATGCTGAAATTTACACAAATCAATATTGTTCAATACTTTTTTTAATGCTAAACTTAATGAGATCGAAGAAAGCACAATTAAAGTTGTGGAGCAAGCATACATCAATTGTGTATCTTTTTAATTAAAAGTAAATAACTATAAGTTAAAATGTACTTTTTAATTTATCCATACCTCAGCATAAGTCATGTAGGTTTTAAGGAAATCTGTAGATTGACCAGGAACCTAGAACAAAATGAATATAATATAAATAAAATTTTTAATAGATGAAAGATGATTGCAATTGCCTAATTAACCTGTTCATCAGGAAACAGAAATATATGATTATTTAGCTTATTAAAAGTTTTATTGCTATGCAAGTACAGCCTTTCTTCGCTCACAAAAAAGTTACTGACTTAATTTAAAAAAAAAAAAAAAAAAAAATTAACATTACATTTAAAAAAAATAATTAAATTTTAACGTTACATTTGAGATAAGAAAAATTAGAAGACCAAAACTAGTTATGTTTAAAATTTCAGAGTCCTACGTGTATTGGAAGTTTTTTTTTTCATGAGCCATAAATCATATGCTATTTTTTTATTGGTATAGATTGAAATGGTTTCACACCAAAAAACATAACCTTCTTTAATGTTCAAAAAGTATTAAGGGTCTGATATATAAAGTTTAGGGGGGGGGGGGGGAGGGGCAGTGATAACTAAAGATAATGGAAACCTAAAATATTGCTCAAATAACAGTTTCACTACATTCAATCAGTTTCACTAAAGCTTGATTCTGATTTTAAAAGGTGTGAAAACTTGAAATAAATAAAAAATTAAAATCAACTAAAATTATTAACTAGGTTTACTTATTTTGTGATATAAGTATATTTTGGATTCTATTTGAACATATATCGTCACAATTTGGACAATGACACAAAAGAAAAAAAAAATTTCAATAGCATTAGATCTTTGAGTACTCAAACAGAAAATGCGTAGGGATTTTTTTTTAACCCTTGGAGTACTGAATTATTTGAAGATTTTTGAGCCCATGGTACATATTTGGATGGACGGATGACGAGTCAGACTCGTCCACCGTTGTTTTGCCCAAGTAAGCAGATGACGAGTCTCACTCGTCAAATGTACCCAAAGGGTTAATATTTAAAAATTTCAATCTCTCTTATCATATCATAGTTATTTGTAAAACAAAGTAAGGGAGTTAACATAGCTTCAAAAAAGTGTGCACTATAAAAAAAATGTTGCTTAATAATTTAGAAAAAAAATCAAACCCATTTATTGGTGGTATATTATTGTAAAGCTGGACAAAGATAAAAGCATGTTCTTAAATTTAATAGATAAAGCTGGAAATATATTTTTTTGATGCACAATAAATACTCTTTAAGTATAATTTTGAAATAAAGTTCAATAGCCACTACATACAAGTACAAATGTTACAGCTCTAAAGTGCGTATCAAGCAAATGAAAACATTTTTAACTTGGCAGAAGGCGCATGGGGTAGGACATACCCCACCCCTCAGAAAAAAATAATCAAAAATTTTCACAAGAATGTACTGATATTGTGTGTAGCTGAGTTTGTCACTGTCTTTGACCTTCAGGACCAGTTTAAACTCCCACCTGTTTTTAGAAAGGGTGTTATAAGGAATTTCTGGTTGGTTGGGGTCTTTCATATCCCACTCGCTTCCCCGTGAAAAACATTTCCCTAATTGAGTGCCCAGTGCTCAGACATATTTGGTATATTAATATCCAAAGTAACTGTGACTGCAATATTATCAAATTTTGTTTTGCATTTTTCCATTAATTATATCATAAAAATGGTGCAAAAAGTGAGTCGGCATGTAAAAGAAATGGAAAGTTGACGGAGTTTATTGGAAGCAGTTGAAAGCGACGAGGATAATATCTTCGAAAATGAAGACATTACAGATTGAGAATTTTTTAGTGAACATAACACAGACACTGAAGAAAATTATACTGATGAATATATTTTTAGTTAAAATGAAGAGAAGTACATGGGTAAAGACCGTGAAACTGTTTGGAGTAAGAACAAATTTCGTCAAAATGCGAGAGTCCCCTCACATAACATCATTACACATCTTCCCGGACTCATCAAGGAAGCTAGGAATGTAACTGTTCCATTAAGTAGTTGGAAAGTGTTTTTTTTTAGTAACACAATAATAACAATGGTTGTAGTATTTAGGTACATATTTATACAAAAATTGGCGGTAAATTATGATAGAGAAAGAGACGCGAAGTTGACAGATTAGGTGCAAGGGCTCGTTAGACTTTTATGTTCATGTAGTCTACATAAATCCTCACATCTAGATTAGATTAGATTGAAAAGAGAGTAGCAAAGCCATGCGTACTTAAGCCTGTTGGCCCATTGTACCTCTCTAAAATCTTACTAATAATAAGACTGCCTATGGCATGTTAAACAGGGCAGTGACCTTACAAAAGGCCAAACAGTCTGAAAGGGGAACATTACAAAAGTCATTAGACTCGATGTCGGTAACTCCACAGGTTTTAAACCTAATGCCCATGAATGATTGGCATTTTCCAAACACATGCTCAACTGTTTCAGCTGAGTTTTCACAGCCCCTGCATAGGTTATTTTCATCAACTTTCATTGTTTTAAGATGGTTCCTAAGAAAGTGACCGGCTAGCAAACCAATCATGATTCTACAGGACTTCCTGTCCAGTTCCAATATAAATCTTTGTGTTTGGCTTGAGCTTCCTTTTAAAAAGTGTTTGGATTGTCTCGTACCCAGAGACTTCTTCCATGCTAGATCAATTTTTTTATTAAGATTTGATCCTCTGACCACTGATCTTGGTACTGGGACAAATGGTGGTGGCCAAAGAGGCTTGTTGGAGGATCCAAGCTTGGCCAGTTCATCAGCATGGCCATTACCAAAAATCCCACAATGTCCAGGAACCCAAAACAACGTAAGTTTGTTATTCCTGTCTAGCTCGTTCAGAGCAAGTTTATAGTCCAGCACAAGTTTAGAGTATATAAACCCATTTTCAAGTGCTTTCATCGCTGCTTACCTATCTGAACAGATAACAGATGTTTGCGTCTCGCTCTACAAGCAAGAAATTCTTGGGCAGAGACTAGAATTGCCATAATTTCTGCCTGAAAAACAGTGGAAAATTCTCATAACTGTATAGTCCTCACATCTAAATATCAATGACTCGTGGGCCACTGATGGTATAGAAATCATTCATACGACAATTAAGCAAACTTTGCTTCTTTTGCGATGCATGAGATTCGACGTGCACTTTGCAAGAATTTACTGAAGCTTCAATACACAAAAGAAATTACTATCGAAGATTATATGAATGCCTACGAGCAAATGACCAAAAAATTTGATGCCAGGGTAGTAATTGTGAAAATCTGTGTGTAATGAACAGATGAAAGTAATGTGTTCCGATTGTGCACAATTATCCTAAATACTCAGAATTAATATTACAACCAATATTTGAAAGTATGAAATTTATTTTAATCGAAATAAAAAATTAAAATTTACTCACAACTTTTTATAAAGTAACTGCTTAATTTTTTCATATTTATAAAACTTGCCTTTGGTAATTTTGGAAATAAAAAAATTGGGTACTTGCTTATAAACACCACCGCAGCTACAGATTTGGCGGTTTTTAAGTGCCGCCAATAAAGAGCAATCTTGTTGTTTGCACGCGCAAGCAGTTATCTTTTGGATTCCCTGTTGCCTTGTTGTTTGCCGATTTTTGACGACATTTCTTAGCGCTAAATCTGTAGCTGCAGTGGCATTAATACGCAAGTACCAAAAATCGCTATCAAAGCTCTAAATAATGAATTTGAGGAGGTGGGCAATGAGATGATATCCCATGCGCCTATTAGTGCAACTTTTCACAGCACATCTTTCGCTGAATTAAAAAATACCACTCATTTATCTCCATTTACTTTACTTACCAAAAACCAAATATTTTTTAAGAAAAAATATGTTTGTGACTGTTATACCACTTTTGTGCTTTGTTTAAGATAAATATTATGTTAAGAAAAATATTATGTCCAAGTAGTGCTTCTATAAACCTGTTAACAAAATGCTTTGTCATTCTTAGCAGTTGTTGGTTGATTGTTTCCAGATTATCTGGTGCCGTCAGCAACACGAGGGCTACAATGCGCCAAAACATTCATCATTAGACAAGTCAACATACATTTACAAACACCCATGCCTAACACGGTATTCGAACCAGCAACCTCGCGGTCTAGAAGCTAGCACGCTAACCACTAGACCGTTTGATCGGCTCTTAGCAGTTATAAAACAAAATTAATACAGTACTTACAGTTCCAGCTGTATCGTAAAATCTAAGTTTTTCCTTCAATCCTCTGTCTGTATTCACAATGGCACAATAAATGTCTTCAATAGTTGGGTACTAACAGAAAAATAAATATTAAGTAATAATTTCAGTAAGTTTTCAAATCAATGATAAAGAAAATATACATATATTTTATAGAGAATAGAGAAAAAAAAAGGTGTGGGTTACCAAATAAAAAATAATGTTAATTAATTGGTTACTCATGGCATATATTGCAATCAGATTGAGCTCAACTAATTCAAAGTCAATTTTTGAACAGTTTCGACCATTTTTGCCAAGGCAGACCAGTGGATTCGTAATCTACTCAATAAGTATATTCACAAGAAACTAGCGCTTTTCTACATTAAAAAAAAATTAGTATGAATATCTAAATTTGCAGTCGCCTCTCAGACTAATTATGGATTCTCTTTTACTTTTAGGGATATTTTTCAAAATACTGGACCCCAGAATTATTGGAGACTTTAAGTTAGTTTATTTACTTTCTTAACTCCAAATAACAAAATACTTACTGCATAACATGGAAAGTTTCCGTGAATAACTTGTTCTAGTATTGAAGTTTTACCACTACTACGGTATCCACAAATTAATACTTTGCTGGTTTTGCCTGGAACCGAAGAACGCAACATTATGCTTTTAGTTATCTAAAAATGCATATAAAAGGTACATAAGAAATGCAAGACGCATTAATTTTCTTAATTTAATAAACAATTGGCATACGTCTGCAAGTCAGATTTGTTTACCAACAAACAGGCGATTTTACTTTTTTCAGTTAAGCTTACAGTTAGTTTTTTTTTATATTATTACATTTTATATATTCTACAACTCAACCAATCTCAAATTTTCTTCGATTTTTCTTTAAATGTTTACCCAATTATAGCCAACAAAAATATGATTTTTTTTTTTAGAAAAAAATAATTGCTTATGCCATCATCATACACAAATTTTGTTTGTGTGGTCGTTTTTGCTATGGACAAGTTCAAATTTTCACATCCACTCACTATTCACATATAATTTTGGCGGGAAATTAACAATTGACTCTGAACTCAAACGTACTTCGTTTACTTTTATAAAGGAACCATCCTGAATTTTGTAACGATATGCCTCAATCGGGACAGCCGCGAAATATATGATAATTTTAATTGAATCACATAATTTATTCGACTGAAAAAATGCAGTCTATGTAACTTTGCTGTTTTTCTATTCAAAAGCGGCATAAGCAGGGTCTGTCTTATGTGCAATCCTATCAAACCTTCACTTGGGGCGCCAAATTTATGAAATTTTGGGGGTGTTAAAAAAAAAAAAATCTACAGAACTGATCAGTTCTGTAGATTTTTTTTTTTTTAATTCAATTATTTTTCAAATTCAAATTTAACATTTTCATGAATAAATCAATAAATGTGTCTCCCAAACGTGCCTCCCCTCTTCCCAAAATGAAAATTGTGATCCCCTTGGAAATTGAAAAAAGTGCCCCTGTATCATATCGTTAAGAAATGCGGAATTTGTTTAGCACTTCTTCGAAAATCGCTGGCGATCTAGTGATACTAAAAGATTACATCTTTGAAATTTGTCAACCTCAATTCTATCCCCTGTCTGCTGTCTCCAACCATCGTTCTCTGCCGACCATACGGTATAATGGTTAGCGTACTAGCTTCTAAACCACGAGGTTGCGGGTTCGAGTCCCGTGTTAGGTATGGGTGTTTGTAAATGTATGTTGGCTTGTCTAATGACGAATGTTTCGGCGCATTATAGCCCACGTGTTGCTGACGGCGCCAGATAATCTGAATACAACCAACCAACCATCGTTCTATGTCTTGAAAAGAAAAATAAATATTCTATGGGAATTTCGTAAATTTGGGAGGGGCACCAAAGAGCAGTTCTGGGTGATATTTTTAACTCGGTCATTTTTCAAATTGGAAAAAAAAATAAAAATTCAGGGTTAAACCAAGTGAAAAATGCGCCTCCTCCTCCCCTCCAAAAAAAAAAAAAAAAAAAAAAAAAAGCAAAAAAGCGCACCTGTACCATATCGGTGAGAAATGTGATTTTTGTTTACTACTACGAAAATTGCTAGAGATATAGTGATACCAGAAGATCACATCTTTGAAATCTGTCAGCCTCAATATATCTTTGTCTCTGACCTTCTAGATATATCTTTGTCTTTAGCCATCGTGTTGTGTCTTGGAAAAGAAAAATGAAATATTCTATGGAAATTTCTAAAATTTGAGAGGAGTGCCAAAAAAACAGTTACGTATGATTTTTTTTTTTTAACTCGGTCATTTTTCAAATTAAAAAAAAAAATAATAATAATAATAATACTAATAATTTTCAGGATTAAATCACTAAATGTGTCTCCCAAACGTGCCTCCCCCTTCCCAAGATGAAATATGTTCTCCCCCCCATCTCCAAAACGAAAAAATTGCCACTGTACCATATCGGAAAGAAATGTGATTTTTGTTTACCATCTCGAAAATTGCTGGCGATCTGGTGATGCCAGAAGGATACGTCTTTGAAATCTGTCTACCTCAGTTCTATTTGTACCTGCTTTGGAACACTTATCCATAAATTTAAAAAATATTTTGCATACGGTTCGAAATGTTGAGCAAATTGCTAGTCAATACTATAATCCACTGGCACTCGCATTCTTACAATTCTCTTTAATTTAGAGCAAAACCCGGCAAATTCGCTAAAAATCGAACAGAACAAAGGGAAAACTTTATAGTTGATTGTCAAGTAATTATACTTTATTATTATGACCAAATTGAAGAAATCAATTTATGAAAAGGTGGGTCAATACAAAAAGTATGCAGACAATTTACATTAATTCAACATTTTATTTTCCTTCAATCATAAAAACAGTTAGAGTAGCTTAATTTGCTAAATGTATCATACAGAGTAATATATGTATTTGTTTAAATAATAAGATTGACATTTTTGAGTTGCTTAATATAATTAATCTTTTTTACGACATAAACAATTATTAGCATTATTAATTGTTTTTATAGAAAATTTAAACATTTTATATTAGAAATGTTTTACATTCTTAAAGCGTTATTATCGATTTCGCAGTATATATATTAACGATATATACTGCAGGTGCAATACATATTAGTAAATAAGATGCATGACAAGTATATATACGTACCTGTAGCAATATATAGTACTGTTATCTTTAACACATTAATGACGGTTGGCAAGAAAGCTTGCCAGTCAAAATTTAAATTTTTTTTCTTTGTTAATAAATTGCGATTGGAGGTCCTCCTAGAGTTTTTTTTAAAATCCTAAAAATAATTTCCCCAAAAAATTTAAAAATTAACCTTATAGGATCTAAATAAACAAGGTAAAAGTTAAAAACAAAGACTGGTTATCCATTTCAATGTCATCTATAATGGGTTAATAAAGATATTTAATACGTAAAAAAGAGTTTAAGGTTACTTTTTCACAATTTAAAGTTGACTTACCACAACCCATATAAAATAGCTGAATTTCACACGATGAGGTATTTTTGAGGTTTTGCTACAATCTTAGTAAAAACCGAAATCCATTTGAAAAAAGCGGAAGACCGCTTTCTGTGAAACTGTAGCATGTTTGTTAAAGTCTGATTGTTTTAAAGTTTACCGATTTTCTATCAATATGTCAAACTAGAAGGAAATCCCTATTAGGTTTTAAACCATTATAGAACTGCTAAATTACATAGTTCTCACAAGTAGTTAAGTATTTTAATACATCTTTTCAAAATATTAAAATAATTTTGCCATTTAGTTTTTTTGTATTAATTGTTAAAATTAGATTCGAACATCAACATCAATATAAAAGAAAACTTATATTTTTTAACATGAAAACTTGTGTGTAATTTCTAACATCACATTGTAAATATTTGTTTGCAGGATAGTTTTTAGTATCTGCGACGCCTCTTGCGAAACAAAACGAGGCTTTACCTTTCCCCGACCTTCCAAAAACAATCACTTGCAACCTCAACTATTCTAGAAAAAAAAAAAAAAAAATTACATCTTTATCAAACACCAAACACGTCCGAAATTAAAATGTCCAAAATATTTTTAAATGTTTTACAATTTTATTTATATTAGTGATTTGTCAACTAAAAGAAGTTAATTTGTTGCACATCAAAGTTTAAAATAACACATTCTAAAAAAACATTTTCCTAAATTTTTTTAAGCAATTGCTCCTTTGAAAATTGTTGTAGAACATTTTAGATTTTGCACCGTATGGAAAACGCAACACATAAAGTGTAATATTGCGTTTCCAAGTTTCACTAGAGAATAGCAACGCTTGCCTTTCAGGATGAGACGGGGGACAAATAACAAAGGGATGTTAGATGTTATCTATGTTCCCTTTATGACTCTGTCATCAGATTCTTCAATAGCCATGGTCCGTGGGTAACCATAAATTGATAGCGTCGCGAGTTGGGATTTTAAAATCAAGGTTTTTGCTAATGACGCTTTCCATGAACGGATTCAAAACGGCCAGTCTCCAAACCTTTGCTTGCGGCTGCTACGTTTCGTTTCCACTATAAGGTCGAGGGGGGGTGGGGGGTGGCGGTCAAATCGGAAATGGCAACAGACTGACAAATACATGAAACCCAGATAGAAGTTATATGGATACAGTTCACAATTTTAAATATTGTTGCGTTGGTACTGTACTTAATACGCTTCGTGGTTCTGCGATACTTTTTTTGTTTTTCATTTCAGTTAATCCCTAGTATTTTGGCAGCATTAGCGATAATTGGTAAGTGATAAAATTGATTTTTTTTTTTATATGTATAAATAAATTTGTGATTACCATCAATTCTGTTGAATACCGATCGAGATTTTGACTTGACGATAAACTTGAAATGGAGCAAAATATGTTTTATTTGGAATTAGCTAAATTTTTCATAATCCAATGAAGTATGAAAAATGGTATTTAACAAAATATTTATTATTGTAAATCTATTTCTAATTGCTAATTGAACCTTAATAATTAAGTATTTTTAGCTTAGATATTTGCTTAAATACTTAATTAACTAAACAAAAATAATCGATCAGTATTTTATCCTTTGTAAGATACATATTTTATTTTAATACTAGCTGAAAACCCGTGCTTCGCTACGAAATGTTAACATGTGCAATATTTAAGCTAGCTGTGAGGCCTCGCTTTGCGGAAATCTGTTATTCGCGTATAGGTCCCAGTTTTTAGCGCTTCGCTCGCAGGAAGGTTCATCTCTACGTAAAATCGAGCTCGTTTCGTTCACTGAAAAGTTCATCGACACATAAACACAGACTTACTTCACTCGTTGATTGCTATGCAAGCATAGGCTCTCTTCATTCGCTGAAAGGTTCATTGCTGTGTAAGCATAACCTCGCTTCACTCACTTAAATCTAATTTCTACTTAAAGCCTTAATATTAGAAGCTTCTCCATTGTCGAGGAAAAAAAAAAATTCCTCGTTAATACAATAATACAGTGATTCTCAACCACTGTGCCGCGGCACTTTTGTGTGCCGCCAAATTCTTAAAGTGTGCAGCCAAATTTTAGAAATGTATATTTGTAATTAATCCCTTAATAAACGTACTGTTGTTTTTGTAGTATATATTATATTATTTTATTTTACATTCCAAATTATTATCATAAACTATTTTACACAGTGTATAATAGGTGTATTACAGTGTATAATAGGTGTATTACAGTGTATTATAGGTAGTATAATAGGTACTTAAAGTAAACAACTTTTAAACTTATCTTTTTCTTTGTGTGCCGCCAAATTTTGAAATCGTTAAAAGTGTGCCAGGACAAAACAAAGGTTGAGAATCACTGCAATAATACAACACCCCTTTAAGATTATTTTAAAACGTGTTTGTGGAAAGCAAAATTAGAAGCCAAAACTACGTATGTTGAAACTTTCAGAACTTTAGGCCTATTTGAAGTCACTTTTTGTGAAAAAATTAATTAAAAACCAAATGAAAATTTTAACTTTCTTTTTGTCAGTCCAATTAAAAGGCCAAAATTACTTGTGTTGAAAATTTCAGAACTGTAGACCAATTACAAATCGTTTTGTAAAATATTTGTTAATCAATTAAAAAACAAATAAAATGTTAAAATTCTGTTTTTCAAAAATCCAATTAGAAGGCCACAACTACTTGTGTTGAAAATTTCAAAGCTGTAGTCCTATTTGAAATCGTTTTGTAAAATATTAATTAATTAAAAAGAAACTAAATAAAAATTTAAAATTCAGTTTTTCAGAAGTCCAATTAGAAGGCCAGAACTACTTATGTTGAAAATTTTAGAGCTGTAGCCCTATTAGAAATCGTTTTGTAAAATATTAATTAATAAATTAAAAAAATTAATCAAAAAGAAACTAAATACAAATTTAAAATTCTGTTTTTCCAAGAGTCCAATTAGAAGGCCAAAACTACTTATGTTGAAAATTTCAGAGCTATAGCCCTATTAGTAGTCATTTTGTAAAATGTTTATTAATTAATTAAAAAATTAATTAGAAAAGAACTAAATAAAATTTCTAAATTCTCTTCTTCAAAAGTCCAATTAGAAGGCCAAAACTACTTATGTTGAAAATTTCAGAGCTGTAGCCCTATTAGTAGTCGTTTTGTAACATATTTATTAATTAATTAAAAATATTAATTAAAAAAGAACTAAGTTAAAAAATTTGAAATTCTGTTTTTCAAAAGTCCAATTAGAAGGCCAAAATTACTTATGATGAATATTTCAGAGCTGTAGCCTTATTAGAAATCGTTTTGTAAAATGTATATGAATTAATTAAAAAATAACTAATTAAAATGTCAAAATTCTGTTTTTCAAAAGTCCAATTAGAAGGCTAAAACTACATATGTTGAAAATTTCAGAGCTGTATCTCTGTTTGAAGTCACTTTGTAGAAAAAAAAATTCATTAAAAAAGAACTAATTGAAACTTTAACATTCTGTTTGACATGTATACAATTAGAAAGCCAAAACTACTTATGCTGAAAAATTCAGACAGACAGACAGCATGTTTTAGTATTATAGATTGCTTACTGAACAAAAGTTTTAAAATACTTTTTCGCGGCGAAGAAAATGTGGATCCTCAAATATTTAGTAATTTAAATTTTTATACATATATTTAAAATACAAAATAAAGCCGTCAATTTTTAATAAAAGAAATGACTTTCCAACGAATTTTGTTCATCTAATAAATTTGAAATTTTATTTTGCCAAACGTTAATATGCAAGTCGAAATATGGCATGTTTTAATTTGTCCTTTACATATTATTTTATTGATTTTAATTAGGCTCTTAAACATTAATTCAATTAAATTACAATGTTTTTAAATGATAATAAGTAGTTTTTTTTCCTTCATTATAATGTAGTTTTTTTTCCTCATTTATAAAAATATTAAAAATTTGTTTTAATAAAATCTTATTGATTATAATTTAATTAAAGGTCCATTAAAAATCATTTTTATGAACCATTTAGAAAATATATATACTCTAATAAATGAGCCAACTTTAATCGTGCGGGCAGGCGGGCACACGATCATGATCCACCTTTATTATAACTGTTGTTGACATTTGCTTTTTACTTTTACTTGCATATTTTTTTTGTAATGGGTGCCAGTGCTAGGACTAACTTTTGACTTTAATAGTTTGGTAAGTTAAAAAAATAATTGGTGCGAAAATATAAGTGGTACATATTACTAAATTGGTTATTCACTGCAGTAATTACTTTTGATATGTGGATTTTAAAGGGGAGTTATACCATGACCATCGATATTGTAGAATGCCAACCAGCTCCGCCATGTTTTACCTTCTACGTTATCAGTGGGGGATACAAATTATGGGATCATGAGTTCAAAATTGTATAGGAAGTGGATACACTGATCTTCAAATTCTGCTTATATTTGTCGTTCGCATGTTTTTATGAACGATTTATACGTTTAATATTTGGTGAAAATTTTACAAAATGCCGCGTCCTTTTAGTACCTTTTTATAATTTTTTAAAATGATTTTTAGTACTAATTTTTATTTGTGCATCATAATCTAATGACGATAAAATATCATTTTCAATGGGCAAAAGTGAAAGGCTGTTGGGTCTTCCTTGCGAAAGAGTTGACCTTAGGTAGGTTAGGCTAATTTGCACTTGAAGTTACATAAATATTAAAATTTCTACAGTATTATTTAAAAAAAATATTTTTTTCTCATTTCGGCGCTCCTCTCAAAATCGCATGCGTGCGATTGCACACGCCGGCCCTGTGGCCCGGTCGCATATTAGCTACCTTTACTTGCATTCGGACAAGGGAAAATAATGCTGCGAGCTGATTGGCTGGTCATGGCTGCTTGTGCTTGCGTTTTCATTTTCGTCACAGTGGCTTATTCGAGTGCTAGCAATTGTATATTTGTTTATCTTAATCTTAAAAGAGAAGGAAAAAAAACACCTGATGTCTTGTTTTTCGGAAGAAAAGCTTCCATCTTCCTTTGTAAATGCGGTAGAAAACGTTTCCTAAAATACTGTAGATATTCGAAGTAATATTCGAAATGTTGAAGAATGCAGTAAGTGGATTTCAGAATTTGGTAATATCAAGACACTCCAACCCTTGTGGAAAACGATTTTCCTGCTTGAAAGCATCAGATGTATTATATATTTCTTGTTTTCTCTTTAAATATTCATCTTATTATCAATCATCTTATTATTCATTTATTCCAAAACAAAACGATTAAAAAAAATTAACCGTGGCGCCATCTACAAGGGCTTAATTACATTTTGTCAATTAGTATGCTTTGCATGTTTCATTATTAGTTTATTTAAATAATTGCATAAATTAATCATCTAGTCCATTGAAATATCATTTTTTTAATAGTCAATAAAATCCTATTGAGAAATTTGATTTAATAATTAGTCAGATACAGATTTCATTCTCTTGAAAGTGTTATGTATCTTTTATTTATTTTTAAATTCCTGATAAAATTTATGACTTTTTGTAATTCAGTATTTTCTTATGAGTTTAAAAGTATTTCAATTTTAATGACTTGAAAAGTAATTAACTGCATAAAATACCACAATTTATATACATCTCATGCTTTAGCGAATAATTCAGTGCCATTACGAGTTAGTAAAGTAGCCAATAATACAAATAGCAATGATTTTTTTATATATAATATTTCATAGGATTCTATTACATCTTAATTTCCATGAAATTTTATTTGTAAAATTAATTTAATTCTTCACAAAAAAAAATAATTCATGTTTATATAAAATTTCCTTTAAAAAGGGCTTGTGTAGTAAAGAAAAATTCAGTTGCTGAAATGAATTCTATTGCATACTATTATTAGGATAATTTTCGTAAAATTTTCGTCCAAAAGTATTCAATTCTCAATTTGTAGATGGCAGCACTAGAGAAAAAAAATTGGCAACCAATCAGCGAGGGGCATTATTTTCCCTTGTCCGAATGCAAGTAAAGGTAGCTAATATGCGGCCCGGTCCCCTGCACCAACTACCACTGCATATTGTCAACTTAGCAATTTTTAATTTAAAAAAAAATTCTTCAAAGTCTGATCTAGGTGAGAATTAGTATGACTAGTTTTGGTATCAAAATATTGCCCACGTATATATGCGTAACGTAGTTTTGTTAGAATAGATGAATTAAGCCCATTTATAAGCTTTCACTACATTTGTGTAGAGAAGCTAAAAATAAAAAGTAAATAAATTAAAATCCATTGCTAGTGGAATCTTCTTTTGGCAATAACAACTCAAATTGAAACTGGAAAGTTTAGCATTCTTAATCGATATAGATAAACCGATAATATCATCACGATATTGTATTTTTGAAATCAGCAAGACAGAAATACTACTTTTTAATTTTATGAAAGAACTAGCTGAATACCCGTGCTGCGCTACGAAATTTTACCATTAGCATTTTAGCGATCAAAAGACATTCATGTATTCTACACTTTAGACGTTTGCTCCCATTTCGATCTCGACAAATTGATTTATCAAAATAGGAACTTTCCTTTGTTGACATTTTAAACGAAATTTATAATTGTGAATAGTAAATTGGAATAGTTTATTTAATTGGAGGTGTTTATGTTTGCTCTTAGTTTTAAATTTCCAAGTAGTAGCTGTATTGGATTTGAGACATTAAGTTAATCCTCGTATAGTTTCAATATTGCGTCGACTTTTCATCTCTTAAAAATTCGTTAATCGATATTGGAATGACTTATTTTTTTAACATTTACCCTTTTAACATTTGCACCAAATATCAGAAATATGACTACATTGGAAGAGGAACATTCGGATATCCCACGTTTGGAACATTTCACCCCTTTTCGACCCCTTAAAGTTGGTTAATCGAGAACGGAATAGCTTACTTTTTCTGTTTAATCTTTTTTGACATTTGTACCAATTTTTCGAGTTGTGACCAAATGGGAAGTGGGACATTCGATTAAACCCAGGTTTGGAATGTTTAACTCCTTTTGCAAACCTTAAATGGGTTAATCGAGATCGGAATGGCTTACTTTTTCTACGTTTATCTTTATTGACATTCCTACCAATTTTCAGAGTTGTGACTATATGGGAAGTGGGATAATCTAGTTTGGAATGTTTAACCTCTTTCCACCCCTTAAAGTGGGTTAATCAAGCTCGGAATAGCTTAACTTTTCTATGTTTCTCTTTGTTGATATTTTTACCAATTTTAAGAGTTGTGACCATATGGGAAGTGGTACATTCGAATATTCCTCGTTTGGAACGTTTAACCCCTTTTCCACCCCTTGATCCACCCGAGATCGGAATAGCTCACTTTTTTTGCGTTTGTCTTTATTGATATTCACACCAGTTTTCAGAGTTGTGAAAATATGAGAAGTAGGACATTCGAATATATCACTCGTTTGGAACGTTTAACCCCTTTTTGACCTCTTAAAGTGGGTTAATCGAGATCGGAATAGCTTACTTTTTCTATGTTTACCATTGTTGACATTTGTACCAATTTTTAGAGTTGTGACCATATGGGAAGTGGTACATTCGAATATCCCTCGTTTGGAACGTTTAACCCCTTTTAGACCCCTTAGAGTGGGTTAATAGAGATCGGAATAGCTTACTTTTTTACGTTTGTTTTTGTTGATATTCACACCAGTTTTCAGAGTTGTGACAAAATGGGAAGTAGAACATTCGAATATCCCTCCTTTGGAATGTTTAACCCCTTTTCGACCTCTTAAAGGGGGTTAATCGAGATCGAAATAGATTAATTTTTCTATGTTTGCCTATGTCGACATTTGCACCAATTTTCAGAGTTGTGGACATGTGGAAAGTAGAACATTCGAATATCCCTCGTTCGGAACGTTTAACCCCTTTTCGACCCCTTAAAGTGGATTAACCGAGATCGGATTAGCATGCTTTTTCTATGTTTAACATTGTTGGTATTTAAGCCAATTTTTC